>OZ007588.1:298594214-301087214 GCA_963931845.1 Maratus michaelseni
AAATATGAAAGTTTAGTGCTTACTTTATAACAGATGTTATAAAACCCAATTTTTTTAAAGAGTTCTATTCAGACGCGTAATACTGCGATCGCAAGGATACCGCCATTGCTTCTTCTTCACTTATTACAACTAGTTTATGTGTTACCCTGTAGATAGCGCGACCTGTCTGGAAGAAAACATATGTGGATCGTTTTGCCCGTTAGAGTAATTTTAGGCCACCTTCCCCTACTTTATACTTTGCCCTTGGACACATTTTTCTTAATTTATTTTATTTACTTAGGATTTTTTATAGATTAAGAAAAAAATATTACTATTTATTCAACATTCTAAATGAGACATATTACGAATTCCACAGCTGAACAATCAGTAAAGAATTTTGTTCACAATCTTATTCAGAAATAAATAAACAAATAATTAACATTTTAATAAACAATTTAGACATATTTAATGTTTATGTTCTTTAAGTAAATTTTTTGAAGAAAATCTACAATTAGAAGTGAACAAAAACATTAAGCCCAAATATTTAATGTCAACAACATGATTAAAATTTAATTAATGCAAAAAAGAAAATGTGACTAAAATGACTTAAAATAATATAAAATGCTACTTGATATCATAATTCCCTGCCATGTGTCTGCTTTTCAAAGTTTGAAAACTTTCTAAAAATTTCATGAAACAGTTATAAAAAGAATGAAAAAAAAAATATGCTTAATTCACAGATTTCATTTACGTGCAAGAGTTGTTACGATTAAAATATATTTTTTTACATCAGCTTTAAATTAACTTTTTTTACATATTCTACAAAATTCAAAATGTTTCTTTCGTTGTTTCAATATTCTTCAAAAGAAAAGTTACCTGTTCCTCATCATTTATTTATGAGGCCTTTGGTTTATTCGTTGAGACATTAATATGTTTATTGTTCTCAGTTATTGATATGATATTCCATTAGTTGACCCAAAAATCTCGCAATCAAGTTACAAACGAATATCATTTTACTCACCCATCATACGTAGTATAGGGTAAGTCTTGTAATCGTTTTGAAAATCGAAAAAAAAATTGACGGATTTACACGTTTCAGACACTGGAGATACCGAAAAACATATTTTTAGAAAAAAAAATTGCCGTCCGTCTATGTGTCTATGTGTCTGTGTGTCTGTATGTCTGTAAATACTCTATCTCCCGAACAAATTGAGATAGAGACTTGGAATTTGGTATGTACTTAGTATGTAATAATGGGAAGAAGCTTATTGAATTTCAGTAACCTCGATTATTCGGAACTATTTTTTTTTTGAATAGGGTAAGTCTTGTAATCGTTTTGAAAATCGTAAAAAAAAAATTTGACGGATTTACACGTTTCAGACACTGGAGATTCCGAAAAATATATAAAAAAAAAAAAAAAAATTGCGTCCGTCTGTGTGTCTGTGTATCTGTAAACGCTCTATCTCCCGAAAAAATTGAGATAGAGACTTGCAATTTGGTATGTACTTAGTATGTAATAATGGGCAGAAGCCTATTGAATTTCAATAACCTCGATTAGCCGGGACTATTTTTTTTCGCACTCTCGAAATATTCATTCTGATAAAAGGTATATACAAATTTTCGAAATTGTTTATTTTAAGGAGTGAATATAAAAGACAATAAAAAAAACATAAATTTTGCATAAAGCATGAAGTTGATAGGATAATGAGTTGCCGAGATATTTGTAATCCTATTTTCCTGTAATCCTCTTCAATTTATCATGACCCTGTATTTCATCCAAATTTCAATTCAAAGATATATTTTAATTGGAGATGAGACGCTTAATCAGATGCAATAAACAGCTAGTTAATAGGTTTATTATTTTTGGAGTTATTAGGATGTTTCTTTTAAGCAATTCAGTAATCGAGCATTTAAAGTTTATGGCGTCATCAAGCCACGATTTTATTCGAATTACACTGCATTTTATAAGTAGTTTACACATTTTTAATTTTAATATTTTACATTATGCATATCCATGATGGGTAAGTATTACGGTGGCTCCCAACGACTCGTTCGTAATAGTTCAAAATACGTTCGAAATTAGTTAATAAAAAATGCGTTGCAAGTTCTATCCATATTATATAATCGCATAAATGAAAGATAGATTGGGGTCAAATCAATAAATAATAATATTGTCTTGAACAAATTAAACTAGTAGAAGTTACTGAGGAATTTTATACATTCCTAATATACAGCCCAACAATCTCTGATAAAATCATTTCTTTCCATGATTACAATGCACTTATCAAATATGTGACACAGTTTTTCTGTGACACTTAATATATAAATAAACTAGCTGTTACCCGTGACTTCGTTCACGTAACATTAAAAGAAGAATAAATGCATTAACCAAGCAAAATATTTCACCCCCGATAATTAAAAACGTAAATAATTAACTAACTCTTTATCACATTTCATAGGAGAAAATGCGGTATTTCTTTGTTATAGGAGCCTTGACATAGCTCAGTTTTAAAAAAGTAAAATTTGTCAAAAAACAAATATCAGTTTTACCTGATAAACAATTTTACTTTTAACGACTTTGAAAAACGTTTTAACAGCCATCATTTAAAAATAATTCATTGGAAATAGTATATGCTTTTTGTTTAAATTCAATTCTTGTGAATATGGAGGAATAATTCTACACCTAAATGCAAGGAGCTTCAATTGCAAAGCTTTTTGCAACCCAAAATTACATGCAAACGTGACCTTTACATGTGTTACGTTTGCATGTAACAGTTACATGTAAACATAACACTTGCAATTGCAAAGCTTTTTGCAACCCAAAATTATATGTAAAAATTACTTTTGCATGTAATTTTCAATGCAAATTAACATTTATAAGGGTTCAAATTAAAATTAATTTGGGTGCAAATTACAGGTAAATGTTACGTTTGCATGTAATTTGGAGTTGCGAAAAGCTTTGCAATTGCAAGTGTTACGTTTGCATGTTACAGAAAATTTGCCTCCTTGGTTTAATCTATAGCTGAAACAACTCTTGATTTCTTGACAATATGCTGACAGACGATTTTTATTCTGCAGAATAAATTAATTCATAAAGTTTGAATATGTGGAAATATGTTTTTAATTTTCGGAAATTCTACTGTAATCAAGATTTTTTTTTTGTTTTGTCACCAACTATTCAAATTGAAAATAAATTCTTTTTTTCAGTTTTAATGAGAAAATGGCTTAAAAATGTATTAATCCGTTTTATTTCTTCTTTTTTTATCCACAAAAATGGAGTAATTTAATTACCGTTTTTAGGGAAATTTCGTTAAAATTTACAAATAATAATAATAATAATAATAATAATATCTTGGAATCTAATTCAAAATTTTAAATTCTCAGAGTTTATATGACAGCCTTAGATCAATGACGGTGTTAAGTAAATCGCATTGAATTAACAGTAGTAGTTGCGAAATACAAACAGACCGTCAGATTTTAAAATAATAGACTTGTGTTCAATGTTCTTTTCCTAACAATCTTACTGATGCTTGTATTATTAATCGCAGCGTTCAGAGAATAAATAGATATGAAATATTTATGTTTGGCGTGATACTGAAAATACAACCCTACAGTTGGCCTAAACAACTGGCGGCTTGCTTTGAAAACCTCTTCCCGTCCAATGAAGTCATTCCTTGTTCCACGTGCAGCCTCTCTCCATCCAATGAAGTCAGCCCTTGGGCCTAATGATTTGAGCGATAACCGGCTTCATATTGCAAGCCGATTTGACGGTTCACTGCCTCTCTATTCTTTCACTGTGCTCTGTAATTAATAATGTATGAAATTGATTCAGGCACCATTTGAAACATATTTGAAAATTCCCGTTTTATTTGAAATATGACGTCACTTTGATTCCAGAGAAATCTCTTTTCAATGATAGAATTCTTGTTAATTTTCTTTTCCTGGCAATCATGACGGAAATTTTATCAGAAAACTCACATCTGTATGTAACTGATTTTCAAGCTTATTATTAATCAGTATCAAAAAACATATTTCAGTTATCCATCTTAAATCTGACATCCATCATGTATATACTTTTATTATACACTGATATTCATGCTCCTTGTAATGTTACGAATATTTGAAAATACATGTTTTATTTATGACGTCATATTTGTTCAAGCCAAGGAGGAACCTTTTCATAGTTCCATGGTCCAAGCGAAATCTTTTCTTAATAATATGATTATTGTTCAGTTTTTCCTTCTAATTATAACGCAGTTTTTGACAGAAAATATCTTCTCAATGTAACCAATATTCATACTTCATGTATAATAAGAAATACTCCATATTTTTGTTTCAAATATCACGGAAATTCCTCTTCTTTTGAATTTTCATTTTTTCACGTGAAAATCTTTCATTTGAAAATTAATTGTTGAGTAAAAATTATTATTTCGGGCTTTGATTTAGTTTTGGCAACGATAAAGTATTAGCAACGGTAAAGTAAATTTAACCATTTTAAAATATTATACGAAAAAATGTCCACTTATTCTCTATGAAAATAACGAAATTTTGAATTATTAGGAAAAATATTTGAATAAAATAAACAAAAACCAGCCTATGTTCACATGAGTGTTATTATCAATCTATACGCAAAGATACAGGATCATTAAATGTTCCATTTTGACGCTGGCTTCAGCCTAACATTTGCACACAATCAGATTTATATTATTATTAGGATTTGACTATTTACATATTTGTTAAAAAAATTCATCAATTTCAGATTAAGTATATTTTAATTTTTTTTTACAATTTAAGAACAATAATATCTATTTTTATACGTAAGGGAAAGGGGGGCACAGTGGGACACGGGGCACAGTGGGACAAAAGGCATTTTTCCTACTTTTCAAATACTCAACAATTAGAAAAGTATGCATCATTTAGTTAACCTGTATGGCAACACTGTATAAACTAGTCTCAGCCACATTTCATTTTGTAGGGAAGTTACATCCATAATTGTTTTTAATATCACTGTTGGAAAAATCAGGAAAATTTTACTTTCTTGAATTTGAACAATAAAATATTATCCAATAATGAATATTATTGCATTAATTTAAAGCTTAAACTTTCTCCATTACACGTGTGCAATGTTCTTAATTCTATTAATAAATTTTGTGCAACTTTTGACTTTGGATTTAAAAATACATCTTGGGGGGTACAGTGGGACATGTTTTAGGGGCACAGTGGGACACGTCTCACTGTACCCCTATGTAAATATATTTTAGACTATCACAGTTTAAAATTCAATTATTCATGTAAAGTGATTTTATTTAAACACAGTATTTTTTATGTTTATATGACATTTAAAACATGCATTTAACAGCCTATTAACCTGTTGCCACTATTTTATTATTACTGTTAAATGTTTTTTTAATGAAATGTTATCTAAACACATTATTATGAATATTTTTGTCTCTTTTGAAAGAATTAAAAAGCAAAATAAAGGTAAAAAGAAGTATTCTTCTAATGTCTCAAAATTGATAACACACACACACACACACACACACAAAAAAAAAAAAAAAATTGTAAATAAAAATTTATGGGAAAGCAGTTCTTCAGAAGACGAAGATTGAAAGCTCTCTTCAATTGATAGTGTTTCAGACGATGAGGTGGAAGAAAGAGAAAATATTTTTGAAGATTATATGGAAGAAAGAGAAAGTTTTTCTATTAATATTAGAGAGTTTGCATTAGTCAAAGTGTGTGGGAAAAAGAAAGGAGCCATATGCTATTATGTTGCAGAAATCATAAATAAAAGTGAAATTGACTTTGAAGTAAAGTATATGAAAAGACTTTTGCCAGCATACAATTTTGTCTTTTATGATGAGACCGCATATTCAGCTGTTCTTGCTGATATTGAAATGAAATTACCAAAGCCAATGGCTTGCGGAGGGACAGAAAGAACAATGACACAATTATCATCTCCTGTAGACTTCCAAGATTATTCCGTGTTAAAATGAACTTTTGAGAACTTTTTGTTATCCTTTAATGTTTAATTTATGTTACTTTATTATTTTCAATTCATCATACATTATTTTGCAAAGAATTTTTCAACTCTTAAATGTGTTCCATTATTATAACTATTTTTAAGTCTTATCATTTGAAATTGGCTTTCATGTCTTCTATGTTCAGCATCTAAACCTGTATTTAGTATAATAAATGTGTTGTTATAATACAGCTAATTTTGTATGTGCCTTACTCACCGTCCCACTGTACCCCATTCCCTGTCCCACTGTGCCCCGACAGGGGGCACAATGGGACATCTTGAGTACCTTTTGAAAATTAACTTTTTTTAAAGAATAAAATAAGTATAAATTATGAACAAAAATTACAATGAAAGCTAAAAGTTGCCCAAATATTGCTCTGTATTTGTTTTATTTTTTTAATTAAAAGGGAAGAAATTATCATAAAACAAGTGAAAATTGTCCCACTGTGTCCCCCTCTCCCCTATATGAGAAAAAGAAACCTTTGAACATTTTCATCTGTAAAATGAGACTTTGAATCATACATTTAAGTTACGAAATCACATGAAATAGAAAGGAAAATAATAACATTATGAGCGATACTTAACATTTCTAAAGCATTAGAGAAAATTGTAATACATCGGCCGTTAAATTCTCTTTATGAACTGCTGAAATGGATGACAGAGCAAGGAAAAACTATTAAGAATAATAAACATGATATCATTAGATTTATTACTACGGCATTTTGTTTTTATATTCGTTTAGAGGCTTAAAGACGTTATTAAATCATTAGAAAAAAATTATGTCTCTGAAATAAATATTAAATACTTTATGAGCGTAAGTAAGAAAAAAAAATGAAAATAATTAATGATGTACTTAACTGTGTTGGATGAAGATGAAGAATACACTGCTCAAAACAATTAAAGGATATTTGAAATTTTATATAAAATAAAGATATAAACGAAATTTTTTTTGCCGAAAATAGAAGAAGAGAATCACAAATGCAAACTTTTCTGGTTTTCAAACTGTGGAGTATACAAATTTTGAGTTCGACGTCAAAAACGTCGCTTCAGCGGCACCGAATGAAATTTGACTTTCAACTGGATAAAAGAGAATGAAGACAAGGATGATCGGCATTCAGTGATTGCTTTGTTTCGATGAGTACGATGTCTCAGCGAAGTCATTTGACAGATTCAGAAGCTTGGAGAATTGTTGGTAGGTTAGAAGGGGGCCAAACTCAAGCCGAAATAGCGCAAGCCATTGGAGTGTCACAAAGTGTCATTTCCAGGATCTGGAACCGTTTTTTGGAGAGTGGATGTGCAGGCCGAAGACCAGGGCAAGGTCGTAGACGGGCAACAACGCCCAATGAAGATCGGTATTTAGCGTTAACAGCTCGGAGACACCGAAACATGAACGCTACACTTCTCCAACAACATCTTCGCTCGGCTACAGGCACCACGATTTCAACTCAGACTGTCTGAAACCGGCTCCATGCTGTAGGTCTGTATGCTCGCCGACCGATGGTATGTGTTAGATTAACATCAAGGCATCGTCGCGACCGCAGGGAGTGGGCAACCGAGCATGTCAACTGGAGGAGAAATGAATGGAGCAATATTCTGTTTTCTGACGAGTCCCGTTTTTCTGTGCATCCGGATAATAGGCGTATTTTCATCTGGAGGGACCGTGGCAGTAGGAATAATCCTGCGTTCGTGCACGAAAGTGTCAGATTTGGCGGTGGAGGAGTGTTGGTGTATGGTGGCATCTCCATTGACGGGCGCACTGACCTCTACATCATTCGAGATGGAGCTCTGACTGGTCGCCGATATAGGGATGAGATCCTCAGACCTATTGTAGTCCCTTACGCTGCAGCAATCGGAGATAACTTCATTTTAATGGACGATAACTGCAGGCCACATCGTGCAAACCTGGTGGAGGATTTCCTTTTCGAGGAAGGAATCGTTCGAATGGAATGGCCAGCGTGTTCTCCAGACATGAATCCAATCGAGCACGTTTGGGACGCTCTAGGAAGACGAGTTTCTGGCCGCCAACAACCCCCACAAACTCTCCAAGAACTGGAAAGAACTCTTCTGGAAGAGTGGGGCAGAATACCCCAACTCGTCATTAATAGCCTCATTGAGTCCATGCCTCAAAGGTGTTCAACGTGGCTGGCCGCCCGTGGAAACCATACCCCCTACTGAAAATGATTTTCTTTGAAGAAAACACCTTTTCTTATTCTTTTTTTCTGATAATCACAAATTGTGTTTTTTTCCTTTTGTACACAAATGCGCAATAAAATGCATTTTTTTCTGCGAAACATGTGTAATTTATTCTCATATAACCTACTATGTCTGTCGACCATGTATCAATCAGCTAAAAAGTTTCCCAGATACAAAATCCACCTAAAACTGCAATATCCTTTAATTGTTTTGAGCAGTGTAATTTTAGATGATGATAATATGAAAATGTATAGAAAAGACAATGTTTAAATTCGTTTTAGCATTTAAGTGTATATAAGCTATTTAATTATTCGGATAAAATTGCCTACCTATAATTTACGTTTATAAAAATATACACACATTTGAAAATAAGTCGTAGTCTGCAAAATGTTCTTGTTAATTGTTTTATGTTACTTGACAAGTACGACTTATTTTTAACAAGGTGCACTTCTACGACTTTCTCTTAAACAAAGAGATTTTTATTTTATATTCTATATTTTAAAATGTAACAAAGAATTCCCATATATTCACATAATATTTTACTAGTATTTGAAAGACAGTCTATACTAATAAAAGAAAGTTTCGCTCTGTGTGTGTGTGTATGTCTGTCCGCAATGGGAAACAACATCTAGCACACCTAGAAGCCTGAAAATTTAGATTTAGGTAATCCAAGTCCTCTCCCGATGCCCCTAACACTCAAAATTTTAATATTTTAATTATTTACTAAGATATTAATTAAAGCCACAAAGAACTCTCATCAAAAATAATCTTTTTTTTCTTTGGATGGTTGGTTATATAGAGTCTTCACAGAAGTAATTAAATAGTAGTAGTAGCGATCAAAACTGCATACATAGTAAGCGTTAATAGATAAATGGCAGAGGTATCCGAAAGACCAAAAGCAAGTTCTGGCCACGTTAAAAACATTCAATATATATTTTTAGTTTCGGGAGAAAAGGCAATAATTACTACTTATGTATGCAGTTCAAATTTAAACTGCATACATAGTGCTTACATAATGCGTATAAATTATTACATTTACTACCGAAACTAAAATGATATTTTGAGTGTTTTATAATGCACATATTTTATGGAAATAAACTGTTTCAAATCTTTTTGGTAATAAATCTGGTAAACAAGATACATCTTCCATGAATGAGTAAAGATTCGCAATATATGCTCAGGAGCATGCGAAGATGGAAGATTTTGTCAAACCTAATGATATCATCCTAAAAGACCGCTTATTGGAATTATCAACCCCGTCCATATGATGGTGCAGTTGTGTCAATTTTACACCCCTATTCTAATATTAGGTTGGTGCGCTTACTATGTATACAGTTTTAGTAGCGATGCAAAGATAAAGACTTCTAATGAAATAGTGTATGAAGTGCACTTACCGATGTATAGCCGCGCTAATTTAGCGCCACCTGCGCACGACAAACTACACAGAAACCTATTTCCAGGCACGTTTTCTTTTTCATGATAACTAGCTAGGTTTATTATTTTTTTTTTTTACATGACATTTATTATTATGATAGAGATTATTAATACAGAAAACTTTATTTAACAGATTATTTGTTATATTTTCTGGTATGGAGAGGGGTAAGGGTAAACAACTTTTTATTAAATATTGCATTTATTTTACAGGACCGCGTGTCATCTGGCGGCGGCTTTTTCTTTAATTGACCCCTATTATTAATAAATCCAAATCTACTGCTCTGATTTTAACAGAAATAATTACATTAAGCAAATTAAACATTTTTAGCTTCACCCGTAGCGTTTAATTGCTGTTTTATGTATAGAATACCGCTATTTTAAAATTACAGTCTTCGTAAAAATTAAATTTATGTTCCTTATAAAAGTACACAGCCCGTATTCAGTTGATGCATACCAACAGTCCCAGTTAATGATTTTTTATTGAGCACTTGACTGCGCGCTTCCCCGCGGCCCTTCCCTCAAAGTTTTTTCTCTAACTCTGCTTTACTTCCATAACTCAGCTAATAATGTTCCGAACTTCTACAAACCAGTTCCTTTTGCTAATATATCGTGAAAATCAGTATTCATACTTCAAGGTGTATTTCTAGAAAGCAGTTACCAGTATTTCCGAATAAATGTATAAGCCAAATTTCAAATTGTGTTCCTAGCTTAACCAAATGAATCAATTTTTAAAGATGCATAGTGGTTTTCCTAATTTGTCATTTGCTGAAGGTCACTTGAACATTCGTTCCCCACCGGACCTTCCCTCAAGGCTTTTCTCTAATTGTACCCTGTTTTCATAACTCACCAACTGATTTTCCGATTTCTGCTCAACTGATTCCAAACATCATATATTTAACTTAATAGTCACCCTCTATAACATTAAACTGAATTTATGAGTAGCTGTTACCACAATTTCCGATTAATAGTTTAAACCAAATTTGGAATTAAGTTCCTAGCTTAAAAAAACTAACGAATTTTTAAAGATGCATAGTGGTCCTAATTACTCATTTGCTGAAGAATGCTGGAACATTCCCTTCCTCCGGCTTCTCCATCAAGGTTATTTTCTCTAACTGTGCCTTCATGCAATAACACAGCTAATAATATTCCCATCTTCTCCAAACCAGCTCAACTTTATTGCACGCCTACTATTCAGTGCCGTAGGCAGCGAGGATCTGTCTCAGAGGTTCGTTCGGAAAGAGATACTTGTTTAGAACAGAATGCCCCCTTGGCTGTGGAAAGGGGAAATAAAACAAATTTCGGAGCGTACGAGCATGCCCGGTATACGATGCCGAAGCCATCGGAGACATTGGCCAGAGTTTTGTTTTTTAAGAGATTTAAGTTTATTTCACGGACTAGGGAAACGCCAGGCGGATCAGCTAGTATAATAGAAACTATTGTGCATGCAAACCGTGTTTTTCCAGCACTTAATATTATGTCTTGATGAATTACAGTTAATAGATTAATGTTTTTAAATAACTTTCATTATTTTTCCTTATAATCTTTAAGAAGAAATAAAAAATGCAGTTTTTTTAACAAGAACACAAACACGCATATCTGTTATTGTTTTGGAATATTCAATAAAAACAAGGACCTTAAGAAATATTTTATAATATAGTGTAATCTATATTACTAAATTCACACAAACATATCTTTAAAAAACATTATACTTTTGAATATCCTCATAGTTTTGCTTAACGCGAGTTCCCTTTCCGATAAGAAAAATAAAATTTTAATTCCATTATAGTTGTTATAATTTTAAATCAATTGCTGGGATTTTTTTTAAAGTACCTTGAAAATATGTCACTAAACTTTCCTACTTAGCAAATTTACTCCTCGTTTACATAGAATATGCATTAGTACACAAGGTGATTAAAAAATATTAAACTTTAAGAGATGGTAGTACATAACAAAAAATCAATTTCTGTATGGGAAATTCAGACTGTAGTTATTTTTTCCGCTCAAAAATACAGGGTGTTTTGCACCAATCCAAAAATAACTATCCTTTATAACTTTAACTTAACTAAACTTATTTGAAAGTCATTTTCAACAGTCTTACCTTTATTAGTGTGAAATGCATTATAAAAAAAAATGATGAGGATGAAATCTCATCAGGTACATCAGGAAATATGGATCCTCGAGTTGAGTGCTACTTGAATAAGAATGGTAGCCATTTCTACCATTTCTCGTGTATCCTTATATCTTGCAAAAAGAATGGTACAATGCCAAAAAGTTCGGTATATATTCAATTGATTTTATGGGAAATTTTTGTCTGTAACCGGAAACTTTTTATTTTGATTTGAAATCGTACATTCCTCCAGAATAAATGAAAAGTTTTATTTTTATCCTTATTCGTTGAGTGTTAAAAACAAAATTTCTCTTCCTTTTCAATTGAGAAGGAACGGGAAAATTTCCAGTTGAATTTTCGTAATTGATGTTCTTTAACCAATTCTGTGGATGTGGTCAGTTTTTGAAGGGGTCAGAGGATTCATTCTCTAATGGCGAGAACCCAATTTAGAATCCGGAGAAAGGCAAGGCTGTCGCCACGGATGTGATAATATGCTATATAAATACCTGTTCCGTGTAAATGTGTAACAGTATTACAATTATTATAACGATTTATTTTTTAATATTGTGTTATTGATCATATTTATTATTATACACAGGGAAGTCGGTCTTGAATGGCGGAAAATGTTCATCTTGAAAACGAGGGAATACCAAAACGTAAGTAATGTAAATAAATAAAATGAATAAAAAATTGACGGTAACTATGCTATTAGTACCTTTTTAAGTAATATTTTCAAATAATTTTTAAGTGCATGTTTATTGCGAATTCCCTTAAAATATATTCATTGTACTTAAATAAAAAAAAAATACCAATTCCGATTAGAGTGAGAATTTCTGTGTTTTAGACAATAAAAGATTTGTGATGCTAGTTTCTTATAAATAATATTTGTTGCTGTGTGCACTACTTCCTATAAACGTTTGTCTAACTTTTTTGTATCACCCTGTATAAGTACCAACTCGTTGATTTTGTCTTATTTAAACTGTGTTGTACTTGGAAAATTCCATATTTATTTTAATAATGGCTTTAGTAGACGTTTATAAACACATAAACATTTTTATACTATATTTTATAACATTAAATCCTTTATTACTCGCATTCTAGTACATATCTAATTTCACACTGCATAATTACCGAAATATCTTTAAAAAGTATCACTTAAAATATATTTATATATATTTCTGGCACCTTGAAGTTTGTACGACACGACAGCCAAGTTTGAATAGAATCCATGAATGGAGGATCAAGGGTTCTATTTTCCACGCAGCTACATATCGCCGTATGATACGCAGAGCCCGATTAAGCTGAAGTTGGCCCAGGGACTGTTAAAAAGTTGCCCCCCCCTACCTCCCCATTCCCGGCGGCACTTTCAGAAAAAAAGTAGGTTTATTTGATGAGTTGACAAAAGTTGTTTGGGTGAAAGTTTCAAGTTTACAAAAAAAAATTAACTTACAAGAATAATCAAGAAAATGAATTACCTTCCACTTTCTCAAATAAGCATTTGTATAATTCACAAAAATATATGATCCACAGTTTATGTTGCAGAATGAATGACGACGTTGTCGGATTCCCTCTATGTCCACAAAACTTTGAAGAATAATCCGGTATTTTAATTTGCTGCCACCACCGATATGATTACGTGATACCGGTCACGTTATGAGAGGTATATTGAGAAAAAGACAACCTCTTCCAATTAAACTTAAACGAATAGTTTATTTACACAGTCTTTACAAATAACAAGACAATATTTACAATTACAAACTTGGATATAGTTGATCAGGTTCCACATTAAATAAATTACAGAAAATACTTTCTGTGTACTGCTAAACTACGCTAATTAACTCAGATACCAGAATTTACTATTAATCTCACAAACTCTTTATCTCTACACTCCAAGAGATCTCTTTCAACACACGTGTCCTAGAGCTCAGCTCTCTCCTCTAACCAACACGTTTCCCCCCACGTTCAAACTAACTCACTCTCCTGTTCCCACGAGGCAACCCACCGTAAAACGGAGCTGGTCCTCTCTTCGCAAGGGTTCCTTGACAGAACGTAATCCCCTTATGATGGATCATTCATCTTAGAGAATGGGTGAAGTTTGTCTTATCTATGCACTTACAATGACAATAGAATAACTCCTTCACTGTACTAAACATTCCTTCCACACATATCAGGTCACTCCCCTACTCGGATTAAGATTTCAGTTAGGAAAGGAGCGGTAGTTTAAAGCTTTACAGTACACAGTAGATAAGCACACAAAAATATAATATCACATAACAATAGTTCTAAGCCTGCAATTGCCAGTGAAAACCTGACAGACGTCTTTTTCAAAACTCGCCTTATCCAAAATCATAAAAATTGTGTTTTCCCTAACAGTCTAGTAATCATTTTAAACTATAATTCTGACACTGTAAAATCCTCGTTTCTATTGAAACCAATAGACACAGTATGCAGTTTTTGGCATTTTTCCCAAATTTGATTTTCTGGATACGGCAAGTTTTGAAAATTATAGGTACTCTCAAATTGAAAAGGACTTTTACAGAAAAATTAAATATGGAAAAAATCTGCCACATAATTTGTGGGCCCCTGAAATTGGGGGGGGGGGGGCAGGGCCGAGGCCCCGGAGGCCCGTGCATTAATCAGGCCCTGATGATACGCATTGTTATTGGAATCTGATACACATCATATCCCTCGTGGCTGAAATGCCATTTTCTGGGATACCTAAACTAATGAAGGTATCATGTAACTATGGCACTAGTTACATACGACGATATTACTGGAAATCCGATTTTCAGGGAATGTAGTATGTCAATTTTCTAGGGAAAACAACAATATTAATATTAAAGGAACCAGAAATAAAAAGTCCAGTTAATGCCTGATACACTTAATTTGATTTTGTAAGGTAAAATCATAGCAATATCTTTTTCTCCTTTACAGATATCTGATAAAGAAAATTTCCTATATTTTGATTTAACAGTTTTATTTATTTTATGAGACTCTAATTAATAGATATTTCGTTACACATGCTATATATGTCCTACGTATTACATCCTTTCAATATGTTTATGTAACAATACATTTTGTTTAATTTCTTCTCTGTACAAAAATAAGTATTTCTCTGAAGCATGACATATTTTCAATAACACTACATCTTTTGAAATATTCTTACCAATAAAAAATTGCTTGGATTTATTGTTTCGATGAGTTCTTTCAAATACATTACTTTCATCATGACATATTGATGGCGATAGGAGATTTTGTTCGAAAAATATATGGAGTATCTTAGGTATAAACAATAAAAGGAGCTTTATCTGAAGATCATCTACACAATCAGAAGCTATCAAACGTGTCTGTGAATTTAAGTACATTATTTTGGGAATTTATTTAATGGAAATAAGACATTATTAAGTAAAATATGTTATATGATTAGTACGAGCAGTATAAATTTACTGATAAGTGGTGAAAAAAGTACATATAAAAGCAACATTGTTAAAGTAAAGATATTTACGCTGATAAGTAAAATAACTTTTTTTCAACTCACTGAATAATAATTTGAAATACTGAAAAAAAAGGTCTTCTTAAATATTCATAATTATTTTTATTGTGTCTTTAAGAAGTTAAATTTAGTATTTTTTCATGAAAATAACGATTATATGTATGCAGAAATTTAAAATCCCTTTTTTTTAGTTCTCATATTGCATTAGTTGTAATCTATTTCTATAGTTATACATATATGTAAAAAAAAATATGTAATTTACGTAATGCATTTTAACTGACATATCTATAGTACATAATTCTACAAAATGAAATATATACAGGGTTCCGAAATGGTCCACTATTTGAATGTGTATAATGTCTAAGGAAAACTTTATTTTTTATTTTTCTAGCAAAATTCTCATCTCAGTGTGTTTCTGTTGGAAATGTAGAAAACTACCAAGAATATTTTCTTATTCTTACAAAATCCTGATATTCATAGAGAGAACTATTTGACAGCCCTGTATATATCATGTAGGAAAACATTTGTTTAAACAAATGTAAATATCAAAGACCATCGAAATAATACTGAAAAGCTCTATTTAATTTTTTTTTTAACGAAATATCACTGAAAGGTTTTGGCATAACAGTTTAATATATCAACCAAAACCTATTACCATTATGAATACCTTATGTACATCATGTGGTGAAGATATCCCGATACATTAAATTTATACATTTTGTCAAAATTTACAGAAATACTTAAGGAATTGTTATTGAACTACGAAGATACAAGAAGAATATGTTTCAACTACATTTTTAGTGATGATTAAATCAAAAACAATGATTGGGAAACGACAACAAGTTGAAAAATAATAACATTTACAATCCCCTTTATATAATCGACCGGCTCTTGGTTTAGTTAGCTCAATCGGTAGATCGTTTGCAATTTAAGCCACATGTCTTGGTTCGATTCCCGGCTTGGACATATTTTCACTCAGTTGGGAAAATGTCAATCATGTGAACAGTATGATTGAGTTAAAAATAATAAAGTGTATCTGCACATCCATAGTTTAATGGAGTTCTATTACTTATGGTATATTCTGTTGAACTATCAACATGACAGACTAGAGGCTGTTGCTAAAAAAGGTTATCTGTGATAAATGTGTCGGCCAATTCTCGGTCCAGTTAGATCAATAGGCAGATCGTTAGCAATTGAAGCCACAGATCTTGGTTCGATCTACGGCTTGGACATATTTTCACTCAATTGGGAAAATGTCAAATCATATATGTTTACAAATCAGCATGGTTGAGTTAAAAATAATACGGTGAATCTGCATATTCATAGTTAAATGGAGTTCTGTTACCTATGGTATGGTCTGTTAAGCTATGTATATGGCAGACCAGATGCTGTTTCCAAATAGGTTTTCTGACTGAATTGTGTTGACCTGTTTTTAATGCAGTTAGCTCAACAGGCAGATTATTGTCAATAGTCCTGGGTTCGACACTCGGCCTCTAAACTATTTCAAGCAATTGTTAAAATGTCAAATCGTATTTATTATGTGCTGTATCTCAAATACCTGCCTAAAAGACCGAGTGTAATATTATTTTCTGAAGAATCATATGTTTTTATAGGTAAAAAAGTAATTTACCCAATTTAATTTTAATGAGCATTGGTCAATTTTTTTCATTATAGTGACTTTTTAACGTGCGAAATTAAACTGGCAATAAGACATAACACCGTGCTGATAGATATAATCATAAACATGCCGAAATATACAGGTGTCTACTTTTTATTTTTCAGCGTCAAAAACTGTGTGCGTCAACACAGATTTTTATTTTTTAACTTAAGAATATCACTTTTAAATGATAAACCCTGCATACATTTAATTGAATAAGTTTATAAATTTAGTATTAGTTTCGAAATATAAAATATTAAAAATTATCGCTGGAGTTATACTTATCACTAACAAAAATTCTTCAGCTTAAAAATTAAATTATTCGCGTAAATCCCTTGAGACAAATCTAGCTTCTTTCTAGTTTAAAATTACGTGAAAACATTTAAAATAGCAATTTATTTCGATGGTTTTGAAAATATTTAGTAATATATAAAATATAAATTAAAATATTATTTATTGCGCTTTAACAAAAATAGTTGAAGAATAAAAATTCCCAAGAAAATGCTTGTTGCTACCAGAAAGAAAATACCTTGAAAACAGGTATATTAAGTTCACATTTGGAATAAACAAGATCATCTTAGATATTCTTAAAATACAAAACGTTTTCCTGAATAAAGGAATTTTCTAGAATTATGTGTTCTTTAAGAATGTGTTCTATTTACTTACCTGTTATTTTTACAAGAATATTACAACAGAATGTAGGCTTAACCTTATAGACAAACATATCTTGTCTGGTTTATATAATAATACGTAAGAGTAATTTAAGTAGTGCAGTTTACAAAATGTTTGCTTTGATTTATATCCAAGACTTTTCATATAATCGTTTTGGGAGAAAATATTTTTATTCATAAATACAGTAGAATATAAAATTCGAATATGTGTTTTAGCGCATAAAATCAGAAGGTATATACTGAAGATAAATCGCATGTATATTCAACAATACTGAATTATTATTTTATCTTCAAGAATACTTTTCAAAGAACATTTTAAAGACGGTGCAACCATCTAAATGTGTAATTTATTTTCTTTAAATAAGACGTTTTAAAACATTTTCCTTAAGAAATTACTCTAAAATATTTTAAAAGAGTATCCATAGATCTATAGAGAGTATCTATAGGAGTATTTATATAATATATATAATTTATAGATTCGAATTATAATATCGAAATAAATTTAATGTTCATTCACGCACACTTTAGACACGCCATGTAGTATGTATTTCATTATGTGTAAAGTTGTTAAGTGATACATTAGTAAAGGGGACCTATCTATCTATATTATAAAGGACAAACGTGTCCGTGCGTAACGCTGACGTCATTTTGCGAATGGCAACTCTTGACGATGAATTTTCGGTTTTGCTAATTTTACTACTGCAATTTTTTTAATTTCTAAACATCGCACATTCTAATTTTTTACACCGTTATGTAGTAAAAAAAAAACTTTTAATGCAATTTGTTTAAAAATTGTATCGCAATTTACTCATTTATTATAGCATTTAAACTAAATTTGAAGAATGATTTTTTAGCTCACAGGCTATCAAAGCCTGAGAGCTTATGTGCCCGCCGGTTCTGTATGTACGTACGTATGTATGTACGTAACGCGATAACTCTTGATAGAACTAACCGTTTTACTTTAAATTTTGTTTATAGGTTCCTTGTGATAAGGCGCTTCCCTGATTAGTTTTGGAGGTTCATTGGTTAAGCATAAAGGGGGGAAATGGGGGGATAACCCCCCATAATTTAGATAAATAGGTTTTTCATGCAAAATTATCCCATTTTCTTCAAATTTTGTATAGAGGTTCATTTTGATAATGCGCTTCTGTCAATAGTTTTGGGGGTTCATTGGTTAAGTATAAAGGGGGAAAGGGGGGATAACCCCCCCTAATTTAGATAAATGAGTTTTTATGCAGAATTATTCGATTTTCTTCAAATGTTGTATATAGGTTCAATCTGATAATGCGCTTCTCTGAAGAGTTTTGGGGGTTCATTGGTTAAGTATAAAGGGGGAAAGGGGGGGCTAATCCCCCCTTAATTTAGATAAATGGGTTTTTCATGCAGAATTATCCGATTTTCTTCAAATTTTGTATACAGGTTAATGGCGATAAAGCGTTTTCCTGATTGTTTTTGGGATTCATTGTTTAAGTATAAAGGGGGTAACGGAGGGCTGCCTCCCCTTAATTTAGATAACTGCGATTTTCATGCAGAATTATGCGATTTTCTTAAAATTTTGTATATAGGTTCATTGTGATAAGGCGCTTTCCTGATTAGTTTAGGGGGTTTTTTGGTTAAGTATAAAGAGGGTAAAGGGGGGGGGGCTTATCCTCCCCCCTTAATTTAGATGAATGTGTTTTTCATGGAGAATTATCCGATTTTCTTCAAATTTTGTATATAGGCTCATTGTGGTAAGGAGCTTCCCTGGTTAGTCTTGGGGTTCATTGGTTAAGTATAAAGGGGGATACGGGGGGGGTAATTCCCCCTTAATTTAGATAAATGGGTTTTTCATGCAGAATTATCCGATTTGCTTCGAATTTAGTAGATATGTTCATTGTAATAAAGGGCTTCCCTGATTAGGTTTGGGGGTTCAATTGTTAACTATAAGGGGGTGGGGGAACAGGGGATGATCTCCCCTTAATATATTGTCGATTTCTTTATTTTTCGAGGGGCTTATTTCAAATTCTTTGAAATAAGTGTATAATATACAATTAGTGTGAATAACCTGTGAGCTCAATGCCCTCAGTTTAACTGGGTAGTTTTCTTTTTTATTTGTTTAAAATCTATCTCTATCGCTTGCAGACGATTACAAAATATTAATCCGTTTGTACTTAAAACAATGTAAAAAGTTCAGCATTTGTTTCCACCTAATATTCCATAGCGAAATTAAAATTTCATTAAGCAATAAATAAAATAGTATAAATAAAACGCAAGTTTAACACACATGTAATCGAAATAAGCGCTTGAAACAGCTGAAATTATTAGAATAACAAAAAAAAAACTGCTGTACATAACAAATTTTTTAGCGATTTCTTCGGCTATTAACTTTTGGCGGGAGGGCAATACGAAATTACCGCTTTCAATAAATTTTAAATGTTATTTGAATATATAATTGACATGTTTCATATAAAATTATCTTTGATGTTGTTCGGATTCAATCTAAACAAAATTATTAAATGTAAAAAATCTGTTAGAGTTTTCAATAAAAAATAATTGGTTTTAATCTGTATTCTCCATCCCGGGTCCCGGGATGGATACCCTAGTTATGATAATGGAAAGTTAATAAAATAAAACTGTATTCCTATTTTCTGTTGAAAAGTATGGCAAAATATATTTGCACTTGAGAAGAAACACTTATTTTATAATATTAAAAAACTAATTTATTTCATACTAATATGTTTAGTAGAATGCATTATACGTTCCAGGATAATTCAAAGAAATTTTAATCGATTGAACTACGAGATTATCTTTAACTTGAAAAAAAGGGGTACATCAATTTCAAAAGTTGCATTATAAACAGTAATGCAAATTTAGCTACTAAAAAATAAAAATAAAAATAAAAATAAAAGTTTCTTTCTATTATTTCTCTTTTTCTGTATGATTTCGGTACAGAAAATTTAATATTTTTAAACGTGGAAAGTCTGTCATAAAGAAAAAAATACTCTACAGAAATTTTCGTTGGGTGGTAGTTTTTTTAATAAAAAGTGACTGAGATGGCAACATTCATTATAAAAAGTTAGCTGCAAAAATGAATTTAATATCAGAATATAATTAAGTTATTTTGTAATACTTACTTTATCTTTTATGATTATTTCAAGTTAAATTAATTAATGAAGTACTTTATTAATAGTATTTAATAATTATGAGTACGATATACATTTAGCCAATTTCTCTCTTGAATAAATTACGCATTTTTCCTCCTTAGATTAAAAAAAGTAAAAAATAAATAAAAATAAATAGAGAAATTTTCAAAAACCAATCTATTCAGCATTTTTATAGTTCCATATAAAAGTAAGCTACTAAATGAATAAAACCGAAGATAAGATCTGCATGTTCTCATTGTTATTCTCATGAAAAAGATGATCCCTATTTTAAATACTTTTTTTCTACATACAAAAAGGTAAAATTCTTCAGGCTAATTGTATCTTTATAATAAGAGGAAAAAAATCTACTCCAATATAAAGGGTGTGAATTATCACTTTACTAAACAGCGTACAACCAATACAGTGAAAAAACGTTCAGACCGGGGTTTGATTTCGGATCCCTTGGTACAGAGCACCAAGTGCTTTACTTATTAAGCCACCCGGACGACATCCGGTCTAGCATTCCTCAATGTTATATGGCTAGGCTACACCTCGCAGCACAAGATGAAACATCAATCATGAGCACAACTCCAGTGGCATACATGAGACAAACTAAACCCAGTACCGGTGAATATTTATACTAATTAATATTTTAGAAGATCTGAAATTACTCTGTGAAATTAATGAAATACAAGTGATGTGAATTATCACTTTATTAAACAGCTTATAATCAATAGACCGAAAAAAAATCCAGACCGGTGTTCGATCCCGGAGCCCTTGGTATTGAACACCAAGTGCTTTACCAATTATGTCATCCGGACGACATCCGGTTTCAGCTCTGCTAAAAAATTTAGTATAAATATTCACCGTTACTGGGTTTAGTTTGTCTCATGTATACCACTGGAGTTGTGCTCATGATTGACGTTCTATCTTGTGCTGCGAGGTTGTAGCCTCGCCATATAAGAGTGAGGGAATGCTAGACCGGATGTCGTCCGCATGGGCTTAATTGGTAAAGCACTTGGTGCGCTATACCAAGGGATCCGGGATCGAACCCTGGTCTGGACATTTTTTCACTCTATTGGTTGTACGGTGTTTAGTAAAGTGATAATTGACATCCTTTGTATTTCATTAATTTTACAGCGTAATTTCAGCTCTGGTGAAAAATTAATTAGAATAAATCTACTCCAATCTTTAAGTAAATCATGCAGGTTTCAATATCCTTTTTCTATAGTATATAACTCTTTTCAAAAGTAATTTAGAGTCAAGCAGAAATATGATTCTTTACATATCCACCAGAAATATTCATAAACGCGGCACATTATCAATAAGCCAGACTTCAAGTGATGATCAGTAACTCAATCATGAAGTGAATAATATTCGTCTCGCCTATGAGAGATTAATGTTGATTGTTTGATTGTCATGTAGTGAAACATTAATCATGTTGATAATGCGAATAAGATCAAACGTGCCTTTGTGATTTTGAATTAGCTCTGGCGATCATTTTTAATACAGTTCATAAATATTAATTTATTAAAAGAGTAATATAGAAATTATATTTCTATTAAATTTTATCTTTTTATTTTAATTATTAAGTATAACATAATTGTTATGGTGTTGATACCTATTTAAAACAAACAAAATTAAATTTGTGAACAAATATATTTAAACTTCTAATTCCTAATACAACAGTTTTATTTTCAAAGCATAAATAAAAATAATTTTAATTTTCCCACTTCTATAATAAACTTCTCAAAAATTGTATTTTAATTACATATACTATCTTTTAAGGGAAAGTATTAGATTAATAATACATTTTTTTATGTTTATAAGAAATACATTGAAAATAAAATATTTATTTTAATAGTTTTCTATATTTTCGATTATAGTCATTTTTCAGGTTTTGTGTTTATTTTTTAATCACACAAAATATATGTAGTTCAGTGATAGAGATATGTTATAAAACTGTTTAAATACTTAATGATAACAGAAGAAAAATTGAATATATTTAATATGAAATCAATCGCTTGTATCCCAAGGTTTTGGTAATATGTGGCAGTTTATTCTCTTTAACATCACTTTAAAATGACAAATAATCTGAACTTAGTAGTAATAGACACTTGAGAAAATTTGTGGAAATTATTTGTTTTTATATCAAACTGAATTGAAAAGAGGTATCCTCTTCTTTATTTTAAACTTAAATATTCTAAAACATTATATATCTATATGCGTTTGTACGCGCCGAATCATTCATAAATCGTTTTAAAAGAAGGATTTAACAAACATTTTTATTTTAATTTGTTACAAGATTTTAACTATTTTTTTTCCAAATGAAATAGCAGCCTGAAATTTTATTAATATTTCAGTATGCAGTATTTGTGATGGCTGTTTAAATGTGTTATAAGCAATTGAATGTATGAGCATACAGATATTATAAGTGATGCAATTTTACATTATTCATAATACGTATAATTTCATGTAAAGAAAAAAACATGACTCCCCCCCCCCCCAACAAGTAAAAAAACCCTCAACATTTTTGTAGTGGACTACCAACTCTCTTATAAAGGGATTCTAGTTTTGTGAATGTGAACGTCTTGTCAACATTTATGCTTTGTGTGCGCAACAGCGATATTACTTTTTCTCTAATTTTCAGAAGTATGTTTAAAGCTCTCGGAGACTGCGGTTACTAGTTTTCGCTGTGAGTCTATGAATATTTAGCTCCATTGGTCGATCTGCAAGGTATAAAAGGTGAAGCGAAAGTTTGTGTCGGCAGATTTGGTTGCGTCTTGCCATCTTGGTATTTAAAGGCCTGCGTCAACGAAGTAAAGCTGTGATTTCGACAGGTGCTGAGTGGAATCAAATCTTGTTGAGTGAACATTTGCCGTTTGGGTAAGAGCCTTTAAATTATAGTTTGAAAATAAAGCTCTTCGGCAACCACGGGTTGTTAAATTCAGTGAAATTTAGATTGTATTAAAGATTTTCGAGTAATTTTTGCATTACAGCTATAGCCGTACGGGAGTGTAGAATTCGATAGTGACATTGGCTGCCAGTGTTCTTTTTTGAAAGTGAAATTTGGATATTTAGATATATTCTACTTGTATTGACTGAAAATTGAATTAGTGACTGATCTTTGTTAGTCGCCGTATACTATAGATCAAATTCGTCAAGTGACTCTACAACACACCTTATCCGCTTCTCTTAAATAAAGCATTTTTAATCTTAAAACTGAGTTATGACTGATTTCTAAGGTAAAGCGGCTTTGTCGTGTTCGCTATAATTTTACCACTAAATTATCGCATCAGTGTTTCAGAGTTGGGATATGTTTTACTCACATTGCTTATCTGCTACTACATTTTTGAAATTTCCGTATTTGCTTTATTTAATGTGACATCAATTTGTCATTATATAAATCGAATATTTTTATTTTAACAGATTGCAGCAATCAAATCATCTGGCGTAAACGAAGAAGCACAATTGGCAAAACTTCTGCGAGCGGTACACTGTTAAAAATTTGCAGCAAACATTCCAGTCATTTGATCGTTTTTATAGAAAACGGTTATATAACCGTAATTTAACTCTGTTCTGACCATATTATGGGCAATAGTATGGTGAGAAAAGAGTTAAATTACGGTTATGTAACCGTTTTCTATAAAAACGGTCAAATAACTGCACAGTTTGCTACATATTTTTAACAGTTTAGCGTCCTACTTGGTGTTCTGTCTTCATTTCAAATATGAATCAATATTTCAAAAACAAAACAGACCCTCTACAAAATTAACATCATACAAACTTCTTTTGAAATTTTCTTTGGGTTACTTGAAATACATTAACACAGAAAGTTGTATTGTTGGTGCGTGTTTCGTTAAATGTTTATAAAATTACCATAGAACAATTTTGAGAATGCTTAAAATATACCTACGTGATAAACTATATTTTTATTTTAGAAAAACTAAATGTGATAAAACTGTTTTTTTTTTAATTAAGATATGTTAAATTGATCCAAATACAGGGTGTCCCAAAAGTCTCCATACAACTTCAAAAATTTATTACAAAAAAATAATAGGCCTACAGCAAAAATAATTACAACAGCGCATAGAGTAACTTAAAAAGTTTTTTCTACTGCCTTAGTAAACTTCGACATGAGATCCTTTCGTAGTACGAAGAATATCAAGACAATATTCCAATTCAATTGACGAACGTTTTTCATGCTAACATCAACAGTAGCTACTGCTGTTTGGATCTTTTGTTTCAATTCCATGAGACTATTAACTTTTGTTCAGATTTCATCAAACAGTTGTAACTACTGTTGATGTTAGCATGGAAAACGTTCGTCGATTGAATTGGAATATCGTCTTGATACTCTTCGTACTACGAAAGGATCTCATGTACAAATATACAAAGGTAGTAGAAACAAGAACGAAAAATCATGCGTCAAGCATAGATTATGTAACTCTTTCCAACGCTTCCAAAATAATTTTACGAATCATACTCTTTAATAAGCTAAAAGATAACATCTAAGTAATCCGAATACTTTTATTCAGCCCTGTATAGGATCTATAGATTTGTATATATACTACATAGGATGCTAAATTTTAGTTCAGTTAGGAAACACGTAGCACAGTTTAAAATTCTCCGTCTGGAGTTAAATAATACGAAAATGTGTTCCCGAACTTTTGTGCTTCCCTGTATAGGATCTACAGAATTTATACACACCACGTAATATACAAAAAGCGATTTAAAATTAAAATCGCGTTCAGTAACTTAAAACGCACTTCCAGGAATTATTGTTAACATACAGTAGAGAATTATTTTGTGTGTCCCTGTAAATGAACGATGACTGCTATACACACAATATTCTGTAGTAAGTCTCTTGTAATGAACCTTATATAAATTTCAATGCGTTTAAAATAGGGAAACATTATTTAAATTAACCGCAGACGATTTTTCTCCATAGGCGTAATGTAACGGAATTCTTTTGACTGCCCCTGTAAATTAACTATAAGTGCTATGCACACCCTATTCCATATTAAGCTTATTCTAATGCACCTTAGTGATATATATATAAATTTCAATGCGTTTAAAATAGTGAAACATTATTTAAATAAACCGCAAATGATTTTTCCCCATAGACCGCAATGTAACGGAATTCTTTTGAGTGTCCCTGTAAAAAAAACTATAAGTGCTACACACTTCCGTTGAAATAGGGAACATGCTATAGATAACGATTATAACATATAAAAATTGCCGGGCAATCCGAGCATATTTACGGGAGTTAGAGCACGGCCAGACGGCCAGACGGCAGACTGCCAGACAAACCGAAGTCATAAACACTTTTCAACTAGGTTAGAAAGTGTTAAAAAACTTTTTAAGTTACTCTATGTACTGTTGTAATTATTTTTGCTGTAGACCTATTATTTTTTGTTTAATAATTTTTGAAGTTGTACGGAGACTTTTGAGACACCCTGTAAAATCTAAGCATTTTTAATTCAAAAACAAATTTTCAATTGTACAAATTATCAGTAAATCCATATAATTTTTTTTTGTTTTTTATATAAGATTCTGATTTTTACACAAAAACAATAAGCATTCTCAAAGTCATGTCTATGTGAATTTATATCTTATTCCTAGCATTTATTTTCGAGTTATAGAGTAATTCTCTTTATCTACGTTCTGAGGCATCGTCTCTTGATAAATATTATTTTATAGAAAGTTCGTTTATTTAATATTATAAATTTTTATACAATTTTTGCGGTATTTCAAACCTGTAATTCTTCCATGAAAAATCTAAAAATTTATATGAACGAATCCCCAAAAATATATACAATCTTTTTAACACTAGAAAGGCCGGAAATTTTCACATCCTAAAACGCCGCGCCGGTGTCATTTCGACACCACTAATTTAATTATGCAAAATGGACGCTATCAATTCTAATTTAACACTATATTTTGTCATTGTACTTTAATTAAACTTATATACGTTACTTTTCACAAAAGAACGATGCTTTATTTTACAGAAAAATACATAAAATCAAACCGGTGGAAATTTCGACATCCGAAAACAGCTGCCTGTGTCATTTCGACACCACTAATTTATTTATGAAAAATGGACGCTATACATTCTAATTTAACACTATATTGCGTCATTCTGCTTTAATTAAGCTTGTATTGTTATATTTTCACAAAAGAACGATGATTTATTGTAAATTCTGTTTGGTGTCAAATCAACACCAGCGGACCTTCTAGGTAAATTGGGCTGTAATTTTTTTTAAACATCGAATCACATAAAAAAAAAAAATCGACAGTGTGCTTATTACGTAAAAGGATTAAAAGTCATACAATTTGAAGAATATAGGTAAAAAAGAATGATAGAGAGATAAAGCTAAATTCGGTTTGGTGTCGAAATGACACAAACGGACGTTCTAGTGTTACATTTAGTAATATACCTACATTTGATTTTTTTTATAACTCTATGAAAACTGAATTACAAACTATATAAATTGCGGAATGTTTTGATTTAAGGAAATCGAAGTCTCAAATATGGGAATTACTATTTGAAATCTGAAAGATGGTACAATGTCTCTCTTTAGATAAAACTTATT
Organism: Maratus michaelseni; assembly: GCA_963931845.1. Lineage (NCBI taxonomy): Eukaryota > Metazoa > Arthropoda > Arachnida > Araneae > Salticidae > Maratus > Maratus michaelseni. The sequence goes on from OZ007588.1 coordinate 298,621,486, forward strand.
TCAATAATTGTACGTATATTCGAAAAGAATTCCATTACCAGTCGAATGGTAAGTCTCGATTCCTTTTGTAATAATTATTTTATAAAGTATAAGATTTTCTCCTAAACAGTCATATCGTGAAAATTAAATTTTACTATGGAAACTATGGTCAGAATTCGCTTTCTCACCCAAATTACCTTTTCAAATTCGAACATGGGCCTAGATAAATTTCATTGCTTGGAATAGCACAGTAACGTGATAAATTATTTTTAACTTAGTAGTAGCCAAAAATATTAAAGTCGTGTTCAATTGTTTCAACTGGGATACAGTCTGGGATACACTTCCATCACTTGTTATGATGTCGCCATATTTCACAAAAAATATGGAAAGTCTATTGAAAAATTTTAGAAAAATTAATAAAACACCTAAATTTGTTTAGAGTAACACAGTTGAATACCATAAGGTTTTAACTATAAGGCCTCAATATAACCATATAGCTATTATTGAAATTTTTATAGAATAAATTCACTTTATAAAAACGAATTTATTTTATTAAAATAAAATATATCATAACACTTTGTATTTGCAATTTCAAATCTCATTTTGCATGTTACTCTTTTTTCATGTCAAATATGAAGAAATTAAGCTATTTGTTTATGCGGAGATTTAAAATTTTACTCTATAAACATTTCGTAATTTAAATATGACACATAGAAACGATCTACATAAAAATATATGATAATGGACACCACTGAGTTTTATCGAAATATCTAAATAAATGAGTTTTATGTAATAATTTAAAATATTGAGACCAGTGACAGATCATATGTAAAATTTAAGGTGTGCTGTGCGACCTCATAAGCAAATTCAGCTTAGCTGTGTTGGGTGAACCAAAAAGTTGCTTTTGGAGTTAAAGTGATTAAATAAAAAATTTAAATAGTCACCATCTAACGAAAACATCTGGTTCGCCACAAAAATTATCAATATCGTATTTGAACAAATAATAATATGGTCAAACATGTATTTTAGATTAATTTTAACATCATTATTCTAATTGGTAAATAAATCATATCAGTTGGCTCAGAAAAAAGATCCCTGGTCCGAATCTTGACACGAACACCTTCGTCCAGTTTCTTAAATTACAAATCACATAATTTAGTACTTACCGATCATACGTAGTATAGGATAAGTCTTGTAATCGTGTTGAAAATCGAAAAAAAAAATTGACGAAATTACACGTTTCAGACACTGGACATTCCGAAAAACATATTTTTAGAAAAATAATTTTTAGGATCCTTGTTCAATTTTTCACAATTCATATCGGTAATGCATTGCTCCATTTTAGTGATGTAATCCCGAGTAAACATAACTGCTAACTTATTTGATTTATCTGTTTGTATAATGGTAATGCCTGACCTATTTTTAGATTGTTTAATAATATTAGTATGTTTATCTTGTTTATGAGTCTTTTCCTTTAAGTACCTCTGGACATTATTGTATAACATGCTCCTAATTTCATCTTTATTATTATTGTCCATTTTATTAACAATCAATTCACAATCTGTAATGATATTCATTATATTTGGCTGTTTTTCAAACATATGTTTAGGTCCCAAACTTAAAGTATTGTGTAGTCTTTTATCCAGGTCAAGATTGATAGGATTGATATACTGTACTGGTTTTTTCTGTGGTATTTTATAATACATATTATCTTTAAGTTCTTTGAACTTCCGATGTATAAGAAAGGAAGAAATTGCATATCGGTAGTTAAAGGCTTTAAACTGGAAGATAACAGCATTCTAGCAATTTATTACATTAAATCTCTGTATCCTTCTATTGATGTTCAGGAAGTTAAACCTATCATCGAAAATAGCATTATAAATAACCCATCTTATAATGACAGCATTAAACAGACTCTGATTTCAGGTATAAACTTAATTACTAATATCAATGTTTTCTTATTTAACGTATGTTATTATAAACAAATCTGAGGGAGCCCCTATGGCTTCACATATATATAGATTACTGGCAGAATTAAAATTACGACCTCTGGAAGAACTTATCATTTCTACATCCCCCGTTAAACCTGCATTATGGGTTAGGTATGTCGATGACATACTGATCATATGGAATCACGGTATCTCTACATTAAATGATTTTCTGGCGTATGCCAACAGTATAGATAAAAATATACAATTTACTTGCGAAATTGAAGAAAATAGTTCATTACCATTATACGATATAGAGCTTATTAAAAATATTTCAACACGTAGCATTGATAGGTAAATTTATAGAAAACCTTGCAGATCCAATAACACAATATCATACAATAGTAATGTTCCGTTGAATTACAAAGCAGCAGCATATCGGTTTTATATCAAAAGGGCATTTGAGGTTAGTTCAGAAGGTTATTTAAATGATGAGTTGAACAAAATTAAAGTGATTGCATATGAAAATGGTTTTTCAAACAAATGTATTAATAAGTTAATTTATGAGCACAGAAATAAGCAAGCTACAATAGTTAAAAAAGATATGCAATCTTCAAAATTCTACAGTATTGATTATATCCCGCATCTGTTTGAGCGGATTAAATACGCTTCAAAGAAATATAATGTAACTCTTATCGCTAAGCCCCCAACAAAGCTAAAATATCTGGTACATAGAATGATTGACCCTATTGATAACCGTGATAAATCTGGCATATATATTATTCCTTTTAAAGTTAATGGCAGCTCTAAAATATATTCATATATAGAGGCATGACAACTCGCAAATTAAAGGAAAGGATTAAGGAACATACAGCTGACATGAATAAAGGAAAGTTATCCACTGCTTTATCCAGATTAAATCAAGCTAAAGACATTGATGTATTTTTCAGTAAAGCTAAAATAATTTCACGAAGTTCACAGTATAATAGTTGCATAATCAGAGAGTCCCTAGAGATTTTGAAAAGAGGTGATAATACATGTAATGATGTATTATCTTATCAGATCCTTCGTATTTGGTATAATGTACTAGGTATAACTGGGGTTTTCGGTTTCTGCTGACCCCCCCCCCCCCCAGCTTGTAATGGTATCATCCCGACTTCCGTCGCTCCCTTCGTTTCATAGCTTAACATCTGATAGTTTTAATGTTTTAAAACTGTGATTTGGTTTATTGCACCTCGGTAGTAACGAAATTTATCAATGTGTTTACATTGTGTTTATAAAATCACTTTAACAGTTAACAAAAAGAAAGAATAAACCAACCATTTAATCTGCGAAATGTTCTTGGATGCAAATAAACCCAAGATTACTTGCAAAGTCTGGTTCGATGCACAAATATGCGGAAGCACATAATCTCTTATCGAGGTATCGTTCTCTGTATCGAAAATGCTCTATCGAACGTGTGTCGGAAAACACTGTCTGAAAACACTGTCGAAAAATATTGTCCGAACCAAATAAATTAAACGATGGACCTAGTTAAAAAGTTACATGTTTTTAACTTTGAATGATTGACATCATCATGATTCCTTAAATTATTCCAAATAGTGAAAACTTAAAAAAACAGAGTTGTTTCTCTTTTTTATTAAATTCCTACTATTAGCTCACACTCTCTCTATATATATCTTGTTCAAATTTTCCCTCGTAATTAAAATATTTTCTATTCATCCACTCAAGTTCAAATACATGTTTTTTAAATTTGTAGTGGATGGCACTTTATGTTAATACAGTTTTTTTTTCAAATATTAATTCATTAATTAAATTTAATTAATTAATTTTAGTTTTAAATGGGAGAAAAAATTCCTCCCATTGTTTTCATAAATTAAATAAAAGATTTATCTTAAATGAGTGATGCCACAGAAATAAAATACCGCAACGATGATTATAAAATAATGTTCAATAAAGATAGCGTAGGACATTAATGCTGCACGGGTTTATTTTATATATTTATGATTGAAAAGTAGGAATTGACTTATTTTTTTTTAGATTACTTGTTTTATTTAAGTAATGCTATGCTTTTGATTAATTAGTATTAGCCATATTTATTATATTTCTTATAAAAATGATTTTATTCTTTTACACTTGTACATCTTAGGATTTTGAAAGTTTTAGTATTTAGAACTCCAAGCTTTGAAACACTACAATAAACAATTTAAAAAGAGATATTTTATTATTAAGAACATTGCAGTTGAATTTATGAATAATATAAAATGAATACACTTCATTACAGTGATAAAATACCGAGCTAATATCCAAGTACATCTTCAAAATATTTTTTAAAACAGATTAAATATACATTTTTTTTTTTATCCTGAAAGCTCTTATCGTGTATTATTTGTAAAGTAGGTTGCAGTATTTTTAAACGGAGCATGTTTAAATAAATCCGTCTGTTTAAAATGTACTTTTTAAATTTAAGCAGAACAGTATTTACTTTTCTCTTTGTTCTGTTACTTTATTTACAAATAAAAATAAAACAATTTTATTTGAACGGTAAATGGAAAACAGTCTTTCATTAGGATTAATATAATTATTCTTTGTATTTTCAATCATTTGTAAAATAAAATTATTTTGCGCATTTTATTTTTTTATTATTATTCTAATACATAGAAAAATATATTTTCCAGAATAATACTATTACGTAATTCCATAAGCAATAATTTAGTGAAAACATAAGGTAACTAGGGATTATGAGACCTTTTTGAAATAGTTAAACAAGTATATTATTCCTTTATTTTTGTTTTTGTGAAATATATATTTTTATTTTAGTCTATCTTAATTTTCATTTTTTAACCTAAAGTAAATTTTCTTAGTAAAAAAACGGCAAATAAGTATTTGAAATTCCCTTTTTAAATATTAGAATGCGAATGAAGTAAAAAAAAAAAGAATTTAATTTTACAAAACAATTACAACCACTTAGTAATATACAATAATTTTGTTTTGTTGAAACATATATTAAATTAATTTATATCAATTCATTAATGATACTTTTTTTGATCGCGCGATAAAATTACATACTTCGAAGTTTTCAATTAAATTAGAAAATAGATTTTTTGGTTATTTCACGTATGCTGCATTAAATAAGAGCAGTATACTTTCAGAGTTCCAAATAAGAATAAATTCTTCATTAATAAAAAATTATTATTCATGTTTGATATATTTAATTTAAACAATATTTATTATTTTATGCGAATTATATTTTTAAGTAAGTAGCATTTTGTAATAGAAAAGTAATGCGCAGTATTGAACATTCTACTTATATAAAACATACATACGTACAGAGATCATACCAAAAGAAAACATTAATAAAGTAATAAATTGCCGCATCGGAGTGCGGTTTTCATCATAAAACTTGTCTGATATTTTTTGCGAAATGAAAAACATAGTTCGAACTTCCTTCTGATCTTTCATTTTCAACAAAGTATTACAATGATTTACGAAATCAAACAGTGCACACCACACTCCAGTATGAGTATTTGTTAAATATTTCTTTTATATAAAGTTCTTTTTTCTATATAGTTCCTTTTTATTTTTGATGCAAGGAATGTATTTTTTTGACAAAGTTTACGTGGTCAAATCATTTTTTTTTGTATTTCCACAAAAACTATCCGACACTTTGACAAGACTTATGGTGAAATCCACTCTCCGATTCGACAATTTTATAAACTAGTAAATCTGCAGATCAGGAGCCTCAACGTCAGCTCTGCAAATCATTTTTTTAAATCTCATTTTTGATATCATTTAACATCGTACAATCCGCAATTATTATTTTTTCAATTTCATGCACATTTTTATAAGCATATAAAATTCTTCGGATGTTCCAGAAATTAGATTCATTAAATTAAAGACGGTGTTATACAATGGTATTCTGAAATTCTGAAGAACAGCTTATTCTTTTATTATTATTTTTTTAATAAATAGGTATTCATGCTCCCGTAGTCTCATTACATTTACATTCGTTTTGATAAAAAAAATCACTATAATAGTGTGAGTTCCTTGAATTTTATTATTTATTTTATACTCTTTGAAGTATGAACGAATAACTTAAAGTGGAAAATAAAAATAAACGATTTTAAGAATTGTAAAAAATATGAAAATGAGATGTTTATATTTCCCAAACAGATGCAAAAACATTTTCAAATATTTAAAAAAATATATATTTCTAAATTCTATTAAATTTATCGACAACATTTTAAAACTATTGGAAATCCATATCGAAAATTTAGCATTCATAATTTTACGGCGAAATCCATTATGCAAATATTCTATTTTCATTTCAGATAAAAATGAAATTTGAAAAATCGTCTGCATCCCCATAGGCAAGCATTATGACCTAAAAATGTTCTATATTTTCCGAACGGATGAACCAAATTTAACAAGAAACTATACAGCTAATTCCGGATACCTCGCCAACATACCTACCAAAAATCAACCTAATCGGACCATTTTTACGGCAGTTATCGCGGAACAGACAGACAGACAGAAACCAAAAACTGTTCGCGTCTCCAGAGTGAGCTCCAACTGACGTTTCGGCAATTATGGAAATCTAAACATACTTATCTCTGTACCTTTGAACCTTTTTTTCCTATTTCCCCAAACATTATACGACTCTTTGATTCAAATCGCACTCCAATTCGACAATTTTTGTGAATTATGTGAAATCGAAACTTACTTATTTCTCCCTCGAAAATTTTTTTTTGTATTTTCACAAAACGTTTCGGATTTTTTGCAAGTGTTATGACGGAAGCCGCACTCCGATACGTCAATTTGTTATTTGTTTGTGAATTTATGAAATGTGAACAGATATATGAGTCACCCTGTGAATCCGCATCTAAATCTAACAAGAACGAAAAATCATGCGTCAAGCATAGATTATGTAACACTTTCCACCGCTTCCAAAATAATTTTACAAATCATTACCGTTTAATAAGCTGAAAGATAACATCTAAGTAAACAATTTGGAAAACACATAACATATTTAAAAACGTAATTTCAGGAATTTCCAACATATACAATATTCGGAAAAATATCCGAATACTTTTACTCAGCCCTGTATATGAGCTACAGATTTGTATATATACTACATTGGATGCTAAATTTTAGTTTAGTTAGGAAACGCGTAGCACAGTTTAAAGTTCTCCTTCTGGAGTTTCTGTCAATAGACGGAAATGCGTTCGCAAACTTTTGTGCTACCCTGTATATGATCTACAGAATTTATACACACCAAGTAATAGACAAAAAGTGAGTTAAATTTAAAATCGCGTTCAACAACTTAAAACGCACTTCCAGGAATTATTGTTAACAGACAGTTCAGAATTTTTTGGGTGTCCCTGTAGATGAACGATGACTGCTATACACACATTATTCTGTAGTAAGCCTCTTGTAATACACCTTAGTGATACATATAAATTTCAATGCGTTTAAAAGAGTGAAACATTATTTAATTAAACTGCAAACGATTTTTCTCCATAGACGTAATGTAACGGAATTCTTCTGACTGTCCCTGTAAAGTAACTTTAAGTGCTATGCACATCCTATTATATATTAAGCTTCTTGTATTGCACCTTAGTGATATATATCAATTACAATGTGTTTGTAATTGTGTAACATCATTAAAATAAACCGCAAATGAGTTTTCCCCATAGACCGTAATGTAACGGAATTCTTTTGAGTGTCCCTGTAAGAAAACTATAAGTGCTATACACTTCAGTTGAAGTAGGGAACATGCTATAGATAACGACAATAACATATAAAAATTTCAGGGAAATCCAAGCATAATAACGGGAGTTAGAGCACGGCCAGACGGCAGACGGCCAGACTGCAGACGGCCAGACGGCCAGACGGCAGACGGCAGACGGCAGACAAACAAAAGTCATAAACACTTTTCAACTAGGTTGGAAAGTGTTAAAAACGCAAGTATCTTCTCAATAAAAAAAAATTCTTTTGGTATGTTATATATCAGTATAAGACAAAAAACGAAATTTCGTGATGGACCAAAAATCTGGGGAATTACACAGCTAGCTAACATTTGAACTTCGGCCACACCAGTGTGTTCTATTTCAGTTTCTTGAGATTTCAGAAAATACTTCAGAAACGAATACTTCAGAAACGATTTCAGAAGTAACACTTTTTTTTTTTTTGGTCGGAAGTGGCGAAAAATATCTTTTGGAGCGTAACAGTAAGTTTCATAACGAAGGATGTCAGTAATATATTCAATCCTTTTCAAAACTAAGTTTATTTTGTTTAGGCATAGGTGCATTAAAAAATGATTTACGTAGACTACGCAATTTTTCACCTATCAATTTGACGACGATTTTGTCCTCATAGTGCATATGAATGCATTTTACGTGCAATCGATGCCGGATGACGAAAATCGTGTATATGATTTATCGGTGTCGTGTCGGTAAGTGGAAAAACAAGATGCAAACAATTCCAATACGTCATTTTTTTTAACTTTCCTTATGCTATATATCAGTATAAAACTCATTACGGATCAAAAATATCGGGAGTCATACATATTTCTAACCTTTGAACTTCTACTGTGGGATGTTATCAAAAATAACCATTTCCTTTTGATTTGTATTTCTTCTCCGATATGGTGAAAATTATCTTTTTGAGTGAAAAAATAAGTTTGATGAAGTACCTACTAATTTGATGACGATTTTGTCATCATAGTGCATATGAATGAATTTTACGTGCAATCGATGCCGGATAACGAAAATCGTGTATGATTTATCGGTGTCGTGTCGGTAAATGAAAAACAAGATGCAAACCAAGTAATATATTGAATCCTTTTTAAGCGTAATGACGTTATGATGCTTACGATTATTGTATCCCGTCACGCTATTTTATGAAATTGGGTGCATATCACTGTGGCAAAAATTTAACATGCTGGAAAATTTAAATAATTGTAATTGCATTTCCTTAATAGAGCGTAGATTTTAGAAATACAAAAGATGTTAGAAGAAATATGAACCACTTAAAAAAATCATTACTTTTTCATTAATATCAGGAATTTTTAAACAGAGTGCTTGAGGTAAAGAATGATCAAAATATGAGGTGAGATCTCATTACAGATTTGATTTTTTAAAACAAATTGAACAGCTTGTAAGAAATCATATATTTCGACAATGACAAATCATTAAAATCGTGATACACAGATCATTTTATAATATCATTGAAAAAAAACTTATTTATTTGTTATTTCTGAGGTTCGAAGGTCATGGTGAAAGTCAAACTTGAACTGGTTGATGACATATGCATTTTTAAAGACCTTTCCTTTAATAATAGGTACCTAATGAATGTTTAATAATGAACCATGCAGATATTTTCGCGAATGATGAAATCTTCGTTTTAAGATAAGAAAATCAATCACGCTATCTGTTTCTATAATATTTGTTTCTATCATAGATAAATGGAAATCTAAGTGTTGAAAATATGTGTTTTTATTCTTTTAAAGCTTTCGCAATATCTCTCAAAATAAAGCATTATTTAAAATAAAACCTTCTAATTCGTTATTTTTTTTCGCTTTCAAAGTAAATATAATAAAACTAAGAAAATTCCTATAGTGTAAATCTTTCAAACGCACTTTAATTATTTTTTAAGAACTAAAATAACGTGTATTTTTCACACAGAAAAAATTAACCTAAAATGTGTAAAAAAAAAGAATTTGGGTTGAAAGATTCTTAGGTATGAGTTTACTCAATTTGGGTTCATACCATATTTGGTCATGACCCATGCCTGTTTTGGTTACCACTGTGTATCCACTTTGGGCACTTTTAAATACCCATTTTTGGTGGTATCCTAAATGGGTCTTAAGATATGTAAAATGGGTATTTAACAGTGCCCAAAATGTATACACAGTGGTAATTAAAACAGGAATGGGTCTTAAGATACCCCTAAAATGGGTATTTAACAGTGCCCAAAATGGATGCTCAGTGGTAAACAAAACAGTCATAGGTCATAAACCAATTTGGTACGAACTAAAACTGGGTATCCTCATATTTAAGAATCTTTCAACTCAAATTGTTTTTTTGATTTTTTTTACCCATTTTAGGTTTTATTATTTTCTGTACACAATTTGTAATATGTTGAAGTAAAAAAAAAAATTGTAGAATATCTAATGAAATGCAGATGCTGATGCACTGTTTGTATTGATACTTTTTAATATATCTATTTACTTTACTTCTAGTATCAAAAGTATCGAGAAGATTTGTTATTTAGACATTTTTTCGAACATCTAAAGAAATATTAGACGAATTGTTCTTGAACTCCGGGGATGCAGAAAAGTAATGTTTTCAGTGAAGATATAGTAACGATAGCAATTGGTGGACCAACAACAAACTCAATAAAAACATTATTTACGATCACATTGTATCCTAAATGTCTAGAATTTTTCTGTAGCTGTAACACATGAATATACATACACAACATTAGTATGCATTTTTGTAACAACAGCACGTATATTTAAAAAGATAAACGGTTTCTGGAAATAAAAAAATCTGCGTTTTTTGTTTGTAATATGCAGGGTTTTCACATTTAATGCCGAACTCAGAAAACAAAGGGAGCAGAAATTTTACACTAGATTTAGAAAAGGAATATATTGAATATTTGATTAAATATGATCGTTTGTATGAAAATAATTTTAATTCATCATACGCAAGTAATAGGGCATTTTATTTTTTCATTATTTAGTTGTCAACTATAAAGGGCAATTCATGTAAAAAGTCAATGTAATATCATGAATATTCAGGAAGAAATCGCAGATGTTGTAATCTACAGTACGATTACTTTCTAATAGTTTCTAGACGGTAAAGGATTTTCAACAAATAGCCGTTTTCATCAAAAATCAAAGGCTAATTCCCCTGAATTGCAGAAATGGTATTAATGCTCTAAATAAACATACATATTCAACAAAGAAGAAATATACATCGCAAATTGTATAAAATTGCATGTCAGAAATCAATCATGTATTCCAATAAACTTTAAATATCTATTAAAAGATATATTTTCGTATTAAATACATGCCAGAAATTAATAACAGAAGAAATCGCCAAAGATTTGGCTACTTACAGCAGCCTTTTTTATTCTGGTAATTTCAATAATTTAATCGCGTACTACGATTACATGTCTATTATATCTGTATTTTATTTATATAATTTTATCATTTTATTTATTTATTGATGAAGATTATTTAACTTCGTTGTGAAATATTTGCCGAAAACAAATGCTGAACTTTTTATATTGTTTTAAGTGAAAACAAGTTAATCTTTTGTAATCGGTCGGCACGTGATACAGATAGATTTTGTTTATAAATCTTGCTTGAAAATTATTTTAAAACCCTAAAAATCAGTAAATTTAAATATATTTGTCATATAAATTGCATTTGAAAGAACATTTTTGGCCTATTCGACGGGGTAAAAATTTAAATTGTTGCTATGTTTAAAAGTTTAAAAAAATGCAGTAAAGGCGAAATTATGGGTCAGGTTTTCGCACCGTCAGTATGACGTCAGCGTTACTAAAACACATGTTTTTACTTTATAACATAGATAGTCATAAAGCCAACAAGCACTAACACGATAATAGACTAATAGTGCTTATTGCAAATGAAACAGCTACAGGCAGTGCACGCACAACACTAAAAGGAGATTCGGAGGGAGGGCATCTTTCTTCGACAAGACGAGAAAACTAAATAATATTTAACTTAACGCAATTATGACAAACTCACTGCTTAGTATAATGTAAGATAAAGTTAATTTTGAACGGTTGTACAATATATATATATATATATGCACCCTGTAGTTTTTATTTATTGCTAATATTTTGAAATCATGAGATGCGATAGCAAATTTTACGGATCACGAAAACGATGACTTTAGACCTTCATAATCAGAAATGCTCAGCCCCATATTTTCCATCACTCATGAAGTGTTAACCAAAAGCGGTTAAGAAAGAAACTGTCTGTGTTAGGCTTAATTGGAACATTTTACAGTTATATCCGCAAATTACTATTTCTAAGTAATTATACTGGTATACTTAAAAGTCTAAGTGTAGCATATTGTACAATTATGTATCTCCAAGGATTAAAGCTTCAGGAACGTGCAATTATTTAAATATTATTAACAAATTTGCATTTTACATATTACCATACTACAATTATATGTGTATATTAACTATGTGGTATTCTGTCTACACATTATTATTAATTATCTCTTTAGATATTTAATTAAAAAGTTACAAGAACTTGGTGTGTTTTTTGAAATTCAAAGATATTATAATTATAAATATGTATATACAAGGTGTTTCACAAAGGACCCCTAACTTTAAAAATCAATAAACCCGAAAACGGTTATAGATAGAAACATTAAACCAGTGGTATGTTTAATAAAAAAATCGTAAGAAGTTATACATAAACCTCAAAATTTAGTTAAAAATAGTACCGACAGATGGCGATGAGAGCGTTAAGAATCCTTCTACAGAGAGTTCAGAAGCATAGAAAGACTTGCCGTTGAAGATTTCGCCATTGACCGCTATTAGCTTATAGTGAAAATATTTCCGAAAGTGATGTATACCATGGAGGAACGTGTGTTTATTGTGTTGGAGTACCACCGATTAAATCAGAGTCCTACTGCCTCAAGGAGAAGTTTTCAAACGCGATTTCAAGTCGCAAAAAGCCCAGATGGGAAAACAATTCGTGAGCATTTCAAAAAATTTCAACAAACAGACCGGTGACATACAGCAGAGAGTCAATAACAATTACATTCTTCGTTTGCGATAAGTCTGTTGTGTAAAAGGTGCACCTTTTGAATCACTTTTGATACGCCTATTTATCGCAGCGCCATCTATCGGCGCTATTTTTAACTAAATTTTGAGATTTATGTATAAGATTCTTACGATTTTTTTAATAAACATACTACTGGTTTCATGTTTCTCCCTATCACCGTTTCCGGGTTATTGATTTTTAAAGTTAGGGGTCCTTTGTGAAACACCCTGTATATACAGACATTAACCAGTGTTTAAGATCACTCGATGATTATGACAACATTTAAGAGCAATTGCTGTTAGCGATGAAATTCCGAATTCCTTGCTTTAACGCCTAAATACGGTCATCAGGCTTACGTTTCCTCTTGCCGCAAGCAAAGCTGTCGTTATTTTCTTTCAGGAAATTCTAGGCAAACGCACAGCTGATATCGTATGGTCTCTCGAGAAGTTTGTGCTCTTAGTTGACCTCACCGTAAAGTATGATTGGTGTACAAAATGACATAGCGAAACATGAATTAGAGGGGTGTTTCTGCAAGGGTTGACCAAGAGCAATATCTCCAGACGACTATATCATACGATGTACGTTATCTTAGGAATTCCTGTAAAAAAATGAAGGCAGCATTTTTTGCAGTAAGAAGATTTGTATGTCTGTTGACAATACTTTCTGATGGCAATAATTTATTAGATTGTCAAAACAAAAAAAAAAAAAACAAGTGTATTACCATCGAGTGATCTTAAACTTTCGTTAACACTTGTATATACTTATATATTTCCTCTGCTATATATTTTCTCATTCTCCTGTATATCTATTATTACTCAAAAAATCATGCGTGATAGAGGAGAAAACTTGTCAATTTTCAATGCAGCGCGTTGAAAAATGTTAGAAACGCCTGAATTGGTTCAAAAAGGCATTCAACAGTGTTTTGTTATAGGCGTGTGTACTTGTGGGTTACTAGTCAAAATATTTGCTGTGCAACGGGTTTTTTTTATGTTTAATTTAAGAAAAAATATATTCTCGTAATTTTTATCAATAATAGAAACATGTATTATTGTTATAAATGCTATTGAAAAGATGCAATGAAATGTTGTACAATTTCTTTTATTTTCAATGTTGTGAAATATTTACAACTGTATTGACCCGACGTGACGGTACTTAAAAGTACCGATTCACATTTGTTAGTTCTAACTAATGACCTGTTTTAATTTTGTAATATTAGTAGATGAAACTTCTAATCTGCCTGTAATCTGTTGTGATATCAAACATTTTGTTTATAAATTCATTTTTAATTAAAGGTTAAACAAAGAAAGTGCGTATTTTTTTTAAAGAAATGTTTAAATGAAACTCTTAATGAATATACCTGCTAATTCTGCACAAATATATTTAAATGTTATAAAGTGGCTGTATAATAATTTGTAAAAGCTACAAATCATTTCGAATATTTTGTGATATAGATTGATCGCAAACATTATTTTTCAAGCATTTTATTGTAGATCTCTTAATTGCCCTTGTCCTAAACCTTCACTGAAAGATAAGAGGTCTAACCTGTTCTTTAGATATCCCAAGTTCAATGTCTTTGAATATTCGGTGTCATTAAGTATTTCTATAGATATTCGGCAAAATGTCTAGAATCTAAAGTGATAGAATTATTTTAATTATACAGGAACTGTAACACTAAATCATTGATAACTAACAACTTTTATACATTTTGATACATTCTGGTAAATCAGTTTATTTTATATAATGGTAGACTTTTAGGAAAAATCTTATAAAATTTGTATTTATTTAAATAAATACAAATTTATTCAAATATAAATACAAATTTATATAAATACAAATTATATAAATACAAATTTCATTTTATTTCAAAAAAATAGTCGAAATATAAATTTAAATTTTAGCGAAATTGAATTTCAAGATGTTTCGTAAAAAATTCCTAACTTTATAAGTGATTGGATCACAACATCTGACAGTAATCTAATATTCAAAATATTCTTCAGATGCTTTGAAGCAATGAAAATATTATTGGGTGTTGTAGGAACAATTTCATTCTCATAAAACGGTACAGAAGAAAGCAATGTTCACATTTAAAAGCTGACTTCAATTTTTTGATTTACACTCAACTGACGAAAAATAAATATTTAATGATTGCGTTCGTACTGGAAATGTGACAAAATAAAAATAATGGTAGTCGACATAAAATATAATAATATAAGAACATAAAATTCATTTTTTTTAAATGAATGAAAATTTAAACATTCTTTTTGGACATGTGTTTTTATACGTTGGGTGATTTTATGCATTAGAAAATTATCTTATATTGCATTATGACGTTTAAAATATGAAAATCTATTTCATTGGATAGAGTATAATTGGATATAGTATAATATGATTGAATATATTATAATACATATATTCTAATTAACTGTAATTAACTCCTTTGTAATATTCTGATATGTGCGACTGCTTCATTCACCAACACCAGAATAGAGTATTTATTGTTATGGGCACAGATCCTTTGGAATATTCTGATAAGCGCGACTTCTTTTTTAATCAACCGACAGAGAGTCTTTCCTGTGATGAACAAAGGTCCTTTAGACTATTCTAATAAGAGCGTCTTTTTCATTTATCGACCAGTACTGGATATTTGCTGTAATGGTCACAGAGCCTTAGGAATATTCTGATAAGAGCGTCTTCTTCATTCAACAACATGCATAGAGTTCTAGGAATATTGAAATTTTGCTGTAGATTTTTTTTTTCATTAGTATCTTCAGGAGGAGAAAATGCGTCAGAAAAACAGGTTTTTTTTTTCTTTTCTCGAAGTTTTAGAGGAGATTGATTTTTTTTTTTTTTTTGTACATTTCTTGATAGACCGTCCAGATATTTTAGTAGGTGTCTTTATTCGAGACGTGGTCAATTCTGACCTAATATATGACGCCGTGCAGACATATTTTCCGTGGATAAATTCTGTTGGTTGACTGTTTATCCAATAATGTCACTAGTGGTTTAGAGAAACAGGGGGTCGGCTAGAACGTCCATTTGATCCTGTGGTCCATATCTAGTTGCCTGTCACAGTCTGACACTTTGCTGTGTATTTAACGCTCGTAAAATATCATTGAAATGCTTTTTTCCTGGCTTAATGTATATTTACATCAATAAAAGATACAATACATGACAATTATATGGTGACAGTTATTGCGCTTAAAACATAAAATCGATAAATGTTGACAATATATATTTTTTTATTGTTATCCATATTGTTTGCAAAATAAATTTCAGTTTTTTTCACTTATTGGATTTTCGATCCAATATTGGCTCCAAATTCGATCCAATTTCGGCTCAATATTGGTAATTAAAATGAATGCATATTAACTATTATTACAAAATAATTTTTGAGACAAAATAGCTAACAATGAATATATGCATCACGGGGATGATTGGGACATTTCAAATGGGATGAATGGAACTGTCTCATTCACCCCTAGAGGATGCTGAAAAATATATTTATTAACTAAATAATATTATATAGTTGATAAATTAATACTTTATTTTAATTATTATTTTAACATTTCATCCTCATTGTAGCCATCGTCTTCAGTCCACCGTTTATCGGCCTTTCAACCCCTTGGGGACGAGCGACACGTATACGTGACGCATAAGGTGCTCAGAATCCTCGATTATTCCCACCAGTAACTTTTTATTGTAAACTTTGCCTTATTTAATGACAGCATTTCTGAGATTCAATTAGGCGAAATATTCGGTTTTGAAAAACCGGTGGCAAAAGATTAAATATTCTGTAAAGGACGCTCATCGCGAAGGGGTTAAGGCAAAGCTGAGATGATTCCAAGATCATTGACTAACAAATAATCCTGGAGATCATATTACAATTTATAATCACTCAGCTTTGCCAAGGAGGCATTTTTGTCAGCTTTTAGTCCTTAACATTGCATACGGGGAGGAAAATGTATGTGTCCCATTCATCCCTGCTGTGGGGATGATTATGACATAGAAGAACTTGTTTTTAAATTTAATTTATATATCTGTATAACAATAATCTTGAACAAATATTGTGCATAAGATGTAGTCAAACGATTAATGTATGACATGTGATATATAATACTGATAATAACTCATATAAAATATTTAAAATAAATATTTTTGTGAAAATGTCCCTTTCATCCCCCATCTCCCCTATATATATATATATATATATATATATATATATATATATAATTTTTTTAAGATGAGAAAAGAAAAAATTACCTATTGCAAGAGATTTTTTTTGTATTTTTTAAAAACTATGTTACTGTAAATTATAATAAAACTATAATCGAACACAAATTAATCCTACATATCTTATATACTTCCATCAGCTGATTAATCATAAATCCAAAACGCACTCTCTTGAACTTACTGACATTCTTAATACTTAAAAATGCACAAATCTTTATTGCTCAAACATTATGTTTAATAAAGGGATGAAATTTGGAAATTGCAGATTAATCTAAGAACTCATTCATCTCCTTTGAATTTATTATATTTGAACTGAGAACTACGCACTTATAACATTTGCATTTATTATATATTTGACGTAGAATATTCTATGCTTTGAAGAATAAATTAAGTCTTCAAATATAGTTAATTATGACTTTTTTTTTCTATTATCCGTAAATATCGGTTCTTTTTATTCAACAAGATAATTATTAATATCATGAATGTACATTTGTAAACCAATCTAAATATCGCCCATTTCCATTGCATGTTCAAACATTTATCTTAATAATACGTTACAAAAAATGCTATTGGATTGTTCTTAAAAAGGTGTTGACAAGAAATTGATTTAATAAGATTTAAATTTTATTATTCCAAAATTAATTATATCTAATACTTACTACGCTCTTTTAAAGGTAATTCACTTATTATTAATTTTTAATACAATGTTTATTTTCTGTTTTCTCTTTGTATTAAATGTAAACCGTGAACGAATTGAAGCATATGCAAAGCATGCTGTTCATTACTGGGAAAACGTATAAAGCACAGATAAATAAACGCCTGTTAACCATTTTTAAAATCAACAAAAATAAGTTGTATTACAAAACCGTAATATTTAAGTTATGTGTAAAAAAGAGTTATAAGTGTTAGATGTAATTAATTTGTTAATGATAAAATTAAAACTTTAATAATCTTATTTCTTTCCTCATTTCAAACCTTAGACGAGCTGAAACCCAAATTTTGCTCGATTACTCTGTATTTTCGTTTATTTTAAATTAGTTTCTATTTTTTTAGAAAACCTGCAATCCATAGTTTGTTTTCTTTTAATGTGCATTAAAATTGATTGCGTAGTTTCTCAACATCTTCACAGGCAAAAATTGAAGGATTTTTCGTGAAGGAATTTTCTATTATGGGTATGACCTATGGTATAGATTTATACGGTGTACGAACTTCAAGCATTCTGAATTCTGCTGTTTTATATTTTTTATTAACTTTAAAATATTTCATAAATTCCTCGTTTTCTTTTCCCGCACTTTGAAAATAGTTAACTGTCGTTATGTTATCTCTTCCAGCAATGTTATTCCTCTATTGACCATATGTTTTGAAAATGTTTTATTTTGTTCACAGTTCTTCTGTTTTATAACAAAGAGAAAACACAAAATAAATGTTGCATTACGATTTAGTAATAATTAAATTACAAATATTAGGTGTAATTAATTTGGTGATAATAAAATTAAAGCTTTAGTAAGCGTTTATCTTGTTCAATTCTTATACACTTTTATTTGAACTGTGACATTTCCAATACGAATCCCCACACTGTTTCTTTAGTGAATTCCAAAACATGAAAATTCATAACATTCTTCAAAAACAAATTCGAGTTAATTTTAAATTACGGTACGTAAATGTCCCCGAATTTCGCCAAAAGGTGGATACGAAAATGACGCCGTTTATTCATTTTCCAATTAAAAAAAAAATATTAAGTTTAAATTTCACAAACTCAGGACGATTTTTTTAAGTCTTAATGTATGTAAATTTACAATTTGTGAATGTTTGAAATTTGATTTCTCTTTTAGCATTTAGTCACCCTATTTTAAATGTATTTTGAGACAAAACTCATATTCGTGGTTACATTTTGAAGATTCATTGAAAACGTGTATTAAAGTAATGATATTACAATAACATGTTTACGGCAATAATTTTAATTGTCTGATCTTATCCGGTCATTTATTATATAGTTGACTTGCTATTATTCAGTATACATCATTAATACTTAACTTATTTTATTTGTTGTCTTACTGGAGGTATGATTTCCGTTGCTACTGTAATTGTCAAATAATTACTATAATATTTTCAACTAATGGAATAATTGTAATTATGTTGCTTGATACGACTAGGATTCTTTAAAGCATATAAATTCTTTCATTAAATTAAAATGAAACTACGTTAAATGATCAATATCAATAAAATAATATTTAAATTAATTATTTATTTTTGATTCAGAAAAATATATGAATATGTAAAAAAAAAGTAAACAAAATTTATATAATAAGTATGCTTTAGTTCTTAAGTTGTAAAAGTAGAGTACAAGAAATGAAAAAGTCATTAATGTGATGGATGAGACTAATTTATACCGAGATATGTTATTATTTTGGTGTCATCAATATTAACTGCAAATTACAGATTTCAATGATTTGTAGTTTTTCCTTCATTTTCATTGTAAAAAATCATTATTTCTTTATAAACACGCCAGTTAAAACACTTTCGGCAATGTGGAATTCGTTAAGGAGAAAAATAAAAGATTTCAAATATCATATTTCCTTTCACATATTCCACAGTGAACAATATAGTTGCTTAATGGGAACACCAATTTGAAAGTCCAAAATACAATCACATTACGATTTTTTGTTGGTTTCAATAATAACTATTGAAGATTTGTAATTTAATAAATTATGTTTCAATAGTTTTTCAATTTTTTTTTATTAAACAAACTGATACTTCGTCCTTGGAACCCGTGTAAAAGAGGGTGTCCATAAAATGCAATGTCAGGTTGCCGCTTGCACCAATAGCGTATTTTAGCTAAAGTGCGGCGTATGGGTCTTTCAAAATTTAAATACTTGAGAAAATGGCGGTATTTAAAAAATAAACAAATAAAAATAGAATAATATTCTGTTCCATCCATGCGTACGGGTGCAAGCTGAGAGATTTACACATAAATTAGCTTTGTACGTAATTTTTTTAATGCTAAAACTTCAATATTTTTATGTTAAGTCAACATTTTTATATCGTAATACAACAGCATCGATTTTCTAAATCTTCTTTTCCAAACATTAAAAAAATATTACTTTGCATTACTTTGCTCGTGTGACAGCCATGTCACGTCCGCAACACATGTATACTCTCTTGTTTAGATATAAAGGGCGCCCAAATGAAAAGTGGCACAAAGTGTAGCAGTAAGTATTAATAATCACTCATTTGCTGAGGCATTCGTCCCATCGTATCACCAGTCAGTCGACATCCCTGGCGTAGAACTCTTGGGACTGATCTCGAAAGAATGTTCGTTGCCTATCCTTCAATTCCTCGTCCGAAGTAAACCTAAATGTAGATGTTCATGAAGGATTGCGCGCACTGTCCCTTTATTCAACCTTGTTTGTTCCGAAATTTTACGGGAACAAACTCGTCTGTCATTTCTAATAATGTCATCGACAGCGGCGACTTATATATCAGTGATGACAGCTTGGACATGGCCTGTTCTCGGTACATCCTTGACTGTCTGTCTACCTTGTCCGAACCTCTTGCACCAGTGGTTCACAGCTATACGGTCTCAGAACTGCCAAGTCTCCGGCTTTTTGGATGCAGTATTTTATTACACAAAAAATTGAATTGTTTAATCGGATTAATCGGTCACTCTGCGATTTAAAAGAACAACATTTTCTCTAAGCTAATAGTGGTGTGCAAAAATCCGGAGACTTGGGAAATCTGCTGTCTAAACAATCTTCACGATAAACGTGCTTCTTTCGGCGAAAAATATATGTGTTCGTTGTCCCTTCAGCCACCAAAACACGCACTACGCCTCGCCTCTCAGCTCTGGACGTTTCCATCTTGTTCACCCTATGATTTAGCCTTCAGTTACACATACACAACATCTTTCCAAACGACACAACATTCTCTAATGCGCCAATAACCTTGCATGAAACCAAGATAAATGAAAACCAGTTCGGCAACTTAGATAACATCGCTATGTCAGTTGTCCACATTTTAATTGGGCACACCTTATATAAAGCTGATGTTTCAGAAAATCGATGTTGCTATATTACGACAGTTAAATGTTAGATAAGCTTCAATATATGTAATTTAAAAGTTTTTGCTTTAAAACATTTAAGTACAAAGCTGATTTATGTGTAAAATTGCAATAAACGCCCCCATGAATTTGGCAGGAAAGAAAGAACGCAATGGGAATTGAATTCAAATTACCCCATAAAAATGGCCTTCAAAAATTCATGTATAAAATAAAAATTCAAAGCTATTATTAATACCCTATGTATTTCCAATGAAAAGAAGGTTTTTCTGAAGGTTTCTATTACATTTTAATATAAATAGGTCGAGGGATTTCAAGTAATGTATTTAATGTTTGCTATTTGTTTTAGTAGCACTTATTTACATAGACATATTTGTCGCTGCAACTTTTGTAATAATTAGAATTAAAAAAAATAGTTTTGGAGAACTAATAGAAAATGAATAAAAAAATAATTTAAAAAAATTATACTGATGTTTCCTTAAATGATATTTTCTTCAAAATATCAAACAGACATTTGAGAAGAACATTTCTTACTACTTCGCCAATACAAGACAAATTAAGCTATCGAAAACAATGTCTATACTGAAGAGAAAACGTGCTTTCCTCTTCTCTTCCAACATCTTTGCTGATAACGAATAGACCATTTAATTAGTAATATATCGAAAGTAGATGTAAGAATTAGTTTAGATTATTGAGAATTGTTAGTATTATATATTTATGTTTTTTTTTTATTGATTGATCAAGTATATACTTTTGTTTCATATTTTAATATGGTTCTCTATGTGAATCTAATGTACAAGGCAAATAATTTCATTTTCATCGTCACCAGATTTGCGATTGATAAGGCTGAAGACAATACTCTTGAGAGTTTTACAACCCTGAATTCATGACAGAGCCTTAAGGTACCAGAATTACGAAAACAACATGGAGACGGGAAGCTTGGAAGTGGCGTGTGAATATTTATTCGGCGTTCTTGGATAAGTGCTAAATTAAATTTCAGCACTAATACAAAGAAGTTTATGAATTTGTCATATATTATTGATTGTGATTTCTTGAGGATTTCTGAAAGGGTTACATGACGAATGTTAATGATGACAATTCGACCAAATAGAGAGTGGGCAGACTCGTGATGGAATAAGCGTTTGTTTTGATATGATTTAGAGTGATGACCAGACAATGTATGCTCCCGGAGTAGTGTGCACTAATAAGGTATGTGTCCTCAGCAAGCGCTAAGGCAGAGATTATTTATTTTTGTTCAAATCTATATATTTAAAACGCTAAGCATTTTCTTTCGACAATTCGTGAGAGCAAACTACTGCATCAAATTACACCATTATTTTTTAATGAAAGATATTTGGACACAGATTTGTTATCGTGCATTTGTTTGTTCGAAAATTTAATTAATTAGCCGTAATTTTCAATTAAACTTTTACTTCTGCTTATGACGTCATAAAATCGGCAACTCCCACTGTTGCGAGGAATAGAGTTTATTCTCTAAACTCCGTGGTTCGCCAATCTTTTGACATTAGCTAATATCAACTAGGTAATATTGCAACATTGTAATGTAAAATCTTAAAAAACTTACTTAAAATTAGCTGTAATATAATCATATTAAAATATCTAAACATAAACATAGCAATATGAATAAGAAATCTCACGTAAAATGTTGCAATTTAAATGATTCCAATTGAAACAAGATTTGGAGAGTTATCCCTGACGCCCAGCTAACATAAAAGTACCTTTTTTTTATTTACACACATATTCAATTTTATTATAAAACACCGGGTTGCCATAGAAAGTAAAAATCGTCATATAGGCGTCAAAAATTAACCCCGGTGCGTCTGCGATATTTGTACCGATTTAATCAAAATTGTTTTGGTTGCACCGGATACTACAAATTAATTAAATCCATGATTATTGGGCACAGATGTCATATACGCACCACATTGGCGAGATTTTTCCCCCCACCAATTTGGCGAAAACTTTGTTTTTGAATATTAGTTACAAATAGCATGCAATAATAGCACGTGATTTTTTATTTCAATATAAAAATAAAATAACGTAATAAATGAAATAGCTTCTATTATTTAAAAAAAGGAAATAAAAATAAATAAATGGTAGTTTGATATAAATAAATATTGATATACATAATAAAAATATTTTATAGAATTAAAATAAAAAATAAAAGTAAATAAACAGCAATATAAACAAAATAACCGGTTTACCATGTGAAGCATAAAATTGCCATTTTGTTGCAATCGCGCCAATATGGTGCGTATATGACATCTGTGCCAAAATTACCTGTGTAGAGTTGGGAATTTTTGAAATTTTCGACAATTTTTTTCATTAGAGGCAAAAGGTGCATGGAAAGGGGGCAAAATTTATTAAAACCAAACAAAAATATTGGGCACAGATGTTATATACGCACCACATTGGCGCGATTGCAACAAAATGGCAATTTTATGCCTCGCATGGTAACCCGGTTATTTTGTTTATATTGCTGTTTATTTACTTTTATTTTTTATTTTAATTTTATAAATTGTTTTTATTATGTATATCAATATTTATTTATATCAAACTATCATTTATTTATTTTTATTTCCTTTTTTTAAATAATAGAAGCTATTTCATTATATTGCGTTATTTTATTTTTATATTGAAATAAAAAATCACGTGCTATTATTGCATGCTATTTGTAAATAATATTCAAAAACAAAGTTTCGCCAAATTGGCGGGGGAAAAATCGCGCCAATGTGGTGCGTATATGACATCTGCGCCGTAATTTTTTATGTACTACATAATAAAAGCCCAATTTTTTTTCATAACATCGAAATGGGCACTGAAATGTCTGAATATATGTATTTTGGGTACTTTTATGCTCGCCGAGTGCCAGTGATCACCAACATTTTTTAATCTCGCCAACCCTTTTTTTCTCGACAATCTTTTAACATTAGCTAATAACAAATAACCAATATTTTAACATTGCAGCATAATGTCTTTAAAAACTTACTTAAAAATAGCTAAAATATAATCATGAGGAAATACCTAACCACAAAGACACAGATGTCATATAAGCACCCCATTGGCGCGATTTTTCCCCCCGCAATTTGGCGAAAACTTTGTTTTTGAATATTTGTTACAAATAGCATGCAATAATTTGTGATTATTTTTATTTCAATATAAAAAAAATAACGTTATAACGTTAATATACATTATAACGTTAATATTCAAAAACAAAGTTTTCGCCAGATTAGCGGGGGGGGGGGATTGCGCCAATGTGGTGCGTATATGATATCGGTGCCACCACAAACACAT
This sequence comes from Maratus michaelseni, assembly GCA_963931845.1. Classification (NCBI taxonomy): domain Eukaryota; kingdom Metazoa; phylum Arthropoda; class Arachnida; order Araneae; family Salticidae; genus Maratus; species Maratus michaelseni. Next base: position 298,645,805 of record OZ007588.1, read on the forward strand.
CAATACAAATAACAAAATCTCAAGAATTGAATTGAAATCAAAATTGAAATAATTGAATTGAAAGGGTTGCAATTCAAATGATACCAATTGAAACAAGATTTGGCGAGTTATCACTGGCGCCCAGCAAACATAAAAGTATGGTATTGGATATATATTTTTTTTCCGCTTTGTTGCTGATCTTGGAAATATGCCTCATGGCTCAATGGCGTTTAATTAAGCAAGAAAAACTTGCTGAAAAAATCTTGAAAATTCTGAGAGTCAGACTAAATTTTTAACAGTAAAAATTATACATTTTTTTGTAACATATTTATGTTCAGTGAAAATAATTCATACCTCATAATTCTAAAAATTGTTTATTTTATATTTTCTAAGAAAAATAATTGTAAGAAAATCTTTTAGGGAAGAGTTCCGTATCCCTTGATGATTTTATTTTTTTTGGCGAGCTGATTTTGGCGATAAATGTTTGATGTAATTGGTGCGATCTTCAGTCTTTGGGGTTACATTTTTAACTACTGAAGTGAACTTAATCTACTTGACGTCACACCCCTTTTCGCGCTATTTTGGATTTTTTGGCCAATCGCGCCAATCAGCACAGAATATGAAACTCTTCCCATACTACGTCAGATAAAAATATGTAAGAGGCATTTGGTACTTTTCCGTTACACGGATACCATTGTCGCCAAGCATACATTTACATACATTTAATACATACATTTACATACATTTACATACATACATTTACATACATACATTTACATACATACATTTACATACATTATGCATTAGCATACATTTTGGTATGGTGTCCGTATAACGGAAAAGTACCGGAAATTTTTTGAAAAACAATGTTTGTCTAAAACTTTTCAACGCATGTAGCCACTGAAAGGTTAATAAAGGGTTAGAGTTCACTATACCTCTTGGGTATATCGCAAGTGATAATAATTTTTATTTTCACACTTTATGAATTAGATTTTTTACGTATAGCTGCAGAAATCCTGCACTGAGAAAATTTTCAGAAATCAACACTGATTTTTAACATATCTAAGGTTTTTGCCACATGCCCAAGCAATATTCATATAAAATTTGTAATTCATATCAAATTGTTTACCGTCAAGTTTTGACGGGTTCCATCTAGTAGAATATTAAAATATTATTTATGATTATGATTGATTTAACATATAGAAACCTATGTTGCTAATAAATATCTTTAAAATTTATTTTAATTGTTTCAATATTTTATAATTATCTAGTTCATGCTGGGTGCAATATTGTTATTATAATAATTATCGCAAGAAGAAATCAAGTAAATGTTAAGACTTAATGTAAGGAATAATTTGCAATTCAACTAATTTCTTGGACAGCAAACATTTTAGCATTCTCTCATGCAGACAACAGGACTTTTCTTCATTAATTATGATATTGTATCGTTTGTGAATATTTTTGTAAATTCATTTTTGTTAATTGTTAACTATAAATTATATTTGTTTATTTTTGAATCATGTGTTAATTATTTTATCTATCAAGCCTCAGTAGCAGAAAGTTATAGTTGTGCCTACGACAACAGTTTACTTGAATGAAAATTGTCTGGGGAATAGTATGTTTCAATTTCCTTAAGCTTTGATATAGATGGAGATCTTACTGATTTATATTGTAAAAATACAACTATATTTCAATTATAATATAACCTAAATGAGTAAATAACAAAACTAATATTTTATGAAAAAAAACTAGGTGTTACCCGTGACTTCGTTCACTTAGCATTAAAAAAAGAATAACTGCATTAATTTAACAAAACATTTCACTCGATAATTAAAAACATATACAATTAACCAATATTTTATCACATTTTATAGGAGACCATACGGTATTTATTTGTTATAGGGGCCTTGACATAATCCAGTCTTAAAAAGTGAAATATCATGCCAAATAATATATACAATCGCGAAAATGAAACTGCAACCAATGAAAAAAGGAGGACCAAGTAAAATCATGAAAATTGGCGAATCCCTCTTCACAACAGTGCATTTTAGGTGGTATTTGGTGTGAAATTTGTATATGTGTGCATTGCTAAATAGACATTATTATATTGTTTATTTGCATAGACATATGTTATATACTTCTTACTACATTATTATTTTATGTCTTGTTTATGTATATATTAAATAAAGTGCTTCTCGCTAAGTGGTGTAAAGAGTGTACAAACTGCTTGTGGATTTTATACATTGATAGATACTTCATAAAGATATAACAATCTGATGCGATTCTAAAATGTAAATAAAGGTTGCTAGAAAGAACTTTAAATTCTGCCCAATTTAACCTCGATATTTTCTATATCACGTCAAGGACACTATAAGCACATAAATACCGACAACACCAATCTGATGATCTAAATTTATAGATTTTTGTTAGTATATATAGGATTATTTTAATTTGTTTCGTGCGCTTGAAATTTTTTGCGCTTTCTCTCGGATTAGGTGTCGAATAAATGTATTTTCTTGTTATTTTATTTTGCCATTTCTATTTATTCTATTTTCCATTCATCCCATTTATGGATATTGATTTAATTTACATAACGAATTTCGTAATTTTTTTTTCTCGTGACCGAGCAACAAAAATTTCCGTTTCTATTCCGCGACCGAGGTGCAAATTTCGCGGATTTTTTTTCCTTCGACTCATTATCAAACTTCGCGATACTTTCCACGGCCGATTGACGATATTCGCGGTTTCATTCTATGATAGATTGACGTACTTCCCGATTTTTCCGCAAGTTTGTTACTGACAATTTTACTATTATTATACGTGACCGACTGACAAATTTTGCGATTTTTCTCATGCTAGCGATTGACGAATTTTGCGATATTTTTCGGCGACCGATTGACAAATTTTGCGATACTTCTTCCCCGATTGAATGACGATTAAAGAGGCTAGTTTACTGCTGGAGTTTTTTAATAGTGATAATTAATAAGGGAATAAGCTTACACGTAACTCAAGGATTTCCTCGAAATAACGCAACCGTTTGTCTTTCAAATATTAATTATTAATTATTTGGCTTTGAACAGAGAAATTATAAAACATAAAGTGACGTAATAAAGAATGGGATAGGTGTTCGAGATTTTATTTTATATTTGTAGCGAATTTTCTAGCGCAGTTTCTGTTATTTAACTTCTTTCCGCCAGTGCTGTTGTTGGTTTTGATATTAATGTCAGTTGTTGTTGTATGAACATAGTAAGCCACAGTTAAAATTCTGTCGAAAAGCGTGGATAGTTTTAAATACTTGGCATGAAATAATTGAAAGCAACATTTATTATATAGTTTTTTAACGAAATGCATTCTAAAAAAATATTTTGAAAGATAGAGATTTTTATTGTTCTTTAGTGAATGATCTGTGACATGCACATAGGAAAACAAATGAAAAACGATTTGATAAATTTAATTTTTTTGTAGTCGGCACTGCACTGGCTTCTTTTGCCCCTATCTCTACCGATTTTTCTAGCATTGAAGAAGTAATTGAAAGCAGCAGAAATAATAGAATAAGTTAACCCTCACATGCATCACGTATTTTTAATTGCATTAAAAACACATTTTGCGCTTAAAATAAATTTGAATTGGATTATTAAAAATAAATAACGCTCGATTCTTTAAAATCTTATATTTATTAAAAAGTTACAAAATAATGAATATTTGCATATTATCAAATTATTGGTGAAATAGGAAACGGAGAAAGAAAATAAAGATTATTAGTTTTCGAATGTTTTTGAAATCATTTAAAATTTTGTTTTCTTTATTTTAGTATATTGTAAATATTTAATAAAATAAAGTATTTGATCATGAAATAAAATAAATGTTTCAGTAAAATAAAGTATTTGATCATTAAATACACTAAATCACCTGAATTCATTATTATGAATTTATATATTTTATATATTTTATATTTTTATTATTTTATTTTATATATTTTTATGCCTTTATATATTCTTTTTCTACCGAAATAAATGAAAAAGTTAATTTTGTCTGTAAACAAGAACTAAATGAAAGTTTATAAATGTATGCTTCAGTAGAACATTTTTATAGCATAATTTAATCCAACCATTTACATTTTTTTTATAATGTACCTATTTTAATATCGCCTTAATCGTTTGTGTATTTTAAAGAAAAGGCAATTTTAATTAAATAAAAAAAGCGAGCTAAAGAATAATTGAAATGATTTATTAAATGCGCATTTAATTTAATTTTCATTATCTAAATGAAGTTGCAAAATTACAGTAAGTAAAATTTAAATTTGTTTAATGAGCCTTCGGTATCACTGTGTATTACATGATTGTATAATTTGATCGTTACTATATCTGAAATAGCTTGAAGATTGCATTTCCAATTAAATTGTATCTTATTTTAAATTTTAAATTATTTGGTTCAATATCTTATTAAGTTGCTTAATTAAAAATATTTGAAATAAAGTCACCATCTTTCTTCCGGTAAGTTAGTTTCCATCTCTTTCTAAAATGATTTATAATTTTGGTATTTTAATTAAAATTTTAAACAATGATAAATGTGTTTAATTAATAAAATCAATTTGAAGTGTTTAAATAGAGCTTAAGTAACTTTATCGTTGTAATAAAATAACACTCTGATTATTTTAGGATTATGTACCTTCTTAAACGTATGCATATTTTAAAAATAATAACATCACTGTTCTTAATTTTGTTAATAAGCTTATAATGCATTTTAACATATCCATCCAATTTTAAAATTATATATTTAAGTTACGATTTTTCCTGTAATACAAACATTACATTCGGTAACCGTTCGTTCACCATATCTTAAAATTACCAATGCAATGTAGATACATTTTATACATAGGTTGTTAATTTTACAATCTAACGAACTGAAATGTATCAAAAGACGAGTACTATAACACCATAAACTATATAGCATATAAAACAAAATATTATTAAATTTATTTCTACGGCATTTTTGTTTCTACCCTTTTGTTAAAAAACGAGAGACATTGTTAAATTACTAGGACAATATTTTAATCGTAGAATAAATATTAAATATACATATATATTTTAAATCATAAACACTACGTCTGATTACTTTATTTTACACAATATAAGAAGTCACATTTTATCAGACAATTAAATACACTAAACCAACATGAGTGAAAAATTGACCTCGGTCAGGACTCGAACCTGGGACATTCAGCGTACCGTGCAGACGCTCTACCACGAAGCTACCGAGATCGACATCACTGCCAGGCAATTTCTCACTTTATTCATGTTGGGAACAGTCATCGGCCAACAGTTTGCAGCTTCAGATGACATAATACAATGAATAACCATTCACCGGTCCGTAATTAATTATACATATGTATTTTAAATCATAAACACTACGTCTTATTACCTTATTTTACACAATATAAGAAGTCACATTTTATCAGACAATTAAGTACACTAAACCAACATGAGTGAAAAATTGACCTGGGCCAGGACTCGAACCTGGGACCTTCAGCGTACGCTGAAGGTCCCAGGTTAAATACTTTAATAGAATGTTGCTATATCTAAATGAGGATATAATCTAGAAATATTTTTGATAGACGTTAGATTTATAGAGAATATGTAAAATATTTTTGATGATGCTAAGAGGAAAATTAAACTAAATATAATGTTTAGTTCCTTTTTGGCAGCAAGTGTATATGAAGCTATTTTATTTTTATGGCAGAATAACTTCATTAATTTACATTTCCAGAAGTCATAACTTGAGAATAGTATTAAAAACACTTACATCTATTTAACGATATTTAAAATATACAAAAGTATTTTTATGGTGATTGTAAACATAATTATTTTTAAAAGATGTACTTTGAGAACTTAATTGTCTAATTATTTAACGGAAAGTATAAATTTATTTGGTGGAAAAATATAATATTCGTAAACATTTAAATGTGCGATGGGTTTAAAAAAATTCTGCACTGTTAAAAATTTGCAGCAAACTGTCCTGTCATTTGACCGTTTTTATAGAAAATGGTTACATAATCATAATTTAACTCTATTCTGACCATAATATGGGAAATAACATGGTAAGAATAGAGTAAAATTACGGTTATGCAACCGTTTTCTATAAAAACGGTCAAATGACTGGACAGTTTGCTGCAAATTTTTAACAGTGTGGAAACCGTCTGTCACTTCAAACATCTTTAATTTTATACTGTTTTTCTTTCTGTACAGTGCTGCAGCAACAAGCAGGATAATAGTAATTACTTTATGTTTCAAAAAATCAGAAAAAAATTATTTTCCACTTTAACATTTAATCTCAGAATATTACTTAATACTAATCGGAATATTACTAACATAAATTTTTATTTAAAAAAAATTAGTAATATAAGTTTAATATGTTCCATGTGTTACAATAACTTCATTTTTCAAACATTTTTAATGATAAGAAATAAATTTAATTACATTTTATAGCAAATTCATACCAAAATAAATATTTTCTGATGAATAATATATTTTTAGTCGTAATTCGTCTTTTGAAGTAATCTTCCCCGAACAATAAGTACTTATATTTATTGTTGATTACAGTGTTCCCATGAGTCCTTTCACACACATCATTTTTATCATGATATAATGATGGCGATAGGAGATTTTGTTCGTAAAATATATGTAGCAACACAAGTAGGAAGGTTAAGGATATTTGTTTGCAGGTAATCTAAACAATTAGAAGCAAAATTGTTATCATATTTGCCCATTGATTCAGGTGCTTTATTTTGTAATTTTGCTTAATGATAATAAGATTTTAAATGATATAATTGAAATAATTGTGATATATAAGCAGTATAAATTCACTGTTGTAATTGGAATTAGTAAGAAGAATTTAAAGATTTAAATATAAATTATTGCACAATGCAGGTTAAAACAAAACCATTTTGCTCTAAAATTAATTAATACAAATTAGAAATACAGAGAAGTTTGCGTAATTTTTGTAAATATTATTTATTATTTCTTTTTGAGAAAAAAATAATTATTTTTATTCCAGGGACCAAAAATACGTGTATCTATTTTAAAATTTTTATTTTATTTTTGTTGGTAAATAAAGAAGACAAACCTGACATGCTTATGCTGTTATTTTAATATCTATTTCTTAATCTATGTTTTACTTATGCAATATATTTCACAAAAATTCATGTAATATACATAGTCAATTTTAACTGATGCATTAAATCTGTACGAAATATAAATATTGCATGGAAAAAAATAAAAATAAATAAATCTTATCTTTAAAAAATAAAGATATCTAAAAATAATTGGAAAGTCGCAATTTAATATAAGTTGTATTATATAAATATTATTGCAGTCGCGTATGGTGATATACTTCTGTAAACATTGAACTTGCATTTCATTTGGTGTAGAATCCATAGTTAATATTGATAAGTTTAACTAAATGAATAAAATGAAATTTCTGCTAATCACAAGTAGTAAAAACTTTAATGTCACATGCTTTAAAAACATCTTTTAAATATTAAAATATTTGGTTTCAATGAAAAATTTCTGATGTAATAATCTGATTAGAAACAATGAATATTTTCCAAATTAATTATTGCACCAAAAATGATCCCCTATATTTATTTGAACGATTTCAACAATTGTGGGGGGATGTTTTAGTCTATCTCAGTGATGCACATCAATTCCATTATGTTTGAAGTACTGTAAAATCAATAAAATGCATCGAAAATAATTTTTCTCTAATATACGATAATGTGAAGTGTAATTCTTTTGTATGTCCTCACAAACGAACTATAAATGCTACACTCTACATTTTCAATACCGAACATATGAAAATATGTTATTAATATAAATTCTTGAGTATAGGTTAGAAAACATGCTCGGTAGACTAAAACATGAAAAATCTAACTGTCATATTTATTTTTACAAATATTTCATTTTGTTAATGAAAAATGCCCATTAATGACAGCATGTCTTTGAAAAACGAACGACATTTAAAATTTCGGTCGGTGCGAATTCGTACCAGTTTGGAATTTACGAGTTAAATACAATAATTAAGTAATCAAACACATCAATAGTTCTGAAAGAATAATAAGACGTATTTTATACATAATTTTTTTTTTCGTGTTCTCTGAGTTAGCTAGAAATTTTAATCTGTTTAGTGGAATTTTTTACGCTTTCAGAGATTATCTGAATTTATCTGGGATTGATTTTTTCTATTTAAAAAAATATTAAATATAATCGAGATGAATTGAAGGGGTGTCAAGCCACATGTTTGAATTTCTGAGATATTTCAAGTTGAAAAAGTGAACAAATACTCAAATCAAGATACATAACCTATAGTTTTTTTCGCCAATGTTTCAGAAAAATTTGAGATATTCTGAGTAACAATATGACATTACTTTAATGATATTATTATTAGGTTTATTTGTAAATTAGCTATCTTCAGTGGGAGCATAAACATCTGGGGCAAAAACAAAACCTGCCATATATGCTGCCACCAAGTGACATTAGAAACAAATTATATGTCGGATATTATAATTTACAATTACAACACATTACAGTGTTAGATTTATTTCACCAAAAATATGGCTTGGGACTTTCTTGCCCCGACCCCCTCAATTTAAATATTGAACTGCTTTATTCCTTAAAATATCCAGTTTTAGTTTTTAGAAATTTTAAAATATAAATATGACTAAAATTTATTTTTTTTTTATTTTTTTTTTTAGTTTACCTTTTAAGTGCATTTTATTTTGCATGTGTTAGTATTCTATTTTGAGAGCTTCGTGTAATGCATTTTTCAAAAGTTATCCGTGTCAGTGAAGAATATTTTTTGTTATCCCAAGCAGCAATGAAATAAAATTATGTTGCGTTATTTGTAATTCTTAATTTCTGTTCTCATTCATGTTTGTGTTCGTATCGTGCAGTAAATATTTTTTTTTTTTTTACAGTTAAATATATTTTCTTTCTAAAACTGATAGGAATATATATTTATGACTCTTATTATGTTTTTTGTGTTAAATAAAATGTATTACATTTTTGTAATCCAACGCGTCTTAAATCGTAAAAATGTTAGCTATAGCCACAAAAATTATAAGACGTAAATGAGTTTAAAATTAATTTGGATAAAAACAAATGGATGTTAACTGGTATTAATATCATCAAATTATGATGTAACCATAAAAAAATGGAAATTTGTAAATTTTAAATATAAATATTCAAGCTATTCTAAACGAACGATGACTAAAAGCAGACAATTGCACGATTCAGGACAATTTTCAGAAAATCGATGCGACTTACACTAAAATATCTGCGAGTTGTGTATAAATGAGAAAATCCGTGTATAGATCTTTAGTATTTACGCTATACGTTAATCATATATATCCCTACATATCCGTAAGTGGGAAAATCTCTTTTTTTTCTTTAAGGTGTCTATTATTACTTACCCATCATACGTAGTATAGGGTAAGTCTTGTAATCGTTTTGAAAATCGAAAATTTTTTTTGACGGATTTACCACGTTTCAGACACTGGAGATTCCGAAAAACATATTTTTAGAAAAAAATTTGCCGTCCGTCTGTGTGTCTGTAAACACTCTATCTCCCGAAAAAATTGAGATAGAGACTTGCAATTTGGTATGTACTTAGTATGTAATAATGGGAAGAAGCGTATTTAATTTCAATAACCACGATTAACCGGAACTATTTTTTTCGGACTCTCGAAATATTCGTTCTGATAAAAGGTATATATAAAAATTTTCGAAATTGTTTATTTTAAGAAATGAATATAAAATACAATAAAAATACATAAATTTTGCATAAAGCCTGAAGTCGATCGGATAAGTAGTTGCCGAGATATTTGGAATCCTTTTTTCCATAATCTTCTATTTTTCATGACCCTGTATTTGATCCAAATTTCACTTCAAAGATATATTTGAATTAGAAATTTGACGCTATCAGATACAATAAACCGCTAGTTAATAGGATTATCAATTTTGGAGTTATAAGGATGTTTCTTTCAAGCCATTCAGTAATCGAGCCTTTAAAGTTTATGACGTCATCAAGCAACGATTTTATTTGAATAGCAATGCATTTTATAAGTAGTTTACACATTTTTATTTTGATATTTTACTTTATGCATATCAATGATGGATAAGTATTACGGTGGCCCCCAACGACTAGTTTTTATATAAATTCGAACACGACGAAATTCTACTCTGATAAATTAATACAAATGAAAACTGTCGGCTGCAATAATCTTTTAAGATTGGTCCCTTTCTGGAAATTATTGGACTTCATTTTCTCACGAAACAATATATGTAGTCAGCATCAATAAGTTTGGGTCCATAGATCACTATCAGATTTATTTAAAACACATCGAGAATTTAAATGATTACGGATGCTTCCTCTTTCCAACGGATGTGAATGAAGAAAAAGAATGTGGAGATGGGGCTAAGCAAAAGGAAACTCTTTTGGAATTCCGAGTCTATGATATTTTTCATCATGTACATGTCGACTTTATTACACAAAAATGAAAAATGTTACTTTAAATTTGCCGTACAAAAATGATGCGCTATTAAGAGAATTAAAAGCGATAGATTTCTAAGTTAGTCGTTGAAGACTACACTCAACACATTTTTAGGGGGGGGGGGGGGGGGGAGTACAATGGAAAAACGAATTTTTATGATGTTTAACCCTTTTTTAGCTATTTTTATTTCGAAAGAAAATTGATAGACAATTCTTTTCCGCCGCTTTAAATTACATATTAAAGTGAAATAATCAAATTATTCCTCATTTGAAAATATTTTTAATCAATAAAGCGCCTATTAAAAAAAAAAAAAAAAACTCTATGTGTTCTAATATTTAATGAATATTCCTCCGCAAAATTGGAATCTCTAGACTGTTTCCCTACCAAAATTAAATGTATTTGGGAAGGGGGAGGTCTGGAGTGGTTGGTTCGATCCCGGTATTTGAGATATCGTTTTAAGAACATTTGAAGGAAAAATGATCCGACTGATCGGGATCCTGCAAGGAAACAATTTCTGAAAATATTTCATAGTCACCCCCCCCACACACACACACACACGCACACAATACCACCCACTCACACTGCTTGTAACAAAGCCGCTATGTGCGGTTCAAGAGCGAGAGTAGGGCGGTCCATTTTGAAAATAAAAAGGGAACTAAGTTTGTCCGATATTGGAAAACTTTATTTCAGATTATTCTTTCTTTTGTGTTCCATGATAAACCCATAATAATGAAAACATTTATGTAAAAAAATAATAAAATTACAGCAGGCGGGATTAAATAAAAGGAACCTGCAATCTACTACCCAAGTGTCCATGCTTTTTGCCTTAATTTATCTGTAATTAAATGTATTTATGATTAGTATTAGTCAGATAAATTTCTTTTTTAAAAATAGAAGGAATTATTTCTTTTAAGCTTTTATTTTTGTCCTCACCTAATAAACTAAATTTACTTAGAAAGGAAAATGGGAGATCAATCCCTAACTTATCCATCAGTGAAATCGTCCAGCGTTAAATCCTCCATTAAAATTTGAAGCATACGTGTTTTCAAATATTCATACCGTTACTTTGTGAAATCGTTCTTGTATTTGTACAGAACGCCGCGCAAATGTCTGTCGCTCGTAACTTTTGTCTCACACGTCATAATATTCTGAAATTTTAGATATTTCATTAAACAAAAAGTTTAGACTCCATGTTTACAACGCCCCAGATTATAATCCATCGCAAATCCCGCGAAAATTTTCCCATCTTGCTTGTTCCCTGGTTGGGGCTCAAAGTAATTCAGGTAATTCAGAGAGATGATGAAGCTAGTATTTATATATTCTGAAATATTTTTTTTTAATATCGGTCAAAATTTTCCCTTTTATTAACTTGGACGAAAACCATTAGTCGGGTCACTTTTTTTCACAAGTCCTCTTCTGTCATTGAATATCCAATAGCGGATACGAACCACTTCAAATGTTTTTTCGCCCAAGCTGCATTTATGTTTGGTGAAAGAAAAAAAGTTAGCGTAGCTATTTCATTAGACGAAACATTCAATAGGTCACAGGGCGCCTTGTTTATGCGCACTTTCTCTACTATAATTAAATGAACAAATATATATATATATATTTTTTAAAATAAGGATTAATTTTACTGTTGTATGTAATGTAAACCGCTGGAAAAGATTTATTTGTCAGCTTACATTAGCAATAAAAATATATTAATGAGAATACATTAAAAGAATTAGTTTATTTTTACTTTCCTTTTCCTCGATAAAGAAAGGTCATGATGTTCCTAGGAACCTATGACCCCCCCCCCCTCAACTGAGAGAGACAAAACCACATACAAATTAAAAACGCTCTCAAAAAATTCATTCATTCAACTCCAGGCACTTTCATCTGATGTTACAGCAATCACAATTTTCTTAACTTTCCATATTTTGACAATATATTCGACATGAAGGAAGTTGTAAATTCTAGACTACTTCAAGATCCATAAGCGTGCTTCAAAGATCTTAGAAGGCGCCTGTGTACAAATACACTAACCATGGGACCTCTATTAGGGATTTAAAAATTTTAAGCTGGAGAGAGAACATATCTTCTTTCGTTGGCTTAGAGCAAATGACTATCCGCTAAAAAAAGAGATTCTAGTCAGATCTTGTTTAATTGACGGTCGTCTGACTAGATTAAATTTAGATTAAATACAGGATTCATACTCAGGAATCCCTCATGTAAGGCCAAACAAACGAGTAGTTTTAAACTACTGACAGACTAAATTTTAGTCAAAAACTAAAGTTTTCCTGTAAAAGATTTAATTCAAATTCCTGTTTGCTGTTTGTCTGTGTTCAGTGAATCAAAACCGTTATAAAGAACATACGCCACCCTGCTTATAAATTATTAAAAGAACATACGTCATCCATATTCCTTATTATTACGATTTTCCTTATATATAGAATGTTTTTAGATGTGTTTTAGAAGTGCTTTGTACATCTTAGTTTTCGAGACAATGGCATATGACCGTATATTTAATTTTACTTCATTTCCTTCTATATTAAAAAAAAAGTAATTTGGAACTGAGCCAAAAACGATTTAGAAATGGACCAATCAAATTCTGCGTAGATATTCCGGGTTATTCTCGTCGCTTTTTAATTAGGGAATTTTTTAATTAGCTATTACTTTTTTTCTAGCCATCCTACGGATTCGAAAATCATACCACCAGACGCGAAATATAACAAGCTTTCAGAAATTAAAAAAATTATCACGGTCGGACAATAAAAACTCAAAAAACCTTAAAAATCGATTAAAAAATATTTTATTGAAAAAGTCATTTTTTATATTGTTGCCAATTTCTAAATAAGCGCAAAGGATTATGTTTTATCTCAAATAAAAAATGTATTTGCGCGAGACTATTAAAAACAATAATGAAAGTTTAAAATAATAATTAAATGATCACGTGTTGAAAGCAGGAAATAAAGAAAATTACGTCATAAAAATTGTGTTTACACATGAATATTAAAAATAAAAAAGATGAATTAAATGAAAAAGCATTATAACCTGATTACAGAAGATAGTCGCCGTTCGTGATATCATCATCATCATCTTTTTAAAACAGGATACATTACCAGGTTTTAAGAGGCTGTGAAATCAGAACTGGGGTTGGTGAGCATAGCGAGCAGGGGGCAGAGCCCCCTAGTAAATAAAAAATAAACATATTTTTCTTGTTTTATTTGCCGCCTCAAAAGTAAACAATTATTTTTGAAGCCTACTATATTATGCTTTAATTAATTTTAAAACTCATTTATTTAGAAAAACTTTTCCTCCTGTATCTTTAATTTTTAATGAGTACAGCTTAAAATGTTTTCATCATAGGCTCTATTTAATTTGCTAAATAAAATTGAGAATATGATTCCATACATAATGCTCTGCCGACAAAGGGATACTATTCATGCGGAAAAACGTATATAACTAATAGCAGAGTGAGTCGATGTGATGTAAATGCGAGGCCACAGTCGTTAAAAACAAAAACAAACTGGTAGCATTGTTACGTTAACATTCTCTGGTGACCGTCATTTTTTAACTCTAATAGGAAGTCACCGAAACCGATTTGCTAGTCATTTAAGCCTTGCCACTAAATTCGATATATCAATTTCACAGTGATGCCATACATTTTTCACATTAAGTGACGACAATGTCAGAAGTAATAGTTGCATGCTGGTTACGGTGCTTGCGCTCAGGATTGCGTGTGATTCACGTTTCATTTACGAAACATGTTACTTATTACAACACAGCTATTTATTTTTTGACAATTCATTAAACACATGTACTGACTTATTCTTCGTAAACGCTAAATCTTACATACTTTTAATTGATTAAATTTATTCTTTTTTTTTAATTAACACTAAACACATAGAGTATTATAGCTTATAAAAACGTTCATCACTCACAGTCTTCAGAATAAAATTTAAAACTTTTTTCGGAAACCCCATGAGTGACATTTAGAGAATTTCATGTTTAAAATTACTTGACAACATTCATAATAGCATTTTCTTTGACAATTTGGAAAATATCAAAATTTCGACTATTATTTAATACATTTATTTTTAAAATAACGAATCATTAAAGAAGAGATATTCACAACACAGTAACCGTTGCTATCATAAAGAAAATTTTGAAAACAGGTACTTAATTTTACATTCGTTTTTAGAATATAATGCCACAGATTCTTAAAATAACAATGATTTTTTAGAACAAAGGTATTTTCTAGAAATCCTAGAAATTTCCTTCGCGCTTTGAGAAAATGTTCCATTTTCATTTTGTATTTTTACAAGTATATAACCAAGTAAATTTAAAGTAAGCTTCATCTTATTTCACAAATAAATTTTGTCTTGGTTATATGATATTATATAAGAATAATTGAAGTAGTTTAGTTTATAAAATGCTCTGGACTTTTTATTTAATCCTTTAAAATGATGAAAATCATTTTCTTTTAAATGCAACAATATATTTTTGCAACTTAAATTATGAAAGAATATTTTGAAAGTAAATTTTAGGTATCTCCAAAGATAACTAATACATTGTTTTTTAAATCCTGGAATATTTTTAAATTTTAAATCGAAACCTGAACAATGAGCCCAAAACAGAATATAATGTATATTTGTTTCACTAGGCATTTCTTACTTTTTAAAATGTTTTTTTTTTCCATTTTATTCTTTAAGTTTATCTTAACCAAACATTTGAATTTAATTTTTTTTAATTTTTAGAAAGTTAAAAGATATTTTGTGTAAATACTTGCATAATTGGAACAGTTCATATATCGTATGCATTTTATTACGTGATAAGTTTTTGAGTGATGAATTAGAAAAGAGGATCTTACACTGTAATAACATTTTCTTAAAATAATATGTTTTTTTTCTAGAGAACTATAAAAGTTATTTTCTCTTTAAAATAAATATTCCTCTTATAGTTAAGAAAAATGAATTTATTTCAAATTAATATTTAATAGAAATCATTATGTGTTTCAGGAAAATTCACAGTAATGTGTATTAGATGAAATTTAGGGTTATTAAAAAGTTGAACCTTAAATTTAAATATAAAGATGTATAACAAAAGTAATAACTTCAAAATAATGTGTTGAAGTTAAAAAGGATATCGTTAAGTTATCCTGAAATAATTATTTCATCCTTTATCCTAATTCGAATTAAATTAATTAATTAAGTACTTCGTTTGGAATTTGATTTAGTATACGCGGTTCTAATATATATACAGAGTGATTCCTTTAATTTATACAGAGTGGTTGCTTAATGAATTCTACTTACCCTCAAATAACTGCTGAACAGAGTTATCTGCGACCATGAACATAGTGTCTCCTTATAGTAAAACGGGTATGCGCTACACACAGGCTTACCTACACTTATGTGCAAAATTTAAGCAACAAACGCAAAATGCTAATTTCTGAACACGTGAGTACAAAAAAAAATTCTATAAAGAGCAAGTGTAGAAAAGAGGTACTACCCTAACAGCACGGCCTGTCGATGTGAAGTCCTTGACGTCACACATGGTTAGAAGTGTCACAATCGCTACGGTGAATCAAAATATGGGATATTTCACTGTCTAATTATTACTCTCAAATGATTGTTAACACTGAAAAGTCACTGTGACTGTCGCTTTGTGATGGGTCACCAGGTGACATTACAATGAAGTCACCTTGTGATTCACAAGTCACTGTCAGTTGAAGACTGAACTTTGAAGTCATTGTGAGCATTGCATTGTGATGAGTCGCCAAATAATGTCACAATGAAGTCGCATGGTGACTTTCCGGTGATCGACACTCTATTGTGAAGTCATCATTGCACTCCTTTGTGAAAAGTCACCAGATGATTTCTTTTTCTGTCACTTGGGAACTCGTCACAGAACAGCTATCATGATGACTTTACAATGGAGTGTCAAAATGACAGTTACATGAGAGTCACAAGATGACTTCATTGTAAAGTCACCTGGTGACTCGTCAAAAAGCAGCAGTCATTGTGACTGTTCAGTGTAGTGACCAAATGAAAGTACAAATGAGACGAATGAAAGATATCACATTTCTGTTCAATGTAGTGACTGTGACAATTGTGACCATTTGTGATGTCAAGAAGACTTCACATCGACTGTCTGTGCTGTTAGGGTAGTACCTATTTTCTACACTTGCTGTTTATAGAATTTCCTTTTGAGTACTCACGTGTTCAGAAATTAGCATTTTGTGTTTGTTGCTTAAGTTTTGCACACTAGTGTACAAGCGTCACCTAACGAGAACGTGCGGAGTAACAAGGCAACAATACGGGAAAAAATCAATTACGATATTTTAAAGGATACTCGAATTTGTATGAAATGATATCTTACATATAAAAAAATTATATTATAAGTCTTGAAATGTGATTATTTATATCCAATCAGCAGTTAAATAAAGTCACTTTTTTGCATGCAGAAATGTGGGCTTTTAAGGCAAATGCAAATTATTAATAAAATTAAATAAGGAAGATACAAATTGTTTTAATTGGAAAATACATTTACTTATGCTCAGTCTATCAAACATCGGGATACATGTAGATTTCATGGTGCGTTGCTACTGCTTTATGGCAGGTACTCAACTAAATATTACACGCTAGGTCTTCTAATATTACTATTTTTATAAGTACTACATCTTTTCATACTAAATCAAAGAACAATGATACTTTGTACTGATTTTATTTCCGTACCTTGTACCGTTTTCCATATAGAAACACTAATTGTGCGGTATTTCGTTAGGAGGCACTGTCAGGTACCCCTTTCTTTATATATACCTAGCGACCACGTTCATGATTAAATCTTACTCCATTCAAGAGTTACTTGAGGCGAAACAGTATTTTATAAAGATTGCACTGTTAGAAAACTTTCACTTTTGTTTTCTACCCCTATCTTTCAAAACTACGCAATTTGTAACAGCGAACATTATACAAAAAACAGTATTAAAGACATACCTGTAACTCTCTATTCAGATCAATTTTTCAATAATTGTTGCATGAATTAACACATTTATAAACAAATTATCATCTTTAACAATTTGCGGTTGAAATTGAAGTATCTCTAGTACAAGGAGAGCCAGAGCCGTCCTTAACGAAAGCGAGACCGGGTGCAAGAACTTTTGCGAGGCCCTTCACTTCCGAGCTAGTTAAACACCTCCCAGTCCTACTGTTGTAACAAATTTAGCCAATTTTTTTATTCACCAGAATTTTCAAATTGCTTTATTTAATGACAAACATTCCGTGATTAAATAAAGTAGAGATAACTATTCACAAATTCTGGTGGATATTTTGAATTAAAAAGAAATCTGCTAAATTGGCAATACTACTTTTTAAAATGCAATCAACTTTTAAAAGCTTGCATGCCATACATTATGGCGCACCCAGGTTGGTTGATTGGTTGGCTATTTATTACGGCCGATTATCTGCGCTAGGGATATAGGCCGGTGTGGTGAGTACCAACCTTGGGGGGTCTTTCTAAGGGATCCTAAACCGCATTTACGCAAGGTTCGAAGAAAACCACGGAGAACTCCAAATGGTTAGGTCGACGAGCGCGATAGGAGTCTGAACCCAGCATCTCCCATCTACCAGCTCTGAGAGCAGAAACTCTCAGCCATTAGTGGCGTATGGCGCACCCAGGATTACGCTTTTTGTTTGAGGGGATGTTTTAATAGTGGTTTACACATACTCCGGCCAACATTTTTTCATAATACTAGGACTGGACTCAGGACTGGACTCTGCAGGTTTGGACCAGGCCGGGAATTTATACTTTGGAATGTCTTTCTGGGAAGATCCCTATACTTTTTAATCGCCAACTTGTCAAAGAGAGATGCGAAAGATACTGTTCAACTGGGAGTTGTGTCTACTTTTCAAATTTGAATACAAATTTTGAAACAGAGGTAGGTCATTTAATTTGTATCGACTTTGAATTTTCCAATGGTAAACCCCACTTTTGACAACATTTTTCGTTCCTTTGAATTAACAGTCCGGCAAAATGAGCACATTGTATATTTTTTTTAATCTACGACAGTTGGGTGAGTTCAAAGTTTGAGGATGCTAAGGTTAATAATTCACATGACAAACGTATTTGTTATTTTCCAAAAAAAAATCATCCGACTGATTTTTTAAAGCGATACAATGACCGAAAGATACCTCAGACATAAAATAAATAATGCGATTTCTGTGCTGCATCTTGAATGATAAATAAATTGCACCGCATTCATACTTTGAACCGAATGCAATGTAAACTGTAGTCAGCTGTTAGCAGTCTCAAAATCGTATCATCATTTTCCGAAAATAATGACTCGCATGTTTAAGTATAGAGACAAAGTGTCAAACGGCCAAGCCCTAGAAACTTTAAAATGGTCTACAAGTCTACGATTTCATTTGAAGCCACTGCAATTTAATCGTTAGTTGTTTGTCTTATAACGTCTCATAATCATTCGTTTTTATAAATTTCTAAGATGTATTTTGTGTAATTTCACTATATTTGTATTTAAAATCTAAATCAACGTCGTGATATTTTAATATTATGGCACGTGTGACATAAGTGCACTTTCCCTGCTCTTGTATTTTTCAATTGTTCTTATAAATTAAGATAAAATCACTGATTTAGGTATTTACATTTCGACATGTACTCTCTAATATATTTCTGCGTATGATTTTCTACATAGATATTCAATTTAACTCCGCATTCAAAGAATAAGCGAATATTATTTATTTCAGTTTTAAACTATACTATGCAGATGTTAAAATTCTTTATTTCGAAAGGCCATAATTTTTTAAGAAAATTTAGATTAATTTGGAATAGTTTTAGAATAATTTAGATTAAGTTAAATACATACATGATCTTTTATATATCCACATAAAATATTAGTGAACACAGTCTGTTATAAATAAGCCAGACTTGAAGTGATTAGCAGTAACTCAATCATGAAGTGAATAATAATTCGACTCGCCTTTGAGAGATTAATGTTTATTGTCGGATTGTCATCTAAGGATCCATTAATCATGTTGATAATGTGAATAAGATCAAATGCGTCTTTGTGATTTTGTATTAGTCCTAAAGATTATGTGATCTTAACGAAAAATAAATCATTAAAAGTATATTGTAAAAGGTATATTTTTAGTAAATCTGTTCGTGTTATTCTAATTACTGGATATAATATATTTCTTCTGTTGTTAATTTCTATACATTACCTATAAAATAATTTTTGAACACATATATTGATATATCTGAGTAAATTTAAAATGACTTTAATCTTAATGTTTCAAGAATCTGAAATTCTACTCCACATTTCATTTATCAACTGGAAAAACGTTTTATAGTTTTTACGCATAGTAGAGGAACTTTGGGTATTATAAAATACCATTTACGTTTGAGGCAATATCGCAGCTCGATATTGTTTAAAACACGAAATCAGAATACAATCACAAATTTCAACTATCTGTGATTAGTTATTTGTAGACTAAAATCGGTTTGCTAAATATAATCACATACAAACAAATACTAATAATGAAAAACGTTTTTGGAGGATATTAGGGATATTAGATAGTTGGGAATGATGGTAGAGGGGGTTAAAAATGAAGAAAACAAACAAAATTTTCCAAAAAACTGTTGTAATGTTATCAAGAGGGCATGATCAAAATATAGTGTCTAGGTAGCCAATATACTTCTTTTCATACTTCAGATGCGCACAATTCATAAATATAAAGATGCCACTTTGCGGCTATATACCATATGGTTGGAGAATTAGGAGATATTGGTACTCCACATAATCCGACACCGCCTATGACGACGAAAGTCGTCCAAAACTCAAAAGGAAAAACAAAGTTCGTCATTCTGCGTTAGCTGGGCTTTTTTTTTTTTTTTTTTTTGTGTATTTTGCTTTCATGTTTTCAACGATTACGAACTTTAATAAATGTGCTCTTTTGTTATATTATGCGCTCTTTTATGAAATGAAATAAATAATTTTTACGATTGTCGTTATGACGATTTGTAGGGTACGGTAAAAAGTTTTAAGTTATTACGTTTTTTTTTTACGTTTTGTAAATTATCTGCGTAG
Organism: Maratus michaelseni; assembly: GCA_963931845.1. Lineage (NCBI taxonomy): Eukaryota > Metazoa > Arthropoda > Arachnida > Araneae > Salticidae > Maratus > Maratus michaelseni. The sequence goes on from OZ007588.1 coordinate 298,666,414, forward strand.
GAAGGGCCAGGACAGCAGTTTGAACCCGGAGCGGCCGATTTTCCTCTATGAACTACTGCTACCACGTACTTTGTTGAAAGCTATTATTCATTAAATCTATTACCCGATCTATTAATAATTCGAATCCCTGTTACGGTTTTTAAAGCATAGAAAAGAGTTGAAATTATTATAGAATATACAAACTTACATGATGATTCAATATATACTTATTAAGAATTTTCAACGACTCAAGTGGTTACAAGTTATCGTAATTTACTCACCCGTCACCGGATACATGGCAGTCCATCGATAGTATAGAGCCATAACGAAAACTCCCTACGAAGTGATAAGAATTCTTACTCAATAGCAGACAAGCAGACGTCACTGTGTGATACGCTCTGTATGTGCCTCTCTCGTGAGTTCTTTGTTTTAGAATATTTCAGCGCATTAGTTGTGTTATAAAACAGGGATCCGTAATCATACATAAAGATAACTATAAAAGCACTTCAGTGTATTTTCCGGATATCGCACAGAATTCCCAGTAAGTACTGAACTCACACAATTTTTAAAACTCAGTCAAATTTACTCGCCCCCTTTTTCTCCAAAACATAACTAACGATGATAATAAATTATACATACAATCTGTAGAAGTATCAAATTGTATGTAACAAATTTCCCCTGCCACAGTCATTTTGTGTGAAAGAGGATAAAAACTAGTTTCCCAAGCATCACTAACAGTTTGTGGAATGATGATTAAAAGTAGTTTCCTAAGCATCACTTACAGTTTGTGGAAAGATGATTAAAACTAGTTTCCTAAGCATCACCAAATGTTTGTGGAAACATATTTAAAACTAATTTCCTAAGCCCCACTAACAATCACCTTTGTACTGCTCCGGATACCGAGGTAAAAGTCATTATACAAATCCATTGTTTTTCTTTATGATATATTTGTGAAAATTTATTTTACTAGAATTAGAATAAAATATGAATTTTTATTTATTGATTAACAGTAAATCCTTTAATAAGAAATTGAAAGAATAAATAAATAAAGTAATTTTAAGTTCTTAAAAAGAGTAAAATATAATTCATTATTTTGTTATATGACCATGTACTGTTTAATGCAGATTTGAATCGCCATATTCTCAAGAATATAATGTTCTGCGTAACATCCCTAAAATGTAATATCTTAACTTAAATTTTAATTATTTTGATTTTTTATTTAATATGTAAATATTGTAAATAAATTTTCTTTGTTATTCTAAATTAATTGGTATTTTTTTCACTAGTATTAAGTTTATTTTACTCAGGTAATGGGATTTTTGGCGATCCAAGTTTTAAAATTATGCCCTTTTATTTATCTTATATTTAATGGTAAGTCTGATTGCTTCGAGTAACTTTAGACTATACATGGACTTACAAGGGAAACGGTCTTCGAAACAACACAACGAGTATTTAAGATTGTATTTATTAATTTTATTTATTTATTCCGATTATAACATCGTAATCCCAGAGCCATGGTGATTTTCTTTCACTATATATCTCGGATATTTAATAATCTTAAACTCCTCTACCTCAACCAGTATTTGATATCAAACTTTGGAAAGTGTATTATAAACAGAGGTAGAAAGTTTTAAAAAATCGTGAAGGTACTCGAAATGAATTGTTTTTTATTCTTCACCAGTTTTATTTTTAAAACAACGTAGAGACATAATAAGAAACTGAAAAAAGAGGATTTAATTTTTAAACATTCTATCACATAAGGTTCGTGCTTTTATAAGAAATCGATTTTCAATCAATAAATCCAATATCCTGCGACTAAATGCTAACTTTTGTTAGATTGACTAATCAGTTCTGTAGCTTTCCAGCATGTTCTATATTCGGAAAGTGTAGCTATAGATGTATTTTCAAACATGTTAGTCATTTTCCTCTTTCCAAACAATTTATTACGGAAATGTTTACCTTTGTGCTGTAGCACTCTGCTGCTAACTTCGTTCTCTCTCGGAAGCAACGACGAAGCACAGTTAGTTAATTTTATTTAAGGTATTTATTTTCTAGAAAATATCTCTGATGCTCGAAAAAAAGGACTTTCAAACACATCCCAAGTAAACTTCTTGGACGATGACGGACACAGTTTTAAAACACAACTAAATCACTAAAATATTATAATAAAAAATAGTTACGAGGGAGCTAAATACAGAATGTATCACACAAGGATGCTTGCTTGTCTGCTACTGTGTAATTATTCTTATCACTGCGTCAAGAATTTCTGTTATGGCTCGATACTAGCGACGGACACCCATGTGTTCAGTGAGGATGAGTGAACTATGAACTACCAAACTACCTCAGTAATTCGCTGAAATCAATACGTAGGAAATATTTAATTATCACGGGAGTTTTTATATTCTATAGTAACTTCACTGCCGTTTTAATACTTCAAAAACAATAACAGGGCTTTAAATGAGTAATAGATACTAGATTTTGGTTTCATAAAAGAGTACAAAAATACTAGTTTTAGAAAACATTTTTAAAAATTAAATTGCAAGTATATGCGCGGTCGGTGGATATTATACGGTTTATCTCTATCTTTTTTTTCAATGCCATAGTCAATTTTTTCTAACTATAGCGTGCTAAAATATTATGGGAGTTATTTTTTTTATTACGAATCAACTTGAAATTCGTCAATTTACGTAAATTTTTAGCAGTATGTGCTATCGGCAGATGCTATCCGATTTCAAAAAACTTAATATATATATATATGTTTACCAATGCTATAGAACACTTTTCACAACACTATAGCGAATTGGAAATAGATAGTTCAATTTGTTTCACACCAAATTAAGTATACATTTGGTTTACATACAGTTTAATTCTTACAGTAATTATCATTTAAAATGAGTAAAAATCAATTTCGTTTAGCATATTACAAGTCTTTCTCAATTTATGTCATTTAATTTTTATGGTGAATAGAAATAATGAAGTAAAAAACCGATGGAGTCGAAATAAAATAAAGCGTTGGTTGGTCTGCCATTTAGTTGACTTTTTTATGGTAACTGTTTTTGCAGAAAATTTTGCAGATTTTATTTCCGTTACAAACACTAACGGCTAATCCAAGAGTGAAGCACGGCATCTAGATTATCAAAGATCAGATTAGAGATATGTGGATATAACAGTTTTATTCGTATTGGGTCTTTTAAAACACCAGGAAAGAAATATTTATTTAATGTAAACATATATCACTTTAAAGAAAAAAAAACTATGCATAAAATTATCATCTCTGTTTAATAAACTAGTCGTTGGGGGCCACCGTAATACTTACCCATCATGGATATGCATAATGTAAAATATTAAAATAAAAATGTGTAAACTACTTATAAAATGCATTGCAATTCAAATAAAATCGTGGCTTGATGACGTCACAAACTTTAAAGGCTCGATTACTGAATTGCTTGAAAGAGGTTTTTCCTTATAACGCCAAAAATAATAATCCTATTAACTAGCGGTTTATTGCATCTGATTAGGCGTCAAATTTCTAATTAAAATATATCTTTGAAGTGAAATTTGGATGAAATACAGGGTCATGAAAAATCGAAGAGTGTGGCAAACAGGATTCCAAATATCTCGGCAACTAATTATCCGATCGACTTCATGCTTTATTCAAAATTTATGTTTTTTTATTGTCTTTTATATTCATTTCTTAAAATATACAATTTCGAAAATTTTTATATACCTTTCATCAGAACGAATATTTCGAGAGTCCGAAAAAAATTGTTCCGGTTACTCGAGGTTATTGAAATGAAATAGGCTTCTTCCCATTATTACATACTAAGTACATACCAAATTGCAAGTCTCTATCTCAATTTTTTCGGGAGATAGAGCGTTTACAGACACACACACACACAGACACACAGACACACAGACGGACGGCAAAAATTTTTTTCTAAAAATATGTTTTTCGGAATCTCCAGTGTCTGAAACGTGTAAATCCGTCAAAAAAAATTTTTCGATTTTCAAAACGATTACAAGACTTACCCTATACTACGTATGATGGGTAAGTAAAAAAGGGGAAAAATGTTATTTTATCTTTACAAATTTTATGCATATACGTTTGCATAAGTATGAGGCGATTTTTTCATATAAAAATTCCCTAAGTTGATAGTCCTCAATGGGTTATTATTAAATCCATATGCATAATTATATATATGTTACGGTCAATATGATAAAGTCGGTAATTATTAATAATAACCGGTTATTATCATATATTATAATACAACAAAAATTGTGTGCGTGTGTATATGTAAAATTTATCTTAAAATTGGCCTCAGCGATTTTGACGAAATTTTGTATCTTACCTTTTTCTGTCACGAGTTGACCAGTGGACTAGGTCACATGCTCGAGAAAAATTCGATTTATGGGACATTTTGGGTCACTATACGTCAGGGTCAAGCTAATTATATCTAAAAAAACGGCTCAAGCGATTTTGACTAAATTTTATATCTCATCGTTTTCGAGCACGGGAAGATCATTGGGGTAGATATTATGTTCGAGAAAATTCGATAAGTAGGTCATTTTTGGGTCACCGTGGATCACGCTAATTTTATCTAATAAACGGCTCTGAGCACATTTTGTAACCTATCGATTTCAAGCACGAGAAGACCATTGGGCGGGTCACATGTTCGAGAAAATTCGATTAGTGGGTTAATTTTGGGTCACTACAGGTCAAGCAAATTTTATCTAAAGATGGCTCTAATGATTTTAACTAAGTTTTGTTTCTTATCATGTTTGGGCACTGAAGACCTTTGGGCTAGGTCACATGATCTAGAATATTCGATTAACGGATCAGGGTTAAGCTAATTTTATGTAAAAATTGATGAAACGATTTTCAAATTTTTTTTTATCGTGACATGTTCGAGCAGGGGAAGATGTCACTGCATTCCAATGTGAATGAAGGTTGAAACAGTTATTAAGTATTAAGTTGGTGAAAAATGACAGTAAAGAAAGTCGCAAAGTTGGCAACATTGGCGAAATTGTGCAGGGGGGGGGGGGCGATTGATTTTCAAGAATAGCAATGCCAAATCAGCTACTTGGCGCCAAATGAAGTAATGTCGTTTATTTTGGGGATATTCGTCGAAATTTCGACGAGTTTTGGTGAAAAAATTGGTTTCCAAGAGTGAAGGAATTTTTAAGAAATTGCCAACATTAGCCTACACATATGATTCAACCAATAATTCACACTGCAACAGAAAACAGGATTCTGGTTGTTCAGAGCAGTATGCGCTTAATATATTGTTATACTGAACACAAGGCTTAGTTAAACATAAAGCTAATTTTAACCGAGCTTAACTCGGTCTTCCCAGCTGGTTAATAATTATCGCTCATAATAACCGGTTATCATGTATATTATTTCTCTTGTCAACATCCCTTTTTCTAAGAAAATACGAAACGCAGAACGACGAATGAGATAGCATATGAAAGGATTTTGAACAGGCCTCTGACATAGCGCATTTAACATTTCGTTAAAACATTTGTTTGATTTAAAATTGCAGTTAATTAAAAATTAAATCGGCATTGTTTTCATAAATAAAATGAAAGGTTTTCCTCAAATCAGTGTTGCCACAAAAATAAAATACTGCAGTATCAGATAACGTCATCCTTTAATGCAATTAAAATACGATTGTTAATTTATTTCTTGCGCCTATATTTTTGAAAAAATATCGAGCTTTTAATCTTTTTTTTTTTTTAATTTTTTACGCGTGCGTCACCTATTGTTTATTTGTTTACTTTGTTTAATCATGGCTGTGTATATGTGCATTTGTATCGGTGCACCAGTAGATTACGTAATTTTTATTATCTTCCATTTAGGTATACAGTTCATTAGGATTCACAAAAATTTTAAGTATTTGTTTTTTAATATTTCATTAAGCTGTTAATACGCCAGCGAAGTCTGACGTCACTTATACAGGGTCTGGCAGTTTTATGACTCTTTTGGAAATTAGAGATTGGATTTTAGTGTTAATTAATTGTTTTTTACTAATTAAGGATATAAATTTCATTTTTTATTTGAAACTGAAGTTTATAGAAGCACGAACCTTAAGTAATTGAATGTTTAAAACTAGGACTTCCCTCAAAGGGATTAGTCTGAGTGATATTGCTGAGAACATAGGGTTAACAATTACAATATAAAGAAAAAGAGCAAATTAAATGATAGAATTACAAAATATCATATATAAATTCATATACACTGTAAAAAAAAATAGAAAAGAAGTACCGTTCATCAGATGTGTTGTCATAATTCTTTTTAACATGTGGCAAAGAATCTCATTTTCTTAAGCGCGTATTGCACAAAACTTGAAAAAAAAAAAAAAAAAAAAAAAAAAAAAAACGCCGTATCTTTCAAAACGCCAAGCTTTTTAAAGTTACGTAATTGGATTTGCAGCCAATAGATTATTCTATCAAGCGTGGTTTAACGCAAATTTAATTTCATTGTTGCACCTTTTTTTGTGTGTGAATTAAAAATTTTTCTTCCTTGATTATATATCTAGCAGAAGGACCCGTGCGAAGCTTTCGCACTGCAATCTTTGAGATTATTTCCTGGTACGTTTTAGCACTGATTTTTAATTAACTGTTTTTTTTCAATCAAACAACGCGTTTTAACAAAATGTGGGTGTACTATCTCAGAAACTTGTTCAAAAACTTTTCGAATGATACCTCATTCATCGTTGTATGTTTTGTATGTGCATAGAAAAAAAGATGTTGAAAATAGAAATAATATATATGATGATTGTTTGTGTATAAGAAAATGATAATAGATTGCCAGAAAAGGTCATTTCTCTAGGTTGCCAAGAATACTATACTGAAAAAAAAAGCGAAATGTAACAAAACTGAACACTGAATCTGATGTTTAGGGAATTCATATGAAAGCATTTCCTCAGATTTTGCAAAACTGTTCCAGAAATGTCTTAAATACATAAATCAATATTTGGTACACCAATTTTTACAAGCCTCTGGGAACTTAGGCACAGATGTCATATACGCACGACATTGGCGCGATTGCAACAAAATGGCAATTTTATGCCTCACATGGTAACCCGGTTATTTTGTTTATATTACTGTTTATTTACTTTTATTTTTTATTTTAATTCTATAAATTGTTTTTATTATGTATATCAATATTTATTTATATCAAACTATCATTTATATATTTTTATTTCCCTTTTTTATATAATAGAAGCTACTTCATTTATTACGTTATTTTATTTTTATATTGAAATAAAAAATCACGTGCTATTATTGCATGTTTTCTGTAACTAATATTCAAAAACAATGTTTTCGCCAAATTGGCGAGGGAAAAAAATCGCGCCAATGTGGGGCGTACGACATATGTGCCGGAACTTAACATGGGATGTTCAAACTTTGTGGCTCAGCAGCCATTTAAGTAACGTTAGACTTCGCTGGTGTATTAACAGCTAAATGAAATATTAAAAAATAAATACTTATAATTTTTGTGAATCCTAATTAATGGGCTGTATATTTAAAAGGAAGATAATCCTTAAATTACGCAATCTACTGGTGCATATACACAGACAAGATTAAAAAAGGAAAACAAATAAAAATAGCTGACGCACGCGTAAAAATTAAATAAAGTGCCAATTAAAAGCTCGATATTTTTCAAAAAGTACGCGCAAGAAATAAATTAGCAGTCATATTTCAATTGCATTGTAGGATGACGTCTTTTGATAATGAAGTATGTTATTTTGATGGCAACACTGATTTGAGAAAACCTTTCGTTTCATTTAAGAAAACAATACCGATTTAATTTTTAATTAACTACAATTTTTATTCAAAAACATGTTTTAACGAATTGTTAAGTGTGCTATGTCAGAATCCTGTTCAAAATCCTTTCATATGCTATCTCCTTCGTCGTTCTGCGTTTCGTATTTTCTGAGAAAAAGGGATGTTGACAGGAGAAATAATATACATGATTATTTGTAATAACTATATATAGAAACTCTTACACTTCAAACCACATTGATAGCATGCTTTGCTACAAACCAGATTGCAAAACTATAGTCTAAATTACTATTAAAGTACACAAAAAATCTTTCGATGACTTCTGTAAAATAACTTTTACATTAAATCTCCAAATCGGCAATATTGAAAAATTATACAGGGTGATTCATAAAAGATGGGCAGAACTTTAAGGGGTTATAGTACACTTAAAGACAAATAATATTAAATAGGAGACTAAGGGTCCCAGACGTATTCCCAAGGAGATAGGGGGCATTAAAGTTTAGGGTCCGAAATTTCAAATGATTATAAAACATGGAAAAATTGGTCGATTCGTTTGCGGTTTTTGCAAAAAATTTTCTTTATGCCAGTATTTTCTTGAAATAAAATTTTAAAGTTCAATTTCAAAAAATGCCGATAGGGGGCGCTTTAGACTTTGGAGTAACAAACAACTATTTTTTAACGTTATTTTATGTATTTCTTTAAATGATTTCGAAAGCTTAGACTTAAACTTAAATTTTGATCTAAAAATCTGAGTCCTAACGAGTAGTTAAGTAGCGTAAACTGAAATTTGAAATTTGAAACCCTTCTCCCCCCAGAACAAAAATCAGTTATTCCCGATCTTTGTGTCGTAGATTAGGCTCTAACTACTGCCGCGTTTTGCTAAAATTATTCTTTATGTCAGTATTTTCTTGAAAATAAATTTTAAAGAAAATTTTCAAAAAATTCCGATAGAGGGCGCTTTAGACTTTGGAGTAACGAACAACTATTTTATACCGTTATTTTTTGTGTCTCATTAAATGCTTTCTAAAGCTTAGACTTAAACTTAAATTTTCAGCTCAAAATCTGAATCGTTAGACGTGGTTAAGTTTCTGGGGAGAGGGGTTTGAAATTTCTACTCCTGAGCACAGTTCAGTTTACCATGTCCACACATTGTGTGCTGTGATACGAGGTAAAAAGACACAAATTAGGATTATGTTACCAAAGCATATTTATTAACATATAATCACAATAAATGTTCAAAATTGTGACCACCAGAGGTTATGCACGCAGAACAACGGCGACGAATGGAACGGCGAACATTCGCGAAAACATCAGGCTTTTCGAGCACTTCCCCTACAGCGGCGGAAAGTCTGGCGACCAGTTCCTCGGGGGATTCAATGGGTGTCTCATACATAAGAGCCTTCAATCGTCCCCAAAAAAAGAAATCGAGGGGTAAAAGATCTGGCGAGCGAGCAGGCCAAGCAACAGGACCACCTCGACCAATCCATCTGTTCGGAAATGTGATGTCCAGATAGTTGCGGACGTCTCGTACGTAATGGGCTGGCGCTCCATCGTGCTGGAACCACATGACCCGCCGGATGCGTGGAGGAACAACGTTTAACAGGTCTGGCAGCACATGTTGCAGAAATGTGAGGTATGTTTTACCGTTGAGGCGTTCAGGAAGAAGGTACGGTCCGATTAGGTGGTCTCCGAGGATTCCTGCCCAAACATTGATGGAAAAGCGTCTCTGATGAGCATGTGGATACGTAGCATGTGGATTGACATCCGCCCATACATGTGCATTGTGTGTGTTAAATGTACCTTCACGTGTGAAGGTACATTCATCGGTGAAAAGCACAGTTCGTCCAAAATGTGGATTTAGCGCGTTCTGCTGCAGAAACCAGCGGGCGAATTCAATACGATTTGGATAATCCCCTGGAGACAGTTTCTGGACTCGTTGCACATGAAACGGGAGCAAATGTTCATCCTTCAGTACCCTCCAAGTCGTGGACTGTGAGGTATCCACCTGGCTAGCCACTGTTCGTGTACTTGTACTTGGCTGCGCCGCTACTACATCCAGAATGGCTTCTGCAACAACTACTGATTCGTCCTTTTTTGCACGACCTGCATTCGACCGGGAAGCGAGAAATGATCCCGTCTCACACAACTGTCTGTGCAAGCGCTCGAAAGTTTTGCGGTTAGGCAACCGCCTGTTAGGAAATCGCTCTCCGTACATTCGTTGTGCCTCTGCACCATTTCCATCTGCCGCTCCGTAAATTAAATGCATCTCAGCCTTTTCCTTATTCGTGAAGGGCACCATCTTCCGATTCATTACTACAGCGACTTACACTTGACTCACCGTTCAGTGGTTTTTATGCCTGAATCGTGTCGAAATTTTGCATACGTGTTCTTCTTCTTCCCCATTTGACATTTGCATACTTTCTGTTTCCTTCTTCACCCGGTGACTAGCGTCAGGAATGGAGCTTTAACGTTTGCATGAGCGACGTTTCCAACTGTGCCAGTGCCTTTATGAGTGAATTCCGACTATGCAGTCCTTGACGAAAGTTGTATTTTTGCCTCGTATCACAGCACAGAATCGTTGGGCATGGTTAAGTAGTGCAAACTGAACTATGTTCAGAAGTTGAAATTTGAACCCCCTCCCCTCGCTACTGAACCACGCTCAGCGATTCAGATTTTGAGCTGAAAATTTAAGTTTAAGTCTAAGCTTTAGAAAGCATTTAATGAGACACAAAAAATAACGGTATAAAATAGTTGTTCGTTACTCCAAAGTCTAAAGCGCCCTCTATCGGAATTTTTTGAAAATTTTCTTTAAAATTTATTTTCAAGAAAATACTGACATAAAGAATAATTTTAGCAAAACGCGGCAGTAGTTAGAGCCTAATCTACGACACAAAGATCGGGAATAACTGATTTTTGTTCTGGGGGGAGAAGGGTTTCAAATTTCAAATTTCAGTTTACGCTACTTAACTACTCGTTAGGACTCAGATTTTTAGATCAAAATTTAAGTTTAAGTCTAAGCTTTCGAAATCATTTAAAGAAATACATAAAATAACGTTAAAAAATAGTTGTTTGTTACTCCAAAGTCTAAAGCGCCCCCTATCGGCATTTTTTGAAATTGAACTTTAAAATTTTATTTCAAGAAAATACTGGCATAAAGAAAATTTTTTGCAAAAACCGCAAACGAATCGACCAATTTTTCCATGTTTTATAATCATTTGAAATTTCGGACCCTAAACTTTAATGCCCCCTATCTCCTTGGGAATACGTCTGGGACCCTTAGTCTCCTATTTAATATTATTTGTCTTTAAGTGTACTATAACCCCTTAAAGTTCTGCCCATCTTTTATGAATCACCCTGTATATATTTCAAAGTTAAGCTTAACAGATACTTCTTGATTATTATCTAGGAGGCTCTGCCCCCTGCGCCTTTACTGCGCTAATCCGCAGACTTTTATTTTGCCTGTCTGTCTGTCTCTCCACAATCTGTCTGTTTCCCTATCCGTTCTTCTGCCCGTCTCTCTAACCGATTGTCTATCTCTCTACACGTCTCGCTACCTGTCTCTATATTTCTCTACCAGTCTCGCTACCCGCCAATCTATTTCTCTAACCGTCTGTCTATCCGTCTAACTACTTGTATATTTAGCCGTGTCTCTATCCACTTCACTACCCATTTGTCTATCTGTCTCACAACTTGTCTATCTGTCTCCCTACCCGTCTGGCTATACGCCTCTCTACCCATCTTCTTACCCATCTCCGTACCCATCTACTGTTTCTCTACTCGTCTGTATACCCGTCTCACTATCCGTCTGTTTTTGTACCTGACTCGCTACCAATCTCATTACCCGTTAGTCAACTCGTCTCTGCACTCATCTGTCTACTCGTCTCTTTATCTACCACGCTACGCGTCTCGCAACCTTTCTCGCTACATTCCTGTCTAGCGGTGTCGCTACCCGTCTCGTGACCCATCTCGCTACCTCTCTGTCAACCGTCTTTTTACCTTTTTCTCTAGCCGTCTGTCTATTCGTTTCGCTACCCGTCAGCCTACCTATGTCGCTACTCGTCTCTCTACCCTCTGTCTACCCGTTTGTTTACTCGTCTTTCTACCTCTTGCCACCTCTTCCCAATATTTAAACAATTCATTTAATGTACAGAAGCCGTTAATCAGTTATTAAATGCAAACAGAAGTAATTTATCTAATAAGTGTAATCAGATGAAATTTTTTTTTAAATACACACATAATAAACCTGAATAATAATTCATCAGTTTTGTGTTCATAGTTGTTTATATCATTTGACAGTAAATCGCAACTTCTTAAACCTGAATTGGCTCAAGCTTTTTTTAAAAAAAACCACAAGGTCTGTATAACTGCAAAGTACCCTGAGGGCTATATTAGCTACATGTTATTAAGTTAAGGGAAAGTTTCGTTATCGCGTTTGCAACCAATTGCTTATGTCAGAAAGCGTGGCTTAACGCCATTTTAATTTCATTACTGTAACTTTCTTTTCTTTTCTTTTTCTTTTTTCTTTTTCTTTTTTTTTTTTTTTTTTTTTTTTTGGGGGGGTGGGTAGGGTTTCAAATATATACATTTAAATTAAAACTTTTGTCTGCATGCCATTCGTGTAGTTTGTATTATTAACTAATACCTTGTAGACCGAGCTTCATTTGAAACAAATTTAACAGACTTCTTCACAGTTTTTTTTAGGAGAAACTTTCGTAATTGGGCCCAAAGCCAATCGGAGCATTTAATATCATTATTGTAACTCTTATAGGGTTAAAACAATATTGTTGCTAGCTTTACTCTTGTTTGAGACCAGCCTTGCCTGTGTATCTGAATGGAGAAAAGTTTCGTATCCTATGTCGGTTGGCGAAAAAAAATTTAAATGGTGCCAAAAGGTAGTTTTAGCACCTTACAAAATTTTTCAAGAGAGTGGTAAAACATGTTTTTCAAATATTTACAAACATACGTTTATTAAAGCATGTTTTTCCACCATCTTAAAAATTTAAGCACGATGCTAAAATAAAATTTTAACGCCATATTCGATATTTTAATAAGTAATGAAAATATATAAACAAACTTATATAACAAACCTAAGAGGCATTTTTGTGATAAATAATTGTTATTGTCAGGGGGGTAAATTGTGAACGGCTAGTAAATAATAAATAGCATTTAAAATCTAAAAATGGAGAAGTGATCCGTATAAAAATGCAAAGCCTAACATTATACGCTTGATATATGTAAATCTTTTTTTATTTTTTAATATTATAAGACAATTTTTTTTATATTTATATATTATTTTTTAATATTTATATATTTTTTAATATTATAAGGCACAGATAAAAAGGTAAAAATCTCTTTTCCAAATGCCAAATAGAAAATATACAAAATAGAATGCCAAACATACAAAATAGAAAAATATCTGCAAAAAAAGATATTTACATAATAAATCATAATAAAATACATCTGCAAAAAAATAAGATTTAGAAAAAGTAAGCCAAATTCTGCAGATACCAACAATCACATCAAAAAACTTATCACCAAAAAAGAACTCGCCAAATCTTACGGCACAGGAGATTGATTTTTCCCTCTGAATGCAGAATATTAGTTTTTTTTCTTGTACGATGGGTGATTATAATATAATTGTTTCATTTCACGTACTACATACCGTTTGATATATTGGTACTTTTATGTTTTCCTGGCGCAGTCGATAAATCTCCAAATATTGTTCCTATAACATTTTCATATTGAATTCATTTCATTTAAATATAAACCTTTCACCCATTTAATTTAAAATACATGCCTTTCATTAATCCCATTTAAAATGCTAAAAAGAGAAAAAAAGAAATAATGCCATAAATCGAAACCCTTTATTTAAACACCAAAGAATTTTTTTTTTTTTAATTTACACACGCGAAATAAAAAAAGCTGCTAATGCTGAGATTTGCGCCAAATCTCTAATACCAAGTCTACCAAGTTATTGCGGAGTTTTTCTTTCAAACAGAAAAAAATCCAGATTAATTTTCGATTTCTACTAAATTGAAATATATTTTATTGTGCTGAATATTAGTGCTTGCATATTTTTTTGCTCCATGTACTCCATGAACTTTTCAATTCCGATTGTCTACGAAAATCTCCCACCGGTGAAAATGACGTACACACAAAATTTAGTGACGTATGTACTTTAATTGTGCTTTTTTATCTATTTTTTAATATAATTTCCAAACGGTTTGACATTTATTCTTGGTAATAAATAGACGTCGTTGCCACCTTTATAGGTGCCTGCTGTAAAAATTTCAACGAAATCCGTTAAATATTTTTTGAGTTATGCTTGACGAAAGGTTTTAATATCCATCGTAGCTATATATGGGGCAAAGTAATACTGCGCTGTGTATGAGTCTTCGTTGCACACAGACAATTAAATCCTCTTTTTCTGTTTCTTATTTAGGTCACTACGTTGTTTTTAAAAAGTGAACTGATGAAGAATAAAAAACAATTAATTTCGAGTACCTTCACGATTTTTTAAAACGGTCTACCTCTGTTTATAATGCACTTTCCGAAATTTTATCTCAAATTAAAGAATTTCTTCATCATATATTTTTTCCTGATTGTTTTGGCTTTCATCTATGCTTGGCTCCTTTGATACATCATATTTTACGATAAAATATTTGGCCGAATTAGTATAGAGAAGTTGTACCCTCTATGTAAGCAGTAAGCGGTCTCGACTTTGATTCTTGGTGTTTCTTTCTGCATGTGTTTGGCGTGCTTAGTTTTTTTGTAAATGTTTGGCTTGGTAGACGAACCACCCTGCTTGAACGGAAATTTCACTGTAAACACAAACGTCTGAAATTCAGTTAAAAAAGTGTCTTAAATGGATGGTCACATTTTAAGTGAAAAAAAAGTGTCTTACTTTTAATGACACCTTTTTGCATGAAGTTAAGACAAACATTGGAAACGTCTTAAAACGCCGCCATTTTTAAAACACTTGATATGTCTTAAAAAGACGCCATTTTTAAAACACTTCAAATGTCTTAAAAAGCCGCCATTTTTTAGACATTTGAAACATCTAAAATGCTGTCATTTTTAAGGCACTCGAATCATCTTATATGATTTTTTTTCTCTTATTTACACTGGATGATTGAGAGCAGGTTAAAACTTACAAGGAGAGTGCCAAGTTTGGTAATCACAGATTTTGATTATTTTTATATATGTTGTAGGGTAGAAGACCCTTAGTCTCAGGTTCAGTGGATTTTATACAACGCTCCTTAGTTCTCGAGAAATGGGGGGTCTAATATTATACTACAACTTAAATACTTACTTTGTTATAAAATAATTGTGTCGGTCGTAGCTCAGTTGGTATGGCGTCTGCTCGTTGTTCCGAGGGCCCGGGTTCGATGTCGGAAAGCGCTACGTTTGTTTTTCTCATTTTTTTATAAATATACTTGTAATTATAATTTAATAATCTCAATAAAAAATTTGTTAACATAATTACATTTTAATTGAGCATTTTTGATTTTTAAAAAAATCACTTTTAAAATGTATTCCATATATGCTTTATCAATGCAACGATATTGAACAATTGTGTCAATTCGTGATTGTAAAGAAACATCATTTATAAATTGCCTTAAAAAGGAAGTTAATGCAATGATAATACAACTCCGTTTTTAAAGTAAGAAGCATAATTATATTAAACATTAGCACAAAAATTAAATTACAACATATTTATGTTTTATTTTATTGTAACTAGACGGCGCCACAATAGACTTTGGTTATTTCTTTTTTTTAGTTTGATGCAGTTAAGTGGTTTTTGTTTTCAATCTTTATCGTACAAGTGCTTATCATTCTATAACAGCTCATAATCGTATAAAAATGGAAGAAGCAAGCTGTTTTTCACAAGATCAATCTGAAGTGTCGGGATTCAATGAAATTCAGAAAAGTGATGTCACAAATGCGTTGAAGTACTGTAAAATTTTATTGTAAAACAATGAATTTTTAACAAATAATCCAGCATCTGAAATATCCTCGTTTTCTATTGCGATGGGAGAAGAATTCTATAATTCGATAGTTAATATGCTGATTTTGTAACGATTTTTGAATTTTTACTAGTCAATAATAGATCCAATTTTTTTAAAGCTCTTTAAATGATGAGAAATGTTTAATAATGGTTTAAAAATAAAAAATGCTAAATTAAAATTTAATTATGTTAATTTTTTTTAGATTATTAAATTATAATTGCAAGTATATTTATATATAAAAAAAAATGAGAAAAACAAACACAGCGCGTTCCGGCATCGAACCTGGGCCCTCTGAACAACGAGCAAACGCCATACCAACTGAGCTACAACCAACGCAGTTATTGTGTTACAAAGTAAGTATTTAAGTTGTGTTTTAATATTAGACCCCCCATTTCTCGAGAACTAAGGAGCGTTGTATAAAATCCATTGAACCTAAGACTAAGGGGCTTCTACCCTACAACATATATAAAAATAATCAAAATCTGTGATTACCAAGCTTGGCACTCTCCTTGTTAGACTTACAATCCAGCTACAAAGCAAAATAAATGGTTGCCAATTATGGAAGACTATTACAACAGTCTGCATTATACTGTCATAATTTATTTTGTATTGCAGCAAGCCATGTGCAATATTCCCAAGTATATTTTTTAAATACTGTTAACCTTTTATATTAATTTTTAATTATGAGAACATTACCAATTAAGCAAAGATTTTTTTTCAAAATTACAATTTTAAAGGAATCTATTTTGATCCTTAGATATCTGTAGTAGCACATTATTCTTTAGAAAGGACCCAATCTGCGAAGGGTATTCATATCCTATCCTTCTAGGAATTAAAATTATTTTTAAAAAGTTACAATCTTGTTTAAGTACTTTCAAGAAACGTCTTTTCGTGATCAATATCCAAAACTAACATATTTATCGGCATTTTTACACTGAAAAAGAAAAAAAAACAATTTTACAGCTAAAAATGCTGACAATATGGGTGTCCCTACTCCCCCCCCCCAACTCATCGTCTCCATGTATTGTTTATCTTTTTTTTTCTTCTTATTTTAACCTGGGACATAGTTTAAAGACTTTGGGCACTAAGTATTATCTTTTTGTTGACTTATATCACTGCTTTAACATCATTACTATACAATCAATTCTGTAATACATATGTAAGGTACAAATTTCATTTTTTGGTCATGGGGATGGACTAGTCTATTGAGAGAGGTGGGTTATTCCAACCCAAATGTACCATTCACACCAAGTAGATTATACCAGATTTTTGGTATATTGTATGATAACATATTATTACAGGATTTCCCACCACTTGTCAGGATTTCCACTGACTCCCTCAGTATACATGTAGTATTTGCGCGATAATCTTTACTTTACTAAAATACACTGTTGGACAATTGCTAAGGACGAATCACAAATTGCTATGTAGCATAACATTAAGCGAGATATGAGGCCTAGTATGATAAAATATTGTTGCCACACTGTTCAGACATTAGAATAAATGACATTTATTGTTCTGGAAAATACAAAAGGCTATGAAACATCTGAAAGAAAAAAATGTTCATTTGATGCTGCATACGGAGAAATGGAACAATGCATATGAAAGTCAGCACGCACTTTGGAGAAAGGTGTCAGTACGGGACATGTCCACCGTGGAGTGTGATGCAACATTCTACACGTCGTACCATACTTTGCACAACATTATCCAGCAGCTGTTGATGTAATTTATCCCATTCCTCTGTCAGTGCACGGATGAGGGTGTTCTTGTTTGTTGGAGGATAGTTTAGACTAGCAAGTTGCCTCCCCAAAGCCTCCCAAACATTTTTAATGGGGTTTAGATCTGGCGAACGCGCTGGCCATGCGAGATGTTGAATACCTTTGCTGTCCAGACAATGCTGAACAGCGAGTGTTCGATGACATGGTGCATTGTCGTCCATGAAAACAAATTTATCACCGACAGCACCACGGAAAAGGCGAACATGAGGAAATAGAAATTCATCAATGTATCGTTGGCCCGTCATTGTCCCAGTCACAACCACATGTAGGCGCGTGCGGCCATTGATCAAGATCCCGGCCCATACCATGACACTGCATGTCGGATATAGGTCCCTTTCCTGGATATTTTCTGTACGATAAGCAGTACCACTCTCATGCCAGATCAGTTGGCTTCTACAATCCGATGACAGACTGAACCTACTCTCATCTGTGAATAGTACGCCTGCCCAGTCCTGTTCAGTCCAGTTGCGATGCTCACGACACCATTGCAAACGGGCAGTACGCTGCTGTCTGGTCAATGGGACACACACAACAGGTCTGCAGGCGTATAATCCTCCGTCCCTCAAACGTCTGGCTACAGTTTTTCGTTAGCTCTGCTGTCTTGTGGCAGCAAGAAACTGATTTGCCACCTGCTGAGCAGTGGTGCGTCGGTTCCTTTTTTCCGATAGAACAATGTATCTATTTCCTGCAGGCGTCGTACTTCTAACACGACCTCCCTCGTGACGCCTGCTACACATTCCAGTAGTTTTAAATGATTTCCACAGCCGTGAAACAACGCTGTGGGCGATGTCAAACACCCTGGCAACATCTGTTATTTTTCGCCCTTCTTAGATTTTTCCAATAATTCGGCCACGCATAAAATCATCTAAGTGATATCAGGAAGACCTGCCGAAAATTTCAAGTTCGTCAATTAAGTCTTTCCTATAAAACTTTGACTTGGAACAACAACTGTCCACACGCGTCAAATCCTTTAAAGCTCTTATCAGCGCTATCATGTGATGAACAGAAGTGGCAAAGAAAATTTGCATATGCACACCTCTTCTTACTATATCCGCACTTATTCTAATTTTCCACATTTTGCTTCCTTTCATTTTGTGGTTGCTATGGGCGATAGAGTTATCTGTCCTTAGCAATTGCCCAGCAGTGTATTTAACAATTTCTGTTTTTAAATTTAGCCGAGAAAGTGCAGTAGATGGTTTTCCTTTTGCTATATTTGACTCATGCTCCCTTATGCGATCTTGTAGTTTCCTAGTTGTCATACTATGTGTATGTAAATAAAAATATGTGTATGCATGTCATGTGTATGTAAATACTTCATTTTTATGTTTACATTTAAATGGGATGATATAAATTCTTGCTTTTTCATGCAGTCAATTTTTCTGTGTACTAGATTTATAATTTTGTTGGAGGTTTGGCAATTAACTCTTTAAGTCCCAAGCTTTAAAAAACTGAATGACCTTAGAATCCCAGCAAAATAGCCCAAAATATTCGATTTTTTCGTTCCCCCCTTTTTCACTAGGTAAGTAGTGGAAATGACTCGACTGCTTTATGCCTTTATTAAAATTTGGAGAGGTGTTACACCCCTTTGTTTATCATTGCTCCAGTTACAGAAAAAAATCTTGTTTTTCCTTCTGTACTGTCCAGAAATGCCAACACATTACCCCATCCATCACTGAGGGAGACCACCCCCTTGACAGCACCCCAACCAATTTAAAGGGGAGGAAAATCCATTCAGCTATCCTGGGCTACTTTGGGTTTCAGAGTAACCGGCTATTTTCGGCTATCGTGGGACTCAAAAGGTTAATGTTATGTCATATTTCTTTAAAGCATACCGGATTCTTTCATAAAGTTGGGGGATATAATCTATACTACAAAACTTTGAAACTTGTGTTTTATTCTTGGCTATTATTTTTCTGTTATTAAATTCATAAATTACTTAGTTAATAAATTTCATTGAGTTCTTGGAGTTATTGAGTTAACAAGTTTCATTGTGTTCACCCATTCTAATTTGCAATTTTCTTAAGCGTGGTTAATTCTGCATTTATATAATTTTGTGAGCATACGTTAAATGCCCTTCTGACATAAAAATTATATGCTGATTTCTTATAATTAAATGGTACTATGTTGCTACTAGATATTGTATTATTGGATCGGAATGGTTTCCTGTAAATATTTCTGTCTGAACAATGTGTTAAGTTATACTTAATTAGTTCAACATCCAGAAAAGGCAATGACCCATTTTTCTCTATTTCCATTGTAAACTGTATTCTGTTGTCTAAACTATTGGCATGTTTTAAAAAAATTTCCAGATTTGAGATTCCATGCTTCCAAATTATGAGTATGTCGTCGACATATCTGATCCATAAATCAGGTTTTAAGTCCGAGGTGGAGATAATCTGTTTTCTTAAGGATCTCAGTTTTAGTTCTGCTAATAAACCGGAGATGGGGGAGCCCATAGGGGCTCCTTCTGTTTGCTTATAATAATTTCCGTTATAAATGAAAACATTGTTATTAGTAATTAAATTTAAACTGGATATAAGAGTATTTTTAATGTTGTCGTCATACACTGGATTATTGCTGATTTGACCTTCAGTAATATTTCTGACTTCTTGTACATTAATTGAGGGGTATAATGACTTGATATCAAAGCTAGCAAGTATAGTATTGTCTTCAATTTTAAAATCTTTGATTCGTTTGATTAAATCTATGGTAGAGTTGATTGCATATTTAGTGGGGGGTAACATTACTTTTAGTAGTGGTACAAATGTTTTCTCGATTGAAAAGTTTGGTGCTGAATATTTTGAAACAATAGGTCTGAGAGGGAGATCAGGTTTACGGTCTTTCAAACGTCCTATTAAGCGGGGGGTAGTTGCGGTTTTGTTAATCATAAGTTTCACTTTTATTTCACTAGGCCAAGTACCATGTTTTATTATTTCTTCTGTTTTTCTGTTAATCATTAAGTTTGGATCTTTTTCAGTTTTAAACAATTCATTTCACTAATACAATTCTCCATTTTGGCAATGCAATCTGCATTAGGTAATATTGCAAGTTTATTTGATTTATCCGTTTGTATAATTGTGACCTCCTGATTATTTTTAATTTGCTTGATTACACTTAGATCTTTATCGTTCGTTACCCTAGGTATTTTTAAATATTTCTGAACTTTATTGAATAACAAGCTTCTTACTTCCTCTTTTTTATTGGTGGATATAATGTTAATGATCTTTTCACAGTCCGTTATCACACTTTTGATATATATTTTTCTCTGAAACATCTATTTAGGTCCCATACTTAGAAAATTATACAGTTTACCGTCTATTTTCTTATTGGTGAGGTTAACATATGGTACTGGTTTTTGCTGTAGCCCTTTATAGGATTTCTTGTCTTTAAGTCTATTGATTTTCCCGTAAATACACCTTTTTTTGTTTTTTCTAAATTATCTGGTAAATGTTAACCAAACGCAAAAATTCATCAAAATCCCTGTTATCTAAAACCCGTGACAATTCACTGTATAAGTCCCTTACTTTCCTGGTCAAAAGATCAATCAGTTTGAACTTGCTTCTAATATATGCCTTCAGGGCAATACTGTCTAATTTATATCCTATCTCAGAAATTTCTTCCTGAATTAGTTTATTACGATTCCTCAAAAATGTGGGGATAACTCTGTGCTCCGTGCAGACTTGTAAAAACCTAATATTTATAATTTCCCTGTCCAGCCTCATTCTTACTGTTTTGAATTTTTTCTTCAAATTGCATTATGTATCCAGAATCGTCATTAAATATATAGAAGTCATTAAATATATCGAATACATATTATATCCTCAGAAGTCATTAAATATATAGAAATTTTTTTCTAAAATTGTAACAAAATTCACCTTTGTGTATCAATTAAAATATGAAACCATTTGACAGACCAGAAAAATTGACTCCATAGATATGCATGAAAAAGCAGGAATTTATATCATCCCATTTAAATGTAAAAACAAAAATGAAGTATTTACATACATAGGTATGACAACTAGGAAATTACAAGACCGCATAAGGGAGCATAAGTCAGACACAGCAAAAGGAAAACCATCTACTGCACTTTCTCGGTTAAATTTAAAAACAGAAATTGATATATATTTTAGTAAACTAAAGATTATCGCGCAAATGAACGACTATACTACATGTATACTGAGATAGTCAGTGGAAATCCTGACAAGTGGTGGGAAATCCTGTAATAATATGTTATCATACAATATACCAAAAATCTGGTATAATCTACCTGGTCTGGTATTAATCTTCCAACGAATGTTTTTAACATTTTAAATTAGTTTTAATGTTTTAGAACCTTTTTATTTTTACACCTATTTTAGTAATCCACAACTTGTGATCCATTTTAAATGGTTTCATATTTTAATTACTATTTATGTTTGATAGTTAAAATACCAGAAAATATTCTAGATCTGTAGGGGGGGGGGAGCTTAGTGATTACATTCAATAAACAAAAATCTTTAAATAGATGCAGAAAATATAGCTAAACTTGTTGGAAAACAAAAAACAAAAGACTTGAAAGATATTTATCTTGTTGTACACGTGGCTTGAAAACTAATCTCGTATCTTACAAATATATAATAGAAATTATGTGACGTTATTAAAACAAAGATATAAGAAAACATAAAGGTAAAACTCGCTTTTAAAAAAAATATTTTCATTTATAATCCAAGGAGCTGTTGTATTTATAATATTTGTGAATGCATTACGCCGTCATGTAATAACGCCGTCGATATCTCTTATGGTCATATCTGCACCTGCTTGCCCTGCCCTCCCTCCCTTCTCAATTGACATGTGATCAACAACACTAATGTTATGTCTTAATTTAAGACAATTTTACCATATTAAGACACTGGCCACAGAAACCTTATTGGTTCATTTTTACCACCAGTCGATTAAGACACACAAGTGTCTTAAATTAAGGTATCTATTATGTCTAAGCTCTAAGACATTTACGTGTCTTAAATGCGTTTTCAGTCGTTTTTTTGTGTTACTTTAAGACTCCTTTATTTGCAGTATTCAAAATGAAAAATATTACAATGATTGTATGAAGGTGCTGCACTTTTCACTTTTATTTTCAACTTATATTTATAAAAAAAATCCCACATCACAAAGTTTAATGTTAGATTGTTTTTTAGTTTTTACAGCTAAACCAAACTGTGAAAGAATTATTATAACTGTTTACGAATCTTTATGAGTTTTTTTTCACTGCCTGTAAGTCACCTTCATATATCTGTTGGGAAAGAAAAAGAAGAAATACTTCTACTGTTCTAACTGCAATTTAAAATAGTTATTCTTAGAAAGTGACAATAATTAAAAAAGTATTCCATCTCAAAACAGCCATCACATTTTAGTTCATCTAGAAGCCATGAAGAGGTACTTAAGTCAAAAATTTATACCTAATTTTAATAGTATTCCTATATGGAATGTTTCACATAGATCCAAAAACAAAAGAAAGACTTGACTTTTATCATGACGTCAAAACCCTCTTGATCTCAAACATGTATTTATATAACTCATTCATATAGTTTGTACATAAATGAATAAAGTACCTAGGTACAAGTTTGTACATATATAAATATAAACTTTGTTCCTTCAGTATTATGATTACCTTTTCACCACTGCTTAATGACTCTTTACCTTCATCATCATATACGTTTCTAATTTTGTTATTTTATATTTTCTTTCGTACGTTAATCCAAAGAGATAAAAATGTATTTTCTGGGCACAGGGAAAACATTGCCTTATGAAAACTAGCCATTGTAAGTGAATCGCTCTTCCATAAACTGAGATATAAGCTTATCTTGGAAACGGTTGATTGTACGAAATTGGCAATAAACTAAATGGAGTCAACGTGCCCAAAAACTAGAAGAAACGGGTTGATTCCAAATCTTGAGATTGGAACGAAGATGTTCTACAGTGTTTTCGAGTTTTTAGCACTTCCAACCACTGTGCGACATTGCTTGTGATTCTAAAACAAGAAACACAAAATACACATACTTAGATGGGCTAATCTTGTCTAAAATGATTAATTAGAAACTGAAAGATTTTAATTGGAGCGTATTATGATGTAATCTAATTCATTAAGGTTTGACAAAATTATCTACGGCAATATTTGAAAACTATCGAAAAGGAAAATTTATTAGACATTAGTAAAAATACCGATGGTAAAATTATGGCAACTTGGAATTTAATTTAAGAGCTATTTAAACAAACTAGCTTTTGCCATTTATTTTTTTTTCATCTAGACATCGGTGAAAAGTAATAAAATAGTGAAAAGTTTCAAATTCCATTTTGATGGATTTGCACATTCTGTGGATTTTCTAACTACAATTTATCAACTTTCTGGAATAGGTATGTCTATCTGCATGTATGCCTGAGAATCATTATTTTCGCAAATAAATAATATAAAAAATAAAATCAGTTGTCAAATAAATCCAGATTAATAAGATTTTTTTTAAATAACCGAGTTTGAACCCGATATTAATTATTTTTCATCCCAGATGCAGCAAAAGAAATTACATTTAATCACATTATTTTTTATTAATTTCAAAAATATAATTGTTTCTATAATTATCACTGTATAATACTTACATGGATGTTATCCATATATTTTAAAATCTTAATAAATACTAATTGACTTTTTTAGGTTGCTAAATCAGGAGTGAAATCAAGAGAGTGAAAAAGTGTCCAAGCATGGACTTGAACCAGTGTCATTGGCATTGCACGCCAATGCCCTACTACTGAGTTAACTGGAAGATATCCAGCCCAGCACTCTTCACTCTTATAAGTTGATAGACTGCCACCTCGTTGCACAAGATGGGGAATGTCTTCATGAACCACTACTCCTGCGACAAACATGAGACGCAAATTGCCAGTTAATCCAGCATCGATGTATGTATCATATATAATTTTAAAAAAATTATATATGATAACATTTTGCAATCCTGTACATATATTGTTTGCAATATATTTCATATTTTCTATAAATGGGTTACTTTTCCCATTAACAGTCTGATTATTGGTGTCCTTTGGTGTCTCCATTGATAGCTAAGATTCCTCCTGTCATGGATAAAATGCCATGTCTTAGTGGTCGGCCGTTATGTGTACTGGTGTTAAAATGTTCGATTAAGGGTCACATATATTCCACAATAATGGACTGAATGACCACAAGAGAAAGCAAATAACAGTTAAAGAAGCAGATACGTACTATTTTTAGGTGAATTTGTTTGAAACTTGAAGCTATTAATTGTAGGGGAACAATACTTATGTACATATAATTTTTTGAGGGAAATACATTTGAAAAAAAGGAAATAATTTCATTATTAAATAAAGATTTATTAATATTTAACATAACTGCACTTCTCTATACATTTAAATAGTTTAAATTATTTAAGAGAGAATTAGAGATAAGTTATACCAACAGTTCATTAATTGTCATATTAATATTAATTTTCATATGCAAAACACACACAACATACACTTAGTTAATGACTGATAGCATGCTTAAAGTTCAAAGGTAAGATTTCCATTGCCTAATAATTTGGTGGTATTTCTAAAAGTATTCCAGGTAGTGAAAATTGTATTAAAAATACTGTTCAGATTTTTTTCATTATTTTAAGGAATATTATGATATTGATCTCTTGGTAATAGCTATATTTACTCTATTTCATGGTTTTCAAATTCGATTACGTTCGAATTCGGTTTTTTAATCACTATACTTGTACACCTTCAGATTTCGAAAGTTTAGTTTACATTTGGAGCACTGCAGTCGAAATAGTATGAAACCCCCAGTAACTGACACTTTAAGGATTTTTCCTTGTTCAAATCACTATTATAAAGTTTTAAATCTATATTATACTGACTCATCTTTGTTTTTGAAAGTATAGTACATATACATTAACAACTTATTCTTAGCACAATTTTGAAAAATTACACTTTTTATTATTAAACATTAACTTTTGTCATAAATATGGTCAATATTTCCAGTAACTGACACCATCCCATTTTGGGAAAACCAATAGCTGAAAAATAAGTTATAACAGTTAAGACAAATAAGTTACTAGTAAATGACATTACTTTATAGAATGTTGCTAGAAAATACTTATTTGAGTTAGATTTCTGCTGAAGTGTCAGTTACTGGTTAGGTGTCAATTAACAAATTATTCTTAACACAATTTTGAAAAATTACACTTTTTATTACTAAACATTAACTTTTGTCATAAATATGGTCAATATTTCCAGTAACTGACACCATCCCATTTTGGGAAAACCAATAGCTGAAAAATAAGTTATAACAGTTAAGACAAA
The DNA here is from genome assembly GCA_963931845.1 of Maratus michaelseni. NCBI lineage: Eukaryota > Metazoa > Arthropoda > Arachnida > Araneae > Salticidae > Maratus > Maratus michaelseni. The sequence goes on from OZ007588.1 coordinate 298,692,314, forward strand.
TAAGTTACTAGTAAATGACATTACTTTATAGAATGTTGCTAGAAAATACTTATTTGAGTTAGATTTCTGCTGAAGTGTCAGTTACTGGTTAGGTGTCAATTAACAAATTATTCTTAACACAATTTTGAAAAATTACACTTTTTATTACTAAACATTAACTTTTGTCATAAATATGGTCAATATTTCCAGCAACTGACACCATCCCATTTTGGGAAAACCAATAGCTGAAAAATAAGTTATAACAGTTAAGACAAATAAGTTACTAGTAAATGACATTACTTTATAGAATGTTGCTAGAAAATACTTATTTGAGTTAGATTTCTGCTGAAGTGTCAGTTACTGGTTAGGTGTCAATTAACAAATTATTCTTAACACAATTTTGAAAAATTACACTTTTTATTACTGAACTTTAACTTTTGTCATAAATATGGTCAATATTTCCAGTAACTGACACCATCCCATTTTGGGAAAACCAATAGCTATAAAATAAGTTATAACAGCTAAGACAAATAAGTTACCAGTAAATGACATTACTTTATAGAATGTTGGTAGAAAATACTTATTTGAGTTAGATTTCTGCTGAAGTGTCAGTTACTGGTTAGGTGTCAATAACTGGGGGTTTCACCCTATATATATATATATATATTTAATTATATTTCAATGACAACTGTTTTGAAGTTAAAGAATTTTAATAAAATAAATTTAACATATTTCATTACAGTATTATAAATCAATACTAAAATTCGCGTATATCTTTTATATAAAATGTATAAAGCCATATTAAGCGCGATCTATTTATCATCAATTATATTATTTAAAAATATGCATTTTAAAAATTTCTTAGTGTAATATTAGTTTTAAAAACGAAGAATATTTAAGTAAATGCATTTGTGTAAAAGCTAATTTTTTCTTCGAATTGGAAGATGTATGTTATTTTGTTTTTGCATTACATTACTAATTTTATTTATAAATTATTTCATAAATACTAACTCATTTGTGACGCAATCAAAACACATGCCTTCAATTGGATTAGTATAATTATTTTTTTCTATTTTCTTTCATTTGTTTCTTTTAAACTATTTTATTGTTTGAAAATAATCCGAATTCATACAAAACTATAATTACCAGAAAATGTCATTACGTAATGCCAAAGACAATAATTTTGCCGAAACAAAAGATAAAGAGGGATTAGGAAATCTTTTTAAAACATCTAAGTCATGGCATAGTTTTTAAATTATTTCTGTATTCACAAAATAGTTTCGTGTCTCAGTTAATTATGATTTTCAAACATAAAGAGAATTTTCATAATGAAATAAAGTAAAATCAGATATTTGAAATCGTTTTTTTTAAGTTATTATGCAAATAAGTTTTAAAAAAAGAGTCACATTTTAGTGTACAAAATAATTACAAACTGAAAGTTCGAAATATACAAATAATTTGAATTCTTAAGTCGAGTTTAAAGAAAGTTTAAGTTGGGAGGTGAACGAAATTCTCCCAACACAGAGAAATATATGTTTGGCATTGATTCGATCCTGGTATTTTGGCTTCACATGCCAATTCGCTACCAACTGAGCTACCCTGATAAATTGGCCTAACATAATTCACTCACACGTTGATATTATTAGTCCTGCGAACACCGCGCTTTATATCTGATGAATGCAAGATATCACCATTAGCAAACACTATTATTCCACGGATATCTTTACCTAAACGAATTCATTCCAGTTCAACAATATAGTACTAATTTTTTTGGTGAATTTTAATGTTGAATAACATTTTCGCATTAGAGTGAAATGTTTTTTTATCATTAGAGTGAAAAGGCCAGGATTCGAATCTAGGATCTTCAATCCATGCGTCAATGCTCTGTGAACTGTGGTAAGTTAATGAACAAGTTAGTCAGAGTTTACTCACATGTTGGCACCGTCTGTCCTGCGAACAACGTGCATTTTGTTCCTAGTAAAATCACGCCACTAATTAAATCTCCTCTAATTTGCACTTTGAGCCAAAACCCCGGTATCGACTCATGACTTTAATATACTGTTTCAGTCTGTTAGGAAAATTTCGGTCAACATTAACTTCTACCAATTGAGTATCCATGAGTAGTAAGTTTTCATCAGATACAATCGACGGAGCTCTCGGGATTGCCAACATATGAATGAATTTTTTCTGACTGCTTTGTTTGGGTATATCAGTTGACTAAGTACTGACACATAAATCCAAGAACCTAGGTTGGAATCTTGGCTCATATATATTTCACTCTGGTGGAAAAACATCTTTCAAATTTAACCTCCAACGAAGAATTCAGTGATATGTGGTTGAACTTTAATGGCTTTGTTTATGTACAAATAATTTATTTTTGTTCAACATAGTATACCAAACACATTTCGATTAATTTCATTAATATATATAAATATTTCATTTCAGAATGTTTAATGAAATATTTCGAAAATTTAAATTAAATTTTAAAATATATTTTATTCTGTTCCAAGTATACTACATAACAAAATTAACCATACTTATTAGATCTACAGATTAACTTAAGTACTATTATAAAACAATAATGATCATTTTTGGAAATTAATACCCCCTATCAATATTTGTATTAAGAATTTAAATATGTTTTATCATGTATATCAGTGAAATATGTTGAGCCATAAAAACATTCAAGAAATAAAAATTATCCTATGTAAATATATGAACACAAATATTTTCCCTTCTGAAGAATTGCGATTATGTTATTTTATATATCGATATAAATCTTAAAAAATATCTGAAAACATCGTAACTTATAAAGATATAGTGAATCATATATCTTACATTCGAATTTCTGCCATACACTGGGCATTCTTTATTTTCCTACTGAATTGTTACCACAAGTTGTCATTTTTTCCTCACCTGTAATTCTTGACAGAAATGGTGAGAAATATCCTTTTATGTGTCACAGTGACTTTTATAAAGAATGAATGAATGTATTTGTTTCATTGAATTTAAAACGTAACATGATCGGCTTCTTTCTCTTATGGTTTCCGTTCACGCTGTATGAATGTAAGTGAATACATTACACATAGGGTTTGCAATGAAGAATTGCCAGCATTTATTTATTTTAAATAAATCTGCCACAATTTCCATAGATATTTTTCGCTTTATTTAATGAAAAACTTCCTTTGACTGAATAAAGCATTGACTTTTAAAAGTTTTTAGATTTTCTGATGAATATAAGTAGTATTATAAAAATAAAATTATCATTTTCGAGATAAATAATCCTACGGGATCCCCGCATCAATAAACCGCTCTTTTAGCGCAGGGACGCAATGCATTAAGAGCCTACATCAGTCCTGCGAAAAAACGCGCAAGCTAATGTTAAGTCTATGGGAAGGTTCTTGGGAGATTTCTCGCTCTCATTTTAATATTTATAAATGATGTTTTTTGCATAGAATAGCTGAGGTCTATCTCTAACGTTGTTAGTTTTTACTTTTTTCGATTTTGGTTCCAGTTTTTTATATAATGGTACTTTCACTTCCAGAACCGGTTCCAACCGGTTCCAAAATTGAAAATGTCCGCTTATAAAAAAAGCTGTAACCAAAAGCAAAAAAAATAAAAACTTACAACGTTAGAGATCGACCTCAGGTATTCTGTGCAAAAAAAAAAAAATCATTTAAAAATATTGAAATGCGAGCGAGAAATCTGCCATGAACCTTTCCCTAGACTTAACTTTAGCTTGAGCCTTTCTTCGCGTGACTAGCGTAGGCTCTTTTAAGCAAAGCGTGGGAGCCGAGAATGGTCTTCAAGAACTCCGACGTATGGGGGACACGGACCAAAATATGTAAGTTAAGAAACTTCACACTACTACATATTTTATTTTATTTCCGACTTTCGAACAGCACGAAGCCAGGGGCAGAAGGTCGAAAGGTAATATGGCATGCTTGCCCCTATAGGTAGAGTTCGCTGTGAATCATCTATATCCCCTATATCCAACAACTTCTTCACTTAAAGGTGCCATCATCGCCATCCTCGCAAGTGTCCTTCACATTTATATTTTATTTAATAATTTTATTTTACTCTCTTTTCTCCATCAACCTATTTAGATTTTTAAATGCTAATTTTTAACACTTTCCAACCTAGTTGAAAAGTGTTTATGACTTCGGTTTGTCTGGCCGTCTGCCGTATGGCCGTCTGCCGTCTGCCGTCTGTTCGTGCTCTAACGCCCGTAAATATGCTTGTAACGCCGTAAATATGCCATTAACGCCGTAAATATGCCCTGCTATTTTTATATGTTATCAATTTATGCCCCTAGCTCGTGTGCACAGGCTGGAATTATGCTCGTATTTTGACCATTCCAAATTTAATTATGTCTTCCACCGAAGAACGTTTGTTATATTACGTTTAACACAAAAATATTTATTTGTTATTTCATTATCACTAAACATTGTACTAACTCTACCAGGCCATTAAATATTTTTCAAAGTTCTGACTGTTTACCTACACTGTTAAATTTTTACAGTTAACTGCCCAGTCCTTCGACCGTTTTTATAGAAAACGGTTACATTAGGAGCCTTTATCCTCAGTGGCCATTGGTGTCGCTATTGTTAGATAGGTCTCACCTACCTCCTAACCGAAAGTTTTATATATCTCAGTTATTGGCCGTTATGAGTGTAGATGATTAAGTAATCGATTACATGTCATATATTTTTCATCCTAAAATTCTTTGAATATACTTTGAGCATAACAATTAATCACAATGTTGTTTCATCTCGTACACAAGTGTACGAGTTACATAGAATAGTTGTCGATTTATCACCTGTGAGTTTAATAAAAGTGTGTAAAATGTAAATTATAACCAATATTCCCGTTACAGAAAACAACCATAATCGTCAAAAATATGAGTGCGTATATTATAATATATGTTGTAGCTTAGCCCAACCATTTGTTTGCATGATATACAGAATATTTCCTTTTGTCAATGTAAGGAAGTGGTGAATTTTGAGAATATTGAATTGTATGCAGTGAATAAAATCTGTAGTCAATTATTCCAACACAGCGTGAGAGTGTACACAGTTAGATTTTTAAAAAATCTTTGTTTTAGTAATAAAAATTTGCTTATGTTGAGAACTTTGAAATCGCTATATCAAAGTTAAAATATAAAGTATACAGGGTGAATCTAAACTCGTGGGCAAAATTTTAAGGGGTGATAGTACACATCAAGACAAACAATATTAAATAGGAAACTAAGGGTCCCAAACGTCTTCCGAAGGAGATAGGCGCCATTAAAGTTTAGTGTCCAAAATTTCAAATGATTATAAAAAACGGAAAAATTGGTCGATTGGTTTGCGGTTTTCGCTAAAACTATTCTTTATGTCAGCATTTTCTTAAATATAAATTTTAAAGATAAAGTTTAAAAAATGCCGAAAGAGGGCGCTTTAGACTTTGGAGTAACGAAAAACTATTTTTTAATGTTATGTTTTGTATCTCATTAAGTGCTTTCAAAAGTTAGACTTAAACGTAAATTTTGAGCTCAAAATATGTATCGTTGGGAGTTGTTAAGGAGCACAAACTGAACTGCGTTCAGGAGTTTAAATTTGAAACACCTCCCTCCACCCCCCACTCCTGAACACAGTTTAGTTATTCCCGATTTTGGTGTCGTAGACAAGGCAGAAACAATATGAGTTGTAATTTTCCAACTGGACGAAAAATGTCCGGGCCAGGATTCGAGCCTGGGGTCTCTAGCTGCCATGCTTTACCAACTGAGCTATCCCGGTTGAATCTGGAGGGCATAATTCATCCAGTTCATGCCGGGATAGCTCAGTTGTTAGAGCATGGCAGCTTCAGCCAAGAGATCGGAGTTACGAATCCTGGCCCGGAAATTTTTCGTGCAGTTGGAAAATTACAACTCATATGATTTCTTTACCAATTTGAAGAATTGTGTTAAAATTAATCCAGGCAGAAACTACTATCCCCTGCACGTAAAATAAACGATAGAGTAAAGACAAAATTAAATAGAAAATTTAGTCATAACAGACATGAGAATTTTCTCCTCGCAAAATAAAAAGAAACAATTTGATGTATGCATGTAGTGCGCAATATGAATGAAGGTTGACACGTAGAAAATGGTACACGCATAATGTCCGTGAGGAATCACAAAAACTGCTCGAAAGAGTGCCCACCAGCAACGATGCAGGCCTTACGCCGCCGGCTGAGGGAGTTGCGAACATTAGTGAATACCCCGAGAATCTCCCGGATGTCACCTGCTACGACGGCAATCCTCGCAACCAGGTCCTAGTCGGAGTCAACGGTAAAAATAGTTGTTCATTACTCCAAAGTCTAAAGCGCCCTCTATTGGCATTTTTGAACGGAGTAAAATCGGAGTATGGAGTACAAGCTCTCCGGAGGAGGAACACCTTCAACTCATGAGAGGAGGCGGATCTGTTCCACTGCTCCCACCTTATCCTGGCGCCGGATCAGCACTTTTTCTTTACCTCAAATGCATAAAATATAGTCAGTCATATAATCGTTTGTATCATTAATGGTGTTAGCGTTTGCGTAAAATGGTTAGTTTCATGTTACATCGACGTACAGTGCCGTAATTCCCTTTTTTTTACAGTTTTTTGTTTTTAACACCCATATTTGCGACACTCTCACGGCTAAACCATTGATCAGAGAAAAAAAACTTTCAATACATAAAATGTAGGAAATTTTATATTCTTTAATTCATATACTATCGATTTTCATGCAAAAAGCATAGTTTTGGAGTTATTTTGAAAAACAAAACAGAGAAAAGTCAGTTTTTTCACAGTTTTTTTGTAAAAAAAACGTAATTCCCGAGAAAAAATTTGTTGGAAAACTTCAGATTCGTGTTATGCGACCCCAAACACATAAAGGAACCAAATATCAAAACTACATCAAAACTTTCCTTCATTTGCCGTTTTTTTCCCCTAATGCCTGGACAACAAATTACAAAGTTTGTAAAACACAAACAATTTTAATTACTCAGTAGAGGTTAAAAATAAATGTAATTTATTCAACACGGAGAAAGGTATTCAGGCCAGGATTCATAACTAGGATGTTGGCATCACGTGACAATTTTCTGCCAACTGAGCTACCCAGACGACTCGACCTGACATAAGCCACTGATTCATTGGTACCATGATTCTCGCGATCGCCTCGCATTAAATCTGATGAGATCACGCTACGCATGGAAAAAGCATTATTCTATAGATAACTTTACATAAACGAATTCATTACCGTTCAAACATATATTATTGAATTCTTTGGTAAAAGTTAATATTGAACGGAATTTTCCCAAAATGGTAAAATGTTCAAGCAAGAATTCAAGCTTGGGACCTTGGCTTCGAGTATCAATGCTCTGTCAACTGAGGTACCCAGATGAGAACTTTTGACACAATTCACTCCCTTGTTAGCACCATCAGTCCTGTGAACAGCAAGCATTATTACATATGAAATACACGTCATATACACGTCATTCATTGAAATTATTTGCATTTCTGCTTGTAGCCATGATTACATGTTCCAATCCTGCCTTTAATATCTTTCAATCTTATGGAAAAAGTTCGTCCAACTTTAATTTCCATCCAATGCGTTTCTATTAGTAGCATATATTCATCACGTACAATCCACCGTGCTCGCGAGACTGATGGTATCATCATGTGAATGAAATGTGTCAAACAGCTTCGTCTGGGTACCTTAGTTGACAGCGAATTGACGCGTAAAGCCAAAATTCCAAGTTGAAATCTTTGCCTGAATACATATCACTCTGGTGGAAAAACTGTTTCCAACTATAACCTCCACGCAGGAATTCAGCAAAATATGGTTGAACTGCAATGGATTCGTTTACGTATAAATAATTTGTTTTGTTTTAATATATATGAAATATATATACATCATATCCATTAACATATATTTTTTATTGGCTTTTGAGTGATTTTAATTGCATTCTCTGAATTATTTAGTGAAATAATTCGAACATTTAAGTTAAACTTGAAAATATATTTTATACTATTTCAAGTATCCTACATTACGAAATATGCCGTACGTTTCAGATTTAAAGATGAACACGAGTACAAATATAAAAGAATAACTATCATTTCTGAAAAAGATAATCCTATCAATATTGGAGTGCAAAAAGATTTTAAATAAGTTTAATTCTGTACTATCAGTGAAATAATATAGTTCATAAAATCACTTATATAAAAATATTTCCATGTACATCCCTACGGAAATTTATGAAGAGAAATATTTTCCCTTTTTTAAGAATTACAACCATATTATGTTATATATCGGTATAAATCTTTTAAAAAATCGTAAACTAAAAAAATATAGTGAATCATATATCTTAAATTTGAATTCCCACCATACATCGGACTTTCATTTTTTATTGAGGAATTCTTACTACAAGTGGTTTCCCACCTGTAATTCTAGTCAGGACTGGTGAGAAATTTTTTTTTTGTTTGTTATACTGAGTTTTATAAAGAATGAATGTGTAAAGTATATTGAATGAATTTAGAACTTAATCCTTGTTTGTTTCTCTCGATTATGGTATTCAGTCACACTAAATGTATGTAACGGAATGCATTATACTTAGTGATTGTAATTAATCTGGGATTCCCAGCGTTTATCTATCTTTTAAAAAAATTAACATAATATTCTAATAGATTTTGCCGCTTTATTTAATAAAATACTTCCGTTGATTAGATATAGCAAACACTTTTAGATTTTAGATGAGCATAAGTACTATTATAAAACAATAATTATGTTTTCCGGAAATAAATAATCCTATGGGAGCCCCACCTGAACCAACCTGTAAATCGATTCATCGCAGTTAGGCCAGGGGCGGCAGACCAGAATACGACGCGCGGCGTACGGGGGACTTATACACATATGTGCAGGTTACTTAACTGTGCATCTCTGCCAGTTTTCTGTACATTCCATGGCGACCAGCTTGAAGCGAGGGGTTGAGGGCCGAATGGAAAGCTGGCCTGTTGCCCCAAAGATTAGTGCTCGTTTATGATTATCTATATCCCCTATATCCAACAGAATCTTCACCTAGAGCTGGTGCCATCCTCGCAAATGTATTTCCCAATTATATTTGTATTTTATAATTTTATTTGACATTTTCCGTAGCAACTGATTAAGGTTTTTACATACTAATGTTAAATTCCTCCCATTTGCTCGTATATACAGAATGGAATTGAGCCCCGATTTTCACCATTCTTACTTTACTTATATATCTTCCAGCGAAGAATATCTGTTATATTATGATTAATGTGAAAAACTTTTTTGTTACTTTTCTATGACTAATCATTGTACTAATCCTACCAAGTCATTTAATTATTTTTAAGTGCTAACCATTTATCTCACATCCCCTTTTTCCTATTTATTATTGTTTTTAATATCTTATTCATTATAATTATTATAAGCTCCCCCCCTCCTTTTTGTCCCTTAGTTAATTCTGCTTCAAAGTTGATAAGATACCTTATAGCTAACTTTTAGTTTATCCATAAATATGTTGTATTAACTAAACAAACTAATTCCTCCTCTTAAAGGATTTATTATTTTCAGACCTAGTAGTTTTTTAATATTTTGTAAGCTCTAAACTTTCCATTAGGATTAAAATTCCTTTCATATGTTTTTATGCTTTTTAAGCATTAAACCATCTCTGAACAGAATATAACGAGAAACGTTTAAAATTAGCAGTTGATAATTATATATACTCCGGTATAAGTTGATCCCTGAAAATGACATATATAATCACTAAATTCGAAAAATGTATGCGATTAAATAAGGCAAATATAATAATTCAAAATACTAGTTTTCAAGTTGTTATTCCTCTTAAACTTGACAGCGACTCATACGCGAGGAATATTTTTAGTTAATAACTAGCAAGAAATATGCGTATTAAAAAATCATTTTTTTAAGTTTCGATTTTTCTTGTCTGTTTATCACATTATAACATTTCTTTAATTTCTTGCTCTAGGTATTTAAAATTTTAAATGAAACTCCAGATTTTGTATGTTCTTGAATATTTGGTTTGATTTCACAGCAATAAAAGTTACAAACTTAATAGTATTTCATGTTTTTTTTTAGCAATAACGAATGTATCTAAGAGAAAAAAAAAAGAAAACGTGGAAATTTCATAGTTTAAATTAAATGTACAATCCTAAAAAATAAACACACCATCCCTTAATATCTCTGCTGCAAATCATCACATAAAAATATAACTGGTACCGATTGATATAGTCCACTAAATAATATTATATAAAATATTGTTTAAGTGGTTGCCTACATATCTATATTGTACCAACTTGAAATTTTTTCTTTTCTAACACTTTATTTTTTATTTTGATAGTATATTTGGTTTTATCGTTAAAATTTATTTTCCGGTACCAAACACCTTCGGTCAATCACTCGATGGTTTAGGAACTGTGCAGGTTAAAAATGTGGAACTCTACATGTTGAAATAATTTTTATATATTGCAAAAGTGATTGCAATAAGGGTTGCCGTTTAAGAATAACTAAAAAACTAAATGGCGGAACGAGCTGAAATTTTGGTCTTCTTTATTTGAAGCTTATAGAAATTGATTTTTGTTTAAAAAATTCTAGGTTACAATTCATATTTTGTTTCCGAAAATTAATTTAAAAATTTATACATTTTCGAAATTAATTTTCTAAAAAGTACGAATAGTAACCTATAATTTTTTTAAACAGAAATACATTTCAAAAACATTTAAATATACTTATCTAAATTTATAGTTTATTTTGCCAAGCTAGGGATGGGAAAATACAGTTATTTTTTTGTTATCAGGTTGCATCGTTCCATAGTTGGATAGGCAAAATGTTCTAACAACCTGTAATTTTTGTAACGTATAATTAATCACTATGTATGCTTCCAACGGACTTTTTAATTAAAAAAACCATTCAAACGGAATGGTTAATATAATTTTGAAGTATAGACACTGCTTTCTGTTGAGATGAATCCACATCATTAAAATTAGTTTACATGGTTAAACTTTATTTTTGACCAATAAAAATTTACCTAGTTATGATGCTTTTAATTTTATGCATTTTCAGCTTTTCTGGTACTGTGAACACAACAAATTGCAATCTCTTTATGTTACATCACTCTAAGCGTTTAAAACGATTTTTTTTATCGGTACTGAACGGAAACAGTTATACTATTAAAATCAGCAATAACGATAATTTGCAATAGATTAATAATGTTCAAGTTACTGTTCCTTATAACTCTAAGAACTGCATAGATTACATTTTGACGAATGACGAGAAATAAAAAGCCGAAACGGATTTTGATTGGTTGTCCGTTAGCCAAGTTTCTTACCTAATAAGGTCCATAGCTATTTCATTTCCCTTAAATATTTGAAAGGAAAAATTGTACTGCGGATTCATTTGTTGGTTGCGAATTCATTTTGCTTGTTTTTTTTCGCTTTGACACATTCATAAGCGTTTAAAATAGGAATTTTTTATTCGAAAAAAATTGTTAAAGCTTTTTTTAAATTGAAATAGAAAACAAATTTCGTAATTTTTATTTTTGTTAAAATTTTAAAATGTATAAAATTCTATTTTCTCAGCTTTTTAGTGTTTCGCTTATCTCACGAAACCCTATTACTCCCGCTCCGTTGTCTGTCTGTCACAGAGCCATTCTCAAAAACTATATAACTTACAGAGTTGAAACTTCGTGTATATAGATGATTACCAGCTGTGAAGAGCTCAAAATATTAAAATTTGAAAAATTCGTATTATTTTAATAATTAGAGACAAAAAAACAAAATTCTAACAGCCTTTTCCTATTTAATTTAAACATTTTTTTGTTATAGCAGAGGCGAAAGATTTAAAATCCACAATGAAATTCTTTCTACAGTAATTAATTTTCTATCAGACGATTTCCACGTGAAAAAGGAAAATGAAATAAAAAGTTTCACCAATTGAAAAAAAGATAAATATGAAATAAAATTGATTGACGTCATAGTCGTAATAAAACGGAAAATATATTACTTTTAAATGCTAAAGGTGTAAAATTAACAATTAATTAATTAACAAATAATTAGTTAATTTTACACATTTAGCATTTAAAAGTAATATATTATTACAAGGTGTTATAATTTATTATATTGTTATATAAAAACGGAAAATGGTTAAGATTTCTCAATAATACAAGGAGTATGAGTATGAGTAAGTAAACAAAGTAGATTAATATCACGCCATTGGAGAATTAAAAAGAAAATCTGACGTCATATGGGAAGTTTAACTAATTTTTCAGATGTTTGAGAATAATACAAAGCGGGTATCAATATAAATAATAGAGAATAGTAAATATATGAGTTTGAAAAACATATTGAATCGTGATAAAAATCCGATTATGGAAATATTCGCATATTTTAACATTTTGAAGGTATACAATTTGTTTAATTTTGAAATTATTTTTTTTAAATATTGCATTTAGTCCGTATGACGGATATTATTATGTCAGAATATAATAGCGGGCTTGGCCCACTATCTGGCTGGTTTAGATATTCGAAAAAACGAACAAATAGACCGGTAAATTTTTATTTTATAAAAAACATGACCTTTTTTTTTGTTGTTGCTAAAAGAAATTTGTTTGAATTTATTAAAGAAAGGATAAAGTGTTTTGAAAGGAATATTAAACGAAACACTTTGAGCGATCTTCGATCACACTTACCTACTTGTTATTTATTTATTTATGTTTAAATACTTTGCAGATAACGCATTTCAAATTTAACAGGGGCTTTCCGTTAATCTGTTACCAAATAACAAAATATAAAACAATACAATGTCATTTATTCTAATACGTTAAATACCACCCATCTCTACGCCAATCCGTTATTGAGTTCAGTTTCAGAAACTACCCGCTTTGTAACCTCTTTTGCAACAAGGAAAAACGTAATTTTATTATTTTTAACTTAATCTAACTAGTTGGTAAAGATATCATACGAATTGGTATTTTTGTAACTGAGAGAAAAATGAAACAATCGAAAAACGACGACTTCTAATAAACCTTTTTTTTTATCATGTTAGCCATTATTTCGTAAAACATTTAGGGCACTCTGCACTTTCGTAATTGATCATTTTTCATTTAATGTTTTAGAGATAGGGTTGATAACTTCTGATTTTCGTCACCAGGTTTATCAGTTTCATTACGTCGGGCTTAGTTACTTTACTACAGAGTTATCCCACCGGCATAGATGTATCAATCTTCGTTTGCATATTCTTTCAGTATAAAGGGACTTTTCCATGCATTGTGTATATTACACTGTTTAAAATTCACAAAAGAGCATTTATATTAATCATATACTTTTAAACTTTACGAAGGCTTTCTGTACATTTTTTCTAAAGAAAAATATTTACATAAATATAGTATAAATAATTTACGGATTGCATATTTGGACCACAATTAACTAAATATGTAAAAAAAAATGTATTGGACACACGTTTTATAATTTCGTTTATTTTCATTTTTGTACAAAAATATGTTATAAACACATTTCATAATAAAAGTAAACTTAATGAAGAACAAATGTTTGTTTAAGAAATATGGCTAACAATGCTACTCTTCAATAGACATGTAACTGTACAAATATGTACTTAATTTGATCTATTTTAAACAAAAACACATACACATACCATTACACGTGACTTTAAAACAATAACAAAGTTTAATATAGTAACAGTTTAGTTTGTGTAACATGCTTTACAAAAGTTTTATATAAAAACATCCATTCAAGAGGTAAAAGAAATCCTTCCTTATAATACAAAGTTTATTTTATTTTGCTTTTTTATTATTATTTGTGAATGATATATGTTTAAAACAAATTATGGAATTTATCCCGCTTATAAAAAACAGGGGTAGGTGCTGATATGTGCAGAGCTTACACAGGTCCTACATTTGAGTACTAACTTTTTGAAATAGTATTTTTTGCCTTATTGAATAACGGAAATTCTGGGTTTAAAATCGGAACCTATTATTCCGAAATAATGGTACTCAAAAGTATGTACGATGTGAACTCTGCACATACCCTTCTTAATTATATTTCTATCTCTAATCAACTAACTTTTTTTTGCAATAAGAAGTACTAAAGCAGCACTCAAGTAAATTAATCAAATATGTAAAAAAAAATAATAAACAAAGGTTGCCAGAAATGCCTCGCAATGTTCAGCAAATTAAATGTATAACATATTATATATATAAATAAACTGCAAACAAGTATTATTCATTTTATCTTTGTTCAAACTGTACAATGTAATTAATTGATGTAAATGTTTCCTGAGCATTTAATTCATAATTTATTATTTAACTAAATATAAACTGAACAACAAAATATTATAATCACAGAAATAAATATGCTTGAATTTTTCTATTTTTAGTTATAGAAGAAGAATCTAGTTTTCAGTCAATTCCTTAATTAATCCTTTCTTTAACTCTTGATTTTGTAAATAAGATTTCTGTAACACAACGATATTTCATATAGATTAAAAAAATACACCAATATATGTCCACACGTACAGTGTGTACCTGTATTATAATGTTATTAAATTTTTGCGTACAAATATATTACAGAACGATGATGTTTAAAGGTTTTTTTTAAATTTCTATATTATGTTAAGAAAACAAAATGCATTTTTAAGTACCTTAACTATAACTTAGGAAATTAAAAATAACAAAATGTGACATATAAAAATGTATGTATTAATCATAAAAAATAATACAAAAATTAGAACAACTATAATTTTTAAATTTGTAATGAGGGATGTCATTCACTGCTAAAAAATGTTGATGGAAATTGATATATTTTTTAACTAAAATGTTAAATGTTTAACGAATAAATTAGTAAAGCATTTAAGCCTAATTTGTGCGTATTATTTTCTTATTACCAATTTGAGAAATATAAATAAATATATTTGAAATCAGTAAAAGAAACCTAATTTTAAAACTAACTGCATCATTCTGAAAATAAGTTGCGTTGTTTTAAACAAATTTGATCTTTTGTCAAATATTCAATGTTTGAATTTTATATATCGAGTTTAATTTCCGTATACTTTACGTTTATCTCACAGAAAATATAATTCTGCACTTTCATTTGTAGGCAAAAAGTATTTATAAAAATGAATTGTACACAAATTCAGCGCAGTGAAAATTTCAATTGCTTTACAAAATGTTTTAAATTTAACCTAGATATCAATGATCGTTTTTCACAAACTCATGTACACATATGTAACATACTTTACTAAAAAAGTCCATTGAAGGATAAAATTTGTCCAATACCTAATATTCCTAATAAAGTAGCAGCCATGACTTTGATTCAATGTCGTATAAAATATCCGCAGTCTTTCTTTTACACGTTCGTATTTGCACGTCTCTTTTTTATATCTGGTCAATTCTCCGTTTTTACATTCATAGTGTTACACTTTCTCTTAGTAAACGTTCTTGTTAATATTTCTCCTTTAAAGTTATCACAAATCTTATCACTTCAATTAGTTCATTCAAGATGAGTCCATCATGAAAATCCATAAATGGCTATCTTATCGTCTTCCTTCTTTGTTCTCCTTCCTAAAAATAAAAAATATATCTATTGTAAAATTTAACTTTTATTACGTTTATTATTGTTAACTCTAGAATGACAAAAATATTTTTTCAACAAATCTGACACATCGTGGACTACAAAACCACAAAAGGTTTTTTGGTTATATTTCTTTTTAGGGGACAGTGGACGTTCAAAAACATCTTTTTCATTTTTAACTCAATTGTACTGAAATTTTGCACACATAGTAATTCATGCATTTTATAAGTAAATTAAGCAATTTTATTAAAAATGAGTATAATTAATTAATTTATTAATTAAATATATATTAATTAATCACACGAATTAAAAATGCTCCATGCGCATTAAATTTGGCTTCAGGAACTTGGTGTTTTGTTAAATGGTAGCTTTATATTATTGCAACAAAAGTTGCTATGCGTTTTAAAATTGAACTAATATATTGAGAAAAATTAATACAATATTTCCAATATTTACATTTTTTTTTTAATTTTCACGTAAAAATGTTATATAACTACGAAATTTTCCTTTTATGTACAGTAATGCATGCAGATTAATAGCAAGTTTTGAAATATAGCACACTGCTAGCAATAATACTTAATATTATGAAAATTGGATAAAATATAAGACGCCTGGAACATTTTGACTATTTTAACTCAGCGAACATTATGATTTACAGAAAATGTGTTTTAAAATTTTGTTTTTTTGTGTAACTCAATTACGGTGTCAAATTTGAAATGCTCGTAACTTTGATAGGAATCTTTGTAATTGCATGCGGTTTTTTGCAAATGTTGCATTTAAGTTTGAAGTGTAGTAATAAACCAAAATAAGAAAAACGATTTTTTAGTCGATTTTAACCCAACTGAAGGTTCACGGTTTTTTAATAACAAAAACATAACTGTGTTGGTTTTATATAGAATAACCGATAAGAAAATTTATGAAAAAAAAGGCAAAAAAGCATATTTGAGAAACAAAAAATGTGTATTAGCCGTAGAATAAAACACATATATTTTTCAAACAAATCTGACACACTTGGTTCTATAAAATACAAAAGTGTTTTGTCTAAAAATTATTTTTAATGATAAAACATAATTGTGTTAGTTTTATTAGTTAGTGGACCAACCCATAAGAAAACAGGAAGTGAAAAACAGCATTAATTAGAAAATCCTTGCTTCTTTCCAAATCTCCGCATCCATGTATCCGAAAGTTTGCATCAATTCCAAACGGCTTCGAAGTTCGTGTCGAATTGATGTCAATGGAATAATAGGGATGCCTATATACTCAAACTGTGAGTGGCCGTCAGAAATTGTAGGGTATTTGAGACCCCAGTATGTCATTCTAGGAACTGTAAAAATAAAAACTCGTGGGGTTCGTGAGAGACCCCAGTGTGTCATTCTAAGTATTCACAAAATGAAAACCTGTGGTGTTTGTGAGACCCCAGTTTGTCATTCTAGGGTTAATGATAAATGGAAATAATTATAACATATATTATCTTTTACATGTAAGCCTATTATTATAACGTACGAAAATTATGTGGACTTACAAAATATATCCTTACCATTAAATGTTTAAAAAAAAATTCCATGATGTATTACAAAGTAAATTATGCATGTAGGAGGTTTAATAGAAAAAGAAAGTTAGGCTAATTGAATCTTAGACGCAATTTTCTTTTCAAATATAATGTTAATAAAAAATAAAACTCATATCGTCATCTCTAAAAAATTACAATTTTAAAACAGTTTGGAATATTTTTTCTAGATTAATTAGCAATAGTTTTTAACACCCTTTTTTTAAACTGTAAAAACAAAACACCCTTTTAACATAAAAAAGCAATGAAAAAGTTATAAATTTTATCCTTCAGTAAGATGGAACATAAAGAAAATAATGTAAGTAAAAGTATGAGTAAAACATAAAAGTTACTATTTTAAATTTTATTTTTTAAATATTATTTATAAAAATTACACCAGTGATATTTTTAAATAACTTTCTTTAATATCTATTTACTTTTCCCAACATACGTGATTTTTTTTTAATTATTTTATTATAAACATAGTTAGGACGTGTACGAACACGAAGCCAGTTGCATGCAAGTACTTTGAATTTTTTATCTGATAAAAAACTTTCTCCTACTAACGTTTATTTAAGGGGATGCCAGTTTGACAATCGGAATACACGTTATGTCAAGTACACGGAATACGTTTCAATAACAATGTAAACTATCGGGAGGGGGGGTAGGCGGGCACGGATGCTCTACATTGAGTTATGTTGGTGTTTGAGTTACTTGGGTCTTTTAAATCCGAACGCTAGAAAAATATTCCGCATTAATCCACCCTTTTAGTTAAAATTATCCAATTGCTTATTAGCTGCAAATGAGCGGCAATCTTAGGCATTTCCAGTTTTTATTTTTTATTATGTTAGAAAATAAACTTTTCAGGTGTATTCGAGCCATTTCCGCATGCTCTTGTATATATTTAGAATGGAACATACAATTTGTTAAAGCTTCGTTATTTTAATTATAATGATGAAGTGAAGATATTATAGACATCATTAATTAAAGTGTGAAAATATGAGGAATTCTTTAATGACAAAATTTTTTCATTATAGTTCATTTATTGTTTTATAAATGTATTGTTTTAATAAATTTCATTTATAGTTTTTCAATAAAAATGTTGATGATAAATTGTAGAAGAGAATTAGATTTAAGTGACGAATGGGACCTTTATGAATTCCATTATTCCCATCTTAGAAGTGATAAAATTACTAAATTGACTAAAAAGATCGCAAGATTAAATGTGAGAATTCTCGTACAGATTACTGTGATGAAATGTATAATTTTCTGGATATTTCTTGAAGATAATAGCTGGTCTGAAAGACCCAACGCACGCTTCCATGTATTTCTTTCACAGCTACTGGAGTATCTATACATGCTATTATAGAGGTCACCTTACTCTACTTATATAGTATTTTATTTTTCAGATTGACTGGTTAGAACTATGTATCTGAAGTTATAAGAAAGAGTCGTCAATAAATTTCTGACAAAAGAATTTTGTGCCATAATGGCTTGAATAATGTTTATGGGGACGTTGTAATGGACGATAGCAATGTGCGGCGTCCCTATAACATCAGTCGCAGATGCAAAGCGAGAACGTGCAACAATTTTGATGCCTTGCTAACCGGTGGCGCAAATGTGTGCAAATGCATAGTGACTATGTTAAATGGTAATTTTGTGCAGAGGGCAGTTAATGCTATGATCTATATTAATTTCTGCTGTGATATGTGTTGGTAATATATCAAAAGATTAATATCCGGAATTAATTTCTATGACAGTTTATTTACATCATTTAAAAACTCACCCCGATAAAAAGTAATTATCTAGAATTTCAAACAGGAAATGAAAGTGCCTAATGCAAGATGAAGAGGTTTTTACAGCACGTGCTCTGAACAAGGAAGTGAAAGACTAAAATACGTATTAGTGACGTAAATTGACTTTACGTCATTACCATCCAATGAAAAAACTTAAAAATGATGTCACTATATAAGGACTAAGACTGTTGCATCTCTGTTTTATAGAACTTTAAGAGATTCTTTTTAATTCGCGATGGAAACGGACATTATGTCGTTTTCCCTTAAACTTAAATTGAAATAATGTTTAAAACTAAATTTTATGTAACTATTAAATGTAAGCTATGTAAATTAAATAATTTAACAGTATTATGAATATGTTTTATTAATTAATAATATTTTAACATTACTTAATCAGTCTCATGGAATACCAAGGATTATATAGTGAGTGTGTGCTAGCAAAAAGGATTAATACAAATTCTGGTGATCATGGCCTAGCGGTATAGTGAGGACGATTGCTGGAAAATAGAGGTAAGCAAATATCTTACCTATCTTTTGTTCCGAAAGTTGAATTATAATTTATATTGCTTTAGAAAGCGCAAAATTACTGACTACCGAGAAAATAACACTAACAAAGATTCTGAGACGTGAAAAATTCTAAAGTATATAAAAAATAAAAATAAAAATAGTGTCCTAGAATCCTCGAATACTTAAAAGAAATTAATTAATTTTAGATATATTCTAAATTAGAAAAATGGCAACCTTCAAAGAAGGAAGTATAATTGAAAAATTAAATTCCAGTAACTATGCAAACTGTAAATTCAAGGTGGAGATGCTCTTGATAAGAGAAGAGCTCTTTGAAGTTGTCACAGACGACCCACCTAATCCAATAACCCCGGAATGGTCGAAGAAAGATAGAAAGGCAAGAGCCTTGATTAATTTAAGTATTGAGGATAATCAAATCATCCATATTAAGCATTTACAGAATGCACGGGACACATGGAACACGCTTAAAAACATCCATGAGAGATCAAATCTCTCTAGCAAACTCTTTCTCCTCAGGAGACTTTACGGAACGAAATTATCAGAAGGAGGCAACATGATAACTCATATAACAAAGATATTAGAAATTATTGATAAGTTATCAGCCATAGGCGAAGAAATTAAAGCAAATCATATTTCAGCATTATTGCTCTGCTCTTTACCTCCTTCATACGACACCCTCATAACCGCATTAGAAGCCAGACAGGAAGACGAATTAACTCCAGAATTTATAAAGAGTAAATTAACAGACGAATTTAATAAAAGAAACGAGCATTTTAATAACAGTGATAATTCGAACAAAGCCTTTAGAGCTGAAAGAAAATTTAAAACCACAGGTTTTAAAAAAGAAGAAAAATACTGCACGATTTGTAGACTAAAAAATCACAACACAGTGAATTGCTGGCATAACAAACATAAAACAAATAATTTTAAACAAAACAACAAAAAACATTTCTCTTCTTCGCTAGTCTTTCAAAAAGACGAAAATAATTTAAGAAGCGCGGACTCAAATAAACCGAAAGAAAAAAGCACAGCTTATTTCGGAACCGAAGAAAAGAAAAATTGCGCATTTTTAACGAACAAATCGAAAAATAACGCATGGATTATCGATTCTGGCTCATCCTCCCATATTTCAAATAATGAAAATTTATTTTATGAATTTACAAATAAAGAACATACCAACGTCGTAATTGCCAACGGCAATAAATTAAAATCCTATGGTTCAGGTAATGTAAATATTACCACAATAACATCCGACGGTAGAACACATGAAATAACATTAAAAGATGTTCTACTAGTACCGGAAATTGAAACAAATTTATTTTCGGTAGCTAAAGCTACGAAAAACGGATGCAAAATTACATTTGAAAATAATCAATGTTTTCTAGAATATGAAGGATCAATACGCTTAGAAGGGATAAGAAAAAATAATCTGTATGAAATTCAGCAAACAAACATAAACACAGATGAAAATTTTGTAAACATGATAACTAATTGCAAAAATAAAAATTGCATAGAACTGTGGCATAGAAGATTAGGACATAAAAATGTCGCGTCGATTAAAGAATTAATGACGAAGGAATTAGCATGCGGAATAAACATAAATAATTGTTCCCATAGTACCGAATGTGAGCCTTGCATTAAAGCAAAATTAACTGACGCACCTTACCCAAAGAAAACGGAATTGAGAGCAAATAATATTCTGCAATTAGTACATTCAGACGTGTGTGGTCCTATTCAAACTCCAACAATAGGGGGAAAAATTACTTTTTAACCTTCATAGACGATTACTCTAGATTTACTATAATTTATCTACTACAAAATAAAGGTGAGGTATTTGAAAAATTAAAGGAATATGTTGCACTGGTCAACAATAAGTTTGGCAGAAAGCCTACAGAACTCAGAACTGATAATGGCAAAGAATTTAAAAATTCTAATATTGATAATTTTCTAAAAGAAAATGGAATTAAGCGACAGCTAACAGTACCATATTCTCCCAGCCAGAATGGTATTGCTGAACGAAAAAATAGATCATTAATTGAAATGACAAGAACATTGTTAAGTGACTCTAATTTACCATTACATTTCTGGGGAGAGGCGATATGCACTGCAAATCACCTACAAAATCGACTGCCGACTAAAGCCAACGAAAAAACTCCATATAAATTATGGACAAACAGAAGACCAAATCTAAACTATTTAAGAGTCTTTGGCTGCAAAGCTTATGCATATATTAACAAGCAAAAAAGACAGAAATTAGATAATAAAGCAGTAGAAGGGATCTTCGTGGGATACGATAATTATTCCAAAGGATATCGTATCTATACGAGCGGCAAAGATATCACTATAGCCAGAACGGTGAAGTTCTTAGAAAACTATCCGATAAATTCAAATAAAGAAAAACGGCTAGAACTAAATTTAGATGAAAACACTAATGCCGAAAACGAAAAATCGGAAAACCCAAATCTGATAAAAATCGAAATTTCAAATGAAAATGATAATCAGAATGAATCTGAACTAAACCAAACCGAACCAAGAAGATCAGATAGAGTAAATAAAGGGGTTCCCCCAGATAGACTAATTTATATGGTTAAAGATGAAAATATTAATGAACCGAAAAATTGGCAGGAAATAATAAACATGGAAAGCCCAGTAGAAAAACAAAACTGGATCAAAGCGACACAGGAGGAGATAGAATCTCACAACCAAAATAAAACTTGGACATTAGTTGACCCCCCGCCAAATACAAAAATAATAGGTTCGAAATGTCTCTTCAAAACAAAATTAGACGATAAAGGAAAATTACAAAAATATAAAGCGCGTTTAGTGGTGAAAGGCTATTCGCAAAATTTTGGTATTGATTACTATGAAACTTTTGCTCCAGTGGTTTCACATACTACAATTATAACTTTTTTAGCAGCCGCCGCCTCTCATAAACTAGACGTAAATCATGTCGATGTAAAAACAGCATTTTTGTATGGAAATTTAGATGAGGATATATACATCACTCAGCCGGAAGGCTATGTCAAACCTAATCATGAAAACAAAGTATGCAAATTAAATAAGGCTATATACGGCTTAAAACAGGCAGCTAGAGCCTGGCACATAAAAATTTCAGAATCATTAGAAAAGTTAAATTTCAAACCATCAACATCAGACACGTGTTTATTCATACGTAATACTAAAAACAGTAAAGCATATATTATCGTCTATGTAGACGATTTATTAATATCAGCAAAAGAAAATGAAATTAAAGAAATTATACAAAAACTTAAGATTGAATATGAACTAAAGGATTTAGGTCAATTAAACTACTACCTAGGGATTAAAATTGAAAAAACAAACGAAGGATATAAACTGAATCAAAAAGGTAAAATTGAAGAATTAGTTAGAAAATTTAAATTAGAAGATGCGAAACCATACAAAACGCCCATGGAAACAGGCTATTTAAATTTTGATAACGAAGAAATACCATTGCCAAACAACATCGATTATAGAAAGGCAATTGGCGCACTTTTATATATCTCAACTGTCACAAGACCAGATATTTCAGCTGCGATTAACATCCTAAGTAGAAAAAACGAAAACCCTTCACAGAAGGATTGGAAAGCAACTAAAAGAGTGATTTCCTATTTAAATCACACTAAAAACTTTAAATTAGAAATAAATACAACAAAGCAACCAACTCTTGAAGTATACTGTGACTCAGACTGGGCTGGAGACGTACAAACTAGAAAGTCCACCAGCGGAAACCTATTTTTATTAGGGAAAAACCCAATTTTATGGATCAGCAAAAAGCAATCATGCATAGCCATGTCAAGTGCTGAAGCCGAGTATATTTCAGCAGCAAATGCATCACAAGAAATTTTATGGTTAATTAGACTCTTAGAAGAATTTAACTTAGAACAGACATTACCCATAACTATGCATGAGGACAACCAGTCCTGCATAAAAATGATCGAATCAGAAAAATACACCCGTCGCACGAAACACATTGATATAAGGTATCATTCCATTAAACACCTAAAGGACAATGGCACAATTAATCTAAATTACTGTGAATCAAAGAACATGATAGCGGACATCCTAACCAAGCCCACTCCCAAACTTATCTTTGAAATTCACAGAAATAACTTAAACTTAAGAAATCAAATTCCAGAGATTAAGGAGGAGATTGTTGGTAATATATCAAAAGATTAATATCCGGAATTAATTTCTATGACAGTTTATTTACATCATTTAAAAACTCATCCCGATAAAAAGTAATTATCTAGAATTTCAAACAGGAAATGAAAGTGCCTAATGCAAGATGAAGAGGTTTTTACAGCACGTGCTCTGAACAAGGAAGTGAAAGACTAAAATACGTATTAGTGACGTAAATTGACTTTACGTCATTACCATCCAATGAAAAAACTTAAAAATGATGTCACTATATAAGTACTAAGACTGTTGCATCTCTGTTTTATAGAACTTTAAGAGATTCTTTTTAATTCGCGATGGAAACGGACATTATGTCGTTTTCCCTTAAACTTAAATTGAAATAATGTTTAAAACTAAATTTTATGTAAATATTAAATGTAAGCTATGTAAATTAAATAATTTAACAGTATTATGAATATGTTTTATTAATTAATAATATTTTAACATTACTTAATCAGTCTCATGGAATACCAAGGATTATATAGTGAGTGTGTGCTAGCAAAAAGGATTAATACAAATTCTGGTGATCATGGCCTAGCGGTATAGTGAGGACGATTGCTGGAAAATAGAGGTAAGCAAATATCTTACCTATCTTTTGTTCCGAAAGTTGAATTATAATTTATATTGCTTTAGAAAGCGCAAAATTACTGACTACCGAGAAAATAACACTAACAATATGTTTATTAATAAAGTTTTTAAAGCACATGACACATGAGGCAATACTTTTTCATCAACAAAAAGAGCCTTGTGTCCTTGGATTTTAAACATGTATCCTTTAGGCTTCCTGTAATACACGGGTATGAAATTATGGTTCATGCAATGAAAATTTAATATAAAGACTATTTAATGGCTATCTAGTAAAGAGACACTTGGATATGAAGAGAAAACCCCTATGCCAATGTTGCCGTCACTGTTATGCACATACTTTCGAATAGATGCTCGAATAGATGGCTCTTATGATATAAAAGTTTTTCGTACTCGAACTCCAAACAATAGCCCGAACTTATATCTATTATGCACCTGTATTCAATGCTTTTATTTTTTAGTCAATTATTTAAATGTATCCCTTTATATTTTATTTAAATGTAGAATCTTAACACTTACATCATCACTTAAATTAAAAAAGAAAAATCTTTAGAAAAGTTATCCAGTTGGACCTTTTGTGTCACATAACATAAATGGACACGGTATATTGTTATCTACAAAAAATAACTTTTCAAAGGTTAGAGAAAAGCCAATCTTGAAAAAAAAAGAAAAACCGGTGAACGAAAGTTGTGGCTAAAAAATGGTGTGATATTAACTTTCCAAGCTTATGTTATGGTACTTATTTAACTTTTTCCATTAAATAAATTACTATATATAAGTCGAGTGCCTACGTATTTGTTGATAGAAATTGTTTTCTCTTGTACTAAATACATCCTAACGTGTTTCTGAAAATTCAACTTTTTTCAAATTATGCATGATGGGCTTGGCAGTCATCTTTCTCTATTTTACAGAAATTTCTAAGAACCCAAGTAAAAACATAATATTTTTGCAATGTAATATGTTTGAAACAATGTCGAACTTCGGATTTTAACTACGGACAGATTAATTGAGGAAGACTGATATTTTGAGAAATAGATTTTTACTACTTTGAAATGATTACTTACTCTAAGAAATAAATCCTAAGATGAAGCCTTAAGATTAGTCACCATTATCTTAAGAAACAAATTTCAAAGCATACAAGTCCATGAAGGAAAATATTAAGATGATTGCTTAATTTACAATTTCGAATTACGGATTTGGGTGATTAGAAATTCGTGTAAATGATGAAAATATGACCGACAAGCCCATCATGGGACTTGTATGCTTTGAAATTTGTGTCTTAAGATGATGGTGACTTATCTTAAGGATTCATCTTATGAATTATTTTTTAGAGTAATTAATCATTTAAAAGCATTAAAAATCAATTTATTTTCTCAAAATATCAGACTTTTTTAATCTATCTGTCCGTAGTTAAAATCCAAATTTCGACATTGTTTCAAACATATTACATTGCAAAAATATTAAGTTTTTACTTGGGTTCTTAGAAATTTGTGTAAAATAGAGAAAGAGGACTGCCAAGCCCATCATGCATAATTTGAAAAAAAAATGATATTTTTTCGAAACTGTTCTGTAAGAGCATTTACGCCTCTGAAATAACAAGCATGTCAAATTTCAAGATTCTAGCATTAACAATTCCAAATAAACCATAATGTTGATAGCTCATAAAACAAAATCTTCTCTTTTCGAACTTTTAAATTTCTCTTTTTTTAGAAAACGTTCTTAGGGAGTATTTAAATACACCATGTCCACCATAAACAAAAAAACACTATGGCGAATTTCAGGTTTCTATCCTCAACAGTATCAGAGGAATTTTAATTTTAAAATTTTTTTGTACTTGTACTCATTTAAATTTCGAACTTATTAGAAAACGTTTACTGCGAACATTGACGTGTTAAAAGTAACAATCACTTGAAATTCCAAGTTCATGCCATACAAATCGTAATTTAGAACGTTTCTGGAGTTTTCCGCTCGTTTCACCTTTTTAAATTCAGTTTTCTTTTCAAAATGGTTCTTCCATTTACATCTTAAAAGTAAACCACCATACCATATTTCAGGTTTCTATCTCCAATGGTATCATAGCAATCGCAATTTTAGAACGATTTTTAAATTTCTATTTTTTTAGAAAATGTTCTCTGCAAGCATTTACGTCTTTAAAATAACAACCATCTCCAATTTCAACAACTTTTAAAATTATGATTTTAGCGAGCATTTATATCTTTAAAGTTACCGCCATGCCAAAGCCCAGGACTCTATCCCGAGAGGTATTACAGAAATTGATATTTTTGAACGTTTTTTACCTCCTGCATCCATGTTCATAGAACACCTTTCTCTTGTTTCGAACTTTTAAATTTCTCGTTTATTAGAACCAGTTCTTAGCAAGTATTTATATCTTAAAAGCAACCATCATGCAAAAATTCATTTTTCTATTTCTAACTATATCACAGAAATTTGAATTTTAAAACGTTTTTTGCTCCTGTACCCTTTTACATTTTTTATTTTTTTTTAGAAAATATTTTCTGCAAGCACTTAAACAACCAATGTCAAATTACAAGTTCCTATCCCTAACAACACCTTTTAAATCATAATCTAGAAAGTTTTTAGAAGGTTTTTCGCTTGCTTAACTTTTTTTAATTTAGACTGTTTTTAGAAACAGTTTTTAGAGATCCTTTACATCTTTAATGCAACCGTCATGCCGAAATTCAGGACTTTATCTCGAACGGTATTACAGATATTGTAATTTTAGAACTTTTTTTACGCCTGCATCCGTTGTAATGCAATCCGTTTTTTTAGAAACTGTTCTGTACAAACTTTTACGCCTTAGAAGTAACTAGCATGTCAAATTTTAAGTTTCTAGCACCACTAATTCCAAATAAATCATAATTTAAACTGTTCATAGAGCTCTTTTCTTTTGTTTCGAAGTTAAATTTCTCCTTTTTTAGAAAAAGATTTTTAGAGAGTATGTAAATCTTAAAAATAACCACCATACCGAAATTCAAGTTTCATCACAGAAATTTGAATTTATATCATTTTTTGCTCTTGCATTCTTTTAAATTTCGAATTTGTTAGAAAATGTTTACTACGAGTATATACGTCTTAATAGTAAAAATCATGTCAAATTTTAAGTTCATGCACTAACCATCCCATTAAAATTGTAATGGAGAAGGTTTTTAGACTGTTTTTTGATCGTTTCACATTTTTAAATTTCGATCTTTTTCTAGAAACAGTTCTTAGCGAGCATTTACACTTCTAAAGTAACCACCAAACCAAAGTTCAGGCCTCTACCTCGAACGGTACTTCAGAAATCCTAATTTTAGAATGTTTTATACGCTTTAATCCCTTTACATTTCAAAATTTTTAGTAATTTTTCTGTACGAGCATTACGCCTTGTACAGTAAGTTCCACAAGAGTGTTCAGTCTGTTTCTCTAAAAAAACACACAAACTGGTTAAAAATAAATTTTCATACAGTAGTACATTTATTAAACTAAAATAAACAAATCAAGTAAACAATCTTGTCATATTTCAAGTTCTTGCCTTAACAATTTCATTCAAATCGTAGTTTAAAACGTTTTTAAAACGGTTTCCGCTCGTTTCATCCTTTTATATTTCAATACAAAAATGTTCTTACGGAGTATTTGCATCATAACCTTAGCAATTTTCAACGTCCTAGCTCGTCTTCTTAAAACTTTCAAATTAATCATAATTTAGAACGTTTGTAGAGCCTTTTTCGCTCGCTTCACCATTTTAAATTATTTTTTTTTTAGAAACAGTTATTAGCTATATTTTACATCTTGAAACTAACAAATGAGCTAAATTTCAAGTTTTTCCCCCAAAGATATTGCATTAATCGTAAATTAACGCTTGAGAAGGTTTTGTGCTCATGCACACGGTTGAGGGTTGTGGTACCGAGATAAAATATAACCTATGTTTGAGCAGAGTCTGTCACCGCTCAACGGCTGGGTTCGCCCTCCCATTACTTTTCGAATCGTTTCGGTTGTTCCGGAGATTACCCTCTAAAAACAAATAAACATTTCACGCTGAAACCAATATTTCATTGCTTCATTGGCAAATGACATCAAATATGTTCTGATTTTATTCTCTGCCTGCAAACAGCAATGTTTCGTTTAAACAGTTTGCCCGTTTGTTTTCTTTTTATGTAAACATCACATTTAATTCAATTCCTTCTCCAATATTTTGTTTACGTTAGGAATAAAATTTTAAATGCTGATAACTCTTAATGTATACATTTTAGAAAGTACCTGTTCTCTTAAAAAATAATTTATTTTTAAAGATCTTTTTAAAAATGTAACTTTTATAAAGTTTTATTAAAAAATATATATTAAGAAAAAATGGCTGTCTGGCTGATGTTTCTCTGATTTGTGCTGTTATAATATAGATAGTACACGGTCGTTGGCGGGTTTTATCTCTGTTTTGGCATAATTGATTAATTTTATTGTTAATTAACAGTTTTTTGCTAATTAAGGATACGCATTTTTTTAAAACTGAATTTAATGTAAGATTAAGTAAGTTAATCAAGGAGATTAAGTAATTACCTGTTAAAAAATGCAGTCTTTATTTTTTTCTGTCCAGTATTTGAATCTCTACATTGTTTGAAAACAGAAGTTTGACGAAGAAACAAGTGATCATTTTATGTAACTCGACGTTTTTTTTAAATTCTATATCTCTATTTATAATTGACTTATGAAGATGAGTTTGGTCTCAAATTGAAGAATTTCTTCATTAAATTATTATAGTTTTCGTTTTATTTTTCTCTGTTGTTTCGCTCTCTTTATATCTGATATTTTAATCTGACAGTTTTGGTAGATTTAAGATTGCGAAGTTTCCTACAAGTAAGCAGTAGCGGTCTGTAGTCTGGTTCTTGGCGTTCGTTTGTTTGGCTGTCTTTTTTTTTTTTTTTTTTTGATAACTTGGTTTGGCAGAGCGACCGCCCTGCTGGATTATTAAATTGTACTGTTTTTGTTATGATTGAAATAAAACATGGTTATAACTCAGTGTTACTATATATCTATGGTTTAATTGTTTAATTGTTTTACTCAATTATTTAAGTGATCTTAATTAACTTTGGGTATTATCAAAATTCGTTTAAATTATCACTACCATAATTATTTTCTTGAAGTTAATTTTAATGTGAGGTGAAAAGAGACAGATTGTAATCAATTTTTAAACATGTTTGTCCTATTTTATATCGAAACTTTATATTGTATTAATAAATATATTTTTTTTGTACAACTTCTGCTAACACATTTAATTTTTCAGTGTGCGTACTGTTTTTTAAACCTTGAATTGAAATATAGCATTCTGAAAAATTATGAATCTATCTGTATTTACTAAAGTCATTTTAAGTATGATCTAGTGTTTTCGAAAAAGATTTTTTGCATAGGGAAATGTTTATCTAAGTAATGTATAAATTGCAAAACCTTTAAACGAATTATGCAAGTGATTCAGATGTTAAACTTAAATTAATTTTTAAACCACGAACTAGCTCAGCGCCCCTTTCGTATTGAATTCTTTTTGCCTTAGTATCGATTTTCTCAAATATGTCAAACGAAACCGCTATATACAGAAGCGGTTAATGGCTATTTCTGAGCAACTTTATACATAATAAAAGAGGAGATAAATAATTTTTTTAAACGTAGAATGTATTTTTTTAAGGTTTTTATGTTATTTTAGGTGTAACGATTTATGATTACTATTTAAATCATATTTTATATTTAAATTATATCATATTTAAATCATATGATAACACTTGATATTCATATAATAATTTACTCACATCGAACTTTTAAAATTAATCTTTTTTTATGATTTTTTTTTGTGTGTGAAAGTGGAGTTTTAATTATAATTTTAATTAGAAATGTTAAACTTTATATTTCAGCAGTTAATTTCTACATCTTTAATTTAAAGAAACAAATAAAAGGTTCCAAATTTCTTTGGAGTAAAAGAAACAAAATTTAATTAAAAGTACAGTTTTCTGGTAAATTCTGTTTATTATAAGTAGAGACTAAATGAGACAATTTTTAGTTTTCTTCTTAAACAAGCTTTCTAAAAAATAAAAGAAACATGAAAAATAGGGATTTATTTTTTGAGATCTTTTTTTAAATGGTAAAAGTTAAAATTAAAAGTATTTATGAATGCAAAATATGATTAGATACTTTAACTGTGAGAACTATTTCTTTTTCTTCATGTTGTATATTTCGGAAAAGGTTCTGAAATGCTTTTTCGTAAATATGCATTTTTAATTTTGAAATGGCATTACATAATCCCAAACTCACGTGCTTAATACATTTAAGCATCACGAGAATCTTAATTAAAATAAGTATATTTAATGTGGAATTTAAACAGAATGCCGTGACATTTTATTTTCATTATTTATTTTTTGCTTTTTGTTTTTATTGTGATATCATTACGCCTGATGAAATATGTTTAACAGGTCAAGAACCTATGCGTGAAATATTTTTTTATATGTTTTTAATTTAGCAGAAAGTATGTTTCATATGCTAATGATGAAAAATGTTCTATAATAATATAAGTAACATTTTTGTCCTCTACATATGTATAATGAAAGGGACGTTGAATACTTGAAGTAAATGATCAGGATCCATAAGCCGCGTTTTTATCCAATGAAAGAGACTAAAATTTAAGTTTGTTATATTGCCTTAATTATTTTACTTTTTAATATTAAAAGTTTGATCCTGTACGATTGCAACAATAGTTTGTGCATTTTGTTCGGATTTATATGACTTACACAAGCTTCGTATTATTCGTAGTTTTTGATGAAAAATACGCAATTTCTATTAATTTTACCGCAATTATTTATATGAGCGCAATCGTGCAACACTTTCTTCTTTATATGTATTATAAAATACATCAATATGTACAATATAAGTAAAAATTAAAATGTTGCAAAGCTGCGCTCATAGTAAAATATTAAAAAAATATATTAAAAATTGAGGTAAAATTAGAAGAAATTGCGTATTTTTCATAAAAAACTATACGAATAATACGAACTTTGAGCTTGTGTAAGTTATATAAATCCAAACAAAATGCAAAAAATATTGTTGAATTCGTACAGGATAAACCTTCTAATATTAAAAAGTGAAATAATTAAGTTAGTACAACAAAATTGAATTTTAGTTTTATTTCATGGGCCAAAAACACGGCTTATGGACCCTGATCCTTTAATGAAAATTTTTGTAGTATTATAGATTTAATCAGAAATTCATTTAGTTCGTGTAGCCCTTCATCGAGTGTAACCCGACAACAACATTTTTCACAGAAACTCTGTTCTCGTGTACCACTATTTCTGAATACAAATCCTCATTCTATTTTATCGTAAGAATCTGTCATTAAATAAAGCAAATATCTCTGTTCGATTATAGTGGTACTCGAAATTAGAGAACTTTGTAAGGTATGTACAGTCAGCCAAAAAAATAATACATACATTTTAATCACCAAAATGTCCCAGAAAAATCGAAAATAGCCATTCGACTGGAATATATATCATCTTTCAATTTACGTTTAAAAAGTAACCTTAGAGGCCGTTACGAGACTGAAACTGTTCCAAACTCTTAAATTTTCTATACAAACTGCAAGTTTTGACAGCACATATTTTTGGTAAATTTTACCTTAAAATACAAAACGCGAATTTAACCAGTCAGATAATTTAGGAATTAGGAAGTTCTAAAAATGTTAACTCCAATGTTAAGTTTCTTTTCATTCGTTTCAATATAGATTGTAAAGCAGGTAGATTTTAAAGTATAACTCAAAAAACTACTTGGCGGAATGAGATGTAAGTTTTGAGTTTTGCTTTACCAGTTAGAGAGTTGGGCTATTTTATGTCCCACTTACGTTTAATCTCAATTGCCACAATAACACCTGTATTCCAAATAAACATTTACTATTATAATGTTCGTATTGAAAAGCTTTTACTTATTTTCAAGTAAATTTGATAGTAGATCCTGTTGTCATTGAAGTCATTTCAAGATTTTAGCAGCAAAAATACTTTGCGCCTGAAAGGGTTAAACAACTTCCCGCATTACAATCTGTTTTGCAACGATTAGAAATTAATTTAACATTAGACGTTCCAAAATTTTAACAATCATATTTCCTAAACTGATTGTCCGAATGAATTCCCATTTCATATCATAAGGTAACATTTACGGAAAAACCAAAGATTATGCTAAAAGTAGGTGTTCAATTTCAGTATGAAGCTGAACCCGTAAGCGTATAGATTTAACATAACTTCAAAGGAGATTTAATTTCTAGTGGAATGGATATTTGCATTTTGTTCTGTAAGAATTTGGTGATTCAAATTTAAATGGTGTTCTATATTTTATTTGGCCAACTGTACGTTACGCTAAAACAATTCGGATTGCAAAGTGTTAAGAAAATATATTTAAAAAAAAATTACACTTATTGTTATATCATTTAAAATTTTTCAACGATATCATTTTTGTCGACAATTTTTAGCTATACGGGTAACATGTACAAGCCAATAATCTCCTTCATAATCCTGGTAACCTAATAACATAATATCATATTGTAGTATCTTAAGGAATTATATTCTGAACTATCAATTGTTAAAGAATACTTTAATTCATTTTATTTATTCATTGGTGAAAGCTAAGGATAAAGAAATAAACATTAACGGGAGCTACTAAAAATATTATTATTTTTTATCCTTCATGTGTTTATATAGATTATTTTAGTTCAATTTCAAAAATTACAACACATTAATGGGCTGATTTTCTGAAATAATAGACGAAAAAACAA
Source organism: Maratus michaelseni (assembly GCA_963931845.1). Classification (NCBI taxonomy): domain Eukaryota; kingdom Metazoa; phylum Arthropoda; class Arachnida; order Araneae; family Salticidae; genus Maratus; species Maratus michaelseni. The sequence continues at coordinate 298,725,356 of OZ007588.1, forward strand.
CGGAAAATGCATTTAATACTTTTATAATCACTTAATTTGACTCAAAGCATTTATCGGTTTACATAATTTATTCTTATATCTTCGTAATGTTCGGAAATTTATGATTAATTTCATTGTCTTTTAATACGAAATGTGTAAATATTTCGAATACTGAATCCTTGTCATCTTACATTTAGCTTTACACAACAAGCTGCAGTTTTATTTCACTTGGATAGTCTGAATAAAACGTTTATGATTGATATTTATATTAATATTTTAAAAGGAAATTAAAAGGAAATATGCAACAAATATGCCGATGTAAAATTATGCCGATATGATGATAGTACAATTATGACGATAGTACAATTATGCCGATATGACGACAGTGCAATTATGACGATAGTACAATTATGACAATATGACGATAGCACAATTATAACGATAGTACAATTATAACGATAGTACAATTATGCCGATGTGCTTAATCTTAAAACATATATCTTTATAAATTAAATTAATTTAAATTAAACTACAGAAATTTAATGTTAAAAGTCTGTTGTTTAATTTAATTTAATTTAATTTTAGTTTTATCCAGACGTAATTATGAATGTGTTTTTGAATACAACTTTATGATATATGCAAAATAATTATATGGAGGATGACTACCGAAACACCATAATTTAATTGACTGATATACAGTAATTTTTACATTACCTTGTCATACATCCGTTTGTTTTGCAGACGTATGATGAGCAGAAAAACTGCTGGTTTGCACCTCAGAAGAAGGTGGCTGTCTTTCTTCGCATTCTCGCTTTTGAAACTGCAAAGTGACCATTTCCACTGGTTGGGGAGGAATGACCCAATCAGCTGTCGACCATGGGGGAGTAGATTCAACAGCCTAAATATAAGAAAAATACATACAAACATATTTTGTAATAAGTACCTGAGTATAATATGATAGAAACTTAATAAATATCGTGAAAATTGCAATGATTAAAGTGTTAAATATTTAGCACAGGTGGAAAAGGGGAAATAGTAACACAAGATATCTTCTATATATATTTAGTGTTTTCTTTTATTACAATTCGGAAAAAAAATATTCCTGAGTTAACAATTGTATCTTTTAATGTAAAAATATAAACAAATTGTAAAAGATTGTGTTTTGATAATAGTAATATACAATTTATAACATATTAAATTTATGGGCTAGAATATTGTAAGAGTAATTTCACTAGTTTAATACCTGATGCATATATGTTATTTTGCTCATCCATCAAATGTATGAGTAAAGACAGGGGGTTTTATAGGTGACAAGCATGGCTGCTACTATTGTTCCAACTTTTATGCCAAAATTATTACCTTAACGTCATAATCGAAATCAAGAAACTGTATGACACGTGAAATGAAACTTCATGAAAAATTCAAGATATTGTATAAATTAAAAAATATTTTGCTGAAATAAGACGGGAGGAGCATCTAAAAGATTTCTTAAGGATTTCCGCTCTTTATGGTAGAGAATGTAGAATTACTTAATGAATATAAGTACTTTCTGGGAATATCAATACGGAAAAATCCGAAATTTCAACGAAATATAATCTTGAGTCTTGAAGAATTTTTTCTCGGATCATTCATTTACATTATCACCTAAAAATATGTCATATTCTCTCATATGACATCCCTAGCTCACTATGTGATAACAAAACATTAAAAAAAGAAACATTCAAGCGTCTTTCAGTTCGAAATGTTTCACACGTGCATCCGAATGTCGTAAACTTTTGAAATAATTTAAACACATATGTGTTTATTTAAAGGGTTTCAGTGCTTAATAACGTGTTAAATTAATTTTAATTCATTTTACATGTAATATAAAATTAATTCATGTATTTTGTATACCTGTTCAACTTCTATTTTGTGATATATAAAAAACATATATATGTAAAATATTGATTATTGTAAATTTCAAAGCAGTTTTTTCTTTTACAATATGATTTTTAATTTTGCTTTTGCGGTTAACATAGATGTATCATAAATCAGTTGATTATCTGGAAAGCATTTTTTACTTTTCTTTTAATCGCCAGTAAATTACTTACCGATGATGAATATGAAAATTTTAGCAAGCTGTGATTTTGTAATGAGATGTCATATCTTCATTCTCTTCCTACACAGTTTAAAGAAATAAATAAAATATTGATAGTTTTTTTGAAAATACAAATTTTTGATGAGTATATTATAAAAAATATTTACATACATGTGGTATAAATAACTTATATAATTAATTCTTCTTTCTTTATTTACATCTTATTAAGCATATATTAAAAATTCAAGAATATAGGTTATTTTTTTAAAGTTATTTGATGTAATGATATGTTACATTATATGATAAACATCAGCAGTATATAAAGTAGCATCAACATCGCAACATATTTAATGAGATTTGTTGCTAAAAGAAATAAAATTTTCCTGATAAAAAAAATATATTGTATGTATTTTTCATGCAAGATGAGTAAAATAATAATAATAATAATAATAATAATAATAATAATAATAATCCATAATAACTGGAGTGTTCGATTTAAAAGTCAAATCAGCAATATTGATCTCGACAGAAATGTATTATATATTGGAATGAAACACAGAAAAAAGGACAGAAATGAAATATCTTAAAATCAATAACAGTCAACATTAAAAAACAAAAAAAGAAACAAAAAACTTTTACATGTATTATACTATTCTATTCTATTCATCTACATGTATTATACTATTTTTTTCTGTTAGGCTATGTGATAACATAGCCACTGACTTTTAAAACAATTCTATTAATATTTATTTTTGGTTTCAGTGGTTAATCAAATATAAATTATATGATTTTTACAATAATGTTTTTTCTAAATGTCAGTAAAAATAATCACACGTTTAATTACCTTTAGGTAAAATATTAGTTTATAATAAGAGTTTCATATTTAGTGCAGTTTATAAGATAATTTCCGTTGAGATAACACTGCAAAAACGCCTTTATCGGTCACATGTGTATGGCAGTTCCAATCGAAAGAAATTGCTTTAGAGCTGGGTTTCATACGTCATGTATTTCAGTTTTTTCTCCATGTTTCAGTTAAGGTAGATTTCGTCGAAAACGTTTGCCCCCATTCATTGTCTTTCTAAATCAAGTCGCTGACTTTCTCCGCTTCTGAATTTGTTCCGATACTTGTACAAAATTCTAAAAATCTTGTTGTTATAAATCCAGTACTATGGGATTTTATTCCAAGAAAATCGGAATTACACCGCCAGAACAAAATGTCTGCTGTAAGTTATTCATGCATTTATGCAAAATTTATATATGCTCTAAAAAGTACATATATAGTGAAATCTTAATACGTTATTTATGTCTTATTAAAGAGAATAAAAAACATTTAAGAATATAGGTGATCATTCGTCTTTTTTTAATTAGTAGTATTGTTTCAGAAGACATAGATCTACATAACGGGACAAACGAAGCAAAATTGCAATCTCGTGTAATATCTGCTTTTCGCGTGTTGAAAGTATTAAAGAAAACTTTTTAAATAGATCATGAAATTCTTAACATTCCATACACTGCGATTTATTAAAAAAAAGTTATTTATAAAAAATATATATATTTGTCACATTTAAAAGAAAACGCCCAAGAGATAGTTGTAACTAAAAATATGCGATGATGTAAACAATGATTAAAAGAATAAAATCTGAAATTTTTCTCTCAATACAATGATCTTAAATTGATACCAGAAATATCCCAGCAATGGTTTAACCAACGTTCTTGCTTTTGTAAATAAAATCTTATATATTTTCCTTGTCCTTTATCACTGCTTTTATATATATATATATATATATATATATATATATATTCGTTCTATTTTTATAAACAAAACGAAAGAAGATCTGAAATACTACCTTTTTTTAAACATTTTTGCAATTTTCATTGGATACACTGTTAAAAATATGCACCAAACTGTCCAGTTATTCGAGCGTTTATAAAGAAAACTGTTACTGTTACTTGACCATACTATGAATCGTATCTGACCATATTATTGGCAATAGTATGGTCAGAATAAAGTTAATTTAGGATTATAGAATCATTTTCTAAAAAAAACAATAAAGCGCGTTTCAATTTCGTGGGACTTTTATATTAAAACAAAAGCTACATAAATTATCTTACTTTCATTTTTGTCTGCGGAGACGGATCTGTTGGGAGTGAAGCTATTGGAGTTCTCCAATACGCACTTTTTGGAGAATATGTTTTCATTCTTTCAGCATCATCGGATTTCACTTTTTCACTAAACACGACAACATCTAGTTGGAAAGAAAGAGGTTTGCTATTTAAAAAATTATATAAAACAGAACACATTATATAATTATTAGTAAACCACATTTTTTTTCGTGTAGTCTAATTTCTAATTTTCCTTTTAATGTCTGAAAATTTGCTTATTAAGTATCTGAAAATGCTTTAATAGGGAGTTCATAGCACAACTATATGCATATATATATATATATATATATATATATATTATAATTATATATCAATGTGTGATTTCAAAGAAAAGCATTATGTAACAGTGAACGTCTTGAATCTGCTGTCTCAAAACAATTTCCACTTTTGATAAGTGAAATAAAGGGTTGGGTTGTCCTACTTAGTTGCCCTTTATCATTTATGAATTAAGTAATTTTGAAATATTTTTAGAAGCATAGTACTTTTCTGTTTAACTATATTGTATATCTATTATTTTTCTTTCATTTTGAAAAAAATCTTATAAGGATTTTTTAACATATTTTAGAAATACAGCAATATATATTTCAGCTACTCCCAACTTCCCTTCATATGTTTTAAACACTATTAAAAAATATTTTTATTTTGTGCATATAAAGCCACATTTTTGTTCCACTAAGATGATTATAAGTGAGAAGTCACTTATGTTTGAAATACCATATTGATATAACACTGACACCTGAATTTAAACCATTAGATTCAGGACTCTAAACATACTCTAAACATACTCTAAACATTTAAGACTTACTTTTATATCGATCAGTTATTCCTGAAATAGAACTACATATTTTAAGATAACATAGTAGTTTATATGCAGCAAAGTATAATAAATATTTTTTCTTGAAGAATGTACTGATGATTCTTTTATGTCAACTCTTCTTCCGTAACTTCGAAATTTATTGATGTCTATAGTGATTTCACACACTAAATTTATTTCATGTATGGGAAATTGAATATACACTAAGTGACTACCTGACAGATTTAAGCAAGTTATATATTGTTTCACACTGTTACCTCTAGTGGGCAAGGCTTGTATAAAACAAATTCCTTCCGGTTTAAACGAAAAAGAAGTTTGATTTTTCATTTTTTTTAATTCAAAGTGGCTACATTAAATTTAATACAAACTAAATAAATTGGTTTTATTCCTTCTAAGTCTACAAGTTTTTAGAGAAAGGAAATTCGCAGAGAAATTTTTAATTATTCTTATGAAAAAGTAATTGTATGGAAATGAGTCAACACTATCAAAAATGATAACATTTATTGAAATTATAGAATAAAAATCGTCCATAAGCTATAATATAAAATAAACTATTCAATTAATGCCATCAAAAAGTTTTGTGTCTTCCAATAAATAAACGGTACGAGCTACATTCTTTAATAATCACTTCTTCCAAAATACTTGGAAGATAAATGTACTCTCCTAATTAGGTTCGACTTGGTTCAGCATTTCGAAAGTAATTATGATCGTACGTTATACTATCGTGTATTTATCTGTCTCTGTAAATGAACTATTAATGCTAATACTTGATTAACAAACACATAAACATTCTAACAAGATCTATCCACCATCCCAATTAAGTTCGAATTGTTTCAGTATTTTGACGTTATCGAGAGTACGAATTTTGTATGTTTTACTTTTAGGAATCCCTGTAAACGAACAGTAACTGCTACATAATGGATTAACTAACTCTTCCAAGATACTGGCAAAATCAATACACTCTTCCAATTGCGTTCGAAGTGATTCAGTATTTCGTATGTTATAGTTATGACACATTTTTCTCTGTTTTGCTTTTGTGTGTCGCTGGAAACGGACTATAACAGCTACATACTTCATTAACAACATCATCAAAAACAGTAATGAGTGCAATACTCTGCCCTAATTAGTTCGAATTGATTCAGTATTTCTGACGTGATCGTGAAAATTTGATCGACAAAATTTGCTTTTTAAATAAATATAAGTGATTACAATAAGTCGATTTCTAAAGAAATCTACAGGAATGTATAAAACTTAATTCCTTAACCCTAGTGCAGAATTCTTAGAGAATATATGCGGAAAAATATGTGTTAACAGATTTTGAACGTGGGATGACTGTTGGAAATCGGAACAACTGCAAGATCAATACACTCTTCCAATTACGTACGAAGTGATTCAGTAATTCGGATGTTAACCTTATGACAAATTTTTGCCCGTTTTTCTTTTGTGTATCCCTGTAAACAGACTATAACAGCTACACTATCTGACAGCTACATTTCATTAAAAACATCATCAAAATTAGTAATGAGTGCAGTATACTGTCCTAATTAGATTCGAAATGGTTCAGTATTTCCGACGTGATCGTGATGACAAAATTTGCTTTATAAACAAATAGAAGTAATTACAATAAGTCGATTTCTAAAGAAATTTACAGGAATGTATAAAACTTAATTCCTTTGACCCTATTACAGATTTGTTCGAGAATATATGAAAAAGATGTGTTAACAGATTTTGAAAGTGTGATGGCTGTAGGAACTCAGAACAATGGAACGGGTATAAAGCAACCGCCGCATTTCGGAAATGTTCAAGGTAAACTGTAGTGTAAGTGCTTAAAGACTAAAGTGTCAGGCAAATAAAACTGTCTCAGTGTGGAGTTCGAGCTCGGCTCCAACTAGTAAATTCTCGGATGAAACGGAGAGTCTCCAGACTTGTAAAAAGCAATAGAAAGATAAAAGTAAGTTCAGCAATGTTGAATAGATGTCAGTCAAGGAACGTCTCAAAAGATTTTTAAACTCAGTATTTGCCGTACATAATACATCGCACGGGATACGGAAGTCAAAGGCCATTTCAAACAAATTGCTGTCTAAGGCTTCTCAAACTAGGAAAGAAGCACAAGAATCGAACAGTGCATAATTGGAAACAAGTTATGTGACCCTATGAATGACGTATTCAGTTATACCATGCAGATTGATGATTACGAATTTGGCGGAAAAAGCACGAAATCATGGATGATAAATTCATTGCTATCCTGTCAAGCTCGATGAAGAAACGTGAATGGTTTCCTGAATTTTTGTACCTTTAAATCCTTTTCACCTTCGTCTGAATAAGACTTCTGAACATCGTGCCTGACCAAATACAAGCTCTTATGTTAATGGTTAATCGCATGACTAATTTCAAAATATAATGTGTCCTTCCAGAGTACTGCTATTGTGACAGTTTGATTTCAGGAACATAAAGGATAATTGAATTTGCTTATTTGGACTCTACCATCCCCTCATATGTCAATCGCATTCTGAGTTTGTGAGATGAAGTTGAAAGAGCCATTAAAACTGTAAATCTATAACTATTCACACGCACACTATTGGAAAGTACTTTTCTTCAAGCATCTTCACAGACTTACAAAACGCCTTATCAACTTCTTTTAAAGATGGAGATGGGAAATAAAGATGAATTAAAATATGTAGCACAATGAAATATTGACGAGGTCATTCTAATAAAAATCCATTCAGTGTAACTTCTTGAAAATCTGTTTACATATGATGGTACGATATATATATATTGTGTATATATGCAGATGAGGGACAAAATAATACGAACACCTATAAAAAATATGCCTCATTTCATACTTGCAGTACAGGAGCGCGACCTGAAATAGAAGTCCGCTATCTCTTGGTCGTGAAAGGAAAGGTGTCAGTCTCTCAACAAATGTCAGTAGCACGCGTAACATGCTTGCAATACTAATCGTATTTTTTGTGCTGACAGACCTGAATGAGGTTCGAAGAGGCATGATTTTTGGCGCACTTTAGCTGGGGTCTCATTGCTGTAAAAAGCAAAATGTAAAACAAGCAAGAAGACGACCTCAAGTAAGATGGAATGACAAAATCAGAAAAATGGACAAAGTTAATTGGATGACTATTGACTAAGGCACTAGACAGGAAACAATGGAAAAGTCTGGGGGAGACCTACATCCAGCAGTGGATTGAAAATGGTTGTTGATGATAATATATAAATGTATTTTTAACAAAAAAAAAAACATGTGAATTATGTTAATTAGGTGCTCCTCAGCTCTTTTGAGTACAAAACAATATACAATTTGAATCAAAGTATGAAAATTCATAATATAATTTATGAAAATATGTAAAATGTTTAGATACCCAAAACTTTTCAACTTAGACCGCTATGTGTCGAGGTATTACAATTATATTCATACATTATTTCATAATTTACCATACCATGATTTAACCCCCCCCCCTCTCTCTCTCTGTATATATATATCAGGATGATTAATGTCTTGTTTTTGTTTTTTAATGAGTTCTTTCGTAAATTTACTATATTCTTTTGATAATGCAATAAAAATCTATTAGTACATTTTTAATATCACAGACATTTGTAAATTGTTCACGAATACAATTTAATCATAAAAATTTTCTTGATAAAATTTGTAAATATAACATTTTAGATAGAATCATAGAACAAATATATTATGAAATAAAAAAAATATAATCACACGTCTACCAATCAAATTAATGTTTATTGTCTTTTAAGCACAATAAACAAATTTATTCTCTATGTAAGCATTTTATTATTAGTAGATGTCTCGAAATTTATAATTTAGAAACATTAAACAAATATATATTATTAAAATGTACATATGATTTTTAAAAAAATAGAATAATAACATATGGCGCTGAATGTATATTAATAATTTTACTAACATCCTTGAGTGGTATTTGGAAATAAATTTTAACTCGAGGTAAGCTTAAAAACTATCCTTTTGTAAAATATTATTTAAAATTCCATAAGAGTAAACACATAGCGTAATTCTCTATTTCCGAGAAATATAACTTTACCGTGGATAAGTAAACTTTATTTTTAATACTGTGAAGGTGTTAAACAATTTCTATCGAAAACAGATACTATGAATATTGCTTATTTACAGTATACTATTTTAAAAATTTATAATCCTTAATATTCGAAGTATTAAAATTATTTTCTGTTTGTGTTTCCACTAATAAGAACATAGAAGAACAAGTTTTCCATCATGATATTAGGATTATATTTTCAATGATTTCAAAAATTTCTATGCAATAACAATGTCTTATACAAATTGTTTTATTGTATACATTTTTAAAAATCCGAAAATGCGTTGGGTTATCGCATGTTATATTTTCAGGTATAGAATTTATTTTATCTGTAAGCATGATAAAGTTCTTTGTTAAAGCAGAAACATAAAGAAATTTAATCATACAAATTTAAAAATAACGGTAGGTTTTCTGAAAATGTGTAGTTTAAATTTTATCTTTACAACAGTTAGAAATTATGTGAGATATTTGTATCGAATACGAGTTTTAATCTGAAGTTTTATTATAATCGCTTACAAATTTTTACTTTTTTAAATTATTTAAATAAATAGAGCAAGATCTTTATAATTGTTTAAATTTATTTTTCAGTTATCTTTGACTTTATAATTCAAAATTACATTCATTAAATACACAGTCTTCATATGTAGAATGTTATCAAAATAAACATAGCTTTTTTAAATTTACCAACGTTTTAGACCTAAAATCAAAAGTTTTGAGTTGTTTATATAGCTGGAACGTAATATTTCTTATTTCTGTTTTCATTTATAAGTACACACCAGAATAAAGTTTTCCATAACAGGATAATAGTATATTTTCAAGGTGTTGAAAAATTTGTATGAAATATGAGTTCCTTAAATTGTTTTACGTAACACATTTTTTTAAAAAGAGAAAGTTTCTTGTGTTTTCAAATGTTTAATATTCTAGTACGGGATTTAATTTACCTGCAATTGTAATACAGTACTTTGTTAAACAAGGAACATAAAGAAATATACATATAAAAATAAATCTAGAGTGACTCCAAGCAGCATTCCGAAAACTGTTAAAAATGTGCTGCAAACTGTGCAGTCATTCATCCATTTTAGTAAATAACGGTTACTTGATCATATTATGAAGCGTTCTCATTGGTCAGGATCGATTAAAATTACGGTTATGGAAACGTTATCTATACAGACGCACGTACGACAGGGTAGTTTTCAGCAATTTATTTACAGTGGACTGGACACTGGTGTACGTGTGTAGAAAGTAAAAATAAAAAATAAAAATAAAATGATTTTCTCATATGTTTCTGACACGTTCAACCGAATTGGGTGACCTACCAGAAAGGTGATATCTTACATCTAACTGCAGGCTACGAAGAAGTGATCGTGCCCGGAAAATACTCTTATATCGAAGCCCCTCCCCCAAAACCAGAACTTTGTACGGCCGGCCACGCCAGGGGCGGAAACAGTGAGCCATCCTCTTAAACCTAGATAAAATTAATTATTTTGATAAATTACAACTATGCTGACATTATTTTACAGAAAAATAGAGGTGGTGCACAATACCTAATCAGGCTGCAAAAAAATAATATGCGCTAATAAATCAGTATTCCATATCATACTTGTACCTGAACCTTCAGGATTGTACTATTATTGCTTCATGATATCACTGCAATATCCATAGCCTACGCTCTGTCACATTTTCTTGGCAATATTCTTATAGAATCGGTTGAAATATGGTTTTAAAATGGATGAAATCCGCAAGCCGCTTTTTTAGAAAATCTATACAATACTTTTAACAGTACCCTATAACATATTCGCAAACGTGAGCGCAATCCGAAGATAAATAATTAAAAAAATTGTAAAAACCACTCGTCGGCGATGGGGTTAAATGAACGTAGCTAATTAAATGCACCGTTTTTGTTCTAAAATTAAAAGTTTTGAGTTACTTATATCAGAGAAACGCATTTCTTATGAATTTTAAATTTTATTATGTGTATATTTGTAAGTTAGAATCTTGCAATCAGTAGTCATTTTCAATTGCCTGTGAATTAGTAGTCCCAATCGCACTTCAATCTTTCAATCCTTTTTGCTTTCATAAAATCAAACTTCATGAGTAATGAATTTGTCATTTACAGGAAAAAATTATTTACCGTAATCACATTAAATTTTAGTTTAAATTAAAATAATAACTTTTAAAAATATTTTTTTTTATTGTTTTAGAATACTTTTATTTTGCTTTTAAATTAATTTTTTTGAAGAAAATTACTTGAATTTCTTTAAAATTAAGTATTAAATATTGTAACAATTTCCATTTTTATTTCTGTAATGATTTTAATTTGTTTTTACAGAATACAATAAAATTTTGTGTTTTTAATACTTCTTTTGTTTTTCTTTAATCATACCGATTGAAATCCTGCGTGCGAGAACGGACCTGAACTCTTTTTCACTTAGTTGTAAAATGTCTATCGAAATTTTTAATAGTTTCCATTTACACAAAAATGTACCGTAATTTCCGGCGTATAATCCGTGGATCAAACAATCATGTTTCGACCCAGAAAGTTTATTTTATAAAATGTAACTTACCAGATAAATATTTCACTTCAATTACTAAATCAAATTTCTGGGCCTAAACATGATTGTTTGATCCGCAGTATACACGCCGGAAATTACGGTAAATATTTTTTTTTCCAAAGCATGCGTCTTCTTAAACGTCTGTGCAAATAAAGGACAGTTATGTTACATAAAAAGTTTTTTATATTGTACTTTAAAGAAGACGATGACATGTGTTTTTTTAGATTATTCTCATTTAAGACAAAAATATTAGTTTGGAAATATTGAAATTAATATACATTAAATAAATTAAAATCACCAGATGATCCGCTTATTCTATTTTTTTCCTGAGAGAAAAGCCTTAAAAATTATGACATATCTAGTCACTCTAGATTTTAAAAATACTTTAAGCATTCCGAATGACAGTTGTTGATCCACAGAGTTGATTGTGTTATTGGGGTAAAACTACTTAATATACACGGTGATTACAAATGAATATCCCAACTTTCAAGGGCTATATCTTCTGAACAATAAAAGGTAGTGTTCAATTTCGCACATCGAAGTGAGTGAGAAGTTATGAAGTTTCATCAATGTAGAAAGAAGACGATACACGAGGCAGTTTGCGCCACCAGCAAAAACACGAACGACATCCATTCTGTAGGAGAATACGTACCACCTGGTTTTCAGTGGTTTTCATGGTTTCAGGTGTTACCGTTGCAATAGCTGCAGTTATCCTCGGTTTCAGTTCAGCAATGTCAGCTGGTAGAGAAGGAGAAAATCACTTTATATTTTATGTATATCGGCGGCAACTGACTGAATGAACTTGCAACGGAACAACCCGGAGCATCAGTTTCAACACGCTGCTCGTTGCGCCATCTCTCGCCAAAAAACCGAACCTTTAAATTTTAAAAACTTTATAACTTCTCACTCACTTCGATATCGGAAATGGAACCCTACCTTCTATAGTTCAGAATATATAGTCCTTCAAAGTTGGGATATTCCTAATCACCCTGTATAACCATATTATTTACGGGACTAACATATGTTAAAAAAATCTGAGTTGATATTTAAACTAATATTTTACAACATGCTTGCCTCGAATTTCGGTGTAACTGATTAATAGACTGTAATAATCTGTTTGTCTCACTCAGATTTTCCGATTTCAGTTGTTTTATCTACATTACAAGGTTGTACTTGAATGTTTTCATAAAACTAAAATATGCAGTATCAGTAAAAAACATTCAAGCAAATATATATTTTATCCTATAAAAAATAAATACAGGTTTGGATCTTAAAATAATCTCCTAAAATAAGTAATTAACTATGGGTCTGTTTTTTTACATGATTGCGATATTAAAAGAAAATATATACGGTGTTAAATTAATGCTGACTGTTGCAGAATTATACTTTCATAACCTTAAACTTGAATTGTGTGTACCATGCAAAATTAAGGTGTTACTATTGTGTATTTAAGTATTTTGATGTAAATTTTCATTAATCAATATAATATAAACTGCAATTTGAGTTGAATGTTTTAGATTTTTAAAAATAGTACTTCATTCGATTTATTATTATTATTATTAGTAGAATATATCTACTTATTTTACGCTGAACTTAACATTATTCAATTTTTGTAAAACCATCTTCACAATAGTTTTCATGATTATATGAAATATGAGATTTAAAATGTAACATATAACAATTGATTTTCCAATGGAAATAAATAAAAAATAAATGGCATTATTTAGTTACTATACAAGATAATAAAACTAACTTTGATATTATTTGTTTCAATGTAAATATTACACAAAAGGCAGTTTTTTGTTACCATATAACAACATGAAAGATAGTTTAATACTTTATTAAGAAATCCCAGATAGTTATTTGTTCAAATGTATTATGTTATTCATATAGTTTTTTCCCTTCTCAAATAACACGAGTTGACCATGTTTAAGGAAGATATATTCAGAAAAAATATAATATATGTTAATGTAAACAGCATAAATATGTAACAAATAAGTGACGAATATTTTTTAAGAAATGAATAACTCCCTCCACTCGAGATTTACATAAAGTCTATTAAAGAAAACATGTATTGTTTCTAATGATTTATAATACTTTATCGTTGCATTTGTAAATTTTATTTTTAGTACTTTTTTGTGAGAGGAATTCCCTAAAAGATTTTCTATTTTTTTTTCTTATGTGTCAGCAAATAAATTATTTCTGAATTTAAAATATTCTAAAGTCCATTTTTACAGTCGTTGCCAATGTAGGACATTAATAAAACTTCTCCTCGAGATGAGCACATATCGTCAAATTATGCATAAAGGAAACATTTTATTTTTTAATAAACTTTACTTTATTTTTTCAGAAACTATTCTTCATTTTTTCTTCTTCTTTAATCGACATCCAAAAAGGAGGAGGTAGAATATATAATTGAGTTGTATAACCGCATAACTATTGAATGGACGCTCCAATTGTTTTATGGAAATGTCGCAGGATCCGATGCATTATCATCAAGATTTAACAATAATACGTGTGACAGTCTGTCCGCTTTCATTTTACTTTCTATGTATGTCCACGCATAACTTATTAACCTTTGCTTTGATTTCCCTACATTATTTCATAAAATATTATTATTCCATTAATATTATTAGTAAATACTATTAATATCAATGATTTATTAATAATAATGAAATATCGATTATTTTTATTCCATAAAATATAAACTGCAATTTGAGTTGAATGTTTATGGTTTTTACAAATAGCACTTCTGTCGTTTTATTATTATTATTATTATATATTTATTTTTTTTATTTCATTTACTTGTTTCAGGAAGTATACATTATTACACTCAATTTAACATTATTATTTTTTTTTTATAAAAACATCTTTAGAATCTGTTTCATGATTATATGAAACATGGAAATTAAAAAAGAAAAATATTACAATTGATTTTACATCGAAAAAATATATATAAGTAGCATTATTTAGTGACTAAACAATAGTAAGAAAATAACTTTCTTGCTAGTATTTGTTTCAATAGTATACGGATTCAGCAGTTAATTCAATTAATGAAGCCGGGAATATTCTATTCTTTACTCTGAGTACTCAATTCTTTTATAAAAATGCTAACTGTATGATTAACTGTCATACATCTTGTGGTGCATATTTAACATCTGTAAGTTGGTTTTTAACGTTTTAAGTGATATTTCGTAATCTGTACTGAAGAAAGATGAAGGTTTTTCCGAAATGTACAAATAGTTTTTTTTTTAATGTTTTAACATATTTTAATTAAAAGTGCCTGTAATTTAAGTAATTTCAATTTTTTATTTATATTAGTCAGGTGTAATGTTTGCACGTTTTAATAAAGACAGAAGTTATATCCTTCCTTGATGACATTTGTAGAAATATCTACTTTGTTTTCACTGTTTGCTTTTACATATAAGATACTTTTTTCAACAAAAAGGATATTAACTATAAAATTATGCGATAAATATCTGATACGTTGAGTTATTATTTTACCTAATCATGCACATTTTGGATGATAGTTCTTAAAAAAGAAAAAAATATCTGTGATTTGCTTTATCACATTAACGATGTTTGTTTGCATTTCTTTTATAAAAATATTCTCTATCATTTTTTGATATAAATTTCCAAATTAGAAACAGAAATTCCATGTACAACAGTTGAAACAAATGTCTTGTCAAGAAATATAACATGCAGGAAAATTCAATAGGCTGATTTTATTCGTCTTTTTATTTCTTCTAATTCATCTTTTTTAGCAATTGGAAGCTATATTTTTTTTACGTGCATTTGTATTAAATAATTACAGTATAAATATAATTACCTATAAAAAATTACAATAAAGTAATATAACGTGATACACAATAAGATGTTGCATATTGTCTTTCATTTTTATTATCATTCCTTAGTTTTTATTATTATTCGGTTTATACAGTTTTATATTTAATAAATTGCATTACATTTAAATTTCTTAACAGTTGCATTTAAGTATGTTATCTCAATAAGTATTTTATTATATATGTTTTAAACGACTATAAATTAAAACACTTCCATTCAAAATAACACTGAATGAATGAATTATTTTTCTATATGTAAGGAAAACTAACTAATAAACAGATGTTATAATTTGTATTCCACAATAAAAAAATCACATTTATCTAAAAGTGAAAAAAAATATGTATAATTAAATTCCATTGATTTACAATAGAACCATTTAACCGTTAAACCATTTAACCGAAATAATCCATTATAACCGTTGAAATTTCTACTTTGAAGGAGTTTTCAGTAAGCTGATATATTATTATTCGGAATTCTTTTATTAAATCGAATCCATGAAGTGATTATTGGAATTCCTTTCAGTGCATAAGAATTAATTTAAATATAATGGTAAGATTTATTGTGTTTATGACTTCAATCATGTTAACCTAAAGGAAATGGACGTTTCGTGTATCATTTTCCATGTTTGTGAAGAAATAAAATATAAATTAATTAATATATCATTGGATTTTCTGTTCTAGTTATGGTACAGAAACGCAATGTAAATACTATATACAAATCTTTTGTTTTAACTGAAATAATTTAAACCATTTTTATCAACTTTGTTGTATGTGCGGTAAAATATCGTTTCGAAGAACTTAGTGCATCATCTGTTTCATTAAATTCCTTATAATTACATTTTTTATTACTACCAACCGAGTTCTGTTCAGATTCTATTTCTCAAACACTGTCTAAAACACATTCGATAAGAGTGTCTTCTATTACATGTCAGAGTTACAAAAAACAAAGTATATAATCAATATACCGAACAACATTCGTATAAGCAGAGCAATGCAGCAACGTATGAGAATTCAGATGTATGATTTGTAACGTGATAACCAATCTTACCTTTCGAGTCAAACTACACTGTTAAAAATTTGCAGTCACTTGACCATTTTTAGAGAAAACGGTTACATAACCGTAATTTGACTGTATTCTGACCATAATATGGGCAATATTATGGTCAGAATTGAGTTAAATTACTATTATGTAACAGTTTTCTATAAAAATGGTCGAATGACTGGACAGTTTCCTGCAAATTTTTAACAGTGTACAGTCCCTGGCCAAATTATTAGACGCAGTTGTTTTTATTATAATTTGTTAAATATCTGGAAAGATACATGAGGTTTTATCTTGGAACTTTAGGAGTGTAAACAACATGATAAACGTCATATATTTCCGAGAAGATTTTTTCTTGAAACCCCATAAGGGGCCGTCAACAAATTGAAGAAAAACGAATACGTTTTTGATAACCCTGTAAAAACCAATATCACAAAAGCGTTGAAACGGTATTACACGCTTAGGAGGCTTATTGTAATAATTTGGGTTCATATTTATGAAGATAGCATGTATACTCGAAGAGAAATTCAGGTTTTTATAAAAATAGTCCCAAATTTTACGAAGTTGTTTGCTTATAATTTGCAGAGTTTTTAATATAAAAACAAGTTATTTTCAGAAAATATGACAAACAAAATTATACACAATACCCTGCAATCAGAATTAAAAAATAATAATAATTGCATGAAAAATGAGCAGGTTTACTAAATATTTTTTCACTGCGCATGCGCGAATTCAATCAAAATATACTGTGCATAATATATTAGCTAAATATATAAACCAACTTTTATGAAAGTCTCAAAAACATAGCTTGAAAATTCTGATAGTGATCGTCGATAGAATAAGTTCGAAATTCGCTGTTACCAAAAGGAAGCATAAAAGATGAGGGGTTGTATCCAAATATACTAGCTTATGAAAGTTGACATAATAAGAATGAAGTGTTTCTCATTCTATATTTGATACAACCCCTCATCTTTTTGCTTCCTTTTGGGAACAGCGAATTTCGAGCTTATTCTATCGACGATCACTATCAGAATTTTCAAGCTATGTTTTTGAGACTTTCATAAAAGTTGGTCTATATATTTAGCTAATATATTATGCACACTTTATTGCAGGGTATTGTGTATAATTTTGCTTGTCATATTTTCTGAAAATAACTTGTTTTTATATTAAAAACTCTGCAAATTATAAACAAATAACTTAGTAAAATTTGGGACTGTTTTTATAAAAACCTGAATTTCTCTTCGAGTATACATCCTATCTTCATAAAAATGAACCCAAATTATTACAATAAGCCTCCTAAGCGTGTGATACCGTTTCAATGCTTTTGTGATATTGGTTTTTACAGGGTAATCAAAAACGTATTCGTTTTTCTTCAATTTGTTGACGGCCCCTTATGGGGTTTCAAGAAAAAATCTTCTCGGAAATATATGACGTTTATCATGTTGTTTACACTCCTAAAGTTCCAAGATAATTCCTCATGTATCTTTCCAGATATTTAACAAATTATAATAAAATCAACTGCGTCTAATAATTTGGCCAGGGACTGTATGTAATCGATTTAATTGCGGAATATTTTGATGTATTTTCTGTGCATGGTGGGGATCAAATATACAGTAGACCTTCTTAGAATATTTTAAAGATATTATATACCTAAAAGATACCAAAGTTATATTTCTTTCTTTGACATGTACACACGTTTTTCAACATATTCGACGTACTTTTATTTTGGGATAATACAAATATCTAGAACATGAATGAAAGATACTGGACAAAAAATCTTTGACTTTTTATCTAATGAAAATATTGCACCTCCATAAGAACCTCTAGAAGGTGATTCAAATAAATGCTACTTAGCAGATAGTAAATGATAACAAACAAGTTTTTAGATTATAAACATCCTATCATAGTTGCCATGACCAGTATATACATTTTCTTGTATTAAAAAAAGTCTGCTTTACATCTGATTCACCTACGTATTATATCATTTAATACATTTTAATGAAGAAACTAAATAAGGACTATGATATTTTTAAATAAAATAAAATTACTTTTCGGAATGCAAGATGGACATTTTTTTATTGTTTTAGACTAAAACAATTTTAAAATTGTACGTCAAACGTGACAAATGTCTTTCGTACTATAACTAGTGTCAGTGAAATTAATTATATAGTCTGTTATTATAATATGGTTAATTTCCATAATAAAATAAGTCCATTTTAGGTTGGCAACATTTTACCTTTTGTTGACATTTTTGGAAAATTCCAATGGGAAACTTAAGCCTAGCTTTGAAAATGTCAATACTATAAATCCATATTTAAACTCATTTTGCATTTAATATACATTTGTCCTAAGCATCTATTCAAAAATCTGTCGGTAGATTATATGATTGCTATAATTAAAGAATTTTAGTATACAAATTCGGTTTTAAAATTCAGTAATACGAAAATAATATGACTTCATCTTAAATATGACGTATTAAACATGGCAACCTTTTATGGGATATCATTGAATTAATTTCGTATGATAGGATTGAATGGAATGAAGAAAACTTTTATTAATATGTTTTTTAAGTTGTGATTCAATTTTCATACAATTTGAATCGTCTCGACAAAATTCTGCAACAATTATATACATCAAATTTCAATCTATTCGGTTGGGGAGTTTTTGGGCTGTTATATGCGGACAGACGGACAGATGGATGGATGGATGGACCAGACTACGACTATAGGTGCTATGTATTTATATAATTAAGAAAGCACTTTAAAAGGCTTGCAGTAATCATTATGCATTTTTTCGTTATATCTGAATCGTTATCATAAATTTTATTAAACGTTATTTACTTAGCGAATAAATCAATTGCAAACTCAATAAAAGCCTTTTGAAACTATGTCATATTTAATGGAAGGTATTTTTTTTTTCTTAAAAACTTTCGTTAAAGTTCAAAATATTAGAAATTACGCCCAAATGAATTCTCGTTGCTGACAATTTTAGACTAATAACAATTGCAACATTTAGAAAATTGTAGCATTTTTCGTGAAATTTCGGGGGTTTTGTTCCCTTTTTTACGAAAAAATGTGATAAATTCAAAATTTCTCATGGTGAGTTAGATCTCAATAGAAACATATTTTGAAATACTTTTTTATATAAAACTTTTATTACGGGCATACATTCAGACAAAAAAAAAAAAAAAAAAAAAAGATGTAATTGCCTTCGGCATGAGACATTGAAGAAATTTTTTTTTCAAGATTTCAAAAACTTTGAAAAGAAGTTTTTCCATTCTTTAGAAATACCAAAGCCCGAGGCATGTGTAGTAGCTAATAAAAATAAACTTAAAGTAGTCTTTAAAAAGACTATGATAAATGTATGATATTTTAAGGCACGAATGAATGCAAAACATTATTTTTTATCTCTGTTTTTTCTGTATTGAACCATAACATTACAGTTTATCATCCGTAGACTTACCTATTAAAACAAGTAATGATCAAATACTTTTAATTATTTTCAGTAGAAATGTTTTTGCACAAACTGATATGAGTATATCTTCCTCCCACAATTCTTTCCTCTGCATGTAGTAAGTTACAGGTGCTAATAAATATTTAAAAAATTAACTTAATTGGAACATATTATATGAATCGCAATTGTGTCAGTTATTCTGAATGACACTTAATTATGACACTTTTGGCGCTAAGATTTTTGTGTTTTCAGTTCCATAAAATTCAGAAACCGGGAAAGGAATTGATTAAAACTACAAAACATATTTTGTTGAGTACATTTTGGTTGTCTTAGCAAAATTCAAGTAAAATTGAACCATTTTACTTGAATTAACAAAACATTTTTTGCTGACAGTAATTTTTTTTTTTTTTGGAATTGCATTTTTTTTTTTTTTTTTTTTTTTTTTTTTTTTTTTTTTTTTTAATTCAAAAAGAATTTCCATTAACCTATATTTAAACAAAAAGTTCTACTGGGTCAACCAAATTTTTGTTGATTCAACAAAACGTTTTTCTGGGTGTAACGCGGTAAGTTTTAAATATAGTAAATTATTAATTTTAATATTTCACATGTTGCAGCACGGATATAATTTTTTATACATAAGCATAGCTCAAATATTCCGTTTTGTTACGAAAAATCTATTTAATAAAATTCTGCAATCATGTTTCTTTATTCTATGTGCTGCATATATGATTTCATTTTTTAAGAATTTTTTTGGATCAGTGTCTGTTTATCTGATATAGAGAGCGTGAAGGATAGCAACCCATATAGAACACCAAAACATTATAAAATCTTAATTTCAGAAAAAAAAACTTTTTTGATTTAAACGCGCCTTGGTGTGACAGCATTTGAAACCACATTGGAACCACATTTCTCAAAACTGACCGTTTACCAATTAGTTTAAGAAAGGACGCGTATAAATATGTATAAATATGTATAAGTATATAAATAAATATATAAATAAGTATATGTATATAAATAAGTATAAATATGTTTTAAATATTATTTTATTAAAGATAGCAACAGTAATATATCTTGAAACATTTTTTATCCTAAATATTAACGACAGTTTCACTGTAAATAGGGTCTACAACTATTTCACTACAACTATTTCACTGCTGACTATTTCACAGCAAATAGTCTTAAATTCAGACACTTAAGTGTCTGAAAAAGTAATTCAAACACTCAAGTTTCTGAATGTGAAATTTCAGACATCATAGATGCTGATTTTAAATGCATAAGATAAATACGAAATAAGCTGAACTAAGAAAACAATTAAGAAATATTAAATATTCAAAAATAAGTTTCCAACAGCATTTTAAATAAAGAATTAAAACATTTAAAAATAAAATAAAGAACTGAAAGTTTTTTTTTTCTATTTTTTAGTGGTTTAGCCTTTTTGCACCACCCTTCTGCATATGTTAGAAACCCATGAACACTTAGAATAAAACAAAAAAAAATGTGTTCATCAAGGAACAGAAGGTGAGGGCACATGACGATAAAAAAATATTAGTTCATTTTTTTTCTCTTAGAATTTAAACATCCTGTAATAACTTGCAAGAAATATATTTATAATTTTTTTTAAATAATCAGACAAAAAAATTCAAATTTTAAAGTCCAGGGAGAAGCAAGCCACCACCCCCCACTTTCCTACCAGGGCTTATAGAAAGAAAGATTGTCTTAAATTAAAACACTTTGTTATTTCCGAAGTAGCCACCAGAGAGCGCCATCCTAAACCACGCTTGCGTTTTGGAGATGTTTTTTGTATTCTAACTTGTGTTCGAAGTATGTTCGGAGTGAGCAATTTAAACTGAGGTTTTGTTTTTAAGTGTACGTTCGCGCAGATTTTAATTAATAATTTATTTTTTTTTACTCGTTTTTCGCGGAATGTTAAATTTTGTGACTTCGTATCCGTTCCTTAAGAGCCTACGCTAGTCACGCGAAGAAACGCTTCAGCTAATGTTAAGTCTACGGGAAGGTTATCGCGTGATTTCTCGCTCGCATTTTAATATTTTTAAATGATTCTTTTTGCATAGGATAGCTGAGGTCGATCTCTAACGTTGTTAGTTTTTACTTTTTTGATTTTGGTTACAGTTTTTTTTATATAAGGGTAATTTCCCTTTCAGAACCGGTTCCAACCGGTTCCAAAATTGAAAATGTTCGCTTATAAAAAAAAACCGTAACCAAAATCAAAAATGTAAAAACTAACAACGTCAGAGATCGACCTCAGCTATCCTATGCAAAAAGAATCATTTAAAAATATTAAAAGGCGAGCGATAAATCGCGTGGTAACCTTCCCATAGACTTAACATTAGCTGAAGCGTTTCTTCACGTGACTACCGTAGTCTCTTAAATCATATTAATCTGATCTCGTCAAAGCGGATAAACTGCACTTTGTCCCACTGATTCATGTTCTCAGGATGAAAATGAATCATTGTGTTAATATGAATTTGCCGGATATGTCAAGCTTCAATTTTCATTTGAAAACATGCAAGACCTCCACCTCCTTATTCATTTCGACCGTACATCATTCTGGATAAAAAACGCAAGTTTTCTTTAAAAACAAATACGAGACTATTGTGACCTCTTGTGACAGCGTTTCAAGTAAGTGATGTTTGATTTTTTTGACATATTGATACGTTTTCTTGACACGACAGTTTATAGTATTACATAAAATAATTTTTTTAATCACATTAATTCTAGAAATACATATTCTTCGAATAATGTATTTATATGCTTTTAAACTAAAAAAGCTAGTAATATATACGTATATCTCCAACTATAATAAAGAAGGAAGTTTGTGTGTGTGTGTGTCTGTATGTCTGTTTGTCGGTCGTTTACTGAAGAGACCGTTGCACGCCTAGGTACAACATATGGTGGGAAGATACCTCTATGCATGTAATTGTTCATCTCGAAGCCAGATTTTGGATTTTTTGAATATATTTTTTTATTTAATTTTTAATGCGATTTTTAGTGTTTTTTCACAATTTTCTTAGATTTTTCTACATTAGTAACGGGAATCCGGTTCAAATCTTTTAGCCCAAAATAGTAACTTTTATCCTCTTTTCAATAAAGTTTATGCGAAATTCATACAGCGATTTTTGAATTTTTGGCGAATTTTTTCTTTCGACACTAAGAAATTTTGCCAGAATGCTTGATTGGTTCAGTGGTTGTGCTTCCATTTCAGTCTCAGATACGCTCAGAATCGTCATTTTTTTTCTCTTTTTAGCTTGGAGAAAGTTGATGATTCTTTAGAGATAAAAAAATCATGATTTTAAAAATGCGATTTTTAGTGATTTTTGACGTTTTGCTACGATTTACTCACATTAGTAACCGGAATCCGGTTCAATCTTTTAGCCCAATATGGTAAATATAGTAAAATTTATCCTCTTTTCAATAAAGTTTATGCGAAATTCGTACAGTGATTTCTGAATTTTTGGGATTTTTTTTTTCCTTCGACACTAAGTATTTTTACTCAGAATGCTTGATTGGTTCGGTGGTTGCTTCCATTTAAGCCCTAGATACGGTCAGAATCGTCATTTGGTTTTACTCTTTTCAGCTTGGAGAATGTTAATAATTCTTTACAGATAAAAATCATAATTTTAAAAGGTAAGGGCGGATTATTGATTATCCCGATTTTTTTCTTAGATTTTTAAATTTAAATTTCATTTTTTATGCGCTTATCAATATTTATTTCATGTTTTGCAGAGTTTTTTGTTTCAAATGACGTCACAAATCACCCACTACAAGTCAAATACCGTTGGAGTGCACTTGTGATTTGTAGCTAATAGGATTGTAAGAACAGCTTGAAGTCGACCGGGCAATTCTGATTGGCAGATTAAAAGGTCGTCAGCTAATTGCAGTTCGAACAGCGAGTTGTGAATTTTTGCGATTTGTTTTATGCGATATTTAGAGTTTTCTCATGTGTACGTCATTTATGTATTTGGTTTCAGAAATTAACAACGATAACTTACTGTTTTTGTATGTAAAAAAAAGTCATTTTGTTTCTGTTTAGAAAGTTAATGATAACTCCTAATTTTTTACGTCGTTTGTTAAATTCTGTGTCTGTGTGGGAGGGGGGCGAGGTGAGTGTTCAGTTGTAATTTAAATATCGCGTTAGTTTTCTGATCGAAACTTCCTCCTCCCCCCCCCTTGCCTCCAAAATCAGAACTTATTAGTCCGATTCAAACGAAAACTTTTCTCAGGTCCCCAGTACTATAAACTTCCGTATCATTTTTTCAGCCCTTGGTTACCACTATTTCTGAACATTAATGACCAGGATTAATGATTAGGGAGGGATATTTTCTCGGGTTCTATAGGCCCAATTAAAATGAGAATGACTTCATTCAGATTAACACGAACTATTTAAGGTATAGATAACTAATTAAGATACATATTTAGCACTACCTGGCGGTAGAAAATGGAACTAAAATATTTTTCTGCGCGTGCGCAGCACGCCAGCTATACTACATCGTAGGCAGCTGGGACACATGCCGGAGTTTCGATCGGAAAGAGTTTTATTTAGAACTGAGTGCACCCCCTAGCGGTGGGAAGTGAAATTAAACAATTTTGCATTTAAAATTTGTCCGATTCAAACAAAGGGCCGATTTCAATGACAATTGATTCATTCAACTTAACATGAACTAATTAAGATATAGATAACTAATTAAGACATAGATTTGGCGCCTTCTGGCGCTGGAAAGCGGAACTAAAAGATTTTTTGTGCGTGCACAGAACGCCTTCTGTAATTTGTCATAAGCAGCGAGGACACGTACCGGAGTTTCGTTCGGAAAGAAGTTTGTTTAGAACAGAGTGCAACCCCTGGCGGTGGAAAATGTAACTAAAAGATTTTGCATTTAATCTTGTCCGATTCAAACGAAATATTTTCTGACATTCTTTCAATGTCACACAGGTACTAAATAAACTTCGCTATTATTTTTTCAGCCCTTGTTTACCACCATTTATGAATATTAATATCCAGGGGGGTGATTTAATTTCTCGGTTCTGTGGGTCCGATTTCAACGCGAATCGGTTCATTCAACTTAACATGAACTAATTAAGCTATAGCTAATTATTTAAGACATAGATTTGGTACTCCATGGCGGTAAAAGTTGAAATACCAGATTTTTTCCGCTTGCACGGCACGCTGTCTATACGGTGTCGTAAGCAGCAGGAACGAGTGCCGGAGTTTCGTTCGGAAATAGGTATTTTTAGAACAGAATGCTCCACCTGTTGGTAGAAACTGCATGTAAAAATTTTTGCAGCGCGTGTCTATTTTTGCTAGCACGTCTGCTATACACGGTATCATAGGCAGCGGGTATACGTGTCGGATAATTTGTTTAGGACAAAATGCATCCCCTGGTGGTGTAACTAAAAGATTTTCCTGCGGGTGCGCCAGAAATGGCTATTTTTATTGAAACCGCAAAAGAAAGTTACCGTTTTAATAATCCCAGAAAACGAAAAAGCTTCATTTCACGCATCCTGGAGTATTAAAAAAGTATTGAATTATTTGAATCGAAACTCACAGTTTATGTCTCTGATACCAAAAATGCAAATTTTGTGAAAAATGGCCGGTAATTCTTTTTAAATTTTGACCAAAAACTGACCCGTTTCGAATCAAATAATCCAGATATTTGAGGAGGAGGATTAAATTTACTTCCGCTTCGGGTCCATCTCTCTATTTAATTTCCGAAAGACAAAGAGTTACCAGAGGAAGGATTTCGTGCAGCGATTTTTAGAGTGATTTCGCGTTTCGTAATAGTTTTGACGGGACCAGGCAACGCCGAACGGATCTGCTAGTATATAAATAAATTGCTTAATTTAATATAT
Source organism: Maratus michaelseni (assembly GCA_963931845.1). NCBI lineage: Eukaryota > Metazoa > Arthropoda > Arachnida > Araneae > Salticidae > Maratus > Maratus michaelseni. The sequence goes on from OZ007588.1 coordinate 298,751,219, forward strand.
CATTTTTTTTTTTTTATGAAAAAGTAGAAACGGAAAACAGTTCATGTATTTATGCGTTTAATGTGTTGATAATATGTTGAATTCTTTATAACATTCTCTTCTCTGGTTAAAACAATATTCTATTAACAAGTGATTTTTTGTTTGTTCGCTATGAAAAACGTATAAATTACTCGATTTTTAATATTGGATTACAAATATTTAAATGATGAAACATTTGTTGTGATCTAATTTTTATATTTTATAATTAAAAATGCGCGTATTTCGAAATAAAAACTTTTTTTGTTTCCTCCCGTTTTGGCTCTTCAAAAATTTTAATATTTGGATTCTTAATTTAAAATTGTTATTAAAACTAATAACTTTAATTTTATTTCATATGAAATAAATTAATATACAAAATAATATGTAAAATAAATTAATATTTAAATGAAATTTTCACTTTTCTGTGATTGTATAATAATAAATGGGAAAATATTTGAATATAAAGCAGGGCTGGGTACTTTTCCAAAAGCAGAATATTATTAAAGCTTGAGCAAACTGGGACATAGCACTTCCTGCCCCCCGCTCCTATTTTAGGGGGCCTCAAATTTCGTGTGTAATTTTCGGAACGCTAATATTTTAAATGTATTTTGACATTGCACTGACTATAATCAATATTTTGCACTTTTAGAGGTAAAAGTAAAAATGTGTTAATATGTGTGTGTTGGTATTGAAAAATATGGGTATTTGATAAATAGAGGTGTCCGCTTTTCGGCAATGTCTGTTATCGAGGTTTTACCTTCACAGCAGTATGAAACCTCCATAACAGACACCTCTTTTTAGCGAACAACTTTTTCAATTCACGATGCATACATATGTACATACGTTTACTTCTGAAAAACAGGCATCTCCGAATAGGGGACGAATGCTGCGGCACAGAATTGTCCACAATTAAGAGGTTTTACTGTTTTTAGATATTTTTCTAATCTTATCTTACTGTAAAGGTTCAAAACATTGAATATTATAATTTCAATATCTAAGGAGATTTAAAATATCAGGTTTACGAAAACTGAATACCAAATTTAGGGCCCCTAAAATCGGGGTGGAGGGGACGAACAGGCAGTGCCATGGTCCAGTTTTTCCATCCTTTAATCAAGTTCTGCTTCTGGAACAATCCTTAGCCCTGCCTTATATTCAAATATTTTCCCATTTATTAAGGATTCAATGTGATCAAATATCGCTGCATTTAATGCTTAAAGAAGAAGAAGAACAAAACAAAAACAAAAACAAAAAAAAAAACGTGGTGCTATTGCCGACAAATCAGAGAACAAAAGTGGGCCGGAATTCAGACGTTTCAAATGTCTGAAATTCAGACACAAATAAGCATCTTAAATATTAAGACACTCTGAAGTATCTCTTTTCTTAATCATCCTATTCAAACACTTAGGTATCTGCATTTCAGACATTTCAATATACGTTGTGTAAAGTAAATAATATACATGTAATACCAAGTTATCTCTGTTGTATAATACGAATTAAAACTAGATATATACGAAAATACTATTTAATTTGCCTATAGATGAATTAATTTCATTCTCAATTTAATAACTGAATTATTCAACAAATTTTAATAATCACTTGAAATATATATTATCCGCATAAAATGGTGTTCCAATTTAATTCTTTCTTAAAACAAAAATATTTATAAAATGTATTCAATGTGTTTATATTTCAGTTAGCTTCTCTAAACCAAATTTCAGAACAGAATGTATTAAATATAATGTATATATATATATATATATATATATATGTGTGTGTGTAAATAAAACTGTAATTAATTTCCTCGCATAAATTTATCATTGATTGTCATGGAGAGCATATGTATCATGTATATTTGTGTCGTAAATTATAAATTCCCTTACGAATATTTTTAATTTTAAAACCAGTTCATGAAATGTTCAGCATTTAATTTATTTTCATATTTTTTCTTCTATAAGATGAATTTACATTTCACGTTTCATGTAATTTATTGCTTGTTTAAAATTTTCTAATTTTTCTTTTTATTGCGAGAAACATATTTTTAATGTTTTGTTTTGTTTTTTCCCTGCAGAAAAAAAAAATTATATCTCTTTTTTCATTGCATTAAAAAATGAGCCACTTTTTATAATCGGATGTTTTACTCTTTTTAAACATAAGAGAAGGTTTTTTACATTTTTTCCCTTCAGTTCAAAAGAAATTCAACACCTTTTTCTCTTGACTAGCGTGAAATTATTATCTTCTCGTATATTTATAAAAACACAATGGGGACAAATTATTTCCATTTACTAATTGTTTCAGCAGGCAGTGTGATTAATACATTTTAAAAACATTTTTTAATATATGTAAATAGTTCAATAATGATTTTTTCGTAATTTAAAAATTAAAAAAGTGCTCTTTCTTTTGGAAATGTGTAATTTGATTTTCATTGCCGACATCCTCAATCTAACTGTTAATTAAACTTGATGGTAGGAACTTCTGTCTTAGGAGAAACTTGACATTAAAGAGCATTAAAAAAATCCTTTTTAGCTTTCAAAGTTTCTCTCGAATGATAATGTGAGTCAATAATTAGTGACGAATTGACACTGAATATTTTGTCTCTCAAGTTTTATTATTTTTTAAAATAACATGATTCCCAAAACTAAAATAATATTAATAAGATTCCTTCGTATTGTTTTTTTTATAACAAGATATAATAAAAATAGCATTTTTTATTATACGTTATCCAAATACATTATTCTCTCTAGTTTTCTGCCTTTTAATTCTATTTGAACTCCAACGAAAACAACAATTTATATTTTGTGACAAGAATGTTTTAAAATACTTCTTTTAAAAAATAAATAAATAAATTTGTATTTAAAAATAAATTTTTGAACAGGCTGGGACCCAACATCTAACAATATATCTGGTTCTATAAAATACCCCCCCATACACACACACACAACCTCTAAAAATAGAATGAAAAATTATGCGTCAAACGTAGATTATGAAACACTTCCCAGCACATTCAGAATGCTGCCACTAATCTTCTTCTATTAATAAGGTGAAAGATGATGTATAAGTAAACAGTTTGGAAAACGCATACCACATTTGAAAGCGCAATTTCAACAATTACCACTAATAGTCGCAAAAAAAACCCTAATTGTTTGTGCAGCCCTGTATATAATCTATAGATTTGTATAGGTACCAACAAAATAGTGTGCTAAAATTTTGTTCAGTTAGGAAACACATAACACAGTTGAAAATTCCCTTTCAGAAATTTCCATCAACAAACGTAAATGTACTCGAGATCTTTTGCGCAGCCCTGTATATGATCTGTAGAATTTAAACACACCAAATAATATTTTGAAAAACCCTTATGTGATAGAAATTTTCTGATAGCATATTAAAATACGTAAAAATAGTTAAAAATATCACAAATAAGATACAAAATGGCTGTTGACTAGTATAATAGATGTTACGCTAGCGATAAGAAACAAAAGACTTCATTATAAACTAGTCGTTGGGGGCCACCGTAATACTTACCCCTCATGGATATGCATAATGTAAAATATTAAAATAAAAATGTGTAAACTACTTATAAAATGCATTGCAATTCAAATAAAATCGTGGCTTGATGACGTCACAAACTTTAAAGGCTCGATTACTGAATTGCTTGAAAGAGGTTTTCCTTATAACTCCAAAAATAATAATCCTATTAACTAGCGGTTTATTGCATCTGATTAAGCGTCAAATTTCCAATTAAAATATATCTTTGAAGTGAAATTTGGATGAAATACAGGATCATGAAAAATCGAAGAGTGTGGAAAATAGGATTCCAAATATCTCGGCAACTCATTATCCGATCGACTTCACGCTTTATTCAAAATTTATGTTTTGTTATTGTCTTTTATATTCATTTCTTAAAATAAACAATTTCGAAAATTTTTATATACCTTTCATCAGAACGAATATTTCGAGAGTCCGAAAAAATTGTTCCGGTTAATCGAGGTTATTGAAATGAAATAGGCTTCTTCCCATTATTACATACTAAGTACATACCAAATTGCAAGTCTCTATCTCAATTTTTTCGGGAGATAGAGCGTTTACAGACACACACACAGACACACAGACGGACGGCAAATTTTTTTTTCTAAAACTATGTTTTTCGGAATCTCCAGTGTCTAAAACGTGTAAATCCGTCAAAAAAAATTTTTCGATTTTCAAAACGATTACAAGACTTACCCTATACTACGTATGATGGGTAAGTAAAAGCACATACATGCGCGTCTCTAATGCTGACATCCTAACTATGCTAGAAACAATTTGTTTAAAACTGTATGACATTTACACAATGGAGTAATTACAGTAGTTAAGTGACATTTCCTATCTGTTTTGCAATAAAAAAATTTTATGTATTTTTGTATGTTTCATGTAGAATCCGAACCAGCTATCAGGAATATTCTATCACGCAAAGGTTTTACAAAATTTTATAATGTAATTTTTATATACATTGTAAAATAAGTAGTGAAATTTAAATAAAAATTACATTTTGTTGTCAAATAATGAAAAAACGAATGACTGGCCAGGTTAAAACTTTTATATGTATGCATTTTGACATCAAAAAACGCATCATCCTATTTTAAAAAATAACACTGTTAATATTAAGATTATGGATTATTATACAACAGGTTTCGTGCTCGTATTAGTTCATAGTTTTTTATTAAGTAATCAAGAAAATGTTTTTACTGATGAATATTATGTTTTGTTTGTATTTAAAATGGTCAATTTTTGTGAAATATGTCATTGTTGATTTTACGTAATTACTGTGTCTCTAATGAATGTGACGTGATTGAGAGACTCTGATTATTCCATCGAATTCAGCACCCTAAAAATAGTTAAATGCACACATTTTCATGCGAGACACAGACAAAAAGTTAAAACTTGTTGACTGGTTTTACTGGAGATTTTTTCTCATATCCTGATTAGAAAAATTTTTGCTTCCAATCAATCTAAAATGTACCTTTTGTGATACCACTAGGGCATTTTAGTAACAACGGAAAAGCATTTAGCCAAGCTTTTAAATTACTTATTTCTGTCAGTTATTTTATGTCTATCATGGCAGAGTAATCAAAATTATTTTTTTATACATATTTTTATTTATATACATATTTACATATTTTTATGCAAATGTACTTTTCCCTTTAAAAATGTTAATTTCGACCATTTAACGCGTTAAATTGTTTCACAGTTTGATTTATCTCTGGCAATTAAATCACTTTATCTTTGTGTTGCGTTACTTTAATCTGCCCTAACGCGATATGTTTTTACACACATCATTTTCCTTGATAGAAGCATTGCGCTTTTCTATTTTTAAAGTTTGTGAGTATTTTGTTTCAATCTCCTGTTGCGAAGAACGGGTATACTGCTAATTTTTATATAAAGTTAAGGTCAAATACGCACACAATCGTAAATTGGTTCATACAATTAACGATATTCTGGGAGCTTTTTGATTTAAAACACTGTTATATTTAGAAAACGTGATGAATCCGTAGTACAGAAAAAAAAGAGAAATCTTAAAAAGATAAAAAAAAAATGTATATGATTTCTGCTGTAACTCCGCTATAAATTTGACTGTACTCCGTAATGTCAGCAATTAATAACTATATATATTATTTTAAAAAATTTCAAAAAATTTCTGTAAGCAATAAAATTTTATCTTAAAACTGACACCTAATTTTGTTACTGCTTCTTCGAGAAAATTCCGGTATCATACGTTAATTAGATGTGGATCCCGATTATAGAAAATTTACCGCTTTGATGTACGCTTGTTAGAAAGCGCGAAAATGTTAATATATTGAAATATATGTAATTTTTCTCTTATGTAAAATTTCTTTTTTAAGAAATGGTAATAGTATTATTTAGGCTATCTATTCAGTATTTCAAAATAGTTTTTTTCAAAACATATTCATAATTGAATTAATATTAAACAATTAATTGATAAAACAGTATTTTAAAAATATTCCACTATGTATATATTTTTTCTTTTTAGCGTTTAAAATATTTCATTGTTGCAGTTTCACAAGTTTTCTTGCAGTTTTCGTAACGAGCGCGGTTGGACTCAAAATTAACTCCACTGTCGTTGTAACTCGTGTACAGTTGTAACTTGCAAGAATATATGGCAATTTTTCTTTACGGCCTAGATAACGGAAAAATAACTTAAAATTAATTTATTAATTTATATGTAAGTCCTAAAAAATATTAAAATGTTGTTTTGTCGCCGGAAAAAAATATATGTGTGCATAAATTTTATATTTCTAGCATATCAGGAAGTGAGTGAAAAAGTATTTGCAATGCTCCATCCTTACATACTTGAACCAAGTTCAGTTAAGCAAAGGAATGTAAAATTTTAATATGCATGGTATCTATTTTATTTCGGTTAGTTTCTTATTGACTTGGTTAGAACAATTTAAACGAATAAAATAAATCAGTAATTTGAAGTAATACTTCCAAAGGAAAAGTATGTTAAACCATAACTACTGCTACTTTTCTCATAAATAGTGTAGCATCTAATCGATTTTACTTTTGCTTTCAAATAAATGACTATGCTTTGTGTTAATATTCATTATTCATTTCGAATGCAGTAGCAGTATCTGTAACAAGAATTCCATAATATATCACAAAATATATAAAAGCTTCCCGATAATTGCTAATCTAAATAAAAGGCTCGACTGAATTTTTATTATAAATAAATAAAATAATATGTATTGTAATAGAATGCACCGATATCTTTAAGTAATATTAGAGAAAATGCATTTTTAATACAAAGCAATTTCGATGGAATTATCTTTCAAGGCAGTTAAATTAATAACCTTAAATAGAAAGAAAATGCTACAGTTGTATCTGTTTAACTGCTGTGATTACGAAGCTTTTAAATCTAAATATATGTATATGATACTAGAAAGAATGAATAAGAAAACGTATTTTGTTTTCAATTGAAAAATTGGATTATGAAAGTCACGTTATCCGTTTCTCATTTAATTGGATAACGTTTTATATCATCCAATTACACGACCCGCTAGGCTCTCTCTCTTAGAGTAATATGTTATCAGAATATGCATATATTCTTCTTTCTATATTTAAGCTTTCGACGGAAATTGTATTTCTATGAGTAGAAAAAATCTATGGAATATTTGAAAGTGTATGTAACTATTTATTGAATTTTAATTTTATGGCCCTGTTTCATTTTATACATACGAAACTTTCCTTAAACAAAGTAAAAGTTTCTTTAAGTACAATGTTTCATTAAGTAAAAGATATTTCTATATGTCAAAGAAGACTATTAAGTCAAAAATATCAATGCATTTTTTACCAAAAAATATTAAAAATTTTAATATCAGAATGAATTTTGTTTCAATTACAGAATTAGATTATAAAATTTACGTTATTCATTTCTTATTTAATTGGATAATGTTAAATATCATCCAATTACACAATACATTAGGCTTACTCTCTCTCTCTCTCTTAGATTAATATGTTATCAGAATATGCATATATTATTCTTTAAATATTTAAGCATTCGGTGAAATTTGTACTTCTATGAGCAGAAAAATCTACGAAATATTTGAGAAGTGTACATAATTATTTATTCAAATATAATTGTATGGCCTTGCTTCATTTTAAACATATGAAACGTTCTTTAAAGACACATTTTTCTTTAAGTAAAAGATATTTTTTATTTCAAATAAGTCTATTAAGTCATAAATATCCATACATTTTTTACCAAAAAATATTACAAATTTGGACATTAGAATGACTTTCGTTACAATTAAACAATTAGATTATGAAATTCACGTTTTTCATTTCTTATTTAATTGAATAAAGTTTTATATCATCGAGTAGAAAAAATCTAAGATATATTTGAATGTGTATATAACTATTTATTGAATTTTAATTTTATGGCCCTGTTTCATTTTAAACATACGAAACTTTTCTTAAACAAAGTAAAAGTTTCTTTAAGTAAAAATGATGTTTAAGTAAAAGATATTTCTATATTTCAAAGAAGACTATTAAATGATAAATATCAGTACATTTTTACCAAAACATATTACAAATTTTAATATCAGAATGAATTTTGTTTCAATGAAAGAATTATATTATGAAATTCACATTATTCATTTCTTATTTAATTAGATAATGTTTTATAGCATCCAATTATACGATACATTAGGCTCACTCTCTCTCTCTTAGATTAATATGTTATTAGAATATGCATATATTCTTCTTTGAATATTTAAGCGATTGATGAAATTTGTATTTCTATGAGCAGAAAAATCTACGAAAGATTTGAGAAGTGTACTTAATTATTTATTCAAATTCAATATTATGCCCTTGCTTCATTTTAAACATATGAAACGTTCTTTAAAGACACATTTTTCTTTAAGTAAAAGATATTTCTATATTTCAAAGAAGACTGTTAAGTCATAAATATCAATGAATTGTTTATCAAAAAATATTACAAATTTTGAAATTAAAATGAATTTTGTTTCAATTAAAAAAATGGGTTATGAAATTCACGTTATCCATTTCTTTTTTAATTGGATATAGTTTTATATCATCCAATTACACATTACGTTAGGCTCACTCTTTCTCTTAGAGTAATATGTTATCAGAATATGCATATATTCTTCTTTGGATATTTAAGCATTCGATGAAATTTGTATTTCTATGAGCAGAAAAATCTAAAAAAGATTGGAGAAGTGTACTTAATTATTTATAAAAAATTAACTTTATGGCCTTGCTTTATTTTAAACATATGAAACGTTCTTTAACGACACATTTTTCTTTAAGTAAAATATATTTCTATATGTCAAAGAAGACTGTTGATTCATAAATATCAATAAATTTTTTGCCAAAAAGTAGTACAAATTTTAAAATTAGAATTAGTTTTGTTTCAATTGAAAAAAATGGGTTATGAAATCCACGTTATCCATTTCTTTTTAATTGGATAAAGTTTTATATCATCCAATTACACGATAAGTTAGGCTCACTCTTTCTCTTAGAGTAATATGTTATCAGAATATGCATATATTCTTCTTTCGATATTTAAGCTTACAATGAAAATTGTATTTATATGATCAGAAAAATCTAAGAAAGATTTGAGAAGTGTTCTTAACTATTTATTCAAATTTTATTTTATTACAAATTATTATGGCACAGTTTCTTTTTAAATATATGGAAATTTCCTTAAACACACATTTTCTACAGATACATCTATGTGTCAAAGAAGTCTATTTATTAATTCATAAATATTAATATTTTTTTTTGCGAAAACATATTAAACATTATGAAATTAGGATGCATTTAGTTTCAGTGGTTGTTAAACATCGCTATGTTTTCCGTGTGTTTATAAAACACTTCAATGGGAAATAAAACACAAACACACAAAATTATGGTAAAAACGAAAGTTTAAAAGTTAACACTTGAAATGAAAATATAACTAAAAAAAAACGGAAACAATATTAATTAAAAGTCTTTGAAATTTCATAATTTCCAACCGGTGCGATTCGTGAATAGCACTATTTTCAAATAGTGGTATTCAAGATCAAGTAAAACATACAAATGATAAGAATAGAAAAAGAAGATCAAGTAAAAAAAAAATCATTTTGAAAAGTAATTTTCAAACCATAAAAATCAGTAAATAATTTTACTGGATCCAAGTACTGATATAACATATTCGTTTTATTTAATTCGTCAGATTTCTGTCATTAAACGTGGCGAATATTTATATTAAAAAATAATGGTTCTAAAAAAAAAAGAGGATTGGAAAGTATGGAAATGAATAAACAAGAGCGCAAAATCATGCGTTAAGCATAGATTATGTAACACTTTCCAACGCTCCCAAAATAATTTTACAAATCATTACCGTTTAATAAGCTGAAAGATAACATCTAAGTAAACAATTTGGAAAACGCATAACATATTTAAAAATGTAATTTCAGGAATTTCCAAGATATACAATATTCGGAAAATTATCCGAATACTTTTATTCAGCCCTGTATATGATCTATATATTTGTATATATACTACATAGGATGCTAAATTTTAGTTTAGTTTGGAAACGCGTAGCACAGTTTAAAATTCTACTTCTGGACACACAGAAAAAGGAATTGATTAAAACTACAAAACATGTGTTGTTGAGTACATTTTGGTTGTTTTAGCAAAATTCAAGCAAAATGGTTCAATTTTACTTGAATTAACAAAACATTTTTTGCTGACGATACAAAAAAATTTTTTGTTGATTCAAACAAAATTTCCATTGACCTATATTTAAACAAAAAGTTTTGTTGGGTCAACCAAATTTTTGTTGATTCAACAAAATTGTTTTCTGGGTGGAGTTTCTGTCAATAAACGGAAATGTGTTCGCAAACTTTTGTGCTGCGATGTATATGAAATACAGAATGTATACACACCAAGTAATAGGCAAAAAGTGAGGTAAATTTAAAATCGTGTTCAGCAACTTAAAACGCACTTCCCGGAAGTATTTTTAACAGACAGTAGAAAATTCTTTTGTGTGTCCCTGTAAATAAACAATGACTGCTATACACACACTATTCTGTAGTAAGCCTCTTGTAATGCACCTTAGTGATATATAGAAATTTCAATGCGTTTAAAATAGTGAAACATTATTTAATTAAACCGCAAACGATTTTTCTCCATAGACGTAATGTAACGGAATTCTTTTGACTGTCCCTGTAAAGTAACTATAAGTGCTATGCACACCCTATTCCATATTAAGCTTCTTGTAATGAACCTTAGGGATATATATAAATTATAATGCGTTTGAAATTGTGTAACATCCTTAAAATAAACCGCAAATGAATTTTCCCCATAGATCGTAATATAACGGGATTCTTCTGAATGTCCCTGTAAAAAAAACTATAAGTGCTAAACACTTCAGTTAAAATAGGGAGCATGCTATAGATAACGAAAATAACATATAAAAATTGCAGGGCAATCCGAGAATATTTACGGGAGTTAGAGCACGGACAGGCGGCAGACGGCCATACGGCCACACAAACCGAAGTCATAAACACTTTTCAAGTAGGTTGGAATGAGTTAAAAAATCCCTTTCTTTGTCTGTTCTTAATCATGCAAAAAGTCATTGAATTACAGTTAGTATTTCATGCGTGTGCATCCCTTCAAGTATTATTGAGTTAATAGGTTTTACTGAAGACATATAACAGGGGACAAAAACAACTGAAAAATACTGTGGGGTACATTATTCTCGGAAACTACTACATCGATTTCAATATTTTTTTTTTATTGCTTAATAATATAATTAGTTATAATTCAATCGTTTCGTGTTTCTGAAAAATCAATTGTTTTTTAATTACGTTAGTTAAAAAAAACCAGAACTTTTTTTCGCAAAATCGTGTAATTATTATTATTTTTATTTTTACTGGCGGATACAACCAGAACTTTTTTTCGCAAAATCGTGTAATTATTATTATTTTTATTTTTACTGGCGGATACAACCAGAACTTCCTGTGTCCCAGAATATAGGTAAACTTTTTTTTTAATACATAATTTACATTATGTATATTTTTTTAGATTACTCACTAACAACTCCAAAAAGTTTTTTGATATGACCAATATGATTGATGTATTCAAATAACGTGTTTTATAACATAACTTAAACATGTTTTGTAACATAATTTACATTATGCATATTTTGTTAGATTACTCACTAACAACTCCAAAAAGTTTTTTGATATGACCAATATGATTGATGTATTCAAATAACGTGTTTTATAACATAACTTAAACATGTTTTGTAACATAATTTACATTATGCATATTTTTTTAGATTACTCACTAACAACTCCAAAAAGTTTTTTGATATGACCAATATGATTGATGTATTCAAATAACGTGTTTTATAACATAACTTAAACATGTTTTGTAACATAATTTACATTATGCATATTTTGTTAGATTACTCACTAACAACTCCAAAAAGTTTTTTGATATGACCAATATGATTGATGTATTCAAATAACGTGTTTTATAACATAACTTAAACATGTTTTGTAACATAATTTACATTATGCATATTTTGTTAGATTACTCACTAACAACTCCAAAAAGTTTTTTGATATGACCAATATGATTGATGTATTCAAATAACGTGTTTTATAACATAGCTTAAACATGTTTTGTAACATAATTTACATTATGCATATTTTGTTAGATTACTCACTAACAACTCCAAAAAGATTTTTTATATGACCAATATGATTGATGTATTCAAATAACGTGTCAAAATTTATTAAAAGCGTTGTAGACGCGTGTCAGGAGATAAAATCCGAAGAAATCGCGAAATATTTCGCTAAATACAACAGCCATTTTGATTCTGATAACTTGAAGGATTTAAGCGCATAGTTTGAGTACATGTCTTTTAAATTTGTATTTTGTTCATATTATTTTATTCATTTATTATTGAAATTTTAATTTCACTGTGGAATATTAGCCGGAAACAAATGTTGAACAATTTATACTGTTTAAAGTGAAAACGGGTTAAAGTTTCGTAATCGGGCTGTATGCAATAGAGTGTCATTTTAAAAAAAAAAACATGATTGAAAATTATTTTTTAAACTATAAAAATCAGTAAAATGTGATGCAGTTTTCAAACCAATTGCATTTAAAATAAAATTAACTCTATATTCGACAATGTAAAAATGGAAATTTTGCGACGTCTATAAATTTCAAAATTTACTGTTAAAACCAAATTTATTGGTCATCTGGTTAACATCAGGTATTGCCACCGTCAATAAAACATTAGCGATACTTGCTGATATGTTTTGCTTGTGTTGACTTTGTTTATAATATAGATTTCTTGCTAAACGAATCACTTTATAGTTAAGCTATTGCCAAAACTATAGAAAGTTATTTTGAAATCGCTTCATTATTTCCCGAGGAAACGGTACTTCAATATGAGCTGTGTCCCATAAAAAATGGCCAGTGTTTTTACCTGAAAATACTTCAATAACACAATGATTTGTATCCGAAAACTGCGGTATTATAGCTTATATAAACATAAAAAATAAAGATTATAGCATATTAACTGCAAAATGACATTGGAACACAATATTTCTCTGCAGTTCAAGAAGTAACCTAAATGTAAAAAAAATATATATATATATTCATTGGTGAAAACTCCAGGGATATAGAAAACTATAGAAGAAGTATATAGAAACAGACTATAGAAAAATAACTTAAAGATCGCTTCAGTACTTCCCGAGGAAACGGTACTTCAATATCAGGTGTTTGTCTATAAAATACGGCAAGTGTTTCTGCCTAAACATTTCTCAATAACATAATGCTTTGACGAAAACAACAGTATTATGTGTAATATATAAAAAATTATAAGTATTATACATAATAAATTTAAGTATTACATATAATAAATTGTGATTTATTTTAAATGTTTCCATGTTTTCAATTTGAAGTATTATAGCTTTCATAAACATACAAATTAAAGATTATAGCATATTAACAGCAAACTGTCATTAGAACACATATTTCTCTGCCTTTTACGACGCAACAGAAATGTAAAAAAAATATATATATCAACATTGGCAAAAAATCCAGGAATGTTCTATCGAATCCACAGATTATTTCTAAATTCATATATACAAATATTCTACATGTCAATCTTAATTGATAAATAAGGTTCGAAAAATAATCTTCCTTTAATTCATAAACTTAAACCATTAACAACGTTATAACATAAATATGAAAAAAATGGCACAAAAAAATACATACGGCCGTTTCGAGGATTTTTGGATTCCCTTCCTCAATGTGAAAAAAAAAAATAAATAAATAAAATGGGTTCAAAGAACCCCTCGGTTATAGCCCCAAATACTGGCTTGATTTGAAAATGTCTCATACTAGGGGGCCAGTACTCGGGGCTTTAACCAAGGCGTTCTTTAAACCTCTTTTTTTTTTTTTTTTTTTTTTTTTTTCACACTTAGGAAGGGGATCTAAGAATCCTCGAAACGGCCTTATGTAATTTTTTGTGCCATTTTGTTTCATATTTAAGTGTTATAACGTTGTTAATGGTTTTAGTTTATGGATTAAAGTTCGCACAAAGTGTTTGATTTATGCTTAATCTTCATTAACCATAAAATCAAAGACTCCGAATAATATTTTTTCGAAATAGTTTCCAATTTTGATTCAATGAAATTTAATGGACAACAAACCCTAATATTTTAAACCTCGCAGAATCTCTTCTCAGTATGCTAAACATTCCACCTTTGTTGAACTTCTTATTTATTTATTAAATCATATGTTCCATTTATTTTACTTCCAAATGGATTAACAAAGCTTTCAGGTTGACGGGTGTTTTCTATTGGGTGTAATTAAGATGCTTTGCAGAAAGTATTTTCTAAATTATTTATTTAATTACAATTTCTTCTGTGTCTTGCTTAGGATATTTGAATTTGAATTTAATGCATATTGTTGAATAATTAATTGTACTTCTTTATCATTAATATTTAAATCCACTATACAGTCATTCTTAACATTAATATTTTCTGTCTGTGTTTCATCCAGAATAAACGGAAAAGTTTATTTTTATCTTACTGTTTGAATGTTAAAAACGGAAATATTCCTTCCAACACATACAAATGGAAATGATTCTTTTCAATTGAGAGAAACCGAAAAATTCCAGTTAAATGTTTGCAAAATTAATAATTTGTCGTAATCCAAGTAGTTGGATGTAGCCAACTGGTGTAGAGGGCAAAACATTCATGTGGTAGTTTCGAGGACCGAGGTTTGAGTCCAGAAGAAGACATGGCGATAAAAGACAGGTGTAGGATAATATTCAAATAAATGGAAAAGTTTCTCTTTATCTTACTTTTTGAATGTTAAAAACGGAAATATTCCTTCCAAGACATACAAATGGAAATGTTTCTTTTCAATTAAGAGAAACCGAAAATTTCCAGTTAAATGTTTGCAATTAATAATTTGTCGTAATCCAAGTAGTTGGATGTAGCCAACTGGTGTAGAGGGCAAAACATTCATGTGGTAGTTTCGAGGACCGAGGTTTGAGTCCAGAAGAAGACATGGCGGTAAAAGACAGGTGTAGGATAATATTCAAATAAATGGAAAAGGTTCTCTTTATCTTACTTTTTGAATGTTAAAAACGGAAATATTCCTTCCAAGACATACAAATGGAAATGTTTCTTTTCAATTGAGAGAAACCGAAAAATTCCAGTTAAATGTTTGCAATTAATAATTTGTCGTAATCCAAGTAGTTGGATGTAGCCAACTGGTGTAGAGGGTAAAACATTCATGTGGTAGTTTCGAGGACCGAGGTTTGAGTCCGGAAGAAGACATGGCGATAAAAGACAGGTGTAGGGTAATATTCGATACAAACACCTGTTCCGTGTAAATATGCATCAGTATGTATAACTGATATATATATATATATATATTAAATATTGTGCTATTGCTCACAGTTTTTTTTCTAAAATCACACATGTTCCGTCTTGAAGAGAGGAAAACTTCCATTTTTAAAACTAGGGAATGGCAAAACAGAAGTTTTGCGGGGAAAAAAAAAAAAATAAAAATAAAAACAGAAGATAGACGGTAACTCGTTTTTTTTTTTTTTTACTTTTTTGTATAGTGTAGCAATATTTATTCTTCGTTCTGAATTCTCTTATTGGGCTACGTTATAAAATGAATGCACAGTATTTACTTCCGTGTATTATTAATCGCATTGCCGAAAATTTAGAGAGAACACAGAATTGAGAATTTAACTAAAACTTGAAATACATATCAGGGGTAATATCTTTGTTATGTTGCTATTTAAATGCATATGACATATTTAAGTGCCGTGTAAACACACCTTATTAGTTAGCATGATTTTTAAATAATTGTACAAAATAATTAAGGAGTTGAAATTTGTAAGTTAAACGTGACAAATGACATGCGTTCGTAGTCTTATAATGTAAAAAAGAAATCATCGTTATTATTTCAGTGAAATGAATTATAGCGTCTGATATGAGCGACATATGAGCATGCCTTTTTTTCTTATTACGTATACCACGTTTACAGATGCGAATTTCTTTTTCAACACCAGACAGAGTTGCAAAATTCCCCATGGAGATCTTTCTTTGCGAATAATTACCTCCATGGTTTTATATTTCTATGACTCACGATGAACGAATTTTTGTATTTATTTACTTTAATGGATTGAGATATTAGGCTGTCAACTACTTTCCACTGAAGTTTTCTCAGAATCTATACATTTATTAATGTAACTGATCTCTCAAGCAAACAATTTTTTTGAACGATCTTTCTAAATATGTAACTTTTATGCCATTTTTTTCGAAAAATATTTTCAATGATAATGTCCGCTTGGTATATGAAAAAGGAAGTGGTCAACACGTATTTGTTTTCCCCAAGTACATAACTTGTGACTTTATTATATAGACCAGAGGGCCCGTGCGAGGATTTCGCATTGAATCTAATATTTTTTAGGTACTTCTCTATTATGCTATCAACCACTTTTCATAACAAAAAACTATCGCCAAATTGTAAGATTAAACGCCAAAAATGCAGTCCCATTTACTTGATGTCAGAAGCATTATACGTGTTTGTTAAATCATCAAGTGGTTTTTAATTCGACATTTGCGTGTATTTTTCATTATGTTTTACTGGTTTATTAGTTATTTCATTCATTAAAATAACAATTGTGTCCTTAAATTCTTATATTTTATTTATTTATTTTGATATTCCAATGGCAACGTTCTCCCGTTTATTTGGCGATAGTTTTTTGTTATGAAAAATGGTCGACGGGATAAAAGAGAAGTACCATTTTTTATCAATATGTAATAGTTATTAGATGCAGGTTTAAACTTCTAAAGGAAAAGCAAGGATAAAAATATCTGTAAACAACATTTAGTTGTTAGTCAATCCAGAATATCATCTAATTTATTCCATCAAAGTATCGTATTTTAACTGCATTAGAGGATGACGTCATCCGCTTCGGGGAAAACATGGGACATAGAAATATAAATCTAAACATTTCAATTTCAATTTCGCTTTTTAATCATAAGTATAAAATAAACCCGTGCGGTGTTTTTTATAATAATTTCTGAGCCTCATATAATGTGGTATTTTATTTATTTTTTGGCAACAATGTTCTGAGGAAAACCTTTCATTTCATTTAGGAAAACAATGCCGATTTAATTTTTAATTATCAGCAATTTTTAATCGAAAACATGTTTTAACGAAATGTTAAGTGTGCTATGTCAGAAGCGTATTCAAAATCCTTTCATATGCTATCTCATTCGTCGTTCTGAGTTTCGTATTTTCTTAGAAAATGGGATGTTGACAGGAGAAATAATATATATGATTAAGTATGATAGGATTTAATAGAATAAAGAAAACTTGTATTAATATATTTTTAACACTTTCCAACCTAGTTGAAAAGTGTTTATGACTTCGGTTTGTCTGGCCGTCTGCCGTCTGGCCGTGCTCTAACTCCCGTAAATATGCTCGGATTGTTCTGCAATTTTTATATGTTATTGTCGTTACCTATAGCATGTTCCCTATTTCAACGGAAGTGTGTAGCACTTACACTTTTTTTACAGGGACACTCAAAAGAATTCCGTTACATTACGGTCAATAGGGAAAAATCATTTTCTGTTTATTTTAATGAGGTTACACAATTTCAAACACATTGTAATTGATATACAAGAAGCTTAATATGGAATAGGGTGTGTATAGTACTTATAGTTACTTTACAGGGACAGACAAAAGAATTCTGTTACATTACGTCTATGGAGAAAAATCGTCTGCGGTTTACTTAAATAATGTTTCACTATTTTAAACGCATTGAAATTTATATATATCACTAAGGTGCATTACAAGGGGCTTACTACAGAATAGTGTGTGTATAGCAGTCATCGTTCATTTACAGGGACACACAAAAGAATTCTCTACTGTCTGTTAAAAATAATTCCTGGAAGTGAGTTTTAAGTTACTGAACGCAATTTTAAATTTAACTCACTTTTTGTCTATTACGTGGTATGTATAAATTCTGTAGATCATATACAGGGAAGCACAAAAGTTCGTGAACACATTTCCTTTTATTAACAAAAACTCCAGAAAGAGAATTTTAAACTGTGCTACGCGTTTCCTAACTGAAGTAAAATTTAGCATCCTATGTTGTATATATACAAATCTATAGATCCTATACAGGGCTGAATAAAAGTATTCGGATTACTTAGATGTTATCTTTTAGCTTATTAAACGGTATGATTTGTAAAATTATTTTGGAAGCGTTGGAAAGTGTTATATAATCTATGCTTGACGCATGATTTTTCGTTCTTGTTAAGTTTTGATTCTATTTTCATAAAATTTGAAGTGACTCTAAATTCTGCAACGATTATATATATTAAATTTCAACCATTCCGTTGGGTAGATTTTGCGCTGTTATATGCGGACGGACGGACAGACGGATGGGCCAGACAAGGGCAAAAGGTGCTACGTATTTACACAAACACAAACGCACCTATAAATGAATATTGTTAGCCCTTTTTGTAACGTTTACTTCATTTACTTGTAATAAATATTTTATCTTATTACCATGAGTTATTCATAGCTTTTCAGATATAAATTAAATATTTCTGTAAAGTATCCAACAGCTTAATTTGTAAATATCTGAAACATTAAGTTCATTACTATTTTCTTCCGGTCTTCTAAATAATAATTACAAATGATGTATTCAACTCGTGTTTTTGAATATACTTGATGTACAAAATTTTCTGAAAGAATGCATAGAATAAAAGCACCGAGTATAAAATTTAAATGAAAACGCAGTTAAGAGCGAACCAAACAAAACGTAATTAAAAGACCAGGACATGCAGAGGTAAATTAAATGTTCTGTAAATCTTTTGAAATGCTATTGAAATAGTGAAAAAGTTTAACGTATTTTCGAAGTAAAGATTTTAAGTCTTCTTTTGACAGTTAAAGATGAATAGATTTACATCTTTAAAACATTCACAACATATTTGTCTAAAGCACTTGCTATTTTGCTGTTATCATTCATTACATTTCAATGCAACAGTTTTCAGAAATTTTCATTTTATTTTATATTTTGCATTAATTATTAAATGACATTATTTTTAGTAAATTATATTTATACATATATAGGGAGCATCATTGAGAAATTTAAATATAATTAGAAAAAAAATATGGCGCATGGAACATTTTAAAATCCTAAACACTTTTTTTATCCAATTTATAGGTCCTGTAACAAATATTTCTGTACTTGAAATATCAAAAATTACTAATGTAACATATACCAACCAATATTACTCAAAAAATAGTTTTAATAAAATCAATCATACCAATTTTGTGTCTGGTAAACTAAAATTATGTATGGTTTATAAATTAAAATAAAATGAAATTTAACGAAATAACATGGAATTAGTAGATACGTTTCAGAAAGAAGGAAGAATGAAAATTTAAATTTTTTATAATACTACGTCCTATTAATATTCAGCATCTGAAGTTATTTCTAATGACATAATAAACCTTTCGCAATATCCGAAAAAGAAAAAAAAGATATAAAATCTGCAAATATTACAAAATTTTTCAACATAAATGCATCGTCGTCGGAAAAGAAGAAAAAGGTAACTTATCTTTATAAATAGAACATCCAGTTACAATACTTCAATAAAATTTTAATGAGCATTTTGTATATTTTTTATAGTAATATATTCTATGACGGAATAAATATTCATAAAAATAAAAAATCTATTTAGTCTGCAAATGTAACTCTTTGCGAGGAAAAAAAAATTCGTATGTCACGAGATCAGTTCAACCATGTCAAAGGACGTTTTAAATGGGAGTGGGTGAAATAGCTGTTGCCTGTGGCTGCACAAAAATGCAAACGATTCTCTTAAAAATAATCGTAATCTGTTTTTTTTTTTTGTAATCGCATGTTGTTATTATAAATACTACCATTATGCTGAAAAGAAAAGAAAACTAGTCAAATGTGCCAATCCCAAAACTGTCTTCTATCTCAATCGTGTTAATACTTCAAAATTCGCTTTCGCATCGCCAATTACAGGAAAACACGAAGCTAAAATGCGTGAAACCCGATTAAAGAAGATTCATTCCCAGATCACGTCAATATTGAATTTGAATGAGAGTAACGCCAAATTAGTCCTCTACGGCCAAGTTGACTTCATTTATGGCAACCTATTTTAGTCGCCAAATTTGGTGATATTTCGCCAAGTGTCGCGAATTTTGGCGAGAATTTGACGTTGGCAAATACTAGTTGGAATAATAGTTACAAGAATGAGAAATGTCAAAATGTTGAAAATGTCAGCCACCCCAAAATTTCAAACTTCTACATCTCAGCCATTTTTAAGATATTGGCAAAACAAAAATTGCTCCGGAATCCCCGGATCAAGGGCGAACATTTAACGGAAAAAACTTTTAGGATTTCTAAATTTTTTGTAATTTTTTTGAATTTGAAATCCTTAAAGGGTCATCACAGCACCCCCTGTCGTCAAAATATCCCCAAATTCAACTAGAACCTGCAGACTATAGTAAAAAATATAGAAAAAATGGCTCAATTATTTGACAAATTTCATACACTTTTCGATGATACAATAGTGAAAATGGAAAAAAAATCGCGATCACAGCGGCCCCTTTCGTCGAAATATCCCCAAATTCAAGTAGGACTTACTTGCCATAGTCAAAAACATACAAAAAAATTGTTTTAATTTGAGGCATAATTTCGTACACTTTTCGATTATACAATGAGGGCACACAGATGGACAGACGGGCAATTTGTAAAAACATGTTTTTCGGAATCTCTGGCCCCTAAAACGTGTAAATCCGTCAAAAAACTGAAGTCGAAAAAAATTTCGATTACAATACTTTCTTCTATTATAGATAGAAGAAAGTAAAAATCATCATTTTCTAACTTGTTTTCGAATTTGAATGTCCATTGTACCTAAAAAATGTTATTGAAAAATCCATCAATAAGAATACCTTTGACAAAATGAATTTTACACATAATCTATTCATATAAAACGAAAAATGGATCTTTTAAAACCGATTTCGGCTAATCTGAGCATGCACAATGAACACTTTACGATTATTTTCTGTTGATAAACGGAGTGGGAGGCCTGTTTTTAACTGGTTTGATTTCAGTGACCTTTGAGCGAAATCGAGATGGCAGAGTGGTCTAAATTACCAGAAAATGAATTCTAGTTCTCTAAAGGGAGCTTGTCTTCTACCACCGCTCTTGATACATGATCTTTTTCAGATGTTGTTTTTGTTTTCATAACTCAGTTCAATATTGCATATTACATTTTACAAAGAGTTATAGAAAAGTTAAAGTTATAGAAATATTTTCTTCATTATTATAAGGAAAAATTTGCAATCCCCAACAAACATAAAATTAATGATTTTAAATTCAAAATTTTGAATTAATGTTTGGCAAGTAATTACAGATTAAATAAATTGAAATGATCTGCAATTTTTGATATATTTTTTATTCCAATTGATCAATAGCACATAACATGAGAGACGGTAGTTTCTCGAGTGACGCAGAGAAAAACCGAAAACCGTAAGCCCAAAACCGATATATATACTAAGGAAAGTAGATGATTATTTGTTGTTAAAAAAAATTAAATTAAACCCTGAAAGAAGGAAAATATTTATATTAAAATTATTATATATTAATTTCAACCTAAAAAAAAATCATTACTTGTAAAATTTTTAAGAAAAAACTCTTGCAGTTGTTCTTTTTCAGATTTGAAAATTGAATTCTCTAGATCTGCAATATGTTCTGCTGACTGTATCCGTGACAGTTAAGCAGCCGATCCCCAGTCTGGAGAGGTTTTGATTTCTTTTAACCAGGTTCCTGACAAATGCGGTCGCCAGGTCGCCACTAGCGACCAAGTGTTTTTATCTGACGACTAAGTTATTTATTCCGCAAGTTTTTGTTTAAAAAAAGAGACTTAAAAAATCAACACAGATTGCATTTTTTGTCTTTTTCGAAATTTTTAATTTGACAAAAATAATTTTATCAAATGTAAATTTTAAAATTTTAAAGTAATAAAATCAGAAGTATTTCACTGACGTCGACTCTCGACAGGAAAATAGAGAAACTAGTCGGATGTGCCAATCCCAAAACTTTCTTCTGTCTCAATCATGTTAATACTTCTAATTTCGTCCTCACATCGCCAATAAAATCAATATTTTTCGTCATTCTGTTGTACGTCAGCTGCTTACGAATCATCAGGTTACCGGGATGTAATCAACTGATGTATACTAAACTACGAAAAGTTCTTTTGGCCTGTACCGATCGGAACAGATAGCCTCTCTATTCCTTGGTTTTACAATTTTAGCTAATTTTACTGGAAAACGCGAAGCTAAAATGCGTGGAACCCAATTAAAGAAGATTCATTCCCAGTTCTCGTCAACATTGAATTTGAATGAGAATATCGCCAAATTAGTCTTCTACAGCCAAGTTGGCTTCATTTGTGGCAACCTATTTTGGTCGACAATTTCGCAATATTTCGTCAATTGCCGCCAAGCTTGGCGAGAATTTGACGTTGGCGAATATAAATATATAGTGTTAAGCATTTAAGAATAGGAACAATGGTTACAACAATGAAAGAAAATTTGCTGAAACCCTGTTAACTAAAACTCATAAATTAAACCCGTTTAAGATGAATTCTGCTGTCTTGTTTGAAAATGTCAACCACCCTAAAATTTCAAACCGCTATATCTCTGCCATTTTTTAATATAGAGACAAAACAAAAACTGCTCCGGATTCTACGGATCAAGGCCGAACATTTAACGGAAAAAACTTTTAGGATTTCTAATTTTTTTATACATCTTTTTGAATTTGAAATCTTTAAATGGCTATCACAGCGCCCCCTTCCGGCGGAATATCCCCACATTCTAGTAGGACCTGCTGGCTACAGCCAACAACATATTAAAAATTTTTGATTTAATTATCTGCATAACATCATACACTTTTCGATGATACAATAGTGAAAATCGAACAAAAATCGCGATGGCAGCACCCCCTTTCGTCGAAATATCCCCGCATTCAACCTGGACCTGCAGGCTATGGTCAAAAACATAGAAAAAAAAATTGGTTCAATTATCTGCATAACCTTATATACTTTTAGATGGTACAATAGTGAAAATGGAATAAAAATATCGATCACAGCGCCCCCTTTCGTCGAAATATCCCCAAATTCTGATATAATCTGCTTGCCATAACCAAAAACATAGAAAAAAAATAGGTTCAATTTGAAGCATAACTTCATACACTTTTGATGGTACAATGAAAAGGCACGCAGACGGACAAACGGACAGACGGACGGACGGACAGACGGACAGACAGACATTTTGTAAAAACGTGTTTTTCGGAATCTCTGAACCCTAAAACGTGTAAATCCGTCGAAAACCGGAAATCGAAAAAAATTTCGATTTCAATACTTTCTTCTATTATAGATAGAAGAAAGTAAAAAATATTTTCATGCTTCACTATTTAATCAATGCCTCTCCCCCCCCCCCTCATCAAATATAGAATTTGTTTGACTCAACCATCCGGACATTTAAAGCATTCGGCAATTAGCAATTCCCAAACATGCCGGTTAATTCCTCCTTTAGAGTATTATTTTTCATAGATATATAATTTGAATAAGTTTCATTAGAAAACTTGCTTTATATTATCTTGCTAAATTATGTATTATTCTAAACTATATAACTAATAATTCTAAACTATGCGTTGGAGGAAGTGGTATAAATGTTTTTACTGGCGACTAGAAATTTTTTTGTTAGCTACTAGATTTTATAAAATTTGTAAGGCCCTGCTTTTAACTATTACAAACAAAAATTCTGTATCGATGTCTGACACGGTATTGATGTTACGAAGCTTTTTTCTGTAAACCTTTAAGTTGTTTATCGTCAAGGTTTGATAGGTACTATCAAGTATTAATTTTAAATAGCGTTTTAGGAAAGAACATCATTTTTATCCAAATTACAACATTTTCGAATATATTTATCTATATTTCCTTATATGTATATTTACTGTAGTTGTTATTAATAATAAAAATAATAATTAATAAGGGTTGGATAATTCTCTTAATTTAATGACAACTAACGAAAATTTTAATTTATTTTCCATTTTACATCACCGAAATTAAAATTAATATCTGTCATATTTTCCTTAATTTTATCGCGATAATAACGATTTTCTCTGCATAAATAACTTCTGACAGATTATTTCAAAAACATTACTGCTCTATTTTATTTTCATAAAAGGTTTTATCTATTCAGTTAATTAATAAAATCCCATTTTATCACACTTGCTATCGTTAAAACTTAATTGCGTTTTTGTAAATGACGAATAAGAATGGGAAATTTGTAATGGTGATTTAGAAAAAAAAATGTCAGACATTAGGTGCGGGTCGTTTATGAACAATCCACTTTTGAAATAAGAATAATTAAAAATTGAGGAGCAAAATTTAATTAAAGATTGTGGCCTTGCTTTTTCTCAAAAAAATATTTAATTAATCCTGAGATTTATTGCTAAATCTTTCTTTTAATTGCAGCAAAATTAATTTTTATCCATTGTTTAATTTTTTTTCTGGCAAAAATACGTAAAAATACATAATGGTCGTAACGGTTTGAAGAGAATTAAGCATGACTTTTGAAACTGAGTTTATATTACTTAGTACTGAATATTATTTTACAGAATAAAACATATTAATTACAGAATTAACTACAAATACCTAATAAAGAGAAGTTTATTATGGAGTTTTGTCTCCTTATGTATATGCATATATAGAGTGTAAGCCGTATTACGCCTCTATTTAATTGTGTGAATGGATGAAGCTACAATTTTAAAATTGGTACCTACACTGCGCTAAACAATCAGATACCTGTCAAAGTTACATTTTTTCGTTTAAACCAAGTCATACCAGTTATCTACAAAATTAAATATATTATTAAATAATCACAAAAAAATAAACATTTTGTTTTCAAAATTTAGGTATTACTACTCTCAAATAAGCTACTCATCGTTATATAAAAAGAAAAGCTCCTTCACTTTTCCGAACTGTATTCACAATATTAGTAAACAAAGAAATAACATCTCTCGACTTTATAATGCTGCCAGAGATCACACCCTTAAATCTATTATTAATCGCCTTAACAATAAAAATAATAATTCTATAGCCAAATAAAAGAAAAAATGTGCAGTAATTTTTTTAGCTTTCTTTCTACTGAAGACAACTCTGTGGAATATTTAAAAATAATAATAATAATTTCACCCCTATTCCCCCCTCACTGTTTCACTACAGCATGCGCTGATAAAGATAAAGCAGAAATTTTTGCTAAAAAACACATGCTGAGCAGTTTTCCCCTAACCCTTATCTTGCTAGCTCTAAATATTACTTTAATGTTCACGAAACTGTTAAAAATGTTTAGCTACATCTCCAACCGATCCCCTCCCTGAAATTCAAACCCTAATTATTTCTAATATTATCAAAATCTCAACAATCGTAAAGCCCCTGGATATGATAATATCACTAACACTGTCAGAAAATACTTAACTTTAAATTATATTATATACTTACTAACTCACAAATATAATTGTTAAAGTTTTATATTTTTCTAAAACTTGGTAAACTTCTGTTTTTTCTCCCATTCCTAAACCTGAATGTCACTTACAAGTTAATTTTCGTCCCATTTCACTTTTACTCTCTATCACCAAATTTTTGAACACGTCATTTAGTCCCAGCTCGAATTCAAAAAGTCTCGATATTAGTCAAAAAGAATATACTCATACCTGAGAAATTTGGCTTCAAGGCTAAACATTCCACTACTATAGTAATACTATAATATACTATAATTAGCGCTGCCTAATTCAACCTATTTTTAACGATATTCCTCCTGAGTGCTTTTCTTGCCCTATAAGCGACTGACACAGCAATTTTCGCCTCATTACAGCACCCATCTTACATACATCAGCATACTCTTTACAAAATTCTTCAAAAACACATAGGCGTTTTCACTAGCTGGTGTATTCATGACATGTTAAACATAATGAGAAGAAAACTGCTGCAATCTATTTCGCTAGTAAATTAGGTTATCCTAACCGTATTGCTATTAATAATACTAATATTTCCTGGACTAATCACAATAAGTATCTGGGGGTTACACTAGACAGGATACTTCCTTGAAATAAATATTTGTTTATATTAGAGGCAAAGTCGCCGGCGTATCAAAATCTCTCTCACCTCTAATAAAAAGTAACACTCTCCCTATTAAAAATATAATGCTTCTCTATACTGATTGTATTCACTCTATTCTTACTTATGTTTATCCAATATGGTACCTTGCAAGCAAAATTAATACGAATTATCTCTATGGAGCACATAACAAAAATCTTCCTATCATCAGGCACGATCATCGTTACATCAGGAATACTACTATTCGTAGATATCTCTACCACTGCCTTCAAAAAACGCATCAGTCAACTCTCAAAAAAATTTTATGAAACTGTTTATAATATTCCTAATGAAATCGTCACACAGTTGCCGGACTAGAGTTGCCCCTCTAATCACAAACGCCCTAGGTATGTTTTGTTAAATGATGATGATAACTGAGCTTTCCTCTCTCTTCACTTAAACTTAACTTTGTCTGTTCTATCCTTGTTTATTACGTAAATAAATAAATATATATATATATATATTACAAAATTTAAAATTTGTTTCGCCAAGGTTAGCATTATTCTATGTAAATTTGCCTTTTAATAATATTCCATATATTATTCCGGCTTATTAAATTAAAACCTATTATTAAACTAATATACCAATCTCCATATGTAAAGGTATGAGATCTTAATCAATCTAATAATATTTATTCCAAATTGCTTAAATCTAAAAAAGGCGCTAGCTATTTATATTCCTTAAATAAAACCCTTTATTATTTAAATTCCTATTAAAATTCACTATTATTTCCCTTGTATATTAGACCTCTCTAAACTCTTTACTTAATTTGCTAAAATGTCATAACTCCTAAATTATCCCGTTAGCTATTTTGTAGCTAATGCTGTTGTAAAATGGCAAAATAATTAGGTTAGAAAAAGATGCTGGAACAATAGCAGAATCAGGATTACTAATACCTTTATTTAGACAACGAAAAATGAAACGGTTGATATAAGACAAACTAAAAACAAAAATATCAACCGTTTAATTCCTTCCTGAATCCTTCCTGAAAGGTGGTATTTTGTGGATTTTGACAATGTCAAGCTACTTTCAAAGCAGATCCATCCATTTAAATCGAGATAATAGTTTGAATTCGGGAATATTTTGAAATTCGTCTACGAATTCATGGAATTTGTAATAGCAATTTGTCTTTTTCAATTCCAGATATTTGAATAATTATTTTAAAAGAACTTTGAATTATTTTTTTGCATATTTTTTTCCTGTACATTGTTTGAATTAACCTTTAGCTGATAGATGTCGCCACTGGACTTATTTTATATGTTTTTTATCAAATTTCCGTTGCTGATTATTGATTGAATTTTGCCCAATTATGTACCATGTAAATATTTTTCCGCTGTTTTATATTTATGAAAATTATCTCCTGAAGATGGCTTTACAGATAAACTGAAACGTTGAGTATTATATGTTGTTTTGTGATTTTAATTTTTACATCTCAATTTATATTCTCGTATTAAAATATATGTTGGTTAGCAACTTAGTTTTCTTTGCATATTTGAGTACAACGTAAAGTTCGTCTTTAATATGATATATTTCACGTTCAATCTATTGTATCATAGTGTTTATTACACCACGTTTCTTTAAGATTTCTTATCGGCAGCATGTGTATGGTTTTATAGTTTTTCGTGAAGAAAAATCAATAAGTATAAAAAAGGAGTATTTTTATAAAAACAATTCCAATTTGTTAAATTACATTATTGTACTAGATTTTATTCGTCAGAAGTATGTTTTTAAAAATTGAGAAGAAATGCTTTTTCAACCTCTTTTTACTGTTCGTTAAAGTTTTGATAATGTTTCAATTTTAGAATTTTTCTGTACATCTTGTGCATTTGGCTATCTCTTGTCTTCCCCTCCCGTAGAATGTACCGGACTAAAAATATAAGAAATATGCATTTTCATTATGAAGAGATTCAACAGTAATTAAAATTCCTTCTTTGACTTTTTGCTCGATCGTGATATGTAATTTCCCTCTATTCTGCAGTATAATACCCCTCTTCTCATGTGAATATTCAAAAAAATATTCTAGTGAGCATATAAGAAAGTATTCTAGAGATTATTCAAATGACTATTGTAGTGACTATTCGAGTGTGTGTGTTGTTGTAAATTTGTAAGTAAGAGTATTCCATAGATGGTGAATGATTGCATTTCTTTCCTAAGCAGATCTATCACTCATTAGTTTGAATTTTACTATTACATTTATGGATGAAAGGCAAAATATGACTATTCGAGTGTGAGTGTTGTTATACATTTCTAAGTAAGAGTATTCCATAGATGGTGAATGATTGCATTTCTTTCCTAAGCAGATCTATCATTCATTAGTTTGAAATTTACGATTACATTAATTGATGAAAGGCAAAATATCACTTACGCGTTTTATAAGAATCTAAATTCGGTATTTGTGTATTTAAGTTATATAAATCTAAAATGGTTCCTTTATGCACCTTTTTAATCTTTCAGAATATTGAAACAGTTGTAGAGTTAGCTAGAGGTAATTTCACATTAAAGTGCTGACGAAAACATATTAGTGAATTTTTCGGAAATTTTGGTTGAGGTTTTCCGAAAATTATCAAAGAATCATATTGATAAAATGCTTAACTAAATAACAGGAAGAAGTGGGTAGGCTGCATTTTATAAAATGTCGATCTCACGAAGACCATATGCTTTAAAATCTTAGTGAAAAATGTAAGCCATTCCGTGCATAAGTTATTTGAATTTAATGATTTTTTCGCAGTCAGAGAAATTAAATAAAATACAGGGATTGAGATAAAGAAAATTATTAAAAACAAATAACTCAGGTAAAATGAAATATAGGACAGTGCTTTGAAAAAAAAACGTAATATGTTGATATTTGTGAAAACATATTTTCATCACCTGTGTTGGAAATGCGTATGTGGAATTGTTAGTTTGTGAAAAGAAGAAAATCATCTGTTGTGGATTTAGATATTTGTGCCGTTTAGGGCAACGACTTAGCTAAAGTTCGGGAATTGATGGCTAATAGGATAAAAATACCATCTAAATATGTCTAATTCGTTTGGTCGACATTATATCGAGCAATATTAATGATTCGATGTATCAGACTACAACATGAGTTCTGTTTACGCGGGCATTATTTTCCACACAAGCAGAATCTGGAAACATACTTCTATAAAACTAAGGAACATATTGAGTATGCATACAATCAGCCTATTATTCGGAAGTAACAGTTTCACGTGTAAAGACGAAGAGAGGTGCAGTCCCCCAAAGCACGCTTAAACCATCAAAATAATTTATGCGTGCCCTACAAGAATGCTATAGTGATTACCTAAGTATGTTTCACGTGTTTAGGCTTATTTCTGGACTCTAGAGATTCTGCAGATGCTTACATAAAAATTCCATTTTGAGATTGAAAACTGCCACATGAAGTATAAATACAGTTTTAATTCTGTTGGACGATGGAAACGCAAAGCGATTCACTTTTTGCCGTGTAACAAATTGTCCTACAAGTAGCCCTCTGTAAACAATTTCCTAATACGCAATTCTTCCTGACGACGCTAGAAGTTCAAGGGCAAGCTGAATTACAGAAAATGAACTGCGGTGTCTTGTTTTTGGATGCAGCAGAATGTCATGCGATGTCACTATGAAAAGCATACGTCCACTTACTAGCTTTTGCAAAACTACTTCTTCACCTTGAAGCAAGTTTTAAAAGTGGCATATTTAGCCGCAGTCTACTTATGTTTACCACTTACTACTTTCAAAACGCCTATTATCTCCCATTAGCCAGCCATCTTACAGATGATGTTTCCAGCCCCAATTAACAAAATTTGACTATTTCGATTTTCCTTTCGAATAATAAATAATTATATACTTCTTTCTTAAAAATAAATAAATAAAAATAAAATAAAAATAAAAATAAAAATAAAAATAAAAATAAAAATAAAAATAAAAATAAAAATAAAAATAAAATAAAATAAAAATAAAATAAAATAAACCTTTTTTAACGGAACATGTTTCTCAAAAGTGAAAAAAAATCAAGTTTTTTGTTCATCAGGATACGATTTTCTGCGCATAACTTTCATGTATTTACGTGTTAGTGTTAGAGTTCTTTCATCTTCAACTAGTGTGCTCAACATTTGGACACAAATATACCGCAAGAAATAACTCTTCCATTGTCTGTTTTGATTTTTACTCATTATTTTCACACATGCAGTCATTCCATAAAGTGTCACATTGAAAATTTTTCATGTGGAACAAAATTGTTTTTTATGTATTTTTATATTTGCAATAACGATGAAGAAATTTATTATTTGTCTAATTTGTAATTCGAAGAATAAAAGAAAGGTAAGTATTTTAAATGAGATTCTTTTAAATAAACATTCTTTTATGTCCTGGATTACTATAATTTTTTTTTTTTTTTTTTTTTTTTTTTTTTTACATTTTAAAGATGATTGCAAGTAAGATATTCTCATTTTGTGCAGTCATGTACTCTTTAACCAAATTATGGAAACTTCGAATTATTCAATTTGCTAA
This sequence comes from Maratus michaelseni, assembly GCA_963931845.1. NCBI lineage: Eukaryota > Metazoa > Arthropoda > Arachnida > Araneae > Salticidae > Maratus > Maratus michaelseni. Next base: position 298,782,061 of record OZ007588.1, read on the forward strand.
ATAGGGCGAAAGTATGAATTTTGCCATTTTTGTATGAAGTGCCATAAAGATGTGATAAATACAAAAATGTGCAGAAACTGCTTTTTTACTCGATTTATTTCCCTTTAAGAATTTAAGAATTGAAATCTTTAAAATCATTTTTCTCAGTTTCTGTTTTTTTATATATATATTAGTATGTTTTAAGTGACAAACATTCACCGACTATTTTTCAACGTACAAACCAATTTTTAGGGCAATCCTTAAAGTGCATAAAATAAAAAAAATATAACGAATTTTCTGTAATAAATGTAGTTTGTGTACAAAAATTTTAAATGTTAAGTAAATAGTCATTTTTAATGAATTTTAAGATGTCAACGCTTTTTAATTAATTGTTTTTAAATTAATAAACTTTTTTTGAAATTTGATCATTACAGTTTTAGAAAGCGCAGGAGACGTGTCGTGTTAACATTTTTCTTAAATTTCATTGAATAAAAAAATTTAAAAAATACTAATTTACTGAAAATTTGCGTTTTTACTTGATTAAACGATTTTTCTTCATAAAAGCACTTAATAATATGTGAATAAGATATTATAAAATACTCACATAACAAGAACAAAAAATCATGCATCAGGAACATTATGAAACGTGTCTCAACATTACCATTATAAGCAATTTAAAGAACACATAACTCAGTAAAAATCTATTTTCAGCAGTTGCTGCCCGATTCCTATAATATTTGCGAATTCTTTCGTGCATCCCTGTAAATGATCCATAGAACTTATACGCCTACGTAAAGCACTAAAAATAAGATAAATTTTAAAAAGCGAAAAATTCACTTTCAGCAACTATCGATCATAGTCAGTTCTGTAACAGAATTCTTTTATGCGCTTAAATAAAATAGAACGATAAGTGCTGCTCAGTCCATAATATATAGAAGACATGTTGAGGTTCACCTCAGTGAGCCTTTTTAATGTCATTATGTTTGAATTATCATAACATTATTAAATCTAGTCGTTGGGGGCCACCGTAATACTTACCCATCATGGATATGCATAATATAAAATATGAAAATAAGACATGTGTAAACTAATTATAAAATGCATTACAATTCGAATAAAATCGTGGCTTGATGACGCCATAAACTTTAAATGTTCTATTGCTGAATTGCGTAAAAGAAACACCCTTATAACTCCGAAATTGATAATCCTATTAAATAACGGTTTACTGCGTCATATTAAGCGTCTCATTTCCAATTAAAATATATCTTTGAATTGAAATTTGAATGAAATTCAGGGTCATGAAAAATCGAAGAAATATGATTACAAATATCTCGACAACTAATTATCCTGTCGACTTCATAATTGAGGCAAAATTTATCTTTTTTTATTCTCTTTTATAGTCACTACTTAAAATAAACAATTTCGAAAATTTTTATATACCTTTTATCAGAACGAATATTTCGAGAGACCGAAAAAAATAGTTCCGGATAATCGAGGTTACTGAAATTCAATAAGCTTCTTTCCATTATTACATAATAAGTGCATACCAAATTTTAAGTCTGTATTTCAATTTTTTCTTGAGATAGAGCGTTTTCAGACACACACACACACAGAGACAGACGGACGGCAATTTTTTTTTTCTAAAAATGTGTTTTTAGAGTCTGAGAGTGATCTTTAGAGTCTGAAACGTGTAAATCCGTCAATAATATATTTTCGATTTTCAAAACGATTGCAAGACTTACCCTATACTACGTATGATGGGTAAGTAATAGACATCAAACGATTTTTCCAAATATATCATTATGTAATGAATATTTTGTGTGTCCCTGTAAACGAATTATAAGCACTACACACAACTTTTTCAATAGAGAACATTACATAGTGAACCTCATTAACATTAAATAATGCATGGCAATCCTTCTATATACTCAAGAGAATAAAAGCACGAACAGATGGACAGAAAACCGAATTCATAATCACTTTTCAACCATGTTGGAATGTCTTAATATAATCGTTCAAAGCCTACCGAGTTCTTATATAAGTAGCAAATCCTTTGCAATTTATATTTCTGAAAGATAAAAATTAATAACAGTATAAATGATTATCAGGAATATATTTTGTTGCTTGAAAGTGAATAACGTACGTTTCTTAATTTCTTCATTATATTTTTCTTACTAATATATGTGCCAAATTACGAATAATTAGTAAGTGCGAAAAATTAGTTTCAGCGTTATTCTTCTGCATTATTCATCATACAAACACAAACACACACACTAAAAAACAAACACTCAAAAATGCACTGATTTCATATTTTTGTGATATTTTCAATGCTAAAAGACGTTAAACTTTTCTTTCGCATCTTACATATTTTTAAAAATACTTTCACAAAGAAACGGGAAACTTATCTATAATGCATTTCCCATAACGAAAAGAATACTTTTTTGGATAACAAAATAGCTGAATAATTAAAAAATTTAAAATAATGCATTCAGCCTATAAAATAAAATATATTTTCTGTGCTAAGTAATGACGTTAAACTCTTTTCTATCGCATGTTAAATATTTTTAAAATATATATTTCTCGCGAAGAAAAGCGAAACTTTTTTATAGAATTTTCCCCATAACCAAAACAACGCTTTGTAGAATAAACAAATAGCTGAATAAAAGAATTTCAAAGTAACATATTCTTATTATAAAGAAACAAAAAAAAATTAAGATTTCCGGTATCATGCTGTGTTTCATGCTTTAAAAATAAATTATACTGTAACAAAACCAATGCAACAGTAAAAAAGAATAAATAAATAAATTATAAATAAAATATAACAAATATTCGTGTTATAAAAGATTTATATTGTTATATACACAAAATAAAAATATATTTTATTAAAATATACAAACAAACAAAAAAAAAAGACATAATGAATATAAAATAATATACAACATATTAAATAATGCATGCACATGTTTTCTGACTTTCAAGTTACAAGTCTCACAAACTCTTATTACATGAATCTCTCGATTAATTCCTGATCAGTTTCGTAGCTAATTTCAATAATACATTCCCAGCTTTCTTGATACGCTGAAAATATTTCGAAGCACAAAGTCAATAAGGCAACAAATGACATTCCCTTTTCCTTTCAGCTCTGAGTTAATGACTCATAAAAAAATCCAATCTACTGTTCTTTCACATAATTCCACAAGAATTATCCATGAGACTAAGCCTTCTAGCTCTAAAATAATGAAAGAAATAAACTTGCTTTTATATATTTTAATATCTAAATTATCACATTTATATAAGATTAAACTTCTCATCACATATAAATAAATTGTGATTCAAAACACATTTTCGAAAAACTTCTTTTAAACATCAACGAGAGTTTTTTTTTAAATCTTAAGTAGTGAATTGATTTTAATAACTACCTAAGACATATCTAAAGTTATACCAAGAAATCTCTATTTTATAGTTTAGTCAAACCATGTCATCTGGCCTAGAGGTCCTCACTCTCAAAAATGAATACTCAAATTTCAAGAAATTTTCTTCGTTTTTGTCGAAACGGTTTCTTGGGATATGCTCCGAGTAAACGTTTCGTCAAATCGAGTAAATTTGCATCCTCAAAATTACGAAGAAAGTGGTTTCGTCAAATTGATTCTTTGAAAGTTCCAAAAAAAAAGGTTGGTGGTTCCATCTGTCGGAGCTTTTAGAAGCTTTTTTAATTGACTTGGGGCAAAATAAGATCGTCCTTCGGTGAGGCTCGAACGCGCGACTTTTAGCTTGACAGCCAAGCGTCTTACCCCTCAGCTAGCGGGACTTCGAAATTGTTTGATTTTAAAAGTATTTACGAGATGTTGATGTGTGTTTATATTTTTAGAAAGCAGATTGTATTTTTATCGGTGTTGTTATAACTTCTGAATGTTTTAATTAATAAGGCTAGATTATTATTATGGTTAATGAATAATTAGAAAATGGCTTGATTAATATAATTTATTAGAGAAATTTCCTTTGTTCAATGAATATGCTCTAGTTAATTTGTTGATCAGAAATAATTAATTTTGAAGTGCATATTTTGGAGGCGAGTTCATCAATTTCAGCGGATAAGATTACTGTTTATAGAGGGGAAAGGTCAGTTACACGTATTTTAAATTTGATTGTTATATGAATATATTTCTTAAATAAAAAAAGTACCTAAAATTGTGATTTTTTATTTATTATTATTTTTACCATTGGGAAAATGTTGATGCTTGCGGTCGAAAATGGACCAAATGATGGTCGCATTTTACTATTTTAACCGTTTTTAACGAAATTTTGTAACTTTAGATGAATTTTCTAAGCGTTTTTAACGAAATTCTGTAACTTCAGAAAAATTTATCTTTGAATCGGCAATAGAAATGCATAAAATCTTTACAAAAAGGATAGACGCAAATTATCAGATATAAAAAATAAAGTAGAAATTTGGTACATTCGTGTTATAGCGGCCCCCAAGGATGAAATATTTTTGTTTCTGTTTTCATTAATTATATCGTAAATTTAATACTTTCGTGTAATTTTTTTTTGAACGATTTTGTAACAAAAATAATCTGGCCGGGAATGCGGAAACATTTTTGTAAAATATTTGAGATTTTCCATTGCATTAAAAATCATTTAATTTTGAGACGAAATGATTGTCAAAAATTACGAAATATAGCTTAAGAATTGCGGAATCGTCAAAAGTGAGAGTTTTATTTTTGACAGCGAGGAAACAGTTTCGTCAAGATATTTGAGGATTCGCGTTTCGTCAAAAACCACGTGACTCAGTGACGAAATGATTGTCAAAAATAAGGAAATGAGGCCTGAGGATTGCGGAATCGTCAAAATTGAGTTTTTTATTTTTGAGAGTGCTCTCTTCAATTTTGATGTAATCTCTATAAGAATTACATATTAGTCTGAAATGAACATCTGCAAACATCTGAAATGAACATGTGCAGTCAGAATTAATACAGTTGGGTCGTCCGGGATCCTTCTGTAATGTTCATTATTTTCCTGTCACAGGAAAACGATCCTATTACCAAGATTATAATTTTACTGCTTATGATACAAAAAATCTTACTTATTGAAAATATGTGATCTAGTAGAGATTTTGTGCTGAGAAACATAATTACAGTTTTAAAGATCAGAAATTGATACATGCATCATTAGTTGGCATCAACCTAGGCCATACAGCATGTTGCGATAAATTTAACTCTTATTTTAAAAAGCTGTAAGTACGTATCTAATTACTTTAAAATTCTATCTCTTTATCTATTAAATATCTATGAACATGTCGTAGAACTGAAGTCGTTTCACTTTTACTTAAAAAATTATTAATTCATTCATCTTTGAAATCCCTTAAAGAATAAATTAATAAATTCAATCCCATTTTAACCCTTTTAGTGCGGGAGTCGACAAAAGTCGACATAAGGGTCCGAGTGTGGGAGTCTACTAATGTCGACATCTAAGAGTTGGGTGCTGTATACTACATTAAGCGTCGACAAAAGTCGCCTAGGGGTTCACGGAGTTTCCTGTTGTTTTTGAATAAATCGCTTTTTTGGTCAAAATATTCCGCACAGGGCATAAACCTCCCAAAACAAATTCCGCACTAAAAGGGTTAAGAAGCTAATATCTCAAAACGGACACTTCTGATTTTATTACCGTTAATACCACTGGAAAGAACACAGTATAATCGAAAATAAAACATTTGTTTTGATTTGGCCTCTTACGTATAAGGTAACGAAAGTAAGCATCAAACATCTACTTTACGTGAGATAAAAACTACATGTGTATGTAAAATAATGTCCAGATACACTTAAATATCTCTTTAATGATAAAGCTAGAAGGGTGGTTGAAGTACTTATCTAATGTAAAATGACTGTGTATTATCATACAAGAGTTACTGTAGCGCCCACTTGTGGCGAAATTTAGAAGTTATACATCCTACCTCAAAAAATATGAGCGATAGCCAAAAAAATTCCAAATACAAATGTATAGATCCTCCTCTATTTAATATAAAATGATGTCATACGTATAAAAAGAACTTATTAGAAGCTCTGAATGTTTTGATAAACAATTGCCTTACTGGTCAATGTCTGGTGCACTCACTCTAACATAGAATTTTCAAAACCGTAGAATGCGAACTAGAAATCTACCGACTTTGACGTGATGCGAATCGCTTCTTGTAGTTTTTGCACAATATCTAGTGCTATTGGAAATCTTTCTCAACGACCTTCATCATTATAGGCACCAGTTTACTTGAATTTTTTATGGAGGGTTTTATAGCTATTATTTTGGTAGAAGCTGATTTTATCAATCTGCATCTTGTATTCTTGCACTTGTTTTTACTTTACGTAGATCTACATAGACTAGATCAAAGAATGGCTATTTTTTGTTCTGTTGAATGCATTGTATTAGATGAATTGTAAAAGAATTTTGACATGAAACTTAGTTCTGAAAAATGACTAGAGATTTTAAAAACGTCCTAGATGTCTAAAAAATAAACAAAATATAAATATTTCAGTTTCACGCTACCTTAATTATACATAATGGATTGTTGCATGAATTGTGGATGAAAAAAAAACTATATAATCTTATAAAAATATTTTGATTTCCGGACTAATGTCGAAATTTATTTAATTATAATATGTAATATTTAATTATATATGTTAAAAGTTTTTCATTATTAAATTTGCAAAAAAAAAAAAAAATAAAAAATAAAAACACCGAAATCAAGATTTTGTTGAAATTTTTAATGGTAACAGAATAAAAATATTAAAATGTCTCATTACAGAAGAATATGTATTTTCAGAAATAAAGCTTTTGAATGTAACACTAACAAGCAGTAATAATAGGGACTGAAATTTTTGAAAATGAACGATGTAAAAAATAAAATATTTATAATAATCCTCCGGATATATTTTCCATTTGCTGTTATGAAAAAAATGTAGATATAATTACACAAATATTGTCAACAAACATTTGTATAATACATACTTGGACCATTTTCTTGACTATTTTAATAATTTTAGAAGAAACACAAAATTGTGCACATATATGATGCATGCAAATACTTAATAACAGGTGTGTAATATTAGAATTCTTATGTAACCAATTATTTTTAATGAGATAATAATAAAACGGATAAGTTTAAATTTGATTTAGTACATCTTGTTTGAAGCTGTTTTAATATATCTAATTATATCTTGTAATTTTTTTAAGAAAATATTGTACATATTGTAAAGCAGAATTGAAAGTTTCTACTTATTAAAAAAAAAAAAAAAAAGATACAAGCAGAATATCATTAAAAATTAAAAACAAAAACGTTGGAAATCTTTCTCAACGACCTTCATGATTATAGGCACTAGTTTACTTGAATTTTTTATGAAGGGTTTAACAGCTATTATTCTGGTACAAGCTGAATTTCTCAATATGCATGATAAATTTTCTTGCACTTGTTTTTATTCTGCATGGATCTACATAGACTAGATCAAAGAATGGCTATTTTATGATGTATTGATTTTGGATCTGCATTGTAAAAGAAGTTTGGCATGAAACTATTGTCAAATGCATATTGTGGATTTGATGATGTAAAAGAAAACATTTCAAACGAAAAAAAAAAAAAAAATTCTAATGTGGTTGAAAATTGTCCCATTTTACTAGAAAATGTCTAAAATATAATGTATGATTTTAAAATGACTTGTTTCATAAAAAAAGTTTTATTTAGCATATACAGAAAGGAGATTACAGAGAGGAATAACAACTTTTTTTGATTTTGTAACTTTATGTGTTGCTTTTCCGATAGTAATAAAACATATTATTGTTTCTTCCTTTTTAAAAGCCCCATTACGTCTCCACCATTACGATAATACCACGATTGCAGTTACAATTTTGCCATGATCAGGGCAAGTTTGTATGTGCATCATATATATATACTCCAAACGCTTATAGCTGCGCTATTCATGTCAATATATACGTAATATTTGTACATTAAATGTCATATGTACGTCAACATGTACGTAACATTCCCGTCTTATATGCCATATATACATCATATGCGTCTTATATATATATATATATATCATATATGTGTCATATATACCTATAACGTGGACATATACGTCATGAAATGTCATATACATCGTATGATTATAATGTCATATATGTCTTATACTTCGGCGATTCACCTTGGTCGCTTGGCGATTTATCCTTGTAAGTCTCTAAAACATAATATGTACCGTATTTTAAGATTTTAAATGTTCATTTATTGACGACATAAGTATGTCCAAAACTTGATATTTAAACTACACATTATTTCATCTCATAAAACTTAACGATTGAAGTATGATAATTGAAAATATTTTGACATTTTTCGTAAACAGTATATTACTAGCATGGAGCGAATACCTTTATGAGACAGTTAAATTATGCGGGTATTCTTTTGCAGGTCTATTGCAAAATGCCCATCTCTAAAAGGAAGGTTTTTCATGAAATATTTTTTTGGCTTGAAATGAAAAGTATTTTCTGTATATGATTTTTTTCTTCAATATAATTAATTATATTTGCATTATATAGCTTTTACCGAATTTTTTATAAAAATATTCTTCCTAATAATTTTTAACAAATGGAGTATTTTGTTAAGTATAGAATTTTCTTATACATACAGTGGCACTTCCCTTTAACGAAGTCCCTATTTAACGAAATTTTCTACTTAACGAAAATTTCTGCAGAACCTTGACTTTGAACACCATTAACATGTCAATTAACCTCCATATTACGAAAAACATATTCTATATAACGAAGCTTATTCCACTTTCGTGCGTGTACAGCATTCAAACGGATAGGTTGCTGTTTATATGAATGTATGAATTTATTTCAGCGGACTGTATGAAAATTATCACATTTTAATCATTTAATCAAAAACACACGCATTTAATCACATTTTAATCCAAAAAAAAAAGAAACGTGTCAGCTTTGTTTACTTCTCTATATTATGTGCTTTTTTTAGACCTTATTCTAATTAAATTTTTCTCATATGTGTACATTGTTTAAAAAAATGACTGTCCGAATTTTTTTTTCAAATATTTCCATTTTATGTGTATTTTTCAGTTTATGTGTATTATATGTATGCATACAAGTTTCATAAATTTAAGTTGATTTCTATTTAACGAATTTTCTTCATAACGAAGTGTTTAAGTCTAACGATGAGACTTCGTTAAATATAATTTCCACTGTATTTTAATAATTTGCTTCACAATTTTAGTCTTTTAAGGCTATTTAAATACGTGGCATAACATTGTAAAATGCATATTTTAATGAAATATAATATAGCAGTGAAAGCAGTCAAAAGGTGTTTCAGTAAAACGAGAGGAAACTTGAAGTTTATTGCTGCAAATGAAATATAATTAAAATAAATCTTCCAAAAACTTAACCATACCTGGTATATTTTCTTTAATTTTTTCTTCTTCCCTAGTTGAGCAAGTACAGGTTTCAGAACAAGAGTCTAAAGATTTTTCTGAACTTGGTGCAGATCTGAAATACAATTAATTATTTGATTTTTAATTATTTTAATAAAATGCGTTATGTGAATTTATGAATTATCATTAAAACACTAATTAATTAATTATATTATATTATTTATGTAAAAAATATAAATATTGTTTGAAATTAAATTTAAAATTAAAAAGTGGTACACACACACATATATATATATATATATATATATATATATATAATGCTATGGTAAAATTATGATTGCACTTGTTAATTTATTAACTATGTGGTATTCTGTCTACACTTTATTACTAATTATCTCTTAGGAGATTTAATTTGATTGTTACAAGAACTTGATATGTTTTTTGAAATTCAAAGATATTATAATTATATATATATCTTCTTTCCGCGTTAAGCAAGAGTAAATTATCATTAAAACAGTAATTAATTATATTATTTTTTTCGGTAAAAGAATATAAATGCTATTATTTAAAATGAAATTTATAATTAACAAATCGTATATTTTCTTAACATTTTTCTACTGTCCTAATTGAACAAGTGACGGTTTCAGAACAAGAAACTGAATATTTTCTGAACTTGGAGCAGATCTGAAGTACTTTAAATTATTTTATTTTTAATTCATTTTAATAAAATGCCTTATGTGAATGTCTAAATTATTAATAAAACACTAATTTATTAACCACATGAAATTTATTCTATTATAAGATAATTGTTATTATTTTCATAAATAAATAATAATGATTGGCATAATGTATTTATTTTTTTCTTCTTCCGAGGTATTCAAGTGTAGGTTTCCGAAGAAGAATTTAAACTGTTTCTGTTCTTGGTGCAGATCTGAAATACATTTAATTACCTGATGCATAATTCATTTTAATAAAATATGAATAATGTGGATATCTAAAATATCATTAAAGCACTAATTAATTATATTATATTAAATTTTCTTTCTGCAAAAAATATAAACGTTATTACTTAAAATAAAATTTATATTTAATAAGCGGTATATTTTCGTAAATATGTTTTCTTCCCTAGTTGAGTAAGTGCAAGTTTCAGAACAAGAATCTAAATATATTTCATAATTTGGTGCATATCTGAAATATATTTAATTATTTAATTTTAAATTTATTTTAATAAAATGCACGTTTTTCAAATCTAAAATATCATTAAAACACTAAATAATTAATTACATTATATTTTTTTCAGTAAAAATATAAATGATATGATTTAAAATAAAATTTAATTTTTTGATAACTAAGGATTAAATGGATAAAAGTATTTTTTAATTTCTAAACTCTTGATAAATTCTAGTAATATTATTACAGTTAATTAAAACTATTCACTATGCCGGATTTACTATTTTATATTTTCGGATAATAATAGTATTTGTGCGAAAAATAACGACAAATAGACAAATTAATATTAATGAATGCAGATATTGCTGGAAAAATAACTTCTCGTTTTACGATGACTGGCTTATCACATCATCTTATCTTTGCATATGCGTTACAGACGTTGGCAAAAACGATAGAAAAAAAAGTTTCTAACACTTAAATAGCAAATTCAAACACATGGATATTTTTTTTTTGTTTTTATTATGTTACTGAAACTCGAGATATCTTCAACAGTTCCAAAAATAATATATTAGCTTTTTAAATATTCACACTTGTAATTTTTAGTAAATTCAATTCACATCTTCCTTTAATAAATTATGAAGAATTACTACATTCAATAAACTGTATTTATTTAAAATCTTAGGAAAGTAAATGAATATCTAAATTAAATGTTAAATGCTGAGGTAAAGAACTGTTATTAGAGACCGTCAAATGCAAATTTTGTAAACAAGGGGTGTTTTAGAAAATTTTAAAAGATGGAAAGCGTATGTAGACCGTTATTTAATTTATGGATGTTGAAGCTACATTTATAAGAGGAATATAAACATAGAACTAACATTCATTAAGATACAACTAAATGTAAATATATTGCTTGAAGGTACGTAAAAACATACATAAAAAACATTTAAAAGCACATTAAAGTCCTTTTAAAAATTCCAAAACGTTTTCAACCGAAACCCGGTCATCATCAGTGGAAAAAACTAATTCTGTTGAGTTGAGTTGTTACCTCTTTGCGTTTTCTTGCTTGCCCGGAATAAACTATTTCACTTCAAGGTGTTTGGAAAAAAAAGGCGGGATGGGAAAGGTAATCAATGATGCATTAATTCATTCCAGACTGCGTGGATATCATATGATAATACATCGTTACAGACTATTTCTTTTTTAGACATTATTTCTAGAGACTCTCTTATAATTGCTTCCAGGTGATTATTTGTGCGGAATATAATTTTGGATCTATTGAAATCAACTTTTATAGTTTCAGTTTGCGCGTTTGTTTCCACTGATGATGACCGGGTTTCGGTTGAAAACGTTTTGGAATTTTTAAAAGGACTTTAATGTGCTTTTAAATGTTTTTATGTATGTTTTTACGCACCTTCAAGCAATATATTTACATTTAGTTGTATCTTAATGAATGTTTAGTTATTAAACAAGGTGAATTTGCACTGAAATTTTAACTTTTATTGATCAACATATAAGTACGTGAGTATGCACTGCACAAAGATACCACTACGCAGCGCTTCTAAAAGTGAAAGGCGGAACACGGTGATCCTATCTCAAAAAACAATGCAGATATTAGAAAATGGTTAATTAGAATGTGGGTCAGCGTATTCGAATCAGTAGGAAATATCAGTCCATGTTCAAAAGCCTTTCATTAAAACAATGTTTCTATAAAATCTTAACCCACTATCATCGGGCGTGATCATAGGAATACATGATAGAGTTTTTAAACTCATATTTTCTCTCCAGTTCATTCAACAGCTAATAAGTCATAGTTTGAAGCTCTACTTCAACCAGATGCCTAACATCTATAGAATGTTTTTAATGTTTTAAAATATTTACTTCATAATCACATAATATGATCACTAATTATAATTAAAATATAGATAAAATGCTTAAGTGATACAAAGACGTACACAAAAGGCTTATAAAAACCTTTTAATGATCGATATATGTTTCAGAGCTCATATACGGCGCCATTTTCAAGATATATAACGATAAACAAAAATATTCTCGCAAATTTTTGAAAATAAACTTGAAAACATAAATCCCGGGATCATATATGTAAAAAGAAGAAAGTGCTTAAATAGTCAAGTGTAAACGTAAAAATTAAAAATTTCATTATTGCTTATTTAACTCTTTAAGTCCCAAGCTTAAAAAACTGAATGACCTTAGAATCCCAGCAAAATAGCCTAAAATATTCGATTTTTTCTTTCCCCCCTTTTTCTCTAGGTAAGTAGTGGAAATGACTCTACTGCTTTCTCCCTTTATTCAAATTTGGACAGGTGTTACACCCCTTTGTTTATCATTGCTCCAGTTACAGAAAAAAAATCTTGTTTTTCCTTCTGTACTGTCCAGAAATGCCAACACATTACCCCATTCATCACTGAGGGAGACCACCCCCTTGACAGCACCCCAACCAATTTAAAGGGGAGGAAAATCCTTTCAGCTATCCTGGGCTACTGTGGGTTTCAGAGTTACCGGCTATTTTCGGCTATCGTGGGATTCAAAAGGTTAAAACTGAAAAGTACCTCGCGCCAAATTTTATGTAATTCAAATGAGCCAGATTCATTGCTAATGTTCACGTTACGCATATAGATTTCTATTGATTCACGGATAATAGATGAGAAATAAAGCCTTGATGGATAAATAATTTTACTATTTTTAAAATCAAATTTTAAAGTCTCGGTTCTATGTAGTCTTGCCAGTGCTGTAGTACTTCTGTCGTATTTGATATCTGCCATATGCTCTTTTAATATTATTTTAAATTTTCTAGTGGTCATTTCTATATAATATTGCAATGTTCCATCTGCTCTGGTGAACGGAATTTCATAAAAACCTGATAGATGATGAAACAGATGCCTGATGTTTTCTCTTTTCCCTAGACAATCACATTTTAAATACTATTGTTCTCTAAAAGGCAGAAAATGTCTTTGTCGGAGGTAAGCCATACATTTAAAAAAATAATTTATAGAATCAACTTTAATGACTGATTTCTAACATATATTAAGGTTATCAATTAAAGATATGGAACATTGATTTGAAATTGAAATAAAAAAAATAAAAAATAAGTAAAAAATAAATCAAAACGAGTTTGAAGGTGTAATCATTTGACTGCTCGGCGTTAACACTGCCATTATAGTATTGTATATTTCATATGGCTTGTGTTGCAAAAAAGCAAATTCCTTTTTTATTATATATACACTGCTCAAAACAATTAAAGGATATTGCAGTTTTAGGTGGATTTTGTATCTGGGAAACTTTTTAGCTGATTGATACATGGTCGACAGACATAGTAGGTTATATGAGAATAAATTACACATGTATGGCAGAAAAAAATGCATTTTATTGCGCATTTGTGTACAAAAGGAAAAAAACACAATTTGTGCATATGAGAAAAAAAGAATAAGAAAAGGTGTTTTCTTCAAAGAAAATCATTTTCAGTAGGGGGTATGGTTTCCATGGGCGGCCAGTAACGTTGAACACCTTTGAGGCATGGACTCAATGAGGCTATTAATGACGAGTTGGGGTATTCTGCCCCACTCTTCCAGAAGAGCTCTTTCCAGTTCTTGGAGAGTTTGTGGGGGATGTTGGCGGCCAGAAACTCGTCTTCCTAGAGCGTCCCAAACGTGCTCGATTGGATTCATGTCTGGAGAACACGCTGGCCAATCCATTCGAACGATTCCTTCCTCGAAAAGGAAATCCTCCACCAGGTTTGCACGATGTGGCCTGCAGTTATCGTCCATTAAAATGAAGTTATCTCCGATTGCTGCAGCGTAAGGGACTACAATAGGTCTGAGGATCTCATCCCTATATCGGCGACCAGTCAGAGCTCCATCTCGAATGATGTAGAGGTCAGTGCGCCCGTCAATGGAGATGTCACCATACACCAACACTCCTCCACCGCCAAATCTGACACTTTCGTGCACGAACGCAGGATTATTCCTACTGCCACGGTCCCTCCAGATGAAAATACGCCTATTATCCGGATTCACAGAAAAACGGGACTCGTCAGAAAACAGAATATTGCTCCATTCATTTCTCCTCCAGTTGACATGCTCGGTTGCCCACTCCCTGCGGTCGCGACGATGCCTTGATGTTAATCTAACACATACCATCGGTCGGCGAGCATACAGACCTACAGTATGGAGCCGGTTTCGGACAGTCTGAGTTGAAATAGTGGTGCCTGTAGCCGAGCGAAGGTGTTGTTGGAGAAGAGTAGCGTTCATGTTTCGGTGTCTCCTAACTGTTAACGCTAAATACCGATCTTCATTGGGCGTTGTTGCCCGTCTACGACCTTGCCCTCGTCTTCGGCCTGCACATCCACTCTCCAAAAAACGGTTCCAGATGCTGGAAATGACACTTTGTGACACTCCAATGGCTTGCGCTACTTCGGCTTGAGTTTGGCCCCCTTCTAACCTACCAACAATTCTCCAAGCTTCTGAATCTGTCAAATGACTTCTCTGAGACATCGTACTCATCGAAACAAAGCAATCACTGAATGCCGATCATCCTTGTCTTCATTCTCTTTTATCCAGTTGAAAGTCAAATTTCATTCGCTGCCGCTGAAGCGACGTTTTTGACGTCGAACTCAAAATTTGCATACTCCACAGTTTGAAAACCAGAAAAATTTGCATTTGTGATTCTCTTCTTCTATTTTCGGCAAAAAAATAATTTCGTTTATATCTTTATTTTATATAAAACTTCAAATATCCTTTAATTGTTTTGAGCAGTGTATATGGATTAGGATAGTGAATTATAATACTGTTAAAAGTAACTTATATTCGAAGAAAAAATATATTTTTCGATTTCTATTTATTTTAAAGCTGAAAATACTTCAAAATTAAACGTTTAAAAATCTTTGAAATTTTATTTTAGGTATTTCAATCTTTTTAAGACTGATGTTATTTTTATTACTGTTATTTTAAAAGCAGTTTTCTAAATAAATACATAATGTAGAAACTCGAAATTTTCTTAAATAAAATTTTTAATCAAAATTTTGATGTATACATAAATATAGTGTGGTCTATTTATTATTCACAAAAAATATATCTTTATAGCGGAGGAGAGTCCTACAAATTTAACAGATGATATGATGAATCATAAGAATATTTATTGTTATCCAAGATCGAATATTATTTGTCCCAATTTTTTCCAAGATATTTATAAAACGAAATAAAGATTATCATTATAAAAGGATTAGCTGTAAATATAGAATATAATGAATTGAAGAAAGGGACAAAATTAAAAAAAATTGCGTGTTATAAAACTGTAGTAAAACGTGAAAATGGTGTTGGCCGAAATTACGCAGCACCTTTTTTTTGAGTATGCAGAATGAATGTTGTGTCATAAGAAAAACTGGAGAAGAAATATCTCAATAGGAGCTTAGAAGACAAACTGTTAGTAGCGAACTCAGAAGGTATGAGTGATAAGTTGCATCGGAAGACCATCTGTGCTAAGAATTAGTAATAATCAATTTCACGTAAACAGGAATTAACCAAATGAAATATCTTGCAGCTGTATACAAGATGCTCGGCTGTTCTAGAAGACAGTACTATAATAGCAAAACTATATTGAGCTAATATTGTTTGCAATTAATATATGTTGCCTTTGGCATGAAATATTGACTGAATATTTGGAACAAAACCTTTGTCAATAGCGCATCAATAATTGCATGAAATTCTTTGCCATTCTGCAGTAAGGCGTTTCATTTCGCATATTTCTCATGTAAAGTCGATAAATATATATTATTACTATTTGATTGGAATTATTTATGATAACGCAATATTGTGCTAACACTAGGTTCCTATATAACCAGAATACATTTGCTACTTGAGGAGTGTCCGTACTAAATGTACAAAATATCACAAAGAAAGGCCATAAAATGCAAAACTGTATAGGGAAAATAGATTTTGTGTAGCGATATTTTTACTTGTTACATAACATACTATTCAATTTATATTATATTTTGTTCTTCATTAATATGTATTTAAATCATAAATGTTTTACGTAACGTCGTTGATAGATGCATATAGGTTTCATTTTAAAACGGGTGGTATGCTAATAACAAAAAATCGTTTTTTTTTTAAATTTTTTTACTTTTGTGACACGTAACACATTTTGATTATGTAAGCACCTAGGGTGATTATATAAACACGGTCCATATCTCTGAAAGTATTAGTAACTGTTTCACACCTTTTTTGCCTATTAAAATATCCTAAATAGAAATTATTGAAACTTATGTGTGTGTATAGAGTGTTTTAAAATGTTCAGTGTTAAAGTTATACATTATATTTTCAATTTTCTTATTTTAAGACAAAACGTATTTTTTTAGTAGGGGAGAGTAGGGAAAAAAAGGGGCAGTGGTTAAAAGAGATGGGTAAAATAAAATCACCCTAAATATATATTAAAACATTAAAAATATGCTAAAATATATTTTTTTTTTAACTTTCGAATTATTATTGATTATCTAATAACACGATCATTAAGATTTTTATATATAATTTGCCTTTGAAGTTGAATTTGCTTTCACTCTGCACTATAAATAGTAATTTAAAATAAGTAAGATGTTTCAAAATATTATTTAACAGCGTAAAATGGGTTAAAATTACAGTTTTAAGCAGTTTTTGAATAATAATTCATATTATACTTTATAAATTGTTAAAGGTTTTTTTTTTCACTCTAAAAAAAATAATAACGTTTCTTGATCTAGCAAGACAGTTTACAAAAATTAAATATAAGTTCTCGATAATTTCAAAAATCGTTCCTATATCTTCAGAATTCTCAGAAACTCATAGATTTCCGAGATTTAAAAATCATTTCAGAAACAAAAGTTTCTTTAACTGCCTGTATTTTTCGGAAACATTTCGAAGTACTAGTTATAGCGTATTAAACAGTTTTCTGAACCAGTTCTGAACACGAAATATCGGTTATTCGGATGCTTTTAATTCTCAAGTAAATCTCGAAATTCTTTTGGATTCTTGTTGTTAGTACGGAAGACGTTTTAATATAATAGCAGGCTTCGCCCGCAACGATTGTCGGTTTCCACAAACTTGAATCAAACGAATTATATCGGTGAATTTGATCTTTTATTTTAAAACATGTTGAACATTTACACGGAATATCCTTTCGCATTGCGGAAACTATAAGAACACCTTAATTTTTAATTTTTCAGATGAAATCTGGGATGATAAAAACTTTTAGTTGATCATTTACTGTAGTATTTGATAGAGAATGGTATAACGATATGCAAAATCTAGTAAAACTATCCCTGAAAAATGAACAATAAATATCTCAACAAAATCCGTAGAACTTTTTTAAAAAGCTAGAATTTTATAATCGAATTCACCTGATTAGAGAAATTTAATGCATAATTCTCATCAAAATACATTCAGCGAATGTTTAAAAAGGACTAATCTTTTATAATTGGTTTTATCTGATTATAGAACTTTCACCCATAATTTTAATTTCGTGACATTTTATTATAACTTTGAAAAGAAGTGCCTCGCGTTCGATCGACAGTTTGAATTTCTCATGTTGCTATAAAAACGCATGTTTGTTTTAGAACTTATCATTTGTAATGTTAGAACTTCAGGTTTTGGCGCCAAAACATCGCCAAATAAGAAAAATATGCAATATCTCACGCACTATTCGACTTAGAATAATGTACTTGGTACCATTCTGTTCAGTATACAAAAATACATTAAAATATTTTATTATTTAACACATAACCATATTATCTGTTTTTAAGGAATTTTTTTTCTTTAAGTTCGTGTGGAGTTTTAGAAAATACATTTTTAGCGCTACGTCCTAATTGTTTTTTCCACAATTTCCAAATTTCTAGTTCAGTAGTTTGTGATGTGAGTTGATGATCTCTTAGTCAAGACTTTATTCAAGACTTTTAGATTTTCGATATCATATTCGTGCTAGATCAAGACACTCTTCTTTTTTTAACAGTGTAGGTACGTATCTTATTAAGTCGTTTGTTCTTTGTGCCTCGGTATTTAGCTACACGTGTCTTTTATAAGACTCTCTATATATCCTCTGTAACGTTTCAGATTTATTTTCGTATTTTAGTGTATGCTAAATGTATGTACTAACATATTTTTTTATGAATCATATATCTAGTGAGGCACATTAAATTATAGAATAAACGATCATTTTTGAGTACTCCAAGAAATCAATTTTCAATATTCTGTAATTCAAAATGGAAATTTTTATTTTTTAAATTGGGCAACCTATGTCCAATTTAAAAAAAAATAGAATAAGCATGATTTTTATTTTACATCTACATTCATATAACATAAACATTATAAATTGTTAAATTGGTTATTGGATTTATTTTCTCGATTAATTTGACGAAAATCTTAGTTCATTGCACTTGATGCTGGGTCATGACGTATTTATTCGACATAATAGCTTTAATTTGTTACAAATTAAACATAAATAAGAACTTGTCCATATTATTAATTAGGCGATCATGAATATATCTAGAAGAGGACTGAGTAGAAATTGAAATACTTATGACTATTGCATTACAGAAGTATATTAAACATTTTTTATGTTAAAAGAAATTCTTCTAAAAATATTACAAAATGTTTTTAGATTTTATTTGGAATACCATATTAATAAAACAATGCACTTACTTTTCGTTATTTGGACCGGACAGTGATTCTGTTTAAAAAAAGTAAACAAACAAATAAATACTATATTTCTCATTTAGTAAAATAAATATAAAATTATTAAAAAATTTCTTTTTTTTTTTCAAACTAAATAATGATGCATGCATTTTAAATAATAAGCACATACTTAAAATAATAAAATGTCATAGGTTAAAAATTAAATTATTGAAAATATTTAACACAGTCAAAAAAGAGGAATTTTTTTTTCTTTTTGACAAAAAATAAATTCAAATCTAATGTACATAAGATTTTTTAAAATTATAACATCAAAATAAATCACCAATTTGTAAAACGCTTTTGAATACCGTATAATATAATGCTTTATAATAGTCAACAACTATAAAAGTAACATTCTAGAATTTTAGTATTTTCCACCATTTAATTTTCATTTATTCGTTAATTGAATTATTTTTCAATATTTTTAGATGTTATTCAATATAATTTTGACATTTATAATGCCATCATTGTGAGTACATTGTATGCGTTTTTCTTTCGTAAAATATTAAAATTTTATAATAGAGAAATTTTAGAATACCATCAGGAATACTGTTTCCCATTGTAAACAATGTTTTGCTTTAAAATACAATGGAATTTTTGAAGAAATTGTCATTTTTTCCCCATTTTCAGTAAAAATGTTTTTATATTTGTATTTATTTTTAGAAATCAATTTTAAAGTTTACACGAAAGTATTTGTTAGGTTTTCAGAAATTTTCTAAAAAAAATTAATTTACTGAAAATGGGAAAGCACGATTCTGTTTTATTCTTGAACGTCATTGTAAAATTATAATGTTTCGGAGGTCTTATTGCGTTTATTTATTTTAAAATTAAATATATTTTTTTTTCATGAAATTTAAGTAATTTTTTGAAAATATAAAAGTATTATTTCCTTTGTGAATATTGGTTAGGCATTTTCGGTTATAAACTGTTAGAACTTCAAACATTTTACAGTTACTGGAACTTTAAAAATATCTTTCGAGATTACTTAAAAAAAAACATTATTATTATTATTATTATTAGTCGTAGTAATATATATTTTTTAATATGTTAAGAATTTTTAGAATATTATTATAAAAAAAAATAAAGAACTATTAAAATCAGTCAAATTAGTAAAATGACATAAAATACCAGAAGAGTAAAATTGAATTATAACGGTAGACAATCTTGTTTTATTCAAATCTAGATTTGCTGAATTCAAAAAGCTTTTCTTTTTCTACATAGGTGAGAGAGTATTACTATATCATTCTTGAATATTAACTACAATCAATTTTTTTTCATGTGTTTCTTTTTAATATCTGTAATTATGTATTAATTCTTGAATTCTCTGAACAAACCAGAAATGCACCACGATCTAAATGCAATTCCGTTCTCGTCACGCAACTTCAAAAATGAGTCACATCCGAGTCACTACGACGTTGAATTGTTCCAATTTGTGACGAGTTGTATATGACAAGAAAAATGTTACGTCGATTAATCATTGAAAATTTTAAATGATAACGAGTTAGGGGTCTATGTATCATTAATTAAATAAATCTCATTTTACCTACGTTGTGTTAGGTATGTTTGTGACCATATGTGACGTCACTGTTACATTTATTTGACAAGATGGGAAATTGACAACGACAACTCCTGGCAGATGATCATTATTTGGACAGTATTATGCATAGCATTTAGATAGAACCATTATCCTGTGTTTTCCAGCATGTCAGTGCCATCACAGCTAACGTGTTATATATAATGACATTTACCATTGATACTTACGATTACGACATGCTCAATAAACATTTGTTTGAAGAATTTGTCACCTGTTCCCACAATTGTCTGTCCTGTTTCCGACTTGTGAATCCCTATATTGATTGTATTTAGGTTTACCAAAATGAGTTTTTTAGCCTGAAAAACGCAAGAACTTGGTGAGAACTTATGTAATCTCTTACCAATGCGCTGAAAATTTCAAACTATTTATTTCATTAGACTTTTGCATATGGTATTGTGAGATGACATTAAAATATTTTTTCATTAAGACGTATTCGAACATTTTGAAATTCCTGATGAATAGTGACAGCTATAGGGAGCTCCCAATAGGTGAACTTTATTTATGTAAAATCAGTATTTATAAATCTCTGTAATATGCGACAATTTCACATTTTCAGATGTAACAATATTCAAACAGATATTAAGAATGTATGAAAATTTTTAAATAATGAAAATCATCAGCTATAAATTTTGACATTTATTACTGTTTCTAAATTTCTTTTTTAATTATATGCTTAAAAAAAAGAAAAAAATATTCTAAATTCCATTTTTTCGTATAAAAAAGATAAAATGAATAGTTTTTTTTTTTACATACGGTTAAAAAATAAGAACTTTAATCAAACTAAAGTCTTAAAATCTAATTTATTATTACCTTTACTTGTTCTCCGACTCCTTCGAAGTTTTACTGTGATACCGATGATTAATCCTACAATCACGATTCCCCCTACCACGGCTCCAACAACGAATATTATAAAATCTTCATCAGGAGTCCATCCTTCATCTAAGAATAAGTAAAAAAAAAGAGAAAGTTATATCAAGATAAGAGGATTCCATTTTTCACTAGCTCCGATCAATAATATTGAAATTGCATTGAGATTTTTTTTTTCATTTTTTAATTAAAATTACTGTAGAAGTTGCCATAAAAAAGAACTTCAATTTTGATGAAAAATTTTACTTTGTTTCAAAGCATAGGAACAAAGTTTTATCGATAAAATATAGGAAAAATGAAGATTATATATATTTCTACATACCTATACATAAATATAACATATTTGAAAGCATCGTATATAGAACTGTACATACAGGTTGCCCCAAAATCATTGACAGCGGCTTTTATTCTTTTAAATATTGATGATAGTCATATATTATAAATTGAAAAATTGCGTAAAAATGTGTACTGATTTTTATGAAATCGATTAAAATTTTCAAGGGATTAAATATAAGGAAATACAAAATTTAAATTTTTATACGCCCCCCCCCTTCCTCCGTACAAAAAAAATCACAATGAGTAAAATATGTCCCATACACTAATAACGTCATGTTCAAAATTTTAGCATTTTACCATAACAAGTCGCAGAGATATCAAAATACATAAATGCTGACTTAAACCACTAATGCCTGGATATGAGTTCGCAAAAGGGAAAAATCATGTCGGATTACCGCGTTTCAGGAGTCGCTCACAAATTACGAAAGAGAACAATGTCGCGTAAATAAATATTAATTGTGATCTTTATTGGTATGAAAGTATCTAAACGGGAATCGTTTTCAGGAAGCATAGTTTTATAAATTTTTAAATAAAACTAAATTAAGAGCCATATTTTACTTGCTTATGAAGCATTTCTGTGTTGCGTCATCTTCACTCTAACTGTAAACATTTACATTTGAATTTATGATTAATCCCTCACCAACTTTGTTTACACATATCTCCTTGACTTTTTATGAAAAATGCTGAATTTTTGTTACATGACCTTATTAGTGTATGAGGCACATTTTACTTATTGGGAATTTTTTGTATGCTGTCGTATAAAATTTTAAATTTTGCATTTTTTCAACTTTAATTCCCTGAAAATTTTAAACTATTTCATAAAATTCTGTACCTTTTTTTACCTAACATTGTATTTTATAATATATGTCTATGATCAATATTTAAAGAATAAAAGCCGAGGTCTATGTTTTTGGGACATCCTGTATATCTTTCTTTACTTTAAATTTTCTCTAATTACGTTTGAACACTTTTTTTTACTAATTAAGAAAGGAATACGTATGCTTTAATTCTTAGATTTAACACATATTATTATTTTATAAATAATGTAACCCAATACACTTGAGTAATATTTAGAAAATATCTTACTCTTTGAAAATATACTCTACTTTATAATGAAAGGTGAAACATATTTTTAAAGTATACATTTTAATAAAATATTTACAGAAAATAAATATTTTACGTGAATTGAAATCAGATTACTTTTTAAAAATTTTTTTCGCTAATTATTAATCTATTTACATTTCATATTAGATCACAAATATCTAAAAATACATAGTAACATAAATCCTTCAAAATTTGATTTTTACAATGTCTTACTAATACCGCTGCAGATTTCGATATTTTGATCTTTAATTACTTGAAGAGTAAACAAAATACTTAAATAGAAATATGCATTTTTAACGCAGCAAAACAATTATTAAAAAAAGTCTTGAATATTTCACTTATCTAACAATTCATTGAAAATACCATGAATTATAACCATTATTAATCGATTTCAATTAATTACTTTCATTAAAATCTAGAGAAATGCTTAAGTGATACAAAAAGAAACAACAAAATGTCAACAACAACTATCAGGTGTATATGGAATCAAGTTCACCAGAGCAGATGGAACGTTACAATATTGTATAGAAATGACCAATAGAAAGTTTCAAACAAGATTAAAAGAACATATGGCAGATATCAAATATGACAGGAGTACTACAGCACTGGCACAACTACATAGCACCGAGACAATAAAAATTGATTTTAAAAATAGTAAAATAATGTATCCATCAAGAGTCTAAATCTACATGCGTAACGTAAACATTTGCATTGAGTCCGCCTCATTTGGCACGAGGTACTTTTCTGTTTTAAAAAGCAATACCAAAATATTAATTTTCACAATTACAGTTGGCTACTTCAAGCACCTGCTTTTTTACATATTTGATCGCGGGATTCATGTTTTCAAGTTTATTTTCCAAATTTGCGAGAATATTTTGTTTATCGTTATATTTCTTGAAAATGGCACCGTATGAGCGTTGAAACTTATGTTGATCTTTAAAAAGTTTTTTAATAAGCCTTTTGTTGTTGTTTTTTTTGTATCACTTAAGCAATTCTCTAGATTTTAATTATATTTAGTGATCTTATTTTGGTATTATGTAATTACTTTCAATTTAGTCACGTTGAAATTCTACTGTATGTTTTGACCCAATGGTTTCATGTTTTAATCTTTAACATTATATTTCAAATGAGCACAATATAATTTTAAACAAGAACGAAAAATCATGCGTCAAGCATAGATTATGTAACACTTTCCAACGCTTCCAAAATAATTTTACGAATCATACTCTTTTATAAGCTAAAAGATAACATCTAAGTAATCCGAATACTTTATTCAGCCCTGTATAGGATCTATAGATTTGTATATATACTACATAGGATGCTAAATTTTAGTTCAGTTAGGAAACACGTAGCACAGTTTAAAATTCTCCGTCTGGAGTTAAATAATACGGAAATGTGTTCCCGAACTTTTGTACTTCCCTGTATAGGATCTACAGAATTTATACACACCACGTAATATACAAAAAGCGATTTAAAATTAAAATCGCATTCAGTAACTTAAAACGCACTTCCAGGAATTATTGTTAACGTACAGTAGAGAATTCTTTTGTATGTCCCTGTAAATGAACGATGACTGCTATACACACAATATTCTGTAGTAAGTCTCTTGTAATGAACCTTATATAAATTTCAATGCGTTTAAAATAGTGAAACATTATTTAAATAAACCGCAGACGATTTTTCTCCATAGACGTAATGTAACGGAATTCTTTTGACTGTCCCTGTAAAGTAAGTATAAGTGCTATGCACACCCTATTCCATATTAAGCTTCTTCTAATGCACCTTAGTGATATATATAAATTTCAATGCGTTTAAAGTATTGAAACATTATTTAAATAAACCGCAAATGATTTTTCCCCATAGACCGCAATGTAACGGAATTCTTTTGAGTGTCCCTGTAAAAAAACTATAAGTGCTACACACTTCCGTTGAAATAGGGAACATGCTATAGATAACGATTATAACATATAAAATTTGCAGGGCAATCCGAGCATATTTACGGGAGTTAGAGCACGGACAGACGGCAGACGGCAGACGGCAGACGGCCAGACGGCCAGACGGCAGACGGCCAGACGGCCAGACAAACCGAAGTCATAAACACTTTTCAACTAGGTTGGAAAGTGTTAAAAAGGCAAAAGTGAAAATAAGAAAACTCTAATCATTCAGTGCATTATAGGCAATTCGATCAATAAGAAAATGTGTAGTATATGAGATGATTATCAATTTAATAAAAATTCAAAGATGGTGGCACGGTGTTGTCTAAAATTTTGTAGTTTGTAATTGTATAATTTTTAGACTCCAAATAAATGACATGAAAACTAAAGTGAGAAAACTAACATTATCATTTTACTCAATGTCTGCCTTGATGATGACAGAAAAAACTCGAAGACAAAAGTATAATTATCTAGTTTTCAATTTGTGTTGACTTGTGAATGGTATACGTATGGATTGAAAGTATGCAAGAAACGAAGAATAAAAAAAAAAAATAGGTGTGAGAATTGTAGTTCTAAATAGAAATGCTATTCTACGTACAATATTGATTTTTGAACTGAATAACAAAC
This sequence comes from Maratus michaelseni, assembly GCA_963931845.1. Lineage (NCBI taxonomy): Eukaryota > Metazoa > Arthropoda > Arachnida > Araneae > Salticidae > Maratus > Maratus michaelseni. Next base: position 298,807,805 of record OZ007588.1, read on the forward strand.
AACAGCTGTTTCAATTACTATCCCGAGAGTTGTAATATATATTATTTTTCAACTTGTGGTACAATCAATGTTTACATGCAAATGTAATTTTGTTTTCATATGGAAATAAATATAATAACATTAAGTGTTTCATTTTTAACCGTAAAGTACAGGGTGATTATAAAAAAGCTATCCCGATATATGAGCCTCTAACTATCCTATCGTTCACAGAAACTGGATGAAACTTTGGTTTAAAGTATTTTGAGGTATGCGCTCAAGAAGCCTATGAAAAACAATAGTTAAATTCTAACAGTTACGGTTACAGTGACAAAATTTTGAAAATTTCAAATGGCAACACGAATTTTTTTTTTTTTTATTGGAATGTCATCTTCATAGTGAAAAACCATAAAAAGCGTTGGAACGGTACCTGTAGCACGAAAATCGCCACCGCTAGACAGACTAAGAAGAAAAGTGGAAACAACCAATAAGGACAGAGAAGCAACAGAAAACAAAACATTTTATTGTGTTTCACAAATTTTCACTTCACACACGATGACACTTTGCATGCGGCAGAGGTGGATAGCACTAAACAATAAAATGTTTTACTTTCCGTTGTTTCTCTGTTTTTTATTGGTTGTTTTCACTTTTCTTCTTAATCTGTCTAGCGCTGGCGATTTTCGTGCTACAGGTACCGTTCCAACGCTTTTTATGGTTTTTCACTATGAAGATCACATTCCAATAAAAAAATAGGTGTTGCCATTTGAAATTTTTGAAATTTTGTCACTGTAACCGTAATCGTTAGAATTTAACTATTGTTTTTCATATGCTTCGTGAGCGCATACCTCAAAATACTTTAAACCAAAGTTTCATTCAGTTTCTGTGAACGGTAGGATAGTTAGGGGCTCATATATTGGGATAGTTTTTTTATAATCACCCTGTAATAGAACAATGCATATCACAATATTTATCATAAAAGCAATTTCATTGTTTTAGGATAAGAATTGAGCTAAATTTTTATGGAACATTTTTCAACTCCTTTCCTTGTTTTATAAAATAATTTCTATAATTTTTAATTGATTTTGAGTTTTAATAAAAATTTAATTTCAGATTCGCAAGCATATCTGAACTTAAACGCGATATGTATTATCATGCCATAGTGATGTTATGACAAAGATAACATCTATGTCGATATAATAAAGAAAATTTATGTACGTAAGCAACAATATAAAACAAATAGAATATTCAAATGTCTCATTAATAATTTGTATCTAATTTACGATGCCATATTTTTTTTCGCCAATTAATTGTACCTGAAAAGTAAATATATTTGTAAATTGAGAAGATGTAAGAAAATATTCCAAGACTAAAATCTCATTAATTTATGCAAATAGACGTTTGCAGTCATTTTAAATAAAATTGAAATTCTACATATAATAAATCGATTTTCTTTAGATTGCGTCACGTTTCATTCTAATAGCGGTATAATACCGCACTTCACAACTTCAACATAAAATACGTAAGTAATACACACTTTAAAATATCCGTTAATTGACATGTTTTTCGCCGTCGTTATCATATTCTGTTAAAACACGAAAATGGCCGCTTTGATATAACCATTTCAAATCAAACTTCAGAAAATCCACGATTTTAATATAAACATTACCTGAAATCCTCCAATCTAAGATTGATTGTCGTCAAATATTTGGTTTGTTCTTGCAGCAGCTCAGCACTTGTTCGTATTTGAAACGGAATTTTTATCTATGTCCCTTTTCCATCAAAATGCAAAACATTTACAAACGTAAACTCAGAATTTTACTAAAATTATCCAGTTAAAAGACAGAAATTTCTTAAAATAACAATAAAGTTTTATTCAATCACATTAATGTTCTGGCAACTTGTCGCATCTACTTTTTTACTTTTTTTTTGACGAAACTGTTTTTTCAATTGCATGCGTATAAATCTTGAACAACATTCAGGTCTATTTTGCGTACTGTTATTATTATAGCTTACATTATTCCATATTATTTCAATGTATATATATAGCATCGCTTCATTTTAGTATGAAGAAAAAACATTTCTTTTAGCACGTAAGACAGCATGAATATGTGGAAAAGTACATCATGTGTAACAAAATGACCTCATTAGAGTACAATTTCGCTTTTAAACGCAATACATATTATTTCAGTAAAGCAAGAATATCGGGTTGGGTTGGATTGGGTTGATTATTGACGGCCAATTATCTACACGTGGGATATAGGCCCGGTCGGAGTGCCCTTCGTGGGGGTCTTTCTAAGGGAACCTAACCCGTATTTACGCATGGATTAATTCCACGGTTCGAAGAAAACCACGAAAACTCCGAACGATTAGGCCGACGGGCGCGATTGGGATCGAACCCAGCACCTCCCGTCTACCAGCTTCGAGAGCAGAACCTCCCAGCCACTGGTGGGGCGCAAGAATATCGGAATTAACAACATACGTATACTAGCATTCAGTACACGATCAAAGATATTTAATATTGGAGATAGAATGTTGTGATTACCATTGAAGAGAGCAACCGTTAGATATATTGTGGTCACATATTGGGCCAATTTTGCATTCAACTGCAGAAAATATTGCCCTAATATTTGTGGGGTGATTTTTAGCAAGAACTATGGGTCAATTTATAGAAATAAAAACTATACTGGGGAAATATTGACGTTAATTTACTGTCACTATCATCAAAATACCGGCTTTACATTGAAAAATATGTTCAAAGAAAGGTCAATAATTTTCAAATTTGGGTTGTATATTGAGAATATTTTCAATAAAATGTCAATATTGGAGAAATAGTGGATTTACTTTGGATATATTTACAAAATGAAGGGCAATGTTGCTACAAATTTTTTTATCTGCAGTAAGTTCATTAAATATTTCTTGCTAATATCGGTACAATATTGACATAATGTAAAATCACTTGTATTGGGGCAGTATTTACAGCCAGCAAATGCAATGTGGGCACAACATATGGCCATGATATAGCCAGTATTGGTGGATTACTAGGGTAAAATCTCTAACAGCATCAGAAATAGAAGTATATTTGTAGACGAAATCTGAAATAGAGGATGAAATTTCTCTTTTTAAAGATTTCTCTATTTGTAAATTACTAATTTTTTGTATGACAAGGTGAATCGAATGTATGTGTATACGACGGAATGTATGTGTTTTCGCACATACATTCCATCGTAAAATAAAACCATCAGAGGACATCAGCCGATAATATAACACACATTTCTTCCTCTTGTTTATATCTCTTGAAATTTCTGTTCCTGTTTAACTGTGATGACTTAAATTGTGTGTACAGCTAAGATACGTCTCTTCCTTGTCTCCACGTAGATAAGGATGATTAGGCGTACAAATCGCTTGATTGGAATTTCGCAGATGAATGATCAAAGTTATTTTTATGTAGGGTATAGTAGGGTACAGTCTGTTGAAATTATTTATTTTCATTTTTGGCACAATTCGAACAGCCCTTTAGAGGGTAATTGTTATAATAGTTTTGACTAGAAGGTGAAGAGGTTATTGTGGTATTAAAATTATTTTTCTGTGATTAAAAGTTTAGTTTATCATTTAATTTTTTTTTCGTAGTTTTCAAAATTTTTAAACATTTGAAGTTATTGAAAATTTTTTACACTATTATGTGTAGCATAAAATTATTTATTTACAAAAATGAAACTATTGCTAATATTTAAAAAGCCTTTTTTACTACTTGCTTTCCGTCCCACATGCGTTTGCGACTAAACTGATTACCGTTGGTTAAAAAGGATAAAATGGATAGCGAAAGAGAATAATTGAAGAGTCCGTAAAAATGTTTGAAAAAAAAACCAGTCATTTGATAATAGGGATATTGTTTTTTATATTTATGATAAATAGATAAGCTTATACTTATTGTAATTGCAAAATAGCGTAAAAGAAAAAAACATTATAATCAGTAAAATAAATTTTATTTGTTTCGGCTCCATCTGAGCCATTATTAAAACAAATAAGAATATTCTATAATTGTATGGTCTATGAATTTATTATTTGAAACGCTATCATTTAATTTTTTTCGTACTTTTTTTCAAATTATGTATGTTATATTTTATTTTTACTTGGGTGTTTATTTCCATAATTTTAATCATGGAGTAACTTGAGCCTTAATTTTGGCAAGTTAAATGATGCTGCATCTTTATATATTATAGTTTTCCGTGTTACAACTTTTATGATTTATTTTATAATGGATATATAGTATAGATTGGGGGAGTATCTTATTTTCATTGCTATTTATTTGGATGGTTTCTTCTTGATATAATCTTGCCAGGGGTGCGGTCTTTCTATTATACTTAATATCGGCAATATGCTCTTTTTTCTATAACTAAATGTGTCCTGCTTGTCATGCCAATATAATAATTATTTGATCCATCTCCTTTAATAAATGTTATTTCATGTACTCCTGAACATATTTTCCGCAATTTCTCAAATTCTATTAACCCTTTTGAAGAGCAGTGGTTAATTTTAGAACAACTTAATTTTAATCCGTAAATGCCGTATTGGCACCAGAGTTTTGGAATAAAATTTTGTCCTTTATTAAATAGTGAAGAAAAGCTTTTACTTATTTTCTAATAAATTTTGTAAATTCTTGTGCCATTCAACCATTTCAACATTTTACTAATAGAAATAATTTGTCCCCCGAAAGGTTAAAGGTAATAATCTTTTTTGTCTTTAAATATTAATTGATTAGACGTATATATGAAATATTATTAGTTTAGTCTCTTATTTAACGTTGTGAAATAAAATATATTGTTCTTATATAAATGAAAGTATAAACTTTTTCGTTCCCTGTAAAATGAACATTTCCAAGTATGACACCACACGTGGGGTACGATCCAATTATTTAACATTTTATAAATAATTATTTATAAATAGAAATAGGATAAACTAGTCATATATTTAAAATGCATTTATCATATATTCTAGGTATTAATAAAATGACATGATACGTACTCTCATCCAAAGATACCATTTTATTTTGTTAATTTTTATTTTAAAAATATTATGTATTTAAAAAATATAGGAAATACTAATTTTTAATGGTAATAATTTTAAGGACATTTTTTTATAAGTTCGAATGGATTTCATATAATATACTGGATTACCTCTATGTTAGAGACCATCCAGCGATATGTTTCGTATGCTTGGAATAAGTACTGATAATTATAATGTGATCGAGACGAACAAACACATACATTCATATTTTATAATTGAGCCACTTTTTCATAGTTTTCATGTCTGGCATGGAAATATGCATTATCTTCGTAAAAAATGAGTTTATACCCTTCTAAAATCAATCATATTCCAAAATGTGTCCTTCTAATATACTGGAGTGCAATTTTAAATTAATTTTCTTATTAAAAAACACTTAGGTAGTCTTAATTTTAAATCACACGTAATATCATATAATCCCAAACAAGTACCATTGTGCATGGCTTGGTTCTATCCTCTTTTTCGCATTTAAAGTATGGTTGTTTTGAAGACCGATTTGAATTCACAAATGTAAGCAACATGCAGAACATTTGGCGAATATTACTGCTAAATTCAGAATTTGAGGAATTTATTTACACTCTTTGGACAAATATATTCACTTTAAAACTTCTTCTAAGCCTGTCGAATGGCACAGCTGAGTGTCTAAAAAATAAAGTTGGTTACATTTATGAATAAAATTTTATGCATTCGAACTTATAATCAATGTTCTCATATTTATAGAAATTTAAATTTTAATATTTTTCCTTATTTCATAAATTTCTTGAATTATTATTTTTTTTTGTAGTGTAATTTATTTTTTTAATGTAATTTTAACCGGAAATCTGAGAACAACTGTTTTCAATGTACCCTGATAGGTGGGTATTCGAGTTGATATCTATCGCAGAATATACAAACTGTAATAATATCGTCATTGATAAATTTACGAAATGTAAACTATCACTGTGTATGTTTTCGTCCGTTTTACTTTCGAAAAACCTTTTTATAAGGAAATATCTGATATTAACTGTGATAGGATAATGCGCGTTATTAGAGCTTTATGAGGAATTTACACAACATCCTAAATTTGGACTAATCCTTCTTTATTTTGGTGGCTCCATGCAACGTTTCTATCTCTCCACAAATCATGACAGTATTAAAGTATTACTTTAGGTTCATCAAGATTAAACCATTTGCTTCCATTTGAAGTTAAACGTTAATATAGGCACTATTTTTGTAAGACAAGAAATGTCGTATTGAGCCATCCAAATAAAAGAGTTTCAGTCATGGTCTTGGAAATTGTTTCAGCTCAGGATAAGAATACACAAATTAATATTTCACAGAAAATGAACCTAAATGTCGCCATATTTTAGAAGCATACATTTTAGCATATGATTGCAGGGAAATATCATTTTACAACAAGAAAAGGCATCGTACCGTGCATCAAAAGCTACGGAAAAGTTGTTCATTGACAGCTATATTATTATTTGATTGGCCAACTCAATCTCGCGACTTTATAAATATATTAATGTGGGGAATGGGAACTTGTTCATGTAAATGAGAAGCAATATTCATGCTAATGTATGTGGACACTTCCTGGACAAATATATTCACATCATAATTATTAAAAATTCTTCCAAGCCTGTCGTATCGTATAGCTGAATGTCTCCAAAATAAAGGTGGTTTTATTTATGAATAAAATTTTATCCATTCGAACTTATAATCAATGTCCTTATACTTTTATTACCTTTAAAAAGTTTAATATTTTTATTTCATATATTTCTTAAATTATATTTTTTTTGTAAATAAAAGTGTGCAAGGCAGTTCTTTTTAGATTTTAAATACATATTGTATAATGTTTAAAACTATATGTTAATTCTCAAAATTGAATAAAATTTATGATTCTTAACAAGTTTAGTGTCCTTTTTAATTTGACTGAATACAAGGATAAGTTAAGAATCGTATGCAAAGTTACATTAAATTTTAATGAGAATTCAAAGCAAGTATTAATGAGATATGGGGATTTACCACACTTTCTCCTACTCGTCAACTTATGATCTTTAATTATAAATGCGTCGTTCAAAATCAGAATGGTTCAAGTCTACAAAGCATTATCCAAAGATATTTGGAGGTACATTTAATGATCTCTTGTGCATTTCATTCAGAATAGTAGAGCACTAGCGACATTTACTGCTCACATTTTCAAACTTGGACTAGGTTTTTATGATACCGAAAAATATTCTGCGTAAACAACGAAAATACATCTCAAACTAGGGATACAATTTATTTTTAATTGTTTACTAATGACTAACAAATTTATAACTTTTAAAATGTTTTACAATTTTTCATATTGTTATCTAAATTGCCTTAAGATTGTAAAAACTTAAGTTCAGATTTTGAGTGCACATCAATTTGCAAACGCTTTTGTAAAAAAAAAAAAAAAAAAAAAAAAAAAAAAAAATTGATACTCGTTCATATCCTTTTTAAAGTCAAGGAATTGTTAGAAAAGTTGCAATTTTCCACTTTGATAAAAACATTATTTATTTTTAATGATTTCTAATTAAATAATAGTCTTGAGATATAAAGTATGTACTCAAAATCAAGATACTGAGTAATGCATATTTTGTTGCATATAGAAAGGTTTAAAAGGGAAAAAATTGTCCATAATAAAGAATAGTTTGTTTTGACTTTTGGTCTATAATGAATACTTTCAAACCTTTATGGGTGTCATCTTTTTTTAGAATGGAGGAAAAAAAAGGCGAGCAGAGTAAATTACAATGTGGCATACAAAAGAAATTTTTCCTTAAGAAAGGATTAACTTATTACTTTTGGCACACAGACCGTACATTCAGACACACATCTTTCTGCCTTCTTTACTAGGGAAGTAGAAAATGGATCGAAAACGGACAATGTAGCAAAAAAAAAAAAAAAATCAGAATTAAAAGGCAGTTTTATTATTTTTGGTATAGTACAATTAATGTTACATACAAACCTGGGATTTTTTATATTTTCAAAGAAAAGATGGAGAGTGTTTGAATCAACAAATCTAACGGAATTTGAGCAAAATGCTTCTATGAATCGGAAACTGCATTGGATAAAATGACAACTTAAATTTCTTTCAATGATTTATTTTAATACTGGAATAATTTACAGACCACAATTCTAATTTCTTTCAGTTACCAGAACAAAATAGAATATGTAGACATTGTGAATATGTATTTAATTCTTTCAGAAGATATTTGAATAAAGAGAAAAATCCTTCATATTGTTCTGAATTGAATGTTTTAAATAACGAATGGATTGAATATATTGTTTATAAAAATTATTCTATCCACATTAATTGCATATTGACTATCTTTAATATAATGAAAACAAAAAAAACACGTTACCAAAACCGTTCTAATGATAATCGTTTTTATCGTTTTCACATTACAAATATCCTTTCTCCTGTAATTTCATAAAAATTTAAAAAAATCATAAAAATGAAAAGAGTTCTTATAACTAAATTTAGCTTTCGGAAAACGAATTGACTAACGGAAAGTTTTATTAGTGTGATAAAAAATAATTGAAATATTTACCATTGGAGAAAATGAACAAATTGAAATTATGTATTATTTGCGTTCCAAATATCTTTCATTTGCATTCAGATTAAATATATCAAGCTTTTATAATCCCAGATGCTGAATATGTATGCTACACAATCTATTATACATTGCAGGTGCTTGATACCATTTTTATCTGAAGAATGCTGCATATCTGGAAAGATGCAGGAACTTCCTTAAAGAAAAACATTATGCATTGAATATGTAAAAGACGAAATTCCTTATTGTAGTGTGCATAGCCCTCTTTTTGTGTTGTAAAAAAAACATTTTCCTTAATGAAAATAAAAGATTTTTATAACACAATAATGTGATTTTAAATTCGTGCAGTGTATTTTTTGGCAAAATTTCTAAATTCTTTTGTCACACTAGACAAAATGCCCTTTCGTTACACGTTTCCTGAAAACTGCGTTCAAATATACTAATTTCTTCTATTTTCTGAGTTTTTGAAGGGTTAATGAACTTTATGACACCCTTCGAATTACAAAGATGTTTAGTGGATTATGAAAGCCTAGGACCAGAGCCTTACATCTCCTCAAACATAGTTTTATAAACGCAGCTTAGGTAAAGCTAGGAGAGTCTGAGCACAATTCAAAAGAATAACAATAAAATATCTAAATACTAATTTTTTGCTAAACTATCCATGAATAATTTTTACTTCATTTGTTTTTTATGCATTTCCATTGCTATTTTGTTGTTATGTTGTAATTTAATAGAACAGTTGTAATAAAACCAAAAAAGTTATTTTGCGCAATCTGTCCTTACAGGGTTGGTGTGATTGCGTACATGGGTAGGAGAGATTGTTACTAATAAGAACTACAATTAAATTGTTAACAATAATAATTACACTAGATTAATTTTAACACAATTATTTAAAATTGGTAAATAAATCATACGAGTAGTAATTTTCCAACTGGACGAAAAATGTCCGGGCCAGGATTCGAACCTGGGATCGCTTGGCTGAAGCCGCCACGCTCTACCACTGAGCTATCCCGGTCGAATCTGGAGGGCATAATTCATCTAGTTAACCTTATTGATCAGAGAATCTGGTCTGATATTTTTAATCAGCTCAACATAAAAGACTGCAGGTAAAGTAACTCCAGTAAACGCTGGATACGTGATTACACTAGATTAATTTACCAATTTGAAATAATTGTGTTTAAATTAATCTAGTGTAATCACGTATCCAGCGTTTACTGGAATTCCTTTACATGCGATATTTTCTGTTGAGCTGATTAAAAATATCAGACCAGATTCTCTTATCAATAAGGTTAACTGGATGAATTATGCCCTCCAGATTCGACCGGGATAGCTCAGTGGTAGAGCGTGGCGGCTTCAGCCGAGCGATCCCAGGTTCGAATCCTGGCCCGGACATTTTTCGTCCAGTTGGAAAATTACTACTCGTAATAATAGTTACACTTAAATGACATTGTTGTAAGGTTTTGTGAACAGATATTATTGTATTATGAGCGAATATTTCAACCGAATGATTAAAGAATCAGAAAAAGGAAATAATTTTAAAAACGATTAAAAATTTTTAATTAAAGGAAAAAAAAAATTAAAGAATCAGAAAAAGCAAGTCCAGATAAGCTTACAAAATAACATTAAGTTACTTGATAACACAAAAACTTAAAATTAGTCCATTTTAATTTTTCCTTTTTTATGCAAATTTACCAATAAACTGCGTAATCTCTCCTAGCATCGAAACTAATGGAAACAATGCGCCATCTCTCCTAAGTAGCAGATGCGCAAACTCTCCAATTTCGGTAGGAGAGATTACGCGGCCTTTTATATAAACATGGCCGCTACTAACAAGACCCGTTGATGTTCACATTGTTAGTCTAGATTAGTAGCTTATGAGAAATCATGTAAGTTTAAAATATACTGTACTACTGACATTGTATAGAAATTCTGATGAACAGCTATGAAAATTCAAGCACTGACTTTGGGAAAACAAGACAAAATAGCAATGCTTTACCTTAGACGCTCAAAACAATCAACGTGCACTTTCAAGTAGACACTCCACTACTGCTGTTGTACAACTACCTGGAGTCGCTGCGCGCTCACTCTACTCCTTCCCGCCGAACCTCTATGTGCGCAATCTCTCCGACTGCGCCATCTCTCCTGGCTTTACCTTATATACAGCAAAATTATTCATAAGAATATATAAGGTAAAGCCAGGAGAGATGACGCGGTCGGAGAGATTGTGCACATAGGGGTTCGGGGGGAAGGAGTAGAGTGAGCCCGCAGTGACTCCGGGTAATTGTACAACAGCATTAGTGAAGTGTCTACTTGAATGTGCACGTTGATTGTTTTGAACGTATAAGATAAATCATTGCTATTTTGTTTTGTTTTCCTAAAGTAAGTGCTTGAATTTTCATAGCTATTCATCAGAATTTCTATACAATGTCAGTAGTACAAAATATTTTAAACTTAAACAATTTCTCATAAGCTACTAATCTATATTAACAATGTGAGCATCAACGGTTCGTTTTAGTAGCGGCCATGTTTATATAAAAGGCCGCGCAATCTCTCCTACCGAAATTGGAGAGTTTGTGCATCTGCTACTTAGGAGAGATGGCGCTTTGATTCCATTAGTTTCCATGCTAGGAGAGATTACGCAGCTTATTGATAAATTTGCATAAAAAAATGAAAAATTAAAATGAACTAATCTTAAGTTAAATGTGTTATCAAGTAACTTAATGTTATTTTGTAATCTTATCTGGACTTGCTTTTTCTGATGCTTTATTTTTTCCCCTTTAATTAACATTTTTTAATCGTTTTTAAAATTATTTCCTTTTTCTGATTTATTAATCATTAGGTTGAAATATTCACTCCTAATACAATAATATTTGTTCACTAAAACCTTACAACAATGTCATTTTAGTGTAATTATTATTGTTAACAATTTAATTGTAGTTATTATTAGTAACAATCTCTCCTACCCATGTGCGCAATCACACCAACCCTATAAGGACAGATAGCGCAAAATAACTTTCTTGGTTTTATATCAACTATTCTATTAAATTACAACATAACAACAAAATAGCAATGGAAATGCATAAAAAACAAATGAATTAAAAATTATTCATGGATAGTTTAGTAAAAAATAAATATTTAGATTTTTTATTGTTATTCTTTTGAATTGTGCGAAGACACTCCTAGCTTTACCTTACACAGAGGCGTCAGCATGCAGCATGGATGAGAAAAAAACTATTAAACATGTTAGGAAATAAATTATGAAAATTTCTAATGAAGTTTTAGGAGTAGGAAAGAAAAAGTGAAAATAAAATGCGGGAGTTTGCGTATAGTAAAGTATTTTTTTTCTAATATAAGATTTTATAAAATAGAAATGAAAGAGATGCAAGAGAAGAAAAAATCTTCAGAAACTAAGACATCTGATATACATATGTTATTAAATAATAATAATAAAAATTCTGGTATTAGTAAGACAAATTCTTTAAGATAAAATGCAATTACTTTTAAGAATTGTTAAACTCTTTATACACCAAATTCAGATTCAAGAAATATCTCCATCTCATTATTTATCTTTCTTTTAATGTCTTATATTTAAAAAAAGTATATATGAAAAATATGAAGTTTAGATAAATTTTTCCATTAAAACTAATATTAAATATCGGAAGATATAGTTCTTTTTCTAAAATATTTGCAAGAATTAAGGAAAATTGAAATCTTGCCAAGTAATATATATATATATATATATATATATTTAGTTATCCTATCTGTAAATGGAAAATAATTTGCAGTAAATTTTTATGTAACTATTTTTTTAATTAAAAAAAACTATATTATGTAAATAATTGACTTAGGGGAAAAAAACAAACATTTTATACAATATTTAGCTTCGGCTATTTCAATTTTCTTCTAAATGCGATTTAGCAAATGGTTTTGTATGGAAAGTAAAATCTACTGTTATTAATAGACGGATTAAATAACTTTTCGGGTGAAATCCCCAGTTATTGAACCTAACCTGTAACTGACACTTGAAGAAAAATCTAACCCAAATAAGCATTTTGTTGCAAAATTCTGTTAAGTAATGTCATCTAGTGGTAAATGAGACACTTATTTTTATTTTGTAGTCAATTTATTCACCACTAGAGGGCCAAGAACATATTCAACGAGGAAGAAACTTTTGAGAATACAGAAAGGCCATTTTGAAGCAACCATTTTATTTCTAAAATTAAGGAAGTGTTATTCTAATCTGTTTGTAATGCAACTATCCTAAACTTTTTTCTTAAAGTTATACTTGTATAAATAAGTTTAGAGATGCATATGATATATTAGGGCCATCAATTATGGTTATAGTTATTTAATTTAGCTTAATGGGGGGGGGTGACAGTTATTGGTTCCTAGAATATCATTTCACTAATCTCTGACAGAGGTGTTAGTTATTGGTTATTAAAGAAATTATTAAAGAGTTAATTAAAAGAAATTATTGAAGAAAGTTGAAATCTATTATTTGAACTGTTTAAAAATGCATAATAATCAATTAAATTAATCTTGTAGTAAACACAATTAAAATTTAAGTTGTTTTATCGGTGTCTGACACCAAATGTCAGTTACTGGTTCATAAATGTCAATTATTGGATATTTGCATTACAAATATTGTATTACTAAATATTATTCCTATACACTCTTACACTGTTAAAAAAAAAAAAAAAAAAAAAAAAAAAAAAAAAAAAAAAAAAAAAAAAATCTGAAATTCACGGGTATTTTTTTCCTGAATTTCACAGGAAAAGTCTCTTTTTGCGAAAAAAGGGTATTTCCGTTAAAAAAAACAGAACATTTTCTCATATTTTCTGAAAACAACGGAACGGACGGAGACGAAAAGAGCCAACGGAGATATTCTGTTATCTGCTGCATATTTATTTTCAATGTTTAAAAAACTGACATGTTGCTGCACAGAAAAACTAAACATTCAATAAATTAAACTTTCGAGTTTATTTAAAACAACAACAACAACAAGTAAACCGTTGTTTAGAATTTAAAAAATATAACAATTTTTCCATTCTTTTAAAATTATTTGCAATTTATTTTTTAAGTTATACGAAAATATTCGCACTTTCAAAAAAGCAACAAACAAAAATAATGCTTTCAAATTAAAATAATAATAATAATAATCATTTTCTCATTCATTTAAAATTATTTGCAATTTATTTTTTAAAGTAATAAGAAGCACTCGCACTGAAAATATATTCTAAGCGAACATATTTAAAATATATATAATACTTGAAAAAAAATCGATTTTCACAAAAAAAGCAAACATTTTTTATCGAATTTAATTCAAAATATAATATTCATATTTTACATCTAACACTAAAATTAAGAAGATATATAATTCATGTTTTATGCTCTATTAATATTACAATTTTAAAACATCTGAACATCATCTCATAACGAAATCTCCCCGCAATTAACTTCAAAATTACCAGGCTTCTAAACTCCAATTTTTTTAGTTTCTAAGCCGCCATTTGGAGAAATCCCATATCATCGTTTCAAACTGCTATTCTAGAAAGCGGCCGCTGGTCCAACCGACAAGACGCTTGACTGGAGGCACTGGCACCCCTAGTTCAAACCCCAATGTCGACCAAAAAATGTTCTTAAAGTATATCAGATAGTAAATACTCCCACAATAGTCTACAAATGGCAGCACCAAATGTGATGTAACTTTTTAAAACCGGGTTTATTCTTAACGGAAAATTTCCCTTCCTGTCAGTGCTGCCAGGAATATTTCAGTGATTTCTGAGAGTGTTAACGGAAAGTTAAAGCTTCTGCAAACGGAATTTTTCCTTCTTTAATATTTCAAAACGGAAAATATACTAACCGAACGGGAAAAGTCCGGCAACTTTTCTGCCAGTAGTTTTACTGGGAATTTCCGGATTTATTTTTAAAAGTGTACTATATATTCTGTATTACTAATAATGCAGTACAGCTTACTAAATCCCATCTTTATAATAAATATTAATGCATTTTGTTTTTACAATAAAAAATAAAGTTGTTTTAAAGGATTTTAATGTCTTAAAATAAAGTGTCTGTCACTGGTTCACTTTGTGTCAGCTATTGGTGTTCCAAAATAAGGATGGTGTCAGTTACTGGAGTTTTTTACTATATTTAGGAATAAAACTAATTTTTAATAATAAAATGTATAATGTTTCAAAATTTTACAACAATATTTTTTTTAATATATCTCTACTATCATTTCAAAAGCAAAGATAAGTATAAAATACATTTTAATTTTTGTAATAGTGATTTGAACACGAAATAATCCTTAAAGTTTCAGTTACTGGGGTTCCCCCCCCTATATTAAATTTTCTGTAATGTTACATAAATGGACAGTCAAAGTTTTAATTTGCCAATTTCGTTATATAAAGTAACAATACTATTCAAAGAGTTTTATGTATAAATAACAAATTCTTTTTGCAATAAGATTTTTAATAGGGAGTCTTGAATTCTTAATCATTTTTAAATTATTAAAGAATAATAAGGCTTAATTTAAATATGAATTTTTATAAAAGTTGTCTTTAAATACGGTTTTTGTTTTGTGATATTTTTTTATAGTTAAATATAGTCTTATTTAATTTTTTTATAGATGAAATCAAATGAGTTTACGATACTTTTTCCACTGCAAACATTCTATACTCTGTAATTATCAGTAATGCACTTTTTTAAAATCCTGTTTTGAAAGGATATTAAACAAAGATGACTTTTATTTCAAAAAGAAATGCTGAAAAAAACGAAGAAAATATATTAAACGTAAAAAGAGTGAATTCGATTCATTGCAATTAATGTACTTATTTTATAAAATCAAATAAAAAACATAGTCTGATAAAAACTGTCAGAAATTAATGGAGTTATAATAAAAAAACTTTTTCTTTACATAATTAATCTTGTTGGACGGTTTTTTTTATAAATTAGAATCGCCCCTTTTTTGTTTTTGTATTTGAAAATGTGCGTGCTTTCTCAAAATTGAGCTTGATTTCTTTCGTTGTAATAGAAAACTTTAAAAGAAAAATGACTTTGATAGATGAAACTTTAAAAAATATATATTTCCAAAAAATGAACGCACTTTTAATATTGATTCATTTTAATAAATAGTTTTTTAACTGTCATTTATTTATTGTATCATACAAGTGTTTTTATTATTATGATTTACAAAACAATCTCTTTAGAAGAAAGTGAATTATTCGAGTTATGCAAAAGGAAAAAAAAATATCAAACATAAACTAAAAATATTTAAAATTTTATTGGGATTTTTTATTAATTATCATTTTTTTTATTGATGAAATTAAAATGCAATTTCTCGTGTAATGAGCATTTCGTTTATTCACTTTACGTATTTGTTACGCATTTTACAACTACCATTCTTGAAAAAATGTATTTTTATAGATAATTTTAATGTGTAAAAAGTGTATTGAACATCTTTATTAGTCTGAAATAATATCACACAGCATCAAATACAAAAGAGAACAATATATATATATAAGGGAATGATTTTCTGTAGTGAAACCAGCACTGTCACAATATATTATTATTATTATTATTATTATTATTATTATTATTATTATTATTTGTGTGTGCTACCGTTTCCAAATAATAATATTTAGTATAGTTTTTCAGTAGAAAACTATCGTTTGAAAATTAGTGTAGGAAAAAAATAGTCGCATTTGAAAACCCTGTGAAACTATTACTCTTTAAGCCTGTGAATCATTTTTAATGTGTTCTTTAAAAAATCAGTTTAAACATAAATCCCTGAAATTGTAAATAAGTCTAATAACACATTATTGACATATTAGGTTCCCTTAGAAAGACCCCCACGAAGGGCACTCCCCCCGGGGCTATATCCCAAGTGTAGATAATTGGCCGTCGATAATCAACCCAACCCATTATTGACATATTTTCAAAATAAAAAATAAATGCACAAACTCGAAGTAATCCTACTAAAATGCTACATTTGATAGCCTCATCGTAATTTTTCTTTCAGTATAATGTCTGTGAAAATTACGTTTCAGTATTATATATTAACTTGGGAAACTGTCAAATTTATCAGTTTTAAGACTATTAGGCAAAAACAGCAAAATGCTTAAAAGTAGCTCCAAACAAACTTTTCATTTAAAAAAAAACATTCTGAACTCTTTACAATGTGAACAAATACGGAAATATTTCAGATTGTGTATTTGGAATTTAAATTACGTTATTTTTAAAACATCTAATTTAAAGTCATATGTTTTCGAAGTTGTTTAAACTTTTAAAAGTTCAACACTATCTCGCATATCACATGGGTGATATTTAACTTTTGGAATTGAAATATATGAAAACTCAATTTGTATCAAAATTGAAATTATGTATTTTCTGTATTTTTACACACAGTTTTTCTTGGCAACTACTGACATTAAACATCAACATATTTATTTTATCCCATCAAAAAATCTTTAGGAAATGTTTATAATTTTAAATAGTGGAAAGATATAATTATATACATATATTTACATAATTTCTGTATTTTAATGATCATATTTTTTAAATAAATAAATAAAAAAAACCACACGAAATAAAATGAAATATGTGTACTTAATATCATATTGCCGAAGTGAAACATATATGGCAGTCGTCATCGATTTGAATTAATATATATAATATATGAAGCGCAGAAATTCCCTTTTTCAATTAAACATTTAATTGGCTATTATGATTCATCTCCGATTTTAAAGAGCATTAATCAAATATTTATATATGCATAATGAATATGTTATGTACACACAGTCATAATATTAAATTATATTCTAAAACATATTAATTAATTATTATTTCAAGTAAAGTTTTATTATTAAAAAAATATAATCAAAATGATAGTTGATTCAAAATTCATGTAAGATAAAAAATGTTCAACAAACATTCACCTCTGGTAAAAAAAAGTGCAATTTGGGCCAAAATACCAGGGCTGCGGAGTCAGTGGCAAAAATGATCGACACCGACTCCGACTCTGACTCCTGAAATTTTAAAGGAACCGACTCCGACTCCGACTCTGACTCCGACTCCGGGACAGCTAAAGTACTAGTATTGCCTGTTGATTCCTATTATTCAGATTACTTCATTGCTGTCATTTGTTTTGAAACAGTAATAGTCGCTTTATTAAATTTGCCATTAAATAAAGGAAATATTACTATTTAAAAAAAGTGGCAGCAATCAAGCAATCAGAATTTAAAAAAAAAACTGGCAACAATGCAACCTACTGGCACTTTCCTGTTTAACCTTGAACATATTATTACTGCAGCAGCAAACTTCCAACAGTTTTGGTATATTAGTATAAAAAGTTTCACCTTTTTTAAATGCAGATATATATATTTTTTAAATAAGTCAATTAATTCAATTTTTGTCAACAAGCGTGGTTGCAATTTAGTGCAATAGGGCTCTTATGCATATGTGAATTAGAATATATTACAATACGTTTTATTGGACACAAATAAAGACTGCGAAACGGACATTTTATTTGGCGTCACTGAATTTATTGTATAAATCAGCCTTTCACTTCCAAGCATGTTAAAGGACATTGTCAGGACAACTATCTGATTACATTTGCGTATTGTTGCGTACAAAACGTTTCCCTTACAAGCGTGGCAGACGAGCTTAGTTCACTGTCTAGTTTAAAAGTGTGCGGTTTGCCTATAATAGTTTTCACTTTAAAAAATATAGATGCATACGTATACGTTAAATTTATGATTTAAAAATTCTGATATTCCATTACAAAAAAAAAGAGAATAATTTTCAAAGTAAGTACCATAAGAATATGTTTAATTATTATAGAGATCAGTGTTTCTGCTTTTTAACAAAGCATAAAATAAATAGGAATAGAAGCTATTTTTTTCTTTTATCGCTTGATATCTGCTATGAACGATAGTTGATATTGTGTTTGATGGTGATATGTATTTGATTCATCTGTGGTTAACTTTTATCATGAATTTATAACACAATGAGTAATACTGTACAATTTTTACAATTAATTATGAAAATGAAATTATACCGCCGTACAATATAATTATGTACAAGCTTACAAAGTTACTCTCTTAATCATATTATTTATATAAGAGATTTTAAAAAAAGCATTTTAAATTACTTTTGCTCAAATCTCCTGATTTTCTGGCAATCACGAGATCAAGGGATGTCAGATTATTGAAATTAATAATAAATCGGAAGGGGGTTGGGCGACCAATTGCATCGAATTATAATTCCCGATTATCAGACACTAAGAACTTAGTATAAGTTATTGCTTCATATCCGTTGACCGAGTGTGTTGAATAACTGAGTATCACAAAAATCGAAGTTTGCTGTATTAAATGTAATTTCACTGAAGAATTAATTTTGAATGATAAGCTGAAAATAAGTCATCTTAATAAATATTTTTTAAATATTAAATTATTCATGTCGTATGTCATTAAATTTAAATAATAATAATTCATTTATTATTTATTTATTTGTGAAATGAAAAATTTAAATATCACAAAATTGGTTATTATATGAAAAGGAAAATAAAATGTATTATAATTGAACAAATTACCTTTCCTGTTTTTCCTGTCAGGAGGTGGGTAAGTTCTAATTTCCATCCAAACAGGTTTGCTTTTACCAGCATCGTTAACGGCAAATAAGGCGATCTCGTAATCAGAATCTGGCTTCAGTCCTTTTACTTCAAAAAGTGGGACATCTGAACTCACATTTATGAAATCTGATCCACTTCTGATGACCATGAGGAATTGAAATTTCGTCTCATTCTCTTCTGTGTAGTTACAAGCAATTCCAAGTGCTGTGTCCGTCTGGTACAGAATGGTACAGTTGGTTAATTCCAGAGGTGGTTCTAAAAAGAAGGTCACCAACCTTTTTTGCAGGTTAATCGTGTTATACATTTCATCAGTATATATTGTTAGCTAAAACAGTATAATTATCATATAAACAACATAGATCAAACCACTATATTATATAAATTTTTACTTCAAAATAAGCTGGATTTCAAAATAAACAAAAGTGATAAACCTATTTTGTTATAAGTAAATAACTGTATGGGTTTATGAAATTTTTTTAAAAAGTGGCATACGGTTAAAATTTTAAAGTAAGTTTTACATTAGTCTTTAGGTTCATTATCATTGCAATGATAATTTAATTTCTTTATAAATCTTGTATTATATTTCATGTCTATCTTTGACATTATTTATCTAAATTTAAACAGTAGAGAACGACAAAAATCTACAATAAAAACACAGCCGGGGAAATTAATTTCATTGTGTTTTTAAAGTATTAACACTTTCAAATAACAGCTATTTATACATTTTATCACCTCAATTAAAGATAGTATGACGAGAATAAATTGAATTATCAAATTTTGTTGAGATAAAATGAATTCGTGTAGAAATACTAGGTGCTGCATTGCACTTTTATTTAAGTATAGAATAATATTTACAAAGCGAAAGACAATTTTTTCTGTTACTGTTAACTTATTTTGCTAAAAAATTATAAAAATTAAAATTAAGTGAAACCAAATTAAATTAATAATTTAAAAATGCATTTTTGAAATATTTACAATAATTTTCATCTATAATATATATATATATATATATATATATATATATATATATATATATGTATATGTGTGTGTGTGTTAGGCTTACATGTCTATTAGCATTATATAAAACCAATCAAAAAAGAAAATACTTATTAAAGACTCTTATTTCAATGAGCAAACCACTCAAGCAAATAAAAAAAAAACATTGCCATTTAATTAACAATTTATATAACCGAAATAAATTTATGGAGCTCTTTCCATATAGCATATTTTAAGTACAGATCATCAACAGGCGACAGCCTGTGAGATACAATCTACAAATATTTTAGAATAGAAAAATTTGCCTTAAATTTTTTGACAGACATTAGAGATTAACCCATTAAACGCCGCTATATATATTATCATATTTTTTATGGAACTGTTATTTTTTGTTGATTAATAAGAAGACTTTAAAGTACTTCAAAAAATATATTAATATATTCGAATATTTAGGTGAAACATAAAGTTTTCAAAATGCGAGCAATGTCGCCGAATGGTAGATTTTTTCTTTAAATATTTACATATGTCTGCTTGCATTTGTGGTGGTTATTTTCAGTTTTTTACCTATTTTTACTGGTAGTGATATTTTACAAAGAATTTATATAAATTAGTCGAACATCTACATTCATAATAAAAATAAGAAATAATTAATTTGTTCCATAAGCATTTTCATTATCTACTTTCTTTTTTTACTTACCCATCATACGTAGTATAGGGTAAGTCTTGTAATCGTTTTGAAAATCGAAAAAAAAATTTTTGACGGATTTACACGTTTCAGACAGTAGAGATTCCGAAAAACATATTTTTAGAAAAAAAAATTGCCGTCCGTCTGTGTGTCTGTGTGTCTGTACACGCTCTATCTCCCGAAAAAATTGAGATAGAGACTTGCAATTTGGTATATGTACTTAGTATGTAATAATGGGAAGAAGCCTATTTCATTTCAATAACCTCGATTAACCGGAACTATTTTTTTCGGACTCTCGAAATATTCGTTCTGATAAAAGGTATATAAAAATTTTCGAAATTGTTTATTTTAAGAAAGGAATATAAAAGACAATAAAAAAACGTAAATTTTGCATCAAGCATGAAGTCGATCGGATAATGAGTTGCCGAGATATTTGGAATCCTATTTACCACACTCTGCGATTTTTCATGACCCTGTATTTCATCCAAATTTCACTTCAAAGATATATTTTAATTGGAAATTTGACACTTAATCAGATGCAATAAACCGCTAGTTAATAAGATTATTATTTTTGGAGTTATAAAGAGGTTTCTTTCAAGCAATTCAGTAATCGAGCCCTTAAAGTTTATGATGTCATCAAGCCACGATTTTATTTGAATTGCAATGCATTTTATAAGTAGTTTACACATTTTTATTTTAATATTTTAGATTATGCATATCAATGATGGGTAAATATTACGGTGGCCCCCAACGACTAGTTCATAATTACATCACTTTTTCTGAGTATTTTACTTTAGAAGATGGTTGAACAATTTTTATGCAAAATTACGTTGCATTTTTATAGTAAATTCGAGTATTTCTGTCTTGATGAAATTAATACTTTCGCTATAAGTAAACATTCAAATATTTGATAAGGAGATTTCTGCGTCATTTCTGTATAGTTCTCTTGTAATATGGAAATGGGTTTTTTTTTATATAGGCAATAAATTCAAGCATTTTATCCAGTCAAACATTTCTCTTGTATAACATACGTTTAGCTTGAGTTTACATTTATAAAATTTCTTTTTTAGCCTTTTTTTCTTTGCCCTTTGTATTGCTTTTCATTATCCCGATTACAAGATTCGTCTGAACTTTCTTTTTTTTTTAACACTAAATCACATATTTCTTGATTGTATATAGATTTGGAATTTACGGGCAGATCTATTTCACCAGCTATATCACGGGGTAAATCGTTACATAAATTATTTTCTACTAGCAGACTACGCCCGCTGCGCTGGTCGGTTTCTCCGAAAGAACCTTGAATCAAACGAAATATATCGGTGAATTTAACCTTGTATTTTAAAGTAATCTGTACCTATACCTGGAATATTCTATAATAACATAAAAACGGATACTCATTTCACTAAATTATGTTTTTTCAATACGGTTTATTATTACGTTTACAATTTATTACCTACCGTTTTCCATTGATTTATATGTTTTATAGCTACATTTTTTAATAACGGAAATAAATCTATATTATTCACAACTAAATAGAAATGGCACATCTAGTATTTGTCGAGAATTAAATAAAAATCATGCACTCGTGACATCATAATTCACTTTTATATTTATAGCAGAATAATACGGTTACTATAATTTGTGACTCGTGCTGACATATTGCTGTTATTATTATTTTTTTACGCGTGAAGTTTTCGCTAATGTAATGCATTGTGAAATTGGGTCATTTTTGAAATTCAATATTTAAAAAATGGCATAATCAGTGGATTTGAAATTTATATCAAGAAAAATACAATTCTTTACCTTTCTAACGCTGTTTGTCTAACAATTTTCTGACAAATACTTTTCGAGCAATTAATTTTTTCAGTAACTTGAAATGTTTCATTTTCTGAGATTAATCTGTGGCAACGATCCCAGTCGTCAGCAACACATACCTTTTTATTAATGAGGATTATATCTTCCTCATCTCTTACTATGTTGAGATCAGGTGGCAAACAAACAATTTACGAATGATCCGAATAACCATCTGAATCTAATTCTTCAAAATAATCCAAAACTTGAGCTACAATTAAAAATTCCATAGGCATTATTTTCCTTAAAATCGAAATATATGCAATGGAAGAATTTGAAAAAGCTACTGCAATACATTGTTTCGCAAACGAAAATGTCTGACGAAGTAAGAACCAGATTTTATGAGTAAGAGTTCTAAGAAAAGGTTGCTAGAAATGAAAAGCACCATTTCCAAGAACTTCTATATAGAACGTTGCAGCACGCGAATCAAAAGCTTTGTAGTTGGAGGTCAGAATTTGGAGTGTTCCGATTTGCTTTGAGGACTAACGAAGCCAATCCTGCCATTTTGGGAACAACGCTTTCTTTCAGATATTGTGATCAAACTATTACTCTTATTAACTTCGGGTTGATATATTTTTACACAATAGACAGTTATAAGAATATATTTAATATAAATTTAATTATAACGTTATTTTTTTAATAATTCTTTCGAATACGGTCAAAAAACTACATTTTACCATTTTTTAACGTTTAAAAAATAGCTGTGATTTTTTTTTTAAATACAGAAGTCATTGAATACATTCAAATTACAGATAGCATACGCCTTTCAACAATATATGAAATACTCATTATTTTAGAAAAAAAATAATCCTAAAGTAATGTTCCCAAAATGGGAGCAATGACAATTAAGGGGTTACATAAGGCGAAGATTATATTTTGTGATTTTCAACGGCAAGCGTCTTTTAGACAATTAGATTGCAGACACATTTTAAGTTTCAACATTTATACCTTTAATACGTTTCTAACACTAATCCAAGAGTTATTCAAGATTCAAAATTTGTATAATTCAGACATTCAAATATAATACAAATTTAATCCTCGAACACTCGCGTAGGGTCTTCCAGGCCCGAGTACATTGAAGATGTACCTCAGTAATCCGCACTTTCAAATGAAATGATTCGTTTGCTCAGTAACTAAATTAAAAGTTTTCTGTGTGCGAATCGTAGACATTTCTGTCGCTTATTCCTTTTAAACTCCAAGAAAATGAATTTTTAGTGCTAATTAGTGGGCGCTTGTGTTTATTATTTTATCGAGTGTGTAATTTTAAAATGCATCGTTTTTTGAATTATAAAGATTAGGTGAAGTTACATACCTTATCGGAGTTTTGAATTAACGAGGAATTATTTAATAAAAAGATTAAGACACAGTTGATGAGCGTTTCTGAGAAGAGATTCAAATGAGATTCATGAAAAGAGATTCAAGAGATTTTTCAAATGATAAATTGGGCACATTTATGAATTTTCTGATTATTATCTTACAAGAAATTAAATTACAAGTAGCAGCAAAAAGTACCAAGCTGGAATGTGAAACTCCTACACACAATAATTTGACGAATAAAATGCACAAGTTTTTGAAGAAATTAGATCTAGGGCCGTATAACAAAATGTGGCGTGTTTCCTCTCTGGTAACACTGTTCATTAGAAAATAACCTAAGAGATAGAAAAATACTAAATAAATTGATCAAATATTCCACCAATTCTGATAATGTTTTAAATTTTGAATTTGTTATAGGAAATAGCTGATTGTTTTATTACAGTTATGTAAAATATGTAGAATTCGATTTATGTTTAAGTATTTGTGCATCTCACTTTATTACTTGGAAATTACCTAGAAAACATTACTTACAAAATGTACATCATTTTGTTATAAATCTTTTCAAAACATTAGTTTTACAATTCATATTTCATGAAAAAGATGATAAAAATGTATTAAAATCAGACAATGTTTTTATTCGTGTATAATGCGCGCTTTTCTCCAAAATTTCAGGCATTAATAATTGGGTGTGCAATATATATATGATATTTCAAAAATATATATGAAGCAACACGTGCTTTCATGTTTACTTAGAGTAATTTCTGTATTAAGTGTAAATACATGGTATGGTGTTGTTAAACATTTAAAATATAAATTAGAATTAAAAGAAAACACAATGTAGAAACCTTACACTGTATGCTAATTTAATAAGGATGATAAATGAAGCTTGACATGATTAACAAGAGTTAGCACAACAATTAGATTCTAGAAAAAAATAGTGAATCGCGATTTCTATATGTTTATCACATTCCCTGATTTTTTGTCTTTAAAACAGCGAGATGCGAATTATAGACGAAATTTCGTTGTCGTTTTCCCATAACAAAATGAAGGTCTTCATCACACACAATTAAATATCATATTTCATAGTTATCTTTCGTATGTTAAATAATACTGAAAAAAAATGGGATAAAACAATTAAACTACAATTAATGTGAATGGAAACGTGAAACATTATTTTAACAGTAAGATTTAAATCTTTTACTTATATATGAATTCTAAACTCTCTTACCGAACGTTACAAATTGTGGTGTTTGAAACTAAAATGTATTTTTCAATTAAAAATGTGCGCCACTTTTGTACACAGTTCTTTAAATTTACATATTAATTCCGTTTCAATATATAAACCAATTCCATAGTTTTTTTCGTAAACAATTCTAGAACACAAAATTACAAATTCAGTTATAGACTTTGTATCTTTAAGCAATACATTCCTTATTATATATTATATAATCTCACCACTTTTATGTGCTACTATAAATTTTGTATAAGCTATATATACTACACAAATAATTTATTTCGACATTTCTATTAAATGGGTTCATATAAATGACGATTATAGATAGAGGATAGATTATAGAGGTTTATGTAAATCGTCAGCTATTTGAAAAAAAAAATTATAGACATGTGAAAGAGTTTTTAGCTATTTAAATAAACGCATTTGAAAAATTCACATAGAAAGAAATTTAAAATTATATTTATTTTATAAATACCAAAAAGCTTTAAAAATAACAAACTAACAATGTATATATATATATATATATATATAAGATTAAACATTTGTCTCTGTTCTTTTATTTAGTTGAGTCGTGCATTAAACGCTCATCTTTAAAGAAAAATATAGTGTGCGAATTAAAATATTTCCACAATTGAACTCCAGAGTAATACAAATAACTATAAAATATCTATATGTTTAACATTATAGTAGGATTTAGTTTATGTAAATCGTGAAATGTTATGAAAATTGTCAAAAATTTAAGTTATAAATTATATTTCTTCATTAGCGTTTTAATTAATATTTATTCACATATAATATTTTAGGTATTCAAGGAAAATCCTGATAAATAATATATAATTATGCAGATTATTATAATTAATACAAATTAAAGCAGTGTCACATACTGTTTAGTTTTAACATACAAATACATAAATAATACTAGATTAATTGTAACCCAATTATTCAAATTGGTAAAGAAATCATATGAGTTGTAAATTTCCAACTGGACGAAAAATGTCCGGGCCAGGATTCGAACCTGGAGCTGCCATGCCATACCAACTGAGCCATCCCGGTCGAATCGACAGGGATGGCTCAGTTGGTAAAACATGGCAGTTTCAGCCAAGAGATACCAGGTTCGAATCCTGGCCCGGACATTTTTCGTCCAGTTGGAAATTTATATCTCATACATAAATAATAATTTGAATCATTTATCTACCTGCCGGATTGATGACAAAAACGCAGGGCTCTTTTTGAAAACCGATACTATTCCTTGCCCAACAGAAAAATACACCAAAGTCTAATTCTGTTCGTGGTGTGTAACTTAAGACACTCCGTGGTTCGGAAATTTTCGTAGAAAGGACTTGTTGATCACCACCTGGACCTGTTCCGTTGAATTCCCATCTGAAAGTGACATCATCTGGGTCTGCTTCAACTTCACATCTAATATGAATTGGCTTATTTAATACAGCAGAGAAAGCAGTCTCTTGCCCTGACTTGCAAACAGGGGAATCTGTTTATGAGAAACCAAATATATACAATTGTAAATTATATATATTATAATAAAAGAGTAAAAAATTGTCCACACGTGTCAAAACAGAAAACAAAATGTATCTGATTCAACATTAAATCACTAAATTTTAGATTAATGTTAAATTATCTATAAAACTATTAAATTTTAGAAACTATTACATATTGTTCGGTTGTATATAAACATTTTGTTTAAGTGTTATTTAACAGTTTTTTTTGTATATGCGAAAACATTAAGATATCCGCAAACCTTCGGAAGTGATTTTTTGAAATTTTTGAAATTTTCTCTTTATACCAAGTTTTTCCAATGACATTTAAGTTAAAACTTTGAAAAAATATATAAACATTTTATAAATTACACAGAAATAATTTTTTAAAGTGAAAAATAGTCAAAATTATGTAAAGAAATTTGACATTTGCGCAAAACAGGATACCTCAAAATCAAATCAATGCATTTACATTTTGTAAATTGCATAATAAAGACAATAACTTTCTCTAGGACATAGACTAACTGCATTATAATAGCATCTCCATCGCAGAAGCTATGGCACTTGAAGTACTAATGAAATGAAAATTTCGTAAAATTTCTTGCAACATTTTAACTTATACCAGTGTAAAAAAAATATAAAACTAATTAATATATCATCATGATTGTAGTCTATACCCCCAATAAACAATTGTAAAATAAGTTAAAAAAATCAAGGATAAATAATATTTTATATGATAATAATTTACAAATGTTATAAATAATACATAAAACGTTTCGAATTTCATCGCTAGATAGCGATTCAACATCTCAAGACTCAAGCAAAAGACTCAGGGGTACCCTGATGTTTATTTATAATTCAGTTTAGCTTCTGAAACGAAAGAAAAAATGTATTTGCGATATAAAAACTTTCAAGTTAATTTGAGGAATCTTAAATGTCGAACTAATGAATCGTCATTTATTCTAAAGAGTTCAATTTTTTTTCAAATATTACAGTATATAATACTATACAACTTCCTTAGAAATATATCATTTATTTTATCTCCATAAATATTACATTTTATGAATAATCGAATTTTATTTTTTTAAGCGTACTGTTTAGCACAAATTTCTGCAGTTAAAGGATACAGGAATTTTTCGTATTAAATCGTACGTTGTACAATGATTTAGGTATATCACATGCAGCTTTTTTTCGTATTTTTATTACATATACGAAAATATTTATCCATGATCTGCAAAAAATAAAAGTTATATTATTTCTAAACATTTAGGATGATATGAAATTGGTATTACCAGATTGGTTTTGCTCGAATATATAGGTGCAATTGCCCATTTAGTAAATATTTTTCCATTTGTTTTTTTTCAACGCATCTTCTACATAATTATTAGTAGTTTTTTATCTACATAAGCGTCTTAAGTTGCAACCTGTAAATATACTGATCTCTTTCATATCTAATCAAATTTATAAACATATTGCACGAAATGTCAAAGAGTATTCACCAGTAAAATATATAATTCCATTAATTTGTACTTTGCGCCATAAAACCTCATACAACCAATTATTAATATGCATTTTATATTTTCAATAATATACTGAACCATGACAATTTTTATGCACTTTCTTTTTCAAATGGCGACCATTTCTGTACAAGAAGAAACAAACATGAAATAAATTTCAGCCTAAAAATATGAAAGTGTTATGTTAAAATATTTTATCAATGTCTTTTTCGATTTTTTTTTTGTGCTTCTGCATAAAATTGCATGTAATATGAAATGAAATAACTTATAAAATTTCGTATAGCGAGGTTCCCGTTTTAAAATTATAATGCAGTTTTATCTACATATTGCTCGATTTTCAGAGTACGCACAAATTTATTATTGTGCCAATTATTGTAATAGAAGAAAAATATGCATCATTTATTAAATTTCAGATTCAATACATTTTGCATCACGAGTGAAAAGAACATACTTTTGGCAAATAACCAAAAGTATTCAATCTATCTATTTTTGTATCCTTAAATGTAGGCTAATGCAATTCAAATATGCTATTTAAATTCTTCAAATATAAATCATAAAACAGTCTGCCACATTCCCTCCGGTTAGCGTATTTAAAACTGTTTTTATCGGATGCCTTTAAGAAATATCGATATGAACTTCCGCTTCCCATTCAGAATTCGAAATTTTCATGTATTATAGGAACAACTGTTTGTTTTCTTGACAGACCAACTTTACATTTAAAAAGCAGTGCTTTAAATATGAAATGCTTATTTTTTCAAGGGCTATTGAATATATTTGCATCCAGAGGTATAAAATTTCGTTTTAGTAGTATATTATTTTTGAATATAACATTATTTCAAATAAAAATTTATGCTTAACATTTGGAGAATTTTTTTTTTCATGAATTTCAAGAAATGGGCAAATGAAAAAATAATTTCGATAGTGTGTTCACCATTTTTTTTTTGTATAAACATTAAAACCTCTAAATAGCGTCAATGTTTTTTCCTTCAGCAATTTTAATCTCAATCGCAAATCATATGTTTACCTTAATAAAATTTTATCGGCAACATACATTTGTTATGTAACTTACTTTTTCTATGACTAGTATTATGTATATTAGTAACTAAAATAATAATAATTATATTTATTGTATTTGTGTTTTCCAAAAAGTTCCATATATGCTGAACATTTTAAGAGTCTTGTTTTATAAAAATCAAATTTCTAATCGAAAACTTCATTTTTTTATAAGGCCTAATTTTTATTAACTGATAGAAAAATAATTGTGAAAAATAACATACAATTTTTAATTTTTTTTTTTAATTTTTTTTTTAATTTTTTTTTTTTTATTTTTTTTTAGGGCACGATTGATAAATTTTCTAATAAAATATATTTATTTGCACGGACCAAAGTGTTTGTACAAACAATGACAAACCGAAAATTCCAGGACTTGGTGATACTCGCCAAGACGAGTTCAATAAAACAAGTGAGACAATTTAATAAACTTTATAGTGGCCATACTTGCAGGCTCCCCAAGATACTTTTTTGTCTAAAATCGTCACAAACTGTAAAATTTTAGGTCCAGGATGACGCCACTCTGATATACAAGGCCAAGAGTATATACAGTATTTCTACCAGTTGAATTCATCGAAACATCATTTGAATGCCATGATACATTTGTTATGTTTTGTGACATACTAATTTAGTGGCTCCATATGAAGAAAAAAAACATTTATAACTTTTTATACTTAACTGAGAGAGCAGAGAATGTATATAGTAATTCTACCAGCTGAACTCATCGCGACATCATTTGAATGCCATAATGCGAGAACACATGTTTTTTTTTTTTTGTGTGTGTGTGTCATACTACTTTAGTGGCTCCATAGGAAGAAAAAAAAAAACATTTATAACTTTTTATTCTTAATTGATGACTATAGCGTAGTATTTTTTATACTAAAGATATAATCTTATAATGAATGTTTGTTTTCTGTTGAACGCATTTTAACAAATATAATAGTACTAGTACTACTATAAAAACGGGCAAAACCATCCACATATGTTTTCTTCCAGACAGGTCGCGCTATCTACCAGGTAACACATAAACTAGTTGTGTCAAGTGGGAAGAAGAAGCAATGTCGGTATTCAAGCGATCGCAGTATTACGCGCCTGAATAGAATTCATTGAAAAATTAGGTTTTATAACATCTGTTATAAAGTAAGCACTAACTTTCACATTTATTTAGGTATACAGACTTTGACGTACATGAATATGACTTGGTTTACATAATGGGGTATGTTTTTAGATGTGAATTACACTTATGTATTGTCATAATTACTTTTATATCCTTTATTTTGCCGAAAAAAAAAATTACAACTATTTTTAAATAAAGGTTTATTTTGCCTTCTGGTGACGGTAAAATGATCCTTCGGACACCTTTTAAAAAATCTATTTTTTTTTCTATTTCTACATTTAGGTTTAAAATATTATCGAAATATATTTTTAAATTGCAAAAGATAGTGTAAAACATATACTAGCAAAGTGCCAAAGTTTTATTTAAACATTTATATAATTTTATACAAGTTTTCCCCTTAAGGGAATCATTTTAGGCCAACTTCCCTTACTTTGATTTACATACAATGTTAATGCTTGTAAAACAGTATACATGTGCAAAATGATAGCATTTCTGTAAACTGAATTGCACATTTACATCATTTCAATTTCTAAAAACTTGCCGGGAAAGAACAATACCTCTCCAAAAACTTATGTTTTAGTTTTAGAAAGAAGGAAAACATTAAACATTAATTCACAACTATAATTTAATTATTTAACAGAATTTAAAGGTTTTTTTTAATAGTTTTTATACAAAAAAGTTCGCATAAAGTAAAACAGCTTCTAAAAACAATCGATAATTTCGCTATTGAAAAATTTACATAAATATACTCTACTCATATAACTATATACAAAAACAAGATTTTATATAACTGCAATTTGAACGCTTTTATTTCTAAATAATTGTAGATAATTTAAATAAAAATATGGTAAAATATTTTCTTCTAATAAAACTATCATCTCAACCATTTACAAACGAGCTTCTGAAGCAAGTCATTCTCAAATTTTAAACGTTATTCTAATAGAAAAAAAGGTTTTGCAGCTAATGTTTGAAAAATAAACCATTTGGTATCGATATCTTTGGATCGCCTAGATATGTAAAATAAACAATTAAAATGTATTAATATATAATATTTCCATATAATAAATGTTCAAGCACGTTCAATATTAAACTGAATTTACTTACAGTAAGTTATATTTACCATTAATATTTCTATAATGGAGCTTTATTTAAATTTAATAAGCTTGAAAAAATAAGATAAATAAATCTCTCTGTTAAGTGGTAATGTTTATTTTCAGAAAGCAGTTCATTAAACAATAAATAAATAAATAAATAAATAAAAAGTATAACATGAAGAAAATAGCAATCAGAATTTTTTAAAACATTTTAGAAAAAAAATATATTTTTTTTTTTCTATTCCTTCATATGACATTTACTTATTCAAATCTTCTTTGATAAATCAGCATTTTTAATTTAGTTGAATTCTTTTAAATAAATTTAAGCTATTAAATGATCATTTTTCTACTCTATTTAAATTTAATCTTCCATATCTGCTTTTTGTATATAGTTCAATTTAATAAAGAAAAGGAAAAAAACATAAATATAAAAGCAATTTATTGCCTTTAAAATATCCAAACAATAATTTAAAGTGGCTTTTTATTTTATTACTTTTTAGATTCAATATGTTTTCTTTGAGAATTTAAATATAAATTTAGTGTAATTGCTAAGCCTCTATCAGACTATATCTAATTACAGTACAACATCATTTGATCGTCTTAAATACTCTATTATTTCAACTAACTGATCTTAAAATTGGAAAGCAAATTACGATAAAATAACGAATTAATCTTATTTTTAAACTGCAATTGCATAACATTTAACAAGGTGTATTTTTAAAATCATTTTCCAAATCATTTCATTCGGTTCGTTGCATTTCAATAAAACGGATTAAAAGAAATGATTAAGTTTTTCTTTTAATATTTATTTTTAAGTCATTAAATACTTAAATTACATAGAAGCATGTGTTTTGCATATTTCATTATGTAAAAGCATACATATCATAAGAACAGATAGAGAAAAAGAGCATAGGCAAGTAATAATTACTTTTAAATTTTTGTCAGCAGAGCTTCGAGTGTTTCCCACTGTTTTTTCGATCGCTAAATTACAAGAAATAAAAATGTGTTTTCCCATCTATGATGAAAAGTTTTCCCAGAAAGGTGGTCGAAGATCCAGGAAAATCAACGGATAATATGAAATAGTCGATTATTGGTAATTTTTTGTTGTAGAGGTCTTGGCATAACTCAGCCCTGAAAAGTGCGATTTCGTGCCAAATAATAACAGAAGTGAAACGGAGATAAATGAAAACAATCCTAATCATGTATGATCCTACTCTAAATGATTAACTAAAAGAGTTGGTCCTTAGCAGCCCAAATTTTGTCTCTCACATTAGAAAATACAATAATGCAATGGTGTTCTTATCGTTTACAGCAATGCGGAAGAACATCCCAGTTAATGACCCATATTGCTGTAAAACAGAAGGTCGAATTGTACAATATATTTCATCTGATTCAAGGTCCGTTTGGTGAAACCGACAAGCGTAGCGGGCAAAGTCATCTAGTTTATGTATAAATTTAACAGGAAATGCTTGTGCATTTGACACATTACGAGTTATTTCATAAATGTAAAATTTCATTATCAGAAAATGCATTTGGAAATTTTATTTTTCTCACCAAATTCAACCTCACTGCCAATACCCCTATAACAAAGTGGTACCTAAATATTTCTACTGAAAAATCACTTGAGAAAAATGTTATGTTTCTATAGCCGCCACAAAGTTAAAATTCACTTTTAAGGCATTATCTTATCCTTCAAGGAAGATTTTCTTTCACTTTTAAAGCTTACAGTTTGTGGACTGTTTGCGATTATGCATATTGGTGTCTGATGCTTTTTTGACTATATCTAAGATTTTTAATAATACATTTTATGTCTTCATGGATTAAAAGTGTAATTTACTAAGCTGACAGACATTCGTGCAAAATTTTACGCGAACAATATATTTGAGTAGGTTTTCTCGTAATTATAACAAAGTATGCATAAAACACGTTTTGCTTTAAATTCATGTCATGGCAGGCCAGTTCAATCAATTCCACAATAAAATATAGAGATAATCATTTTCAAGGCATCAGAACAGGTATAATCAATTTGAAAGTAATTATTGAAAAATTCAATTCGAAAGTTTGAAATGTATTTAGACTATGGAATGCATCCGGATTTCCTGAACTACAGAATATAGGTGAAAACCATCTTTTTATTGAAACTCTAATAGATTTTCTACATTTAATATATAGGTATATAGGTCCATATATAGGTCCCATTAAGACCGCCCAAACTCTGTACCGCCAGATTCCTCCCTTGGAGTACATAAAAAAGGCTCAAAGAACTATACCTCTGAGACACATAGTTTTCGAGAAAAATGTGAAAGAAAAGTATGTATATCCGCCTACAAGGAAAAAAAACTTTATTGTTAACATGAACATCGGTGTTTGTATGTGTGTTTGTATCGGTGTAGTATGCAGACGAAGATGTGCAAAATATCCACGCATATCAACGTATGCGCGCGCCGTATCATGCATGCTCACCGTAAAATGACATCAAGCCATCGTTTGAATTTTATGTAAAAGGCTGTATCTAGTACTACCAGTGATCTTGGAAGAATGATAACGTATTCCGTTCGTGAATATTACGACATGTACGTTATCTTTGCTAAATGCTAGGGAGTATACCCGTCGCTATCTATCACATGATAAGACGTCATAATTCAGCATTTTTGTCAAAATTTCTTTCGCATTTTTCTCGAAAACTATGGGTCATAGATATACAGATCTTTGGACATTTTTTTACGTTAGTAAAAATATCGATTTTTCAGTATTTTATTATGTGAAATTATATAAATACTAGTTGAAGTACCCGGCGTTGTCCGGGAATTTAAGAAGATATATATTAGAAAAATCAATTTCAAAATTAAACATCTTGTACAGAGAACTTCAAAATGTTAAAATATGCCAATATTTACATAATCGTGTTTTTATCAATATACAATAATTCGTTCCTCAAACCCATACCACGTTATATTCACCTGCTGACGTCATATCTACTTCCTTTCTCTATTGCTCATATTGATACTCTTTTTCAATGTTTCTCAAACATTTGAAAAAGTCCGTTAAACTTTCAATATGACGACATATAATCTTTCTTTTTAATTCTCTAATGACATCATATTAACCTGCTTTCTATACTTACACATACTCATACTCCTTGTATTATTGAGAAATGTTTGAAAATTTCCTTTATATTACCAATATGGACGTCATATTAACATTTATTTCAGTTGTTGAAACTTTTTATTTTATTTGCATTTTTCACGTGGATATCCTTCAATAGAAAATGAGTTATTGTAGAAATAATTTTATTGCGGATTTTTAATTGTTGGCAACTGCTATAACGAAAAATGTTTAAATTTAACAGGAAAAGGCTGTTAGATTTTTAGTTTTCTGTTAATTAAAAATTAACGGTACGTTTTAAGCAGCATATACTCAAATGTAAAATACTTTTTTTCTATTATAATGAGAAAATGGCATCAATAAATATAAATAAACTCCACTATTTCTCTTTTCCCTGCAGCAATAGAAGTAATCCAATTGCCACTATTTTCAAGAAATTTTATAAAAAGCATTTAAAAACCAAAATAAAATATAAAAATGAAAATATTATAATAAATAGCTACTGCGGGCACATCTAAAACTTAACAGCTTTCATTTTTGAAAAATAATTAGCAAAATTGGTTCAGTAGAGTTTTTAAAGCAGATGATTCGATTAATCAGTCGTTTAATCAATCGTTTTATAAAATCGTTTTATAAATCGTTTCATAAATTCGTTTCATTAGGACGTTATATATATATATATATATATATATATATATATATATAAAGTGCACCTATATATACTTATATATATATAGGGTAGATTACTATACTAATATAAATGTAAATCAGTGGTGAAAATCTCCCGATTTTTATAAGACTATTTTATATAGAAATATTCGTGTTGTATAATCGCAGAATTTCTATGATTAAGTAAAACAAACATTTCCATAAGAAAATAGTAGTATTCAAAAATCGGGAATTTGTAAAATGCGATGTAAATGCGTTTATTTAAGAACAGTTTAATATTATCGAAGTAATTATACGATTACTTTATCACTTTAAGTCCAAAATAATCTTGTAGAATTAATTAGATCTGAAATATTGTTATTAAAAATCACAGTCAGAAAAGTGTTTTCTTAAAATTTAAGATTTCAATCCATTGTAAATTCTTCGATAGTCGTGAATACTTTATTATTTAAAGTAATTGAGAAACTACATTTTAAAGCGCGATATAATTTTATTTTAAACTACAATTTATTTAAATATATAATTGCAACTTTGTAAATCATTTCGTAAGATATTTGATTTGGTCGGCTGCATTAGAAAAAAAAATAAATCTTCAAGTTCCTTAATTAATCTTTAAGTTTTATTTTTAATTTCTCTTTTGACCATTAGTGATCTGTAAAAATTGCTATATATGTTTTTAAAGTTTTTATAAGGAAAAAAGATTACTTATGTGTCAGAAAAAGATGGTTAAATTGCGATATATAGTTTTTCCTACTATAAAATTTTTTAAACCGAACTATTTTACCTACTTCAATATTAAACAGTGCTTAAAATAATTCTTCGTTTTCAAATTTGCCTACATCAGCGTTTTTATCATACATTTTACAATAAAACTATTAGTTTTTCTATTTTTATATACAATAGTTTATCTTAATGTTAGCCAAGAAGGACCATGGTTCACAATAAATTTAATTACGTCAGCAGCAGTGTTGATTACCTTTTTATTTTCGAATAGAGATGCATTGTTGTTTTAGTTATAGCCGATTATCTACACTAGGGATATAGACCGACGTGTTGAATGCCCTTCGCATATTGTCTTTCTAAGGGATCCCAACCCGTATTTATGCAAGCTAAGAAGAAAACCACGAGAAACTCCGATAGATTAAGCCGACGAGCACGATACGGGTTTGAACAAAGCCCCTGCCGTTCAGCCATTGGTGTTTAGAATAGAGATAAATATTACAATACAAACTATGCAATTGAAAAGAAATATATATATATACATAAGTTCACTTATGGGCGTGGAAGGATTAAAGAACAAATTACTCGCGTTTAATATGTCATTTAGCAATTTTTATATAAATTAAAATGTTCAGCAATAAATGTAATAAATTAGGAAATTCGTTGAATACAAAATGTATTGGTTAACTTCAATACAGCATCCTTTGACTATAAGTTTCATAGCAGAACATAGGGTCACAGCAAAACTAACCAAATAGTGTACTATATCCGTTGGCGGTTGTAATTAAATATTATGTTATTGCATTTTAGTGATCGTAATTTAAAGAGTTTCAGCGGCCAAAAATTTCAAATTCAAAAATAAGCATGCTAGTAAATTTGTTACATTTTTAATTTTCAGTGAAGTAAATCTTGTTTTATATTTCTATGAAACGTTTCTTTTGAACTCTTTTTTTTTTCTCGAAAAGTAAACTTTGATCATGCTACAATAAGTTTTCAGTGAAACTAAACGTTGCTGCATATCTTTATATACACTGATGTACAAACATTAACAATGTAAAGAGCATGTTTGATTTCATAATTTTAGGTGAAGATTTTGCCGCGAGGACAATTAGGAAGGGGGGGGGCATAATAACATTAATAATAATATAATATTGCAACAAAATAACAGAAAATGTTCAAAATGGTCTGTCACTGAGGCTAGGTACTATGTAGGTCCTGTTGAACATTTGTGTGCATTTGAGTAAGCATAGCACGCATAATCGTGAAGATGTTAACGTTTCTGTGAAAAATGCAAAAGGTTTTAACACAACTTTCTGAAAACTTGACAAAGAACAGTAAAAAGAGTGTACTGCAGTTAAAATATTAATATATAGAATATTTGATGTGATAATGGTATTTATATGAAATAAATTTTAACTGCGCATGCCCGACCTACAGCAAAGTTGTTTTTGTCAGGATTTGGTAGTCGATACTATTGAGCGACTCATGTAAAAAAAAAAAAAAAAACAGTCAAATTTCGTGAAAACGTAAAAAGATACAGGCAGTTCAGTGAGCTAATTGATACATCGGGTAGGAAATCCCATAGGATCTCACTTATTTGCTATTTTATTTGCTGATCTTTCAGAATTTTCGCGATATTTGAATGGACTTTTTGTATGAATTGCTCAATAGTATTGAATGCCAAATCATGACAAAAAAGAAAAACTTTGCTGTAGTTCACGCATGCGCAGTTAAAATTTATTTCATAAAATTACCAATACCTAATCAAATATTCAATATATTAATATTTTAATTGCAGTGCACTATTTGTACTGTTCTTTGTCAAGTTTTGGGAAAGTTGTGTTAAATTCGGTTGAAAACTGTGTGTGCTACAAACAAAACACTTTTGCATTTTTCGCAGAAACGTCAACATCTTCAGGAATATGCGTGCTACTCTTACACAAATGTACAAAAACGTTGAATATGACCAACGTAGTCATTTGCAACAGTGACGGATCATTTTGAGTATTTTCTGTTTCTTGGGGAAACGCAAATATTATTTTATTATTAAATTTATTATTACCCCGATGATTGTCCTCGGGCTAAGTATTCACTGAAAAACATGAAGTGAAATATGTTATTTACATCCTCAAACTTCAAGGGTTTTTCCTCACGAATTTCAGTAAATATTCGACAAAACCTCTGAAAAAGAAAGTGTCCTGTCACTGCCTTTTAATTTCTGCACATCAGTGTAATTATAGACTTGTTACGAACAATTTTATCTGCAACATTATCAAATTATTTTTTTTACTCGCATATATTTTTAAAAATCATTTTTCAATGTAATCCTTATTTGAGAATATAATTAATTCTCAAAACAATTCTTTAATTCAAAATCTAATTATACATCTTTAATCTTTAATTTATTTTTATTCTTATTTTTAATTTAAGGCTATGCGGTCTTTTTGTGTGACGTATATTCCTTGGTGATTTAATATTTTAAATGCATATGTTGAATTTGAACATTGTGTAAATAACAGATTTGACCTTCGCTTGAAGTGAGGAGCTTGTATGGATCTTGCAAAGTCAACTGTTATTAATTTTATTATGTGATATGAATGTGTTTTTTAGTTTTATTAAATGTCTGTTTTCAAACATATTTTTAAATTGTTAATTAGTTAACTAATCTTTGACAAATTCTAAGTCCATAATATAATGACAACTTAAAAATGTTTATTTAAAATGCTCAAAAAGAAATATCACATCAGATTTGTCAACTTTGAACGATTATATCTAAAATTTCTCATAAGTTATGTGTATGAAATTTTCAACAGAGTTTCTGTATTATATTTCTAATAAATTATTTTCAGGATTTTTAATTTTGAGTGTGAATTGTGAAAATATGCTGGTTAATGCAAAACCCACTCAAGAAAAAACTTCATATTTTCACTTTAAATTGTATTATGAACTTTATAATTAATATTTTTAAAATCTTGAAGGTAAATTAAAATTACACATTTTCTGTACACAACAGTGCAAAAATTATGCAAATCACCCAAGTCGTTCAAGAGTTATATCAAAAATTATATATGTTTAAATTTTATTATTTTTTAATGTTAAAAGTTTTCAGTATTTTTTCACATGCAATATGTTAATTACATAAACACATATTTCACAAAAAAACATTCGAAAATATCTATAAATTACAAAAAATAGGATTTTGTGTCCTGTACCCTCTTAAAAAAACCTCTTTGTAAGAAAAGTATTGCTTTTATTCCTTGTAAGTTTATACGAAACTTATGATTTCTTTCAAGCAAATGCTGATAATATTGTATTTTCATGAACATGCGTGCCATTCTTACACAAATGTAAAAAACGTTGAACAAGATCAACATAGTCATTCTAACGTTTTAGAGAGGAGTAAGCTTACAAAATTTATTTTTTTATAAGTTCAAAGTAGGTTATATTTTTTATATTAATTAGTACTCTTTGATAACTTATTTTTATAATCTTTATATTTAAAAATAATTTCGACTGATGTGAACATGCTCAACGAGCAATTTTGGATGTTTTTCTATCGCTAAAAGGACTGAAAAACCAGTTTTTAATTATTTTCAATTCAGAGGAAGGCTGAACGAAGTAGACATGGCCGTGCGGTCTAAGGCACCAAAAACAGGAATTACAATTCTCTAAAAGAAGCGTGCATTAGAACCCCTCACCTGGCATAAGATGTTTCTCTTATACTGTTAGTGTTCTAAGAAATCAGTTCAATTCTGTTAATCATATTTTATTTAAGGCAAAAAATGTATAGAATTTAATTTTTTTCTTTAATATTATTAAGTAACATTTACCATAATCAATATTTTTAAATGAATGATTCTGTATTTACAATTTTAAATTAAAAGCTTTCGCATGTACAGGGTGATTTTTTTTTAAAGTTGTGAAAGTAAAACCCTATAAAAAAAGAACCATTGATCAAAATGACCTGAAATTTCACCAGTATGCTCCCAAAGCAATGGGGAATTTTTTTAGGTGTAGTTAAAAAAATACTTAAAATCGCAACAACAGATGGCGCTGTGGGTTAACATCAACTAGTTTCTTTCCTCTACCGGGTTTCAGGCTCAGTGGAGCAGTCTGTTCAAATTTTTAAACAATCTTCCGTAAGTCTTCTATCGTCATTGGACCTTTTCTTAAATTCTTAAGTGTCCTAAATCGCTTAAGAGCAGTTTCTGCGCTGCCATTATTCTGATAATTGTCTGAGTGCAACGAAGACTCATACATAGCGCAGTATAACTTGGCCC
Source organism: Maratus michaelseni (assembly GCA_963931845.1). NCBI lineage: Eukaryota > Metazoa > Arthropoda > Arachnida > Araneae > Salticidae > Maratus > Maratus michaelseni. The sequence goes on from OZ007588.1 coordinate 298,848,154, forward strand.
CATATATAGCTACGATGGATATTAAAACCTTTCGTCAAGCATAACTCAAAAAATATTTAACGGATTTCGTTCAAATTTTTACAGCAGGTACCTATAAAGGTGACAACGACGTCTATTTATTACCAAGAATAAATGCTAAACCGTTTGGAAATTATATTAAAAAATAGATAAAAAAGCACAATTAAAGTACATACGTCACGAAATTTTGTGGTGCGTCATTTTCACCGGCCCGAGATTTTCGTAGACAATCGGAATTGAAAAGTTCATGGAGTACATGGAGCAAAAAAATATGCACGCGCTAATATTCAGCACAATAAAATATATTTCAATTTAGTAGAAATCGAAAATTAATCTGGATATTTTTCTGTTTGAAAGAAAAACCCCGCAATAACTTGGTAGACTTGGTATTAGAGATTTGGCGCAAATCTCAGCAATAGCACCTTTTTTTATTTCTCATGTGTAAATAATAAAAAAAAATTCTTTGGTGTTTAAATAAAAGGTTTCGATTTATGGCATTATTTCTTTTTTTTTCTCTTTTTAGCATTTTAGATGGGATTAATGAAAGGCATGTATTTTAAATTAAATGAGTGAAAGGTTTATATTTAAATGAAATGAATTCAATATGAAAATGTTATAGGAACAATATTTGGCGATTTATCAACTGCGCCAGGATAACATAAAAGTACCAATATATCAAACGGTATGTAGTATGTGAAATGAAACAGTTATAATCACCCATCGTACACGAAAAAAACTAATATTCTGCATTCAGAGGGAAAAATCCATCTCCTGTGCCGTAAGATTTGGCGAGTTCTTTTTTGGTGATAAGTTTTTCGATGTGATTGTTGGGATCTGAAGGATTTGGTTACTTTTTCTTAATCATATTTTTTTGCAGATGTAGTATTATGTAAATATATTTTTTAGCAGATATTTTTCTATTTTGTATATTTTCTATTTGGCATTTGGAAAAGAGATTTTTACCTTTTTATCTGTGCATTCGGAAATATTAAAAAGTAAAAAAAGATTTACATATATCAAGCGCTTAATTTTTATACGGACCACTTCTCCATTTTTAGATTTGGTACTTTTCGGTTAGCCGGGCGCCAGTGAAATTTATATATCTATCTATACATATATATACATATATCTATACATACACACATTTATATATGCATGTATGTATATATACATATATATATACACATACATATATGTGTGTATGTATACATATATATATATGTATATATAGATATATACATTTCACTGGCGCTCGGCTAACCGAAAAGTACCTTAGATTTTAAATGCTATTTATTATTTACTAGCCGTTTATTAATTGTTTACAATTTAACCCCCTGACAATAACAATTATTTATCACAAAAATGCCTCTTAGGTTTGTTATATAAGTTTGTTTATGTGTTTTCATTACTTATTAAAATATCGAATATGGCGATAAAATTTCATTTTAGCATCGTGCTTAAATTTTTAAGATGGCGCAAAAACATGCTTTAATAAACGTATGTTTGTAAATATTTGAAAAACCTGTTTTACCGCTCTCTTGAAAAATTTTGTAAGTTGCTAAAACTACCTTTTGGCACCATTTAAATTTTTTTTCGCCAACCGACATAGGATACGAAACTTTTTCCCATTCAGATACACATGCAAGGTTGGTCTCAAACAAGAGTAAAGCTAGCAACAATATTGTTTTAACTCTATAAGAGTTACAATAATGAAATTAAATACTCCGATTGGCTTTGGGCCCAATTACGAAAGTTTCTCCTACAAAAAAACTGTAGAAGAAGTCTTTTACATTTGTTTCAAATGAAGCTCGGTCTACAAGGTATTAGTTAATAATACAAACAACACTAATGGCATGGAGGCAAAAGTTTTAATTTAAATGTATATATTTGAAACCCTTCCCCCCTACCCCCCCCCCCCCAAAAAAAAAAAGAAGAGAAAAGAAAAGAAAAGAAAGTTACAGTAATGAATTTAAAATGGCGTTAAGCCACGCTTTCTGACATAAGCAATTGGCTGCAAACGCGATAACGAAACTTAATAACATGTATCTAATATAGCCCTCAGGGTACTTTGCAGTTATACAGACCTTGTGTTTTTTTTTTAAAGCTTGAGACAATTCAGGTTTAAGAAGTTGAGATTTACTGTCAAATGATATAAACAACTATGAACACAAAACTGATGAATTATTATTCAGGTTTATGTATGTATTTTAAAAAAATGCATCTGATTACACTTATTAGATAAATTACTTCTGTTTGCATTTAATAACTGATAAACGGCTTCTGTATAATAAATGAACTGCTTAAATATTGGGAAGAGGTGGCGAGAGGTAGAAAGACGAGTAAACAAACGGGTAGACAGACGGGTAGTGAGATGGGTAGAGAGACGAGTAGCGACATAGGTAGACTGACGGGTAGCGAAACGAATAGACAGACGGCTAGAGAGAAAGGTAAAAAGAGGGTTGACAGAGGGGTAGCGACACCGGTAGGCTGGAATGCAGCGAGAAAGGTTGTGAGACGCGTAGTGTGGTAGATAAAGAGACGAGTAGAGAGATGAGTACAGAGACGAGTTGACTGACGGGTAATGAGATTGATAGCGAGACGGGTAAAGAGTCGGGTACAAAAACAGACGGATAGTGAGACGGGTATATAGACGAGTAGAGAGACAGTAGATGGGTACGGAGATGGGTAAGAAGATGGGTAGAGAGGCGTATAGCGAGACGGGTAGAGAGACAGATAGACAAATGGGTAGCGAAGTGGATAGAGAGACGGCTAGACATACAAGTAGTTAGACGGATAGACAGACGGTTAGAGAAATAGATTGGCGGGTAGCGAGACTGGTAGAGGAATATAGAGACGGGTAGCGAGACCGGTAGAGAAATATAGAGACAGGTAGCGAGACGTGTAGAGAGATAGACAATCAGTTAGAGAGACGGGTAGGGAAACAGACAGATTGTGGAGAGACAGACAGACAGGCAAAAGAAAAGTCTGCGGATTGGCGCTGTAAAGGCGCATTAAAGGCGCAGGGGGCAGAGCCTCCTATAGAATAATCAAGAAGTATCTGTTAAGCTTAACTTTGTAATATATATAATTTTCAATTTTGCCGATATGGAGATTTAATTTAAAAGTTATTTTACAGAAGTCATCGAAAGATTTTTTCTATACTTTAATAGTAATTTAGACTATAGTTTTGCAATCTGGTTTGTAGCAAAACATGCTATCAATGTGGTTTGAAGTGTAAGAGTTTTTATAAACAGTTATACAAATAATAGATATATAATCAAGGAAGAAAAATTTTAAATTCACACACAAAAAAGGTGCAACAATGAAATTAAATTTGCGTTAAGCCACGCTTGATAGAATAATCTATTGGCTGCAAATCCAATTACGTAACTTTAAAAAGCTTGGCGTTTTAAAAGATCCGGCGTTTTTTTTTTTTTTTTTTTTTTTTTTTTTTTTCAAGTTTTGCGCAATACGCGCTTAAGAAAATGAGATCTTTTGCCACATGTTAAAAAAAAATATGACAACACATTTGATGAACGGTACTTCTTTTCTATTTTTTTAACAGTGTATATGAATTTATATATGATATTTTGTAATTCTATCATTTAATTTGCTCTTTTTCTTTATATTGTAATTGTTAACCCTATGTTCTCAGCAATATCACTCAGACTAATCCCTTTGAGGGAAGTCCTAGTACAGTTTCACTAACTGTTCCATGAAACAGTCATTGCGAGGATATCCGTAGAATAATGAAAACGAGGTGTGCGTGCTTCACGTTTTTATCGCCACTGTACGTGTGTCGTGCACAAGCTCGTCTCCCGACTTTGCTACATATACAACGCCATCTGTCGGTGGGATTTTAAGTTTTTTTAACAACGTCTAAAAAATTCCCATTGCTTTCGGATCACACTAGTGAAATTTCAGGTCATTTGGATAAGTGGTTCTTTTGTTATAGGGTTTTACTTTCACAACTTTAAAAAAAAATCACCCTGTATTTATCGATTAAACAAATTGAAATTATCTGTAATTTTTGCTAAATGTTTTTATTAAAATTGACCGATAAAGCTACATACAGTATTTTTATAATACTAAAAAAGTATATGGTCCGTCAGAAATTCGTTCAATCAGTAAAAATTCAAAATAAAAGGAGTAAAGTTAGGAAATCATTTCGGTTTGCGCGAATATGATAAAAGGGAATTCGCATTTTCTTCCATGTATAAAAAAATGATTCCAAAAATAACCGAAAGAGGGCGCTCACACCTCATACTGAGACGTTTTATGCAAATCAGGACGAGACTCCAAACTCCCCGTTTCCTCAAAATGTCGTACTAAATTCAGTATACCATTCAAGGAAATAGGCCTTTTTCGCGCTTTCAGTGCGTTCTCCGTGCGAAACTTTCGCAATGCAATAGTTGTGGATTCACCATTCTTGTAGGAATGTTTAACAACCAACGATCGTTCTGGTAAGGACAGCACGCTGCCGAGATCAAATAAAAAATCCATTTCCAGCCAGGTGTTTTATTGCAAGCCTGATTTGCATAAAACGTCTCAGCATAATTTGTGAGCGCCTTCTTACGGTTACTTTTGGAATCTATATATATATATATATATATACATAAGAAATTAAACAATGTCCCTCTGATCATATTAGCGCAACCCGAAATTTTTTCGGAGCATTACTTCTTTTATTATGATTTTTTTTAAGATTGCACGAATTTATGAAGCACACTGTAGATGAAAAGTAGTTTGTTCCGAGAAAAAGAAGAAAAAAAGAAACATATTTATGTAAGAAAACTGTGATGCCATCTATTGGTATTGTAATACAGTTAACTGTTTATGTTTGAGAAAAAAAATAAAGAATTCTTTATTTGTAACGTATATTTTTTTTAAACTGCAACTTTAAGTTGCTGTTTTTTGTATCTGAAAACTGAATTAACTGAAAAATATTCTCTTGTATGTATCCGTGTGACGAGATTACACATGTAGCCTGTCCCCAACCAAGTTATTAAAGGAGAGGCTTATATTTGTTTTAAATTTTTCTAATAAATTTTGCTTTTTAATTTAACAGATATTCTGCAAAAATGTCTGACATTTTAATGTAGTTATGCAACTTTTTTTTTTCTGTGGACTTTTTAAGTTATTTGCCGTCATGTTTTAACACTTACTATCTAATACATGTTATTTTACAATATTTTATAGTTATATTAATAAATAACCATACTACTATTATAAAATGATATTGATTTTCACTTACATTGCACTCTTAAAAATACTTGATTACTTTCTCCTTGTCCTTCTGTATTTGTGGCAGTGCAACTATAGCTTCCTCTGTGTTCTCGACTTACTTTTTGAAGTAACAATGACTGATTTCCTATAACCTGTTGGTGATTTGAAGACAAAGGTTGACCGTCTCTTATCCAGCCAGTCTCCGAAACTCGTGGATTTGCTCTAACGTCGCATTCAAGATTGACATCTGTGCCTTCTATAATTGCGGATGGACGAACAAGACCACCAAGTCGTAAATTGAGCTGAGGAACATCTAAAAATTTTGAATATACATTTATAATTGTATGTATATTTCAATAATGTAGAGAACATTGTACATAACATAAACATATTTTATTCTCATAGTTGTATTTTACACGTAATTCACATGAATAAGTGCGAGTAGTTTAAATAATTAATTTTCGCGGAAATTATAAAATTTATTTTAATCGATATTCTTGTCTGTATTCCAAATTAAAGCTATACAAATATAAATTGGGAAACTGTTGTAAAACCCACATGATATTAAATATGCAATAACTAATTAACATTCTTTTTCACATACTATTTTGAAATTTTCTATATGTAAAATAAGTACCAATTATAAATTGATCGCTCATTTATATAACAAAGCAAAAACATGACCGTCAGTATTGCTAATGTCAGAAACATACCGGCAACAATCCTGTTTCAACTATATGAATGTTAAAACATTAAACTTAGCCATGCATTAAACACGCCCGCTAAAATTTTAAAATTGGCTGTGGTGCTGATTATGTCATTTCCCTCCCCGTATTTTAAATATACTATTTGAACAAACGCGCAGACGTTCGCATACAAATGTATGCATGTGTGCACACACATCCCAACTTTGCCTCATAAAAAGAAGTATGAACATTTAGCTTTAGACAATTTTGAGTTATTCTAACTCTAAATTATTCAAAGTAATATTTTCGTAATATATTTACCAAGCTTAGCAAGAACATATTTTGTGGTACACGTAAATTATTAATTTATAGTTTGTGTGATAGTTTCGAGAATAACATAAAACTTGAACCCTATAAATATACATATAAAAAAAAATTCTTTAACACTTAACAAAGATAATTTTTCAGATTATGCGATAAATACTACCGATTGTTCACATAAACTTAAAAAAAAATCAAAATCTAATAATTTGTGTTGTTAAAATTTAAATTATATGTTTTTTCTAGTCGCAAATATTTTTACATATGCTTACAATTTAAATAAAAAAAAAATGAAAATATAAATCGGAAAGCAAAAACATTTGCCACTGAAAGAAAAAAAATATATATAAAATGACCGAAAGTGGAAAAAATGCTAAAAAAGAATCATGATAAAAAATAAAATAAATAAATAATTTAGAAACATAGTGGAGTTACACAACAACATGAATTTTTTTTTTCTTATAAATTTAAATGATAACTTATGCATTTTATAAAAGTCAAAAGAAATCTTTTCTTATATTAGAGAAAAAGAAGTTCTATTATTATTTTTTAACTAAAAATACACTTCTCTTAGATTATGCACGCAAAAATGTTATAAAATATTAAAAAGAAAAGGTCAGGTAACATGCTAAAAATAGCATGAGTTTATCATACCAAGCTGAGAAATACAAAACGTATTAAAAGCCGCAAATTACATAAGAATAAAAATTTTAACGCGGAAAAATATTTCAATGTTTGGAAGAACAGCTAAAAATAGGATTAATAACAAGACAAAAAAAAGGATTTTTATGAATTATGATTATGTTTTTTAGCGGTATATAATAAAACTAAAGCATTTTATTATAAACATATAATTAATTTGCATGCACTATTTTTAATTTGTAGCAAGGCCGTTAAACTAACTTCAGTAATACTTTAAAATATACACACTTATATACTATAATGGAAGATGATGTAATTGCAAATACAACCGGGACATGACTTGAATAAGTGACCTTTGACTTATCGCGCTAATTCTCAGCCACTAAGCTATTGCGGTCGGGTTCGCTTCGTGTTTTGCACAACAATGAATGAAACACTTGAAATGGCATTTAATACTGTTATCAACCCACCCACCCACACACACACATATATATTCTCTTATAAGCTTTAAATAGTAAGTATCAGGAAATGCCTAGTATTTATCGAAAAATGTAATATAAATGTATGTTGCAGGAGTTTTATGTGTGACATATATAACATGGTTACATTTTGCTGAACAAAGTACAGTCGTGATAAATAATAGAATAATTCATACTAAGTCGGCTGGAAAACATTGTATAAGAATGTGACTGATGTCAATCGATTAGTAATAACGTCTTCTTATTAATGATATACTGAATTTTTGCTTAGAGTTTGTCTAAATATAGATATTGCACCAAACTTTAAAAATTTCAATATTAACATCAAATCTTGACATCATATTTAAAATTTTTGGTAGCTTTTATCTTAGAATACCAAACAGGGTGTCAATCGGTCAAATAGATTAGGAATTTTGCAGATTTAAAATTTAGATATCCCAATGTTAATTTCACTTATAATCGTTGCAAAAAAAATTGCAATGCAAATAGTTTTTTAAATCCTAAATTGAACACTACTTTTCCGATTGAGCTGTAACTTTCGATTCACATATTTAAAGTTTCTGGAAATCGATTTATTTTATAAGATTTATTGGTATATTTCATTTTTTTTTTCAAAAATTAAAAAATATATATTTTTTCGAAATTAGTTTTTGAGAAACATACTAATTGTAACGTATAAACATTTTAACATATATTGATTTCTAGGATTTTCAAACATACATATCCGAATTTACAGCTCATCCCGCAAAGTACTTTTTGATGTATGCATTAAACACTATCCGCATTCAAAAACTGTTTCACAACAATTGTAAAAAACAGTACAATTTCTATATAAAGCCGATAGCTTAAGTAAAATATACAGGGTTTCTATAAAAAATGAGACCTATTTTTTTACACGGCTGTACGTCGCAGCGCGCATGCTCCAGTCGGGTTCAATGGAGACGGAGGTCAACACGCGCTTAGAATCCGTGCGGTTAGTATCGTGGTTTTAGTGAACACATATTGGTTGAAGAGGAGGCATCACAGAGGGAGGGTCAATCAAGTCAGTCCAGGCTATGCCGCCAGTGGGAAATTCATAATGACAATGCGACAAGCAACACCTGCGTAGTCAACGACATGGCAATTGTTCCCCAGCTTTCCTACAATCGTGATATGGGGCCCCAGCGGTCTTTATTATCTTCCCCCAGTGAAGACAACCCTCAAAGGACACCGCCATTGGACCATAGAAGAGGTCTAAGTACCTTCGACGAGCTGCTTGAAGGACGTTCCGGAAAAGGACATCCAAGCGTTGACAACTCGTTGATAGAAGTGTGTCGACGCCCAAGGGTCTTATTTTGAAGAGTTTTAATTGTTTGTAGGGGTATCTTTAATACATATTTTTCCGGACTTTGGTCTTGTTATTCTTTATACAAATCCTGTAAGTATAATATTAAATTTATATGATTATTTGCGGCATTGTTTATTCCAAGTTTCAGCTCGGAAGGTCGAGCCCGATATTAGAGATACAAGGTATTTTTTTATATTATATTTCTCGACTGCTTATATGTAGAGAATGTTCCGCCTCCATATCTTCTTACCTGGTAGGATCTCTCGCGTTACTAGTTTAATGACCTTAGCCAAGAGCACATGATTGCTAAAACAGGAGGATGTAGCTGTTAGATATCTATACAGCGATATAATTTGCAATTATTTTTCATTTTTAGACTTTATTTTTTCTTTACTTATTATAATTTCAGTTATTGTGTTATTTACATAAAGAAAAAAATACTTTGAATATTGCTTCGAAGCTAGCGCAATGCTTATTTATAAAAAAAAAATTATCTTTGCCTTCTATATCAGATATTCTTTAAAAAAAATTAATGTTAAAAGCTTTAAATTAAAGATATCAAAAGTGAATCAATCATGTTCAGTAAGTTACACTCATTGGTTAGCATTCTAGATCGAGAAGTCGGGAGTTTATGACAATGTTCTTAATTTTTCGATACCAAATGTGGTGTGAAGTGACTGACTGTGAATGCTTTTAAAAGTTTTACCTGTGTGTGAACGCAAAATTCACATCACCTTTCCTTCAAATGTTCTCCCTGATATTGATGCAGAGATATTGCTAAAACGGGTCGATGCTTAAGAAATCAATCTTTGGCTTTGAAAAAGTCGTTCGTATTCCACAAACACTCTATTAGATTGCAAACGTTTTCGTTTTCGTATCAAAACTTTTGTGCGTGAATTAACGTTATTATCTTATCAAGATCTCTAAATTAAATGCGTACACTGTTAAAAATCGTCAGCTTTTGCTGTAGACACACTCTACCGCTTTTATAGAAAACGGTCACTTTACTATATTATGATGCATTTTCATTGCTCAAAATAGAGATATTCTATAAAAGCGTTGGAGTGACTATGCAGCAAAATCTGAAGATGTTTTACAGTGTAATTGAGATCAGCATAATATGGTTTTTTAAGCAATTACATAAACTGTGAATGCAGTTTCAACATCTGGTTGTTTGGATAATGTTTATGGTGAAGGTTTTACTGATAATTGGTATGTTTTGTGTGCTACATGTTTTGTTGAACTATCCTTTTAATATACTTCTTTAAGAGCTAAAAATGCACTGGATCACGTAACCTTTTAGTTCTAATATTTGAGTTTTGAAACATTATGTTCATAAAACTTGTAGCAAATAATATTGGTTTCCCGACGCATTTTTTGAAAGTAAATTAAGTGAAGGATTAATTTATTGAGTGAGTTATTTTTTAAAAGATTTGGAGGTTTTGAAAACTAACTCCAAATAACTATGAATAGCCAACAACCAAGCTTCTTCTTTAATTGAATTTAATAAAACTGTTATTCGTCGTTAAAATCTTATATACGTGTATACGCATTTAGTTTGAAGTATTGTCGGAATAGGAATGGGTATATTATTTTTTAGACATGGTTCAGAATAACTTGAGTTTAGTATTTGCTTTAAAAAATCACATTAGCATGAAACTTATACAATGAATCAGTAATTTGTTTGTTTGTTACCTACAGTGTACGTCTAATTTCCATCCGTCTTCAATAGAACTTCCTGGAATAACAGGATTGTCAGCTTGACAGTATAAAAATTTTCCGTTATCTTCACTTGATGGAGTCATTGTCAGTATGCTTGTGGTAAGATTCCCCATTGCTGAAACTGTGGATTCTACATTTTTTAACTTATAACTGCCTTTTCTCCATGTTATAAGAGCAGCTGGTCTGGAACCTTTAGCCTCGCATTCAAATTGGACGGTTTTCTTGGCCGAAAGTTTTCTTTTCTTGCCCTTTACGTGTACCGACAGTGGTCTGACTGAAAAAAATAAATGTTGTAGCAGATACAGAACGTATGCGACACATTTTCAGCAAAAACTTACAAATGCTTATTTAATGTAAAATTTTTCAATTTGCTCTTTTTGCATATTTTTTGCAGATTAAACAAAATCTTTTTTAATAAAATACTACACAAACACAATTTTTGAGGTATGTTTTTTTAATAGTCATATCTACACTTAGATACGACAAATTTTATAAATGCGACACATTTTCAGCAAAAACTTACTAACGTTTATTTAATGTTAAATTTTTCAAATTACGCTTTTGACATACTTTATTCAAATTAAACAAAATCTTTTTTTAACAAAACACTGCAAAAAAAAAAAAAAATTAGGTATATTTTTTATAGTCATATCTACAGTTAGATACCACAAATTTTATAATTATTTACCTTAATTAATAGAAGACCTATGTTATTATAATAAAGCACAAACTTTTATTTAAAGGTAGTGGTATCCCGGAACTGAAATTTATTTATTTAATGTTAATTTTTAATTGATTCATATATGCATTATTGTGCAGTGTAGAGTTAAAAAATTTAATATTTCACTACACTCTTAAAACAATGTGTGTCCTCGAATATTAAGAGGCACACTGTGTTTTTGCAATGAATATGTGCCGTTGAAATAATTTTAAATTGCCTCTGGTTTGAGCAAGTAAAAGTCTATTGTGCATACGCGTGTGAACCACAGAAGTTTGAAAAATATTTTTTAAGAGGCCTGTGTTTCAATCAGTGACTCTGACAGATTTCATTCTGTTATCAGGTATTTTCGTTTAGTTGTGCCTTGAATGTTTTCCTCCTCTAACACAGGCTCTTTTTGTCCGTGCCTCTCCTATTAAAATAACAGACCAAAACTTGTATCTTATATATAAGAGGCACACATTTAAGAGTGTAATGAAATAATATAAATGTAAATACAATAACATAGTTTTGTAATATGAAATACAATCATAATTAGTAAAAATACTGAAGTATATGAGAACTCATATTAAAGAATTGTGAAAAAGAAATAATAATCAGAATAACTCTACATTTAAATTTAATATAAATCTGTTTTCTCTTTAAAAAAAATTTCTTTACTCAACATCGCGCAATTTTCTGACGTATTCATGGAGTCATATTTATATGTAAAAGCATGCAATTTGCTGACATGACTGTTAAAATGACTTCGATTTCAGAAGTGTTTTAGCTATTTTTCGAGAAATGTATTATATTTTATGTCATAATTGATTATTGTTCTTTGAAAACATTTCATGGAGTGTTATATCTCAAAAATCAAAGTAAAGTAGCAACTTTAAGAAATATAGTAAAATAGCTACTCTACTCTCTGATTGTATACGCCAATTTCTTTAAGGTATTTCCAATATATCGTGAGAAAGATTTACTCCTCTTATACAATGGTAACTTAAAACTACCATTAATCTTTTTTCCGTTTTTAATACTGTAATTTAATTTAATTTTATAATTTATTTTTTTCTGTTGCCAACATGTTTTAACTTTTATGTATATCAGTTACATTGAAAAAACATAATTTTAAACATTTAATAGAATATCAATGTTTCCTAGTTATCTAATGCAAGTGTAACTTTGGATAATATTCGACATTGTTAAATAAAATTATTATTCCTTAAAGTTTAAAATTGTTGTTAAATAAAGTAAAATATTTCGTGCATGATATTAAATCCTCCACAAAAAGCGAAACTGCTGCTAAAGAAATACTCACTTAGGTAATAATTATATAAATTAAGAACAGACATGGAAAGTCAATATTTCTTAGCATTTTTGAAATGTAATGACTATATATATATATATGTGTGTATTTAAACATTTATATGTACTTCATCATTTGTCATTATAATTTTTAAAAAAAATACTAATTTATGCACTGATATAATGCCGAATATCTCACTTTTGACACTGTCAGTTGAATAACCATTTTCATTGTCACAGAAGAGTTGTATAAATTAGAGGTTATAGTACTTTCTAAAATATCCTTTGCTTTTAGGGATTTAAAAAAAAAGGCGAAATGCTATTTGATTTTTTAATATCTAATTGATAAAACCTGCAAATGTCATGAATATTAAAATAAAAAATGACTTCCTGAATGTGTCAGAATAGGGTATGTTTTTACACATTCTAGTAATATCAATATGACAAGTTGTTAATATACATAATAATCATCCTGTGCAAATTTTACAGTGGCTAAATTGAAAGGGAGAGACACTGGAGGAAGTTTTCGAAAAGGATATAGTGAAAAAAGGGTGAAACGCTATTTGATCTTCCACTATCTAAATGAGAAAACCTGCAAATTTCATGAATTTTAGAATAAAAATGAATTTGTGAGTGTGTCGAAATAGATTATGTTTGTAAACATTCTAGTAACATTACTATCACCTGTTGTTAATATACAGAATAATCATCGTGTGCAGATTGTACATAGGCTAGACTGGCTGAGACAGAGATTCTGGAAAGTTCTCGAAAGAATATTGAACCTACACCGCTCCTGTCCGCTCCTGGATGGTGCAAAGTGAGTGACACTATAGACGTTACTCCTCAAATGCTCAACTGAGTTCAGTTACATGGAACATGGGGATCAGGGAAGTACAGCAAGGTATATATATCGGACATTCTACAATGCACTTACAAATTCAGTTGTATGCGACATCTTATTGTTATGCTGGAACATGCCATCATGTACAAGTAAAACAATCTACATGTGTACACATGGTCAGAAAGGATCGATGTATACTTAAACTAATTCATATTCCGATCCTTAATGATTAGTGCACCTAAAAATTATCATGATACAATTCCCTACTCCATAACACTTACTTCGCTGTCCACAAATGGCTGTCAACAAACTATTGAAAGGTGTTTGTTCCCTGTCGTTTTTGGCCAACTTAGATCCTTCAGCAAAGCACACAAGAAAAAAAAATCATGCGTCAAGCATAGGATATGAAACACTTTCCAACACTTCCAGAATACTCTTAACAAAATTGCGCTGTTTAAAAAGGTAAATACAATACCTAAGTAAACATATTATAAAACGCATAACATATTTTAACACCAGATTTCGGCAATAAAATTTCAGCCGCTCGTAAACGAAAAAGTACTTGAATTCTTTTGTGCAGCTTTGTATTTGATCAATAATTTTGTATATATTCTACACAGTATGCAAACATTTATTTTAGCACGAAAACGCATGATAAGTTGAAAAATCACCTTCATCAATTTCTACCAAAAGAGGAAACATACTTGAATTATTTTGTAAAGCTCTGTATATTAGTAACAGATACTTATAGACGCCACATTTTAAGCTGAAATTTAATTCAGGCTAAAGCACGCTTAAAACCACTGAAATCACACTTCCAAAAGTTATCATGCATAGTCTGGCATGTATCAAGTTCTTTGTTTGGCCCTGTTTATGATTATATATATATATTCTACAAGCACCTCTTTGTATACTAAATACAGTTCAGCTTGAAAATTGCTACTCAATCGAAAACCACCTTTAAGCAATTCATGCTAATATTTCGTAATGATTACGAATTATACTTGTAGCTCTGTATATGACCTATAGGATTTATACACAAGACGTAGAATGCAAGCATTTAGTTTAACTTAAAAACGCATAGCATACCTTTAAACGCACTTCCAGCACTTATCGCTAATATGCAGTACTTCAGATACAGCCCTGTATATGATCCTGAAATATTTTGTCTGTCACTGTGAGTGAAAAATAAATGCTGTGCACATCTTATTCTGCAACAAGTATCTTGTAATAAACCTAGTAATGTATATCACGTTCATTAGATTTGTATCAGTGTTACATAACACTATGAAAACTGTTTTTATCCGTTTAACATTATGTAACGGAATATTTTTTTACGGCCCTGTAAATGATTAATAAATGTTTTGCACCCCATATTCTACGGAATGCATGTTTTAGTGCACGCCATAAATACATACCGATTTATTTATGTTTCAAATGATGTAACATAATTAAAATACTCTTGAAACGATTTTTCCCATTGACCATAATGTAATGGAATACTTTTGATTGTTTCTATAAAAGGTGCTATAAATAGCACCTTAACAACATATAAAAGATACACTGCAACTCGAATATAATTTCCAGAGTTAGAGCCCGGACAGACAAACCAAAGTCATAAACACTTTTCAACTATTTTGGAACGTGTTAAAAACGGAGGAGTCAAACTTTTACCAATTAGCGTAAGTGTATTGACGGTACTGCTTTTCAAATTCCAGCCACTTCTACTGATACACAGTTGTTAGCATAGGTATTGTGCCATCCGTTTACTTAGGTGAGTAATATACAACTGGATATTAGTTTTACTGAACAGTTTACTGAATATTAGTTTTGGACAGTTTGCAGTAGCCCTCTGGCTCATCTGGGCGGTACATTACTCTATTGCATTACGTCGATTCGTCCAAATGCACTGTCGTAGTCACCGTCTCCACTCTTATATCTATGGTTCGTGAAGAACTGTATTTTCAACGTCACTTATTTTCTAAATTGAAATTGTGTTATGCAATGTACTACACTTTACCATGTCAACACGGGCTAACGTTCTCATACTCCCACAGTTTCTGAAATTCTGCTACACGTGGCCCAATTGCCAATAACTATTCATTTTGTACGTCTGATAAATCATTCGTTTCTGTTTGACAGCAGCTGAAATATTTTCCGAATGCATGAACGACAATAAATCCGCCGAAGGCGCGTACTTTCGAAAGTGGTTATTTAACACTAACTTTAAAAAGAGGAGGTGGTCAAACTAATGCGATTCGACTGTTCATTTGAGAAGCTTTGGGAAAAAAATAATTTATAATTTAGTAATGCAGAGAAAAATGATTCCACTGATAATCAAATAACAAAAAGATAAAACACAGCAATCTTCATGAAAACTGATAAATGGAATATAAAAGGAAAAGATGTTTGTTACTTTTTAATTAATAGAAACGAATAAAAAAACACGATTTTAGTTAACACCAGAATTAAAACATGTATAACAGAACATTTAAACTGTATTTTACCAATTTTTATATTTTACTCAAATTTTCAAAAAAGCATTTAAAACAATATGTAAAATAAAACAATAAAATTATTCGTAAAAGGAATACACAACTATGATGGGAAAATTACGCATTTTTCTGTTTCGAAAAAATCAAATTCATAATATAGAGCAGTAATGGAAAAAAACTACAAAATGAAGTATAGCTTTCATTACAAAAATAAAAAGCTACCTATTGAAGCAGTTCCGGAAAATGTCTGAATATTTTCACCGATCACAACACCAGACCCCTAAACCACCCTCCATTCAAATGTTGATTTATACATATATATATATATAAAACGATTTGGATGTAACTAAACATGTGTATTAGGTTCACATATACCTCAACCGAGTTCGATGGCCAGCATTATCCGCCATCTTCTTTCAAAATGGCGGTCACTAAAATATTTAAAACTAAAAAAAGTATACAAAAATTTAGAAATTCAAATTTATTTTTTACTTAAGTGTTAAGTCTCGGATACAAGGATTCCTGACCATTTTTTGTTTTGCCTCTATCTTAAAAAATAATTGAGATATGTCAGTTTGAATGTCTAGGGTGGCAGACATTTTCAAACAAGGCAACAGATTAAAACAAATCTGGGATTAATATATAAGGTTTAGTGAACGTTATTTCTCGCAAATACATTATCTTTTATTTTTGTAACCATTTTCTCAATCATACGCAGAAAACTATATTTATATCCGTTTTTGTTATATCCTCCTCAAACTTTGCGACACTTGGCGAAATATCGCCAAATTTGGCAAAAATAAGCTACCATAAATGAAGCCAACTTGGTTATAGATGACTAATTTGGCAAAATTATTCTGCAAATTCAGTATTAACGAATCATCTCGAATAGGGTTATTCTCATTTTAGCTTTGAGTTTTCGCGTAACAATAGCTAAAATCTTAGAACGAAGTTATAGGAAAGCTACCGTTTCCTCCCGGTATAAGCTGGAATGACTTTTTATGTTTAGTTCAAGAACAATATTAAGATATTTACATCTCGCACACATATTAAGTGTTTCAACACATCTGGCTTCTGTCTGGTTGCTAACTTATAAATTTATTCATAATGACAATAGAATTTTTACTTAGTAATGTATACATAAATCACAAGGCACAAATAGCACACTACTATGCACACTGTTGGATTAAAAGCTGTTACCTAAGGCAAAAAGTTCTAATAGGTATGTGGGACGACTTTTTTTTTCAGGGAAAGAATAGGCATTATAATGCATTTTGACTTTATGGCAGGTATGGCTAACGTAACGAAATAATAAAATGTACAATAGAGCCTATTTTTAAGTGATTTTTCAATAAAGAGTTTTGACTCTACCAGCTTTTTCTGAATTTCCTGGATCTTCATACTCACGTTGTTGAAAAAGCTTACGTGTAGGAGGGTGAATGTCGATATTTTTGTACTCAGCTAGTCGTAAAACTTTAGTAACACCTAAAACGGTGCAGAAAAAAATAAAAAGTGTTATTTTACATGCCTGTGACTAAAATATTTATTTTAAATATTATTACTCACAATTTATATCTAACGTAACTGATGCCTCGACTGGTGGAGATATGTTGTTGTTGCTCGCTTGGCAAGTAAGTGTTGCCATCAAATCTTTTCGTTGCAGCTTATCTATAAAAAATTCATTCCTAGTCAATCCTCGGCCAGATAATTCGTAACTGTCATCAATGATTCTTCGACTTCGCCACCATAGAACAGAAGGGGGAGGTTGACCTGGAACAAGAGTAAAAAGTCTTTTTAAAACTTATACATACATACAAACATGTGTGTAGAATGATTAAAAAAATGAAGTGGATATTTAGAGAAGAACTTTTAAAGTCAACTTTTAAAGTCATCCCGACCCACGGTTCGGGTCGTGTCAGGCTCGAATAAAAGTATATAACCCGAGCCGATGCAAAACTTTACCTGACATTCCGGTTTTTGATAACGCAAAATAGCATACCTTTGAATTTAATTTATAGGATGTCCCAAAAGTCTCCGTACAACATCAAAAAATTATTACAAAAGAAAATAATAGGCCTACAGCAAAAATAATGGCAACAGTACATAGAGTAACTTAAAAAAAATTTCTACTACCTTAGTATACTTGTACATGAGATCCTTCCGTTGCACGAATAATATCAAGTCCATATTCCAATTCCATCCACGTGCGTTTTAGCATGCTAACATCAACAGAAGTTACAAGTGTTTGGATATTTTGTTTGAATTCTACGAGACTGTTCACTTTCGCTCGGTACAAGGCAAATTTTACATAACCCCAAAAGAAAAAGTCCAGTTGCGCTTTCTTCACGGGATCAGCCATTTTGAAAATTCTTTTAAGAATTTTCTCCACCAAATCCAATCCATTTCCAATTTCATTTTTTTTTAACTTGTGCAGCGTCATCTATGACCAGACAAAAAAAACTTTTTAAGTTACTCTATGTACTGTTGTAATTATTTTTGCTGTAGGTCTATTATTTTTTTTTTGTAATAAATTTTTGAAGTTGTACGGAGACTTTTGGGACACCCTGTAGATCTTCGTCTTCGGACGTCACAACGCTCTTTATCATATAATTTTGTTCAGAAATTTAATTATTACCCGGAACGCCTGAGATCAATGGCTACAAAGACAAATATGATATTTTTTTACATCTTTCTTTATATAATATCAATTATCCTACAATCTGAAATTGATTTATTTTTGTTGTCATTGTTGTTTATATATTTTTTCAAGGATAAATGAATTTAATTGTTTTTCAGAACTGCTGCATATGAACACAATTTGCAAGCTATAATGTTCTGGAATTACTTGTTCTTGTAATTTTTTTTAAAATAAAAAGTACATTTCATATGAGGGTCCGTCTGCCTTTGATCCCCGCTAACTTATTAATTTTGTATTAGAAAATTCCAATATTTTTACTGTTTCAGGTTTTGACAGTATCTCAATTTTTGCTTTACATTTTAATTTCATTGGCATAATTATCTAGTTGCAAAAAGGAATTAAGGAATTTTTTGAAAGGAATTTTTAAAGGAATTTTTTGATATCCTGATGATAATTCTTACTTACCTTTTAATTAGGAAAGCAAGATTTTGAAATAAATATCGTGTAAAAGAATATTCATGCAGATGTAAATTTCTCTTTGGATATATGTATATAATTTAACGATTCAGTCTTTTTATAAATTTGATTGGAGAAAACAGTTTTAGTGATGATTTTACACTATTTAAAAGAGAGTTCTTTTCTAAATAAATAATTTAAAAAAAAAACACCAAAAAATAAACTTTTTGTTAATTTAAAACAAATTGTAACTTTAATTTAATAGTTCCAAATTTTGCGAATTTATAGCATTTTCTTTCTTTTTTATTCTTTTTTTTTTCTTATCTTACAAAATATATTTGTCTAGGTAACTGTTAAATGAAAACAGACAGAAAAGTCATCCATATACAGATAAATTTGTGAAAGTGAGAAATTTATATAAATGTTCTATATATTTCAAACAGATGCATAAAACTACAACGCCCGTAGAAAAATAATGAATATATTGTATTTTGGTGAATTATTGCGGATTGGTGAAGCATTGAACTGTAAGAAAACTGTGGTATAATCATTGACTTTCAATTTCACGCATTGGATAAAATGTACCCAATAAATAGTAACCCGCTTAACCATTTTAAATAATTTTAACTTAAATAAATGTATTTTTAAAACTTTAGGTTTTTCAAATATGTATTTTTTTATTTATTGAAGTTTAACTATAGTATTATATAATTCAGAACGAAATTTATATTGTTTAAAAAAGTTTGGATTACAGAATTACTGTTATAAAGTATATAAATTTTCCTTAAATCATGGAACCGCTGAACATTCAAAATCTCCTACAACGAAGGGACAAGGGAGTGACAATATGAGTGAAATCGGAAATAACATAAACAATTCATTTATTTAAACATAAAACATTATTGTAACTGTATTTCAAATATTTTTCTCGGACTCACAGGCAGTAATTAGTTTAATGAGATGATGAAAAGGAATCCATTATTTGACAGTTTTGTGTGCGATTAAGAAAATAGTAGCAGAAAGCGGTGAGATTTAAAAAAAATGAAAGTTTTCAGTTTTCAAAAAATTAAGTATTCAATAATTAAAAATACATTACTCATATCCGAACTATCATATTTAGTGTACAAGTTTTTTTCATTGTAAATGATTAAAAAAGTAAATTGTTAAAAATTTATTTTTTACAATTCTGCAAACTTTAGGAACATTGTGACTACGTGTCTCAGTCATAGGTTGGTTGTAACAATATGTAGTATCTGTTGTCACATGGAATATCTATAAAATCCCTCGTGACTGTTTTGTTGTAGGATAATTTCATGAGAGTTCCCCCAGTCTTTACTTTTGTATGCACTTTATTACCATTTTTTCCGAATGCTTATCTTCGTCTTATTTATTCGTATAGTATTCTATGATTACATAAACGAAAAAGATTGGTATTTGGAACTAGTAGTAATAAAGTGTTTACAAATTAAAAAATAAAGACCTTAAAACTAACATTTAGTACTTCCAAAACAGGCAGTAAAGTGCCTCTACTGAATATGAAGACTGAATTTGATATACAAAATATGATAACTTAAATGTATTATATTCTAACATCATGCAATGCAATTAGGGACCACAGTAGTTCAGGATTATAAATAAAGATTAATAAAAAACTTTGAAATCAAATTAAACTATTCATCACATAGAGAAAAAAATCTAATTTTGTTGAATATTGAGTTTTGAGGCATGATTAGTTTATTCGCTTCTCCTACTTCATATACTTATTTATTAGCTCTTTTGGACTAAAAACAAAATAATTGTTCGATGTTTGCAGCAAATAACTTTTCAAGCTTATTTTCTGCACAAACTCAAAAGACTCGTCGATTTTTCATATACCTATATGCATAGCTGCACACTGCTACAATGCCTTGGCAACAATAGATTCGAAAAAATAAATTTCACCATCTTTAATCGTAGAAATCGTTTAATAAGTAAAGAGAAAAATTCTGTTTGGAATTGCTGGGGCCAAAACTAGTACATATGTGAGCTATGTATATATATTGATGGTACTTAACCATTACATTTTATGTAATGGTTAACGTGGTTTATGTAATGGACTTAATTGAAATGCTCTCGTAAGATGCCATCAATTTATGATTCAGATAAAATTAATTTCTTCTTCAATTTATTGCACATATCTAGCGGAAGAACGATAATTGAGGTTACATCTCAATTTTTAATAATTCTCTTTTCCTCCCATCAGGAGGAAATTTCCTCCTAATAGTATACTGTTTTTAAACTCTTCATCATCTTAAGGAAGGCGAAAATGTTTTTCCAAAACTGAAAAAAAAAAACTGACATGTTCTACTTTATTTTTGCATAACCAAGTTTCAAACAACAAAAGTTACAACATTAAAGATTAATTTTTAAGTTTAATTGTTTAATATAGAAATTATTGACATTTTTATTTTATTAAATAAGTCTTAAAATTAAATAATTTAATTTAATTTCCACTGAGTAAAAAATGTCCTGGTTTGCAGCCAAACGTGGAACCTTTGTATTTTTGCACAAAAACTGAAATAAGTGAACCATCCCAGAATATTCGACATAATTAACTTATATAACCTGTTAATAATTCAGTTTATATTTAAATATCAATCGTTAATGGAGTATTATGTCTGAAGTCTCGAATCGTATGATATCGCCGACTATATGTCATTTGCATCAGGTTATTTGAGGGGATATTTTCTACCAGAATTGTTTCTGCCCACCTCATCTGGCATATCGTTAGTGAGCGAAGCCAAGTGTCTCAGGTTCCAGACTTGTATCACGTAGTTGGACTTAACTGAAATGTTCTTGTAAGATGCCATCAATTTATGATTCATATAAAATTAATTATGTAAATACATGTAAGTAGTTAAGGTATTTCGTAGTCCTGGGGTTTCGTTTTTGAGCAGCGTGATATTGCAGATTGAATTTTTTTTGCCAACAGGTCTCTTGAATGCATTATATTGGTCAGAGTTATACGGTATGTCTCTGTTGGTCTCACGATGGCTGAACAGTCTAAATCTCACAGGTGCGACTCCCTGTGGCATTAATCACTCAGCTAGAATTAAATGAAATTTGTTCTTAAAATTTCAAAAGTTTATGATTGAGACAAAAATAAATAACATGTTTTTAAATGTTTTATTATATAATCAATAGTCAATAATATAGAGGTTCTTGCAATCATACAAAACTTAATATATTTTTAAGTATAGAAATTTTAAAATAAAATGACGCATTTTTTGTGTAAAAATTTTACAGTGTGGTTGCATATTTTTCCATTTTCAAAATTTTCTGTTTAGTTGTCGAATGAAACCCAGTGCAAACACATACACACATGATTATGTATATTTTTGAGTGCGTCTGTGTAAAGTTTTCAATTTTCAAATTGCAACTAAATGAATATTAACACGGTTTTAGCAGGAAAATGCTTATTATCTCCATTCACGCTTAAATTTTTTATAAAGGGAATATGTGTTAAAAATGCACACTGATAACTTTCTTTAGAAATGAATGTATGCATTTTTAAAAACTTTTCCAAATCTCAACAAAACAATCCTTAAATTTCTTCAAGTTATGCAGATATAAAAAGTTACATAAAGTTCAAGATCAAATAATTCGATTTTAGTATTGTATACTTTTAAATATTTCATTTGACAGGGTCACGATTTTTACAAAAAAAACCCACTACAGTCTGAACAGAAGTAATGAGTAAACAATATAATCCACGCTTTTATTTGTTTACAAAATAACAATAACCTTCAAATGTTTTCTTTTTAAATTGTACTTAAGTATTATAATTCGTATTAATGAGCACGAACGTCTTTGAGATGGTGGATTTAAAACAAACACTTTTTAATTACGGCACGAACATTAAGATCAATCAATGACTAACCCACTGCAATGTTTTGACATAAACATTCATTTTTTTAAACATTTAAATTCAAAAACTAGAAATCTAGCAATAGGTTTGTAATAAGTTGAATTACAAATACATCAAGATTTGTATAAGCAAAAACTGCTACAGTTTTAGGATAAGGAAAACAGCATGAATACAAAATACAATCCGATTTTTTTAATAATATGAATAACCTTCAAATAATTTAATCGACAATTTAATATTCAAATATTTTCAATCAGTCATGGGATTGCCGATACTTGTTTACATGACCCGTAACAACTGTAGTCAAATAGTCCGAGATAGAAAATACATTTACCCGACTGGACAAAGAACAAGATGGAAATGATCTTGACGTGGAAAATGTATGATTCTTTTTTTTTTCATTATTGTTTTAACTCATTCAAAATGTTTGGTAAATAAATCATACGAGTATTAATTATTTCAAATGAGTGAAAGTGTGTCTAATCTGGTGCTCTAAGCATTTGGCTTCATTGACAATGCTCTTCCAACTGAGCTATCTGGACAATGATTATCTGGATCATACGATTATTTTCGTATGATTTAATTACCAGTCAGTTGGATTGTGTTAAAAATAATAGAAGTGTAAATATGTATCCTAGATTATTGTAGTTGCTATACCTGCAGTTTGTTCTCTCGAGCTGTATCAAATTTAGTAATAAACCAGGGTTTATTACTAAATGGTTGTATGAGTAAATTGTGTTGTCTGGGATTTCGTTCAGATAGTTCAATTGCATGAGCATTGGAAATTAAAGCCAAAGGTTCTGCGTCCAAGTCCCGGCTTGGACACATTTTCACCCGGGTGGAAAAATTTCTACTCGTGATATCTATCGAATCTTTATTGCCTGATTAAATAGGAACATATGGGTTGATTTTAATGATTCTGGCACAAAAATATGTTCCCACAGTGTCATAGGCTACAGTTATATAAACGTTTCCTAGAATAACCACATACCTGATTATAAACGGTCTTTCTATTTAAAAGTATTTATTGAATTAATGGCAATTTAAGAATTTGTCATCCCCTGTTTTAATTAACCTTTAATTAAATAGATAAAATCTAACAGTTGCAATATATTTCAAATGGGAGGAGTGAAGTTTATGCCGTTATATTAAAAATAAATGAACAACGTAAAAATAGCACAAATTAAATACATGGGAACATGACATACAGCTGTCTTGGAGCTTCAAAAGCTCCTTCATCAGTGACAATGTTAAAAACAGATGTAATTGTCTAGGCCATCCTTGGCAGCCTTTCACCTTGTTTGAAAATATCTACATTAAAACTACGCATCTAAACATTGAAATAATTTGATTAAATCATAAAAAGTGGAACTTCTGAATTTTTTCACCCTTTAATTCGAAGTAATTGATGTCAATTTCGTAAATAAGTATATGTTGCCATAAGAAAGACTATAAATATAAAGCATCCGAGCTATATTTGTTTATATGACAAAGTTTTAATACAATTTTCTGTACGATAAATACAA
The DNA here is from genome assembly GCA_963931845.1 of Maratus michaelseni. Lineage (NCBI taxonomy): Eukaryota > Metazoa > Arthropoda > Arachnida > Araneae > Salticidae > Maratus > Maratus michaelseni. The sequence continues at coordinate 298,872,446 of OZ007588.1, forward strand.
TTTGGTGAACATACTGTTAGACAAATTTATTTCATGTACAGGGTATTCTAAAATAGACTGACTGTTTTTAAAATCCAATAACTTGTAAACGCAGAGGAATATCGAAAAAATTGTTCCTGGAGAGTAATGTATGATGTCAGGAATTTTTATATCGTGGTACATGATTGAAGCTCCAATTTTAAAATATAGATGTCGCTGAGATAATAGGCGCACCATCGATGCAGAAACGGGAATCACTCAGTATTGTGCCAAGAAGGTTATACATACTATGAAGTAAGACTTATTATTTCACTCAATTCTACGACACCTACACAACCACAAAAATCATTCGGTGACTCATAGAGATGTAACGTAAAAATTTTGCATGAAATACGAAAAAAAATTTTTTTTTTGATTTGTTGAAAGATTTTACATTTATGGAATTTCAATTTTAAGGAATAACATTGATTTTATTACATAATATCCGGTATGGTTTTTTCTTTACTTCTTAGTTTAAATAGAAAGTGAAAATATCCAACTCTAAAATTTATGTGAAATTTCTTACATTCCTAGATGCTTTAGATTTTTTAAAACAGAAAATAGATTGTATCAATAAAAAACACTTTAAGAATTATAGGGAATTTTCTTTTTGTTTTAACATGTAATATAGGAATGAGATATTATTTTGCTTTAGCATATATGATTGAAAAAATAATAGTTTTAAGAGGATTGCATAAGCTATAAAATAATTTTTTGAGCGTTGAGAACAAATAAACTATGAAAAATAAAGAAAAATAAATATATTATCCCATATTTAAAAATTTCAGCACTATGCTAGTGGAGGAAGGACACAGTGGGAAGTGGAAATTTCAGGAGGGGGGGGGAATCCGGATAACTGCTCATTTATTTATTCTTATTAAAAAGTAACAAACAAGCGATAACATTATTTAATAGGCATATAAAAAGTTACAAATAACAGAGTTAAAGAGTTTCAGATATAGTTTTATTGTTTGAAATAGCTCTTAAGAGAGAGCAGAAATTTTGGAAAGGGGAATTTAGAAGATTTATTAATTTTTATTAAAATAAAAAAAAATCAAATATTTTAAATTTTGTTGAGGAGTTGAGGGGCTACAAACTGTGAAAATTGAATATTTCAGGGTAATGCACTTATATGTTTAATTGTTTTTATTAATGTCACAACAACATGAAAACAGTTCAAATAAAAATATAAGTAAATAATTAAAAACAATTACTTTGTGTACTGCAATTATAAAATACATAGTAAAGGAAATGGAAAGTTTTGGGGATGAAGTAGATATTTTAAATGGTAGATTATTTATATATTATCTCAACAAAGTAACCAATAGTGCAAAAATTATTTTAAAGTTTGCGTTATAGAGAAGTAAAGTGAAGGGGGGACTTGGAGAGGCATTTATGTTACTATTTATTTATTGTAACAACAACAACAAAAATAAATAACAGAGGAGAAACATTTGCGAACAATAAGGCTATATAATTTTAACATTGGGCAGGAGGTAGAAGCAGAAAGCGAAACTTTTTCGTGGGGAGAGAGCACTTTAGATATTTGATGTTTTATTTAATATTATAACAATGTATTAGATTTAAGGGGCATTCGACCTTGAAAAGAGTAAAAATACTATTTTTGTGTTGACATTATTCTGTTCAAAATTATTCGTATATTTCCATATACTTGAAAGAAAGTGTATTTACGTACTTCTTATAAAGGTTACAAACGACAAAAACATAAAATGTATTTCAAATTATTTTTTTATAAAAAGAAATTTTTCCGCAGCCTGTACAGCTTTGAAAAGTTCTTATGTGTTTTAATTTTCGTTCAAAATTGTTAATATTTCTAACGACTAATCTCGATACATCTTGTAATACATTTGTGTAACCATTTGAAACATATAAGTGTATACTATATATTAGATCTTAATAGCATCGGATTTTGAATTCATAGTCGTCGAAAGATGATTCCTAGAGGTATTAAACACTGGCTCATGATTGCTTGCTTGGCCATTTGGCGATATGCCATTTTCATATGCTAATGTAATATAATTTCGTCAGAGGATCGTTAAAGGAAGAAAAAGTTAAATTAAACATTATTGTTTCATTTTTAAAAATCGAGCGATTAATTAAGCAACTTTTCTAAATATTATAGCAATTTTGTCCGTCAATATGAAAAATATGAAATTCGTTATGCCGGCTATCACTATAACGCTTGTATGGGAGTTTTCCGCTTACTGGATTCGGCTAAATCGTTGTGATGGAATCGCTAAAAATTGCGAATTTGATAAAACTGCAATCATTATATAGAAATATTTTAAAATGCACATTATTTAAATTGTTAAATATTGTTACAAATAATTTTTTATAACTTAATTTAATATTGAAAATTTTTAAAAAAAATCATTTTTTCAAACTTTTCACTGCTGCGATCTGAAACCGGGACTATAGAACTGGAGACAAACGATATATCACTGATACTACGCAGTCAACTGAAACAGCTTAAAGCAAAAAATATATACTAAGGCTTATTTTATTCTTAAAAACTGCAGCTGCCAAAAATTAGCCGATGGAAATTGTAAGCAAAACACGATCTCCGATCACGTTTTTGACATTTCGATGAATATGGTACCTGTATCTGGTGCTACAAAGATCTATTGTATAGCATGTGAGTATATGAAATTTGGGAGGGTTACTAAGATCATGAACTAAACAATAAAATATAATTAAAATGTGAAATTGTTCCTAAAAATACAATTTCGTGCCAGTTTCTTTTCTTTTTACAAAAAAACTGTCCTTCGGTTAAAAATGTTAAACAGAATACAAAATTTAAAATTTGTAAATTCTTTTCTTTTTAAAACAATTTCTATGTATTTTTTTTAAAATTCATTGTGCAATCAACTCACGCAAACAACCTCCTCAACCCCATTCTCCGAACTATTCTTTTGTTCCCATTTTGTCCCACCTGAAACGTCCGCACAAAGTTTAAAATATTTGAAATCCTTTAAAATATTTTCTTCTCTATTTTTTTTTTATTCTGAAACAATAAACAAATAGTTTATTAAGAAAAATTCTTTACCTGAAATTTCAGCTTTCCCTTAACTCTATTATAAACACTTTACAACTCTACCTTTTTTTTCTTCTCTGTTTATAAATTTTCTTTAACATGAAATAAACGATTAAATATTTAAGTCTCCTTTGCCTGAAAATTCTGTATTCCACTTCGCCCTTCCCCCCACACCGTACGAAGCAAGTGTGTGGAATTTCTATGGCAGCAAAGCAAAAAAGTTACTTTTTAACAGTTTGGTTCTTCTCAAAGCAATAATTCAATAATTTTTAAATTAATTATATTTTCAAACATATATACTGATACAAAACAATAATATCGTTATTGCAAATTTTAACACAAAATATTTACCCTGTAACTCAGAATTTATTTGAAATATTATCAATATAACAGACTTGAATTATATATATATATATATATATATATATATAACTTTTCGAAATGTAACACGTTTTAGAAATTATATTAGAATATTTCTTTTCACTATGGTGTTTTTCTATGGGTGTCTAAAATGTGATGTGAAGAAAACAAAAACATTAAATGATACAATAAAATCTAATTTAATCCGTGAATATATAATCTATATAAATAAAAATATAAATGTTGGGTTGTTCAAAATCTTAAATCTCCGAAAGTCCTTACCCGATTGCTTTGAAAATTTGACACAACATTGATTTTGAATATGCGCGTGTTTTTATATGCCTACTACTTCCCCTTCCCCCAACTGCATTCCCCGGTAAAGTAAAGTTGAAGAAAAGTAATGATGGAGACTGTTGAGCAGGCACCGGCTGTTGAGTATTGTTTGAAGAAATATGAAGAGAATCTGAAGTGAAGTAGGAATTTGAATAATAGATTGCTGACGCAATTGTAGGATTCGAGCTTGTTGTAAAACATGCAACTGAACCTGATTCAAAGATGCTTGTTGGATATTAATTACCGGTGGGCCCTTTTCCGACACCCATCATGTGATAAATCATTAGAAATCCCTTGGAACACTCTTTCAAATTATGAATCTCACTCCCCTCCTCTCTCCAATTTGCCCCCTCCGGGGGGCACTTTTTACATTTTTTCGGACACTCATGCGATATATCATTAAAAAACCCTTTGACCACTCTTTCATATTATGCACCTCCTCCCCACTTTGACTCCCCGGGAGGCACTTTTCTGAAATATTTCGTTAGTATTTTTTATTTTTTAATTTTAATTTTGTTTTTATTCGTTTTTTTGTTCGTATTTTTTCCTTTTTTAATGTTTTGCAATTTTATATGTGTTTATTATAACTTTCTTCTCTTTCAGTGCAATCGATCTGCTTGCCCTGCTCAAAACTTTCAGTTGGCTCTTTTTGTGCTCTTACTATAGGTCCCTTAAAAATTGTCCCATTCACTAGCTTTTTTTAAAACAACTTCTTAGGTCCTCCAGATACTACATGAACAATAAATAAATTCTCAGTCCGCAGCTACGACCAATTTTGAATATTAATCTCCTTCTTCGGACCCTTGGTGCAGCTTCTTTATAAAGTGTCCAATTTTCTTACAAATTTCTTTAACATTGTTCTAGGGTCCTCCAGCTACTTTATAAACTGCTAAAAATTTTCTTAGATCTCAGCTACCAAATTTTTAGCTCACAGGCAATCAAAGCCTGACAGCTAATGTGCCCGCCCGTTCTGTATGTATGTATGTATGTATGTACGTATGTATGTATGTATGTATGTATGTATGTATGTACGTATGTATGTATGTATGTATGTATGTACGTAACGCGATAGCTCGTGATAGAATTATCCGTTTTGCTTCAAATTTTGTTTACAGGTTCATTCTAATAAGGCGCTTACCTGATTAGTTTTGGGAGTTCATTGGTTAAGTATAAAGGGGGGAAAGGGGGGGCTAACTCCCCCTTAATTTAGATAAATGGGTTTTTCATACAGAATTATCCGATTTACTTCAAATTTTGTATATAGGCTCATTGTGATAAGGCACTTCCCTGATTGGTTTTGGGGGTTCATTGGATAAGTATAAAGGGGGGAACGGTGGGGGCTACCCCCCTTAATTTAGATAAATGGGTTTTTCCTGCAGAATTATCCGATTTTCTTTAAACTTTGTATATAGGCTCATTGTGATAAGGCACTTCCCTAATTAGTTTTGGGTGTTCATTGGGTAAGTATAAAGGGGGGTTAACGGGGGGCTAATCCCCCTTAATTTAAATAAATGGGTTTTTCATGCAAATTATCCGATTTTCTTCAAATTTTGTATATAGATTCATTGTGGTAAGGCGCTTGCCTGATTAGTTTTGGGTTTTCATTTGTTAAGTATAAAGGGGGGAACGGGGGGGTGCTCAGCTCCCTTAATTTAGATAAATGGGTTTTTCAAGCAAAATTATATTATCCGATTTTTTTCAAATTTTGTGTATAAATTAATTGTGGTAAATGAGCTTGCCTGATTAGATTTTGGGGGGTTATTGGTTAAGTATAAAGGGTGGTAACGGGTGCTTATCCCCCCCCCCTTAATATATTGTCGATTTTTTTATTTTTCGAGTGGCATTATTCTTTGAAAAAATAGCATAATATACAATTAGTGTGAATAGCCTGTGAGCTCAATGCCCTCAGTTTAACTGGGCAGTTTTCTTTATTTAAAAATATTAATCTTCTTTTTCAGCATCAACTTCCGTTTACTCACTACAGACGTAAATAAAAAATCACGTTACTGTTAAAGGTATGTGGTTAAATTTAGAGAGGGGAGATTTCATCTGTTAATTAAATGTTGCGTTAATATTAAAAGTAATTCGTGAAATTTACAATTTTATTCATATTTCCAGTACCAGTTGGCTCATTCAACTTGGTGTTCGATTGCCTTTGGCGCCTACGGAGCACACCCAGAATAAGCTACCTTAGGCAGCGGGGATCCAGATCACAGGTTCGTTCTGAAAGATGTTTGCTGGAAACACACTAGATACTGCCTAAGGCATTAGCGCTCTGGAAACTAAGTTCATTTGAAGCACTCTACGCTGCCGATGGCAGTGGGGCTCCAAAAACATGATTAATTTGAAAAACTTTCCGAAGATACAAAATCACACAAACTTGAGTTTTATTTAAGGCCCGGGCAACGCTGGCGGATTCAGCTAGTTCCTAAATGGAAAATCAGTCTACAAATCAAACACTGCTTACTAAAATGGTTTTATTTTAAATTATGTGCAACGATTTTACATTAAATCTGTATACGTCCTTGAATTTTTTTTGAGAATAAGTAAATGTGGTAAACTTCACGATCACAAGAATAAGTAACAGAATAAATCCTACTCCACACGTTTCATTTCTTTCTTTGACATAAATCTGGGTGATTTCTGTTTCTGATTTGTTGACTCGCTTATTCTTGCCAGCGCCATATATCACTAAAACTTGGAACTAAAACTAAGAGCTACTCTATAGAAATTCCGGATATAAATTACTCTACTGTAAGAATTGTTTTAATAAATGTACCTTTTTACAAGAAATTGAATTTAAAAAATAGTCCGTCCATTTTAAAAGAACTTGGTCCTGGTACCTGAGATTTTTACCTGTGAAGTTCTGAAGAAGAAATTATTTTTGGTATAATTGTGTTTTTTTGGTGCTGAACATGAATCTGAAGTTTGAGAACAAAAATTTTGACTAGGAATATTTGAATCTTTTATGAAAATATCCAAAATTCTAGACTTTTGACCCGTAGTTTGAATTAACTATTTTGGTCAGGAATTACGGAAACAGGGACACCCATATAGGATTTCCCACATAGTTGAATATATTCATTTATTTGTAAGAGGAACCTTCAGCAAACAAAATGAAGCTCGAAAGTCAACCATTAAACGTCCCCTTCGTATTCCACTGAAATGAGAGACCTTAAAAGCCTCTCTGCATTTGGTGTCTCCTAAAACAATATATAGCCCTGGTAGCTCATTTTTTAACTTATTTTTTCAATAGCATTTATAATTTTGCATCTTAAAAATCAAAGAACAATATTTCCATAATTCGCCATTGTTTGTTCCATAACACAGAAGAAATGTAAGAAAACAAATGAAAATATTTTTTAATTTAAACTTTAAATAGAAATAATTGTAAATTATTCTCTTTTCGGCATATATTATATTATATTATATAATATTTCAGCATATATTAAAACATAAACAATACTAACACAATTGTAAAATGTTATGTTTAATGTTATCTTACATATATCTATTACAGAATTATTAGATAATATTTTTATTTATATGAAATGCGACAAATTAATTAAGAAGTAGCTAACATGAAACTGTATGAGACATCTGCGCACCAGTACTTAAGAATGTAAAGACTATTTTTAGGAGAAATGCATGTTTCTATGTTTACTTGATCGAATATTTTCATTTAGATGTAAATATGTATACATATTTTCAGTATATTAAACTGATAACTTTAAATGGAATGTGTCTGGATTCCTGAATAGAAAAATCGGCCTAATATAATCGCGTTCTTAAACCTTCTCTTTTCAAATGAGCAGAATAACATAATAATGTTCCTATTTAGAACTTGTAAACGTATCTGTATAAACATTACTCAAACTAAATGCATCTAATTGGTATTTATAAGAACATTTAAATAAAAAAAATAGATTTTTTTCTAGGGAATTTGTAACTGATATTTTAAGTAAAACAATTATATTTAGTAGTTGGAAAAGATAATTTGTTTTTGTAGCGATCTGCAACTAGAAATACTTCATTGAAAATTAAGTTAACTAAAATTAGAACTACTTGTTTTAAATTAAGCAATTGCAAACTACTTTTCAAAAATATTCGCTGCGTCGTTTTTGTCAAATGACACAATCTATACTTGAAACTGCTAACACGACTAAAGTAATACAATGTCGTTTCGTTATTTGTGTTTGCTGGGATAAAATCAAATAAATACAATAAAACCGGAAGATTTAAAAAATTAAGAAAGATAACATACGAGGAAATGTTTTGTGTTATTCTTTAAAATGTTAGTTTAAGCACATGTTACTCGATAAATGCCGACCAGGACAATTCAGTAATAATTTGTTCTGTCAAAATATCAAAACTTAATAAATATGTAAATAAAACAATTACAAAACAAGAAACGCGACATTAAAAAATGAAAATCGATATTGACTATATGCAGACAAGTGTTTCCAATAGGAAAATTAATTAATTTGATTTGGAACTTGCCACTTTATTTAACAGCAAGTGCCAATAGAAAAACCCATGACGTCAAGCGATACTTTACTAAACACTGCAATAGAGTTGCTGACATTCGGAAATTGTTCAGTGGAACACATTTTGCTCAAAAGAAGAAAGTTGCTAATCATGTGACTAAACGAATGGTACGTTTTGTTTTTGAAGTAGCGTTAAAAGTAGCGCCAGTGTTCGCTATAAAGTACTCACATATCTGTATCGCACTACTCTCTTCAGTACATTTTTGAAAATGTAGCGCGCTACACTACGATCTGCTGAACATGTAGCCTCTAAGGTAATTTCTTGTTTGTTAGCGCACTACTTCCGACTACTGATTTATACTATTATGCATTCATTGTACTGGTTCAATAATGATCACATAACTAAAATTGTTTTTATCCTCCAAAGTTAAAAAAGGATTATGTATAAAGTTTCCACTATTAAATTTTCCAGTATATATAAATCTAACAAATATGACAAAATCGTGTAGAAATGTAAACTTATTTGGCTAAATGTTTCTTAGCGTAGCCAAATGTTAAAACGTTTAGTAAGACAGTAAATTTCATCGTGTACAACTAGTAAACATGTCTTCGTATGAAATATTTAAAACAGATACATTTAATCATAATTTAAATGTATATCTAAATAGAAAGTGTGTATATCCCAGTCTGATTTGATAATCGTTTGTTTTTAACTCGTTTACGTAACTTAACTTGGGTTTTGCTTGTATAGGTGAAATTTTGTAATAGATTTTTCACTCATTTTTGATACGCTACAATTATAAAAAAAATTACACATATGTGTTCTGAATGTCAATATAGCATTTTAATATTTTTAGAGCTAAATTATAAATTAATAAATTAATTGTAACTTAATTTTCCGTTAGCAGGTCGTATGTGATGAATCGTCAAATATTATTTTCTGTTACAACTGGTTACGAGTTCGAAAAAAATGAGTCAATTATGTGTCAAACCAAACTCGCCCAAACTATGCCAACTGTCTAAGAAAGTGCAACAATTAAATATTAAAATACCCGAATATGTAAAACATATAAATCAAAATTAAAAAGTGTAATAATTAAAAAGATACTCTCTTATCAGTTCATAGTTTAATACTAATTAAATTGTGACTATACGTCGAGAAAACAATGTAGAAATCTTAATTAGGTAGTATAAATAATGCTTTTATTTTCTTTATTGTTGTTATATCTTCAAAAGAAAACAGAGTAAAAATTATAATTTGATAAATAAATTCAGTTGCTCACTTTTTATCAAATTTTAAATAAAGCTGCCAATTTTCAATAATCGGTGCCCGCGAAATTTAACGTACTGTAACAGAATTTTTTTTTTAGCTATATGAATTAAAGTCAGGAATTAGGCGAAATTTTTTTTGATAAACATTGAATGCTTATAAAAGAGTGTATTGTTTAGAAAAATACTTTTCCTTTCATTTTCAACAGCAACACAAACACAAACAACAAACAAAAAAACATTATCATAATTCTTATATTTCTTTTGATAAATATCTTACAACTAAAATTACTTTAATTTTTTAATTTTAAAGAATGAACAATTCTAAAATTCTCTTTTTAAATCAATTCAATATGTACTAGTATCAACAGCATTCAGAAATGCTACTTCATCGTTGTATCTAAATGTTATTAATGAAGCATAAATCTTATACTCTGAAACATTTAAGAAGAAAATAAGTTTTGTTATGTAGAACTTGTAGTAAACAAGCTTAAGCAAAAGTGATACTTAAAATAGACATACATAAGCAAGGTAATGTTGCACTTGTAGAAACAAAAATATTAAGCAGCAAAAATATTAAATGCTTAAATATTAAGTAGCACGTAATTCTGGAAGAAGACTTACATGAGGCGTCGGTGTTCGATCATTGATTGATCGCTATGTTCGTGTCGTAAGCAAAGGGTTTCGGTTTTAAATCCACCAGTTCAAAGACATCCGTGTTCACTAATTCCTATTAAAGTATTTAAGTGTAATTAAAAACGAAATTATTCGAAGGTTAATGGTCTTTAAAAAAAACTTTATGAAGGTTATTGATCTTAAAAATGGCGTAGGTTTAAATTCAACAGTTCAAAGACATCCGTGTTCACTAATGCCTATTAAAGTATTTAAGTGTTATTAAAACATGAAATTATTTTAATGTTAATGGTCTTAAAACTTATTTAAAGGTTACTGTATTAAAAACGTCTGGATTATCTTGTTTACTTCTCTTGTGCTACTAAGCTTAATATTACACAAGATTTTGTTTCTATAAAACTTGAAGTTTTTTTTTAATTCAAATAATTTTACAAGTACGGATATTTATTTTTTTAAACCCAACTACAAGGGATATGTAATGTAAATTGAGACAGAGAAAATCTATTTTTTTATCTGTTATCTATTTATACTTTATATACAGGTTGTCTTAAGTACAGGATTAATTCTGTTGGATTTATCTACTTTGAATACTGTTTATAAATGCACGTTTACAAGTTCTAAATGAAAACATTTTATTTTCCTCTTTTGAAAAGAACATAATTAAAAACGCGATTTCAAAAATACTTTATTTTCTATTTCGGTGTTAAATAAATTCAATTTAGATTTATCTATATTAAATACTGATCATTTTTCGCAATGTTTGCATGTTCTAAACGAAAACATCGGATTAAATGCTAAGTTTAAAAACGCATTATATGCAGCAAAAGTTTTTGCTATATGAAATTGGAATGCAGATTTCTAATAATATTTCATGTTAGGTATTATTTTAATGCGTTGGTCGACTTTTCTTTTAATTAAAATATATGGGGAATAATTATAAATTCTAAATGTCACCACTAAATTACCTTGAATAATATATTTTAAATTTATTGTTTTTATTACCAATCTATTGTATATTTCTTCCTTTTTAATACGTATCTTTTTTGGACAATCTAATTTCATGTTCGTTTAAAACCCATTTATGCCTAGCGTCCCAATTGTGGGACGCTTTAGTAAAGTGGGGAAAAGTGCATTTCACACCACTTTTTTTTAATAGAAATTTGGTGTCTTATTTTATCCAGGAATAATCGATAAAATAAGACACTAAATTTCTATTACAAAAAGTGGTGTGAAATGCACTTTTTCCCATTTTACTAAAGCATCGACGCTAGGCATAAATGGGTTAACTTTTAAATAACTAATAAACCTAATATATATATATTGGTTTATTATATTTAAGGAGTTATAATATGTATGCTGTTTTGGTTACGAAAAAATTAAAAAGAAAATAAATGGGCTGTCAAGCGATAAAATGCAGCACACTTATTTAAATGCTAAAATTTCCGGATATCAAAAATCAGGTTTTTGTTTTGAATTTTTTATAAGTATATTGTTTTGTATTGCTTATAATTATATTGTTTCGTATTGTTTATAAGTATATTGTTTTGTATTGTTTATAAGTATATTGTTTTCTATTATTTTGTATTGTTTATAAGTATATTGTTTTGTATTGTTTTGTATTGTTTATAAGTACACGTATAATTAGTTTTGGTAAAAGCGAAGCATGTTAAAAATTGTTCTCTTTAACGCGCTGAATAAAGAACAAAATTAAGTACACGTGTCAAAAACAGGATGTGCATATATTCAGTGAGAGAAAGAATCTCAGAAAAATGTTTGTTGCAGAATAGGTCAAACCTTTTTCTACTTTTTCTGATAAAATTAAAGATAGGAACTAATGTGGGATCTGATGTTTTCAGAAAATATGTTGCCAAATTGATCTTTATTGCATACACGATAGTGCTGTTGGTATGTTTTATAAGGAAAAAAAATAAGGATATTTATAAAAAAAATACTTTTTTCGATATAATGTTTTGTATTGTTTTAAGTACACTTGTCATTAGTTTTTGTGATATAGAAACATGTCTAAAATTATTTTCTTTATCATGCCGATATAAGGACAAAATTAAGAACACGTGTAAACAAATAGTATGTACATATATTTAATGAGTAAAAAAAAAATCAAAAATGTTTGCTGCAAAACAGGTCAAATTGATCCATACTTTTTCAGATAAAATAAAAGGATAGGAACAAATGAATGGCCTATTATCTCCGAAAAATAAAAAGTCCAATCGATTTTATTGCATACATGATAGGACGTTTTTTATGGTGTATAAAAAATAAAAATGTTACTTTTATAAATATACTTATTTCCATTAAATGCGCATATTTTGTTATAATGTTTTGTATTGTTTAGAAATAAATTCACTTAACATTAGTTTTTGGTATTCTTTATAAGTATATTATTTTTTGTTGTTTATAAGAACATCTATAATTAGTATTTGTAAAAGAGGAACATGATAAAAAATGTTTTCTTTATTGTGTTTATCACAAAACAAAATTAAGAACACGCGTAAACAAGCAGGGTGATTATATATTCAACGAATAAAAGAATCATAGACGATGTTTGATGCAAAAATAGGTCAAACGGATATATACTTGTTCTGATAAAAGAAAAAAGACAGGACCTTATGAAGGATCTTTTATTTCCAGAAAATGAGACAACCAATCGATCTTTATTGCATACAATATGTGACGGATACTTTGGTGTATAATAAATAAAAATGTTACTTTATAAAATGCATATCTTTCAATAGAAACCACGTGTTATATGATAATGTTTTGTATTGATTAAGTACACTTATAATTAACTTTTGGTAAAGAGAAACATGTTCACAATTATTTTATTTATCGTGCCGATCAAAGACCAAAACTAATCACAGTCGTAAATAAAAAGTATGTGCATATATTCAATAAGTAAAAACATTTTGAGAATGTTTGTTGCCAAAATAGGTGAAACCGATCTATAGATTTTCTGATCCAATAATTGGATAAGAATTAAGGAAGGATCTATTGTCTTCACTAAATATGAAGTCCAATCGATTGTTATTACATACATGATAGCGCGAGTGGTATGGTATACAATAAATAAAAATAATACTTTATAAAAAGTACTTATTTCAATAAAATACGTATGTTATATGATAATGTTTATAAATAAATACGTTCACTTAACATTACTTTTGGTATTGTTTATAAGTATATTGTTTTATATAAATTTATAAAAACACGTGTTATTAGTTTTAATGAAAGACAAACATGTTAAAAAAATATTTTCTTTATCTTTATCTATCGATTCTTTATCTTTTTCTTTTCTTTAAAAATCGATTGGTTTGGTATACAATAAATTAAAATAATACTTTATAAAAAGTACTTCTTTCAATAAAATACGTATGTTATATGGTAATGTTTTTAAATAAATACACTTAACATTAGTATATTGTTTTATATTATTTATAAGAACACGGGTGATTAGTTTTAGTGAAAGAAGAACATGTTAAAAAAATTTTTTCTTTATTGTGTTGATCACAAAACAAAATTAAGAACACGCGTAAACAAGCAGGATGATTATATATTCAACGAGTAAAAGAATCTTCGAAGATGTTTGTTGCAAAAATGGGTCAAACGGATTTATACTTGTTCTGATAAAAGAAAAAAGATAGAACCTAATGAAGGATCTTTTATTTCCAGAAAATGAGACGTCCAATCGATCTTTATTCCATACACAATAAAGCAGTTGGTAATAAAAAAAAATGATACTTTGTAAAAAGTACTTCTCTAAATAGAATGCAAATTTAATATAAAAAAAAACTGTGAAAAAAGTACAAAACCTTACAAACTAATAATTAATCAAAAATTTTAAAAATAGATGATTATTTTTATATAAATGACATTTTCTAATAGCGCTTACGCGCACTTCAGGGGAATCACAGGGTTTAAGGTTTTTAAATACAAGAATTTTAATAAAATGATGGTCGTCACATCTAAACACAGAATTTTCCCTTAAACGTCGTAAATATTACTTTACGAAAATTCTGGTATTCTTCCTCAGAAAGCGTACGATACCTGTAATTTATCGTAAATAATAAAAACAAAAACTTGGTTACATTTTAACCAAATACAGATCAGAAGGTAGAGAAAAATTGTTTAATAAATGTAAATAGCTCCAGAAAAATGTTTCCTAAACACACTTACTCATGTTATGCTTATTAGGTTACTCATAAATTTTATCAGAAATAGTTACAGATATAACAAACGTTTAAACTATTTGATAGTTACAAATACATTCAGAAACTCTTCATTGATTATAAGTAATTTTAACCTTAGTGTACATAAAATTTAATCATATAGGTTAAATATGATTTCCTCATCCTATTCATCCATTTTCTATTTGATGCTAAGGGAACATGTCATTTTCTAAAGCATATTTTGTAATTTGAGAATAAACATTTTAATCAACAAAACAATTTTAGATAAAAACTACAACGTTTGTTTTAACAATCATTTTATTTTTCGATTAAAACTTGCACATTTTATATTACAAAATATGTGCAATTATAATTTTTGACTTTTTAAAAAGTGAAATGTGCCTGTACAAGCTGACTACATTGAAATCTATATTTATTATAAAGAAGTAACGTTTGTTTGTTTATTTGTAGGGGGTAATCTATGGAAGTACCGAACCGATTTCAAAAGTGATGGTGACACTTCCAGCTCCAACATATGCTATATTTTATGTTGGTTCCACTAAACTAGTCCAAGGGGGGGGGGGGTGCAAGTGCGAAAAATGTTCTAAAATAGCAATTTCTCTGACACTAAAGGGGTTAGAAAATTTGAAATTTGGCCTGGTAGTTACTTATAAGATGTAAATGCTCTTTAAGAACAGTTTCTAAAAGAATCGAAATTTAAAAGCGTGTTATGAAAGTGTTCTAAAAACGTTCTAAATTAGATTTCTGTGGGATTGTTAAGAACAGAAACTTGAAATTTGACGTGGCTGCTACTTTTTAAGACGCAAATGCGCACAGAACAGTCTTTAAAGAAATTGAAATGTAAAAGTGTGAAAGAGAAAAAAAAACGTTCTGAATTGCGATTTTTTTTGTTCTGAAAGTACTAGAAACTTCAAATATAGCATGAAGGTTACTTTTACGATACAAATACACGGTAACAATGGTTTCTAAAGAAATTCGAAATTTCAAAGAATAAAATGAGCGGAAACGTTCTAAAAACGTTCTAAATTACGATCTGTATGGAATTGTTAAGTATAGAAAATTGAGATTTGACATGGCTGTTACTTTTCAGACATAAATGGTCGCACAGAACAATTTTAAAAAATCTCAATTTAAAAGAGTGAAATGTGCGAAAAGCGTTCTAAAAGTGTTCTAAATTGCGATTTATAAGGGATTGTTAGGGAAAGAACCTTGCAGTTTGACATGACTGTTGCTTTCAAGTTGTAAATGGTCGTAAAGAATCGTTCAAAAATAAATTGTAATTTAATAGTGTGAAAACGCGAAAAGCGTACTAAATTACGATTATTTGGAACTGTTAATGCTAGAAACTTGTAATTTCGCATGGCTGTTACTGACGTAAATGTTCGCCCAGACTAGTTTTTTTTTTTTATTTAAAAGGGCAGGAAAAAAGTTGCGATTTATGTGTGGTACAGGTGGTATAGAAGCTTTGTATTTCGCATGGTGGTCACTTTTAAAATGCACTTTTAAAATGCTAACTAAGAACGGTTTCTAAAAAAAAATTAATTTAAAAAATGAAATGAACGGAAAGCGGTTTAAAATCGGTCTACATTATAATTTAATTGGATTTATTCAATTTAGAAATTGTGATTCTGTTGGTCTAGAAAGTTGAAATTTGGCATGGTGGCAATTTTTAAGATTTCAGTGATCACTATAAACGGTTTCTAAAGCAAAATCAAAATTTAAAAGAGTGAAATAAGTGAGTAATGTTATAAAAACCTTCAAAACTATGTTTTGTCTGAAATTATTCGGGATACAAACTTAAAATTTTACAGGGCTGTTACGTTAGAGACATAAAATAATCCACAGAACAATTAAAAAAATATATAAAATTTAATGTATGCAGTAAATGTATGAAGTAGTGCAGTAATGTATGCAGTAGTTCTAAAATTGCGATTTATGTGATATAATTGTTACGAAAATTTGTTTAAGTAGAAGATTGGAATTTGGTTTGGTGCTTACTTTTAAGATGTAAATACTCGCTTAGAGCAGTTTCTAAAAATTTCTAAATTTCAAATGAAAAATGAAATGAGCGGAAAAGATTCAAAATATATATTCTAAATTACCATTAATTTGCAATTAATTTTAACTCTTCTCATTCATTTAAGTCTCATATGCAGGATAAGGATGAAGTTTACTCAAAATGTGGCATAATTAGTGGTTTTTGAAGTATCTGTGGCAGTAAATTTTTATCTAATTAAAATAGGCCCATGACTATGACTACCACTTGGCATATTTCAACAATTACGCGAGCAAAGCCGCGGGTTTTGTTAGTATTTCATAAAGAGATAAAATTTGAAATTCTATTAAATTTTATTCATCTGGGAAAGGATTCATTTATATCACACTTTAATTTTGTTGTTTTACCTAAGTCTAAATAAATCCTTTTTTAAACACTTTCTAACATAGTTGAAAAGCGTTTATGAATTCTGTTTGTCTGTCTGCCGTCTACCGTCTGTCCGTGCTCTAACGCGCGTAAATATATCGGAATTGACATGTAATTGATATATGTTAGTGAGAATTACAATGGCATATTCGGTATTTAAAATTAAGTATGTAGCACTTATACTTCGTATACAGGGGCACACAAAAGAACGCCGTTACATTATTGTCTATGGGGAATTGCTTATTTAATACAATGTGCAGTAATAGTACAAAAGTAATAAGTATATAATTAAAGTACATAATTTAATTAAGAATGGAAATGGAATAAATTGCACAAATAAATGCGCGGCGTATTCCCTACGCACATGATGCACTGTAAAAAAATGCAGTAAAATTACGGACAGAGGCCGGCAGCAGATATTCCAGTCATACCCCGTAAAAAAAAACAATCTATGCCCATCATTTTGTGCAGCCCGTAATTTTACGGGGCAAAATAATACAGCATTATAATGCACACGATATAATGCACTTTAAAACACAATAACATTTTACTTACTGCTTCGTAGCACGTAGCACGTTACATAATCATCACAGAATCGCTTTTTTGGCGGGTTAAAATTTTCGAAACACGAATAAAATGAAAGGTTACACCCTAGCGGAGGACAATGTATGGGGTCGTACAATATTTTTTCTAACATATGGGCTAGAACTGTAAGAATATGTGGATTGCTCTTAATTTTCTAAGTATCTAAGGGATAAGGCCGTTTATTTAGTTGGATCAGACCGTTTTTCATCAAATAAGGCTGTTGCCCGTGAAAATTGAAGGGCAAACGCTCATAAATTTACAGTTTTTTCTGAGAGTGTGACTAACCAAAACAAATATGAGATAGAGCTGAAAAATTGCGCATACATTGTTTGAACTTGAAAGATCTTTTGAAATAAGGTAAAAGATGCGCAAATGCTAATCATTAGATTTTTGATTAATTTGTAGCTGTTTTTTCACCGAGGGACGTACACACAGAAAAAAGTTTTGTTGAATCAACAAAAATTTGGTTGACCCAACAAAACTTTTTGTTTAAATATAGGTCAATGGAAATTTTGTTTGAATCAACAAAAAAATTTTTTTTTTGTAATTCCAAAAAAAATTTTTGTATCGTCAGCAAAAAATGTTTTGTTAATTCAAGCAAACTGGTTCAATTTTACTTGCATTTTGCTAAAACAACCAAAATGTACTCAACAAAACATGTTTTGTAGTTTTAATCAATTCCTTTTTCTGGGTGTACTGAATACGCTGTCCACGTTTTTAAAGATTAATTATATTTATTTATGTGTATACTTATTAGATTAATGAATAAACTTTGTTAGAAACACTTAAAAATGTAGCAAATTCTGAAGCTATGGGATAATTACAAATAGTTAAAACGCATCATAGATTTTACGTGCATCTTATTGTTTGTAAGAACTCTTACCGTTATTAGGCTACATAGAAGATAAAAATATTTAGTATACTTTCTCTTATTTTGTTTAAAGATAAATAAAACGAAGAACATGCGTATACAAGCAGTACATTCATACATTCGAAGATAAAACTATCGTGGAAGATATTTGCTTCAAGCGTAAATTAAATCGATCGATACTTATTCCGACAAAGGGGCAAGATAAGAACTAATGAAGGATTTATCGTTTCCTGAAAATTGGAAATTCAATTGATGTTTATTGTATATATGATAGGAGAGTTAGTACGGTTTATACTAAATAAAATTAATACCTGATTAAAACATTTATTTTAATGAAATGTGTACATGTTATATAATATATATATATATATATATATATATATATTATTGTAAAATTAAAAGTAAAATTTAATAACAAATGGGTAAGTGTGATCGAAGATCGCACACAGGGTTTCATTTAATATTCCTTTCAAAACACTTTATCCTTTCTTTAATAAATCCAAATAAATTTCATTTTCCAGAAAAAGAAGTACTGTTTTTTATAAAGTAAAAAATTTACCTGTATATTTTCTCCTTTTTTCGAAAATCTGAACCAGTCCAATAGTGGGCGAAGCCCGCTATTATACTCTGTCATAATAATATCTGTTATGTGGACTAAATGCGATAAAAAATGAATTTCAACATTAAACATGTTGTATAGAGGTCTTCAAAATGTTAAAATATGACAATATTTCCATAGTCGGGTTTTTATCATGATTCAATATGTTCCTCAAACTTATATATTTACTATTCTCTATTACTCATATTGATACTCTCTTTGTATTATTCTGAAACATTTGAAAAATCCTTTATGACGTCAGATTAATTTTCTTTTTAATTCTCTAATGATGTCATAACCAATATCACGTCATATTAATCGTTTTTTAAAATTTAATTTTAATTTTTCACGTGAAAATATTTCAATAGAAAATTAATTATTGTACAAAGAATTTTATTATGGATTTTTAATTGTTGGCAAATGCAATAACGAAAAATGTTTAAATTTAATAGTAAAGGCTGTTAGATTATTTTTTATATAAATAAATGCTTTTTTTATTTTCTGAAAGTTAAACGCAATCTTCTTAGTTTCTATTTAAATAAATCATGAAACATGATGAAAACAATTTAAAATTCGTACTACTTGTAACTATCTAATGAAAACTGCCCTTTATATATATATATATATATATATATTATATTACGAATATATATCGTTATATGTTATATTGGGAGTAAAGTTGATAATAAAAACAGGACCACACATGGTCGCACAATGAAATTAAGAACGGTGGTTGTTATTGATAATGTAAATAAAATAAAGCAGTCGTAAATTGCCTAATATTTCAGTTACAGTCTCGACGCGGCCGCAGCGGCAGTAGAATGAAATAACCAGAGGCGTTTCTCCATGAATCAAACGAACAAGGTCTTTCAAATTCAATCCTTTATTAAGTATTTCTCTTGGGCAGTTTCCACCTAACAATATTAGCCGTACATTGCTACGTCATCAAGGTATGGAGGGTAAGTATTAAGAACATATTAATTTTAGTCAAACGAGCAGCCAGGGAGTTGTTGACAAGTGAAAATTCGACTGATTTTCTTAGGGAGCACCGCAGGTAGCTGCTTTTTGTTACCTAGCGCAATAACACAAATTATGACGTAGAACGAGTACTGAACCAATGAGGAATTAAAGATAACGCGTCATGCTACGTCACGACCAATGAAAGATAATTAGTAAAGAGTTCGGACAGAGAGGTAGTGGATGGATTTTGTAGTAAAGTGACTTAGAGCGGGAAATAAAATTCGGAATAAAAATGAAAATGGCTCTCAAAAACATTCTAAAACCCAGAAATGATCGGGGATCATGATAGAAATTAAGAATAACTAAAAGCTTTATATTTAAGTAAATTTGGACAATTTAGAATTAAATAAAAAGGAATTTAACAGAATTAACGATAGAGCTAATTTAAGAATAATGATTTAATGAATATGGAGTAGTAAATTAGAATAAAACACGGAAAAATTTAGAATTGTAAGAATTTGGAATAAATTAACTAAAAAAAATGGCGGAAAATTTTTATTATTACATATCCCCCCTCCCTAAAAAATGCATGAACCGGTAAGTCCAATTGACTAACATGTTCATTGGAAGAAAGCAGATACTTGGGTTACAAAACAGTTCCCTCGATGCAATACAGTTACCTGGTCGCCGTATCGCGATGTTCAAATTTCTGAATTCTGTTAAGTAAAATTTAAATAATTAAATTTAAAGAAACACGGTTAAGTGAAAACTGCTGTAAATAATTACATTTTTCAATAATAATTAATCTGTTGCTAATAATCAGCATTAGCATACATTTATCTTCTCAATAATAACAATTATAACAGTTTAGTATACTTTGCATCAAGAAAATATAACAACAACATTTAAATCATCTTTTTTGTACCAATAATTTAACAATAATCAGCATTATTCACTTATTTATAGTCCTTAAGTGATTTTTAAATCCTACTAAATTGTAGAGTCCAATTGTTGAATATTATAAGAGTCCTTAATGTTGCAATAGCAGTATGAAGTTGCAATAAATAAATTTAAGTAATAAAAAGTAAAAATATATAAATCATATCTCTTTTTATCAATAATTTAACAATAATCAGCATTATTCACTTATTTATAGTCCTCAAGTGCTTTTTAAGTCCTACTGAATTGTAGAGTCCAATTATTGAATATTATAAGAGTCCTTAGTGTTGCAATGGCAGTATGAAGTTACAATAATAAAATAATACAACAATAATAATAATATCAAGAAAAATATCAACAATAAATTTTAAAATAATAATACTTAACAATAACAATAATAATAGTATCATCAATAGAAAGAATAAGCAACAACAACAACATCAAATTTTATTTACATAACATCAGAAACTTTTTTGAATGCAGCTTACCTAAAACTTTCAATTCCACTCTTTAAATACTTCTTATTTTATTATAATCTTTATATTCTCTGTCAAAATCAACTTATAAATAGTGTAACTAATAATAATATTTCTCAACAATAAGTTCAGCAATAACAAGCAGTATAATTCAAAATATCACACACTTTCTTTAATTCTTTCTTAAGTATATCATTAATATCTCATCCATATAGTAGTGAATGAGGCATGAAAATATACTCAAATAAAATACATAATATAAATAAGGAATAAATAAGTAATATTTGTGAAAAACAATCATTATTGGTGTAGATGATGATTTGGTACTTATCTTGCTTTCAGTCAAACAAGAAAACATAAGTTGTGAAATGAAAAAATGGGACCTTGTAGCATATTAACAAAGGTTAGACAATTCTCATTTATTATTAAGATATCATATTTGATTAGTTTAATATAGAATTTAATTTTATTAATTTCGTTAATACTGTTTAATTTATTATTCTAATCTAATTCAATTCAGTATCAGAATTTACTAACTTAAATCAACCAGTTTATGCCCGCACAAACAGTTAACTCAAGTGCAAACTCAACAGTGATGCTCTTGTGAGCTCAATTCAAGAACACACTGATATACAGAAGAGAATTTATAATTTATTTTTTATTTAGTAAATTTATTTCATTAAGTTAGTTTATTTTATGAATATTATAAATTTAAGATGAAACTACAGATTTAACATTAGTTTGTTGCGGTTTCTCATGGGATAATTTTAATTGATCAGGAGGATAATAAGGGCGTAATTTTGATACATGTACTATTTCAGTAGATTTATTTTGAATCTGTCTATTAATTTCAAAATTGACATCAGATAACTTATTAAGGATTTGATAAGGACCACTAAAGACTTGTGAAAGTTTTCTAGTTTTAGGATATTGGAACTCTTCATAAATTACAAGATCTCCAATCTCAAATTTTGGTTCTAGATAATTTCGATCATAATATTTTTTACTTCTCCAATAATTTTCATCAGTGCGTTTTTTAGCAAGTTTAAGGGCTTCTTGAACAGGAGGGTAATAATTTTGTTTAAGAGGGGAATCATAGGGTAATTGGCCAAAAAGTAAGTAAGCAGGAGGGAATTTAGTGATAGAATGAGGGGTATTGTTATACTCATTAACTACTTCTGTCAAAATTTTTGTCCAAGGAATTTTGGAGTCGGTAGAATTGACTTTCCAATTCAATTTAGTAACTATTGTCTGGTTCACTCTCTCACATTTGCCATTCGTTTGTGGATGATGTGATGTGGTTAAACGTTGCTTAATATTGTGATTTCGCAGGAATTTTTTTAATCTAGATGAAGTAACGGCTGCATTGCTATCACTTAGTACTTTTTGATGGGTCTGGACATTAAGAATTTTATTAAAACAGAATAATTGTTGTGGTGTTTGAATATTAAAAACTTGTTTTAGACAGTTAGTATAAGTTTCTGTGGTAACACTTTTTGAGGGAAAGGCCCAAACATATCTAGTATCATGGTCGATTATAAGATGTAAATATTTTTTGTGGAATTGTAGTAATTAAATCCTCCCACAGTATGAACAGAAATGCATTCAAAAGGTTGATCTGTGGAGGTCTTAGCTTGTAATAAGCCAAATTTTTTCTGTCTCGGTTTTTTATTCTTTTGACAGATATCACAGTGTTTTACGAAATTAGTTATATCTTGAGTCATATCAGGCCAATAATAATTAGGAGAGATTAAGTTTAACATTTTTGGAATACCAGGATAGCCAAATTTTTCATGAGTAACATTAAGTAACTTTCTTCTTAAAGACATGGGTACTACTATTTTTCTAAAACCTTTCTTTTTTACTATCATAAGTCCATTTTCATTGAAATAGTTTTTTCCACACACATTATCTTTTTGTTGCATCTCTATAACTTCCCTAACATCCAAAAGAAAGGTAATTGGTTGAATAAGATATGTAGTAGGATTTCTGGACAACATGTCGGCTTCGACATTTGTGGAACCCTTTAAATATACAATATCATACTCGAACATACTTAACTTTAAGGACCATCTGAATAATCTTCCTCTTAAATGTTTGACATTTTTTAACCAGACAAGAGACGCATGATCTGTGTGAATAGTAAATTTAACACCATGGAAATAGTGATAAAATTTGTCTAAGGTGTCAATGATGGCAAGACACTCTAGTTCTGTAATAAAATAATTCTTTTCATAACTTCTCAATCCTCTAGAATAGTATGCAATTGGACGTAAGAAATTATTATTATCAGGCTGCTTAAGGACTGCACCTACTGCCACCTGTGAGGCATCAACAAACATATGGAGGGGTAATTTAGGGTCATAAATTTTCAAAACAGGTTTAACAATTAGGGCATCTTTTAATTTTTGAAAAGAATTTTGACAATCTAAGTTCCATTCCCAAATAGTATCTTTTTTGAGCAATTTATTGAGAGGTTGTCTGATTTCTGCATATTTATTAATAAATTTATGATAGACATTAATAGATCCTAAAAACCTTTGGAGTTCTTTAACATTTGAAGGGGGTTTTAATTTTTTGATAGCTTGTATATTATTGTTAGCAGGAGTTAAAGTACCATTTTTTATCTCATATCCTAAGAAATTAATTGTTTGTTGGACAAAGTTACACTTAGATAATTTAAGTTTCAGATTTTCCATTCTGCATAATTCAAATATTTTATTGAGATGTTGTAAAAGTTCTTCCAAAGTCGAAGAAAAAATAATTATGTAATCAAAATAGTAGCAAGCAAAGTTAATTTTATGTTTAGTAAGAATTCTCCTAATAGTTCTATTGAATATTGATGGTCCTACCTTTACCCCAAAAGGAAGAACATTCCATTCCCAAAATCCACAATTGGTAGTAAAAGCTAATTTTTCGGTGTCTGCTGGATGTATGGGTATGTGCCAGTAGCCTGAGGCTAAATCCAGGGTGGAAAATACAGGGCACTACTTAATTTGTCTAAAATGTCGTCAATACGGGGTAAGGGTTCTGCATCATTTTTCATTATGGAATTAAGTTTTCTATAATCTACACACAATCTAGTTTTTTTTACATTCATCGCGTTTTTCTACTAAAGTGACTGGTGAAGAATATAGGCTATTGCTTTCTTTGATTAATCCAGCAGATAATAATGATTGAATTTGTTCAGAGATTTCTTTTTCTTCCACTGTTGAAGTACGATAAGACCTCATAGATATAGGTAGGTCAGATTTGAGAAAGATACGCTGTGGCTCAATATTAATCTTCCCCACATCATATTTATTTTTTGAAAAAATATCCAAATAATTTCCCATTATATCCCTTAAAGTTTTGTTTTCTACTGTGTTTATTTCCCCTATTAAATCATAATCATTAACATTAAGTTGCGCGAAGGATTGAGGAGCCATGATTCTTCCATAATCAGGTTGCACATATTGAGACTGATCTTGAACATTAATATGCAATAATCGTAAATTATTACTGAATATGTCAACATTTTGATTTAAAACAAGATCTCCTTGAGTAACTCGACAATTTGCACAGTCTATAATTAAGTTAAATTGAGAACAATCAGGTAATCCTAATATAGCATATTAGGCCACTATCACAGAAAAAAAATTAATATAATGTGTAATATTACCTATTTTAACTAATAATTTACATGACTTATTAATTGTAACTTTACCTCTAGCTTGACCAACAATAATAGGTGAAATATTTACAATTTTAGCACTTAAATAACGAATAAATTTAAATGGAAGAATAGATATTGTCGATCAGGAATCAATAACATAATTTAATTTTTTATTATTGGCATACCCAGCAACAATTAATTGTCAGGCATTGGATTGACTTGGTGACTGGAAACCAACAGGAATATTACCTGTTTGTGGAGGGTTTAAGTTAAAGATACAATTCCTCTCCCAATGATAAGCTTCTGAAATTCCCTTATTCAGACACAATCTACATGGTCGACTAGGAATCCTTCTTTGATAATGGTTGACAGGCAATCTGGGACTAACGCACCTGTACGTTGAAGGGTTAAAATTAGTTGCTGCTTGGAAATTTGGATTCCTGTAATTGGGTTGAGGGCGAATCCAAAGGGCGAATCCAAAAAGGTCTGGAATTTTGAGACATATTTCTAACATTACTATTATTGTTACTGCTAGAATGAGGTGGAATGACAACAAGTTGTTTAACTAATCTACACCAATCGGTAGTAGATTCAGGAGGATTTACTATTAAATAGTTCTGGTATTCAGGTTTTAAGCCGTCGGTCAATCCCTGTAAAATAATGGTTTTACATAGTTTAAGTTGTCGACCTATCTCGATTTTCTGACGAAAAGATTTTTCTAAGTTGTTTAAGTCATGCAATTTCAGCGAGGCGAAATCAGAAAAAACCGGAGACTGTTACTTTCAGAAATTTTTCAGTTAAGATCTCAGCAATTTTTTCATACTCTTTACATTCTAGACATTCATTAACATAAACCTTTAATGCTTCACCCTTCAAGTATTTGGAAATGTTGTTGATTTTCCACTATTTTTTATCTGGAAGGGATGCACCTTCAAAATGTTTAAGCCAAGACGTAATATTCATATCACTTTCTGGATCAAAAATAACAACATTAAGCTCTTTTTCAGCCATTTTTGTTTCAGTACTCTTACTTTCCGTAATAACTTTAATAAACCCTGACTTTAATAACATGTATAACAAAATATAAACAATGTATAAAGAATTCTTTAACTTAACAACAACTATAAATATCTAACTCTAAATAATTTAAATAACAAAAACAATAATATTCAACAGTAAAAATGTCAATTCATATTAAATTTATTCCACTTAAATGTAAACTGCTACTCTATCTTTCTATAAATAGATTTGCTGTATATGAATAAAAATATCACAAAAGAAAAATAGAATGAATTAAATAAATAAAACACTTTTTTAAAACAAGAAGCATTATTTCGTAAGAACAAATTTTTTGTCTCTTGCTTTGAACTCTCGGATCATAGAAGTAATGAAATAAAAAAAAAAATAAACTGCACACAATTTTTACCTTTCCAATGTTACGCAAGTTTTCAACGCAACTTCCTTTAAGATTTTTTTTTTTTTTTTACTCTTTACTTTAATAAACTCTCAATACAAGAAGATACATTTAATAATACAGATCAATAAATCATTTAATAAGTATTATTTAGTGGTTTACCATATTCAATTTATTAATGGGTGCACTTGGTTACTAGCATTATAATATTTCTTTTTAGTTATTGTAAAATATCATCATGTAAATTCATTATCATACTCCAAGTCATGTGTCAAGTAATAACTGATAACATAAATTATTTCTATTCATATTGTAGTAGCAATTCTCATAAGTGCATCTCATTGCATCAATCCAAAATATCAACTTAGTAGATGAACTCAATTTTAATCTTTAAAGCATAATAATATAATTTTAATTCTTCCTTAATATATTAATTTTAACAGAAAAATAATTTAAACAGTAAATAAATTTCATAATATTTTTCAAAATAATTAATAATACAAGAACATAAATAAAAATCTCAGACTGTTAAAATACTCTGTCACTTGGTTTCCTGTTATGTAAGAATAAATATTTTAAACAAAATTAAAAAGGTTGTTATCAAATTTTGCAAACAATAAATAATACATATTACTTAATATAAAATTTAACTTACGCAATCAAGTCTTGTTATGATATACAACATTTTTTTTACAAAAAGATATACAACATTTTTTTTGTTGTTTTACATTGATGTATGTTCTAATACTTCTTCTGGCTGACATCGACTTTATAATGAAGCATATTTCGTAGATGCCTTGCTCCAGGGATGACCACCTCAGGAAACCCGGCTTAAGCCTTAGAGTTTGTGTGCAATCCTGAGGGGCTGACACGCCTCTATCACCAGCGAGACCACAATTACAGAATTATGTATGCAATTTTTACAATATAATATTACACATGAATTTTGTCTGATAATACAGTTATTGCTTTCATACATACGATTATTATTATTATTTCAATGTATGCAGAATATATAATTTCCGGATGAGCTATTTACAAATACTGTGCGGGCACCATGCCTAAAATTATTAGTGGTTAAATATGATGGGTTATTCTTGGCTAGCATATTTTATACAAATACTTTACTACAATTGATGTATATGGAAAAATATGATGCATACATACAGTTATTATAATTAATTCGATTATACAATTATACAGTTTAGACCATTTCCAGAATATGACTATATACAAGTACTGTGCAGACTTTATATTTTGGATTTTTGGTTAAATGGGATGCAGATTCTTGGTTAAATACTTCTAATACAATTAATAATATACTAATATGAATATACAGATGCGAATATACTAAAAATTTGCAAATAATATGCAGATACTAATAATATACAGACAGTGTGATATTAAATCTCATTACAACAATTATTATATTCAAATACAAAATACAATTATTTATATACATATGTACAGAGAAAACAGGACCCCTGCTATATTGGACAAGCGGGCGCTCGACTACAGAGGAAGAGGATTGGAAAATAAAAATTCATTTTTTTCAATAAATTTCATGCAGTTGACTATGCGCTGGAGAAGAACCGGACGGTCCAGGAGATATTGTAGCCAGTTTTTAAGTGGCATTTGTGGTGATTTTTTGACATGGAAATGTGAAGTTAGAGTGCAATTTAATATGTAGTGTAACTATGTTGCTTCTGATCCACAGATACAAAGTGGTGAGTCACTTCTGTTAATTTGGAATAGGTGTTGTTGAAATGGTCCATGATTTGTTAAAAATAGGTATAGATATCTGTTGTGTATTTCTAGTTGTTGCGAGACTTCCGGAAGGAAGTCTCTTGTGTAATGACCCACTTGTGCTGTAGACCAGCGTTGTTGCCAACTGTCTGTGATTTGTTTTGTTAATTCTCTTTTGAGTGTAGAAGGTGGTACAGGAAGAAAAGTTGTTTCCAGCGTTTCATCGTTTGTTGCTGACCGCGCCAACTGATCCGCCAGTTCATTTCCAGCTACACCCGAATGACCCTTGACCCAATTAAAAAAGAAGTTTTTGGAGGATAGATTTATACGTACTAAAATTTCCTGAACTAAATAATTATCTATGTCAAATTTTGAAAGAGCCATTAAGCTTGAAAAGCTATCCGATGAAATTAGAAAGTTGACCGAATCCTCTTCCATAGCCCAGCGCACAGCTTCTCCAATCGCAAGTAATTCGGCCTGGTAAACTGAATTACCCGAGTCTAGTTTTGCACGCCACGTGTGATGAATTATATTATTTTTATAAGCACAGAAAGCCGATGCTGTGCCTTCAGCTGTTTTTGAACCGTCTGTAAAGATATGGAATTCCCCATTGAATTTTGAACCCGGACAGGTTTTTATTTGATCTAGAGTTGGTGAAATTTTATATTTTGAGATCTTTGTGGCTATTGTTTGTGCATTAATACGCGTTGATGGTATCCCCAATCTAGTGACTCTAGCAAATTCAGCCTCTGCTTCCAGTTGCAAGTCCATTGGCGGGATACCCGTTAGGACCTGCAATGCCGCTGTTGACGTATTTTTATACGCTCTTGAAATGAGTAGGAGTACTTTTCTCTGCGCTGCCAAGAGGTGACGCACACCATGCGACCGTGTCATACGCGTGAACCACACCCCACAAGCATAAGCGATTTGGCGCTGTAGGATTGCCGAGTACCATATCTTAAAGAAATGATTTGGCAACCTACCCGAAATTGACGAAAATTTATATAAATTTTGAGTAATTTTAGTAATTTCTTCCCTTTTTATTACTATGTGGGGTAGGAATGAAAGATGTTGGTCTATTGTAATTCCTAAGTATTTTAAGGTTTTGACTGATTGTAGGTTTTGTCCTTTTAGTTTGAAGATTGGGTCCCTTTTTAAGATTTTAGGTTTGCCAAATGTAATTGTTTTTGATTTATTCAATGATATTTCAATGTGGTTGCTCGTAGCCCAATTTTGAACATAATTCAGGGCAATCCTACCATTATGCTCTAGCGCAGCGCGTGTTGGACCCCAAATAATTAACAAGACATCATCCGCGTATGCCACAATCGCACAGTTCTCGAAGACAAAGTAACGCAGTAAGCCCTCCAAAAGTGACAACCAGAGAAAAGGACCAAAGCAGGAGCCCTGTGGTCAGCCTTTTGTGAAGTAATGCAAGATATTAGGGTTTTGCCAATCAACCTGAGCCCGCCTACTCGAAAGGAAGGAGATAATTGTATTGATATATTGCTGCGGGATGCCTAAGTCGGTTAGTGATGAAATCGCTTGGTCCCATGGAAGGTTGTCAAATGCCCCCATGAAATCCAGCGATATGAATGTCGTGTAATTTTTATTTTCTTTGTTGATGTCGATAAATGATAGTGCATTTTGAAGAGCAGTTTCTGTTGATTTTAATTGTGTGAAACCGTGTTGTTTATTTGTTAATTTATTGTTTAGCGTCAGTACATGATTAATTCTTCGCAGCAATAGTTTTTCAAAAATTTTGCCTATTATTGGAAGTAAAGTTATCGGTCTATAAGATGAATGTTCGTCGTGTGGTTTACCTTCCTTTCTAAAGTAGATAAGCTCCCCCAGCTTCCAGGCCACCGGGAAATAGTTTAGGGAAAGTGCTGAGTTAAATAAGTCTTGTAGTGTATCTGGTATTATTGCAAATATCGCTCTTATCATACGATGATCGATTTCGTCTGGCCCTGGGGCCTTGTTTTGGTTGAAGCTATATATTGCATTTCTTAATTCTCTTTTTGTAAATTTTGGTTGGTCTGATTGAGGTTGTATGTTAAATGCCTGGGCGGGTTGTACTGGCATACCTGCCGAAGGCCCAAAAATTCTTTCTGTTAGATTAGCTAATGAAGTGGACCTGGAAACCGGAAATGATGAGTCCGGCAGAAAGCTAATTAATTTATCTTGGTAATCTTGGAATGCGAGTTTTTTTGAGATGCCAAAAGGGTCAGTTTGTTTTTTACAGAAATTGTCCCACGCTTTCTCTTTTGCACAGAGAATTTGTTTTTTATATTTGGCTTTTTCTTTTTTGTAATTTTGGTTGTTTATTGGATCGAAATTAGAGTTTTTTGTTTTATTATATAAAGCTTTTACTTTATTCCTCTGTGCTCTAAGGTCCGGCTACCACCAGGAAAATTTAGGTTTTCGAAATGAGGGTTTCTTTTTAAATGAGGTTTTTGCTGAATCTTTAATAATTTGGTAGAACTTTTCATAATGGATGTCCAGATCTTGGGATGTTTTAATTGTTTTAAAATTAATATTATGTATTAAACATTTATGTTGAACCATTTTTTGAAATTTATAGGGGGGGATGTTTTTAGTTTTAAATCTGCGTTTTGGTAAATCCATTACTGTTAAAAATAGTTGTGTAATAATTGGCCTGTGGTCACCAAAAAGTTCTGGGACAACTTCCCAGTTGCTGAAGTGTTGGAAGAGGGGTTGTGAACAGATTGATAAATCTGGTCGGCCCTCCCTTCCGCCCGACTCATAGGTTGGTTGGCAAGATGGTTCATTTAGTATTACAAGGTTATGTGCGAGCAAGAATTCAATA
Source organism: Maratus michaelseni (assembly GCA_963931845.1). Classification (NCBI taxonomy): domain Eukaryota; kingdom Metazoa; phylum Arthropoda; class Arachnida; order Araneae; family Salticidae; genus Maratus; species Maratus michaelseni. The sequence continues at coordinate 298,903,302 of OZ007588.1, forward strand.
AGGAGTCTTCCCCTGGCATCCACCCGATTATACCCCCAAAGTGGGTCATGCGCATTAAAGTCCCCAAGGACCAAACAAAAGTCGCTCAAATGTTTAGCTGATCTCCAGTCCTGGAGGTCAGTTTCGAGTTCAGCCCTCGGAGGACAGTACAGGCTCCCAATGCTCAAAATTACGTTTTGTAGGTCTAAATTTATAAATACAGAGTTGTTAAATTTTTCTGATAGACAATGTTTAAGATTTTGGTCTAAAATTAGGATGTGACTATTTAGTGAGCTGGAGCTGTAGCATGGCACACTCAGGGGCAAAGAAGCAGGACGGCCGTCGAAGATGTAAGCGTCTTGGAGGCATGCCAGTGAAAAACCCTCTTCAATTATAAAATTTACAAATGCTGCCGTATTACTTTTGGAACGTTGTAGATTACACTGGATTACCTTGAACTTAATGCCATCTGAGTCCGGTGTTGAATGTAAGTTTTCTGGTAATGTCGATACGTTTGGCAGCAGCTATCATAGCTATAGTGTTCTGTGTCCAAGTGTCTATCACTTCCTGTACGTTGTTTGTTTTCATCTAAACAGTTCACACATCTTTTGTTGTTGGATGTGCAGTCCGATGTATTGTGATTTTTGGCACATTTCGCGCACACTTCAGGATTTAGACATTCTCTTGACATGTGGCCTAGTCGTTGGCATTTAAAGCACCTCGGTGTGATTATATATTTGCGATCTCCACATCTGTTAAAACCAATGTTGACCTTTGTTTGTTCCAGGAGTGCTGCGTCCCTTTGTGGCACTTCCACGATGAGATTCGTTGATTCATTGTTTTGTGCAGATTTCATGATTCTGTGTAATTTGAAGTTAACTTTTTCCACCCTTAATGTCCTGAGCAGTGCCGGGGCTAAAATATTCTCCGAATAATAGCTATGTCAGCCTGGATTCCTTCGGTGCTTCTTGCTTCATCTACGTCGTGTTCTGTTATTGCAGGGGCTCCAAATATGATTATTTTTTGAGTTCGGGGTTTTATTTTGCTCACTGTTATCTTTGGTGCTAGTCTTGCATTATCTACTAGTTTTTGCTGTAGTTCTGTGAGGTCCTTCTCATCATTGCAGGTAACTACTAAGTTACCTGCTTTTGTTGGCCTGCAACTGAGATTTGGCAAAGTCGTTGAGTCGATTTCTTTGTTTAGTGTTCTGCGGATTTCCTGTACTGTCAGGCTTCCATCTTTTGGAGTCACCACCAGAGATGGTTTCTGTGGGGGCCGCTGCTGCAGAACTTGAGAGTATGAGGATTCCTCACTTCCTTGTGGTTGATTTTTGCTACTTTGTGGTATTGTTTGACTTCTCAGCGTTTTTTTCAGTGTATCTATTTCTTTTTTGTACTCTTGTAGCGCTGATTTGATATGTGCGCCCTGTTGTCCAAGTTTCCTGTCCACTGTTTCTCTTAATCTTTTTCCTTGCTCCTCCACGTTTTCGTACAGTTTTATTTCATTCCTTAGCCTTCTAGATGCCTTGCTTCCGTTCTTGTTTGTTACGACACCTCAGTAAAGTAAGCAGCACTTTGATTCTCGGATATTCTTTCCACATCCTTTGGAAGGATAGCCGTGGCATAAGTCCTTTGAATCCTGCCAGCTTATATTATATTACGAATATATATCGTTATATGTTATATTGGGAGTAAAGTTGATAATAGAAGCAGGAGCACACATGGTCGCACAATGAAATTAAGAACGGTGGTTGTTATTGATGATGTAAATAATTAGAAGCAGTCGTAAATTGTCTAATATTTCAGTTGCAGTCTCGACGCGGACGCAGCGGCAGTAGAATGAAATAACCAGAGGCGTTTCTCCGTGAATCAAACGAACAAGGTCTTTCAAATTCAATCCTTTATTAAGTATTTCTCTTGCGCAGTTTCCACCTAACAATATTAGCCGTACATCGCTACGTCATCAAGGTATGGAGGGTAAGTATTAAGAACATCTTAATTTTAGTCAAACGAGCAGCCAGGGAGTTGTTGACAAGTGAAAATTCGACTGATTTTCTTAGGGAGCACCGCAGGTAGCTGCTTTTTGTTACCTAGCGCAATAACACAAATTATGACGTAGAACGCGTACTGAACCAATGAGGAATTAAAGAAGACGCGTCATGCTACGTCACGACCAATGAAAGATAATTAGTAAAGAGTTTGGACAGAGAGGTAGTGGATGAATTTTGTAGTAAAGTGACTTAGAGCGGGAAATAAAATTCGGAATAAAAATGAAAATGGCTCTCAAAAAACATTCTAAAACCCAGAAATGATCGGGAATCATGATAGACATTAAGAATAAATAAAAGCTTTATATTTAAGTAAATCTGGACAATCTAGAATTAAATAAAAGGGAATTTAACAGAGTTAACGATAGAGCTAATTTAAGAATAACGATTTAATGAATATAGAGTAGTAAATTAGAATAAAACAGGGAAAAATTTAGAATTGTAAGAATTTGGAATAAATTAACTAAGGAAAAATGGCGAAAAATTTTTATTATTACATATATATATATATACATATATATATATATATTTATACTTATTAGGTTAATGTTAAATTTTAATAAAAAAATACTTACAAATATATCAGTTATGAAATATGTAAGTACTGTTTAGTCCAAAATATTAAAGTCTAAATTGTTTATATGTACTTCTTATTGTTTAAAAGTGCTTTCATTATTAAGATATATTCAAAATTTAGCATTTTAATTAATTTTTTTTTACCTTAACTTGATTATCAATAAGTAAAATTAAGAACTCGCATATACAACAAAATATGTGCATACATGGAGTGGGCAAAATAATTTTTGGAGATATTACTCTAAAATTTGATGAAATCAATCTACATTTATTCCGATAAATTGAAAAGATGATTATTAATCATATATTTTGTTTCCTGAAAACAGAAAATAAACTGATTTTTATAGCATTTATGATAGGACACTTTTTATGCACTTTAAGAAATAAAAATATTATCTTCATTGAAAACATTTCTTTCAATAAAATTCGCATGCTATACGATGAAAAGCTCTCTGAAAGAAACTAAAATTTTCATTAAAAATAATAATTATAAAAAAATACATGATATATATATATATTTTTTCTTAAGTGACAACTAAAAAATACACTTTTAGCTTTAATTTATGTGTAATTTGAAATAAAAAATAAATAAATCTTTAATTAGTTTTAACAGTAATACTGATATTTTCTAAAATACATTATTTAAAAAAAAATAATAATAATAAAAAAAAAAAAAAAAAAAACGCATACATCATATAAAAAAAAATTAGTTTGGGAAATCCAATAGAAAAATCAAACCTAATCCAAATGTAATAGCCTGTTTCTTTCAAATTGGTTACTTTGATTTTTAAATTTTCTCTACAGTAACACAGTTAGCTCGTTTTTAAAAGTATCTAGTATGAAGCGCTCTCTAAAATTAAATCAGAATTAATTATTTAAAAATAATTTCAAGCTACTCAACATTTTAACTAATTTATAATTCTTATCTTTATTTATAAGTACACTTATCACAAAACTAATTACAAAAAAGTCCTTTCCAAATAAAATTGAAACTCTATATATAATAAATCGAACATATTTAGATTGTGTTACGTTTTATTTTAATAGGGTATAATACCGCATTTTCCAACTGCAACATAAAAAAGTCCTTCCGGCCAGTACCGGGAGGAAAAGGTAGCTTTCCTATATCTTCGTTTTAAAATTTTAGCTAATGTTACACGAAAACAGCAAGTTAAAATGCAAAGAAATGTTTACAAAATATTCGTTAACACTGAATTTGAATAAGAAATTCGCCAAATTATTGAGCAATAGCCAAATTTGCTTCATTTATGAAGACTTATTTTGGTCGCCAAATTTAGCAATATTTCGCCAAATGGCGCCAATTTTGGCGAGAATTTGGCGCTAACGCATATGAATATATAGTTTTATGCGTATGAATGGGAAAATTATTACAACAATGAAAGAAAATAATTTGCGAGTAATCGCGTTAATGTGCTGTTTTGTTTCAAAATGTCAGCCACCCTAGAATTTCAAACTGCTCTATCTCAGCCATTTTGTAAGATAGAAGTAAACCAAAAAATGCTCTGGAATCCTTGTATCAAGGCCTAACACGTAATTAAAAAATAAATTTGAATTTATATTAATTTTAGTTTTAAATTTTTAAATGGCCGCCATCTTGAAACAAAATGGCGGACCAAGCTGGCCAAGGAACTCGGTCTAGACATTGGTGAGCTTAATACACACAATTAGTTTAATCGAAATTGATTTATAAATACGAGCGTTATCGTATGACATAGGTCAGATATATATATGGATATATATATATATATATATAAATCAACATTTGAACAGAGAGTGGCTTTGTGGTCTGGGGGTCATGATCGGTGAAAATATATCGAAATTTTCCGGAACTGATTTCCTCCGAACGGCTGCAATAGGTAGCTTTATACTTTTTTGTATTGAAAGCTACCTAATAATGAATTCAATTGATATTCTTGTAATTTTCTTAAAGTCAACAGTTTTAAAATAATATTATGATACTTAAAGCACAGATATGCAAAAAAAATAAATATTCTTAAATTATTTGATAGTTACAAATATGCATTCAAAATTTTCCATTGACTATAATTGTTTCCTATTATTTATAAGTGCACTTATCATTAGTTAAGATATAAAAGCAACATGTTAAACATGTTTTCTCTAATTTTTCTAAACAAAGATATAACTTAAGAACAGGCGTATACAAACAGGATGTGTAAACAGTCAACGAGTAAAAGAATCTTTGGAGATGTTTGCTACAAAAGTAGGTCAAACCGATCTATACTTGTTCTGAAAAAAAAAATAGTCCTAATGAAAGATCTATTGTTTCGAGAAAATAAGAAATCCAATCATTCTCTATTGCACGTGCACATATGATTTGTGCAGTTATTATGGTTTTAAGTTAAAAAAAAAATTCTTTATTGAAAGTATTTTCTTTCAGTAAAAATCCAATATTATGTGATATAAAATATATTCTATGTAAGAAATACAATAATTGATTGAATTTTATTAATATTTTTTTTTTATTTATATTTGTTTTCTGTGAATGTCAGTTTCACTTTTTAATAAAAAGCAGTATTATTTTTTATTTAAATGTATTGTTAACGGTTAATTCAAGTAAATCTTTTTGTAATACAAATGTCTTAAAAATTTAGAAAACCACTGCTGACACTCTAACTGCCCACACTCTTCTGACACAGAAACATTTCATTCTATAAATTTGCTGATATTTGTTTGTCTTTATTTATAAATGCATTCATGATAATAAAGAAAAAATGTAGGTCAAATCGAAATATACTTATTCCAATAAAAGTTAAGATTAGTGCTAATGAAGGATCTATTGTTTCGAGAATACCAGAAATTTAATCAACCTTGCTGCATGATATCAAAATTTATACTAATTGAAAATAATACTTTTTTTTAAAAAAAAAAGGTTATTTTGATTTTTACTTTTTCTCTACAGTAACATCGTTAGCTCGCTTTTAACAGTATCTAGTATGAAGCTCTAAAATCAAATCAGATTAAATTATTTAAAAATAATTTCAACCTACTCAACATTTTAACTAATTTATTCTTATCTTTATTTATAAGTACACTTATCACAACACTAATTACAAAATAATGAATTCAATTGATATTCTTATAGTTTCCTTAACGTCAACAGTTTTAAAATAATATTATGATACTTAAAGCATTAATTTACACACATATGCTAGAAAATTAAATATTCTGAAATTATTTGATAGTTACAAATATGCATTCAAAATTTTTCATTCACTATAATTATTTCCTATTGTTTATAAGTGCACTTATCAAAAGTTCAGATATAATAGCAACATGTTAAAAATGTTTTCTCTAATTTTTCTTAACAAAGATATAAATTAAGAACAGGCTTTTACAAACAGGATGTGTAAACAGTCAAAGAGTAAAATAATCTTTGGAGATGTTTGCTACAAAAGTAGGTGAAATCGAACTATACTTGTTCCAGAAAAAAAAATGTGCTAATGAAAGATCTATAGTTTCGAGAAAATAAGAAATCGAATCATTCTATATTGCACATATATGCAATTACGAATGTTGCAATCATATATGCACATATGATTGTACAGTTATTATGGTTTTAAGTATTAAATATTATTCTTTATTGAAAGTATTTTCATATATTATGTGATATAAACTATATTCTATGTAATAAATACAATAGTTGATTGAATTTTATTAATCATTTTTTTTATTGATGTTTGTTTTATGTGAATGTCAGTTTCATTTTTTTTAATAAAAAAACTGTATTTATTAGAATGTAGTTTGTTTTACGTAAATGTCATTTAAAAAAAATAAAAAATAGTATTAGTTTTTCTTTAAACGTATTTTAAATGTTAATACATAAATAAATTAAATCTTTTTGTAATAAAAATGTCTTAAAAATGTAGAAGACCACTGCTGACAATATAACTACCCACACTCTTCTGACACACAAACATTAACTACAATAAACTTAATGATATTTGTTTTTCTTTATTTATAAATGCACTCATGAGAATAAATAGAAAAAATGTCGGTCAATTCTAATTATACTTATTCCGATAAAAAATAAGATTAGTGCTGATGAAGGATCTATTGTTTCGAGAATATCAGAAGTCCAATCAGCCTTGCTGCATGATATCAGAGTTTATACTAATTTGAAAATAATACTTCCTTAAAAGCATTTTTTTCATAAGGAAGCGTATGTTATATGCCATAAGAGGAAATACAAAAATTTAATGAATTTAATGAATTAAGATTTTTTTAAATAAATTGTTATTATCCTAATGAATCATAAAAAATCGTTATTAGTTTCTATATATATATTTTTTTAACAGTTTGAACTGTTAAAAAAATTCAAATTATTTAAAAATATACTCATAGTGTATTAAAAGGGAACTTCTGTTGTAAACTTAAAAAAGGGTTTTTTTTTTCAATTTTTTATAAACAAATATACAAATGTGAATAGAGGAAAAGAAACCACATAAAAACATTCAAAATTAGAATAGAGTCAATTTCATACAGAAATATTTATTTTAACACAAATTTCAATTGATTTTTAGGGTTCCGTAATTAAAAATAATAATGGGACCGTTATAGGATCCCCCCTGTATCTGTTTGTCCGTCTGTCAGAGCTCTTTTTCTCGTAAACTATGGGACGTGGAAACTTCAAACTTGGGAAAGTTATAAACACTATTGACTGATATATTTTCAGATTAGCTATTCACAAATATGTTTATGAAAAAATAAGGGGGACAATTTAAGTTTCTTGAAAAAAAAATATTTTTGTATATCGTGTGGGGTATTGTGTGCAAGATCACGTAATACCGAACTAAAAAATATATTTGTTTTAAAATTTTAGGTTTTATATTTTCAGAGATATCGTCGAAAATACACTTCAAAAATATGCCCCTCCCCCTTCCCTCTATTTCCGAATCTGCTGAACTAAAATTATGAAGAAATTATGAAATACTATCTAGGGGTAGTATAAATTTATTTAAACCTTGCAAGAAAAGAATAGTGGGGAAAGAATAGACTGGGACCGTCCCAGTAACATAGTGTTGTGAGCTCGGGGTTCGAAAGGACTGATGCCAATATATAAGAACAATAAAAAGGCTTTATTCACTATAAACAGTGCAATACGAACACCAATATCTTCTGAAAATTACAGGATATTCAGTAATCTTCAAATCCAATAAAAGCACAGCAAAATTTCACACAAACAATGCGTTCAATACGACGTATCAACGACAAAATCAATCCGAGAAACACAGTTCTCAATGCAAAGCCTCTCGTATGAATTCAATCGCAGTTGACAGACAACTAACTAACTAACTGAACTGATGGAGGTCCTTATAAAGGTTTCAGAGATCATTCCAGATTATTCCAGAGCCTTCAGATGCTAGAAATTACCAGAAGGTCCTCCAACTCTCGATAGAGTACTCCAAACGTGAAAGGATCCCAATGTAAATGTATAAGGGGGGGGGGTTGCACAAAAAGTCGCCAAATCCGTCGCCAACTTGGCGACATTTGGCGATATATCGCCAAATTTGGCGACAAAAATAAGTCGCCAAAACCATCGCCAACTTGGCGATAAACCCATTCCTTGGCGATATTCCCATAGAACTCTATTGTAAAAACGATGAGGGTGTAAGGTTGTTTTTCTTACAAAGCACCTGAGGCCTTTAGCATTGAGTTACATGATGCTCAATAGGAAATACATTAATACTGCAATTTTCACAATAATAAAATAAAATAAATTTAAACAAATGGAATATTTACAAGTATATACAAAATTCATAACATTGCCCCCCTCTCAAGGACTGCACGTCCCGGGCAGTTCAACCTTTGATCGGAAAGGTTTGACCGTTGCCAACAAATGCTTAACAATTAAACACATGCATAATGCTGAATTATACAAAAATACACTTATTAAAAAAAATGAAATTAAAGCATAGACATTATTACATACAAGTATTTAAATAATAATAATAATGATAATGCTAAGCAAAATAAATAATTACATTAACTTATATACAAGACCATGGTCATACTAATTTACATTATTTACATTACACTATTTACAACCAATGCACTATACCATATGAACTATGTACTATGGCCATAGTATGGAGCCAGCCTGTCGTAATGAACGACTCTAGGCTTCGAACTTGGTGACTTTCGGATCCGAATTACGACATCGTTCAGTCTGTTTAGGACTGTATAAGGACCGTCCCAGTGCGATTGCAGTTTGGGAGAAAGTCCTTTACGTCGAGTCGGATTATAAAACCAAACCTTGTCACCTTCTTTGAATTGATGTCCCGTGGCTTTCGTGTCGTACCTGGTCTTCATCTTCTCCGTCTGTATATTGATCCGCTCTCGAGCCAAGATGTGGACGTCTTCAAATCGTGCCTGGAGATTCTGCACGTATCCCTCTGGCGATGAAGGCGCATCTGGAGGGCGACCAAAAATCAGATCACAAGGTAGACGAAGATCACGACCGAAAAGCATCTGAGACGGGGAATAGCCGGTTGTTTCATGGACGGCGCTGCGATAGGCGAGAAGAAACAAGGGAAGTTTTTGGTCCCAGTCTTGTTGGTTTCTTGAGACTAGCAGTGAGAGATTGTTGAGGATGGTACGATTAAATCTCTCAACCATGCCATCCGATTGTGGATGTAAAGGCGTCGTCCTAGTTTTGTCCATTCCGAGAAGTTGACAGAGACCCTCAATCACAGCAGAGATGAAATTTCTCCCCTGGTCAGAATGCATTTGAAGGGGGACTCCATACCTTGATATCCACTGGTGTACCAAGGCATCCGCAACCGTAGAAGCTTCTTGATCAGGGATGGCATAAACTTCAGGCCATTTCGTGAAGTAGTCCATGACAACAAGGAGGTATTTGTTGCCATCAGCACTTCTTGGCAGAGGGCCTAGGATGTCAAGGGCGATGCGTTCGAAAGGTGCTCCTACATTGTAGAGATGTAGTCTTCCTCGGCTACGTTTCTTTGGTCCTTTCCGAGCTGCACATGCATCGCAAGATTTGCACCATCGTTCGACGTCAGCTCTCGCTTTTCCCCAGAAGAAGCGCTCTCGGACTCTGTGTAATGTTTTCATGACTCCAAAATGGCCACCAGTAGGACTGCCATGTAATTCCTTGAGGACCTCTGGTATTCGGGATCGAGGAAGTACCAACTGCCACCGAGATGTCTTCCCATCTTCCGATTCGAATTTTCGGAACAGGACACCATTCCTGACGTGGAGAGAGTTCCAAAGAGCCCAATATTGCTTCGTCGTAGGACTGTAAGTCGAGATGTCTTTCCAACAGGGCTTCGTGCTAGAAGATTCTAATAACTCCAAGATTGGTTTGATGTCAGAGTCTGCCATTTGATCTTCTCGAATCTTCTCATCACTCCAGGGATCTGGTTGCGTTGATAGTGAAGTCTTCGTCTGGCGTATGACATGTTCGGGATTATACTTGTTCTCCGCTCTGGAACAATAGCGACAACTTTCGGGACAAGGTCTTCTTGATAAGGCATCAGCATTTCCATGCGATGAGCCTTTACGATGCCTGATGTCAAAGTCGTATTCCTGGAGTCGTTGTATCCATCTGGCTACTTGGCCCTCTGGGTTCTTAAAATTCATCAGCCATGTTAGGGATGCGTGATCAGTACGAAGGAGAAATTTCCTGCCATAGAGATAGTGATGGAAGTGTTCTATGACTTTTACTATAGCTAATAACTCCTTACGAGTGACGCAATAATTCCGCTCTGGTTTCGATAAACATTTGCTCCAGTATGCTACGACTCGTTCTTGGCCATCTATTTCTTGGGAAAGTACAGCGCCGACACTTTCATGACTGGCATCCGTGTCCACAATGAACTGTTTCTCGGGGTGCGGATAGGTAAGGACTGGAGAGGATGTGAGAGCTTCTTTCAGCCGCTGGAAGGAATTCTCGCATTCTTGTGTCCATAGAAACTTCTGCTTGCTTTCAGTGAGCCTATGCAAGGGTCTTGCGATGTTGGAGAACCCCTGTACAAACTTTCTGTAATAAGTACATAGTCCCAGAAAGCTTCGCAACTGATGGACATTTTCCGGACGTTTCCAGTGCTTTACTGCAGACACTTTTTCAGGATCTGTTCGAACACCTTCAGCTGAGATGATGTGTCCTAAATAGTTTACTTCTCGTTGGAAGAACTTGCATTTCAAAGGGTTCAGCTTTAAATTCGCCGCTCTTAGTTTCGTTAACACTTTCCGAATATTATCTAGATGTTCTTCAAACGTGCGGCCACCAATGATGACGTCATCTAGGTAGATGAGACAAGCTTCAAAAGTCAGACCTTTTAACACTGTCTCCATGAGGCGCTCGAACGTTGCTGGAGCATTGCAGAGCCCGAACGGCATAACTTTGAATTGCCAAAGTCCTTGTCCAGTAGTAAATGCGGTCTTCTCTTTGTCATCAGGATGGATCTCTACTTGCCAATATCCACTCTTCAAATCCAGTGTGGAAAACCATTTATGTCCTGAAAGAGTATCTAGCGTGTCGTCTACTCTTGGTAGAGGATAGCTGTCCTTCTTCATGATATCGTTAAGTTTACGATAATCCACACAAAATCTTGTGGAGCCATCTTTCTTTCGGACCAACACGATGGGAGAGGCCCACGGACTTGATGACGGTTCGATGATGTCACTATCCTGCATCTGTTGTAAGAGCTTAGACACCTCTTTTTTTTTAGCGAACGGCAAACGTCTGGGATGCTGTTTAATCGGTGGATGGCCGGCAGTATCAATTCTATGCCGTGTCAGTGAAGTGCGCCCTATATCACTCTCGTTTTGTGAAAACACATCCTTAAATTCCTGGAACAGTCTTTCTGCGGCATGTCTCTGTTCAGGAGATAAATTTTCATTTCGTCCAATTACAGGTGTTAAACTTGTAGGCGGCTCCGATAACGTCAAGCTCGGGTCTTTGCAAACACAGGTGACTGGAGCACAGGTTGCAAGCACTTCACCTTCCTGGATAATTCTAGACTTTTCACTTACGTTCGCAATCCTCACAGGTATCACATCTCTCGACAGATCTACCAGCGCTGATGCTATTAGCACTCCCTTTGGGCTCTTCTCAGGATATCCAGTCAAGCCATACTGGAAAATTCTTTCGTTTCCAGTTAATCCAGGTATCATCATTTCGGTCCGAGGAGGGATGATAACATCTGCCTTGGCTGTGATCCGTTGAATAGACCCGGACTCATTTCCAAGTTTGAAAATTGTGACATCTTCTTGAGCAGAGCGTAACTCATTATTCTTAAAGTCCAGTGTAAATCCATGCTCTTTTAAAAAGTCCAGTCCGAGTATGAAAGGGTCTGAAATATCGGCCACGTAGACTGTATGGAGATAAGCGGCGTTCCCAAACTTTATTTTCAGTGTTATTCTTCCATGTATCTCGATCTTATCTCCGGTCACAGTTTGAAGAATAACACGCGGCGGGGTCCAGAAGAGTTTTTCTTTCAGCCGCTGAGCTAGATCTTTCCGAATGATGGTCACATTGGCTCCTGTATCGATGATCATATTACAGGGCAAATCATTCACACTTCCGACTAGAAAAACTCCGTTCTCGCCGCAACTTCTTGCAGAAATTTGACACACTTGATAATGGGGCTTCTCAAAATCTGGCAACCTCCGCCCCGCGAGATGGTCAATAATCAGTTTTCTTGCTCCTCCGTTAGCGGGTGAGCTATTACCTTCGGTGCTGGGTCGTCTTGGGCAGTCGATTTGGATATGGCCTTCTCCACCGCATTTCCAGCACTTGATCTTCCTGTAAGGTTTGTTGGCCATTAAGGAGTTCATCTTTCTCATTATGTCATTCATCTGCTGCTGTAAGCACTCCACAGCTCTATCCGACGTCTCAGGCAGGTTGGCTGCTCGCACAAATTGTCGACCTTTCCTAGTAGCTTGCTGGGCTGCCTCGAATTTCAGAGCGTAAACCAAAGCCCCTTTTAAATCGCTGAGATCTGCAATCCGGAGTGCTTTCTGGATCTCAGAGTCACGCACGCCATCAATAAAATGCTGCAGAGCTAAACTTTCTCTAATTTCAGTCGCACAGTCAGGATAAGCAAGATGGCAAAGTCTCTCGACATCCGTAGCAAGCTCTTGCAGGGATTCAGTGGATTTCTGCTGTCGAGATTTGAGCTGGAGTCTGCTATATTCCTTCATGCATTTCTCGCCAAAGCGTAATTCTAAGGCACTGACGAGCGTTTCAAAACCCAGCGGTTCATTTGCAGGCAAAGTCTGTAGGACGTCGGCAGCATCAGCTCGTAGAGAAGCAGCTAACTGGCAAGCCTTTGTCTGGGAATCCCATCCATTGGCGTCCGCTACGATCCCAAATTGTGTCTTAAAAACTGGCCATGAGGATTTTCCGTCATAGGTCGAGAGTTTAATAGAGGCCCGGGGAAGCATAGCTTGATACTTGACATCTTCGGGATAGTTTTCGGCAGTTATCTTTTGTTTCTTCACATTTTCCAACTCCTTTTCTATACTCTCTATCCTTTCTTCTACGGTATTGGCTGTCTTTTGAACTTTTTCCTCTATTTCCAGAAATCTTCCTTCAAATTTGTTTTCCACGCTGTCAATTCTTTCATTTAAAGATGTTATTTTATTATCTATTAATTCTTTCAACTCACCAAGGTTGGTTGACATATCCTTCTTCATTTCTTCCGACATCTCTTTCATTTCAGCCTGGTTTGCGGTCATTTTCTCATCTATCTCAGTCATTTCCTTCTTCATTTCTTCTTTCAACTCGCCAAGGTTGGCAGTCATTTTCTCATCCATCGCTGACATATCCTTCTTCATTTCAGTTTTCATCTCGCCAAGGTTGGTTGACATCTCAGCCTGATTCGCAGCTAATTTCTCCAATAATTGTTTCAGTTCACCCTCCATTGCTCTGGTGATCGGCATTCAACCCCACTCCTGACACCAAATGTTGTGAGCTCAGGGTTCGAAAGGACTGATGCCAATATATAAGAACAATAAAAAGGCTTTATTCACTATAAACAGTGCAATACGAACACCAATATCTTCTGAAAATTACAGGATATTCAGTAATTTTCAAATCCAATAAAAGCACAGCAAAATTTCACACAAACAATGCGTTCAATACGACGTATCAACGACAAAATCAATCCGAGAAACACAGTTCTCAATGCAAAGCCTCTCGTATGAATTCAATCGCAGTTGACAGACAACTAACTAACTAACTGAACTGATGGAGGTCCTTATATAGGTTTCAGAGATCATTCCAGATTATTCCAGAGCCTTCAGATGCTAGAAATAACCAGAAGGTCCTCCAACTCTCGATAGAGTACTCCAAACGTGAAAGGATCCCAATGTAAATGTATAAGGGGGGGGGGTTGCACAAAAAGTCGCCAAATCCGTCGCCAACTTGGCGACATTTGGCGATATATCGCCAAATTTGGCGACAAAAATAAGTCGCCAAAACCATCGCCAACTTGGCGATAAACCCATTCCTTGGCGATATTCCCATAGAACTCTATTGTAAAAACGATGAGGGTGTAAGGTTGTTTTTCTTACAAAGCACCTGAGGCCTTTAGCATTGAGTTACATGATGCTCAATAGGAAATACATTAATACTGCAATTTTCACAATAATAAAATAAAATAAATTTAAACAAATGGAATATTTACAAGTATATACAAAATTCATAACAATAGTTTTTTAGAACTACGCATTTTACCGTTATACACGAACTTTACTTTTCATTTGCGGTAAGCGTGAGCGTTGGCAGGTGCTTGAAGTATCTATCGACGCAGAATCAACAAAAAATATTTAATAATAATATTCGAAAAAAAATGTCGGTAATTAGTCGAGATATTAAAAAAAGTTACTTGGATTTTTTTTTATATACAGGGTGATTATAATAAAACTATCCCGATATATGATCCCATAACTGTCATACCGTTCACAGAAACTGAATGAAATTCTGGCCTAAAGTATTTTGAGGTATGCGCTCAAGAATCACGTGAAAAACAACAGTTAAATTCTAAAAATTACGGTTACAGTGACAAAATTTCGAAAATTTCAAATGGCAATACCTACTTTTTTTATTGGAATGTGATCTTTGTAGTGAAAAAACATAAAAAGCGTTGAATGGTATCTGTAGCACGAAAACCGCCGGCGCTAGACAGACTAAGAAGAAAAGTGAAAACAACCAATAAAGGACAGAGAAGCAACAGAATGTAAAACATTTTATTGTTTAGTGCTATCCACCATCTGCCGCATGTAAAGTGTGGTCGTGTGTAAAATGGAAAATGTATGAAACACAATAAAATGTTTTATTTTCTGTTGCTTCTCTGTCCTTATTGGTTGTTTTCACTATTCTTTTTAGTCTGTCTAGCGCGGCGATTTTCGTGCTACACATACCGTTCCAACGCTTTTTATGGTTTTTCACTATGAAGATCACATTCTAATAAAAAAAAATATGTGTTGCCATTTGAAATTTTCTAAATTTTGTCACTGTAACCGTAACTGTTAGAATTTAACTGTTGTCTTTCATATGATTCTTGAGCGCATACCTCAAAATACTTTAAACCAAAGTTTCATTCAGTTTCTGAGAACGGTATGATAGTTAGCGGCTCATATATCGGGATAGTTTTTTTATAATCACCCTGTATATCGTCGTCATCATTCTAAAGATCTCGTAACACGGAGCTCAAAAATATATTTGTTTTAATTTTGGTAATATATTTTCAGAGGTATCGTCGAAAGGGTAGTGCAAAAATATGTTACCCCCCTTCTATTTCCGAAAGTAAAATTATGAAAAAATTAGAATTAGTAGCAGTTTTTTAATTAATAAATAGTGATTAATAAATTTAATGTACGAAACCCTTTGAGCTCGAGTTATACTCTCACTTGACCAATTTATTAAACTTTTATTTCCATTCTGATCTTTTACTTGCGCGCACTGCAAAAAAAAATAATCTGCAGACATACATTTGTTTACATTTCGCACATATTATGTACAAAATAATCTTACTTACAATCTCCACCTACTGTTTTGTTTGTACTCAACTTTTATCTGTTCCCTTCATAATGTACTTTTTAATGTAATACACCTAAAAAGAACATTTTAATCACAACAAATAAAATTTGCGCGTTTTAGGTGTAAATTAGTACCCTGCAAAAACTTGAAGCAAACTATGCAGACATTCGAATGTTTTTTATGGGTACACTGTAAAAAATGACCAATGTTTCTTATTTTATGAAAATATACTATAACCACGAACGAAAATATAATATAATCTTCTGAGTTATCCGAAATACCGAATAGCGTATTCCATTGTCTTTTGTATCCCCAGAAACCAATACATTTCCAAATTTAAAGAATTATTTATAAAAACAAAGTATTTTTCGCTGCCCGTAAATTTCAGAAACGTTTCCGAAGGGTTTTTATAGTGTATTAATTAGTGTACTCAGCCTAGAATACCTGTTTTTCGAATGTCATAAATTTTCAAGTAAACGTTTTCAGCCGCATAAGTTAATTTATACATGAAATAGTAAAGAAATAATCTTAATTTTAATGTTTTCGTTAACACTGTTAATTTTGCATGTTTGTCTGTTAAACATATGTTTTGAGCATGAAAATGTTTACTTGAGAATTGATAGCATTCGAAAAACAGGTATTCCAGGCTGAGGACACTAATTAACACACTATAAAAACCCTTCGAAAACATTTCTGAAAAATACGGGCTGCGAAAAATACTTTGTTTTTATAAATAATTCTTCACATTTTGGAAATGTATTGGTTTCTGAGGATTCAAAAGACAATGGAACACGCTATTCGGAATTTTTTAAAACTCAGAAGATTATATTATATTTTCGTTCCTGGTTATAGTATATTTTCATAAAATAAGAAACATTGGTAATTTTTTACAGTGTAACTGTTACGTAACCGCAATTTTAATCGATCCTGGCCCACCATCACGCTTTAGAAAAGGTTCCAGGTAACTGTTATTTGCAAAAACGATTGAATGTACTAAAGAGCCGCCAAAAAAACATTGGGCTGCAAATTGTTTACAGTGTAGGTGTAGGTTATGTGTAATAATTTTGTACATATCTGTGCAAAATTACTTGTTTGCAAGCAATGATTTGCAATGCGAGCAAGAAACAAAAACACAGTTTTCAGAACAGCTAAATCAAATTTTAAAAAGCATTTAAGTTTGTGTTGAAGTACACATAATAATGTCTAATTGACCCGGTTCTAATTAGAATATTTTCTTTCGGTTTATTTTGTTCGATTCATAAGCGTATTATATTTCAAGGGGGAACAGTACCTCCCAGTTTGACAAAAAAATGACAAATATATTTTAACGAATTATATATTTTCATCCGGAAATGAAACGTACCACATCCAGAATATTGTGTCCAAATTTCTTGATGCACTGATACATAATAAAGGATATATGGTTAATTTTACGTATCTCTCTTTAATATATCTTTTTTATATATGAAATAATGCTTAAACTAATTTTTCCAAGTTCGTATTTTTTCATATACTCCGTGTGATAAAAATGCTAAAAGTTTCACAATAATTGAGTAGTTGGAATTTTTTTAAATCTATATTCAGATTCTATGAATTAAATATCAATTTTTTATATCTTTGAAATTTTTGTTTTAAACAAAATCTGAAATTATATATATACGTTTTTCATAGGTTTAATAAATTATACATTCAATTATTATTTTGTTTCTTCTGATCTAAATTTTATATAAAAAACCTATACTTAGGTTTATACAACAGAGTACCCTGTTATAAGATTAAAAAATCTAGTTTGAAATACCAAAATTGGAAAAGAAGGAAAATTTTTTAAAATTATTAAATCTTTTAAAAGTTGTTAAATTTTATAAAAGAATTATTAATTTGTAAACAATTTAAGATTTTGTATTATATGTAAAGATTTTTCTTTATTCAAACACAATCCAAAAACTTTAGTATAGCTGTATTTTACAGAATAAACTTTTGTGTACCAAGTCCTTTTAAAAACGAGATAAAACAAAAAAATCTATTTTTATAAGGTTAAAACTGATGACCTTCACGTAAAAAGTTATGAGGATTTAAGAATATTCATGTTCGGTAGCATGTACTACAAATAGTTTTCTAATTATATTTCAATATATTTATTCATATGGGCAAGTATTAAAAAGCTAACTACAAGATATTTTTTTTTCAATTTTCTCCTTATCTTACTCAAACAATAAGCAAAATTCAAAGCATAGGTATTATACAACTAAAGTATGCATCAACTGAATGTGTACCAGATTTATTGGAGATTCTTCCTAGAAAAAATACACAAACAAAATAATCACCAAACCAAATAATTCTTTTCGATAAGAGGGAAAAATAAGAAGGAAAAAATAATTTATTGAGTATAGAAATCTATTGTTTAAAAAACCGAACCGATATTTATTACCTATGTTTGTAGAAATATATTTTACTTAAAAAAATCAACAATCTTTATAGCCCTCATGATAGAGGATTTCGATTGTTGCAGAAAACAAAAATAATATAATTTAAGAATATTTCTTTGAAATTGAGTATATATATATATATATATATATATATATATGAAAACTTTACATAATCTCTATATAGTACTTTTAAAAAGTGTAATTAACTACATTTTAAATATTGTTTTCAAAATTCAAAAGAAAAAAAATTACAAATTCGATAATAAATTTAGTATGTATTTTCGGAATTTTTCAGAATATAAATGTGCTCTCTTTTGTTCATGAGCATATTTATCACCTGACTAAATACCAAAGAGCATTATAAAATATTTTTCCTCGTCTTACTTAAACAAAGGTGAGAATTAAGGACACACGTATAGAAACGGATATACATACACAGAATTAATAAAAGAATATTTAAGATGTTTGCAGCAAAAGTATGTCGAAGTAATCTATACTTTATCCGATAAAAGAAAGAATGAAAACGTTGAGGAATGTATTGTTTGCAGAAAATGAGAATATCGATTAATGTATACGGCATACATGTTAGAAGAATTAGTATGTTTTAAGAGAAATAACAATTTGAATTTCCATTGATAAAACATACATCAATGTTTTAGAAATATCGAGAATTTAAATATATATACACTCTCAGAAAAAATTGTAAATTTATGAGCGTTTGCCCTTCAATTTTCACGGGCAACAGCATTATTTGATGAAAAACGGTCTGATCCACTAAATAAGCGGCCTTATCCCTTAGATACTTAGAAAATTAAGAGCAATCCACATATTCTTACAGTTCTAGCCCATATGTTAGCAAAAATACGGTACGACCCCATACATTGTCCTTCGCTAGGGTGTAACCCTTCATTTTACTCGTGTTTCGAAAATTTTAACCGGCCAAAACAGCGATTCTGTGATGATTATCTAACGTGCTACGTGCTACGAAACAGTAAGCAAAGTGTTATTGTGTTTTAAAGTGCATTATATCCTGTGCATTATAATGCTGTATTACTTTGCCCCGTAAAATTACGGGCTGCACAAAATGATGGGCATGGTTTTTTTTCTTTTACGGGGTATGACTGGAATCTCTGCTGCCGGCCTCTGCCCGTAATTTTACTGCAATTTTTTTAACAGTGTACATTAATTACGGTAAAATAATTCTTATAGTCAGATTTTATAAATCATCAAATATTTAACAATTTAGAATAATATGAATTATTGATGCCATATTCGTTAGACAATAGTCTAACTCGGCCTTTTCAAATTTATTAATATATGAATTTCAATAATTATTTTGCTTGAAATTAATATATTGTAACTATAATTTTAATAGAAATAGTTTTCTAAAAGTTTCAATATCTGAATCCAAAATTACAACTAATTCCGACATGTAGTTTTAGTAGTTATGATTAAAAAACTGTACGCATTACGATATGTTTTGAAAAACACAAAAAACAAACAATGAATTTAACATTAAGACCTCCAACTTTTAAAACCTGCATAATGTCTTGACTGAATAAACCACTTGGCAGAAGTTCAGTATCCAACTATAATGTCTAAGTTAGGTGTTAGTATTGAAAATGTAAAAGGTTAACAAAATTGAAGTATAGCATTAGATATGACACGGTTTTTACTAATTGATTATGCCTATTTTGCTTTTTTATGAACACTTTATGACATCATTGAAAAGATTCCCATGATTGTCTTTTCTTGTTGCTTCTTTAATAGCTTCCCACTTCATATAGTATTATATTTTTCTATTTATTTTCTAATTCCCTACCATCTTATAAAAAGTTTTTATTTACAAAATTACTGTGATCTTTAATAAAAGTCTTTTATGTTAGGACTACTTTTTTAAAGATTTGACATATAAATTGTAATATAAATTGTAACTGTTGATAAATTTGAAGTAAATAGCTTTAGTGAGGTTTAAAAGATTTAGAAATCACTGAGCTAAAATGCACAAAGAAATCCATAACGTAATATTTGTTAACCATTAAAAATAAAATCACATGTCCACCGATATCTGTTACGCTTTGAATTTCTTATTTGTCATTTAAAAATAACTTAGATTCTACTGGGATTATAGAATCTCAGTTCACTTCTGAAACCCATTCACTTTTTGAATTCAAAACACAGACTATTGCTTCAAAAAATTCGGGAAACAAATGGTTCATTACAGCAAAATACATTTTTAAATGTATTTTATCCGTTTCAATTTAAACAAACCTTCCAAACTCGTATTCATACTATTACATTGAATGAAACAATGTACGTTAAAGTTCAGTGTTATTTGCATGTAAATCAGAAAAACTTTCCAGAATTTTCAAAAAAAATAATAACATCATTGTGAATATAAAATTAAAGAGTCTCAATTGTTAACAATTAAATTACCTCCTTCTGCTTGGCAAATCAAATGGAGGCTATCACCTTCGTTGTAAGGCCCAATGATTCCGCTTAGAACTTTACCATTGTAATCTTTGATTATCGGAACGCCAGGAGGCACTGTCAGAAAGAAAACAAAACATGTTTATTACGGCAAAATATGAATAAAAGTTTAAAATAATATATCTAAATAAGTATTTATTTATATAACCGACAAAAATATTTTTTCAATTTTCCCAGGTCCATATGGCTAACTATTCGTGGTGACCGCAGTTAATTGTTAAAGATGAAGTGCGGGGAAGTTTGATTTTATCCGTAACACCACCAACGTCTTCAGCAATTCTAGTACTAGTTTCTTTGACAGATTCTCGTCAAAAAAGGACGTGGATTCACACATAAATTATTATTTTGATTTTATGATGTCCAAGGAAATTGCAGAAACTGCTATGCAGTTGTGTGTTCTGCAGTCACATTTTACAGATCTTTGTGGATCTTATTACACAAATTTCAAAGTGACACAAAGAGGCGCAAAAACTGCACAATTATTTCAAGTCTTGATACTGAAGAAATCCGCGATTTATAAGTACTCAGTATTCAGTTGTAGTTACAACTTTTTTGGGAAAAAAATATTTTTCTTTATTCTAATGCTATTATTGGACCAAAACAAAATCTAATTCACCATGAAACACATATATACATACAAAATGAAAAACCTCCCTACCCTTTCATCTTTAACAATCAATGACAGCGATATCTCACGAACAGTTAGTAATATGGACTTGGGGTAGGCCTTATTCCATTCAGCGTCCAAAGTTACATAGATTTCGATATACCAGGTGATATTTTTTGACATTTTAAATTCTTTTTTGAAATGTTGGACTGTTTTGTTTTTGATTTAGGGCATCTTAATGAGGTCTGATCATACTGATACTCTGATCATACCCATCAAACTACTTGATTAGATGTATATGTAGTCCAAATATGAAGGCTGCAGCATCTCCCTTTCAAAAGAAGAAAATTATATTAATTAAAAAATTGATTTTTAAGCATTTTTTTGCGATTTTGCCGCACTAAATTGCTACATCTCGACAAAATCGCCACGTCTGTACGTCTGTTCGAGCTTATTGAACTCACGCAAACGGTCGTGCACGTTGTGTGGCTTCTGACTGCCTCAATGTGCCTTATATGTCCTCGTCTTCTAGTGTGTAGAAACCTAAAGACAGATTCGTGGAATGAGATGACATGGCTCATTATTAACAGGTCTGACTGTTCAAACAATAACACCTTAATGCTAAGATTCCGCTGTATTACACTCTGTTTCTTTCTTTTATGTAAAAAATAATGGTTTCAAAAAACCAAGTAGAAATCAGGAGGAATGAGTTGAACAGGCAGGGAATACTGATAAGTACGGAACGCTTGTAAGAATAGCAATGGATAAGTTAAAAAACCGAGCTCTAAACTTAGGCATCGATTGAGCGGTAAAAAATATCATCGGTTACATGGAATTTTTGAATGGCCGCACAGTCTTGAAAAGAAAGGGAAGAGGAGAACCGAGAGAATGCCTTTCGTCTTGACATTCCAGACATGGCAAAAACTCCAAATTGCTAAGGTTTAGCGATTGTCCCTTACTGGTGCAAGGTGCGCCATAACTGGTATTTGTGGATTTTTTTTCTAAAACAAATTATTCCAAGAAATAATTTTTTTTTTCTTAATTTTCATGATTGTAAAGTACTCTTCTACCCTTCCCTGTTATATTTTTATAAAGTCATAACAAAAGGCCACTCGGCATAGGAATTATATGCTAAAAACCGAAACTAAGTCCTTAGCTTGACCATTTCTCGTGCTTTTACGCTATGTACGACAATTGTTACACTCATCCTTAAACGAAATTCACAGATAAAAATCAAGGGCAATCGAAACCTTTGGTTAGTTTACATGAGTTCATAATCCAGCAAACAGAAAAGAAAAACACAGAATTTTCCCCAAATTACAAATTCTTATCTAAATATTAAAGCAACAGTGGATGCCATATGCATTTTCTTAATGATTTGTGTACTTACAATTACTTTTATACAACGCCGATATAATTCTGGTTTATACAAAAGATAAAGCAAAATTACATTAAAGTTATATTTATAGTCGAACTAATAGATTTAATTTTTTAGGTTCCGTTACAGTGATAAACTGGAAACCATAATGTTGTCCTCAACATGCAGGATATGAAAGGCACTTCGCAAATCGTGTATATTATAGATGTCTGTTATTTTGGCAAGTCAAGTCTTCTGTTGTTTTATCGGGTTTTTATGTATGCAAAGCTGAAAATGGACTTGGATATAACGATATTTTATTAACTTTATGTCTGTTTTAATATTCTTTGATGTTTGCGGAGAAATTCGTACACTGGATACAAGTTTCTTATATTTATGTGTACTAAGGCAACGGTAAGCAATGTAACTCTTAAACTAATAATTGATAAGATAAAACATCTAAAGCAATTCCCATGACCTGTATATATTTTAAAGATTTTCATAATTAGGAATAAAATAAATTGTTTCATAACTTTCGATACAGAAACAAATATCATATTCTACTCGTTTAATAAAAACCATCGAAATTTGTCACAAAACGAACAATTTACAAAGTGGTAACAAATAAATTATTTATATTCAAATTTTGATGACTCTATTGCACACATATGTAGAATCTTTACATATCTATATATTTAAAACGCTAAGCGATTTCTTTCGACAATCCGTGAGAACAAACTACTGCATCAAATTACATCATTCTTTTTTTAAATGAAAGATATTTGGACACAGATTTGTTATCGTGCATTCGTTTGTTCGAAAAATTAATTAATTAACCGTAATTTTCAATTAAACTTTTACGTCTGCTAATGACGTCATAATCGGATAACGCCTACTGTTCCGAAGCACAGAGTTTATTTTCTAAACTCTGTGGTTGAATAAAAGAGAAATAATAAATATTAAAAGCACGCGGTTTTAAGGCCGAATTTGTTAATTTGCAAGTTACATTTCGGTAAAAATACTTATCCGCGTGTTTTATAAGCGAATAAAAATTCATATTTATTGTGACGTCACGGGAATATTGTCCATTGGGTTTATTTTATCATTATGCATTATAACTTTGTTGATGCCATTTTTTCATTACAATTAAATACAAAATATATTTATATTCGTGTGCATGGTGTTTAAGCATTAATGTAAGGTATATGAAGTACGTGTGAAAAGTTTGCGCCGGTAAAAATGACGTTATACTTAGCTTGAAGTGCATTTTAACATTGATAAAACTAAAGAGAAAAATGTATATGATTGTGTTAAAATGTCATAATTTTACTGATTTTTGCATTCATAATTATAAAGATTGGAATTGGAGCCGTCATTGATTTCTTTATCTTGATTGCATACCTTGATTACATGTTACCAATTGCTTTTTTTTTTAAATTATAGGATAGAAGATTTCCTTTTTTAATTAAAAAAATCACAAAAGTAAAGGATTTCAGGAAATTTAAAATTATTAAAAATAGTGTTATGGTAGAAAAAAATCTTGAAATAATTATTGTATTTTTAGCTAGAAGGAACAATGTAAGACAAATATTTCATAGGAAATATTTTGGTAGATTTATTATAAGTTCATTTAACAGTTCCTTATTAGCGCAAAGTCCTATTTCTTTCACTGTGAATTTCTCTTTCGATGTCAAAAAATGTTTTTCCACTTTTGGGCGCCAGCCAAAATACAGTGGCAATTTTTAGAAATGTACAACAGTTCTGACAACAAAGGCGCTATCACTTTAGCTTTCATCGCGCTTACATCACTTCGAAATACTACAAATTTCTCTTTTTTACTACATTTTACAATTTCAATTCTTACATCATTAATTAGAAAAAAAATTAGCTTTCGATTGAAATTTATTTGAAAACTGCCGATTAATTTAACGACTTTTTAAATAATTTTCAAGCATGAAAAGTTTTTCAATTCTATCTTATCAATGACCACCAGTTTACTACAATAATGTAAAATAGCCCCTGGGAAAGTTGCCACAATTGAAAATAGATTTCCCTAACCATCATAAAAAGTGAATAATAATTTTTTTTAAAGTGATAAATCATAAGACTATTTTTAGTTTATGTTGAACATAAAATTGATATGTTGAATTCGTTGATGAATATGTTCCATCAGATATCAGGATATGCTAGGAATTGCATTTTTTTATTTTTTTACATTTGCCAACTGTATAGGAGGAAAAATATCCCCGACTGTGATGGTAAAGGGATAATCATCCTGATTATGTCAAGGAACCGAAGAAACCATACATATAAATTACACTTGAAAACATTAAAAATCTCCCTCATCTTCAGAAAAATTTATTACTGTAAAAAACTTCTTAATCTTTGCATAAAAATTGATTAGCTTAAAACAATGGATGCGTTTTAGAAGATATGGATTTGAAACGAACAATGATTAAAGAGGACATTTTAAAATTTTTAATTTCATCATTTTAAAACTTTTAAGTTCATCATTTTAAAACTTTTTTAACGTCGAATTTCGACGGTGCTTTTGGGCAGATGCAATGCATATGCGCATAGGAGCTCATTCGGTTGCATTATCACAGGGGGGGGGATGTGTGCTTTATTTACCATGTTCTGTTATTTACTGAATATGATATGAACGTAGGAATATACTATTTGTATATACTTCATAGGTCCATGAATTTTTTTTCTTGCCGTGGGGAATATGGTGGTAATGTCAAACTGATTTGCATTCCACAGTTATTTACGGATTGTTTGTTTGGAGTTTGCATCGGAAATAGAAATATATTTGACTGGGGAAAAATTTTAATAAAATATTTGAAAGACTGTTTTATACGCACCCCTTCATAAATAATAAAGAAGCTTATTTTACTAATATTGTTATAGTATTTTTTTGCGTCAAGTTTTGACGGGTTCCATCTAGTTATTTTTTTACGTTTTGAAAATGCGATTTGAGTTGAACTTCTTTTTTCTTTATATATATATATATATTTGCAGTTTTATTTTTTAATGCTACGTACGTGTATACGATAAGTATAGATTAAACATTTTCTGAATTTGCTTACCGACAACAGTCACTGATAATACAGAATGCTGTGTTCTTGCTTTTTTGAAATCAACTCTACATCTGTAAATTCCTTCATCCCTTCTAGTAACGGAGTCCACAACGAGAACTGCGGGTTGAGGCACTGCACTGAAGTGAGCTCTTCCAACAAGATTATCGTCTGCTGCATGTCTAGCTTGTGAAAGAGGTGAACGCCTAGCATCAACACTATATACAGGAACAGCAGAATCATCTCGATACCACAAAACTAATGATACAGAGTCGTCCGGTAAAGGTGACGTTACATCACACGGAAGATTCAGTCGTCCTCCGGACACTGCTTGCACAGGGACGGGGATTTCTGAAAATAAAAATAATATATTTATTTAATCGTTTAGGAAGAAAAGAGGTTTTTTCATTATATTTGACAACAATTAAAAATTTTAAAAGATGATTTTACATTCCATTTTGTATACAGGGTGTCCCACAAGGTACGCAGCGTCTAATATGTACAGATTCGGATAGAGCACGTCAATATAAGTATTTTGAATGGTAACAAGCGGGGTCCCCTAATATAGCGTGATAGTCTAATTACAGGATGAACGTTATCATAGCTGCGAACTTTTACGCTTTTTTCCTACCACTAAAATTTTATAGTAAATTTTACCTTATTAAATCTCCGAAATCACGGGATTCAATAAGACAAAAATGTCTATAAATTTTTAGTGGTTACCACAAATTTGCATAATCATCTGGGGAATCTTTCATGTTGTACACATCGTCATTTGGAATACCCACTATCGGATTCGTCAATAACGTCATAGCTGCCAACTTTTACGCTTTTTTGATACCACTAAAAATTTATAGAAATTTTTGCCTTATTGAATCGCGTGATTTCGGAGATTTAATAAGGTAAAATATTCTATAAAATTTTAGTGGTAGGAAAATATTAAAAGTTGGCAGCTATGATAACGTTCATCCTGTAGTTAGACTATCACGCTATATTCGGGGACCCCACTTGTTACCATTCAAATTTCTCATATTGATGTACTCTATCCGAATCTGTACATATTAGACGCTGCGTACCTTGTCGGACATCCTGTATCTTATCTCTATCATGGATATTAAATTTTGAGTGCGGTATTTAATTACATACCTCTGAATATGTTTACAAGATTGATATTTATTAAATAACTGGAAATATTATAAAGATGTATATTGTTGTTTTCTAATTTTGTTTGTACTTATTACCATAACATCAATTCAAAGATATATCTTTCGTAAATATTTTAACAACAGAGGAGTCTGAGATATTTACAGGACATTTAAAAGATAAGATTTTGTTATAAAGCTAAACGTGTGACCTATTTTGCACAGAAAATCGGGATCTTTCCAAATGGGTATTGAAATCAAAAGGTAAAAATACAAAAAATGTAATTTATGCTGTTATTTTTGTTTACAAGATAATAAATATTGCTCTTTTTATAGACATATTTCGAATGAATTTTCTGCTATTATTTTACAATTAGTCAATGTCATACATTAATTTCATATAAATGGTGTAAAAAATTTAGATTTTCTAATTTGAAAAGCACAAACAAAATTATTCCTGCTATTTCAAAAAATCAATATTCCGTTTACAATGAAATGTAATGACATGCATTAAAATTGATAGTTACAATCTTAAATGTGAATTTTACTTAGAACCGTTCATTGACACTCTTCTCTGTGCAGTTAATCTAGAAATACTATGAATCTGGTTTTAGTGAAATTATAAGTAGAAAAGGTTTTATTTACTTTCATAAAATTTTGCAGCAGTTACCAGCAAAATCTCAATGACGCGGACAATTTTAAGCAATTTGATCTATAAGTTTTAACAGAGTTTTTGATTTTGTATTTCACTAGAGTGTGTCATAATCGTTGTTTATCCTTGTCGATTATATTTCATGGCATTTCCAAACAGACTGTTTATTACATATAAAACAACGAAAACATATAAACATACATATAAACATCGAAAACATGTGGACCATATCATCATACAGTATCACCCATGTATGGGAAAACTCTTGTGTCTGTATTTCTAGCATCAAAGATAATTTTATGTTTCTAAAAGTTTCCATGTTTCTTTCCATAAAAGTATCGATTTTTTAACATGGAGATGATTAATATTCTCACTTTAATATTAGTATTTATAAATTTTACCAACGTTATACGATAAAATTTAAACGGGATTCACATTTTTAACAAACCGTATTTAATTTTATAAAATAAAACTAACACATGAGCCTATTTAGTTTAAAACAGTCAGAAAAGAGATTTGATATGAAGAATACCGTTGTTCAAAAAATACTTTTTTAATTCTGGTGACATATTTTGAGTTTTGAACCATACTAAAGAATATCTGATTCCATCTTTTTTGAAAGGAATAATGATATACATAAGTTTACTTAGTTTGTTACTGGCAAATTAACTTGTTTTTGCTAATAAATGTATGTATTAAATATTTACATTTAGTAAGTAACTTCCATTAAAAGTGAAACATAGAATATTTTTGTTTAAATAAAATTTCCGCAAAGATAAATTAATTTACTTAAGCATGACTCAAACTGAATAAACAATGAAAAGTACAACTTCTTTCTAGGAATAAGCTAAATGGTTTTCTTAAGTAAAATTGTTTAGATTTCAACTAAAGTTCATTTTAAATGCATGTCTCAATTTAAGGTTTTAGCATTGCTTCGACACAGTCTGTGTATCAAAAACAACCTAATGTAAATTAGACGAAAACGATCCCTGAAAGTATTGCATTGATTTGCTAGTGAAAACGAGAGACGAATAAAAAATAATAAAAATATGTTTGAAAGATTCTTAGAATATTTTTGTTTAAATAAAATTTCCGCAAAGATAAATTAATTTACTTAAGCATGACTCAAACTGAATAAACAATGAAAAGTACAACTTTGTTCTAGGAATAAGCTAAATGGTTTTTTTATAAAGGAAAATTGTTTAGATTTCAACGAAAGTTTATTTTAAATGCATGTCTCAATTTAAGGTTTTAGCATTTCTTCGACACACTCTGTGTATCAAAAACAACCTAATGTAAATTAGACGAAAACCATCCCTGAAAGTATTGCATTGATTTGCTAATGAAAACGAGAGAAGAATTAAAAAAAATAATAATAAGCTTTGAAAGATTCTTTTTATATTATGCGCTTAAAAGAAATACAAACGTGGATGAAATCAGTAATAGGAAACTAAATTCTTAATGCAATATTTGTTGAAACTGTTTCTATATTTCACAATACACGTTAATTTTTGCAAAGAGCACAGTTTGCAGTTTTAGATAAAATTAGATGCTATCATTATATATAATTAGAAAAAATAATGATTTTGTTTCGAAAACAGTTTGCCGAGACTTATGTGAGATGTATGTCGTTCTAACAGTATTACTATACCTTCTTAATTAGAATGGTCGGTAGAAATTCTGACTTACATACTTTCAGTAAGACTACTACCTAAAAATGTACTAATTTTTCCTCTAACAGTTTTATATATCATTAAAGTTACTGCTGATAAAGTAAATTCATTCAAATGTAAATTGTAAAAGTTTAATTGAAATGCAATTTAAGGATAATTAAATTAATTTAGTTGAGCACAATACGAAAAGAAATAAGTAATGACGAGTCGTAACTTCTTTCAGAAAACAATTTAAATTGATTTTTTTAAACAAACAATGTAAATTGGTTTGTTTTTAACAAACGTTCTTCTTAAATGCGTGTCTTAAATTAAGGTATTTTTTTTATCACAACCCATGTATCAAAACAATATAGTTTCACGAAATATAATTAAACGAAAACAATCGCAGAAAGCGTTGGGTTATTTTCTTGACAAATATACAAGAACTTACAAAAAAAAGAAAAAAAAATGATGAAAAATAAATATATGAGCTTGGAAAAAAACAATTATTTTAATCCGTTCGAGTCGGAATTTTTATCAATTTTGGGGAAAAATTACTTTTTCTTTAATAATATTAAAAATAGCTATCCAAATCACAAAAGTTAAACTTTACTGAAATTTAATGATTATGTCATTTATCTAACAAAAATAATTATTTTGCGTACTATTTATGTGACAATAGACTAAGGAAGAAATTTTGAAGACGTTTGGAAAAATGCTGTATTGCAACAGTATTAAAAAAGCATCTAATATTTTTTTATATTTCAACACAACTTAC
Organism: Maratus michaelseni; assembly: GCA_963931845.1. NCBI lineage: Eukaryota > Metazoa > Arthropoda > Arachnida > Araneae > Salticidae > Maratus > Maratus michaelseni. The sequence continues at coordinate 298,933,133 of OZ007588.1, forward strand.
CCGTTCGGAAAAGTAGCCCCAATTTTAAATTTAAAGAGTGAAACATGTTTGAAATAAAAGAGTCGCCAACGGTGCAAAGATAATTAAGCAAAATATTAATATTTTTAATATTACTGAATGCTGAAACATAAAAGAAGTCATAATAATAAATGTATACACATATAATAAAGAAAATAATTGTTAAGACGAAATAATATTCATTGAAAAGACATGTAGTACGAGAGACCCAAAAGGATTAAAGATACTGTTTATCTTATATTTCTTGAAGAAATGGAGAGCTGTTAAATAACACCTAGAACAGCAACAAAACAAAAAGATAGAAAAGTAACATTTTAATAAAATGTTTGCTGTAAACTATTGTAGATTCTGGAAAGCACATTCATTTTTGCATAAAGCATATAATGCAAAATCATAGGTAAGATAATGTATTATCATGACAAATTGTTGAAAGAATGAATAATGTTTATTTACAATCATATAATAAGAAAACAATTGTTAAAACGGAATAATACTCATAGAAAAGACATGTGTATTATTAATAGTACGAGAGGCCCCAAAAGGGTTAAAGATACTGTTTATCTTATATTTCTTGAAGAAATGGAAAGCTCTTAAATAAAACCTACAACAACAACAACAACAACAAAGATTGAAACGTAACATTTTAATAAAATGTTTGCTGTAAACTATTGTAGATTCTACAAAACACATTTATTTTTGCATAAAGCATATTATGCATAAATCATAGGTAAGGTAACGTATTATCATGACAAAATGTTGGAAGAATGAATGATGTTTATTTGGAAAATGTTTAATGAATATCAATGTCAAACTTCTATTTTATGTCGTGATTTGAATCGCATTGAAATAATTCAGATTTACTTTGATCGACAAAATTTCTGGCATACAAAAATTTACTTCATTTACTAAAGAAAATTTAACATATCCTTCGCTTGCAAATTTATATACCATATTGTAGCGAATATTGCGCACTTTTGAAAAAAGAAAATTGATCAACAATTAGTGCTTATTATACGTCAAGTATAAAAATGAAAGGTTAAAAATTAAGCATAAACATCGATATTTCTATATTAATGAAAAAGAGAAGAAGTCGTGATTCTTGAATTCATGAGAATGCAATTCTAAATTCTTTGTGGGGTTTGAAACGTAGGGCTGTAGTGTATGTCCTCATTTTGAACTTGTAGATTTCCTTTATATTTTGACCAGTTTTTATACTTTTTAGGTGCGTTCGTAATTATATAAATACGTAGCACCTATTGTCGTCGCTTGGTCCGTCCGTCTGTCTGTCCGTCCATCCGCATATAACAACGCAAAAACTACCCAACCGAATGGTTTGAAATTTAAGATGTATTATCTTTGCAGAATTTTGTCGAGTCATTTCAAATTTTATAAAAATCGAATCAAAACTTTAGGAGATATTAATAAAAATATTTATTAAGAAATTTGATTTTTTTTTAATCGGTGCTTTCTTGTTAAAGGAGCTTCCGAAGTTGAATCATCAAGCGGCCGACATACTTATTTTATTACAGAAATTAATCTGCAGACGACATAATTCATTTCACAGAATTAAAAAGATCTGAATATCATCAAGATCTGAATATTTATATAACTAGCTATAGCACGAACGCACCTCATTTGTCACGTTTGACGTACAATTTTCAACTTGTTTTTTAATTATCTTTGTTGTATCTTCATGCAACCTGTCCCATGAATGTTTCGTTGCAAAAAAGGGAGTTGATGCGCGTAATACGGCGAATATAAAGGCTAATGTCAAAACACCTGGTATTAGGTGTTCTGAGAACTAGGCGCAGCGCAAGATAGCGGCAATAGGCTGGGTTTGTAACTTTAATTGAGAGAAGAAAGCGGGCAGTGCGTCGCTGAAACCACTCTCCTTTACAAACAGTAAAGCAAAATGGTCGGCACGATAAAATATGTAATATAAAAAGTTTTTCAGTTATGTGTTTACTATTTTTTAGCTCACAGGCTATCAAAGCCTGAGAGCTAATGTGCCCGTCGGTTCTGTATGTACATACGTATGTATATATGTATGTATGTACCATGTATGTACGTAACGCGATAACTCGTCATAGAAATAACCGCTTTGATTCAAATTTTGTTTATAGGTTCATTGTGAAAAGGCGCTTCCCTTATTTGTTTTAGGGGTAAATTTGTAAAGTATAAAAGGGGAGAACGGGGGGCTAACCCCCCTTAATTTGGATAAATGGGTTTTTCATTAAGAATTATCCGATTTTCTTCAAATTTAATATATAGTTTCATTGTGCAAAGGCACTTCCCTAATTAGTTTTGGGGGTTCATTGGTTACGTATAAAAGGGAAAAGGCGGCTAATCCCCCCTTAATTTAGATAAATGGATTTTTCATGCAGAATTATTCCATTTTGTTAAAATTTTGTATATGTTCATTGGGGTAAGGAGCTTCCCTGGCTAGTTTGGGGGGTTCATTGGTTAATTATAAGGGGGGAACGGGGGGATGACCTCCCCCCTTAATATATTGTCAATTTATACATTTTTCGAGGGGCTTATTTCAAATTCTTTGAAGTAAGAGTATCATATACTATTAGTGTGCATAGCCTGTGAGCTCAATGCCCTCAGTTTAACTGGGCAGATTTCTTTTTTTTTTTTATTTTAAGTACTGATCGCATATTGGCCTGAATTGACGATTAGATTTTTTTTCTAGACATATTTAGCTCCGAAATGCTACACGCATAATTTTAGTATTTTACTATATATTTGAGTACTGACGGTTTTAACTTAAACATAGTAGATGTCCAAATACCGGCCACCCACAGTGGTCTAAATACCAGCTGAAAAGTGTTTGGACTTCTCTGGGTTTGTTCCACGTGACGGGGAGAAAATAATGTATGGGATCTCTGAAAATGTATTGCTTTGTTGTGCCATTTGACTGGTACAGCGTACGGCTTGGGTAGAAAACGTTTTTAAGTGAAGGAAAATGACGGAGGAAAAACAAAGAAAATACAGTCGAAAATTTGTCGAAATTGGTTATTTAAAACGATATATATATATATATATATATATATATGACCGAAGAAGATGATGTGATTTGTGTCTTCTGCGAGAGCGCTTTTTCTGTGGACAAGAAGGGGAACTCTGGGTTCGATGTGTAGAATGTAATATATGGGCTCATAACGACTGACATGTTTGTAATTTTTTAGATAAAGTAATGTAAATTTCAAGGAACCAGTTTTTTTTTGCGTAACAAGTTAAAAAAAATCAAAACTAGGAACATAAGAAAATGAAGACTGTCAGAGATATTCGTTAAGAGATAGTCGGTTTTCTAAATTCGACAAAAATTCTCGCTTAATATGTTTTTCTGTACATATTACATGTTATTAATAAAAAAAATATTAAAACAATGTTCTATCTTAATTAGCGAATTCAGCCCTGTTTGTGTTATTCTTTTTGAAAAAAAAACGAGGTATCTGGTATTTAGACCCTATTTTATATACACAAAATGTACAGACTTTAGGAGTTTTTCCGTTTATAATCAAAAACGCTTCTTAAACTGGTATTTTTTTTCTAAACGGATGTAAAACATATCAAGGTACCCTACAATGATATTTTCCTCCACTATTTTTCACAGTCTTAGGATCTAGATTGAAAATAAAAGTTGTAGCCGGTATTAGGGTCTTCTTCTCTGTCTAAAGATAGAGAAATATAATTGCAAGTTTGCAGTTTTAAGGGAGCAGGGTTTGGTATATAATTCACTTCATGTTTGTAATCCATACACAATTTTCATCTTTTTCTTTTTTATAAGAATAATTACCAATTTATCATCTTTTTCCGATTAACTGAAAAATACCATAAAGCTAATTTATAATACATTTCTTAAACAGATTAAAATATTGTATAGCCATTATAACTGATTAACATTGCCTAATTTTTATTTACTTATTGAAAGCCAGTTGGCGTATTTTAGCGAGAGTGGTTCAAAGAGTATTTTGGAGGGAATCACATTGAATATTCTACATTGTTGACAAACGATTGTCTTTTTAAATAAAATAGTGGTGGTATGTGCACATGGTGCATGCTCCGATTAGAAGCGATGTCCGAATTGTTGCAACCCACATTCCAGATCTTGACAATAATATCAGGACCAATTATATTAAACAAGTGAGTGAAGTCAAAATAGATTAGCTTGGCAATAATGGCAGGCTCTGTAAGGTTTTGTCCAAAATACTCTCGTCCAAAGCAATGAAATTTTATTGCTCCTATGTTGCCGCTATCTTATATATAACGACAATCTAGGTGTTCATTGTACATAATTTTGTCTAAAACTCTTACTATCAATCAAATTTTCAAAATCAAACAAAACGTTTGTCACCACTTTTTTATTTATAAATGCATACCTGATGTTCATCGCTCATGTGTTTGTCACAAATCATTTCAGCTAGTGAAATTTTATATTTCATATTCTACCTATCTCAAATTTAAAAAGACAATCTATTGCTCATCGCTCAGGTTGGAAACGATTGAGTGAGTTATATATTAAAATATTTGATGTGTCCCTGAAAAAAAAAATAATAACACTATACACCATAGGATGACATCTTTCAGCTTAAATCCTTCTCTGGTGTAGTAGAATTGCAGCGTAAACGTTACATTTAAATCCGTTCAGTGATTGCTGGGAAAATTGAAGATATTCATACACAATTAGCAATAACAACAACAACAAAACTCCAAAGTTTCTTCTTTTTAAGTCGTTTACAAAAATTATAAAATTTAAACTAGTTTTTAAAAAACTCAATGTTTTCATTCAATTTTTATCTTGGAAATCATGCTTAATTTCAAGAATTATATTTATATTTTTCCCAAAATAATTTCGTTACAATGTGTTAATAAGACGTGGGCTACGAACCCGATATATTCACCGCTATTTTTTAAGCTTGGTAGCGCAAGCTAGATAATTTATTTTAAAAAAAAATTGTAATTTTTGCTCTGTTCATTTTTAAAATATAGCAAAAGGGAAAAATATTTAAATTATCTTTTTAGTATTTCTAAATTGGTCTCTTTACGTATAATCATAATTTAATCAATATGAAACTACCAATTGATTAAAGCGTATTTTAAAATTTCTCTTTATTTTGTATTTAAAGTTTTAAAATTTTAGTGTTAGAAAATTTTGTTGTTGCAGTATCACAGTCAGTTATCCAATTTTGTCGAAAGTGGTTTGGTACATTATTAAATCCACTGTTTTTGTTGTAACTGGTATATAGTTGTAACGATAAAGGATATTTGGAGATTCCTCAACTGTAGCCGGATAAAGCAAAAATGCTTTAAAATTAATTTATTTTTGTATAATTCATTTCTAAAAATAATTAAAAGTTATATTGTCATGGGAAGCACACGTGTGAATATATATTTTATAATTCTAGTTTATCAGAAAAAGAGTAAAAAATGATTACAAAATTCCATCATTATATACAAAAACCAAACAAAGTTGAATAAATGAGTAATAAAATTTATTGCGTTTCAACGAAAGTTCTATTTAAATAGATGTCTGAAATTAGGATTTTTATTATTTCTTCATCGTATGTTATGTATTCCAAGCAAAATAATTTAAATTACATAATACACATACCAAATCTTATTGCGTTGATTTGGTTATCGAAAAAAAAGAAGCACTAATATATTACAAATGAAAGAGATAACCAAAAAGAATAAAAAAAAATGATGTTGGAGAAACACATTTTTTGAAAGACTTTTTTTTTTCTCAACTTATTTTCTTTGAAGAAATGCAAACACTGTTAAATGATGCGTGGGATAAATCGCTGATAGAAAAGAAGCTTGCTAATGCAATGTTTGCTGATTCTTCAAAACATGTGTATTTTTGCATAAAATGCGTAACGCAATTATAGATAAAAACATACTTTATCAAGATAATCGGTGGAACTGTAGATAGCGTATGCGAAAGAAATGCGATTTATCTTTATTGTTTACATATATTATAATTACTAGGGCATCAAACCCGGGCTTTCCGGAATAGAGAATATATGTGAAAACCATTGTTTTTTTTTGAAATTTTTAATAGATTTTTTTCACTTATTATATTTTTTATTGCCACTTAACAACACCAAAGAGCAATTTTATATGAAATTCGTCATTTATATATTAAAATAAAATTTTGAAATTTCTTAAAAGTGGTAATTTCATATTGACCTCGTGCTAGAAGTTAATAGCCGAAGAAATCTCTAAAAATTTCGTTATCTACAACAGTTTTTTTTATTCTGATAATTTCAGCGGTTTTAAGCGCTTATTTCAATTACATGTCTGTTAAATTTGTGCTTTATTTGTACTTATTTATTTATTGCTTAATGAAGATTTAATTTCGTTGTAGAGTATTATCTGGAAACAAATGCTGAACTCTTTATATTGTTTAAAGTGCAAACAGATTAATATTTTGTAATCGTCTGCAAGAGATAGAGATAGATTTAAAAAAAAATCATACTTGAATTATAATTTATATGCTATAATAAATGAGTATATTGCGATAAAGTTTTCAAACAAATTTCATTTGAAAGTAGATTTTTTTTCTATGTAACGGTGTAAAAATTAAAAATATGCAATGTTTAGAAATTAAAAAAATTGTATTAGCAAAAATCACAAAACAGAAATTTCATCTGAAAGTGTTGCCATTCGCAAAATGACGTCAGCGTTACGCACGGACACGTTTGTCCTTTATAATATAGATAGATAGATAGATTTATGACTGGCATTAACAATTTAAAGGCTTAAAAACATATTTTAAATTGCCTTCCCATTAAAATATCAGTTTTTTATTAAGTAAATGTGTTATTATTTCCCCCTTAATTTTTTAAAAGCTATGTATGTATGAAGCTGAAGTATTCATATGGAGAACGTGAGAATTTTATGAGAGAACGTGTTAGAAAAATATTTATAATTTGACTCTCCATGAAAGTAAAAAGAAATAAGTGTCGGATAAAAAAATCGGATTGCTCTTGCAAAAAAATGTAGATTGATTTGCATGTGCAGGGGTGTCCTAAAATTGACAGAACTTCTTTTAACTTCAATAACATGCTAAAGGTTACAGCTATTGTTCTTGTTGGGAAGGAATGTGTCTGGAACTTTAATGTTTAAAATTGCAAAACCGCTGATCATAATCTTGCAGTTTGTAAACCCAAATTGCAGTTTACAAACCCCGTGTTTTACTGTTTTAACATCAAAATAAAATGATGATTAAAAGCTGGGGGAACTTTGATCATTTTTATACTTTTGTTTGAGCGTAATAACAATTCGAGACAGGATCATGACAACTAAACTATATTTAAACTAAAACGTAAAAGCGTGCAAAGAAATAAGATTTCAGAGTTTAATCCCCTCCAAGAATAACCCTAATGGCTATCGTCATTTACTTAATATTTATTTTTTTAAACGTCCAGTTCATTTTAGTATGCCCGGTAAATATTATTTTCAGAGCTTACTCAAGATTTATCACCGCATATTACTAGAACTATATATTAGATATGGTGTTATTTAAATTGGACACGCTTGATAAAAAAATGTCATCGAGGACGATTGTGTGATTTTATGGACCATGTGTACCCAGTTGAAGGACAATGATTTCAATGTGTTCAAATAATAATTATTTTCGAAATTGTATATATTGCGGGATAATCTGCTGCAACGTGATTAATAACTCTGTATTACTTAGGTACTTTGCGCGTGACTAATGATGACTCTTTTGAATATTCTTTAACTTTTGATTATGATAGAAATTCTAATTAAGAAATAATGCCGTTTAATTTGGCGAAACAAATCACTCACAGATGAAACAAATGTACAGCTTTAACATAAATCAATGACCGGATTTCAAAACATTATATTTTACACTTAGAAATGTTTGACGTGTGCACCTTTTGTTACGCGACAAACACTTAACCCATTTTCGGCCAAAGGTGCGTAAACGCACCATTTCAATAACTATTATTTTATCAACACTGTGACGTATATTTTTCAGTAATATTATATTTCTTCTATTTTTAAGGGTTCTAGAGACATCTATAAAATATTAGTAATTCAATTGAAGTAATCACTTTCTGTTGAGAAATTTTCAAAATACGCTGGTTTTTTACTTGAAACGGTTATTGACAAATTCGACTTTTTGAAAATGTATTATTATTCCACTTGAGATTAATCATATGTTTTTATAATGGGGTGAAGTTGCAAGTTCTGTAAATAAAATAAAAATAAAACAAATGTCATAAGAAAACTTATTTTTTTTTTATTTAAATTTAATGGTAAACTATTAATGGTAAATTAATAATGGTAACGTCAAATTAAATAAAATATTATTTTTCATGCACGAAACTTTTTTGGTGTCTTAATGAATGTAATTTAAGCAAATTTCAATGCAAATAATACCACATTTTATAAAATTTCTATGCTTGGCCGAAAGTGGGTTAATCTGTAATCATGTTCGTTCCACTTATTTTTCAGTTTTGCATTGTAAACGGTTCTTAAAGAGGCACTGCTGCGTTCTTTAAGTTATTTGAGTGTTTTTCGCCAATGGTGTTCACAAACAAGGTCTTGGATGTAACCTCGGGAAAAACAAATCCCATGGCGTAAAAACCGGGATCTTGGTGGCCATGTGAATAAGTGTAAATCATCTTCCAATCCAGCGTTGAGCGACAACAAAAAATTAAACTTCGGATGTTATATTTATTTTCTTGCATCACTAATTTTAACATGTGCAATAGTTTTGAAAAAAAATATTAAATCTTGTCATTCATTTCTGTTAATTCTGTATATATTCATCTTGCATGTACAAACTTCATGATTATTATCTTAAATCATGGAGGCTTTTTGCCCACAGGAGTTTTAAATATAATCCTAACACTTTGTATTTATTGTAAAAAATACAATTCTGCATTTTTTAGATGCATCTAAATCACCATACAAACTCGAGATAATATTAGAAATCAATTCTTGTGAAAGTTGTAATTAAAAGATAACTGCATAGTTTAGATTATTTCATTAAAATTAACATGACCAGCTCCATCAATATGTTTAGTAAAACACAATAAATGTATTGCACAACATATGTTTTATAATTCATGAATTGGAACTAAACAGTTCTTCTAATATGAAAAACAAAAGAGAATTCAGCTATAAATAATAATTTTTTGAAGTAAATTAATTGTACTTTTATTTACTCTAAACATGCTTTGGAACAGCCGTTCTCAGAATCTTTTATAAAATATCTGAATTTTAGCTTTTGATTATATTTTTGTTCAGCATGATAGCTCTTGATAACAGTTGGATGACTGAAATCTGGAAATAAAGAGAATATAACAATTGTTGATTCTGAACTTACCTTTTTTTTAAATCTTAAAACAATACTTGTCGTTATTTTTTCCAAATTTGCATCTCGCATATATTTCTCATTTTAATTTTTGGTGTAATTGATCAATATGTTTGTGCATCTCCACATTCTGAAATTTATTTCAATGACAAATTGTAGTTTATATTTCAATTATTTTGTTCATTTTCGCACTCCAAAGAAAGGATAAAAATGTTTATAAAGATTCAACTATTTAAAACGTTAGTTCTAAAGAGACAAAATATAATTCTTTTTTGCAGATATAACAATAAACAAAAGTATTTAACATGCTTTAAGGCGTGAAATAGTTTTCAAAAATTTAATTTAAATCCAAATAGTTTTAGTTCACTCGTGACCATCATCAGGGGGAGATTTAACAGATCTTCGATATTTCACTCGCATTGCAGGTGTCGAAATGAAACTTTCAAGGAAGCAGCAACAGATTAAGGGGAAAAGAGTGGGAAAATCTAATAAAATGGATGCGCGCCATCTGTTTTGATTAACTGGAACTAAACCAAAATACAAAATACAAAATAAACAGCGTTAAAAATCCCACTCCCCCTTAAAAATCAAACCAATGTTTCAGTATATTAAATGACAGCATGTTATTACATACATCATTTTTCCGGTTGGTTATTTCTATAGATTCTGTCACTGTAGCATTTAATTTTTTTTAATATGAAGATTATCCTTTCATTGCTTAAATTAATCTTTATATCTTGGTAATAGTATAAACGAACTAAAGCTGTAGTCAATAATCTATATCTAATTTCCTTCATGTGCTCTTTCAGTCTATCTCTAAAATTTCTCTATGACTGTGTAATAAAGTGTTTCACTATTATCATCTTTTATTCGAACTTGGTAAACACCAGACATTTTGTCTGGGTCGATAGGATCCATTATACTTGTCAAGGGAGTTAAAAGATATATTTGACCAGTAAACTTGACTCTAACCCCCTGACCACCTTTTTTTGGTTTGCGGAATTCCAGTTTGAGGAATTCCATTAAAATATTTTAATGGTGAAATACTTTATTCCGTAGCCATTACTAATAGAAAGTTTAGAGATAGACACACAGAGCACATGCCGGACATTAGATATGGACGACTGACCACAGTGTTAGCTCGTTTACACTCCATCCATGATATGCAGATTGATTTAAGCAATGGACGTATAATCTTCACCAACAATAACTTTTTTAATGCTACAATTAGAATACCAACAGAGATAACAAACCGGAAAATGTTGTATTTAATAAAATTATCTCAATTAATATAGAGAAACTATGGTTTGATTTGTGAGGGATTATGTTATTTTTAACGCTGTGTATTTTGTATTTTGTATTTTGGTTTAGTTTCAGTTCGCCGCAACAGATGGCGCACTTACGGTTACTTTTTCCCGGCTATTTTTCCTCTCTGTTCCTACACAAAAATTGTTTGTTATAGTGTTCTGTACCACACTTCCGATTTTGTCTCATCGCCGAAACACATTGTATATTCTAAGATTTAAATTTAAAAATTGTAAACGCAATCACTATTTCCATTTTTTGTTTACAATGTTTAATAAAGTTATTTTATTTGTTACATTGTAATTATTTTATTTGTTACATTGTAATTATTTTATTTGATATAATGAAATTATTTTATTTGTTATAATGAAATTATTTTATTTGTTATAATGAAATTATTTTATTTGTTATAATGAAATTATTTTATTTGTTATAATGAAATTATTTTATTTTTTAGAACACTTCTGGAAAGCAATATTTTAGTATATATATATATATATTTTATAAGATTACAGTCGTCTATGGGATTTAGTATATCAAACTCAGATAATATCATCACAATAGGTATCGTATCTAATAGTTTTGTAATCAGAATCTCGCCGACGCTAACTAGGCGTCCGGAACCATTAGCAGCAGTAATCGCATTGGAATTCTAATCCTCTACATTCCAAAGCATGTCGTCGTTAGCAACATTATTAGTGTTTCATACGCTTCGTCATTTACGAGCTATGAACCACGTTAATCATAAGACCTCTTCGGAAGAATCAACTGAATAAATTAACAAAAAAACAATAATAATTTAAATAAATAAATAATGAGGTACAACAGGATTTAATATACAATACATTTATACATTTTAATTACGTAATTACTAAAGACCGTGGGAAAAGGCTATTTTAGTGCATTTACATTTTTCAAAAAAGTTATAAATTAATTAACTACTCATGTGCAACAGAATTTAGTTTGAATGCTGTTATAAATCAGCGATTTTTATTTAGTAATTTTAGAGAAAATAAAACAAATGATTATTAAAAATTTATGATTAAAATTTCATTTCGTTGGATCTATAGTATTATGAGGAAAACGAACAAAATTATTTTGAAGAAATATTTTAACTATTTTTGAAAATCTTGTTCATGTTGAAATTTAATCATTCTGACATCGTAATTATAATAAAATTAAAACTGTTACCTTTGAAAAATCTCTCAATTTTTGAGTACGTCAAATTTATAACACAAATATTTATCTTATTTAGTAGAATAATTCTACAAATACATAAATCGAAAATATATATTCAGAAATATTACTATTGAAAATAGAAAAATTTGGCCACAATAAATTTAAATCATCTCGCTTCATTAGTTCATTAGTTACATTAATATATGCAATTATATATGCTTCCATCTTACATACTGCAATACACACTAATAATTGTAAGAATTGTAAAATAAATTATAGTCCAAACAACAGTGATAACACCTAGGCGTTTGATGACTTCCGGAAAGAAAATAGCACGTTGGTAAATTTACAAATTTTAAATTGGTTCTTTTGTATTTTTTTTAACTTTGAAAACAACTAGAAGATTTCAAAAATTGATAGATAATTACGATCAAGATATATATATGTATATATATTTATCGACATTTAAGGAATTTGATATTAATAAAAAAAGATAAAACTGTTAGACAACTGAAAACCCGATTTTGGCGGTTGACTCGTAGGTTTACCATTGTGTTTTCCTGCACCCAAAAGTATGATAACATGGAGAACTGAGTGCAGGAAAACACAATGGTAAACCTACGAGTCAACCGCTAAAATCGGGTTTTCACTTATTTTCCACCAAGATATGACTTGGCGGACCGATTGCATTTTAATATGCAAATCGAGTTTTACCTAATTCTAGAATTTCAACCGTGAACTCGATGAGGTGATTGTCTGTGCTGTCGCCTCCCGGTCTATGTATTTCATACTGTTGTAACATACTTTTTTTTAGTTAATTTTATACGTATAGTACATGTTGGGAAAATAGACTCTTTCAAAAAATAGAATCTCTGCAGGAAATGTTGTGTATTTCATACTGTTGTAACATACTTTTTTTAGTTAATTTTATACGTATAGTACATGTTGGGAAAATAGACTCTTTCAAAAAATAGAATCTCTGCAGGAAATGTTTACGTCGTCTGTATTATTGGAAGATCTCTATTCTTTCGACGTGAAAAATTATGTACAAAACGAATAGTTCAATTTGTGTTTTAATAACTAATGTATAAGTTTCTCAAGTAACACTAATTAACAAACTCTTTTTTTTAAAAAGCAATATCACAAACAATACCCGAGTACCTAAAATCATTTCCGTAATCTAATTTGATCTAACGAATCAATCACGACAGTTATTTATGTATCTCGAGGGAAAGTACATTTTAATGAAATGACTTTTTCCAAACATTTCCTTTAGCACCAAAAATTAATTAAGATAAGATAGTAAATAATTAATCAAGTAGCGCGACAAGTATCTAGTTCATTTAATTAGAGAGCGTTGGATATTTTCGCCGTAGGATTACTAAAACTCATCACAGAATTCTGATACCAGAAAGAACTTACATGAAGCTAGGAGAAGACAAGCTGTCAGAGTAAGGTATGCTCCAATGTGCAATAAATTATTTTGGATAAAGTAATACGAAATCTTCTAAACAAATTGCTAAATAAACCATACAAAACAATGAATTGATTAAAAGAAAATCATCTTCTAAGTTCTTCAAAAGCCATTTAGCAGAATTTAAATGAAATATTTCACAATATTGTTTGTCATTATCCCCGTTTTCTTACATTTGTTTCAAATCATTAAAAAGAATATTTGTGATAGAACATTTCGATCGAATCAATCCATATCTACCGAGATAATTTTCTAAATATAAATATTTATATTATTAACAATACAGATACTGATTTTTTTGCATTAAACATATTTATGTATGAACTTAACATAATTTGCTTACATCCAAATATTAAATTATCAGGCAAAAGATAAAGTATGTGTCAGGTACATTAAAATCATCACTCTTTATAAAAATATGACAAAAAAAGTTCTTTATGTTATATTTTCATTCATTTTTTAATAGAACAAATAATAAACAAAAATAATGGAATTTGTTTAAAATGGAAGAATTGAACTTTTTACCGTTATATTATTATAAATGATCAACGTAAAACAATAGCACAAATAAAATACATATAAAGTGGCAAACAGCTGTTTCTGAGTCTGTAAAGCTTCTTCATCAGAGCCAATGATAAAATGATTAAAAACATATTTAAAAGTTTAGACCTTGTATGTATGCTTGCGTGTCCACTACAAAGTGGAATGGCGATGAGTGTTTAAAAACAACAGCGGAGTCAGGAGTCCCATGTGAGGGAGGAAAACAATCAGATGCTTTTAGTCAGTCTGGACGACTTTAAGTACGGATGCGAAGAGGGGGAGGGCGAAGTGAATAGAATGATTCATTCAATTTCATTCTCTTCACTTTTAAATCTGTTTTTAATATTTTTAGCTTTGATGATGGAGCTTTAGAGCTTCCGAAACATCCGATCGCTAATTTAAATGTATTTTATTTGTGCTATTGTTTTACGTTAATCATTTATTTAAAAAAAATTTGTGTTTTATTAGATAACGTAGAACTAGAATTAAAAAAAAATAGCTCAATTATCCAAAATCTTTTTCTAAAGCCAATACCACCGCAATATATTAATTTCTGCTAAATTTTTATAATCTAATCTGATCTCACGAATCATTAAAGTTATTTATATACGTACCCTGTATGAAAGTACATTTTAATGGAATAGATTTTCGCAAACAATTCCTTTAGCGCCGATAATTACTTAAGATAGTAAATAATTAATCTAGTTAGCGAAACAAGTATCCACAGATTTGAATTATTTTCCGAAGGATTACGATAACTTATCATAGAATTCTGATATCAGAATGAACTTTCACGAAGCTACAAGAAGACAGACTCACAGAGTGAGACATACTTGTATGTGCAATAAATTATTTTGAATTTATTGTTCTGAAATTTTCAAAACAAATTACAAAACAATTTATTCAAAAATAATATCTCTCTAAAACTAATCGCTAATTCATGTTTATATATAACTTTCCTCTTCAAAATTTATTTAAAAGAACAAATCAGAAAATTATTCCAAATATCGTTTTTATGATTGATATTTTTTTGGTCATTTTTATAACAAACGATTATACAGACATATTTCTTTCAAATGCTAAAATGTGTAAATTAAAAACATAATAAATACACAGGAAAATAACTTTTATTACGTTGTTTGACATGTTTCGGTTCATTCCGAGCCATTTTCAAAAACAAATGAGAATATTCCATAATTGTACGGTCTTTGAAGTTATTATTTAAAATACTATCATTCAATTTTCATGTATTTTTTAAAAATTACGCATGTTATCTTTTATTTTTACTTGTTTGTTTATTTTCATACATAGTAAGCCTTAAAAATGTCAAACAACCTAATAAAAGTTATTTTCCTGTGCATTTATTATGTTGTTAATTTACACCTTTTAGTATTTAAAAGAAATATATTATTAAAAGTTGTTATAATTTATTATATTCATTATGCAGACGTTCTTGCTATGAACTGATTTTTTTTTTCACGGTATTTTAAAAATCTTTCAGTAAGTTCATGCAAGTGGAATTTTCATTGCTAAACTAAGCATTTAAACCGGCAGAGTGAAAAATGTCCCAAGCTTGGAATCGAACCCGGAACACCAGAATAACGCTCTGAGGCTCTATCACTGAGCTACAAGGAACGATATCCGAACTCGGGCATATCTTACTCTTATATATGTCGGAAAGGCTATAATCGCAGCACAAGATGGAAACTGTCATCCAGAGTACACAATCCTGTGGCATATTTTAGACGACATTTTTTTCACAAGACCAGCATAGACAATACATACAAGTGAATCCATTTAATTTTTCAATTAATTTTCTAGGAGTGAAATTCGTCGGAAACTAATGAATAACATACACGTGGATTTTTCATTGCTAAACTAATCGTTTAAACCGGCAGGGTGAAAATGTCCCAAGTCGGGAATCGAACCCGGGACCCCAGAATAGCAGCCTGAGTCTCTACTACCGAGCTACAAGGAACGATATCCCAACTCGGCATCTCTTACTCTTATATATGTCGGAAAGGCTACAATCGCAGCACAAATTGGAAACTGTCATCCAGAGCACAGAACCCTGTGGCATATTTTAAACCTTTTTTTTTTCGCAACAAGTCCATCATAGACAACACATACAGTGAATTTCAATTAATTTTTAAATTAATTTTCAAGGAGTGAAATTGTAGCCTTTCCGACATATATAAGAATGAGAGATGCCGAGTTCGTATGTTGTTCTTTGTAGCTCAGTGGCAGAGCCTCAGAGCGATATTCCGGGGTTCCGGGTTCGATTCCCGTCTTGGAAACGTTTCACTCTGTCGGTTTAAATGTAAAGTTTAGCAATGAAATTTCCACTTGTATGTTACTCATTAGTTTTGGGCGAATTTCACTCCTTGAAAATTATTTGAAATATTAATTGGAATTCACTTGTATGTGTTGTCTATGCTGGACTTGTGAAAAAAAATGTCGTCTGAAATATTCCGCAAGGTTGTGTGCTCTGGATGACAATTTCAATCTTGTGCTGCGATTGTAGCCTTTCCGACATATATAAGAGTGAGAGCTGTCGAGTTGGGATATCGTTCCTTGTAGCTCAGTTGTAGAGCCTCAGACCGCTATTCTGGGGTACCGGGTTCGATTCCCGGCTTGGGACATTTTTCACTTTGTCGGTTTAAACGCTTAGTTTAGCAATGAAAAATCCACTTGTATGTTACTCATTAGTTTCGGGAGTATTTCACTACAGGACCTTTAATTGAAATTTGCTTGTTTAAGTAAGTTCATTAAAATTAAGTAATTTGTATTTAAGAAATCAAACAGAAGACAGGCTTTGGCAGTAGACTTATTTTGGCAGTAGACTTCTACAACATTTGCAAGAAAAAAGTATTCATAAAGGGAATTTCTACGACATGCAAGATAAATCTAAACCGAAAATTTTTGTAAGGAAATAGTGGTGTACAAAACTTTGATTTTGTCTATTTTAATAGCGACCGCTTCGAGGCCTGAACATATAATAATTTTGTTTCTTTTATTTTTTATATATCAACTTCGTAAATAAATAACTAGTTATTCAAAAAGTGGCATTAAAATATGTTCCAGTTACTTGTAGAAAAATAAAATATACGGTGAAAATATAATGTGAAATTGAACAGTACAAATAGTAAATGAGTTGTGAAAAGTAAAATAACTGTTATTCAATATTTGAGAAGATTAATAAATTACAAAATTAATCTGATTTTGAAGATAAAACTTTTAAATCTTGCGTTAGTTTTTTCTTTCTTTTTTTTTAAATTCCCTACTAGTTTATGCAATACGTCATTGTACTTTTTGCAAAGTAAATGTATGTGTTATGATAATATAGAACTTTTATCTACAGACTTAGGTAAAATGTATTGTAAAAACTATTAATATAATTAGTACAATAGACGATTTCAGAATACTGACTTTTTTTTTGTGAATATAAGTTGGGTTGGGTTGATTATTGGCGGCCAATTATCTACACTTGGGATATAGGCCCGGGGGGAGTGCCCTTCGTGGGGGGTCTTTCTAAGGGAACCTAACCCGTATTTACGCATGGATAAATCCACGGCTCGAAGAATACCACGAAAACTCCGAACGATTAGGCCGACGGGCGCGATTGGGATCGAACACAGCACTTCCCGTCTACCAGCTTCGAGAGCAGAACCTATCAGCCACTGGTGGGGCCCTTTTGTGAATATGAATGTTTTACTTAAAACAAGCTGGGTACATATTAAAATGCTGTAATTTGAAAAACTTTTTTCATTATTATTATTATTCAGACGTTTAATATAAACAAATCATTATATCGGTACTTAAAGTTTTAAGAAAAATAAAAAAATAAGTAAACTTACAATGAAGTTTATGATAAACTTCATTCCAGTATTTTCATAATAATGCATTCCATTTTATAAATGAGCACATAGCTTCAAGAAAGCATATGCTTCTGAATACAAAACTCTGTAGTAAATGATCTGAAAACTTTTGCTGATTAACTTATGAGAAGTAAAGTAAATACCACTTACGAGCTCCTGATGCTGCCAGATACTTATTCAAAACTTTCTGTCTGTTTTTTATTGCTTCATTTTATTTTTCAATATACATTGTAAAAGCTTTGTAACTTATTTATTCAGTTCTATGAGTTTTTATTCTATTCGTAAGATAAACACAGCCAACTTGGAAACTCGTGCGAAATATTTTACTTATTGGAATATATAATGATAAGAGAAGTAAAACTGAATACAACTATAGATGTGTTTGAAAGTTTTGGTGAGTATTTTATTGAACGTTGTTTTTTTTTTCGGATGCATTGTTTGAAAGTATGGGGAACTTTTGGAACTCACCTCTAGGATATTCAAGTGTTCAAAAAGTTTTGTATATTTTATCGAACAGAGGACTAATTTTAAAACTGAATGTTTGATTTTTTACATGCCTTAGGTAAACAAAAACAACATCAAATGTAAATTTTAAGAAAGATTCTAAGTTTATAATAAAAATGATAAAATAATACACTGTTAACAATTTGCAGCAAACTGTTCAGTCATTCGACCGTTTTTATAGAAAATGGCAATATTACCGTAATTTAACTCTAATCTGACCATAATATGAGCAATAATACGATCTGAGTAGCGTTACATTACGGTTATGTAACTGTTTTTTTTAATCAATCGAATGACTGGACAGTGTGCTGCATATTTTTCTTTCATAACATTTTATCCAATAAATTATTGTGCGTGTCTTTAAGTAGATGTTTTTGGATAACATTAATTGAATTTTCAATGTTGTACATTTTGTAAACCATATTTAATAGGAAAACAATAAAAATTTTGAAAACAATAATTTACTGAAGGATCCTGACATTATATATTCATAATTAAGATAAATAACAATATCCTATTAAACCAAAATAATTCTATAAATATTCAAAGGAATTTAAATGTACACTATTGTTAAAATAGTGTTTAGAATTTCGTAAAATATAAAACTGGTTCAACAATAACTCCATGAAAAATTTTATAATGAATTACATGACGAAATTCATTCCGGAAATTCTAAATTAATGAATTTCTTTCCATAAATAAGTACATATCTTACAAAAAAACATATGCTTTTGAATGTAAACTGTGTAACAAATGATCTGAAAAATTTTGTCCATAGACTTATGAGAAGTAAAGTAAATATACTTCACGAGCTCTTAATGTGGCCATATGCTTATTCAAAAGTGTATGTTTGTTTTTTATAGCTTGAATTTCTTTTTCAGTACACAGTGTTTCAGCTTTTTAACGTATTTATTCAGTTGCCAAGAGTTTTTCATTCTATTCGAAAGATAAACACAGGAAACGTGGAAGTGAGTGCGAAATATTTTACATTGTTTGAATGTATGGGGAATTTTTGGAACAAGTCAAGTAAGATGTACAAGTGTTTGATAAGTTTTGTATATTTTATGGAGTAGAACTCTTTAAAAAAAACATGCACACATTAAAAAAGCAGGCATAATTTATTTCGTGCATTACATAGACAAAATCAATATAGGCATTTTTTAAACATACTAACTTTATAAGAAAATATTATGAATGCATAGGACAAAAGCGTTTATTATTCTTTTTAAATAATATTTTATTCAATAAATTATTGTGAACACATTTAAATAGTTTTATAACGATAACATTCATTATGTTTTAAATTTATTTATGTAAAACGTATGTATATTTTTAAAAGAGATAAAATAAATAAATAGAATAGACCACCGAAGCAAATTGACATTCTGTTTTTCAAAGATTAGGATAAAAATAGGTATAGTCTAAATAAACCGAAATATTTTTTCTAAAAATGGAAAAAGGAGTAATTTTTACACACAACTTTTTACATATTTGAAGGTATAATTCTAAGGAAAATCATTATAATAAAGTTTAGAACTTGGGGGCAGGGAAGTTCAAAATATTCTTCCACGAAAAAGGTTCAATAAAATATATGAAAAACTTTATTTTTGTATCTTCATGATAGTGCGTTTCCTTTCATAAAAGTTCTTATGCCTTCAGAAAAAAGTATACGATTCTAAATGCAAAACTTAATAGTAAATGATCTGAAAGGTTTTGTTGATTGTGTGAAGTAAAGTAAATAATGCTTACGAGATCTTAATGTTGGCAGATGTTTATTCAAAACTTTTAGTCTGGTTGTTGTTGCTTGAATTTTAATTTCATGATACAATGTTCCAGCATTCTAACCAATTTATTCAGTTGGTATGAACGTTCACTCTATTCGAAAGATACACATTACAAGTGCGGAATGTTTTACTTATTGGAATACAGAATGACTAAATTTGGAAAATTTATTTAGTATTTTAATAAAATGGCTTTTTTATAGGATGCATTAATTGAAAGTGCGATTTTTTTTAATACGTGTGGTACGCACTTTTCAAGTTTTGGAAACGTTTTCTATATTTTATGGTATAGGGAAAATATTTTGATATTTTATGTTTAATTTTATATGTGCTTTAGGTAGATAAAAACAATATAACACTTCTAATGTAAATTTTGAAAAAAATATTCTAAGCTTGTAAAAAACAATGAAAGATTAGAATGAATCTTAAATTGTTTTCATCGTATTTTATCCAATGATTTATTGTGCGTTTTTTTTAAGTATAGTTTTACGGTAACATAAAATAAATTTTCCGCTAATGTTTGAAAAACACATTTAAGAGTAATAACAAAAAAATAATATGAATACCTTAATTTACTGAAGATTACTGGTAGTATGTATTTTGATTAAGATAAATAAGCCTATTCTAATTTTTATAAAGATGGAATTAAAATAAACTATATTTAAAAAAAAATTCCATTTAATTTTAAACATGATCATTGTATAAGTATTTGAATTTTCCTCATGGAAAAAAAATAACAATGACATTTTGATAAACTTCATTCCTGTATTTTCATAATAGTACATTCCTTTTCACAAATGAACATATGTCTTCAGTAAATGTAAATGCTTCTGAATACAAAACTTTGTAGTAAATGATCTGAAACATTTTGTCGATTAATTTATGAGAAGTAAAGTAAATAACGCTTACGAGCTCTTAATGTTGCCAGATGCTTATTCAAAACTTCTGTCTGGTTTTTATTGCGTTATTTTCTTTTTTCATTATACATTGTTCCAACTTTCTAACTTATTCATTTTGTGGTTAAGAGTTTTCATTCAATTCGAAAGACAAACACTGCAAACTTGAAAGTACGTGTGAAATATTTTACTTTTTGGAATATATAATGATAAGAGAAGAAAAACTGAATACAACTATCGATATGTTTGGAAATTTTGGTGAATACGTTGCTTTTTTCGGATGCATTGTTTGAAGGTATAGAAAACTTTTGGAGCAAGTCAGGTAAGATATTCAAATGTTTGAGAAGTTTCGTATATTTTATCGAACAGAACTCTCAAACAGAAAATGCATGTATGATTCGTTATGTGTGTTAGGCTTGCAAAAACAATATAGCACTATAAGGATTCTTAAAAGGCATGAAATTTGTAAGTCAACATAAGAAAGCATGGAAAACATGTTTTTAAATAAACGTTTTAAAAATAAAGGCTTTTTTCCTGTTTTAAAAATTAGTTTTAATCTTATTTGAAAGCATGAAATTAGAAAATTAAAGACAAATATTTCTAAATATATTTTCTTTATAATTGAATCTCGTTAAATTTGATTCTACAATATACTAATTCTATAGATGTAGTGTATAATGTAATTCAATATCATCTATAGGAACTCAAAACCAATGATGTGATACAAAAGTAACTTTAAGGAAAAATTGTATAAAGTAATGGGAAAGAGGAAATTTATTAATGATTTAAAGCTTTTTTTCGCATTAATATCACCAAAAAAATATACGATTTTATAATTGTTTCGAAAATATACAAATAAAATCCCTCTAACTTTATATGTTATCACACTTATCAAAAATTTAATTGGAATACCGTGAACGAATGTGTGTAGCCTTGTGGAAATCATACGGCTGATAGTTGTGAGAGAAATTTTCAAATTATTAAGTTTGAGTCAAATGGTATCCATTTTATGGCTATAAAAATGCAGCAGCTGTCTCGACCCGTACATGCTATCAGCGACTGATTGCAGTTGCGGAACAATTGAAAAGTAATAGGAAATGTCTTTGAGACGTCAGAGACGGCAATATCTGCAGTTAACGGGAAGAGAACGAGGCTTAAAGCTTGAAATCCACAACTTCGGTTTGTCTGTGCGCAGAATTTCTATATGTTCTGGAAGTGATGTGAATACCATCCAGCAAACTGTGGTACAGTTAATGCAGGATCATCTGCGAACGTGGCGAATACTAAAAAAGATCGCGCAGGTGCACAAAAGAGCATCTTGACTGGCGGAACGACTATTAAGAGATATTTAACAAGTCACGTCACTTCCAAAGTCGCATTCCACCAATAAACGGTGTATCTGTATCCACCCAAATCATCCGCATCAGTTTTCATGCGGTATGACTGCGCGCATGGTAACCAGTCACTGAGCTTCCGTTAAGCCTTTCGACATAGAACTTCACACCTGGCTTGATACCATCACTATCTTAGCTGGACGAACTAATGCAATATGGTATTGTTCACAAACTAGTACCGCTTTGGTTAATGGACGAATGACTGTCGTTGACGGGTGTGGCAGCTTTCAGGACGACGCTACTTGGCAATGCATGCTTATATAGGTATCATGTTAGGACAACGGACTACATTGCGGGTAGTTTGATATCGGATCAATACGTCAGCCTAGTTCTTTTGGCTGTAGTTTTGTCACTGGGGCAAGCTGTCCATGGCACTTTGTTTCATTATTACAATGACCGGCCTCAAATCGCACAGCGAACTCTCAACAGCCTAAACAGATACGTAGCCTACAACCACGTCCGATCTCACTTTTATGGAACATGTGTGAGGTCTCATAAGGCGTACGTTACACCGGACACTACCGTAGCATCATCGGCACATATCGTGCAGCACGGCGCGCGACTTTGCAAAAAATAGCTCAAGTGGTCATTAATGGACTCATCAACAATATGTTTTGCCTTTTATTTGCCTGTATTTATTGCCAGCTGCCCTTAGAGTACACTTTAATTACTGAATAAACTTCTTTTGGATATCTTTCTTTGTGCTTTTAAGTATTTGTATTTTTCTCTCATATCGATTGGGACAGTGGTTTTTGACATTGCTACGCACATTCCTTCGTGCTGCTGCAAAATTAATTTTAATGCGTTTATTTTGTTTTTTTTTCAAACTCACGAAAATAAAAAATCCAAGTGTGTTTTTTCGGAGATAATTGATATATAGATTTTGATGTAATTAGTATGAAATTGCAAGGTACTATTAAAATATCATAAAATATAATTTAATATATTTTAATTTAAAAAAAACAACATGAAACTGTGTTAGTTGACGTGACAAAGAATCAAAAGACGTGTTTTACATTTTATTAAATTTCTGTCTACGAAATCTTTAGCGTATTTTCTATAAAATTATGAAAAAGAAGAAAAATTTGTATCAGATACCAGGCAAGGACTTAATAAACTTAATTAATTTAAATGTGTATCCCAATTTATTAAAACTTAAATTACGAAAAGGGTGTACAAAGGATGAAAATATTAAGTTTCTCTATACATTGATAAAGGTAAAAAGTAATAGATTACGGTGGTAACGAGGGTCGGACGATATCTGCCAAAAATATTAATGGTCGGGTATTTAGATTTGAACTCTCTTATGTTAGTAGACGATAATTCGTGGCAAAAATTGCAATTTCGCTACCGTAGAATAAATTTTGAAAGAAGATATTATGAAGTTGAAGCGAGAGCATTAGCCAATTACGATTTTCTATGATAATAAAGTGGAGCTGAATAAAGAAGAATAACTTGAAAGTCTACAATTAGCATATGGAAATGAAGCTCCATCGCATGCCAGATGGTTTATAGAAGAGATCGAAATTCTCTCTTGAATAAAGAACACACAGGCAGACCTTTGTTACATTTAGTCCGAGAAAAATTGCCGGCAATGCGATAAATGTTAATCGATGATAATCGCAGTACCTACAAGTTACCCTATAATTTAACAGAACGCACGAAAAGGCGGAGAGTGTCAGAATCAGTAAAGTAACCCTAAAATTATCGAATGATGGTGGTCACTGTAATATTTCTACAATTACAACTGGTTGTGAGATGCAAATAAATTTTCTGACGTTCCAACATGTAAACAAAAAATAAAGTATGGGTCTTTGAATATAATCCCGAACAAATAATAGTGAATAGACAATGAGCAACGAAAAGATAATGTATGCTGTGTTCTTCAGTAGTACAACGTTGGTCAAAGCAGTACACCTAGAGTTACAGAGGACAGTTGCAACTATCTCATACACCACTAAGTATCTTCCAGATTTCTTTAAAAGGTGAATGTTAGGGAATTCATGCTTAATCATAGGAATGTATTTTCTCATTCAGCAAGGATGTCGTTCGATTTGTTTGAATTAAAAATTCATCAAATTCATCAAAGAACATTCACCCTATACTCCGGAACTTGCTATGTGTGAATTTGGATTATTTGTTAATCTAAAAACACTGCGTGAGCGTTTTTCATTCCGAAGATGAGATTGATGGAGATATAAAGGTTAAATCAATTTTATTTTAATGTTTGTGTAGTTTTAACTTTATGATATTTTTATACACCATATAGTAATTTGTGATATTTTATACTTACGTCATTAATGTAATAATACAAGGATTATGACTATGTGTATGTACGGAAAGCAGATTAATATCACGTCATTACAGAATAAAAAAGAAAATTAATCTGACCTCATATTGGAAGTTTAACGGATTTTTCAAATGTTTGAGAAACATACAAAGCGAGTATCAATATGAGTAATAAAGAATAGTAAATAAATGAATTCGAAGAACGTATTGAATCATGATAAAAACCCAATTATGGAAATATTCGCATATTTTAACATTTTGAAGGTGTACAACATGTTTAATTTTGAAATTGATTTTTTTAAATATCAATTTAGTCTACATGACAGAGTATAAAAGCGGGCTTAGCCCGCTGTCGGACCGGTTCAGATTTTCGAAAAAAACGAGAAAAATAGACCGGTAAATTTTTACTTTATAAAAAACATGACTTTTTACTTTACTTTACTTTTTTTTTTTTTTAAATAATTTTATTTGGATTTATTAAAGAAAGGATAAAGTGTTTTTAAACGAATATTAAACGAAACTCTTTGTGCGATCTTCGATCAGACATACCCACTTGTTTTATAATTCTTACATAAATAATAATACATAATAATTATATAAATAAATATTTTGCATGTTATGCAATTTGTTATAATATTGTATTAGAAATACTTTTGGAATACGCTATTGATAAGTTTGCAATGGACAATTAAAATTGTGAGTTCATGGCATCTTCATTATAAAGTTTTTCTTATTTTGTGTTTCAGTGAAAAAGAATAGTCAACATTCTGTACATCATTTCACTTCTCAGATATTTACGAAATTGCGTAGTTTTAAGAGAATTTTAAATGTTTAAGCTATGAAAAAGCTTTATTCATTAATTATAATTATGATATATATAATGTTGCGAACGAAAAACATTTATAATAAAAAGTTAAGTATTTGGAGGCAGACATTTAAATAACTTAAACGTATAAACAATATACAAAAATTACTCGTGTAGAAAACTGAAATTGTATATTCAGTTTAACTTATTCAATACAAACTTATACTGAATTTCATTTCATGACCGAGTTATTCTTTATCGTTGAAGTACCCATGTGTAATATTTAAATTCGGATCCAATAATTGTTTTTGTGACAATTAAAATATACATCCCTTGAATTATTGTATGCATAAAATCTAATTATTACTGTGCACTGTTTTGTATTGTATGAGAATGTAGAAACAATTTATGAAGCAGTTTAAATATATCTTCCATTAAAGTCAGTTGAAGAGTTGAAGTTCATCTCAGATACAAACAGATAACAGAAATTGCTTTGTGAGTTTTATTAAATTAAAAGAAAAATATTGATGTATGGAGATTATATCTGAAGACGCGTATTTCCGCTTTTAGTGCAAGAAAACTGTTAACATTCTTGAAATGTAATGTATCATATTTCGGGAAATTTTGGTCATTAAAGAATGGGATTTTCAAATTTAAATTCATGTATAAATAAACTTATCAAATGGGTAAATATATACAATTCGCCGATTGTTATTTTTTTAATTCTTTCAGTTATTAATAAATGAACACGTTGATATTTCTACTAAAATTTTAAAGAAGTAATGTTTGTCTGTTTTTCGTTTGTTTGTTTGTAGGGGTAATCACTGGAACTACCCATCTGATTTAAGAAGTGATGGTGGCAAATTGAAGGTGACAATCCCTGATCCACCATGGGATATATTTTACGTCGGTTCCACTAACCCCCAGTGGGGGGAAGGGGGTGCAAAACAGTAAAACTTCTAAAACTGCGATTTTTTTTATATTGAATGAGCTAGAAGTTCAAATTTGGCATGGTAGTAACTTACAAGATGTAAATGCTCTCTAAGAACAAATTCTAAAAAAAGTCGAAATTTAAAAGGGTTAAATAAGCGAAAAGCGTTATAAAAACATTCTAAATTAAAATTTCTATGGAATATCCGGAACTACAGAACCGTTTTCAAAAATGATGGTGGCAAATTGATGGTGACAATCTCTGCTCCAACCTAGGACATATTTTATGTCGGTGCAACTACCCCCAGGTGTAGGAACACAAAACGTTCTAAAACTACAATTTTGTTTTATATTGAAGGAGCTTGAACTTTGAACTTTGGCATGGTAGTTACTTACAAGATGTAAATGCTCTCTCAGAACGCATTATGAAAAAATCGAAATTTAAAAGGGTGAAATGAGCAAAACGCGCTCTAAACACATTCTAAATTACAATTTCTATGGAATTCCATGAACTACAGAATCGTTTACAAAAATGATGGTGGCAAATTGATGATGACAATCTCTGCTCCGACATAGGATAGATTTTATGTCGATACCACTATGCTAGAGGTGTGTAGTGACGAAAAACATACTAAAATGAAATTTGTGTAATACGGAAGGCGCTAGAAATTTGAAATTTGGCATGGTAGTTACTTCTAAGATGTAAATATTCTATAAAAACAGTTTCTGGAAAAACTGAAATTTAAAAGGGTCAAATCAGCTAAATGCTTTCTAAAAACATTCTAAATTACATTTTCTATGGAATTTCTTAAACCACCGAATTAAACGTCGCAAATTTATGGTGACCATCTCTGCTCTAACATAGGCTATATTTTATGTCAGTGCTAATACCTATCAGGGTGTTACAGGAACGAAAACGTTCTAAAATTGCTCCTTTTGTGATACTGAAGAAATTTGAAACTTCAAATTGGTCAAGGTAATTACTTATAAGATATATAGGCTCTCTAAGAAGAGTTCCTAAAAAATTTGAAATTTAAATGGGTGATATGAGAGAAAAGTGTTTTAAAAATGCTCTAAATTACTATTTCTATGGAATTGTTAAAGACAGAAACATGAAATTTGACATGGCTGATACGTTTTAAGACGCAAGGGCACACACAGAATAATTTTTAAAAAATCGAAATCTAAAATGGTGAAGGAGGAAAAACTTTCTAAATTACGATTTTTTTTTTTTTACTTACAGGATTAAAAACTTCAAACTTGGCATGGCGGTTACTTTTAAAATACAAATGCTCTCTAACAATGGTTTCTAAATCAATTCGAAATTTTAAAGGGTGAAATGAGTGGAAAGTGTGTTAAAAGCGTTCTAAATTACGATTTCTATGGATTTGTTCAGGATATAAACTTGAAGTTTAACATGCCTGTTGCTATTAAGACGAAACTGGTCGCACAGAAGAGTTTAAAAAAAATTGAATTTTAAAAGTTTGAAAGCTTGAAAAGCGTTCTAAAGACGTTCTAAATTACGATTTATTTGGAACTGTTAAGGCTAGAAGCTTCAAATTTCGCAGGGCTGTTACTCACGTAAATGGTCACCCAGAAGAGTTTATTAAAAATGCGAAATTGAAAAGTGCAGGAGCAAGTGAAACGTTTTAAAATTGCAATTTATGGGGTATAGCTGGTATAGAAGCTTTGCATTTGGCATGGTAGTTACTCTTAAAATGCAAATGCTCGCTAACACCTGTTTCTAAATTATTCGAAGTTTAACAGTCTGAGATGAGCAGAAACTTTCTAAAAACGTTCTACATTATGATTAAATTGGATTTAGTCGGGATAAAAACTTGAAATTTAGTATAGTGGTAACGTTTAAGATGCAGACGATCGGTATAAAAAGTTTAATAAAAGTTCGAAATTTAATGGTGTAACTGAACGTAAAACGTTATAAATTACGGTTTATTGTAAATTTTTAGGGATAGAAACTTTAAATTAGACACGCTTGTTATTTTTTAGACGTAAATGCTCGCACAGAACAGTCTTTACAAAATTCGAATTTTAAAAACTTGCACAAGTCTCATATTCGCTAATGCAGTTTAAGATGAAGTTTACTCAAAAAGTGGCTTAATTTGTAATTTTTGAATTATCTGTGACAGTAAAATTTCCTCTAATGAAAATAGGCCCACGAATACCACTTGGCACTTTTCAACAATTACGCGAGCAAAGCCGCGGATTTTGCTTGTCTATATATAAATGATTTAAAATTATGAAAATATAAGACTCCATAACATATATTTAATAAATTCTGCATAAAGATGTTCTTTAATCAGCCAAAAAGTTCTGTATCAAAAATAAGTATCGAAACAAAAATTCGCAAACAATACTGCCGACATTAAAATATTTTAATTTTACTATTTGTTTAGATTGAGATTTGAACTTTTTTCCCCTCTTTATATAAAATATTATTTAATTTCAAGCATTTTTTTTTATTTAGTGTTTCAAATGGAATATTTTTTTGCATAAATATTTATCGATAGTTTGTAAATTAATATTCATATGTTAAGTGACATGAATTATAATTTAAAAATATACTATTAAAAAAAAATCCTTCCAGCCTGCACCTGGAGGAAAAAATAGCTTGCGTATTTTTTGGTATTAATATTTTAGCTATTTTTACTGGAAAACACGATGCTAAAAAGCGCGGAAACCGGATTATAGACGATGCATTCCCAGTTATCAACAATAGTGAATTTAAATGATAATTTTGTCAAATTAGTCAGCTGTAGACAAGGTGGCTTCATTTATGGCAACCTATTTATGGCACCAAATTTGGCGATATTTTGCCAAGTGTTGCGAAGTTTGGAAAGAATTTGACGCTGACGGATATGAATATATAGTTTTAAGTATATGTGAGTTTGAACAATGGTAACAACAGTGAAAGATAATTTTCCAGAAAGCATGTTTACTAAAACTTGTAAATTAAACTCGTTTATAGAGAAATCCTACTTGTACGGAAAAAAAACTTTTAGCAAATCTAGTTTTTTTTATCTTTTTGAATCTGAAACTTTTAAGCGGCCGCCATTTTGGAACAAGAAGGCGCATGCAGCTAGCGAACGAAGTCGGTTTAGACCTTGGTAAATCCTATGCACGTGCTTAGTCACATCCAAATCGGTTCATAATACTCGTGCTGTCACATGACAAAAATCAGATATACATACATATCAATATATAAATATTTCAATACAAGATGATATATATATATAGAATTTTACTCTGACTGACACCAATAATAACAATAAACTGCATCTTGAATAATATATAATGAAACTATCAACTATTTACAGAAACAGGTGAATTTACAGACTGTACATGAGTTGTCGTCTTATTGTACTCAATCATATCGTACATCATATTGTCCTAAATTTACGCTTCATAGAATGTCTTTTTATTCTAACCGCTGCATCACCCGTCTTATGCTATTAAGTCGACCGCTCACTCACTTCTGATTTCTGCTTGAAACCCCCGTAACACGAATCTCCCCCGAACAACGGCTCAAACTGACTTCACCCTCGCAATGTTGTTTGGAGTGTGTATGCCTCACACAGGTACATTCTGATGTTATTACTCTGTAGGCGGTAGACAATAGCTGATTGGAGCTTTTCTTCACTTGCTTCTAAAGCAAGGAAACCGTAATCCCACATATATAAATAAATATAGACGCAGATAGTCTAGGGGTCCGGCTCGGTTAAAATATATCGAAATTTTCTGGAATTGCTTCCCTACCAACGGCTGTAATATGTAGCTTCTTATATTTTGTAATGGAAACGAGCTAAACTAAGCAAAACATACTTACGTAATAAGGAGAAATTGAATAATTTTCGAGATTCTTTGATTTTCTTTTGTTTTTAGAATTTAACGCTTCCGTTAAAAGTAAGTTAAATTGATTCCTTCCCAACTGACGAAATATAAAATGGATTAATTAAAAATTGACCGACCACGGTTCGATGGGGCATTTTTTTCGTATAAGAGCAGTCTAAAGACCTTGTTATAAATAAAAGATTTTTGTTTCGATAAACGAAGATATACCACCCCACACAGTAAAATTGCTTGTAGGAAATGATATTTATTTGAAGTTATCTAAAATATAAGAAATGGTGTTTATTTAACTTCTCTCTATTATATAAATGTAATAAAAAATTGAATTATTTGTGGATATCCATGGATAAATTTTGTTTTTCTTTAATACTTAACGTAAATATTAATAATATTTTCTCAGTTTTCAGAAACTGATACATTGCAAATATTACGCAGTAAGGATTTTACTGGTGTGTATTAAATGGTGTATTTTCCTACAATTAATTTTACGTTCAACTAAAACATGTTTTGCGAGATTAAGATAGAAAATGCGAATAGTTTTAAGAATAGAAGCAGATATAAAAAAAATATATATTTGAGGTATTGTGTACATTTGTAAAAATATATTTTTCATGCCAATCGGATTCATCCAAATCATGTTGTAAACAAACATTATATTTTAAATAATTTAAATTGTAATTTCTAAAGGAACTACTCTAACAATGAAAACACGTAAAATAAAAAATATATATAATATGCAGGAACTTGATAAGCTTTAAGAGATATTATAAACTTTTGTTGTACGACGTTAACGTTTCAGTTAAAATGAAAGTTAACTTCTTTGTTCCGCCATTGGCGGCGAAATATGAGATTGAATTTAACCCACCATTGATCGATGGGGCTGTCTTATCAGTATAAGAGTAGTCTAGAGACCAATGGATTACCCTTTCATAAATAAGAGGTTGTTTTCCGATAAACGAAGAGTTTCTGTCCCATACAACAAAATTGCTTATACGAAAGAAAATGTATTTCAATTTTTCTTAAAGATAAGGCATGACGTTTATTTCACTTGCCTCTATTAAATAAATGCTAATAAAAAACTGAATTATTTGCGGGTGTCCATAGTTATATTTTCTTTACCTTGAGTATTTATTGAAAATAATATTACCTTCTCAGCGTTGGAAAAATTCCAAGAAACTGATACATAGTATATATTAAACAGATAGAATGTTACTGGAATGTTTTAAATGGTGAAATTTTCCATAATAAATTTTTGTGTTGAACTCAAGCGTTTTCCACGATAAAATTATCTTCAATAAAACAAAAGAATTTCTATACAATGGGGATATAAATATGAGATAACTTTTCTGATATTATGAAATTTGTAGGGTATATTACTTTCACGAATCTTTCGAAAATAAATCAAGTTTGTAAGTTTATTAGATTTGAGAAAAAGGTTTTATTTACTTGTTTTTTCAAAATGCTAAAAAAAACCAGGAAATATGGTTCAAAATGTTTTGTTATTAAAAATGTATCTTCATTTTGTATATAAGATTCATGTAACAAGACTTTCATCATTTGAAATAAAATTTAATAATGAGTGTTTTAAGTGAGAATTTTTTAAACACCGTACACTGAGAATCAAATTTTCAAAACCAAAAGAAAACAATATGCAGAAACCCGATTAATTTTTAAATATATATATCCTTTGCTTTTATATTAAGAAATTAACGTTTTAACTAAAAAGTAAGTTAATTTCACTTTTTCCGAATAACGACGATATAAAATTTAACCGACCATTAATTGATGAGGCTGACTCATCAGTCTAGCAACCATTAGATGTATTTTTCACAAATAAAGGTTTTATTTTTCTGATAACTGGAGGAATTCTGTCCCATTCAGCAAAATTGCCTATACTAAAGGAAATGCATTTAAATTTATTTTAAAGATATGAAATGACGTTTAATTCTGTTGATTTTAATGAATGAATGTAAACCTGAATAACTTGTGGATGACCATAGATATATTTCCTTTGACTGTTTATTGTAAATAATATTAATTTCTCAGCATTGGAAAGCTTTCAAGAAACTGATACATAGTACATATTACACAGAAAGAATGTTACTAAAATGTTCTAAATGGTGCAAATTTCTATAATAATTCTGTGTATTGAACTCGAATGTTTTCTGGGATAAAATTATCTTTAATAAAACAAAATAAAATTCTAAACAAAAGTGATATAAAAGCGGCGTTACTTTTTTAGTATTACGTAATTTGTTGGATATATTTTTGTCACGGGTATTTTAAAATAAATGAAACATGGGGAGTTTATTAGATTTGTTAAAAATAAAATTGATTTTGCAAAATGCACAAAAATAAACAGGAAATACGGCTCAAAAAGCGTATTATTAAAAATACATCGTCATTTTATTTTAAATTATGAATCATAAAAGAAGACTTACATCATTCGAAACAAAATTTCATAATCAATGTAGTAAATGTAATGGCTACTAAAGCAGTGAAAATTTTAAATACCGTACATTTTGAATCAAATTTTCAAAACAAAAAAACAACTATATGTAGAAATCTGATTAGTTTGAAAATATATACAGGGTGTCCAAAAAGTCTGGAAACGGTCGAATAACTCGAGAAATATACATGAGATTGAAAACGGAAAACTGCATGTTCAATAATTTTGAAAAATTTCTTTAGCGATATCAAAGTTGCCTCTCACCTCTTTGCCCGGGGGGGGGGGGGCAACTTCGAAATCTTAAATGATAACACCCATTTTTTATTGAAGATTCGGATTCTATGGAAAAAAATACGTAACTTTTATATTTAACATTTTCTTCGAAACATCGTAGATGGCGCTGTAATCGAGTAAAATGCTGTGAGAATCGTTACCATTGCAATGTCTGGAAACGCTCGAATAACTCGAGAAATATACATCGGATTGAAAAGCGGGAAAATGCACGTTCAATAGTTTTGAAAAATCTATTTAGGGATATCAAAGTTGCCATTTTTCTAAAATATTAAACATAAATTTTTCCATTTTTCAATCTGATGTATATTTCTCGAGATATTCGAGCGTTTTCAGACATTGCAATGATAACTATTCTCACTGCATTTTACTCGATTACAGCGCCATCTACGATGTTTCGAAGAAAATGATAAATACAAAAGTTACGTATTTTTTCCATAGAATCCGAATCTTCAATAAAAAAGGGTTGTTATAATTTAAATTTTCGAAGTTGCCCCCCCCCTTCCCCCCAGGGGGGGGCTGAGTTGGGGGGGGGCAACTTTGATATCCCCAAATAGATTTTGCAAAACTATTGAACATGCATTTTGCCGTTTTTCAATCCGATGTATATTTCTCGAGTTACTTGACCGTTTCCAAACTTTTCAGACACCCTATATATTATTTGCTTTTATATTCAGAAATTAATGTTTCAGTTAAAAATTAAGTTAAATTCATTCTTTCACAATGCAGACGAGATTAAATTTATCCGACTCTTAATTGTATTTTTAATTATGAGTCATGTAAGAGGGCTCACATCATTTGAAACAAAATTTGACAATAAATGTAGCAAATATAATGAACACTTAAGCAGTGAGAATTCTAAATACTTTATATTTTGAGTCAATTTTTCAAAGCAAAATAAAACGTTATGCATAAACTTGATTAGTTTTAATAGATATATATTCTTTGCTTTTATCTTTAGGAATTAAAGTTTCAATTAAAAAGTAAGTTAATTTCACTCTTTCCCAATATCGAAGAGATTAAATTTATCATATGTTTAATTGATGTGGCTGTCTCATCAATGTAAAAGTAGTCTAGCTATAAATGGATAAAACTTCCATAATTAATTGGTTTTTTCCGACAACCGGAGGGATTCAATCTCACACAGCAAAAATGATTATGCTAAAGGAAATATATTCAATTTATCTTAAAGTTATTGAATAACGTTTATTCCATCATACTCTATTAAACGAATGCTAATAAAAACTGAATTATTTTTGAGTGTCCATAGATAATTTTTTTAACCTTAGTTATTAATGTTCATACTATTAATGTCTAAGCTTTTAAAGGCTTTGATGAAACTAAAACATCGTATATATTTCACAGACAACATGTTACTAAAATGTTTCAAAAGATGGAGTTTATTTCAATAAATTTGTTTTAACCTCGAATGTTTTCTGCGAAAAAAATATTTTGAATTAGATAGAAATTTCAAATATTATATAATATTATTATTTCAAATATTATATAATATTATATAATATAGAAATTTCAAAGATTTTGGTACTTTGTACATATGTGGAAATACTTTTTCTTTGATCTTGTGAAATTAAAGCACTTTTGAGAGTTTATTAGATTAAGAAAATAAGAAAGATAAACCCTGCAAATAACTCAAAACTGAACTGAGAACACAGTACAAAACTTATTTAGTAAAAATATATATTTCCTTTTATTTAGGAGTCTAGTTATTAGGAGTCAGTTATTTAATAACGAAAACTAGTAACTATTTCATAACAAACAATTTTTTTCAGATATATCTCAAAAATCGATATATTGATATTTTACGTTCGATAGTTTTGTGATATAGGTGTCTCTAACATGATATATATAAAAGGTTATATATATATACACTATATATATATATATATATATATGTGTGTGTGTGTGTGTGTGTGTGTGTGTGTATATATCTTGAAAATATCTCTCCTGATTAATTGTTCTTCCATGCCGTATCTTTTGAAGCCATATTTAGCAAGAACATTTATGATTACAGCGGAATCTCTTCCGTTGCCAAAATTCTTATTCCGTCGCCAAAATTCTTATTCCGCCGCCAAAATTCTACAAATATATGTATAATCACACCCATTAATATACAAATAATCCTTATCTCCTGTCCTTCTCCATATGCAAGTGCGATCGACCATCATCCAGGAAAGAAACGTCATAGCAAATGCCATATTTGTATCATAATCTTTGTATTCAAGTTGTTGCATATTGCTGATTTTTCTTTGAAAGTAGTGTGGTGCACTCCATTAGATATTTTCGTATCGTCTTAGGAATTAAATCTTGTTATCATCTATTCACTGTTCACTTTTGTGTCCCCTGTGAGCCTTTGGTGATCGCAGTCACAACATATGACTCTTAACAGTTAGAGAACCCATTTCTCCACACTCCTGAATCATGTTTTCAGTAAATTAATTGGTAAATAGCTTTTACGCAGATTATGACAGATTCAAATCTCAGAAAACTTTAGATGCTTTGTTGGATTTTTGTATGTAAAGAACAGCAAAAGTAACACTCGTTGTAGTAACGTGATATGTATGGTTAATTGAGCTTTTTCTCGGGCTGTACGTCGGTTTTAACTCTATGTTTATATAGAAAATACAACAGGCGATTTTGCGATCTAATTAGACTTCAGATTGCAATTCGAGTTTGGTCGTGCTCTTTTTGCAAATTCTCCGCTATGTAAATGAGAGTAATTTCAAAATTCCCCTTATGAATAACTTTTTGGAAGTATTTTTTCGCGGAATTATTTCCATATCTTTATAGTTTACCTAAAAAGTACAGTATTATGTCGATTGTTATATTGAGATACGATTTTTAGAGGTGCCTGTTCTATTAAAAACATCCAATATATGAAGTTAAAATAAATAAATAAGGGACTGTTACTTTTCAGTGTATCGAAATATTTGCATGTAATTTATGTGATTTATATTATTTATATTTTATAAGATTATTTTTTAATATTCCGTATGAGACTAAAATTTTGAAAACTAAAATTACTCATACGATGGCGAGAAATTGCAATACTAAATATTAAGATACAAAAAAATTGTTTTTAGAAAACAATTATTTTAATACTAGAAATTTAGCATCAGCGTTCTTGATCGCGTTATATGGTACATGAAAACTTTTAAATACGTAGAACAAAATGCATAGAGATAGTCATTGGCAGTCATAAGATAGTCATTATGCTTATAATTAATTTATTTCTTCAACAATGAGAAACCGCCCTGAAAACTTTTTCAAATTTTTATTTAAATTTTCTACAAGACTTAATAGCAAAGTTTGTAATTAAATTCTCCTAATGATTTTCTATCCATCATATGTAAAAATTATTTTCATTAGGCATCACAGCAGCATATATATGAGCTTTATAAATAAATTCATTGGTGATTGGAAATTAAAAAGTATTTCCAACAGAAGATATGCACATACAGAAAATCACATTATTTTCCATCAAAATATTTATAACTGAATTTATTTTACACATTCCTATATCTAATGTTATATAAAATAAACACACACACACAAAAAACAACTCTATATGTTTTGATGAAAATTAATTAAAGTATTTTTGTTACATGCATCTTTTTTCCGTTATCATGCGAAATAAATGGATTCGCCTCTGTGCTTAGATTTTTAGATACGAGATTTCTTATTCGAAATAAAGAAGCTAGAAGAATTTGCTTTTGAGAAATATATTACTTGCATTCAAATAAATAGATGGTGTATGTACTTTAGAAAAATGGATAGTTTAAAAGAAATTCATTTATTTGCTGAAAAGAAAACTGTTATTTAGTTTCGTTTTTTCCAGTTTTCTAAGATAAACAATTACTTATATAAAATTGTTCATGTTTTTGATTTTGTGTAAAATAAGTTACGAAAGATATTTTCTTAATCTACGACTCACAACTCTCCTTTTTTGTTACTTCATACTCACGAATAAATCTATATTTTAATAAACATAGAAAAATATTTTTTTCAAATAATGGATTTGTTATTTTTCTTTTGATGAATATTTGACATTGTAAAACAAACGCCTTTCATTTCCTTTGCTTAAAACAAAACTGTTATTTAGTTTGCTTTTTGTTTCTTTTTGTATAATAAAAAAATGTATTTAAATAATGCCGTTCATATTTCAGATTTGCAGAAAAAAACCTTACGAAAACCTATCTTTGCAATCTATGACTCTCCCCGATCCTTTTTTTTTTTTACCAATTTATGTACGCAAGTTAAAGCACATTTTTATAAACATTGAACAAAATGTTTCCAATAATAAATTTGTCCTATTTCCTTTTTTCGAAGGTAGGGTGTTCAATGGTACTTGTATAACATACAATAAAGTATGTGAAAATTTAGAAACACTTTTCGTACTTTACGTATACATTTATATAAATTCAGACTTCAGATGTTGACCGCCCGACCAGTCCATATGGCCTCATGCCCACGAATTCTGCGCACCCTGAGACCATACGGTCTCATGGCAGATTATCATGGCCCAAGATTGACGAGTATACAACTAGTATACAACTCGCAGACAATATTTACTGATAGCGTGAAGTCAAATGCATAAAAGGCAGTTTGGGTGGCTTCGAGAACAGTAATCAAATTCAGGCAGGGTGGTCAACGTGTTAAATTTATGGTTTAAGCGTATCATTCAATTCTTTCTTCATTATGAAACAGATCTAAAGTGCAACAGTACACTTTTACTTAAAATTTATTTATTTATGAGTTTTCGAAGTGAAACCTTTTTTACTCCGTCACAAGTCTAAACTTAACTGAAGCAATTGAAAACAACTTTATTTCAATTGGAGAGAGTAATCACATATCCACAATTAATGCATCTATTTTTGTGATACATATTTTTTTTTCAATAGATTGCAAAATAAGAAGATTCACTTATGCACTCAAAATTATCCATTAGAGATTTGTTGTCAAAATAAAAGAAACTATAAACATTTCATTTTCTGAAATATATTAACTTTGTTCTTGTAAGTAGTCTGCGTATGTAATTAAAAAAATAGATAAAATAAAACTACTGCGTTTCTTTTCCTTTGCTTAAAACAAAAGTGTTATTTAGTTTCTTTATTTTTCATTATTGAAAGAAAACAATGTTGTTAAATGAATTTGTTTTAATTTCTGCGTTTACAAAACTTATGACTTTATATTTGCAATATCTTAAATACATGAACTGAAAAGAAAATCTTTCAAGTAATAAAAGTATTATTTTTTCCCATTTTTATTGATTTGTAAAACATAATAAAACATATGAAAAAATAATTTTAAAATATTTAGCATGATCTACGTACCATTTTATGCAAACTGAGTGTCAAAATATGTACTTTAAGCATATTAATAAAACAAATTATGATTGGAAAGAAGATACAAAATGACAACTCTGAAGAAATTTATTCTCAAGAAAATGTACATTGATGGCTTTTCGAAGTGAACATTTTTACGAAGGCCCATGTTTAAAATTTAATGAAACAAAAGAAAACAACAATATTTGAGTTAATAAACATTAATTTTTACATTGCTAAACAGCGTAAAACCAACAAAATGAAAATGCCTAAGCCGAGAATCGGGTCCGGGCCCTCGGAATAACGCTCCAGAGCTCTACCACTGAGCTACGAGGAAAATACCCAACTTGTCATCTCTCACTCATATATGTCGGTAAAGCTACAACCACAATGCAAGACGGAAATAGCATCATGAGTACACAAATCCTGTGGTAAATGTGAGACGACATATAAAGCCACACAAAGGCCAGCATAGAATCAATACATATAAGTAAATTACAATTAATTTTTCAATTAATTTTCAGGAGGCAAATTTGCCCGAAACCAATGAATTATAAACATGAATTTTTGTATTGATAAACTAAGCTTGAAACCGACAGAGTGAAAAATGTTCAAGCCGAGAATCGAGCCTGGGACCTTGGAATAACGTTCCAGAGCTCTACCACTGAGATACGAGGACGATACCCAACTTGGCATCTCTCACTCACATATGTCTATAATGTTGCAACCGCAACGCAAGATGGAAATGTCATCATAAGTGCACAAATCGTTTGGCAAATTTGAGACGACATTTAAAGCCACACAAAGTCCAGAACAGAATCAATACATTTAAGTAAATTACAATTATTTTTTCAATTAATTTTCAGGAGTGAAATTTGCTCGAAACCAATGAATAATAAACATGAATTTTTACATTGCTAAACTGAGCATGAAATCGCCAGACTGAAAAATGACCAAGGCGGAAATCGAACCCGGTTCATTAGAGTAACGCTCCAAGGATCTACCACTAAGCTGCGAAGATGATACGTAGCTTGCCATCTCTCACTCACATATGTTGGTAAGGCTTTTCAACCGCAGCAAAAGACCGAAATGGCATCATATGCACAAAAACGATTCAGTGTTCGAACATTTTACACTCTTCTGTTTTACGCTCAGTTTAGCAATGTAAAAATTGATGTTTATTATTCACTGGTTTCGGGCGAATTTAACTCTTAAAAATTAATTGAAAAAATAATTATAATTTATTTTTATTTGAATTGTTGAGAGTAATTTTTTTGCTTTTTAAAATTATATTTCATTACTTTAAGTTTATAAATTAGCAATTAATTGTATAAACAAATATGTTGAGGTTAGTAGAATTTTCTTTTCCAGAAATATAGACTCTTCTTTATAATAAAAGAAACAGTGTGTATTTTAAGAAGAAAATTTGGATATTCTACAGAGAATGTACTGCTATTTTTTTTATTTTTTAAAACAAATTGAACGAAATATATCTTATGTTAGATTTTGCATAAACAAGCTTTGTTTTTTCCTACACACTGATTAAAAATTTGCAGCAAACTGTCCAGTTATTTGACTGTTTTTTATAGAAAATGGTAAGATAACCATAATTTAACTCTATCTCGACCATATTATTGCCCAAATTATGATCAGAATAGAGTTAAATTACGGTTATGTAACCATTTTCTATAAAAACGGTCAAATGACTGGACAGATTGCTGCAAATTTTTAACAGTGCATATAAATAAGCAATATAATAGGCATTATACAACATGCCTATAATTTTAGTATTTATTTTTTATACTATGGACTTTCAACATATTTTGCACAGTCACTGGAGTTTTGTATTTTGCGTTTATTGTTGCTGTTAAGTGTGATAAAAAAATAAATATAAATCCTAATAGAAGACTTCCATACATAGAAAAGATATAAAGGAAGAATTAAATCGCTTTGCTAAATGATACTTTTAAACAGGATCTCAAGTTAGCTGCAATAAAAGGAAAAAAACTCAATTTGAAATGGTGAATGTAAATATATACATAGTCGAAGATTTTTTCGTGCAATACAGATTTTTTTTTATCATACAGCGAAATATTGAGATTCGTCTCGGCATTTAAGTTGATCGATGAGGGATTTGTCGTGAGATAACAGGTGAAATTGCTTTTCATAAATAGAGCAACTTCTTTCTAATAAATAGATGAAGTATATATACTTTCGGAATAAAACTGGGCAATGAAAAGAAATGCATTTAATTTACTTTTTAAAAAGACATATTTGTTAGGTTTTTTTTTTCCTTTTCATTTTTTTATAAAAAAATAATGTATTTGAATAAAAATTTTATTTGACGTTTTCTTCGTAGACAAAATTAACAAAACTATGATTTGTCAGCTCATGATTATATTTTTTTAATTTTTCATTCACGGATAAAATGTTATATATTAAATATTAATGATATCTTGAAAATTAAAATATAAGAATTGTTGCTTAAAATGCTTTTTGGCGAATTGATTCATAAAACATCCAATAAAATATGTTAAAACTCATATAAGAACTTTGTTATATTTATATATATATATATATATATATATAATAAGATTTGCTATCGTTTAATGGATAGAACTATGCACTTGTTTTTATGTATTTGAGGTTAACTAGAAAACTTTTTAGAGATTGAAAGTAGTTAAAA
This sequence comes from Maratus michaelseni, assembly GCA_963931845.1. Classification (NCBI taxonomy): domain Eukaryota; kingdom Metazoa; phylum Arthropoda; class Arachnida; order Araneae; family Salticidae; genus Maratus; species Maratus michaelseni. The sequence continues at coordinate 298,974,119 of OZ007588.1, forward strand.
ATCAGAAAGAAGATATCTATGCTAAGAAAATAAAATTGTTATCGAAGAAAAACTTTGTTAAAGTGTCTTTCAAAATGTAAAGTTAAAAAGTCCTAGGTGTGTTAAAGAAAAATGAATTTTTTAAGGTAAATACAGCTGAACCCGTTACGAGAAGCAAAGAAATCATAAAAGTCGTTCTATTGTCTGTTATTCGTAATGCCCGTAAATATACTTGTTTGGCCGAAAACGGGCCCAAAAATAACCAGAGATGAATGATTATGGAATATAATCTACAGGGCACTAATTACCTAGTGCTCGTTGTGATTAGAGCAAATGCGGTAATACCCCGGTTAGAAGCCTTATTATCGTCTATCGGATTATCTACCTACTACCATGAGCTAATGATAAGGGAAAGGGTCGTGAAAAAGTCACCAATAAATATTTTTAATGATACTTATTATGTGATGACCTGTTGGGATATTAAGTATAGATTTATGATTGGCAATTGGAATAGTCAAAATTAATAATAAGAAGGAGGCGACATTTATTGAAGATCAGTAAGTAAGCTGTATTAAAAGTGATGTGGTAAAATTGATAAAAAAAATCTATCATAAAAAGTAAATAGATAGATTACGCTACACTAGAAAATTTAATAAATAAATTCAAAATTTATTCATGCTAATTCAAGAGGTAAATGTAAAGAAAGAAAATACATAATATAATTAAATTATTTTTTTTATTCAATGATGAGATATAATCAGCAAATCAATATATAAAGTACATTTTATTACCATACCTTTCAATATTATTTTATTATGATTAATCTCATTAATTTCTTCATACATTTTGTGTTGATAACAACATACTCCTTTTTCTTCTACTTATTATTATTATTATTATTATTATTATGTTATATAGTTTCACTCATACACACAATACACTTGAGTATTCAATTTATTTTGATACTTTTAAAATATGATACCGTATTTAGCAGACGAACATTGTTCAATAGATTATTTTAATAGTTCATTACCCATGTTTCATATGGTAAATATTCATGTTGCAACATGTAACATTAGTACGCTCAGATGTCATAACCCTGCTAACACTAGGACTATAAGTTGTGCTTACAGGTTTGCTTCAGAGAGTCAGTACAATCAGTTTAGCAACAATTCGAAATCTGTCGCTGCGCTTCTTACGGGTGGGTTGGCAATTTATCCATAATCCTCGACAATAAATGTGGTCAACTTCGTAAGAAAGAAAAATTGATTTGAGTGGGATAGGTATTTCTACACTAAACGCGAGAGAATATCCTGGCTATGCGTATTTGTGCAGCTGGTACCGCTCCTTACTTATGCAAAAGTTCTATTTGAGAACCCTTGACACGTCATAGTAGGTTTTTTGTCTTCTCACCTCTACAAAATTTCAGAGAAAAAGATATTGCTTCCAGGAGCAAAATATTTATTTTGGAAATGAAGGCATAATTTTTTTAAAGTTAACCTCACGGTCTGACCTTGTCAATTCGATTGGTGGTGGCGTACATAAGCATCTCGTGGATTGGTGCTTTATTATGTCGACCCATTGCATAATCGCGGTAAGCGAGTGTTTACGTGCTGTTCCATACTGCTGGTCCCTTGTTCCCTGGATCCAGTGCTATAAATTCACTTAATTGCTTCATGTATATTATTTCTGGCAGCTAGTCAGACAAGCATTAAGTTAATTGTAACCAGTGGTATTGTTGATCATTTATTATCCCAATTACACATTTGGGTGAAACCGTGAGACCACGATGGCTAAATGTTTTAATGCAATCTATTTTTTTAAATGATGCATTATGAAGCGTACCGATACAAAATTAAAAATGTAGGAATCTATGTACTCTAAGAAATAGTTGTGACCAAATTTCACATATTTGATTTTAAAATTACTCTCTCTCCTACAGAAATAATGAATATCTTAATTATAATGAAATATTAAATAAATTAGCATTTGCATCTATTTAAATGCAACAATGATGAAAATCATAAACACACACATAATTAAATTAATAACTGCTATTAATTGCTCTAACTATCTTTAATGCTAAAATGAACTTAATATCAAAAAGGTTAACATAAAATGTTTAGTCTTAACTTTGTTACTGTTATTTGTTTAGACTGGATCTTTAGCCTTACTCGAACTCTTTAGACAAAATCACAGTACTGAAATCAAAGCCTGTAAAGAACTAGTAATTCCAAAGGACATGAACGACGTACATTAATGAAACTGATCACTTTTTCCTTTCCTGGAAATACTCGGTTCGTTCTTTTGCAGAAATAGAATTTACGAAAGTGAGTATATTTCAGCTTTAATTAGACCATGATTTTTATTTATTATGTTTACATCCACGCACGAAAGTATGTATATTTTTAAATGCTAAAAAATAATTTGTTATATAATGAATTTGTTATATTATCATCTGTTTCTTTTTTGTTGATATTTTGCTTTCATATGCAGCATTTAATAATAAAATATATAAAACATTCTGAGAAACACTGATACCTTTGTCTCTCTTTTGGAATTTGAAGCTTTGTTTTTATGTGTATGTATGTATAAACAATGTAATCCATTTAATACATAATGATATAAAATGTGGATGAATAAATCATTAATGATTACGTTACTTATAAAATGAGTTGTCAAATTAATTTAGACAGTCATTAAAATTTTGTATATTCAGTTTCTTTGTGCCATAATTAGTAACATAAATGTGATAGTAAAGGCAAATAACAAACCTAACGGAAGACAATTATAAGCCGTTAAAGAAATGCTTAAGAAAACATTTTTTGGAAACTGTTTTATTTAAAAAAAATTAACACGATATAAAGCAGACTTGCCAAGTCTCCGGCTTTTTGAACACCAGTATTATATTAGAAAAAATGTTGTTCTCTTAAATCGCCGAATGTTCCGATTACATAAAACAACATTTTCTGTATTAAAATACTGGTGTCCAAAAAGCCGGAGACTTGGCAACTCTGATAAAGTTATCTGGAAAAAAGACAATTTAATTAAATTGGTGAAAGTAAATATATGTATAGTCAAAGTATATTTTTCGTGCGATATACATTTTTCCATTACAATGCGAAATAACGGTATTCACCTCGGTGCTTATCTTGATCGATTAGGGATTTGTTGCATAGAAAAAGTTCAAAGTCGGGAGAATTTGATTTTCAGAAATATAGCAGTTGCTTTATAATAAATAGACCGTATACGTACTTTTTTTATAAGAAAATTGAACAACGTAAAGAAACGCATTTCATTTTCTTTTAGTTAAAACGAAATTATATTCAGTTTATCCTTTTACCATTTTTTAAGAACAAATTGTACTTGAAAGAATGTTTCGTATTTTAGTTTTTGCGTTAAGGAATGTTACGAAAATAAATATATAATTAAATAGTTTGTAACTGTATAACATATATATTCCGTTTTATAGTGTAGTGGACTAGCTACTTTCTTATAAAGGCAGTTTAGTTTCTTGAATAAGAACATTCTCTGGATAATAACCTGCGTGCGAAAAATCGGCATCTATCGTTCGTTTTATTTTACTTTTTCGAAGAGTATTTGTGGCTCTGGGAAACTGTGGTTAGTAGTTTTCGCTGTGGATTTATGGAAATTAGGCTACGCTGGTAAATTTGCTGAGCTTAATATTAGTATAGAAAGTTCGTATTAGCGGATTCTGGGTCGGGTCCTACGTTGTGAAGGCTCATTAGAACAAGGGACTGGTATTGGAGTTAAAGTTTGCCACGTGCTGTGAAGGATTGGAAATTATACAGTTAAGATAAGTGCACGTGTTCAGTTTAGTAAGAATAAAATTTGTTTATCCTTAAAAAAAAAGTGATCGGCGAAAACGGGTTACTAATTTTAGTGACATTTGTAAACTTACTAAAGTTGTGAGATAACATTTAATGTAGCGATAGTCTTGCTTAATATCGAAGCCATATACTTAAGCGATTTTTGAATTTAGTAATCTTGTATTTTATTTTATTCTCGAGTATTAATCTAAGGACAAATGATTGTGAATTGCATCATAGTATGGGCAAATTTTAAAAACGCGTAATGGAAGATCGTCTTAATCTCGTTTTAATAAACAGTGTTTTAAATATATAACTTGACTAAGTCTGTACTTCAGGGTTGCGTCTCTGCTAAGCACGCAACAAAATACACGGGTGTAAATACATTTTGTTAAACGATTAAAATAGTTTACAAATTAAATTCTTTTATATTTCTTAGCGTATTCCATCTTTTCAAATTAATCTTTTGAACATACAAAACAATATTTAAAAAAAAAATCAGAAACTGTATTATTTTATATATTTAAAAGAAGAATTATTGAAGATAAAGTTTTACATATGTGACAGTTCTAGATAAGACAACGTTCCAAGTCTAAAGTTTGTTGAAACAAACAGTAACAACTCTATTTGGATAGTTCAAAGAAAATAAATGCACAGTTAAGGTATATTTTTGGGGACATCTAGTTTTTCGTTACACGACGAAATAAAAGAATTTATCTCGTTCCAAAAGTGGATCAATAAGGGATATGTTGTTGGAAAACTTTTTAATAAATATAGGAACTTCCTTCTAATAAATACGCTGAGTAAGTATTTTACGAAGAAAATTTGATATTGTAAAGGAAATGCTTTTCATTCTTATTTCTTAATATAAAATGCTATTTAGTTTTGGTCTTTTTCCCTTTTACTGAAATATTGAAATATTGGGAAAAGAAATTCCATAAACAATAGTCATGAACATCAAATTATTTTAGCTTTTCTTAAAGTGCGACTCATTTTGTTTTCATACTACATCCATGCATGGATATATATTTCAATACATATATCTGTTTTATAATATAAATTCTGCTCCTTTTAAAAAATTCCAAAACGTTTTCAACCGAAACTCGGTCATCATCAGTGGAAAAAATGATGATGAATATAGATGACCGAGTTTCGGTTGAAAACGTTTTGGAATTCTTTAAAAGGACTTTAATGTGCTTTTAAATGTTTTTATGCATGTTTTTACGCACCTACAAGCAATATGTTTACATTTAGTTGTATCGTAATGAATTTTAGCTTTTAAACAAGGTGAATTTGCACTGAAATTTTAACTTTTATTAAATTCTGCTCCATTTATTATTTTTTTATTTATCGGCAAAACATACAATGAAATATATGAACATATTTTGCGAAACCATAATATTGTCCGGTCTTTATTGTTACTTCATGTAATGTTTTCTTTTTTTTAACATATAAATAAGCAAATGTATATATTTTATATTTTTATATATAACCAAAGAGTAGTGTTACTGAATTAAATCAATAAGTTTAATTTTTGCATTTATAATACAATAAGCTGCCAAATTGGAATTAATATAACGTATTTTTTAACTTATGGTGGTGGAATTGTATTTAGGATTGAAAAACCCCACAAACATCACACTAGAAGACTTCCATACTAGAAAATGATAGATAATCAGTTTATAAAAAATACACTGCAAAAAAAAAAAATCATTTTACAACCAGTACAAATTTCGTATTCTTACAGATATTTTTTCCCAATCAAATGATTTCCTGAATGTGTCAGAAAGTCTTGAATACGGATTTGGGAATATCCTTCACAAATAATAGTGCTAAAAGTCTAGTTGATTTAACATTTTCGTCGAGGCTTTGGAATTTTTTTAACATTTTAAAAAGATTTTCTGTATTTTATCAGTATAATTTCAGTATTTTTATGTTTTTTTCATTTTGCAGTATAGCGATAAAAATAAATTATACAGCTTTAGAAAAAAAATTAAATTTAGCATAATATATCAAGGTTATTCTAAAATCAATATTTGAAATACTTTTTCACTCATTCACGAAATCCACTTTCATCAAGAAAAACTAAATCCGGAAAAAATATAAGAATTTCATTGACTATTAGCGGAATATTTTTTTTAAGTGTAGTTTTTAAATAAGACTTTAAATTCGATCTATAGTTAACCGAAACATAAGAAGAAGAACTCTATTTGAATTGGTGAATTTAAATATATGTTTAGCCAAAGAATATTTTTTCGTGCGATGTAGCATTTTCCATAACTGAGCGAAATAGCGAGATTCACATCATTGTTTAAATTCATCGATTAGGGATTTGTTATAGGAGAAAAAGTCAAAGTCAGGCGAATTTGCTTTGCAGAAATTTAGCGAGAGACTTTTAATATAGATTGTGTACCATGCGAAAAAAAAAATGGATATTGTAAAGAAAGTGAGTGTCGTTGACATTGGTTAAAAGATTATATGAAAGTGCACTCTTTTTTCTTTTTCTATGAAAAGAATGAATGAAATATTTCTAATATGTTTCCATTATAATATGTTCCAGAATATTCAATGCTATTACATTACATATTAATATATTTTTCCAAGTTACGGAAGTGAAGTCTACATTTATGTTTTTTTCCACATGTTGCATTCACTTTCTTTTCATAAATTCACGTAGAAGTATAGTTTGTTCAAATTTAAAAATTATATAAAAAAATTATTCGGTTACATGTGTTATCTCATGTCATTTTTGAGAAATAACCTGAAAATATTTGTATTTGTATATTTGTATTTGTATATATTTGTATTTTTATATTACCTATTTGTTAGGAAAAAATATTTGCCAATCAAAGGACTCGTCCTATTAATAGAGGTCAAATCTGAACGGATTAAAAAATAACTTCTGGTACATGAAAACACATGATTATTAAAATATTTCAAATCATTATCTAAAAATTTCGCCTTTTAGACAAGCTGTAGGTTGCCAAGCCGTTTGCATACACTGTACCACACTGCGATGCATTTGAAGCATTTATGATTAGTGATAGATTTTCCCAGTTCTATGATACCAGTCCTATTATGGCTGATGTTATAAGTTTATTGCTTGGCGAAACCATTTACAATGAGTTGTTTTTCGGGGGATATCACTTCTTTTTTTGAAAGAAAATCCTTTCATATACTATATTCCATTTTATTTCAGAAAATCAAAAGAAATAAACGAAAACCGTTCTTTTTTTCATAAATTAAACTTTTATAGAAATGAATAAGAAGAGAAAAAACACTTAGTTTAATTTACAAAAGAATGACACTACTCATAAAATTCATCTAGAACATTACATTAAGATTAATAAAAGCGTGTGGCGTCCCTGGTGGTAATATGTTATTTATTATATTTACATTTAACAACGGATTTGCTGTATTTTGGATATTTGAAAATTGTTTCTGAAATATTCACCATTCAAATCTACTATATATATAAAACACAAACGGAAATTTCGTTCCGTTCCTTATAACTCGAGTTCCGCTGAGTGGATTTTCCTGAAACTTGCACTGTTTGATAGATAATTTTTCACGGAAGGTTTTAGTATCTAACACAACGTCCTACGTAGATTAGTTATAAAATTATGATGGAAAGTTCTGTTATTTTGGACGAAAAGGTTACCACAGGTTATTTGTTTGGCGGCCTATATCGTTGGTGAAAGAATTGAAGCGGCCATATCATTTAGAAAATAAGACAAACGCCTCAAAAATAAAAGAAAAACTTACTAATTTTATTTAAAATAAAATAAGCAAAAAAAATTTTGATGAAAAATAATGTTATAAAACGAAAATATTTAATTTATACGTGAAAGGGAATGTTCGCAATGCTTAAAAAATTATTCAATGTGAAATATACTTGAAACCATATTTGGCAACTTATCGTTTGCGTCAGGTTAAGAAAAATGCATCTGGAAATTTTATTAGATAAAATCTGAGTCACAATTTGATTTGATTTTTGATTTTTGATTTTATTCTTTATTTTATTTTATTTTATTTTTTTTAGTTTTTATTTTTTAATTTATTTATTTTTTATTTTATTCTTTATTTTTTAATTTATTTTTTATTTTATTCTTTATTTTTTAATTTATTTTTATTTTATTCTTTATTTTTTAATTTATTTTTTATTTTTATCTAACTCCTGCGTCATGTGACTTACAGAAGAAACTGGCAGATTTAATTATAAAAATGACTGTAATTCTGAGTAAAATGTTATTTTTTTATTTACGACTAGCTAACCCGCCCGGCGTTGCCCGGGCCCAAGATAATTACAATCTCAGAGAAAGGCGTTACACCCCCCTCCCTCCCCATATCCGCAAATATAATGAATAATTTGTTCAAGAGAACCACCGTCACCTACATTAAGGCGATCATTAAAAAAAGAATTACATTTTCTGATAATTAGAACATTACGAAGACACTACGTTAAAATAGCCGGCAGATGGCACCCCTTCCCGACCTCAATTTCAAATCTGTATCTTAATTAGTTAAATTCTTTTTTCATTAGTAAAAAATGGCAAATATTTCCTTTCATTTTCGCAAACTAAATGGAGGGATCGGCCAGAGAAACAGATCTCTTTGTAGTTCAGTTTTTAATGAAAGCAGATCCCTGTCTGAAACTTTCTCGGATCGTCTTCACTGGCGCCGGCAGATTTTTGGCAGTTTTTTGCTTAAATTTAAAAAAAAATTACCAACCGAATTTTTCAAAAATCACATAGTCAGATGCAGAATATTTTTTTACATATGCTCAGAAATTTTCAAATTGATATCTCAATTAGTTTTCTGAAAATTCGCTAATTAGTAAAATAATTTCGAGTTCGTTCATTTCCGCTTGCAAATCCAATGCGCCGGTTCGTTTCTTTTACCATTTTGATTTAAAAGATGTCATATTAGAAGCGATGGTTAATGAGAATCTAATTAAAATCTTGGGTAATTATCAAAATATTAAAATTTTGAGGCTCAGGTGCACATGGCCAGACCTTGGACTATTTCCAGACTTCTAAGTGGGCTAGATTTTGCTAGCCATCGCCAACAGACACACACAAAGAGCGAAACCTTCTTTTATTAATGTAGATTTTGATTTTACTTTTGATCGCCAAACAACTTGATTTTAAACCAAAAAAGGCATAAACATGACATCGGTCACAATAATGGTACAATAATGCACGTGCATAATAATTGTGTTTTTTCAAGTGTACGACAACATTTGTGGAGTGATTTTTTATATTCAAATGTAAATTTTATAAATAACTGTTAATATTATAAAAATAGAGTCAAATATTTAAATTTTAGTGTAAATTTCTGCAACACACTAATTATTATCACGCATTAAAAAATTGTTCACCATTCATTTCTTTTAAGTTTTCTTTGCAAATATTTTCTTCTTTTTAAAGGTTTTTAAACATATTAGACTAATCTTCTGTAATCGGATCACCCGCCAATTGGCGTATTTACTACACTGTTGGAAATTTCCTTTATATTTGAAGGGGGCTCTTGATGCTGAATCCGATTGCAGCGAATTTGTACTCAGTTATTAGTAAATTTATGGTTTTTCACTATGAAACAAGAGGACAAAAGGATATTTAATATTACATATTTTCAATCTACAATTATTTTACTATCACCAAAAAAGCAATACTTGTAATGTAAGAAAAATACTTTGAAATGCCAATGGTGGCCCAGGAACAATATTTGCTGATTTATCATTTTAACCTAGATAAGAAAAAAAGTACATGGAATTCAGATTAGATAAAATTTTGATTATTATAAAGCAATTTCGGCTAACACAGAGCCATATCCGCTAAACTTAGTGACAAATTAAGGGATTATGAACATTATGGGGTTTATTTAGGCAACAGACGGGAAAATAATCTTGAAAATAAAAGAAATAGCAAGCTTGTTTATTTCTACGAGTTATTATGCTCATTAGAGAAAGGCACAAAAATCTTCGGTTCAAGAATTCACAAAAAAGATTATTACGGAACATTTTGCATAACTAACTTTATTAATCTTTCTCAAGGAGTTTTAATGGTGAAAGATCTATAATTCAGTTAGATACCAATTTGGCATTATTTAAGGGAACGTAGTTTGGCGCGTAATTAACTTTGTTTTTTAGTTAACTCTGGTACATTTGTAACTATATCGTTGCATAAACTTCTAATGTTTGACTTCAAACTTGGCTGTGAACCCCATTAAGGAAGATTGGGAATATTTTATTTGATGCATATTAGAGGATTATTATTTTGTTTTTACCAGAATCAGTTGTCGAGGTTTTTTCCCAGGTTAATGGTTCTATGATTGCAGTTGGTATATAAAATGAAAAGGCAGTGAAAATAACGTTATTTTAATTTTATCCAAACAATTCAGCTTTAAAAACCCACATTTTATGATTCACGTCTCTTTTAAATATAAAAGTTAAACACTGTTGTTTGTGTCCAAATAATTTATTACATTTTTCACTGTATTTATCTGCTGGAATCCAAAGATAGAAAACTGTAGTAGACCTGCCAGAACAGAAAATGGGTACATTACGAAATATAATGTAACCTAGAATGAGATTGTATTTAAGCTACGAGAACCACACATAACACCAAACTGAGAGGCCCGGAGTTCAAGAACTAACAAACGAAAAATGAATAACGCGGACATTATTTGTGTTCAATGGTCTATCTCTGCAATGATTGTAATGCTCTCTATTTTAGAAGTGTGGCGAATCAGAGAACATTTCAATTTCTCTTGGTCGCAGCGGTCACATTTCTCTACCAAACTCTAATATAAATCATCAAATTAAAGAATTGCTTTTTAATATCCCGAATTTTGTATAATGCATAAAATAAGATAATAGTGCAATGGCATTCGCATCGTATTTAGCAATGCGGAAGGACTTTCCAGGTGAAGATCCATATTATTTGAAAATACACGGTCGGATTCTCCATTTTGTTTGATTCAAGGTTCATTTGGAAAATTGACCAGCGCAGCGGGCATAGCTTGCTAGTATATTATACTTCTCTCATACGACCTTTCGATAAAATTGAATGGGTGAGCGTATTTATCAAAACAAACTTAAGAATTCTTGTCAAAATGATGGAAGTTTTGAAATTTTTCGTGGTCCATACATATTCTATAATCTTTAAATTTCCACCAAACATTCACTTAAACTTACATTTTTTACATCAAAACGTGTAAATTTTTAGAAAGAGAATTTTGTGTATTGTTTTCAAAATTTATTTTGTAAAAATTCCTTAGTAACTGTCTGAGTGAACACGAAGACTCATACACAGCGCAGTATTACTTTGCCCCATATATAGTTACGATGGATATTAAAACCTTTCGTCAAGCATAACTCATATTTAACGGATTTCGTTCAAATTTTTACAGCAGGTACCTATAAAGGTGACAACGACGCCTATTTATTACCAAGAATAAATGTCAAACCCTTTGGAAATTATATTAAAAAATAAATGAAAAAGCACAATTAAAGTTCATACGTCACGAAAATTTAGTGCATAACGTCATTTTCACCGGTGGAGATTTTCGTAAATAATAGGATATCAAAAGTTCATGAAGTAACACGGAGAAAAAAAATATGCACGCACAGGGAAATACAATATCAGTACAATGGTCAAATCAGTACAATAAAGGATATTTTCATTTAATAAAAATGGAAAATTAATCTGGGTATTTTTCCTTCCCAGATATACGGAGCTTGGGGGCTATCAAAGCCTGAGAGCTAATGTGCCCGCCCGTTCTGTATGTATGTACGTAATGCGATAACTCGTGATAGAATTATCCGTTTTGCTTCAAATTTTGTTTACAGGTTCATTCTAATAAGGGGCTTCCATGATTAGTTTTGGGAGTTCATTGGTAAAGTATAAGGGGGGGGGGAATGGGGGGCTAACTCCCCCTTAATTTAGATAAATGGGTTTTTCATGCAGAAGTATCCGTTTTTCTTCAAATTTCGTATATAGGTTCATTGTGATAAGGTGCTTCCCTGATTATTTTTGGGAGTTCATTAGTTAAGTATAAAGGAGGGGAAACGGGGGGCTAACCCCCATAATTTAGATAAATGGGTTTTTCATGCAGAATTATCCGATTTTCTTCAAATTTTGTATATAGGCTCATTGTGATAAGGCACTTCCCTGATTCGTTTTGGGGGTTCATTGGATAAGTATAAAGGGGGAAAACGGGGGGCTAACCAACTTAACTTAGATAAATGGGTTTTTCATGCAGAATTATCCGATTTCCTTCAAATTTTGTATACAGGCTCATTGTGATAAGGCACTTCCCTGATTAGTTTTGGGGGCTCATTGGATAAGTATAAAGGGGGGAAATGGGGGGAAATGGGGGGCTACCCCCCTTAATTTAGATAAATGGGTTTTTCATGCAGAATTATCCGATTTTCTTTAAACTTTGTATATAGGCTCATTGTGATAAGGCACTTTTCTAATTAGTTTTGGGAGTTCATTGGTTAAGTATAAAGGATGGTAAACGGGGGGCTAATCCCCCTTACTTTAGATAAATGAGTTTTTCATGCAGAATTATCTGATTTTCTTCAAATTTTGTGTATAGATTCATTGTGGTAAGGCGCTTGCCTGATTAGTTTTGGGTTTTCATTTGTTAAGTATAAAGGGGGAACGGGGGTGGCTTACCTCCCTTAATTTATATAAATGGGTTTTTCAAGCAAAATTATCCGTTTTTTTTCAAATTTTGTGTATAAATTCATTGTGGTAAGGCGCTTGTCTGATTAGATTTTGGGCGTTTATTGGTTAAGTATAAAGGGTGGGAACGGGTGCTTATCCCCCCCCCTCCTTAATATATTGTCGATTTCTTTATTTTTCGAGTGGCATATTATTCTTTGAAAAAATAGCATAATATACAATTAGTGTGAATAGCCTGTGAGCTCAATGCCCTCAGTTTAACTGGGCAGTTTTCTTTTTTTATTTAAAAATCTTGACGCAGTTCGAGTTTAAGAAGTTGAGATTTACTGCTAAATGACATAAACTACTATGAAAATAAACCTGGTGAATTATTATGCTGGTTTATGTATGTATTTAAAAAGTTGCATCTGATTACTCTTATTAGATAAATTACTCCTGTTTGCATTTAATAACAGATGAACGGCTTCTGTATACTAAATTGTTTAAATATTGGGAAGAGGTGGCGAGAGGTAGGGAGACGTGTAAACAAACGGGTAGACAGACAGGTAGAGAGACGGATAGCGACATAGATAAGCTAACAGGTACCGAAACGAGTAGACAGACGGTTAACGAGACAGGTAAAAAAGAGGGTTGACAGAGGGGTAGAGAGATGGGTAGGGAGAAGGGTAGCGAGTCGAGTAGTGAGACCGGTAGACAGGATGTAGATGGAAAGGTTGCGAGACGGGTAGCGTGGTGGGTAGAGAGACGAGTATAGAAATGTGTATAGAGACGAGTTCACAGACGGGTAGAGAGGGGTATATATACATACAGACGTGTCGTGAGACGGTTAGTGAAACGGGAAGCAAGACAGTTAGAGAGACGGATTGACAGATGGGTAGCGAGACAATTAAAGAGTAGGGTAGAAAGACAGATGGATAGTGAGATGGGTATACAGACGAGTAGAGAGACAGTAGACAGATGGGTACGGAAACAGACATGGTATAGAGACACGGCTAGACATACGGGTAGTTAGACGGGTAGATAGACGGTTAGAAAAACAGATAGGCGTGTAGAGAGACCAGTAAAGAAATATGCATAGATGTAGAGAGATGTGTAGAGAGAGAGTCAATCGGGTAGAGAGATGGGTAGAAGAACGGATAGTGAAACAAACAGATTGTAGAGAGAGCCAGACAGACAGAGAGGCAGAAGAAAAGTCTGGGGTTTGATGTAGTAAAGGGGCAGGAGGACCGCCTCATAGGAAATAACCAAGAAGTACAATCTTTGAAGTATTTTTTTTTTCAATTTCGCCGATATGGAGATTTAATGTAAAATTTATCTTTACAGAAGTCATCGAACGATTTTTTATGTACTTTAGTAGGAATTTAGGCTAAAATTTGGTAATTAGGTTTGTAGCAAAGCATGTTATCAATGTGGTTTGAAGTGTACGAGTTTCTATAAATAGTTATTCAAATAAACAAGGAGGAATATTTTTTAATTCAAATGTAAATATTTGCTACAAATAAAATGTTGCATTAATGAAATTAAATTTGCGTTAAACTACGCTTGTTAAAATACGCTCTTTGCTCCAAATCCGATTACGAAACTTTAAAAAGCTTGGAATTTTAAAAGATTCGGCTTTTTTTTTTTTTTTTTTTTTTTTTTTTTTTTAAGTTTTGAGTAATACCCGCTTAAGAAAATGAGATGCTTTGCCAAATGTTATAAAAAAATATATATGAAAACATAACAGTATATACGAATTTATATATGATATTTTGTAATTCTATCATTTAATTTGCTCTTTTTCATATATTGTATCTTCTTTATATCGTAATTGTTAACCCCATGTTCTCAGCAATATCACTCAGACTAATCCCTTTGAGGAAAGTCCTAGTAAGTTATTAATTACTCAATTACAAAATTATTTTTCAACGTATTTTGCTATTTACTTAAAACAATTTTATTATTATTTACCAAATTTAGATGAAATATACGTTGAATTTATTACATATATATTACATATATATTATTATTTAAAGAAAATCAATATTTCGATCTTAAATTAAGAAAATGTTGGAATGTATGTTCGCTCCCGGTTCAGTTTAGCATGTTAATGAATGATTGTTACGCATTTTACAGTTTGTCTTGTGCTATCTAGAACCTAAAACATTAGAGCTTCCAGAAAATCTACTCCGTTAAGAAAGTTATACTCTGTACTTTCAGAGAAAACTCTTCACCACATGCTACACAATCTATAATTTTTATCTTCTGTATGTTTGTAGCAAAATTTTTAGTAGCAAAATTTTTGTAGTAATTATTTTTCGGCTTAATTATGCTTTAGCCTGTCTATAAAATGTATTTTACTTTTATTAATATTTTATATTTAGAGTGGCTTTTTATGGTTCACGAAACTTCTTGTTGTAATAATAATTAAGTAATTTTATTTGAAAGCTATATGAATCAATAAACTATATTATTTTATATGATTTATGAAACAATCCGCTTAAACAATTTATTTTAGAATGTCATTGTAGGACGTAAAAATGACACATTGAGCCTTGAATGTTTTAAGAATATCGCTTTAGGCATTAAAAATGTTTAAAATTTCCGAGTTTGTAAAAGGAACAAAGTAAAAATGTGTTCTAAATTGTGATTACCCATAGGATTCACATACTTGAAGAATTTCATGAAAATCTGTAATTAACAAACCCCAAAATGAACATTTATAACGGTTGTTTCAGTAACATACACGATTTTATCCCGAAGTCCAGTCTATTTATTTGTCCAACAGTATGTGCTCTGGTATTATTTTAAAATGACGACATTTTCTTACTGAGCCTGTTCTGTTGATCCCCTGTATTGTGGGACAACCGTCACTATTTACTCAATCGAGGTCTACCGCCACTTTTCCGTAGCCTGATTTCTCCTGGAATACGACAAGGCATTGAGCTATAGTTATTATCTATAGTAACTCCGTCAATAATTCTTATATGCGAAATGCAATTTCATTTTCATCTAAATTTTGTGTACAAAAGTTTCTAAAGTATTGGAATTTTAAAAGACAGCGTGCTCACCTCCATCCTTACTAACTTAAAAACCTGTATTGATGACCTGTCAGATTATTAGAACAACGAACTGACATCATATATCCTTATTGAACATAATTTAACTTTGAAGTTATTGAAATAGTATAAAGTCCTTCAAATAATATGAATCAGTAAATATCCATAGGCAATAATTTATTGGATATAGTTTGAATGACCCTGTAAACGCACCGTAAATGCTACAATGCTTTTTTACAATAGAGTGCTTACTGTGGTCGAATGCAGTAACATGTCTTAATATCGCGTGTTTATGATAGTTTTGACAAGAGCTAAGCCGTTTAATATTTCTGTCCGCTACAGTAAGTATAGGAAACAAAACTATTTTAAGCTGATATATATCAAAAACTAATTTATTTTTTTACATAAAACTTTAAAGATTAAAACTACTCAAAAGAAAGAAAGAAAGAGAATGCAACAAACCGTGTAAACATCTGATAGTTACATATCTCTGTAGCGTCGTCATGAAAATTTATCTCTTGTTTTACATTCATTTGGTTTTTTTGTGCTTGGCTAGAAATTCTGTGAAATTTATATTTTTGGTATTCAAGGAGAAATAACGGGAATTTACCTCGGTATTCCAATTGATGGATTAGAGATTTTTTTTGGCAGAGAAAAAATCAATAGCAGGCTAATATGTTTTTCAGAAATATAGAAACTGCTTTAAAAAAATTACTAAAAATTGTGCATTTTTAAAAGTATGTATTAGCTGAAGAGAAATTCTCATTGTAATAGAATAGCGTTCGATTTCTTTCGTTTAAACACAATTTTATTTATTTATTTATTTTTTTGTCATTTTCTAAGAAAAAAATATCAATAAAAATTTTCTGATTTTATCTTTTTCAATAAACGTAAATTACGAAACTGAAATATAAAAGAGTATCTTGTCCCCTTTGAATCAGTCATTTTCGTTTTACGTTTACGCGTAGAAATATGTCTTAATTAAGACTGAGATAAAAAATAAAATCTGTTATATTTTTCGTGAGATTTCATTTTCATAAAAATCTGTAAAACTTACAATACAATATAGGTGCAACATTTAAATTGTTCGCTTTTATTTACTTAAAAAATATTCAATGAAAATATCTACATAGATGACTGTATTACATGAGACATTTTAGCACGATCCCAAGTCTAACATAAGTTGAAACAAAAGGAAACAACCTTAATTCAGTTGGAGAATGTAAATATACATGCATTGTCACATATATATATATTTTTTTTGAGATATTACTTTCTCTCGCAATAGGCTATATAATAGTTATACATGTTTTAGTTGATATACGAATGATTTGGTGTGATAGGAATTGTCGTAGTGGAGCGAATGTGCGTCTTAGAAAAACAAAAAACTTCTTTCTAATAAATAACCAGATTGTGTACATTAAGAACAATATTGCATATTGCAAAATAAATGCGTTTATTTTCCTCTTGTTAAAACATGCTATATATATATATATATATATTTTTTGCAAAGAGAAAATTTTATTTTGATGGATTTTTTCATATATTTATTTATTTATTTTTGCAATCAGCAAAAGTTACAAAACTCAATTTATAATTTTATCTGTTCTCACCGAAAGACGTATACATATCTTTCTTTAATACACGAATAGAAGTATATTTTTTTAATTAAAAGAAACAGTTATACAAATTAAATTATGTTATATCTAATCCGATTTCAATTTTCTAAATTAATCTGCTAAAAATGCAACATAATATATAGAAAATATTTCGTAGACTCTTTATTATTATTATTTTTTTTTATATTATTGAAGGAAAAGCATTACATAAATAAATATTTTACATGAAATATTTTACCACGATCCCAAGTTTAATATTCGCTGAAACAAAAGGAATAACTTTCATTTTGATTTGGCGAAAGTAAAAGTATACGTATAGGCAAAGTTTATATTCTGAGATATATATTTTTTCTGTAAAGGAATACATCTTGGTGTTTCAGTTGATTGGATAGGGATTTATTTTTGTAGAAAAAATAGCAAATAGTGAAATTGGTTTTTATTAAATATAGCTATTACATACTCTTCTTAAACTGTCCGAATATATGTACAGCATTAGCAAAAAATAAGTTACCAGATTCAAGGTGTACTGAACTGAGTTTTACCGTTCTACTTGGATGACATTAAAACTTCAGCTAATAAAAATAGTTCGCTTTCCATTAGTATATTGTTAAAATTTTCCGAAATATGAAGTTATAACAATCAAATAGCCGTTCAAAATCTAAGTTTAGACTTATACATTTTAATACCAAATATATCTATTTAAAAAGAGTTTAGTATGCTACGACAAATTCTCAATATGCTCCTTTCCGTGTATAATCAGCGACCTATAATCGCAAAATCATATTTGCATCCAGATCTGAAAGAAAGCATTTGCTGATATGTGCGAGATATTTGGCTAAACTTGCTGCACTCAGCAATCTAAAATATGATTTTCTGATTACAGCACCTGGTGGACAATGAAGAAGGACATATTGATCATTACTGTGGCATATTAAACAGTTATACCAAGCCATATTTGATATTAAAATGTATCGGATTATTGAACATTTATTTCAGTGCTACAGCACATTTTTTCGTAATAGTTCCTACTAATTAGTTTTATTTTATACTAAAATGTTTATTATTAAATAAAAGTTTTATTTAAATATTTAGTTTTATTACAAGCGCATCACTTGAATTATCTGTACTTTTAATTTGGTTTTAATAGGAGGAGTGGAGCGTACTCCCAAGCCTTTTCAAATTAATAAAATATTTTTTTGCCAACCATGTACTTAGAAAAGAAAATTTGATTTTGTAATATAATTGAATCACATTTCTATTGGTTAACACAGCAAATTATTTCGAGTGAATTTTTTAAGGAAAACTATTGTAAAGGTAGAACAAACTTCTTAATAACTTCATTTATATAAGAAACGCGCCAGGCTTTTCTAAAGTTTTATTTCTTTTTTATGCGCAAAAAGACGTGCTACATCTTTGAAGGCAGGAGCAAAACTGAAAAGGATATGGAAGGGAAAAATACAAATTAAAGAAAACAGCCAATAGGAAAGCAGAGGTCATCAGTCAATCCAACCCAATTAGAATAACAGAAAACAGAAGAAGAAGAATAAAACAAAAAGAATGAAAAATGAGATTATTATTTTATCAGACCAGTTTGTTCAATATTTAAATTGAAAACTATTATACTTGAATAAAATTTTTCTTATTTTAGATTTTTCGTAAACACTTCTTTTGTCTGTTCATAACTCAGTTTTTAAAAATATTCCATACGTTTGTAGAAGTGCTTATTGTGAAGAACTTTTGAAGAATACAAAAGCTTCATGGGCAATGCTGCAATTTAAATTGAAAACTATTATACTTGAATAAAATTTTTCTTATTTTAGATTTTTCGTAAACACTTCTTTTGTCTGTTCATAACTCAGTTTTTAAAAATATTCCATACGTTTGTAGAAGTGCTTATTATGAAGAACTTTTGAAGAATACAAAAGCTTCATGGGCAATGTATTGTAAAACTATTTTATTATGACTTACTATGTCAAAACTTATGCAATTAGCTTTAAAATCAATATTCTCAGGCTTTTGTTTCATAAAATTATTTCACACATTTAATTTTTAGGACTTATAATGTCATGCCAATACAACTTGAGAGATATGATAAAAGAAGAAAGGCTAAAATGCGTATGTCAACAGATATTTTAACTATTTTAAATTGAAATATGGTTTTTATTATTATAGTAAGTACACGTGTAATTAAATCTATTAAATACAAGTGTAAAAAAATCAATCTTTAGATCAATCGTGTCAAACAATTTTTCTTAAAGTTTTATGAATACAGAACTATGGACAACAGATGGAATAAATACTGTATTCACGATTATTAGATTGTTAAAGAAGGTGTTCATAATTGGAAGTATGCCAATAACACCTAACTGTTTTTTAAAGTAACATTTATTTTATGATTACGATTGACACGTAAAATAGTTTAATTTTATGATTTTAATATACTGCATGAAAGGAAAGACGCAAAGCTCTAGTGCCTAAAGTATTTATTATTATTATTATTATTTTACTTTGAAATTATATGGTTTGTCGTATTCTTATAATTATTTCTATCTTGTATAGATAATTTTTTTGCCTGCGTAAAATATGTTTTTGGAAAATAAAAATTTTGGAAAGGGAAATAACTATCTATTTTGAGTACATTTTTTATGGGACAATACTCAAAACAATTTCCTATCTCTATATCTGAAAGTAAGTAATATTTTATTTTGTAGCAACTTTTATGCAACGCATAAGAACTATTTATAACATTTGCTAGGAAAATATTCTAAAGGTAAAAATCATTAAGAGAAGCATTTATTTCGTGGATTCTCACTTCAACATCATTCAATAATAAGATTTAAATATCAATTGTTTCATGTTTAGAAAATATGCAAGTTATTCATATGCCTTCACGTTTTACCGTAATCTTGGATTATTGTTCTTTCTTAGATTTAGTTCTATTGAACATAATTTGCAGAAAATGTTTCTCAATTTCCTCCTTCATTTAAATATTCCTATCTAAAAATGCATTAAAATTGTCAAAAGAAAATACATTCTGTGAAAAATTGAATTAATCTTTAAAAAGAACAACCACTTGCTGTGACGGAAGACATTAAGAATTTTTGGACATATTATTTATCTCTAAAATATACTGAAAAAAAATCTCGTTTCCCTGAGATGATTTTCATAAAAATCCATTTACTCAAAACTATTTTTGTGTTCCTTCAAACACAGAGGAAATCTGATATATAAGAAAATCATCTTTGAAAATTTATAGTTAAACAGACATTTATGTTGTACTTATTTATTTTATTTCTCTATAGAACAATTTTTTTTATCACCGTTATTGAACATGATAGAAAAATAAAATTTTACTGTTTGCGTCGAAGATACAAACAGTAAAATTACAATGATTGTAGCCAGTGGCGTAGCCAAGGGGGGGGGGGGGGGGTCCAGGGGGTCCGGATATCCCCGAACCCCGAATGAAGAATTAGTTTACTGAGTCATAGATATAACAATATTACAAACCGATAAGACGGGATCACAAAGAAGCAATGAAAAATTCCGCTTTAGACAGGTGTTTGACTTAGAAAGTATTATTTAAAGGTATATCTTTCGCAGGGGTTATGATTTTTTTTCGTTTAAGACAGTTTTTTGTAATAGACACGTCCATTTTGTGAGGTATCCTCCAAAACTGTTTTAAACGAATCCATTCTATAGTATACTTCTCAAAAGCATAGATGTATTACAATAAAATCTTTGAAGATGAGAGCTATCTTAAACAGCAAAAGTTCAAAGTTCAACGAAAACAACGCTACATATTTATACCTGCTAAAATTTGAAACATATCTAAAATGGAACTTTTTCTGGTTGTGAATCCTTCTTGGCAGGTTTTCTGTGAAAACGGAATTATCTCGTAAACGAAAACATTTCATGGTCTCGATGACAGAAGGATAAACTGTACAAGTATACCTGATATGACGGAAATCTCTCTACAACGGAATTTTTTGACGATCCCTGCCGATTCCGTTGTCATAGATTTTAATGTAACTAGAAAACGCAAAACTTCTTCAACAGAGATTTCGATCGGCCCAACTGTTGCCAACACTTATGGGTAAAGATGAGTTTACACGAATTCAATAACAGCACATTGATCAGAGTTTGACGACCCTTATCTTTGTTCATTTTATAATTTTATATCGAGCAATATTATCATTTACTTTAAATCTGCTGCCTGGAATTTAAAAAAAAAGTCACTTTTTTCTTCTACTAGATATTTGTGAATTCTTATTCAATGCTGTTATACATTGCCACTTTCAAAATACCTGCATCTGAATGTGATTTTTCTTCTGCTGCAAAATATGCTGATGATGTCATTTTTCAGCTTTATGAAACTTTACATTAATAAATAAGCAAGGAAGAGGAGACTGGTGTTCAAAAGTGTTCTGACCTGTTCAAGAGAGCACAGTCCTTTGCTAAAGAAAACTCTGACACAATTTTCTTTAGTCACACATATTCCTTGTCAAGTTGACCATCAGATACATCTGATTCAATGTCAAACTTGAAGAATATTTCGGAAGATCAATTTTCTTCCTCCTTTTGTTACTTTTATTTCTAATCTCGTTAATCGCTAAAGAAAAGAAGAAAGGGATATAGAAAGATTTTGATGTTCATCTGGGTTTGTACAAAATAATGGTGATTCTTGTTATGAAACTTTTCAACCTGAGCTATTTTTAATAAACTTTCAACGGAATATTACGTTGTTGTATATTATTTTGAATGACAGGTTTTTACCTACTTATTTAGTATTATAATTTTATTTTCCACTATTGCACAGGGATATTTAAGGCAGTTATAGAACTTTGGGAAATTTCGTACGATTTTTTTACTAATTCAAAATGGTACGAAAATCGGTGGAAACGGCTTGTATATCAACCACGCTACAGCTTTGAATTCAGGAGAGCGGATGTGGGGCATCCACCGCGGAGCATCGAAATGAACCCTCGGAAGATTTGAGATTTTTGGCTTAGGAGTGCAATCTCTCCCCTTCCCTGAACCCCACAGTGTACCTATTCCGGAGAAAAATAGTACCCTCCGAAGAAATCCCTCATGGAGAAAAATGTCTGAATTCAACGTTACGTTTGACCGAAGTACGACTTGTGAACTCACAGTTTAACATTGTTTTCAGAAATTTTATGATGGCAATGAGCGTTTTGAATATGAAGGTCGTAGGTGGCATTCGGTTATTAACAATGGGAAATTGAAAGGAAAGGTTGAATCTAATCCACGTACCAAAGTCTGAAAGATTGTGCTGAACTTGAAGTACGTTCTAAAACTATTTCCAACCGCTTAAAAGAAATTGGTTGAAAAGTAAAGTAGCAGAAACCACCATTACTTTTTACGCAATCTAATACTTCCCAAGATGTGCTAATCTATCATAATTAATTTTTTTTTACAAAAATTTAACATCTTCTATGTCGACCAATTATTGGAAATAATTATTGAGGTCGAATATTTACTTTAGTATCAAAATCAGTGAAACTTGAAAAAGAATTATGGCTGTTTTAGACAATTGTAACAAAATTATTTTTCCCAACATCAACTATATTTGTTACATTACTAGTTTCTGTAGCCGAAATTACAAGATTTTTTTCTTAAAAATTAAAACCTTATTTCAGAAACTCCCATGGTGAATCAACAGCTGACGGCATTGGCAATTACGTCAACTGTATACCTATTACATCACAAGTTCTTATTTCAATGACAAGAAATTAAACATGAAAATTGATAAAACAGTTTCAATCAAATACTGTTATAAACTTAACCATTTGATATTTGATCATAACTTTAAAATAATCAAATGTTTATATCATATGAAACTTGATTTAAATGCATTCCCTTCCGTGTGTGCTCAGTTTTTATATCATAGTGTTTATAAAATATTTTTCTTTGGTAAATATTAACGTAACTTCATTGTATTATAAGCTACAATTATAGAGATTGATCTTACTTCATTTTACACATACTATTTTATTAAATTAAGAAATTGATAAGGAAATATCGAAATTCTTAAAGTTACTCGAAATACTTCTATTGCATATCACACACACAGTCAATCCTGTCACACTATACTTCGATAAGGCACATTGTTCGTTTCGTCGGGATCCCTAAATTTTTCCGTTTGAGATAGGATTCCGTTATATAAAGTTTCCACTTTCACAGACTTTACTGTATTTATAAGTAGAGTAAAACCTGACAAGACGAAATCGGAATTACAGAAGAACGGTGAAAAAGCCCGTTTCAGGCAGGTTTTCAGCAAATTTAATTGTATGGTTATCCATATCAGGAACATGTAACGCTTTTGTTTAAGACAGGAATCTGCTATAGACAGGTTTTACTACACATATGACATACATAAGTTATATTTTTATATATACAGAAATTCCTGTGGAAACGAAACCTGCCTATAACGGAATGCTGACTTAAACGGAAATATTCATTCATCAAATAGAAAAGAATGCCATACACCTGATAAGACAAAAAACTGTCTAACACGGAATTTTCTTGGCAGGTCTTACTATGTATATAAGCTGAAGAAAAATTCTGGACCCCTCCCGAAAGGAAATCATGGCTACGCCACTGATTGTAGCGTCATGCGTGAAGCGTCAATGCGTGTAGCGTCATTTCAATTTCAATTTTTAATAGCTTTGAAAGGAGAGTATCAAAATCTCTTACATCAATAGCTTTTTTAATTTTATTCAGTTTCACTTACATGATCTGTAGACTTTTCTCTAATTATGTCTATAGGAATATTTTTCCAGCATGTCTATAAAATATATTTAAAGATGTTACAAATGGTTCTAGAAATAAATAAATAATATATCTATTTTGGGTAAAATTGTTTTTTGCAGAATTACGGAATTTTCTTAAAGTTTTATGAAATTCAGAACTATGGACAACATATGCGATAAATACTGTAATTCACGTTTATTAGATTGTAAAATAAGGTGTTCATAATTTGAAGTATGCCAATAACACCTAACTGTTTTTTAAAGTAACATTTATTTTATGACTACAACTGACACAACACGTAAAATAGTTTAATTTTATACTTTTAATATACTGCATGGAAGGAAAGACGCAAAGTTCTTGCATCTAGAGTATTTATTATTATTATTATTATTATTTTCCTATAAAATTATATGCTTTATCGTATTCTTAAAATATTTCTATCTTGTATAGATAATTCTACTGCCTTCGTAAAATATGTTTCGAAAATAAAGGATTTTAAAAAGGAAAAAAATATCTATTTTGAGTATATTTTTTATGTGAAAATACTCAAAACAATTTCCTATCTCTGTATCTGAAAGCAAGTAATATTTTATTTTGTAGCAACATTTATGCAACACATAAGAACTATTTATAACATTTGCTAGGAAAATATTCTAAAGGAAATGCAATAAAATCATTAAGAGAAGCATTTATTTCTTGCATTCTCACTTCAACATCATTCAATAATAACATTTAAATATCAATGTTTCATGTTTAGAAAATATGCAAGTTATTCATTTGCCTTCACGTTTTACCGCAATCTTGGATTATTGTTCTTTCTTAGATTGAGCTCTATTCAACATAATTTGTAGAAAATGTTTCTGAATTTCCTCCTTCTTTTAAATATTCCTATCTAAAAATGCATTAAAATTGTCAAAAGAAAATACATTCTGGGAAAAATTGAATTAACCTTTAAAAGGAACAAAAACTTGCTGTGACGGAAGACATTTTTGGACATATTGTTTATCTATAAAAGATACTGAAAAACAATCTCGTTTCACTCAGATGATTTCCATAAAAATCCATTTACTCAAAATGATTTTTGCGTTCTTTCAAATACAGAGTAAAAATGATATAGAAGAAAGTCATCTTTTAAATTTTATAGTTAGACAGACATTTATGTTCTACATATTTATTTTATTTCTCTATAGAACAAATTGTTACATCGCAGTTATTGAACACGATAGAAAAATAAAATTACAACGATTGTAGCGTGCGTGTATCGTCATTGCAATTTCAATTTTTAAGAGACTTGACTAAAGGAGAGTAGCAAAAGCTCTTGCATTAACAGCTTTTTAGAAGTAGCTTTCAATACAAAAAAGTCCTTCCGGCCTGTACCGGGAGGAAACGGTAGCTTTCCTATATCTTCGTTTTAAAATTTTAGCTAATGTTACTCGAAAACAGCAAGCTAAAATGCAAAGAAACCGTTTACAAAAGATTCGTTAATACTGAATTTGAATAAGAAATTCGCCAAATTATTGAGCTATGGCCAAGTTGGCTTCATTTATGAAGACTTATTTTGCTCGCCAAATTTGGCGATATTCGCCAAATGTCGCCAATGTCGCCCACTTTGGCGCTAACGGATATGAAAATATAGTTTTATGCGTATGATTGTGAAAATTATTACAACAATGAAAGAAAATAATTTGCGAGTAATCGCGTTAATGTGCTGTTTTGTTTCAAAATGTCAGCTACCCTAGAATTTCAAACTGCTCTATCTCAGTCATTTTTTGAGATAGAGGTAAACCAAACAATGCTCTTGAATCCTTGTATCAAGGCCTAACACGTAATTAAAAAAATTACGTAATTACATGTAATTAAATTTGATTTTTTAACTTTTTTGTATATTTCTTTTAGTTTTAAATTTT
The DNA here is from genome assembly GCA_963931845.1 of Maratus michaelseni. Taxonomy (NCBI): domain Eukaryota; kingdom Metazoa; phylum Arthropoda; class Arachnida; order Araneae; family Salticidae; genus Maratus; species Maratus michaelseni. The sequence goes on from OZ007588.1 coordinate 298,999,956, forward strand.
TAAATGGCCACCATCTTGAAACAAAATGGCGGATCAAGCTGGCCAACGAACTCGGTCGCGACATTGGTGAGATTAATAGACACAATTAGTTTCATAAAAATTGATTTATAAATACAATCGTTATCGTATGACATAGGTCAGATATATATATGGATATATCTATATATTAATCAACATTTGAACGGAGGGTGATTTTGGGGTCTGGGGGTCATGATCAGTGAAAATATATCGAAATTTTCCGGAACTGCTGTCCTCCGAACGGCTGCAATATGTAGCTTTATATTTTAGGTAGCTTTCAATACAAAAATTTATAAAGCTACATATTGCAGCCGTTCGGAGGAAAGCAGTTCCGGAAAATTTCGATATATTTTCACCTATCATGACCCCCAGACCCCAAAACCACCATCCGTTCAAATGTTGATTTATATATATATATATATATATCTGACCTATGTCATACGATAACGCTCGTATTTATAAATCGATTTTGATGAAACTAATTGTGTGTATTAAGACCGAGTTCGTTGGCCAGCTTGGTCCGCAATTTTGTTTCAAGATGGCGGCCATTTAAAAATTTAAAATTAAAATAAATAAACAAAAAATTAAAAATTTACATTTATTTTTTAATTACGTGTTAGGCCTTGATACAAGGATTCCAGAGCATTTTTTGGTTTACCTCTATCTTCAAAAATGGCTGAGATAGAGCAGTTTGAAATTCTAGGGTGGCTGACATTTTGAAACAAAACAGCACATTAACGCGATTACTCGCAAATTATTAGGTAGCTTTCAATACAAAAAAGTATAAAGCTACCTATTGCAGCCGTTCGGAGGAAAGCAGTTCCGGAAAATTTTGATATATTTTCACCGATCATGACCCCCAGACCCCAAAACCACCCTCCGTTCAAATGTTGATTTATATATATATATACATATATATATATCTCCATATATATATATATATATATATATATATATATATATATATATATATATATATATATATATATCTGACCTATGTCATACGATAACGCTCGTATTTATAAATCAATTTTGCTGAAACTAATTGTGTGTATTAAGCTCACCAATGTCTCGACCGAGTTCGTAGGACAGCTTGGTCGGCCATTTTGTTTCAAGATGGCGGCCATTTAAAAATTTAAATCTAAAATAAATATATATAAAAATTAAAAATTCAAATTTATTTTTTAATTAAGTGTTAGGCCTTCATACGAGGATTCCAGAGCATTTTTTGGTTTACCTCTATCTTAAAAAATGGCTGAGATAGGGCAGTTTGAAATTCTAGGGTGGCTGACATTCATTTTGAAACAAGACAGCACATTACAAAAAATTTCATTGTTGTAATAATTTTCCCAATCATACGCATAAAACTATATATTCATATCCGTTAGCGCCAAATTCTCGCCAAACGTGGTGACATTTGGCGAAATATCGGCAAATTTGGCGACCAAAATAAGTCTTCATAAATGAAGCCAACTTGGCCATAGCTCAATAATTTGGCGAATTTCTTATTCAAATTCAGTATTAACGAATCTTTTGTAAACATTTTCTTTGCATTTTAACTTGCTGTGTTTGTGTAACATTAGTTCAAATTTTAAAACGAAGATATAGGAAAGCTACCTTTTCCTCCTGGTACAGGCCGGAAGGACTTTTTTAATTTGTTTTACTTGAACGTTTAGAACGTTTATGGTTTATAGACTTTTCTCTAATTATGTCTATAGGGATGTTTTTCATGCATGTCTCTAAAATATGCAGGATGTGCAGGAAAATATGTCTCTAAAGATGTTACAAATGATTCTAGAAATAAAGAAATAATATACCTATTTTGGCCAAAATTGTATTTTGCAGAATTACTAAACGGATATTAAGAAAGTAATCAACATGAAACACATTTTTGTATCAAAACAGTTCTAGCTTAAAAACTATCTGTATAAGATACATGGGAAACAGTCTATAGAAAATGGTAAGAAATTACAATGAGACGAATATGTAGTATGTATTGAAGTTCCAAGCATTCTCTTTTCATTACTTAGAACTCGAAGAATATAGTAATGCGTGGCGCGATTTATTATTTAGCATACACTGTTTAATTAGCTATTTATAAAATATGCTAGAAAATATAACACATAAAAATGCAATAAAATCCTTACATAAACCATGTCTATCATAGATTTTCTCTACAATATCAATCAAGAATAATAAAGAAAATTTTAAAATTCTTTTTTACAACATATGCAAATAATTCATTAGCTATCACGCTTTACTGAAATTTTCAATTGCTGTCCTTTGAAAGATTCAGTTCTCTATAGAGACGTAATCTTTACTTCTATAAAGATTGTCTGAATTTCCTCCTTCAATATAAAATTTTTATCTGAAGAGCTTTATTAGATTGTCAAAGGAAAATATATATTACGGAAATTAAAAGTAACCTCTAAAAAGAAGAAAATCTTAAAATCAACTGTGGGGGAAGAAATAAGAATTTTTTGACATATTATTTATCTCCAAATGATACTGAAAAATAATCTCGCTTCACTCATATGATTTCTGAAAGTTCTATTTACTGAAAAGAAATTATGTGTTCCTACAGATTTAAAAGAAACATGATATAGAAATTCATTTTTTTCCCCAAACTTTATTGTTATACAGACTTTTATATTTATCTGATTTATTTTGTTTATATGTTTAACAAATTGCATCCTTGTAGTTATTGAATCAGATTAATAGAAGGGCATAACAAATGTTACTTTTTATCGTTTATGCCGGAATTTTAAGAAGTACAATAATTACAGACTGTTCTTTACTGTTATTTAGAAAGTGATGGAAGGCTTATTTTAAGAAATCACGAACAAATCGATTTCAACGTATGTTGTCGAAAAATATTTCCTATTTCAATATTATTAAAACATCCAAAATGAAACATAGTATTCGAGCTCAGCATTTATGTAGCGCGCATATTTCATGTAAATATTTGTTAAATGTGCTAGAAAAATATTCTATAGAAAATGTAATAAAATCATCATGAAAAGCGCATGCCTATCGTGGGTTCTCTTTTCAATATAATTCAACAAAAACCATGAAAATTCTTATTTGTAAGTATTTAATTATACTTCCTGCGTTACTGCAATCTTAAATTTCTGTTCTTTGAAAGATTCAGTTTTATTGAGACATATATTTATTTGTGTAAATATTTCCTCCAATTCCTTTTTCATTTAAAGATTCTTGTCTGAAGAATTTTCTTAGATTGTGAAAGGAAAAATACGCATCATGGAAAATAGAAGTAATCTATAAAAATAATCTGCGTTCAATTTCAACGTATATTTTCGAAATATTTTCCAATCTGTATATTTTTCAACCCAATCAACAAAAAATTTAAAAATCCGAAGTTTCGTGTTTACACGTATTTAATTAGACTTCATATGCTACTGAAATCTTGAAATTGTCTTTTTTGAAAGATTCAGTTTTATTGTGACATGATCATTATTTGAGTAAGGTTTTCCTCCGATTTCTCCTTCATTGGAACATTCATGTTTAAAGAATTTGATTAAATTGTCAAACGAAAATATGTATAATTAAAAATAAAAGTAATCTATAAAAAATCATCTGTGTTTGATTTCAATGTATGTTTACGAAAAAAATTTCCTATTTCTAAGTTTTTAAAGCAAAAAACACGAAACATATTATTTGGAGTTCAGCATTTATATATAATACATTTTGATGTAAATATTTGTAAAATACGCTCGAAAAATATTCTTTAGAAAATTCAATAAAATAATTATGAAAGGCATGTTTATCATTGATTCTATTTTCAATATAATTCAACGTTAACAAAGAAAATTCAAAGTTTCTTGTTTACATCTATATCACTAGACTGAATGTTTTACTGTAGTCAAGAAATTCCGTTCATTTAAAGATTCAGCTTTATTGAGACACGATCTTTATTTGTGTAAAGTTTTCCTCCGATTCCTCCTTTATTTTAACATTTTTGTCGGAAGAAATTTATTAGATTGTTACAGAAAAATATGTATTATGGAAAAAAAGAAGTAATCTATAAAAATAATAAAAACTTAAAATCAAATGTGGGGGAAGAATTCAGAATTTTTGGACATGTTATTTATCTCCAAAATATACTGCAAAAGATGATTTTTGTAAAATTCCATTTACTCTAAGATAATTCCTTGTTCCTTTAGATTTAAAAGAAACGATATAGAATTGTGTCTGCTTACAAATGTTATTGTTACACAAACTTTTATGCTTTTTTCTTATTTCATTTTCTTTTCTAACAAGTTTCTCCCTAGTTAGTTATCGAATCAGATTAATAAGATAACATAGAAAATGATTGTTAGTTTAATGTTTGTGTATGAATTGTAAGTATTACAATGATTACAGAACGTACTTTACATTTTTCAGAAAAAGATATTCTGTTTTAATCTTCATTAAGAAATAACGAAATATATGTGTAGCTATCAGGGTTGTGTTTCCAAAAAGTTTATGAGATTAGCTCTGTTTTAAAGTAAAGCTAATTATCAAATAGCAAGTAATCCCATTTAGTTAAATATGCTTTACCTTGAATAATCATACATATAGTTAGAGGAATACAGTTGAATAATAGAGAAATGCATGTTTTAAGCAGATTATAAAATATTTTCATAGTTATTAGATTTGTTTAGTTAACATACCCATTCTTATTTTTTTTTTGTTTTCTTTTTTACTAGTTTAGAACGTTAGATCTATCTTTAAAGTAAGGTAACTAAAATTTATCTCTATAAATAAGGATATTTCAACAGTCGCATAGTGGGGTGTTTTGAGGATTAAAATTATGGACAAAATTATTGCGTTGAAGTTTCATTAGGTTTTGCTGGGTTTTCGAATGTATCAGTAACAAAATAATAAAACATTGATAAATATTTGGCTTATTTAATTATTTATAATAATAATGATATTATTATTATTATTAAAATTATTATTTATATTATTATTATTAATAATATTATTATTATTTTTATTATTTATATTATTATTATTATTATTATTATTATTATTATTTATATTATTATTATTATTATTTATATTCTTTTTTTATTTATATTATAATGTTGCATTGTCATTGAAACTACACATGTATTCAAAGTTTCAGCTCAACCGGACAATTAAAAGAAGTTTAAAATTGACTTACAAGATTTGAACTAAACATACATACATACATTTCAAGTTAATATAACTTCGCAAACTGTCGCAGGAGCTTTCTTATGTTTTCAATGCTTTATGAAAGGAACTTTGATTTTAAAAAAATGCTTATTTCTTAATACGGCTTAATACTGTATTAAAAATCAAGATGAATTTCGGAAACAAGATGGCGCTTATTTATTTTTTAAAAGGTTAAATCTTGTGACAATCATGTGACATATGTCCAGTAAACTCCTACTTTCAAACAAAATAAAAATTCACGATTTGCTTTCGGACTTAGAGAAAAATAGTGCAACTGTTGAAACTCCCTCAAACCAAATACCTTCTCTATGGTCGTAGTTAACCGACACATCGGTTTTTTTTCGACAAAACTCGTACGGATCTCGACAAAAGAGACACTCAGCTACCAGTATACGCGGTCTTGTAAATCCCGAGATAATCGAAAAAATGAATTTTGACTGCCTAGATCTAGATCATCAAAACGCCCCACTGTGCGTCGCGTCGTAAGTGGGCTCCAATTTCTATCGAGATTTTCGATTTAAGAAGACAAATATTTTGTAAATGCGATATTTTAAACTACGCCATTTCCTTTGTGATGATTATATAGTGTAATAAACGAGTTAATAAATAGTAGTGTATGTAATATAATAAATTGATGAATGAATTTAGTAAAACAAAAAATCAGCAAATGGAATCATGATAATCAAAAAGCAGTGTACAATAAAAATTTAAATAAATCATACGTTTTTATGAAATTTCCACGAAAAATTTTAAATTCTAATAAATTCTTTTTTCCCGTTTTATTTTGATATGATGAAGCATTTTCTTTATGTTGATAAATAAATTAAAAAATATACGTCTTTGATACTTTTTTAATCATATCGTCTTAAGTGTGCTGCCAAATTTAATTATAAGCTTAAGTGTATCCCAAAAGTTGAACTACACCGTATAAAAAAGACAAATGTTTCTTATAGAAGAAAACACAAAATATCACCACAAATGAACATATACACAAACATCTTTCGAGATCCGCACGATTCCGAAAAACCTTCCTTTATCTTTAGAATTCACAGAGACTAAGCTATTTTCAAGATTTTAAGAAGCATTAAAAAAAACTTGCGTGTAACAGACACTTATTGTCGAAAATGTATCCGAATACCTTTTATAATGTATTAATCAGTTTTCCCATCTTGGAATACGAATTTTTCGTATGGTATCAGTTCTCAAAAAAAAAGTTTTAATTTTCAGCAAACATGTTTCACAGACAAACATGATAAAGTGACAGCTTTAACATTCAAATTCAAACTAATATTATTTTGTTACTCTTACAAGCATAAATTCAGTTTCGGAGCTGGAAATGTTTAATTGAGAATTCATAGTATCGTGAAAACCGATATTTGACTTTGTGAAAACTTATTAATACACTATAAAACTACTCAAAATAGCTTCAGAAAATCAGTGGCAGAAAAAGAAACTTTATTTTTATAAATGCTTCTTTACATGTCGAATATATTAGTTAATGGTATTAGTTCTCACAAAAAGTTTTAAATTTTCAACAAACATGCTTCACAGACAAACATGATAAAGTAACAACTTTAACATTTAAATTCAAACTAATAATATTTTTTTTTTACTCTTAGATGCATAAATTCAGTTACGGAGCTAAAAATGTTTAAATGAGAATTGATAGTATCGTGAAAACCAACATTCCACTTTGCGAAAACTTATTAATACACTATAAAACTACTCAAAATAGCTTCCGAAAATCAGTGGCAGAAAAAGAAACTTTATTTTTATAAATGCTTCTTTACATGTCGAATATATTAGTTAATGGTATTAGTTCTCACAAAAAGTTTTAATTTTCAACAAACATGTTTCGCAGACAAACATGTTAAAGTAACAGCTTTAACATTTAAATTCAAACTAATAATATTTTTTTACTCTTAGATGCATAAATTCAGTTACGGAGCTGAAAATGTTTAAATGAGAATTGATAGTATCGTGAAAACCGATATTCCACTTTGCGAAAACTTATTAATACACTATAAAACTACTCAAAATAGCTTCCGAAAATCAGTGGCAGAAAAATAAACTTTATTTTTATAAATGCTTCTTTAAATATCGAATATATTAGTTTCTGAGTTTTCTAAGGATATATTTTTTAAACAATTGTGGGTAGCTTAAGAGGAGTGGGAGAATCCGTTATATATTGTCCTAGATTAAGAAACCTTTGTCTTTTATTACAGTGTGGTGGTTCAAGTATGACATGACACAAAACAATTGAAAACACTGTTCTAAACATTATGCATATTTATAGCAAATGCTATATACTGTTTCATCGAAGCATATTTAATATTCAGTCACTAGTTTTTGGGGGTATTTTTTTCGACAATATCATGAGAAAATTAAGAATAATTTTTTCTTTATGACGAACAAAAATTATATTTAACCCTTTCAAGGGTGGTGGTATGTTTATAACCACTTAATTTTAATTCCTAAATGCCACAATGGCACCAGCATTTTAGTATTAAATTTTTCTTTTTATTGTGTATGGGAAATATAGCTCTTCTTATTTCCAAATAAATTTGTACCTAAATTCCTGTACCATTCTCTCATTTCAACATTTTAGAAATGCAAGTGCTTTGCCCCTGAAAGGGCTAAACGTTTGTAATTTAGAAACAAATCAATCAAAGAAAAAAACAAATATATATATAGTACTGAAGAGAAGTTATAAAAACAAAAACAAATAGTGACGTACTCTAAAACTAAACTTTGCTTATCTATGTTAAATTTGTTATTTACTAGAGCTTTTAATATTAAAATTTAGCGCAACTTTTTAATTCTAGGAATGTATAAAAAATCTTCAAACAAAATTACACATGCTCTATTCCGTGTGATTTAAACGAAAAGCCTTTAAAATGTTCCCGAGTTTTCTTTTATAACTAAAAATGACTTATTCCCTTTTAAAAGTTACGTTTAAAACTAATCTGTCACCATGCAGAAATCCATGGAAAAATTGTAATTACTTGCATATATTAAATTCGTAACATTAAAAAGCTGTTATACAAAGTACACAGAAAATAAAATATTGATAAGACAAGTTCCTGCATATCACAAACGTTTAAAAAGAATGAACCATTTTTCATGAATGTTCTTGCATCATTCTAAACTTATAACATATTACTCAAAAATATATAGTCGAAAATAAATATTTTATTAATATTATTTCATAACTGTTATTACGTTTCTTTTACAATAAGTATCGAACCAGTTACGAAATTTAGATACATGGCATTTTCATTCCAAATCCCAGAACATTTAGATTGTATATTTTTTGTATCACATTTCTGAACACATTTACTTGTTTATTCATTACAATTGCCTTTTTTTTTCTCTTGGCAGGTAGCCAAGTAGCATTATCATTTTTAGGGCAAAAGATAGATTTGTTATTTTATTGGTTTAAGTTTGAAGTACTATAATATATTTTATAGTTTTACATAAGCATGGTGAAAGTAAAACACATATAAAAAAAAATACATTAAGAACTATTTTTCAACCAAAAATATGGAATATTATTTTTTTCTTGTCGAACTTTTCTAAATAAATGTTTCAAATATAAAATTCAGTTAAAGAAACTTGAAAAGCACTTTTAGGGGTTAATTCGTTTTTCTCCATAATATAAATATATGATTCGCATGAATCACGATTTACAAGATTTAAAACTTTAAGAAACTGTAATATAAAATTTTATATTTTGTATTTATTTTTTTATGGTAAAATAAAACAAAGTATCGAATGCAATATTTTACACATTGTCTATGTAATGAAAGTACATTTTGTATTTTGTCTTTTCGTTATAGTGTACGCGATTCTGGGTACCTTTGGCTTTTGGCACAGCGATTGAATGTAGATATTTTGGAACTTCTATATAGACAATTGGAAGCTCAAATTATCTTTAAATAACAAAAAAAAGTAAATACTTATATATTTCAAATGGTTCTTCTTGTTTGTAATATTTTGTTTTCCTTCTGCTACGAAAATTATTCACTCGTGATGTTTCTTATTATAATTTTTAGTTCAGCAGCATAAGTTTCAGTTTCCATTAAACTTTGAAGGAAAATGTGATACTTTTCAAATCTATACTAATAAAAGAAAGTTTCGCTCTGTGTGTGTGTGTGTCTGTGTGTGTGTGTGTCTGTTAGCGATGGTTAGCAAAATCTAGCCCACCTAGAAGTCTGGAAATTTATGTGTGGATAGTCCAAGGTCTGACCATGTGCACCTGAGTCTCAGAATTTTAATATTTTGATAATTACTCTAGATATTCATTAGAATATCATTAAATATCGCATTGAAAATGCCATTTTTTAAATCAAAATGGCTAAAGAAAAGAACTGTTGTTGAGGATTTGGAAACGGAAATGAACGAATTCGAAATTATTTTACTAATTAGCGCATTTTAAGAAAACTAATTAAGATATCAATTTGAAAATTTCTGAGCATTTGTAAAAAAAAATTCTGTATCCGTCTATGCAATTTTTGAAAAATTCGGCCGGTAATTTTTCTTAATTTATGCAAAAAACTGCTAAAAATCTGCTGGTGCCAGTGAAAAAAAATCTGAGACAGTTTCAAACAGGGATCTGCTTTCATTAAAAACTGAACTACAAAGAGATCTGTTTCTCTGGCTGATCCCCCATTTAGTTTGCGAAAATGAAAGGAATTAATTGCCAATTTTTACTAATGAACAAAATTTAGATAACTAATTAAGATATAGATCTGAAATTGAGGATGGGAAGCGCTGTGATCTGCCGGATATTTTAGCGTAACGTCTTCGTTATGTTCTATTTATCAGAAAAATGTAATTATTTTTTTAATGATCGCGTTAATGTAGGTGAAGGTGGTTTTCATGAACAAATTATTCGTTATAGTTGAGGGTATGGGGAGGGACGGGGTAAACGACTTGCACTGAGATTGTTATTATCTCGGGCCCGGGCAACGCCGGGCGGATAGCTAGTATTATAATATTTTGAATCGTTTCTTCTCTTTAAATTTACAGTCTCATGTCTATTAAATCATATATTAGATGTTTATTAGTTCTTAACAGTATAAAGAAAGGAAATATTTTCAAATTATAACACCTTGTAATTATATACTTATTTTAATTGCTTAAATGTGTGAAATAAACATATTATAAACAATAAAATAGATATTATTAGACAGTTGACTTATGTTTCAGCTCAATCTAGGCCAACAAAAGAATTAAATACTTATATATTTTAAGTGGTTTTTCTTGTTCATAATATTTTGTGTTCCTTCTGCTACAAAAATTATTCACCCGTAAAGTTTCTTATTAAAATTTTTAGTTCAACAGCACGTGTTTCAGTTTTCATTACAACTTTGAAGGAAAATGTGATACTTTTCAAATATTATAATATTTTGAATTGTTTCTTCTCTTTAAATTTACAGTCTCATATCTAACAAATCGTATATTAGATCTCTATTAGTTCTTAACAGTATAAAGAAAGGAAATTTTTTCAAATTATAACACATTGTAATTATATACTTCTTTTAATTGCTTAAATGTGTGAAATAAAAAGATTATAAACAATAAAATAGATATTATTAGACAGTTGACTTATGTTTCAGCTCAATCTACACTGTTAAAAATTTGCAGAAAACTGTCCAGTCCAGTGGCGTATCCAGGATTTAATTTCGCGGGGGGGGGGGGGGCTGACTTAAATTTCGATAATGCTCTGAGTCTTACGAAACAACCCCCCCCCCCCCGCGCCGAAATAAGTTGAAAAGTGATAATGGATTGTTTCATATACTTTCATTTAAAAGAAAGTCATTGCAACTTATAATCTATAAAGTTGTCACCTTCTCCCCTAAATTCTGGCTACTATTCTTGCTTGACAATAAATTAATTTTGCTTGGGACAATCTCAAACAATTTTTTTTTTCATAATCTGTTTTCTATTTTAGGATCAATTCCCTATTACTGCCGAGGCACGTGGGGCACTTTCCCAGAACCCACATATTTAAGGGGCCCAAAAACTTATGGTATTTCAAATCAATTTTATTGTAAACAATCTTAATAGAATAAGAAATAAAATTCCTAGATTCATTACACTACTTATGTAAGCTAAAATTGTCAATGATATGATAAGTATATTTATAATTTTTCTTCTCATTTGAAGATTTAAGTTTCTCATAGTGCGCCCAATTTATTTCAGTTTCTGCATATGTGTTTTAAACTTGTTTAAAAATGTTTTAATTTTAGGACTATTTTATTTATAAACTATCATTTTATTTGGGTTGCGTATGGTTTTAAATTTCGTGCAACATTAGTTCATGTTTATTTAACATGATATTTGAGTCTGTCAAGTTAATTTTTACGAAGAAATTTCAATAATAATAATATTAATACAACTTCAGTTCACATTTATTCTCAGTCTTTCATTTAAATGGGCGCATTACATACCTATATTCGTACACTTCTCATTCACAGTATTTGTAAAAATGTGAAAATCTACGATTAAGGCCAAAAATATTTTCTTTTGCCATCGCCCAAAATGTTGATGGTCGGGGTCTGTTCAGCATAAACAAACTTTCTTTGCAAAATGTCTTTTTTAATACCAACAAAAATTTAATTCCAAATTTTTGGGGTAGCAAGCATTCTTTCTTGATCTCCCCCTTCCCTTCGTATACATGCTCCTGGGATTTTTATGAAACGTATGGCTATTAACCTTCAAGAAATATATGTTAAAAAAAAACTCAAATTTGTGAAGGAAGGGACAAGTTAAGAATTAATTGGAAACTAAACATCAGATTTCTCTTTTTTAAAAAAGAGTTAAAGTTATTGAATTATGGCTAACAATATTACTGAACTTTAAAAAAAAAATGGTTAAGTAAAATTGTAAGAAAATTTATTTTTAACCTGTGAATTTATTTAGTGCTTCTTTTGTTAAATATTCCAAATGGTAAAAATGCCGATACTAAAGTGTGTCGTGTCAAAATAAGAGCGATTAGAAAAGAACAGTATTCGTAATATTGTACTTTCATAGAAGAGTAATTAAGAATTTTTATCTTTTGCTGGATCACTCGTACTCTGAAATATTGAAAAAGGCATCTTCCTCCCTGCTCATCAACGGAAAACTTTCTGACACATTTTTTAAACGCAAAGGCAGTAGACTGGCAGGCCTGACTATGGAAGAGATTTGGAATCTAGATGAGTTCTCCATCTTTTGATAAATAGATTACTTATCGAGTTATAAGTGATTCTGATAACGTATTAACGACTCTTTTTTCGCGCTTCTCAGGCTGCCGCGTCGGGAATCGGATTCAAAACGCCAACATGGACGGTGCTTTTTGAAAGATTTTCTACCTTTACAAAAAAAAAGGGGGAAAACATGTTTCGATTGCAAAGTTTCTGAATAAAAAGACCTGTGAATTTCATGCAAAAATGAGCAAATCCGAGCAAAAATGAATTAAAAATATGTCATAAAGTAGCCAGTTTGTATTTGAGAACAGCTTTAAATCTAGAAAAGCACGTAACGTAAATAAAACTAGTTCGCTAGTAAAAAGACCAGGAACAAACAAATCAACAGATTTTTTTTTTAGTATTACTACTGGGTATCTTTAAAAAACCCTTCCAAAACCGAAAATCAATAATATTGCTTGACATTGCCATTCACAGAAAAAATTTCAGTTCGTACATTTGCTGATTTGGCGATAATGCGCACTAATATATCTCCTTAGTCTTGACACCATCTGTGGAAGAGAGTTAAATATTCTTTAAATTAATTAAACAACGTCTAGATCTTGCCAATTGAGCATATTATACGTATTCAATTATCCATTAAAACATGTATGGAACTGTTTTTCAGTCATTTGAAAATAGATTTTGTGGTCTAAAGTAATTGTGATCGCAGGACTTAGAGGCATATGGGGCTAACGAAAAAACAAATTCGTTGCGTGCTAGAAAATAAAACAAATTTATCTAAAAAAGAAAGAAACAAAGTAAGTTTTTTAAATTTCACTGTGACCACTTCGGAAGGGGAATGGAGCTGTTACCCCATAACCCCCACCCCTAGTGTACTAATATGGGACTAAAGAAAATAGAGTGGGTTGTCCATTGCATGAAAGAAAAAATAATTCTAATTTTATCTCAAACATATAAAGAGAAAAATCGGCACTTTTTTCATTCCACTTTTGACCATTTTGGGAGGGGGGGGGGTCTGTTCCCCATAAGCCCCTTCCCCCTCTTTGGATTTGCTGTGGTGTTACTCTGTACTAATATGGGAGTAAAGAGAAGAAAGTGGGTAGTCTGTTGTATACAAATAATATACAAATTTATCTCAAAGAAGAAAAAAACAGCATTATTTTCATGAGATGTTCGACTATTTCGAGAGGAGGGGGACCTCTGTAACCCCATCAGCCCCTTCCCCGTTTTAGATACGCTCTGATGTCAATGTGAACTAATATGGGGCTAAAAAGAAGAGAGTGGGTAGTCTGTTGTATAACCAAAAAAGAATTACAAATTCATCTCAAAGAAGAAGAAAACAGCACTTTTTTTCATGAGATTTTCGTATGTTTCGAGAGGAGAGGGGCTGTAACCCCATCAGCCACCTTTTCCTTTTTAGGTATGCTCTGATGTCAATGTGGACTAATATGGGACTAAAAAGAAGAGAGTGGATAGTCTATTCTATTACAAAAAGTAAAATAAAAATTTATTTCAAAGAAGAAAGAAACAGCACTATTTCATGAGATGTTCGACTATTTCGGGAAGGGGGGGCTGTAACACAAACAGCCCCCTTCTCCTTTTTAGGTATGATCTGGTGTTATTGTGGACTAATATGTGGTTAAAAAGAAGAGAGTGGGCAGTCTATTGTATGACAAAAAAATAATACAAACTGATCTCAAAGAAGAAAAAAAAGCACTATATTCAAGAGATGTTCAACTATTTGGGGAGTGGGGGCTGTAACCCCATCAGTCCCCTTTTCCTTTTTAGGTATGCTCTGATGGCAATGTGGACTAATGTGGGACTATTAAGAAAAGAGTTGAGAGTCTGTTCTCTGACAAAAAAAAAAAGTACAAATTTATCTCAAAGCAGAAAAAAACAGCAGTATTTCCATGAGATGTTCGACTATTTCGAGAAGGGGGGCTGTAACACAAAAAGCCCCTTTCTCCTTTTTAGGTATGCTCTGGTGTCATTGTGGACTAATATGTGGTTAAAAAGAAGAGAGTGGGCAGTCTATTGTATGACAAAAAAAAATACAAACTTATCTCAAAGAAGAAAAAAAAGCACTATATTGATGAGATGTTTAACTATTTGGGGAGGGGGGGGGCTGTAACCCCATCAGTCCCCTTTTCCTGTTTAGGTATGCTCTGATGGCAATGTGGACTAATGTGGAACTATTAAGAAAAGAGTTGATAGCCTGTTCTCTGACAAAAAAAAGTACAAATTTATCTCAAAGAAGAAAAAAAACAGCAGTATTTCCATGAGATGTTCGACTATTTCGAGAAGGGGGGGGGGCTGTAACACAAACAGCCCCCTTCCCTTTTTAGGTATGCTCTGATGTCAGTGTGGACTAATATGGGACTAAAAAGAAGAGAGTGGATAGTCTGTTGTATAACAAAAAAAATACAAATTTATCTCAAAGAAGAAAAAAACAGCACTATTTTCATGAGATGTTCGACTATTTCGGGAAGAGAAGGGGGAGGGGGCTGTAACCCCATCAGCCCCCTTCTCCTTTTTAAGTATGCTCTGATGTCAATGTGGACTAATATGGGTTTTAAAAGAAGAGAGTGGGTATTCCATAGTATGACAATATATATATATATACAAATTTATCTCAAAGAAGGAAAAAACAGCACTTTTTTAAAGAGATATTCGACTATTTCGGGAAGGGGGGGAGGCTGTAAACCCATCAGCCCCCTTCCTCTTTTTAGATATGCTCTGATGTCGATGTGAACTAATATGGGGCTAAAAAGAAGAGAGTAGGTAGTCTGTTGTATAACCAAAAAAAATTACAAATTTAGCTGAAAAAAAAAGAAAACAGCACTTTTATCATGAGATTTTCGACTATTTCGGGCGGGGGGGGGGCTATAACCCCATCAGCCCCCTTACTTTGTTTATTCTGTGATGCCAATGCGGACTAATATGGACTAACGAGAATGGCTAATCCGCTGTATAACAGAAAAAAAATTACAAATCTATCTAAAAAAAGCAAGAAAAAAGCACTTTTTTCATTTTACTCTCGACAATTTCGAGGGGGGGGGCTGCAGCCCCATCAGCCCACTCCCTGGATACGCCACTGGTCCAGTCATTTGACCGTTTTTAGAGAAAACGGTTACATAACCGTAATTTAACTCTAATCTGACCGTATTATTGCCCATATTATGGTCAAAATAGAGTAAAAGTACGGTTATGTAACCGTTTTTTCTAAAAACGGTCAAACGACTGGTCAGTTTGCTGCAAATTTTTAACAGTGTAGGCCAACAAAAGAATTAAATACTTATATATTTTAAGTGGTTTTTCTTGTTTATAATATTTTGTGTTCCTTCTGCTACGAAAATTATTCACCCGTAAAGTTTCTTATTATAATTTTTAGTTCAACAGCACGTGTTTCAGTTTTCATTACAACTTTGAAGGAAAATATGTTACTTTTCAAATATTATAATATCTTGAATTATTTCTTCTCTTTAAATTTACAGTCTCATATCTAACAAATAATATATTAGATGTCTCTTAGTTCTTAACAGTATAAAGAACGGAAATATTTTCAAATTATAACACCTTGTAATTATATACTTCTTTTAATTGCTTAAATGTGTGAAATAAAAAGATTATAAACAATAAAATAGATATTATTAGACAGTTGACTTATGTTTCAGCTCAATCTAGGCCAACAAAAGAATTAAATACTTATATATTTTAAGTGGTTTTTCTTGTTTATAATATTTTGTGTTCCTTCTGCTACGAAAATTATTCACCCGTAAAGTTTCTTATTATAATTTTTAGTTCAAAAGCACGTGTTTCAGTTTTCATTGCAACTTTGAAGGAAAATATGTTACTTTTCAAATATTATAATATCTTGCATTGTTTCTACTCTTTAAATTTACAGTCCCATATATAACAAATCGTATATTAGATCTCTATTAGTTCTTAACAGTATAAAGAAAGGAAATATTTTAAAATCATAACACGTTGTAATTATATACTTTTTTTAATTGCTAAAATGTGTAAAATAAAAAAGATTATAAACCGTAAAATAGATATTATTAGAGAGCTGACATATGTTTCTGCTCAATCTGGGCCATTATCAAAACAAACAAAAATATCCTATAAATGAACGGTCTGTGAATTTATTTGAAAAGCAATCATTTAATTCTTCACGTACTTACGTGAAAAATTTTGTGCATTTATAGAATATTTTTGTTTGTTTTTATAATGGCTCAGATTGAGCGGAACCATAAGTCAACAGTGTAATCAAACCTATTTTACTGTTTATAATATTTTTATTTTACACCTTTTAGCAATTAAAACAAGGAAATATTTAAATTTTTAACAGTTTATCTTCTTGTTTGTAAACTTAGTATTCCCAGTTTTGCCAATATTTTTGTTTAAAATATCTACAAGAAATATTCAGTAGTAATCTTCAGTGTATGTAAAGACAGGCATTTCGTGATAAAATTAAGCACATTTTAATTTTAAGAAAATCTGCTAGATATTTTAAATAAAAGAAAATCCGCTAGATATCTATATTAATAAAAGAAAGTTTCGCTCTGTGTGTGTGTGTGTGTGTGTTTGTTTGTTTGTCTGTCTGTCTGCGATGGCTAGCAAAATCGTGCCCACCTAGAAGTCTAAATATTTAGGTTTGGATAGTCCAAGGTCTGGCCATGTGCACCTGAGTCTCAGAATTTTAATATTTTCATAATTACCCAAGATATTAATTAGTTTCTCATTAACCATCGCTTCTAAAATGCCAAAGTTTTCTGAAAATGGTGCAAAAGAAATGTGAAACCGCAAAATGAGGCGTGTGTTGGGAGAAGGAAGAAAGATTTTTGGTTTACTGGAAAAAGGTTTGTTTACCACAATGACTTTTACTACGCCTTTTCGACACATGTCGAAATAACAGAAACTATTAGTTCTTTCGACACGAAAATTTGCAGATCTGTATAAACAAACAATCGCAAATTCAAAAAGTCAAATTTCAAAAAATTCCATCCATAACTTTCAGAAATATTAATTAGAAATGTTTAATTTTTCGAGCAATTCTTGCAATGATCAACACATTTTTTGCTAAAAATTTGAGCCGCCGCAGGCGTCTCGATAATGAAACCGCAAAGAAAGAGGTACTAAGAGATTATTTAGGTGACTCAAATTAACAATTCTAATTAAGCTACGATTTTAAAATTAACACCTTTCGAATCCTCTCTGTTTCCACATTACAAGTTTGTAAAAATTAAGATTATCCAATTCTTATAACCAAAGATATTTATTATTTAGCATTAATTTAACTGCAGAAAAAAAAAATTAACGTGTTTCATTTTTTTCCTACGAGCAAGCGTAGCAGACAAGATGTCCGTTATCTCTTGAATAAAGAAAGATACAAAACAAGTAAATAAAAATTTGGAATGGTGCTATTTGAAGCTGTATAAAATTATTAAAAATCTTGGATTTTTTTATTGGAAAATTATGCGTCCTTATCGAGTTAAAGATATAAAATCATACAAAATTTTGGTTTGTTTAACTTTATTATCACGGGCCCGGGCAACGTCGGGCGGGTCAGCTAGTTTTAAATAAAAGAATGTCCGCTAAAATTGCAGCACTAAATTTCCTACCAGTGTTTAATCAGAGGTACCACCACAAGAACAGAATTGCTTTTATTTTCATTCGTGTTTTTATATTTATTTTGAACTATTTCAAAATACAAAAAGGAATGTTGTCTATTACGTTAGGTTCATTTAATAAGTCTAGAATTCATATTTTTTATTATTTTACACAGGTTTGTATTTTCCCCTTAGTCAAAAAAGTGATATATAGTGCGATATATTAATAAATAAAAAATAATATTGTGCGAAATATTTTTACATTGATTTGTTTTCCTTCACATGCTCTCGAAATGCCTTTTTTTCACATCACGTACACCAAAACAACCGGTTATGATGTAAGTGCCAGAAACCAATGTTTATAAAGCGTAAGTAGTAGTAAATCCGTGAACGAAGCAGATTAATTTAAAACATTGACCATCATACGTATATTAATGGCAAGGCCGCCACTTAAAAATACCTGTCAGCGGAAAAACCCATGCATGTCAAGCAATTTGTTGTGCAGGTATCAGAAATTTAGCAGATAAGTACGTTGAATAACTTATTTTAGCACGTGAATAATCTATCGTTAAAAAACAAAAAAGAAAAATATACATTATTGTTTTCATGTTTTCCATTGACTTACTGGCAGATCTCAAAGTGTATTGGAGCATGTCTCATAATCTGTCAATGCTTTAGAATTTTTTTCCATATATTTATATATCACAACATAGGCGAAGGTACGTGAGATTTTAGCCTTCTAACATTTCAGAAAGGGGTACAAATAAACTTCTGTGGATTTAATAAGACCGATGCTTTCGATATGAACCAAAACGTTTAGTCAGCTAGCTAGTGATGCTTAGGCAAATATTTTGTATAAATAGATAGAAACTATCATTTGAAAGAAAACAAAATGACTGTGACAAACAGATTAAAATTTTATAAACACACAATAAACATTGACTTTTAAATTTGTCAATTTTACCTTTAAAGTTCACTTAGAAATACTGTCACCCATTTTGTCGTTTTTCAGACACAATTAATCCTTTGTAATGTCAATATTAACAACAGTGTTTTTAATGCAAAGGTGTTAAATAAAATAGACACAGTATGTATAATTATAATCGTGACATACTAAAAAACAAAACTAAATCAAATACTGTCATCAATTAATCTAATCACCAGAAACTTACAAATAAATGTAAATTACAAAGCGTTAGATAACCGTAAATTGAAATATCTTTAGTTAAAAATTATTTATTTCATGCACATGACTTAATAATAACACACTACTACAATATCATCGTTAATATTTTGTCAGAAAAATATAAAAAGTTCATGATTTTGTATCAAAAATAACATCTAATAGCGAAAGAACTGTACACCAAATAGCTAAAATATTCGGAAACTTTCCATTTTAATCTTATTTTCGAATTTCTACGGACAGTCTGGACGATTTTTCATTCAACTTATTCCATGTAAAAAGCATGCTATACCGAACATTTTTCAGTGCAGATCCTGTCAAAAAGCAAATTGAGGACTTTCAACAAAATAATTAGTTACAAAACAGAGTGATCACCATGTATGTCAAAAGCAGAAAAAACTTTCATAAAAGAATTTGTCTTACTATGTGTAGTGTTTGTAAGCATTTTGCTAAGAACACATATATGCACGAAGTTTTAGCCACATAAATAAAAATTCTTATTTTTGTTTTGCATTTAACTTGAAGACTTTTCAACCAAAATTTCACGAAACATAATGAAATGTGGACAACTTACGAAATGAATATTATATATGGAATAGTAAAATATGCAATAAATGCATTAAATAATTAGTGCTGTGTGAGCATTTGTAGAAAAAAATAATTGTGCATGCTGGGAAATAGCAATTATTAATATTCTAATGTAGTAAGCTAGTATATAACTGATATTTAAGTTCAGCAATTTATATTTATTAACATAAGTAACATTTGGTAATTTAATACATTTAGCAAGAACTCCAGTTTAACGATTACGAAAAAAAAACATGTCATAGGTGATAAACATTTTAAATGTTCTTATTATTGAATATATTAAACATTTTACTTAATTTGCATATTAGAAAAAATATCTTATTGAATATTAGAAATTTATTTTCTTTTGCATATTAAATAAATGCATCGTCTATAATTTATATTTTATAAGAATATGACTACTGCTATAATGCAATAAGGGTAGATTTTAAGCTAAACACATATGACACTAATGGGTTGTTATCAAGAAATATATGCGTATATTCAATTCCAATGAGTTATAAATTTATATTCCTCTTGCATAAATCTTCTAGCTGTCTTGCAAGAATTTTAAGCTATGAACCCTTACTTATAACAAATAAACATAAATTTGTGCAATCAATACTTGACCTGGAAATTCACCAAGAAGTAATGCTAGAAGAAAACTGTCTGAAATATAACTGATGATAAATTTTATTTCTGTGCCTAAAACATTTATCATGATACATATAATTATAAAAATTTGATACTTACAAGATAGTTTTTCCTAGTGCATATATCTATTTGCAATACGATATAAAGCGAAATAATACGGAAATATATAAAATATTTTGACAAGGACTAACAAACTGTATAGACATTTCACTATGATTTTAACTAAAGTTCTATTTTTTTTATAAAATAGTTTATCCTTTATCTAAACAATCGATGAAGGCTGAATAAATATCGCTTATAAAATGTAACATACTGAATAAATAGTAAAATTTTCATTTTGTGTAAAAGTGTATGTGATATACGTTTGTAAGATTCGAAATTTTCAGTACTTCCAAGTGCAAAAAAATCGATTTTTAATCAGGGTCTTGAAAATTGAATCATTAGCAGATCTATGGATACATGCTACCATTCCCATAATTGTTTCATGATTTGTTGTTAGGATGCAATGAATGTTTTCAGGAAGGAACATTATCAATAATTTACTTCATTAAAGGGAATTAAGTTTTGTCATAGAGAAATGCCCGCCATAAACTTTTAATTCTATCATGCCATTACATGTTTGCCTTAACTTATAGGAACCTAGTTATTAGAAAACGATACAGTTATGTCAGAGATTAATAAATATTGCATTGCTACAATTTCTTTACCTGATTTGGAATAGTTTTATATAATCAGCCTAACGTACCCATGTATAATTTATTTATTTTTTTAAATTAAGCTACTGATAAATTAGTTATTTTTTAGTATTGGAGTTCAATAATTTTATTTGGTGTCATACACGGATACCACGTTTAATTTTTTTTAATTATTAGTTGTCAGAATATCGAATAAAATATATCTCGTTCTTTTATTCCAACAGAAGCTTGTATAAAACAAATACTCTTCGGGAGAATTTTTTTTAAGTGAATAAAAAAATACCTTTTTGTTGTGCTTGAACACATTTTGTTACAGCACAGTTAGTTTTATTGTAACTGCGTAATTTAAAAAAATATATATATTGTTTATCCATTTAATATTATGTTCTCACGTTCTAAAGTAATGCACATTAACTTTTCTTAAAACTACAGTGCAGAAGAACAATTTTCTTTGTGACAGTATCCCAGAACTCCTCTTATATCGTGTTTATCGCATCACGATTTAGGAAAGGGAATATCGGTTTACATTTGTTACAATCAAACATAGTCTCCTTGGATTTTTGCCAGTTAAATAAATTAGAAAGATTGATATGTCAATCAATACATTTTGAAGACTAACAAATTTGATGCATTTTGTCATTCACCTCTCTTTCTAGAAATTGGTATTTCAGAAACCAATGCAATTCCAGAGCTGTTTCAATTAATCATAAAAGTTCCATTTTTTTCTGAAAAAAAAATCTAATTATAATTTTGATAATACACCTAGTTTAGATACGGAAGGAAATCATCTTTTTTCTCCAAAAAATGATTAAAGAACACGAGTGTACTTTCGATAGAAATTAATCCAATCCTCATTATAAGGAGATTGTAACAGAAGACCTCTACTACCCTCTGACAGAAAAAGTTATCCTTGCAAGTTTTTTTCATTGAGAAAAAAAATTTACAAAAAAGAAAAAGAAAATCGAGTACTTTTCGAGCCCCTACATTTAGCTTCAAAGAAATTGCAAAAAAAAAAAAAAAAAACTAAATACGGTATGTAATTATTCGTGTTTTTAACACTTTCCAACCTAATTCAAATATGTTTATCAAATCGATTTGTCTTAATGTGTTTCTGACTGTCTGTCTGTCTGCCGTCTGTCCGTGTTCTAATTCACGTAAATATACTCGAATTGTTATACACTTTATTTATGTTACTGAGGTTTACCATGGCATGTTCGATATTCGAAAATTAAGTTTGTAGCGTTTTTATTTCGGTTACAAGGACACTCAAAAGCATTCCGTTACATTACCGTCTATGGGGAAAGACTATTTATAATGTATTTTAAGGATGTTACACTATTTCAAACATATTGAAATTGATATACATCATATAGATGCTCCAAAAAATCCATACTGTACAATACGAAGTGCATAGCATTTATCGTTCATTTACAGGGACACACAAAAGTAACAGTACTGTGAATGGGCAATAATTGCTAGAAGTGTATTTTCAATTGTGGTATGCGGTTTTAAATTTACCTAAATTTTTGCATTTTACTTGGTGTGTAGATCGTATACAGAGTTGCACAAAAGGTCTCGAGTACATTTCCGTTTAGTGGCTGAAATTGCTGAGGGAGAAATTTCAAGTGTGCTATGCGTTTCCTACATGAAGTAAATTTTTGCAAACTATATATTATATATACAACTCTATAGATCAATTACAGGGAAGTACAAAAGATTCTGATATTTTTCTGACTATTTGTAGTAATTTCTAAAAATGTTTTTTTTTTCAAATTTGTTATGCGTTTTTCAAATTGTTTCTTAGATATCATTTTTCACCTCATGAGGCATCAGTTTAACCTATGAAGTATCTTTACAGTATTTTAAATATGTTGGAAAGTGTTTCACAATCTAAGATTGACGCAAGATTTGTCGTTCTTGTTTATTACTAAAGATATTTGTTAAAGTTGTGCGTGAGTATATTTTTAACAAATCTCATCTGATCTATATTTAACGTAAAAATTTCTTTTGCAAGAATGTATTTACATATAAATCAAATTAAATATATCAATATTTCTATACCAATAAGTAAAATAATGTTTGTACAAAGTAGTTCTTGTTATGTTTAGAAAATAAAGATAAGAGAGAAAGTAATGTTTCTTATGAAACAAATTTACAAGATTAATTTTGCTTTAAAAGTTATAACAATATTTTCATGAATTTTATTCTTCCACGTAAAATTAGAAGGTGCTTCATAATCTATGGTTGACGCATGACTAGTCGTCGTTGTTTTTTTACTAAAGAGATTTTTAAAGTTGGGCGTGAGGATATTTTTAACAAATTTCATCTGATCTATTTTTATTGTAAAAATTTCGTTTACAAGATTGTGTTTATATATTTATCAAATTAAAGATATCATTATTCCTATAACAATAAGTAAAAATAATGTTTGTACAAAGTAGACCTTGCTCTGTTTAGAAAATAAAGATAAGGGAAGAAAATATTATTTCTTCTGAAACAAATTTACACGATTTCTTTTGCTTTAAAAGTTATAACTTAATATTTTCATGAATTTTATACTTCCACGTAAAATTGAGTAAAAAATATGGCAGTTGTTTGGAGGAAATGTTATATGTCGCAGTAGATTATGTTTCAAGTTTTCTTTGTTTTTGGCCATTTCATACAAAACCAATATCATTTTCCCCCCTACTATAATTTGTTTCTGTCTTCAATATTTGTTTGTGAGACAGTTATTGAACAAAGTTGCCTCAAGAAATATATATTCCGTGTTTTTATATAGATAAAAAACAAAAATATTTCCATTGTTTTTCTTGATCAAATGTTTAAACAAATGCACATTTTAAAGAAACAATATTATACGTAAATTAATAATCAATTAAGATTGGATGTCTAAATATAATATGGAGATTTATGATTAAAAAAATAAAAGTTATGTAATTGTTCTACTTCTTTGGATTTTATTATGGTATCCACACACCTTTGAAACGTCATTTTCGATGAAAATATCGATTTTTCATTTTTGCAATAATATTAAAATCCGATCTTATAGCTATAGAATTCTGCTTTAATTGTGTCTGTATCTGAATTAGAACCCGAGTTAAAGCCTTTTAAAGTTACATCCATTACAGCTTGCCGAAGAATTTTACAACCGGATATATCGTTCTACAAACCGGAAGTAAGCTGAAATGTATATTTATATTATTATTTTTGCAAGATTTATCATTTAAATTTGATTATATGTTCAAGAAAATACATGGAAAATACATTTATTAAACCTTTAAAGAATAATAATTATTTTTTTCGCAAGAACCGCCTTTAAAAGTAATTTTTAGCTTTTTCTCAAAATGAAGTTTTTCAGATTTTCACTGCTACGCAAAACAGCCTATAGCAAAATATTATGCATTTAATGACTTGAATTTTTTTATTCTTATTTTACAAACGTTTATTGTGGGAATAAACTACAATCGTAATGATATATTAACTAGTTTTATATTTACACTGGTATAAGTTCAAATGTTGCGAGAAATTTTACGAATTTTTCATTACATTAGTACTTCAAATGCCATAGCTTCTGCAATAGAAATGCTATTATAATGAGACTAGTCTATGTCCTAGAGAAAATTCTTATCTTTATTATGTAATTTACAAAATGTGCATCCATTAATTTGATTTTGAGTTATGTTTTGCACACAAATGTCAATTTTGCATATAATTTTGAATATTTTTCACTTTAAAAATCTCTTTTTGGGTAATTTATAAAGTGTTTGTATATTTTTCAAAGTTTGAACTTAAATGTCATTAGAAAAAATTGGTATAAATTTTGGTATAATAAATTGGTAAAAAAATTCAAAAACTCACCTCTGAAGGTGTGCGGATACCTTAAATATTATGTAATATACAGATTTAATCCACTATAATTGATATAAATAGTCTTTCAATGGAGATTCGTTCAAAGATTTTAAGAAATTACAAATATGTTAAATTTTAAATGAAATTTTACAATATACACAAAAACATTCTTTATACATACTTAAAAATATTAAAATAACAACCTGTTTTGTTTTATCCTCTTGAAAAAACTAAACCGTTCTATTTCCATAATTAATACTATTAGTTTAAGCATCGATATATTTACGTTTTGTAATTGTTCTCCCATAATCAATAGTAATCCATTAAATACTGAAAATAGGAGGAGATTATTCGTTATATAGTCGACAAATTGTGGGTATGTTTTTAACCTTAATCATTTTTAAAGATATTTTGCATTATACGCCATAATAGTGCGTGTGAAGTACAGGGTGATTTCAAATGAATATCCCAAATTTAAGGGCTTTATTAACAAAAGTATAGAAGATACACGCATTTGTGCTAAAGAAATAAATAAGAAGATTGTAAAATTAATAATAGCATAAATTTATAAATGTTCATTGTAACCACCAGCAGAAACACGAACGACTTCTATTCTGTAGGAGAATTCGTCCCGCACGGTTTTCAGCATGTCGGTTGTTACAGTTGCAATCCGCATTTGCGAACGCGACTAACATATTCCGTTTTAACAAATTCGGTTACACAGAACACCTTTTGTTGTGCTGTTGTCATCTCGGCATCAACTGACGCAATTAACTCGCAACGGAAAATGCCTGTTCACTTTCAACCCGCTTGCCAAAAAAAAAAAAAAAAAAAAAGCGAACTTTTTCATTTATGAAACTTTATAACTTCTCACTCACTTCGATGTGCCAAAAAGAACACTACCTTTTATTGTTCCGAAGATATAGCCCTTCAAAGTTGGGATATTCATTTGTTGATATTCACTATAATTGATATAATTAGTCTTTCAATGGAGATTCGTTGATATTCACCCTGGTGTATTATAGATGTATTCGAACGTAAATGTGTTCCAAAATCCATTTATGAATGAAATATTTCATGTATAAATCTATATAATTTATTTTAAAAAGTTTTGGAATTCTTATAGTTCGGCTGATTTTTTTAATTACTCAACTGATCTATTTCTTTTGAAAAGAATTACAGTACAATATTATACCTACATCGTTATAAAATTAAATATATTGTAATTCCTGTCAAAAAAAAAGTATAAATATTATTATTTTCCTTTTTAAAAGCAACAATTTTTATGTTTAGAAAATAAATATAAGAAAATAATTTTTCTTCCGAAACAAACTTACGAGATATTTTTTAGTTTAAAATTTATGATTTTGTATTTTCATGTGTTTTGTATTTCCACGTAAAATTTGTGTAAAAAAAAAGGAAATTGTTAGAGGAAATGTTATACGTTAGAGTAGATCATGTTTCCAGTTGTCTTTGTGTTTCTACATGCATTTCGTACAAAGCAATATCATTTTCTACGCTTCTATAATTTATTTTTGGCTTTGATATTTGTTCGTGACATGGTAAGTCAACAAAGTTATCTCAAGAAAAAGAAATTCAGTGTACTTACATCTAAAAGAAAAAACTAAACAAACCAAACAAACAAATACGAATATTTTTCTTCAGCATATATATTTTTAAATGCTTTTTCTCAAAAATAAAATAATATATAATTGTTGCTAACAAATACATAATCTGCGATAACTTGAAAGAAAATGTGGATACTAAATTAAAACTAAGATAACTGATGTTATTATGTCCACTTTTAACTCAAAATAATATTTTGATAGGTGTGGTATAGTTAACAAAATAGAAACGCGTCATTATTAGTGCTATCTATGTATCAAAAATAAAATAATATATAATTGTTGCTAACAAATACATAATCTGCGATAACTTGAAAGAAAATGTGGATACTAAATTAAAACTAAGATAACTGATGTTATTATGTCCACTTTTAACTCAAAATAATATTTTGATAGGTGTGGTATAGTTAACAAAATAGAAACGCGTCATTATTAGTGCTATCTATGTATCAAAAATAAAATAATATATAATTGTTGCTAACAAATACATAATCTGCGATAACTTGAAAGAAAATGTGGATACTAAATTAAAACTAAGATAACTGATGTTATTATGTCCACTTTTAACTCAAAATAATATTTTGATAGGTGTGGTATAGTTAACAAAATAGAAACGCGTCATTATTAGTGCTATCTATGTATCAAAAATAAAATAATATATAATTGTTGCTAACAAATACATAATCTGCGATAACTTGAAAGAAAATGTGGATACTAAATTAAAACTAAGATAACTGATGTTATTATGTCCACTTTTAACTCAAAATAATATTTTGATAGGTGTGGTATAGTTAACAAAATAGAAACGCGTCATTATTAGTGCTATCTATGTATCAAAAATAAAATAATATATAATTGTTGCTAACAAATACATAATCTGCGATAACTTGAAAGAAAATGTGGATACTAAATTAAAACTAAGATAACTGATGTTATTATGTCCACTTTTAACTCAAAATAATATTTTGATAGGTGTGGTATAGTTAACAAAATAGAAACGCGTCATTATTAGTGCTATCTATGTTCTTTAAATTTTTAAGAGAATATTTGTGCTCAATTTTGAATTTCCATTTCAAATTTAAATTATCTCAAAATACCTTCTTTTGAAGGATATATTTTCAGTAAAGATAATTTGGCCTTTCTAAAAAATCGATTTGTACTGTATTTCACTAAAGGAAAAAACGCAATTAATAAAAGACCCAGCTTACATTTTTCTATGAGCAGATTTTTGTTTCTATGTTAGACAAATTGGATGTAAATTAAAGAATTCCAAAAGATGAAATTAAAAATTGCAAAATGTTGACAAAAATTCAATCGGTTAAAACGCTTCAGACCACCACCTGAATTCCCAATAAAACTTATTAAAAAGTATCATAAAGTTTACAATTCGTAGTCTGAGTATTTCAAAGTGGTTAGATATTAAAACCTGCAAGTGGTCTTATTAGCAACGAAGGCCGTACTATCTTCACGTATGTTAATTATAAAATTTTGAATAAAACAGATATTCTAAATAAGCAATTCATTATTTTATGTTCATTGATTTTATGTTAATGTATATTATCATGATCTTATCACATATTAACATGAATAAATATAGTTTCTTTGTCTTATTAATCAACCTTTGAATGACGATTCATATCTCAATTAATAAGTTTCAAATTAAATTTTCTAAATTGTTTTTTTTTTTTTTTTTTTACAATTGTCCATGTATTCCTTTTAGTTACATGATCTTCAATATTGTGTAGAAATAATAATCCAAATTCAGTAAACATTATGAGAAAGGAGCCTACAACAGAATCAGGTATTTAAAGAATTATGGCGAAACAGTTTAACTACTAAGACAGACACTTGTCTACAGTGAAATTTTATTCGGTTCTTTGCGATTCCAACTTAGCAGGTTTTACTGAAATAAATATTTTTGAACTTATACCCATATATTCTTACAGGTAGTTTTAAGAAAGTAGAATAAAGCAATCAATTTTGTACATGAAGTGTATATTTTATGCATTTGTTTCCGTTTTACAGCATACAAACAAGAGATAATATGATTTACAAAAAACGTACATAAAGTTATTCTTTGGTTTATAAATAGCTCTGTCTGTGATGTAATAATGGAAATTTCCAAAATTTAGTCGTATAACACATGGGCTGATAAGTTCCCGGTCTGGCACACAGATGAAGTTGCAATCGATGAACCGATGTTTTTTTTAGTAAATACTAATTTTTAAAAGGTAGCATAAAACATGCCATGACGATTCATCGTGTGGATAAAACGTTAGTGTGGTTTCAGTTGAACGACTTTGTTGATAAACAAAGAAATGGATAAACAAGAATATCAAGAATTGTTATTTGATGGGAAAAAACACCGTTCAAACAAAAGCTTGGCTTGATAAGCGTTATCCGGACACTGCACCAGGTAAATCAACCATTGTTGACTGGTTTACTTAATTTAAACGTGGTCGTACGGACACCAGTGACGCACCACGCAAAAGAGGTGGTTACTCCGGAAAACATAAAAAAAGTCCACAAAATCGTTTTGGGGAACTGTAAAGTGAAGTTGCAGGAGATAGCGCAGACTCTGAAAATATCCAAGGAACGTGTAGATTTTATTTTGAATGAACATTTGTCTATGAAAAGCTGTTGTCAAAGTGGCTGCCGCGCGTGTTGACTTTTGACCAAAAACAACAACGAGTCGATGATTCTGAGCACTGTTTGGAGCTTTTTCGTTATAAAATTATGTTATTTAATATTAAATTGTTATTTTTATTCATTTATTAAATTATTATTATAAAATTATTATTATAAAATTATTATTATAAAATTATTATTATTATTATTATTATTATTATTATTATTAAATTATTATTATTATTATTATTATTATTAAATTATTATTATTTATTATTAAAGTTATAAAGTTTTGTTAAAAGTTGTGTTTTCTTTATTAGACCGGGAACTTATCAGCCCATGTGTTAATTCGGATATACGTTATGAATATTAAATGTTTAGTATTTACAGAAACTGTTAGAAATAATTTATTAACAGACTACGGGAACGCTAAGAAATTGAAATCACAAACAATTCTAATTTTGGACATCTTGGTATTTCAATAACAGTAATCAGAAATAAAAGAAACATGAGAAAACGGCAAGGCTAGTGTTTCATTTATATTGCCGAATATTGTGTTTATGATATTTGCTAATTGCATAGTAACAAAGTTATTGCATTCTTTTGAAATATTTTTCTAGTACCAGATTCTCTATTGACTCGATTTAGAAAGAATATATTTACTAACAAAGAAAATCTTAAAATTTTTAATAATAAAAATAATATTTTAATAAAGCTCGTTTTATAACATATAACGGTGAAATTCAAATTCAGTGTTTAAGTTTTTTCACAAATCATTGTTTGAATAGTCGGAATTCAAAAACTATAAAAGTTAGTGTGAAAAAGACGATCTATGCCATAAATGAGGCTGAATGTTTAAATATACACTCAAAATGAAATTTAGTTTTACCATTTTAGAAAAGTTTTTTAATCATTGCGTTTTATCATTTAGTTTAAGAGCCCCAGATGAGACTCATGTCAGGAAAATGATTACAATATTATAAAACTCATTTTGAAAGCTGGAGCTGAATATGTTGAAATTGAATGATAATCAGATCTCGAGTTACTTGTAATTCGATATCTAATATTGATTCCCGTTACGCGTTTAAACCACATAATTTAACAAGACAATGCTCATTTGGTCTGACTATATAAATTCTAGATTATTGTTTCAAGATAATTGTATGAGTATTATTTCATTGAGCTACTTGTGACTCTGTATAATATGGATCTCCGACAGGCATTTAAACAGAATTTAACAGGGCTCTATTGGGTTTTATAAATCTCAGAATATTCTTATACGAGAATCTAAAAGTCACATTCTAATTAACAATTTCTTGAAGAACATGTGAATTAAAGTAAGGTATTGTATTTGTATTAAGAGAATAAATAAGCAAATAAACATTGATGATATTTCAAATTATTTTATTTCAAAATTTAAAATTAATTTAAGTTTTAATGTAACACAAAGAAAAATATGACATATAAAGAACACCCAAATTGCTTTCTAAGAGATGTTTAGGTTAGAAAATTTATCATACTTAGTGCGAAAGATAAATTTATAATCAAATATATATATATTAAAAAAAAGGAACCTGCAAAGCAAATTAAAAAAATAAATTTATTTCCATTTTGTTAAGCCCGAGAAGGGACAGATATTAAAATTATTTTATTTAGTCAATGCTACAATAATGTTGCATTTTTATATTAAATCTTGCTCAGTCTATTTAATCTTAAAAAATTAAATTTAAATTTGAAACATGATATTAAAGCAACTTTAAAACATTTCATTTAGAAATCTAAATAAATCTTCAACTTTTTAAAATTATTTGAACTTCTCATGTTTCTTGTCTGTTAGAATTTGCTACAATACAAATTTTGTATAATGCATGTAAAACTGAAAAAAAGTTGAAGATTTATTTAGATTTCTAAATGAAATGTTTTAAAGTTGCTTTAATATCATTTTTCAAATTTAAATTTAATTTTTTAAGATTAAATAGACTGAGCAAGATTTAATATAAAAATGCAACATTATTGTAGCATTGACTAAATAAAATAATTTTAATATCTGTCCCTTCTCGGGCTTAACAAAATGGAAATAAATTTATTTTTTTAATTTGCTTTGCAGGTTCCTTTTTTTTAATATCTCAAGTTTTTTAATAACAATTTAATATGAAGCAGACAAGATTCAAACGAGGCAAGTATGTAAAAGACTGCACGTATCAAAATCAGTATTGGTAATATGAAATATACAGTTCAAACACTGATTATTCTGTAAACAATTAAAATAATAAAAGTAATTTTTAACAAAAAAATGTATATAACGGACTTTAACGGATTGTTTCTCATCTTTATAATGATAATAATAAAACGAATCATGTTCATTTTTGCAAATAATTTTATGCCATAGTGTAAAATACATTTGCAACCATTTTGGAAAGAGACACTAGTAAGCGTGTGTGAAAGCTATTAATAACATCTTATGTTGTTTTATCACATAAGAAGCAAAAAAATAATAATGAGCATATATGAAACAACTGTATTCTGATTTTGTTATAAAATGTGTAGTTATGGAGGATGAAATTTTCAGCAAAATATTTCTTTTTGTAGCTGAATAAATATTTTACCTTATATTGACAATTTCTTAATTTAACATTTCTGTAGAAGCAAAATGTAAACATCTGCAAGATTTTTTACAAAACGTGTACGATCTGTTATTTTCTTATCGTCACAAACAGTCCATTTATTGATCTCGTTTTCATTTGTTACAATAATTTCATAACAATAATTTCATTAACAGCACACATTTGATCTTCTTTTATGTAATACGATTTATACTCACAACAATCTATGTTTGAAAATAATTCCTTTGTAGAACTGCCCTGAGAAGAAGCAAATATATGAAGAATATACAATAACCTTCGAACTGAATTCTCTCAAATGTTACAGAGAGGTCCACATTTCTACATTAGAGTTTTGGGATGATGACCATCAATGTTTTTCTCGAAATGTAAATCACCTAAAGGAATATGTTCTATTTTAGAATTGGAATGACTACTATAATTATGATCTAAATGTATGTGAACTAATGGGTGATATGCTATTTCCCAAAAATAGGGTTCTGCATTGGAGTTGTGAATTCTTTCGCCACCAATTATTTCACATAAATTTTCTGCAGTGATATTTTGAGTTGATTTTGATAACATCTGTTGAAATTTGTTTGAAAAATTTTCTGAAGCCGATGAACTCTTTGCATACAAAACATTTTTAGTATGAATAGCTTTACGCGCAAGTAATTGAGCTTTTATTTGAGTTTTTAGAAATTGAATATTTGTTCTTCTGCTTTGCTGAGCTATGTTTGATTTATAACTCTCTTGCAGATTTTTCACTAAAGCAAGCTGTCGATATCTTGAAGGATTAATTTTCTTAGAGGTGAGAATCCTATTATGATTTGAGTATTTTTTTTCCAGTATTTTAGCTTATATTTATTAGCCTTTGATTTATTTCGCAAACAATATGAAGTATTACGCTTCTGTATCTGGCTTTTACATTTTTTATAGTATGCGGCTCTTTTATTTTTGATAATTTCACGATTTCCTCGATAATATCGTGAATATTTATTTGATGTATCACTTAACGGTTCAGACAGAGATACTCTTTGTATAGGGTTAGGATACTCTTCAGTTGGGCCATTTAAATCAATGAAATGCCGAGAGCAAACATACCAGTCTCTAGTCATCGTTTCTGTATAAGGAAAGGGCATCTGACGTCACTGTTGGTTAAACTACTGTTGGTTTGGCAGAAAAACCTGTTCGTTCTTTACGGCTCCTACAATACACATGAGATGGTGGGATTTGATTGGTCTATGTTAAACTGGTCTATGATATGATTGGCCTACGTCGCCATGACGATTCCTGCAATGATAGCTTCGACAAAAATGCAGTGGTAGATTGGTTGATGGAACTGTTTGTTTGTAAACATGCCCTTTCCTTATTTGTTATACCACAAGCAGAAAGCCATTCGTTACATTTACTCAAGTTTTTCTGTGGTTTAGGAAAAGGGAAAAACAAAACTCCCAGCATATAGTCTTTGTAAAAGTATCGTGCATCACTCTTGCAACCAGAAAATTTGCATTTTTTCACCATGTTGAATTTTAGTAATCATTGATTAAGAGAGAAATTTAAAAACGCATTTCGTAACATCACAGTATCACTAGATAAGTAAATATCGAACATTCATCCAATTTTGATAAAGACAGTAACATCTAAATTAAAGTCCAAATACTGCTTAAAGTGATAAAAACATAACACGGAATATTTAAAATACCTTTTTAATGTAGATCGTTCACAACTATTGGTGACATCTTCGGATCTTAAAGATAAATACAATATTCTCGTATATTTTTGAAATAGTAAACATATACCACGAGATCGCATGTCCAAGGCTAGCAGGTGCTTAAATTGGCCAAAACTGGGAAACGTGAAAAATTGTTATTTGTTTTTATTTTTATTGCTTCTTCAATCTATCGATCATCGCGTGCCAAATTTTAGCTAATTATTTTAAATATTCCGTGTTATGTTTTTATCACTTTAATCAGTATTTGGACTTTAATTTAAAGACTCCACGTTTACTACATTTAGAGTTTTTTGATTGGAGGATTTATTTTTTTACAGAATTAGGTGTTTTGAAGAAAATTTGTGGAAGCGCGTACAAAAAGTGGGAAAAACTCTAGTAAATTAACTCGTTCAATGGGATTTCCTGTGTTAAATTAACATTAGGATGTCACACTGGAAATAAATAAGCCTTGCGCTGCCGCGCAAGGCTTAATATAAATGTTAATAAAATGCTAATATCTTCCAAATATTGTACATGAATCTACAAAAAATATATAATATATAAACAAAATATCCAATTTCGAAATTTTGATAGTATAAAAATATATATTTAAAACTAGTGCTAAAAAAATCATAATTTCTCTTTCCTTAATAACGAGTTAACTTTTTAATGTAAGAATTCTTAAGAAGATTTTCCCATAGTTTGTAGATTGTTTTTTTTAATATCATAGAATGAAGGACTTTTGGTATTATTCACATATTTTTACATGGAAAGCAACAACAAAACTCTTTTCTTACATTATTTCAAGCTAAATGAATTAATATATAAATAAACCAAATGTTAATCATGTTTTTAATTAAACTCCTGGTTATGCGCAGCTGAAGTGTACATATTTAATTTAATATTTTACATTTTCTCTTTCATGGAAAACGTTGAAAACTATTTTATAATGCATTATTACACACATTTGTATGATTTAAACATTTTACTTGTTTGGATGGTAAGTATGTTTTTATAAGAAAATCATCATTAATCATCAAAAGTAATTAATTTGAAGCCTTGGTATTGAAATATGTATAGAGAAAATTATGAGCAACATGATAAAGTAAAATATGCTTCTTTAATATAAAACATAAAATTTAGTTAAAAAATCTCAATAATTAAAATATTTTTTTCCCTTCTTCCTTCCTTCCTCATCTTTTTTTTTTTTTTTTTGCTATGCAATGGAACCGACCGACCGTTAGACGAATGTGAATGATTTGAACTCTCCCGTTGGCTTGCAGTCCAAGTATATGATCTGGAGGTTTGTGTATTAGCATCATTTTTTAAAAATTTTATATCCTGATGAAGGCTGGGTTCACAGCCGAAAGTGCTCGATTTTAATGTTTTAGAATTAAAATCTAATTAAAGTTTTAATCATCTTTTAGGTAATGGAATCACATGTTTTTGTGTGCACTTTTTATTTTAATTTGAAAACAAAGGTGAATTTAAGCATTCCGGACTTGTTTTATATAGAGAGCTATGACTTTGAACATTATTTTCACCTTATACTATAGAAATTTTCCATGGAAATATTGTTGAAAAGCCACATGATTAAAAAAAATAAGATAATATAATTCTCTAAAGAGCCTATGGGTTATTTTTCTATATGTTACTACAGAGGTTAGTATAGGTAATTACAAGGATTTCTATAGGTAAATTAGTAACATATAGATTACTCAAAACATTGGAAGACATTTTTGAAAATATATAATTAACCTAAATAATGAAGAAATTTGCGATTAAAAAATACGCCTGTTTACAAAATTATTATTGTTTTAGAAGGATTGTCGATAATTTTTGCAATTGAGATAATAAGAATGAAGGTTTCTTTTATATTTTGTTCTGTTTTAAAGAGATTTGTAGCAAAAAAAAAAATCAGTTTTCATTATAAAATACTAATACGTCGATAAGTATTTACAAATTTTAGTAAAGCAACAAAACCATTTATTTCTATCATTTGATATTAAACATTCGGACCGCAGTTTATCTGATATAACAATGTAATATGTCATATTGTCATTAGTGATATAAAATTCGCAACGAAAAACGTTTTAACAATAAGACAACTTATTTATGTTTTTGGAAATGCATACTATTATATTTTTACAAAAGATTCAAGGATTAATTTTTGGCTATGTGTGGTGATAAATAAATTTAATAAACAAATAATCAATCTGCAATATAACATACATATTATTTGAAGATCAAAATTATACCATAAGTCACTCTTTAAAACCAAGATGTTTTTATAAACTTATGGCTAACTTGAACTTTTACATAATTTAATATTAATCAGAACGTATGTTAATATATTTATTTTTAGAAATTTCAGACACTCATATTCACCACTTAAAAGTCTCATTTGTAAGTGTATAGTAAGCAAATAGGTACATTGTTTATTCCGAATTATATTTCAATGATTCCTCCAGAACGTGGAAGTGTAGTATGTATCACAATATTTCCTACAGTTTAAGAAATATAATTATTCTAACTAAAAGGCTGTGCATGCATAAATTAAGAACTCGGGTGAGGATTTAATTCATTCACATAATTGATTACACAACATACATCTTTAACATAAAAGATAATCACTAAATAGATTTCCGTAATAAAGAACTCAATGGTGGAGGGCACTGAATGCATCACATATTT
This sequence comes from Maratus michaelseni, assembly GCA_963931845.1. NCBI lineage: Eukaryota > Metazoa > Arthropoda > Arachnida > Araneae > Salticidae > Maratus > Maratus michaelseni. Next base: position 299,036,193 of record OZ007588.1, read on the forward strand.
TATTGACAGCAAAGAAAAATATGTTTGAGAGTGCTGTCGCATACCATGGGCTTAAGATTTTGCAAAAGAAAATATCCAGTCACATGCTTCACGGAAATCTTATTTTTATTACAACAGTTTACGCAAATAACATTATTTCAGAAAAAGGGCGAAAATGCTTGAGATGTGAAACTAAAATTCAATAAAACATTTTCTTTTAGAAATAAAAAAAGTAAATAACATAAATTATTATTACAAAGAAAAGTGTGCTTTTTCAGGAAAACCTATTTAATATTTCCATAAATCCAAAAGTAGTTCCTCCATTATATTGTTATCGACATTTCGATTTATAAATATTATTCAAATAGAATCAAATCATTATAAAAATTATACTATTGCTTATTCTCTGGATATAATATCTCTGGAGAATGAAAATGTTTTTATCATCATACTGAAATACATTTTTATCAAGATTATTTAAATAACAGTTTTTTTCAAAAACGTGATTTTCTAGTACCAAAGGAACAGTGTTTGGGTTAAAATTGTTTGCATTAGCTTTATTTCAGCTATATCTTGACCAAAATTACCAAAATTTGACATTAAATACAGGGTGACTGAGATTTTATTGTTCATAATTTAAACTGAGATCGCTCACTTTATAACAAATCCATTTTTGTGTAGGGAATCAGGTTTATAAGCCATTTATTCAGTCAAATATATTGCGCAAGTCCTTCGTATCTGAATACTTATTCTTAATCGTCTCGTCTTTATTTTAATAAAATGTATTGATATCAAGTGAAGTAATAGAAATGGCTACCATCCACATACAAACAGCAATGAACTAGGCGTTCGATATTACCTAACATATTTAATATTACACACTGTCTAACCGATCAAAATACTGTACAATTTCTCAATTTCTAATTATTTTATGGAATTTCACATATCGCAAGACATGCCTTTTGGAGATTTCGTTAAATATCTTCATTAATGTTAAACTGTATTTAGAAAAAAAAAAGTCCAGGTTTCGAATGGAGCAAGACATCCTGTATTTTTGACTAAATGAAGGATTATGACTTGGTATTTATAATATAAAATTAGTCTTAAAGTGTGAAGAACATTAATGAACGCTGGGGTGCTTCCATTTTGCAAATATTGTACCAACATTAACAAGGGTTATATCGAAAATCATTGCCAATATTCCTATTGTATAGCTAATATGTCTGATTTTTTTTATTGCAATCACTTCCTATAGAAAGAAAATGCAATAGTAGCAAAAAATGTAATGATAGTTACAGTATGTCTGTAATAGTAGCAAAAATGTAATGATAGTTACAGTGTGTCTGTAATAGTAGCAAAAATGTACTGATAGTTACAGTATGCCTGTAATAATAGTTAAAGTGTAATGATAGTTACAGTATGTCTGTAATAGTAGCAAAATTATAAATATTAACAGTGGATGCAATTATAAAGCAATTTTTAAATTTTTAACCACAGCATAAATGATATTTGTTTTAAACAAGTTTTAGTAAGAATTTAAGTTTTAAGTAGAACACATTCAATGTTTCAATGTATATATATATATATATATATATATATATATATATATATATATATATATATATATATATATATTAAACTAAATTATTAAACTAAAAAAAAAACATTAGTTTGTAATTGAAAATTATTTACACCAAAAATATCTATTTATGAAATCTATTCCAGAATTCTTTAGTCAAGCATATAAATAATACAATGCATTACGGTTATAGAGAACACCATATACCATACATGATAGCATAAGAAATTTATATTCCTTTCCATTTATCAAAACCGTTTCGAAAGTAGCGGTGCTATCATTTCAGAAATTCAAAACATTTTTCATGTCTTTTTATGATGCTGGAAAGCAACGATTACTCTACATATGGAACTTTAATGCCCAAATATAAAATCAGTATAATAGATTTTTTTTATTCGAAAATATAGAACATTTCAAATTCTATATCTATTTTTAAGAAGCCATTTACAAATACACATTTATATATTCATTTTGGAAATTATTTTTGGTTTAATTATAAAAATGGTTTGTTTTACGACGCTTAAAATTAGCAATTCTGTACCTATAGTGTTTAAATACCCCAAAATAAGATGTTTTAAATTTAATAAAATAAGTTTCATGGAGGACAGTACATGTGGAGACAAACAGATTTTATATAGAAAGCCAGGTTCGGAATCCAATTATTTAGTCAAAAATGCAAAGTATCTCACTGCCAGCTGAGCGCGAATTCTTGTAATTTCGTCATTGACAACGTTATGTACTGTCATTTCGAGTGCGGATCATATAACTTTACCAGTGTTATTTTAGATATGTTGCTGCTGTACGGAACAAAAAATTGGGTGTAGTTAACGATGACATCTGGTGCTAATGGCTGTCTCATAAATGTTGAATTTTTATTCACCGTAGACCGATCAATTTTTTGAGTTTATTCTGGATACATTGTTTCAATGACCATGCGTTCTGTCAATATAATACTAATTCGTGTCAATATATAACTAATATATATGGAACTAAAATTAGTAAATTGGTTGGTGTCAACAGTGGCATATCCTATCGCATAGGATATATAGGCAGGAAAGGCATTCAGTGGCGCCTCAAGATTAGAGTTTGAAACGCATCAAAATCTTATGGATCCAGTGTGAGCATGAAACGTTGTCCGAAAACAAACTTTCTTTCTACAACTAATACATTCGTGATGTCCGTTTCAAAGTGAGAAATTATCAGTGTTTCCTTGATGACATCAAATGAATGTTTGCAAATGAACTCACTCAACACAATTTTGTGCAGACCCTGCATGCGCTTTCTTAGTACACATTTCAAAACATACATAGTGTTGTCTTTTGCGATATATTTTTTAAAACGTTGTTGCTCCAATACTCTTATGTGATTTCTATAGTAACGAAATATTTACTTAAATAAAAAATCCAATTTATGGGAATGTTTTCTTCGGTAAAATGCATTTTTAAATACAGGGTTTCTGTTTTAGGTAAATGTATATTTTTAATGTTAAATTTTCGTAATACATGATCTTAAAGCCAATAGTCATTGATATTCCAAAACCGTAGTTCAATTCTATTTTCCTTTATTATTCAAATCTCTTATCGCTACAAACGTCAAATCAAGTAGAATGGTCCAAACTCGTCAAATCTTTCCCAAAAGAATGTTATTTTGAAGTACAGAAATTGAACAGCGCGTATATGTTTAGAATTTTTGATTTTCACATTCGCATCACGCACAAGGATGCTCCAATGTTATCAATGTCGTATCAGTAGACTAAGTCACTTAAAATTCCAATGCAGTCAGAATATCAAAGTTTGTTGGAAAATGTTTCAGGAACTCCAAAAAGTCGTAGATTTAAAAGATAATAATAAAATTACAGATACCTTTAGTTGAAATAGAACCTTTCTGTAGTAGCCGTAAATATAAAATAAATATCGTAGCCCAAGTAAATCAGTTACTTACTAACATATTTAATTAAAAAATATATTATAATACTCTAAATACATTTTTTTCTAAATATCCCTTCTGAAATTTATACTTGTATATGATAAAAATATTTGTCAAAATGAAGAAACGCAAAATTAAGAGTTCTACCTAAAATAATACTATTGATTAAATTACTATTATCTATTAGAGAATCATACTGAAATTTTTGATACATCGCTAAATGGTACAATTTAAACTTATCAGCTGTTAGGAGTGTTCAAAGTAGCTACCTCTAATAGCAAAATGCACTTTTGTAGTCAAATTTTATAAAGATTAAATGACTCAAGTCATCCATTTCTTGGATTATATGATATATTCCCTCATCTACATTACAAAATAACGAAAAGTCACATTCTGTAAGACCAGAGGTGGATGTTCTATAACTTTGTTACTTTTTTTTCAAGAAATACGACAGTAATCTTTGAAAAATGAGAAGATTCACTGTCATGCTTAAGCATGAGTCTCCTAACATTCACTTCTTGGTGAAAATCTGGAAGATATTTAGTGATGTACCAGTTAGCTGTAACTGTCTCCTGTCTATCTAGCTTTATGGCTTTGACCAACCCTGTGGTTCTGAAATACACGGAATACATTACTTTTATCATTGATCGTTTTCTGTTCATCATTATTGGTTTGATGTCATCTTCAAAGACTCATACATTACTTTCTTGACGTGTTGGAACACCAAACAAAGTTATGTGCCTCTGATTACCAGTTATTATTTTAGAAATAATGCGATGGACACCATCATTTACTAATTGTGGAGTTTATTATCTGATTCTGACAAGCTCCGCATTTTAGTATTTTGTTAGAATATGGTGGGAACAACAATAAACTAATTTTTTCATAAGCATTTTCATGAATAATTTTATGTATATCAGTGGATCTAATGTTATCTTCCTTGTGTATCATTTGTTAGGTACATCGAATGCATCGATTAACATTTGCGCCCGACACATTGTCTGATGATACAGATGACAAAGCTCAATCGTGTGTATTCTTCATCCAGTAGAGAATTTCAACACCTCTTTTTAATTCTCTAAACAATCTGAATACAGTAGTAAGAGATAGAGCTTCATTAACATATGTTAATTATAGATATTGAAAGCGTCCAGTCATTTGACCGTTTTTGTAGTAAACGGTTACATAACCGCAATTTAGCGCTAGTCTGACCATATTATTCCCCATATTATGGTCAGAATAGAGTTAAATTGCTGTTATGTCACCGTATTTTACAAGAACGGTCAAATGACTGGATAGTTTGCTGCAAATTTCTGACAGTGTAGAGTTATAATATAGAAAGAAAAAAAAAAGTTAAATTAATTAGTATTATAAGCGCCATTGTAGGCACGGTGTATGTGCCTGACACAGATATCAAAAATCAGTATAAACATGAAGCATAAATGCCAAAGTCAGTGGGTTACAAAATTATGGAAACATCTGAATTGTATCACGGAAGAGAAACAACATCGGCATCGAGCAGAAAATCTGTAAATTTTAAACAGATTGCACTTCAAGGGTCAAAAGTGGGCTATACAGACAGAAAATATGCTTTAAAGGGAATGTGATTATCATACTCTGCTTCCAAAAGTTCCATGTATCAACAACACATAGCCAATAAACTACGTCAATTAGTATGCAGACACATTAAACATGGCGATTAGATGAGAATAAATATCGATTTTCTAATCTTCCGTAAACGGGTCTATAGCTAAATTTAGTGCGAAACAAAAAATATATATTAGTAATAATAGGGTTTAATTGAAATGTGGATATCATTAAACGCTTTTCATAAAAGACACTTCAATGCACTAAATCGTATTAGATAATATACGCCAATTTGGCAGTGGACACAATTACGGATGATTCCTTAATAGTTTTTCTAATATCCTCATTATCGAACTTATTACTACTGATAAGCAAACGGACATGAAGAATGGATACCTAAGTCAGTTTAGCAGTTTTTGTCAAGTAAGATGTAAAACACAACAAGGAAAATATACGTAATGCCGCCATGATCGGAAAGAGGCAAGCAAATTAAGCAAACTAAATTAAATTATCAATATTTATATTATATATCGTTAAGTATATCGTACATTTATATATTTCTTATATATATATATATATATATAACAAATGATAATTAGAATTACTCAGAATCTGTGCACATATACGTAAAAAATTTAAACTTTCATTAAAAAATGCAATTTTTTTAAGAAACATAGATTATAAAAAAATTGCAAAAAAGACGATGATTAAGAATTTCTGAAAGTAAACATATCGATTGAATTATTAGGAACACTTTATATTACTAAATATATTAGTTACTTTATAAATCTATCTTTATATGTTTAAGAAAATCTGTGGATATATTAATTATCTTATATTAGCGTAAGGTAAATTAAAAATATATCGCTTCGAAAGTGCTGGAAAATGTAAACAAATTAAATTTTTTCTTTGATGTTTAATTTACCGTATATTTTAGTAAACATTTTGTAGTCACCTGTAAAAGAAATGTTCTTTGAAGTGTTTTATTGGTGATCGTGATTAATTACTTTCCAAAAATATGTTTTTTATACATCAATCAAGTACTACATGCATAGTGAATTATTTTCTCGAATTTACTAAATTTGTTTTAGGAGAGAAGAGGGGCTTAAAAATGAAAAAAAAATCATTTTTTCAATTTTTTTGCTTATACATTCCCTGTATATTCTGGTGAAGGTAAGGAAAGCTCCGATAATTCTAAATATGTGAAAGAGGAATTTTACTGCCTCCGTTTCATGTTAAGAGAATCAGAGTTGCAAACTTTAAGTATATCAATAAGTCTAAAACAACAGCTTATACATTTGAATTGAATCACAATTTTTTTTATGGTCATTTAATGTGAATTTCATTAAATGACGCATCGGATTTTCAGAAACATGCATAGTTAAAAAATTTTAAATATTATATAAATATTTATAACATTTAGTTTTTAAAGTAAGAAGTGATTTATAATGCATTTTTACATATGCCGTGATATTTTATTATTTTTATTCTTAAATGATTTAACTTTTTGAGAACCAGAAACCTACAGTCATAGAACACAACTGTAAGAAAAGCATTATTTTTTAAACCAAGTGCAACCTTGTTGCAAATTTAAGCTTTAAAATTAACTTTATTTAAAAACCATTTTTTTTACAAAGTTCGACATAATAAATGCATTTTTTCATGATTAAATCCTTTATTTATATGTCAAAAGTGATTGTAACATACGGAAGTTCAAATGGTGCAGAGTCTCCTAAATAAATTGAATTCCTTTACCTTTCTATTAAATATCTTTACAAAAGTAGATTAAATTATACATAAATATTTTATTCGGAAAGATATAATATTGATTTGCATTCTCACATCCATTCCTTCCCTGAATATTTTACTTAAGATTAAAGTTTGTTAATTTTGTTTTAATCTGCTAATAATCTATATTAGTAAAAGAAAGTTTAGCTATGTAAGTGTGTACGTCTCTGTCTGTCTGCAATGGCTATCAAAATCTACTGCATCTATAAGTCTAAATTTCGATGAGGATGGTCCAAGACAAGTTCTGATGAAATTGGATATCAGATTTTTAATTTTTTGATAATTAGCTGGGATATTAGTTAAAAACTCATTATAAATCGATCTTGCTTGCAAAAATTGGTAGACACGCGAGTGCTGATACCCAATTTACACAGCAGGATGGAATAAATTACTTTTAGCCATATTGTTTTAACCTCATCGGCCAAACCGTTTGGTTTAGTTAAAAACGATAGACATATTCTGAAAAATCATAATCTTACGTCTCGAACGCCGTAATCAGTTAATGGAATATTATTGTTACCGTTTGAGAAAAGAAAATTTTAAAAAGGATCGATTCCCCTGTGGCCGTTTTCCTCTTTCGGTAACGCTCTTACAAGGCGTAGTTTTAGAGATACCGACAAACATAAAATATACTCTTCAAACTGAGACTTTCTTCTTTTCGACGGTGTAATTGGTGTTTAAAAATATGATTTTAACACTTTCAAAAAATATTGGTGACCTATCTCTTTTCCAGTTTAAAATTAGCTGAACGTCCTTTCCCGGTCGCCTGATAATAACTATAAGCAAACCTCAAGTTTGTAGGATTTTATATCTTTACCGCTTTTGTATGAATTTATATTTTTAAATGAAAAAATCGCGAAAAATATTGATATTTAGAGATAAAAGATCTCGTGAGAAGACATTTCTTGCATTTTCACGTAGTGTCGTTTCACAGTTAAAAAAAGTAGTTCTCATCGGAACGTCGGCCGACCGGACCGATGAGAACGATCAGATGAAACGATCAGAATCGTCGTCAGACCGTGATGATCAGACCGTGATCAGATCATGATGAAACGATCAGACCGTCGTTTTCGACACAATCATTTTAGAGAATCTCGGAACACCTGATTTAAACCACCAACAAACATTTTGAAACGTTAAATTAAAAGAAAAGAAACTCTGAGAAAATTTCGATGAAATTGTCTAAAAGCGGCTGTTTCGGTGCGGTTCCGGCTCATGTTTGCTCTACTAAATGTGGACATTTTTTCGCGAAATTTTAAAGAAGAAAACATATTTATTTAACAACTAGATAACAATATTTTTTCACGCAATTTTTATACGGGCTATAAAACTGTTATATTTATAACCAATAAAAATTTAAAAGAGTTTGGATGAGAACTACTTTTTTTAACTGTGAAACGACACTACGTGAAAATGCAAGAAATGTCTTCTCACGAGATCTTTTATCTCTAAATATCAATATTTTTTCGCGATTTTTTCATTTAAAAATATAAATTCATACAAAAGCGGTAAAGATATAAAATCCTACAAACTTGAGGTTTGCTTAAGGTTATTATCAGGCGACCGGGCAAGGCCGGACGGGTCCGCTAGGAGAATAATAAAAGTAAAGAAATGTTTTACAATAGCTGAAACGTCGGATTCTTTTATTTCAATTAAGCAAATATTATTCACAGCATTTTCAACACCTTCCCTTTTCAATTTATCTCAGATTGAAGAGTCCAAAAATGTCGTTTTTAATGTGTATTTTTATAAGTAATTATTATTTAACTATGCTTGCATCTCCGCCATAAAACTCTCTATAAAAGGGTGTTAACCCATTAAGAACGAAATTTTTTAATCTTTAAAAAGGAAAAATTGCATTTCATGCATCTCTTTCAGAAAAGCAATTTTTGTTTCTATTTGTCGTGGACTTTCAGACACCAAATAAAGCGAAATTAAAAAAAAACAAGTTGGAAATTGTACGTCAAACGTTACAAACGAGGCGCGTTCGTACGCACGTTTTAGAATTAAATTCATAATATCCCGTGCGTAGAACGGGTTAAACAGCTAGTTAAGTATATATTTTATGACACTGTTCATACAAATATCTTAACTAGTTATATAAATATTCAGATATATATGTATCAGCTAGTTATATAAATATTCAGATCTTGATGATTTTTAATTCTGTGAAATAAATCATATCGTCTGCAGATTAATTTCTGTAATAAAATAAGTATCTCGGTCGCTTGACGATTTAACATCCATCGGAAGCTCCTATAACAAAAAAGCACCGATTTTAAAAAAAATCAAATTTCTTAATAAATATTTTTATTAATATCTCCTAAAGTTTTGATTCGATTTTAATAAAATTTGAAATGTTTCGACAAAATTCTGCAAAGATAATATATTTTAAATTGCAAACCATTTGGTTGGGTAGTTTTTGCGTTGTTATATACGGACGGACAGACAGACAGACAGACAGACGGACGGACAGACGGACGGACGGACTAAGCGACGACTATAGGTGCTACGTATTTATATAATTACGAACGCACCTAAAAATACTGGTAATGAAACAACAAAATGGGTAGCAGCTATTCTGGGATCATTTGGTACCGCTAGGATTTAAAGGATTAAAATTTAAAAAAAAAAAAAAAAGAAAAAGAAAATCTTACTTTTAAAGTTGGTTTTCAATATATTTTGCATGCCCCTGTCCTGCTCGGGTAGAGCCATTAAAATATTTCTGAAGCTGATTTCTTTTTTTTTCTGGATAGTTTAATATTTCGTAAAATTTAAAATAACTAACGACAAAATACCACTAAAAATTTCAAATATACATTGCAAGCTCATATAGTAACAGAACAAATGAATAAGCAAAAATAAAATAAAGCGAAGCAGAGAGCTGAAATGATATGATGCTTCTAGTCATTTCGTTCTTTTATGAAAAAAATTCTTCTCTGCTCGAATATTCATATAGCTTAATAAATATTTAATACCAAACCTTATCAATAGAACCACATATTTATTATTAGGAAATGAGCCATATAAGAAAAGTAAAAATGTAAGTATTTCGAATAAAATTAGTACAATAGGATAAGTTTACAAGCTGCGATATGGATTTTCATTATATAAAGTACATTTGAAAACATAAGATACATTTAAAAAAAAATAAGTATACGTTTAATGAAATATTCTAAAGTTTATTTTGCAAATCGCACTTTTGAACAACATTTTTATTATTTTAATTTGTTTGTGAATTGGATTATTAAGTACACAGAAAATAAGAAGCAAAAACGTCTTTGTAATTTTAGTTTAAAAGCAATGGTGTAAACTTTTTTTAAATTTAAAATATGATACATTCCAATAAATTTGCTATGAAATAATCTATTGATATTTGCGATGCTTCACATTTTTATGTTTCAAGCTTATGTATATGTATAAAAAAAATAAATTTTGTCCGACTGTATTTGTATTTAACTATTTTTTTTTTCACATAATGAGACAAATACCATTTTATAATCTATATTCCCCTATTTTAATTTACTAGCCACCACTGGCGACCAGTTTGGTCTCCCTTAAATGTATGTTAAGCATTGTAACACGCATTGATATTTTTTGTATTATTTTAGTTTGATTCCATATTATTAACCATTTTTAATGATGGGTATTTTTATTAGCCGGGAGCAAATGATAAGTCGCCAAATATTGCTCCTTTCACCACCATTCATACTACATTAATTTAATTTTAAATTATAAACCTGTCACTCAGTTCAGTTAAAATACTTAGCTTTCATTTCAAATACTTATATTACATAGAATTTTAAATACATGCCATTCACGCTTTTCACTTAAAATAGAAAATAAATAAATAAATAAGAAATAACAACATAAATCAAAATATTTGATTTAAGAATCAAAGTATATTTTCTAATTCGAACACGCGAAAAATAAAAGCTGGTATCGGCGATTTAAAAAATGATATTGGCGAGATTTGTGCAAATTAACATAAAAGTATTTAATGATGTTATGTATTTCATAAATGTATATTAAATTACTATTTTGAATGCGATTGGTCATAACAATCGTAAATATGATTGGCGATTACCAATCATTTTCCGTGATCTCTCTTCCTGGGGAGTATAATACATAAATACCAAATTAACTGATAATTCGTTTCGAAATTTCATTCATTAAATATTATTACATGAGTTCAACTTACGTCAAGTAATGATCTGGAATGAAGTTGAGTTGTATAGCACAGAATTATGGTAAACTTTGATTGTCTCAATGGTGCGAATTATTATTATTGTTTTTGACGCCCAGGCAGCGGTCCAAAAAATTATTCGCAGAGAACTTGCTTTACGAATGATTCCTCCATGGTTGGATATTTTAAACGTTCATGATGAATTAATCTCTTTTTTTGTTGTTGTTTACTTTCATGGATAGAGAATTTGAACTGCGATCCTAATTTCAACTGAAGCTATTGCAGAATATATGCATAATTGAACGTAAGTCATCTCTCAAATATTAATTTATTTTGAACGATCTTTCTAAAAATGTAACTTTTATGCAGTTTAATTATAAAAAATAATTTTAAATAAAAATGGCCGCCTGGTATATGAAAAAGTGAAGCGGACATCCCGGAATTGTTGATGACAGTCACATGACTTATACTTTTATTATAGAGATAGGTATTTTAGTAAACATAATCTCGAACCATACGACAATAAACAATATATTTTTTTGACAAAATTTTATAGAAAACATTCATTGAGTACTCCCCTTCTCCAAAGGTTAACGACAAACGTATAATCGTGAATAGAACTGGAAGTACCTAAATAAACATGTGTAAATTTTACAACGAATATTTTATGGATAACCTACAGGACATAAAAATGGCAAATATACGAAAACAATTTAGTTGCGACTTTAAATTATTGCCGTACAAATTGCAAATAAGCCGAAACAATTTAGTTGCGACTTCCAATTCTTGAGAGAAACATTTGTTGGAAGCATCTACCTAACAACGCATATGATATTAATCGAAATACATATTCGTCAACGCAGTTTCATACTATGAATAATGTTCTACTGCTGTCTTGTAATGACAGTAATGTTCATTTTTAAAGTAACACATTTAGGCGCTCATACAAAGAACTTAGTGGAACATTACGAATTTTAATCAGTCTTCTTAACGTGTCTTACGCATTTTTTGTTTCTGCTGTATTCAAATATAGTGATTTTTATAACTATCGTCCGTTCGAATATTGTCGTCCTGAAATATCATGTTTCTACCCATTAAGGAAGATTTCGTCATGTTACTGGTCAGCTTTTATTGAAACTGTTGGAAAAAACATAGTTCAGTATAGGCACTAAAACTGAATTCACACACCGGCACATTAACCCCTCTGTAATGCTTTTCACTACGATGTTTAACGCTTGCGCATTTCAAAGATTTTACAGTTATTTTTTAATTAGCACTTAAACAGTTTTGTTTTTTAATTATTTCTCACAATAAATATGTGAAATGGCTTTCATTTTATTCTGAATCTGATAACTTTCATTAAATGGCACTTGTAAAGACTAAGTTTCGAACGTTTAGGGCCCTCCTCACTCGTCCTAGCAGCGCTGGTACATTACCTTAAGGCACCTTATTTAGAACTTCTTACACCTGATTGCAACATTTCTACAGATTATAAACCCATTGCATTTTGTAAATGTTTTTTTTCTGCCTATAATTTATAATTTAGCTTCCACGCATTATTTGGAACATACATAGATTGCGGTTTATATAATAAAACATTTCCTTATAGAAAAAAATCTCTATTTTTAACAACTTCATTTTAATTCATGGGGTATTTACAATGCAAATTTGTTTTACATTTAAATTTAAAAACAAAATATTTAGATAAATTATCATTTTGAAAATGTAATTTAACAAACACATTTGATATTGTATTTATTATTCCCTCCTTACACGTTAAGTATCTGTAGAAAAATATAGAGCTCTGATAAGGAAGTATCAGAATGCAGCTATAAATATTCTTGGAAATATATTATTTTAGCATAAATTGATATGTTGCCAGGAGTTCATTGCCCTAAACAAATATGAATGAATGAAATTTTTAATTTTAAACGCTAAGGCAGTTTTATTAATAAATACTATTGCCTAATAATATTTTACAACATATGTGTATATCTTGTGATAAATAATTATTTTAGACATACCATTCGTTTCATGTTCTAGAAATTCGCAATTTCAACAAATTTTATCTCTTTTAATAACTCAGTTACCTTCATCATAATTGATAGCCTCTAGCTTAAGATATAGTCATTGCCACTTTATATTTTCAATGTGAAATTCCATTTGGAATTCCGCCAAGCATTATCTCTAGAGTAAAACTGGAATAAATTGTTTTCTAATATTTTTTTTTTCATACTTGAACAAAAGGAGACATCATGAAATGGTGATTGAAAAATAGTTATTTAGCAGTTTGAAGAGAAAAATGTGACAGACATTGTATTAACTAAACAAAGCAAGTTTTATCACAAAAAAATCACACTTTTATCAAGGATTTGTTTCTATGAAATTTTATACATCGAATTTGAAGACAACGACAGTGTTTAGTTAATTGTTTGTTTCTTTATATATATATATATATATAAAACTATGGAATATTTTTTGAGTAAATTAAAACATTATATCTGAAAAGTTTAGGCATAGCCAGAAAATGTCATTTATAAAATAAAATACAAAATTAAATAAAATATGGTATTTGCTTATACGAACCTGTAAATGTTTGCAAATACAGCATATGAAATAAATAAATGGGTAGATTATCATATCTTTAATAAAATCTCATAAATATTTATTACTATACAGTGTCTCAACGGTTTAGGCACCCTTTGAGTATATGTTTGAGTTATGTATGAAAACAAATCATTTAATACTTTTACATGGTGCTATTTATGAACAGTAATTTCCTCGTTTGGGATAACCTCAAATAAATTGGAATAATTTGATTTTTATGTAACCAATTAGTTTTTGAAATATTAGTGGTTGCAGCGAGTACAATGCATTTTCAATTGTCCCTTTTAGTTCGTCAGTTATATTACTTATAATACTTGTATACTTCACGAGTTAAGATGCCCTTAATGTTATAAATTGAATCTCGCTTAAACGTGGTCAATATAAACCGTCAACATTTTGGGCAGAAAGCCCCTGTTTTATATTATCTGAGCTGTGGATCTAAGCATTGACGTGCAGAAATCTCATCCCAGGAACCCTTAAGATGTCATCAAATGAAAGTAGGTGTTGCTCTAGAGTCTCTTGGTACATTGATGATTTTTTGTTTCATATGAAAAAAGGCGAGGAATGTATGGAAATCAAAGCCGGTTCCCCTCGAAACCATCAGATATTTACCCATTTTCGTCTACCGAGCAAAGTACGCGGCTGTTTCCTGAGGTCATGCCAGTAGCAATTCCAGTCATGAGCGACATCCAAATTCAATTTATTTCCGTCGCTGAATAATACGGTGAGCTATTTGTCAACTACGACTTGCCAATTTTGTACAACACGAAAGAAGTAAATTACTTCGTCGACGTGTATGTTGGTTTGGAGAATACTTATATGTACTAAATGCCTGTTTCCCTTCTCTCTTCGTCCTTTTTATCGGAAGGGCATATTTACCCTAGTAAGGTGCTTCGAAAGTCTTTTTTGAATTTGCGGAGAATTTTTGTTTTTGGGTCATTCCACAGTATTTGGCTTCACAAGTTTGAAAAACAAGTTTTATAAAACGTTATGTTTAATACATCATTTTAAAGCTTTAAATCTCTTCTATTAAAATTTATCCAAAATATTATTTTCTTTTTAAAATAAAAAAAAAATTAGATCATTTTTTTGCAGCCACATAGAAAAATTTTTGCAGCAGCTTTGTCCCGTACGTAACAGAAATAATTAGCTTTCATTAATTAATGACGCAATTTAAAAAAAATAATTTTAAAGTTAATTAATAAAATTTATATTTCTGCTTCTACTCATTAAATTTATTTGTGAAAATATTAAATAAATTCAGAGCAAAATCCAAATTGCTAGAGGTACTTTTAAAACATTTTTTTGTGATGTCCCGTACGTAACACAAATTTATTAATTAAAAAAATATATCTGCATTGGCTCAAACAAAAAGAAATTTCATAAGAATCTAGTTAAAGTGATATATAATGCATTAGATAATTGCAAACTTTCTCATTTATATTTTGATACTGAAAAAAGTACAAATAACTCACAAATTTGCTGTGAAATGTCCCGTACGTAACACATGAATACTGTGGGATGACCCTTTAAATGCATGAAATAACACGGCAACTAAAATACTGACGGCAGGCCACCAGTGGTTTGTCAGACATGGGTAACCACAACTATTTTATAAAACTGAACGTTTAAAATTGCAGCCATAGAGCTGTATCTAAAACAAACAATTTTATCGCTACATGCTAATGATAAAATTATTATTTAAATAAAGTTTATTTATAATTTAATTTTATAGGGATACGTTAAGATCTTGAAGTATTATCATGATAAAAGGGGGGTGTAATAACCCCCTTGTGACAATTTTGAAAGAATGCAGTTTTAAAGAATACACAGGGTATGTGTTAACAAATATATTTTAATGTCTAATATGGGACTCATTGGTGAATTGATTTGACTTAGTATCTTACTTAAATCAGAGCCTTGAATACTATTTATTTTACATGGTAGAGGGTTGAATCCGAATATGCAACACAAAACACTTTTGCACCCTTCGCACAAATGACGAAGGAAAATCTTTTTTCTAAGATATGCTACATTGAAATCGCCTGTAGCACTTCAGTGACAAAGAAATATTTCAAAATGAGAGAAAGTGGTGATGCTTACCTATATTTAAATTATTGTTGTGAGCTCGGGGTTCGAAAGGACTGATGCCAATATATAAGAACAATAAAAAGGCTTTATTCACTATAAACAGTGCAATACGATCACAAATATCTTCTGAAAATTACAAGATATTCAGTAATCTTCAAATCCAATAAAAGCGCAGCAAAATTTCACACAGAAACAATGCGTTCAATAGGACGTATCAATGACAAAATCGATCCGAGAAACACAGTTCTCAATGCAAAGCCTCTCGTATGAATTCAATCGTAGTTGACAGACAACTAACTAACTGAACTGATGGAGGTCCTTATATAGGTTTCAGAGATCTTTCCAGATTATTCCAGAGCCTTCAGATGCTAGAAATTACCAGAAAGTGCTTTAACTTTCGATAGAGAACCCAAGCAAGAAAGGATCCCAATGTATAGGTATAAGGGGGGTGTGGTTGCACAAAAAGTCGCCAAATCCGTCGCCAACTTGGCGACATTTGGCGATATATCGCCAAATTTGGCGACAAAAATAAGTCGCCAAAACCATCGCCAACTTGGCGATAAACCCATTCCTTGGCGATTTTTCCATAGACTACATTTTAAAAACGATGAGGGTGTAAGGTTGTTTTTCTTGCAAAGCACCTGAGGCCTTTAGCATTGAGTTACATGATGCTCAATAGGAAATACATTAATAATACTGCAATTTTCACAATAATAAAATAAATTTAAACAAATGGAATATTTACAGATATATACAAAATTCATAACATTGCCCCCCTCTCAAGGACTGCACGTCCCGGGCAGTTCAACCTTTGATCGGAAAGCAAACCCGTTACCAACAAATGCTATACTATTCAAAACACATTCATAATGCTGAATTATACAAAATATACACTTATTTAAAAATAAAATTAAATTAAAGCATAGACATTATTACATACAAGTATTTAAATAATAATAACAATAATAATGATAATGCTAAGCAAAATAAATAATTACATTAATTTATATACAAGACCATGGTCATACTAATTTACATTATTTACATTACACTATTCACAATAAATGAACTAAGTACTATGGCCATAGTATGGAGCCAGCCTGTCGTAATGAACGACTCTAGGCTTCGAACTTGGTGACTTTCGGATCCGAATTACGACATCGTTCAGTCTGTTTAGGACTGTATAAGGACCGTCCCAGTGCGATTGCAGTTTGGGAGAAAGTCCTTTACGTCGAGTCGGATTATAAAACCAAACCTTGTCACCTTCTTTGAATTGATGTCCCGTGGCTTTCGTGTCGTACCTGGTCTTCATCTTCTCCGTCTGTATATTGATCCGCTCTCGAGCCAAGTTGTGGACGTCTTCAAAATGTGCCTGGAGATTCTGCAAGTATCCCTCTGGCGATGAAGTCGCATCTGGAGGGCGACCAAAAATCAGATCACAAGGTAGACGAAGATCACGACCGAAAAGCATCTGAGACGGGGAATAGCCGGTTGTTTCATGGACGGCGCTGCGATAGGCGAGAAGAAACAAGGGAAGTTTTTGGTCCCAGTCTTGTTGGTTTCTTGAGACTAGCAGTGAGAGATTGTTAAGGATGGTACGATTAAATCTCTCAACCATGCCATCCGATTGTGGATGTAAAGGCGTCGTCCTAGTTTTGTCCATTCCGAGAAGTTGACAGAGACCCTCAATCACAGCAGAGATGAAATTTCTCCCCTGGTCAGAATGCATTTGAAGGGGGACTCCATACCTTGATATCCACTGGTGTACCAAGGCATCCGCAACCGTAGAAGCTTCTTGATCAAGGATGGCATAAACTTCAGGCCATTTCGTGAAGTAGTCCATGACAACAAGGAGGTATTTGTTGCCATCAGCACTTCTTGGCAGAGGGCCTAGGATGTCAAGGGCGATGCGTTCGAAAGGTGCTCCTACATTGTAGAGATGTAGTCTTCCTCGGCTACGTTTCTTTGGTCCTTTTCGAGCTGCACATGCATCGCAAGATTTGCACCATCGTTCGACGTCAACTCTCGCTTTTCCCCAGAAGAAGCGCTCTCGGACTCTATGTAATGTTTTCATGACTCCAAAATGGCCACCAGTGGGACTGCCATGTAATTCTTTGAGGACCTCTGGTATTCGGGATCGAGGAAGTACCATCTGCCACCGAGATGTCTTCCCATCTTCCGATTCGAATTTTCGGAACAGGACACCATTCCTGACGTGGAGAGAGTTCCAAAGAGCCCAATATTGCTTTGTCGTAGGACTGTAAGTCGAGATGTCTTTCCAACTGGGCTTCGTGCTAGAAGATTCTAATAACTCCAAGATTGGTTTGATCTCAGAGTCTGCCATTTGATCTTCTCGAATCTTCTCATCACTCCAGGGATCTGGTTGCGTCAATAGTGAAGTCTTCGTCTGGCGTATGACATATTCGGGATTATACTTGCTCTCCGCTCTGGAACAATAGCGACAGCTCTCGGGACACGGTCTTCTTGATAGGGCATCGGCGTTTCCATGCGATGAGCCTTTGCGATGCCTGATGTCAAAGTCGTATTCCTGGAGTCGTTGTATCCATCTGGCTACTTGGCCCTCTGGGTTCTTAAAATTCATCAGCCATGTTAGGGATGCGTGATCAGTACGAAGGAGAAATTTCCTGCCATAGAGATAGTGATGGAAGTGTTCTATGGCTTTTACTATAGCTAATAACTCCTTACGAGTGACGCAATAATTCCGCTCTGGTTTCGACAAACATTTGCTCCAGTATGCTACGACTCGTTCTTGGCCATCTATTTCTTGGGAAAGTACAGCACCGACACTTTCTTGACTAGCATCCGTGTCCACAATGAATTGTTTGTCGGGGTGTGGATAGGTTAGGACTGGAGAGGATGTGAGAGCTTCTTTCAGCTGCTGGAAGGAATTCTCGCATTCTTGTGTCCATAGAAACTTCTGCTTGCTTTCAGTGAGCCTATGCAAGGGTCTTGCGATGTTGGAGAACCCCTGTACAAACTTTCTGTAATAAGTGCATAGTCCCAGAAAGCTTCGCAACTGATGGACGTTTTCCGGACGCTTCCAGTTCTTTACTGCAGACACATTTCAGGATCTGTTCGAACACCTTCAGCTGAGATGATGTGTCCTAAATAATTTACTTCGCGTTAGAAGAACTTGCATTTCAGAGGGTTCAGCTTTAAATTCGCCGCTCTTAGCTTCGTTAACACTTTTCGAATATTTCCAAGATGTTCTTCAAACGTGCGGCCACCAATGATGACGTCATCTAGGTAGATGAGACAAGCTTCAAAAGTCAGGCCTTTTAACACTGTCTCCATGAGGCGCTCGAACGTTGCTGGAGCATTGCAGAGCCCGAACGGCATAACTTTGAATTGCCAAAGTCCTTGTCCAGTAGTAAATGCGGTCTTCTCTTTGTCATCAGGATGGATCTCTACTTGCCAATATCCACTCTTCAAATCCAGCGTGGAAAACCATTTATGTCCTGAAAGAGTATCTAGCGTGTCGTCTATTCTTGGTAGAGGATAGCTGACCTTCTTCGTGATATCGTTAAGTTTACGATAATCCACACAAAATCTTGTGGAGCCATCTTTCTTTCGGACCAACACGATGGGAGAGGCCCACGGACTTGATGACGGTTCGATGATGTCACTATCCTGCATCTCTCGTAAGAGCTTAGAAACCTCTTCTTGTTTTGCAAACGGCAAGCGTCTTGGATGCTGTTTAATCGGTGGATGGTTGGCAGTATCAATTCTATGACGTGTCAGTGAAGTGCGCCCTATATCACTCTCGTTTTGTGAAAACACATCCTTAAATTCCTGGAACAGTCTTTCTGCGGCATGTCTCTGTTCAGGAGATAAATTTTCATTTCGTCCAATTACAGGTGTTAAACTTGTAGTCGGCTCCGATAACGTCAAGCTCGGGTCTTTGCAAACACAGGTGACTGGAGCACAGGTTGCAAGCACTTCACCTTTCTGGATAATTTTAGACTTTTCACTTACGTTCGCAATCCTCACAGGTACCACATCTCTCGACAGATCTACCAGCGCTGATGCTATTAGCACTCCCTTTGGGCTCTTCTCAGGATATCCAGTCAAGCCATACTGGAAAATTCTTTCGTTTCCAGTTAATCTAGGTATCATCATTTCGGTCCGAGGAGGGATGATAACATCTGCCTTGGTTGTGATCCGTTGAATAGACCCGGACTCATTTCCAAGTTTGAAAATAGTGACATCTTCTTGAGCAGAGCGTAACTCATTATTCTTAAAGTCCAGTGTAAATCCATGCTCTTTTAAAAAGTCCAATCCGAGTATGAAAGGGTCTGAAATATCGGCCACATAGACTGTATGATGGTAAGCGGCGTTCCCAAACTTTATTTTCAATTTCATTCTTCCATGTATGTCAATCTTATCCCCGGTCACGGTTTGAAGGATAACACGGGGCGGGGTCCAGAGGAGTTTTTCTTTTAGCCGCAGAGCTAGATCTTTCCGAACGATGGTCACATTGGCTCCTGTATCGATGATCATATTAAAGGGCAAATCATTCACACGCCCGACTATAAAAACTCCGTTCTCGCCGCAACTTCTTGCAGAAATTTGACACACTTGATAATGGGGCTTCACAAAATCTGGCAACCTCCGCCCCGCGAGATGGCCATTAATTAGTTTTCCTGCTCCGCCGTTCGTGAGGAGCTATTACCTTCTGTGCTGGGTCGGTTTAGGCAGTTTCTTTGAATATGGCCTTCTCCACCGCATTTCCAGCACTTGATCTTTCTTCCAGGTTTGTTGTCCATCAAGGAGTTTATATGTCTCATCACGTCCTTCATCTGCTCCTGTAAACGTTCCACAGCTGTATCCGACGTCTCAGGTATGTTGGCTACTCGCACAAAGTGCCGATCTTTCCTTGTAGCTTGCTGGGCTGCCTCGAATTTCAGGGCATAAACTAAAGCCCCTTTTAAGTCACTGAGATCTGCAATCCGGAGTTGTTTCTGGATCTCAAAGTCACGCACACCATCGATGAAATGCTGCAGAGCTAAACTTTCTCTAGTTTCAGTCGGGCAGTCAGGATAAGCAAGATGGGAAAGTCTCTCGACATCCGTAGCAAGCTCTTGCAGGGATTCAGTGGATTTCTGCTGTCGAGATTTGAGCTGGAGTCTGCTATATTCCTTCATGCATTTCTCGCCAAAGCGCAATTCTAAGGCACTGACGAGCGTTTCAAAATCCAGCGGTTCATTTGCAGGCAAAGTCTGTAAGACGTCGGCAGCATCAGCTCGTAGAGAAGCAGCTAACTGGCAAGCCTTTGTCTGGGAATCCCATCCATTGGCGTCCGCTACGATCCCAAATTGTGTCTTAAAAACTGGCCAGGAGGATTTGCCGTCATAGGTCGAAAGTTTAATAAAGGCCCGAGGAAGCATATCTGGATACTTGAAATCTTCGGAAAAGTTTACGGCAGTTATCTTCTGTTTCTTGATTTTTTCCAAATCTTTTTTTACATTCTCTATGCTTTCTTCAACGGTCTTGGCGATCTATTGAACTTTTTCTTCTACTCTTTCTTCTACGGTTTTCGCTGTCATTTGAATTTCTTCTACCTTTCCTTCTATTTCTTGAAATCTTCCTTCAACTTTGTCTTCCACGCCGTCAATTCTGTCATTTAAAGATGTTATTTTATCCTCTATTAAGTCTTTCAACTCTCCAAGGTTGGTTGACATATCCTTTTTCATTTCATCTTTTAAGTCGCCAAGGTTGGCAGTCATTTTCTCGTCTATCGCTGACATTTCCTTCTTCATTTCTTCCGACATTTCCTTCATTTCAGCCTGATTCTCAGTCATTTCCTTCTTCATTTCTTCTTTCAACTTAGCAAGGTTGGCAGTCATTTTCTCATCCATCTCCCCTAATTTCTCCAATAATTTAGTCAGTTGCGCCTCCATTGCTCTGGTGATCGGCATTCAACCCCACTCCTGACACCAAATGTTGTGAGTTCGGGGTTCGAAAGGACTGATGCCAATATATAAGAACAATAAAAAGGCTTTATTCACTATAAACAGTGCAATACGATCACAAATATCTTCCAAAAATTACAAGATATTCAGTAATCTTCAAATCCAATAAAAGCGCAGCAAAATTTCACACAGAAACAATGCGTTCAATACGACGTATCAATGACAAAATCGATCCGAGAAACACAGTTCTCAATGCAAAGCCTCTCGTATGAATTCAATCGCAGTTGACAGACAACTAACTAACTGAACTGATGGAGGTCCTTATATAGGTTTCAGAGATCTTTCCAGATTATTCCAGAGCCTTCAGATGCTAGAAATTACCAGAAAGTGCTTTAACTTTCGATAGAGAACCCAAGCAAGAAAGGATCCCAATGTATAGGTATAAGGGGGGTGTGGTTGCACAAAAAGTCGCCAAATCCGTCGCCAACTTGGCGACATTTGGCGATATATCGCCAAATTTGGCGACAAAAATAAGTCGCCAAAACCATCGCCAACTTGGCGATAAACCCATTCCTTGGCGATTTTTCCATAGACTACATTTTAAAAACGATGAGGGTGTAAGGTTGTTTTTCTTGCAAAGCACCTGAGGCCTTTAGCATTGAGTTACATGATGCTCAATAGGAAATACATTAATAATACTGCAATTTTCACAATAATAAAATAAATTTAAACAAATGGAATATTTACAGATATATACAAAATTCATAACATTATTTTTATCCACACAAAAATGTTGACAAACTTTTCGTACGAATATGTCTTCTTTTAAACAGCGAAACCTCATTGATACCAAATGCTGATTGAAAATGAAATATTGGTATGAGTGGGTTAATGATAATGTGGGACACTTTGCATTTAATCGCAGCTTTGCTGTTCATAAATTCTCCTACACTAATCCTTATGCTTATACATACTCATACATATTAATACATCTTATCAATACATTAAAATGAAGTTCCCCTGTTCTTAAATACTTGATCTAAAGGTCAATAGATAATAGAATTTAAATTAGATTTAAGTTTATTTGTTATAACAAAATTTATGTTTTAAATTTTATTGAAAAAAAAACTTTTGGCAACTACAGTGGGGATCTTAACGTATTACAAATACTTATATATGGTTAAGTTATTTAGGTTATATTTCGTTAAGTATTTTGGCCAGTTAATATTTGGTATCAATGATGAAGAAAGATTTAAACAACTCGAATTTGTATTTAATACTGGGTATATATATATATATATATATATATATATATATATATATATATATATATATATATATATATATATATATATATATATATATATATATATATATATATATATAGATATATATATATATATATATATATATGTATGTATATATATATATATATATATATATATATATATATATATATATATATATATATAAATATAAATATATGTATGTATATATATATATATGTATATATATATATATATATATATATATATATATGTATATAGATATATATATATATATATATATATACACACACATATATATATATATATATATATATATATATATATATAATTTATTGTTATGTAACTTATTTCCGGATACTTCTATTCTTTTATCTTTTCAAGGGCTGAGTAATATTAATGCTGTCATGAGATATCAAGGAAGGATATCATTTCAGATCGCAGCCAGATAATAGTGTAAGGCAAATAATCCTGGAAGTAAAATGCACTTCTTTTAAGTGCTTCACAGTTGATTGTATCATATTTATGTGATTTAATTTCTTATGTGTCACATAATTTCTCTTACTTAAATTTATCCTACACAATACGAGCCTATTTATACTTTATGATATAAAAAATATATCATGTTTTTATCATTTCAAGCTAGTGCACATAATTTCTAAGATGTTTGTTATACAGTAGTCAGAAAAAAATATTTTCATTATATAGTCACAATGACCTGACAATCATCCGTTTTGTGTAACTTAATTTTATGCTTACATATATCACTAAAAAACATCATATTTTAATTTAATATTTTAAAATATATTTAAATATAATATTACGTTTATATGTAAATGAATTAAGCCAGTTCATTTACGTTAAGATTGTCCCCGATAAATACATATCATGCCATCTTTATTCTATAGATATTCATATATGTGATATTTGTTTGTAAATTATGCTTCTGCAGGCGTAAATTATGCTTCTGCTATGCGCATAGCATATCTATATATGTATATAACGTATAGTAATATAAATGATAATAAACGTACGCATCTTATAATATTTTTTTAATTAACAGTTTATTATACAAAAACGTTACTATTCGGTAAATTATAATTAATTTTTAATATGATGTATATATTTTTTTAATGATTGAGTGGTTTTAAATAATATAAAAAGTTTAATATATATATATGAAGAAAGCCGAGGCAAAATTTGAAAAGAATAAAAATAAAAAAATTCACCAATACTCAAAAATTGGTTTTCTTTATATAAAACAAAGGATATGAATCGTCGCTTTGTACTTAGCGTATAAGCATCAGAGTGAAAACATATCAAGACAGGGATCGAACCCGGTCTCTGGTTCGATCCCGATCTGTACATGTTTCACTCTGTTGGTTATACGTTGAGTAGTAAGTAATAATTCTTATCCTTTGTTATATTAGTAATATCCAGCTTAATTTCAGCTCTGCTAGAAAATTTAATTATCCTATATATATATATATATATATATATTTATGAAAGGACGCATACATCTTTACGTGTTACACCTAATTTTCTCTATTATCATCTTCATTTCTTTTTGCAAATGAGTTAATATATTTTTCATTCAATAATATTTTTCACAGAAAATTCTTTTATACGTAAATTAACTTTAATTTTAAAAGAAAATACTTTTTTGGAAAATTATATTTGAGTTACTTTTACAAGCCTTTCGTATATCCGCAGTTACATTAAAATTATGTGCAATCATTTCTAAAATATAGTAACATAAGTCACAAAATAAAAATATACATTTTCAGTTCTTGTTTTTACTCGTCGATGTGCGCATTGTCCTTAGTTAATAATTAGGAAGCATTTTCAATATCTTAGAAATGTTCTTGAACATATTGTACTCTACTTCTTGACTTATAAAGTTAGAAACATTTATTTAATAAAAATCAGTTTAATTCATATATGTAAAGCCTTTTTGGATATATTTACCTCTATTTTCATATCTTACACAAAATGAGCCTGGCTTTAGGAAAAGAAACATTGTGTACTTGTATCCTGCGTAATTCTTTGCAATAATGGAAGGATCCCGATACAATATTATTAAGAAAATTACCTCTATGTCCTAAACTAGTCGGATGTGCCACTCCCAAAGCATTTTTCTATCTCGCACAGTTTTCTCATACACTAAAAAGAATCAGCAACCAATTTATATCAAGGTCTAACTGAATCTACAGTTTTATCAAATTCCGTACATTAGTTCTTGAGATATGACTATTGCTATAATCGTGTAAATTCTGCAAAATGCAGCAAAGAAACGCCACCTGTTGGGAGATTTAGATCAAAACCTAATCAACAACAACTTATGACAACATCTAACTGAATCTGAAGTTTGATGAAAACCCGTGCATTAGTTCTGGAGATATAGTTACCATGACAATAATGAAAAAAGTAGCATAGCAGCGCCTCCTGTTGGGCAATTTACATAAAAACGAAGCAGCATCTATTTATGTCACGGTCTAACAGAATTTGAAGTTTGATGAAATTCTGCGGATTAGTTCTTGAGACATAGCTATCGTAAAAATAATGAAAAAGTGGTGTAGCAGCGCCACCTATCGGGATATCTACATCATAACGTAATCAGCGTCTATTTATGTCAAGGTCTAAATGAATCTGAAGTTTGATGAAAATAAGTGCATTAGTTCTTGAGATAGAGCTATTGCAAAAATCGCAAAAAAAAAAAATTGCAGCCTAGCAGCGCAACCTGTTGGGCGATTTTCACCAGAAACTAATCAGCACCAATGTATATCATGGATTAACTGAATATCACGTTTTATTAAATTCCGTTCCTTAGTTCTGCAGATAGAGCGCCCACAAAATTTTTGTCACATACAGACAGACAGACAGAGTCACTGAGACACAGACTCACAGACAGACATTTTCTAAAAACAGTCAAATCGTGTTCAGGACCTTCAAAAATGTATAAATCCGTCGAAAACTGGAAGTCCAAAATTTTCAAGAATCAAATACTTTCTTCGTGTAAAGATAGAAGAAAGTAAAAATAAATTAATCACTGAATAATGAAAAGATTATACGGCTACCTACATAAATCTTATAGATGTGAATGGTGGACTATGGAGTTTAGCATAAAACTAGTGCACCCATGCGAGGATTTTGCACTGAAGTCTAATATTTTTTAGCAATATCTATTAAATGCATGTTTAACCTTCTACAGAAAAATGAATGATTTAAATATATGCAAACAACATTAGTCAAGCCAGAACGTACTCTACGTAATTATATGAAGGTCAATTGATTTTGCAGAAAACCACGCAAAAAGAGCTGCTGGGTTTAGCACAAACTCTGCCCAAATTTTCAACGAATCAGCTGATATCTACCCTGCTAATTTCCATTATGGTTTTTAATCATAATTATAAAATAAGTCCCACTTTATGATTTTGTGTTATTTATTTATTTTTTTATAATCATTGTTGATCATCATACAATGCGGTATTTTATTTTTGTGGCAACACTAATTTAAGGAAAATCTTTCATTTCATTTATGAAAACAATGCCGATGTAATTTTTAATTAAAAGCAATTTTTAATTTAAAAATGATGTTTTAACGAAATTTGAGTGTACTACGACAGAAACCACTTCAAAAAACTTTTCGAATGATACTTCATTTGTTGTTGTCCTTTACGTAAATTCATGGGGAAAAGGAAACAACAGAAGTAATATATCGGATGTTTTTTGGTTAGATTTAATTGTTGCAATTTTTATGCTCAAAAGTAACGTTTTCTGTATAATGCCCTAACGTAAGTAGATCTAATTAGCTCCTTGTCAACGATAAAATATGACACCCTATACTGTTATATTCAGATTTAGTTTCAATGTTTTACAAAAACCGAATTAATTTTTACTGATCATTTATATAAAATTTAGCTTTATGTAAATGGTACCAGAAAATTTCTTTTACTTTATTTTTTCGTGTGCGGTGTGACATTAATGTTGTCTTGTGCCTAGGTTTAATTCAGTTTAGATTGAAGCCGCATAATAGTGTAAGATAAATAATCCTGCAAGTTAAACAACAATCTTATAAGTGATTCGTAGTTAATTGCATAGTTTGCAGCAATAATAAACAGTCAAATAATAATATATGAACCAGATATTTAATTTAATAAGTGAAAACCGATTGAAATCAATTATCTAACCACATAGAAAGAAGTCACATTTTATTAAAAAAACATTTCTTGTTCAAAGATTATTTGTTCGATATTTTACAAAAATTAGAAGGTTGTTAGGTATTTTATTTGATTGTATTTATTGTATTTAATGTGTTATGTGTCATATGACACATTAACTTATGCTAATTAATGTTATACAGAATGAAATTTAGACTTGTTTTTGTTCTTTTATTTATAATGTTTCTAATATATATATATTTTTTTTTTAGTTTGAGCGAATGCATTCAAATTAAATGATGTTGCTTATATATGTTTCTGCCCAGGGCCCCCAAAATCTGTAAGTCGGTCCCTGGTTAGCTCTAACATTTTAACGATAAACAACATTGATTGATTTTTAATGTATATTTGTTTTGAATTTTAAAGTTTTATATATTTGAATATTTGTTTTGTTTCACTTAAAGAAGGGGGAGGCGAGGACTTTCACAGGTGTTCTAATTAGGTCCTTAAAATAAAATTCTTGAAAACAGTATTAATTATTATTAATAAAGTAAATAGTGTGTCACGCAACAATAACAAAAACTGAAAAGCTTTAACATCACTTTTAAAACTACAGATAAACTACAGAAAATATAACACGAGCTTTCCATAAAGTAAGTTCTGTAAAATTACCTCACAGTAACTACAGTTATACTGAAGATATATCAGAAAATATACTTCTGAATTAATAACTGTAAAAATACTTAAAATGTACTACAGTTTTACTGCAAATGTAAATTCTAATTATTTTTTTAATATATGGTTGTAAAATGATTTCACATAAACTACAGTATTTTTGCAGATAATAGCTCAGAGTATTTTTGAAATACTGCAAAATTCACTGCAAAATTACTTCACATTAGCTAGAAAATAACTGAAGTATTTTTGTAGTCAAGAGTTCATTGCAGAAAATCTACAGTTGACTGTAGAAAAACTTCAAAAACACTTCACTTCTGTAGAAAAACTGCAGTTAATTTTTAGCTGGGTAGTAGTCGAAAGTAAATATATTAATCTTTTATCTAGTCTCAATAATTTATTTATACTCTCTTGAAGGAAATGTAACTGCTTTGTACGTTTAGTTATGTCAATCAATAATTTCATATTAGAAATATAATTAATGTAAATTTTATTAAATTTGCCATTACTTTTATCAATTAAAATCTCGGAATGTTCATTTCCGTTATGCATTTCTCTAATAAATAACCATAAAGCCATCTACAGTGACCTTTATATATATAATTAAATGTAAGATTTAATTTCAGTTATACATATTTCATTACATAAACCGAATTTATTTGTCACAGTTTATATCAATCAATTTTATTGTTATACAACTGATTTCAAGAAATTTCTTTTATTTTATGTTTTCAAGCGAGAAGTAACATCAATATTGTCACGAATCACCAAGGGAGGATTCAGTTTGGAACGAAGCCAGGCCAAAGTTTAAGGCGAATAATCATCCAAGTAAAATAAATGTCTTAATAAGTACTTGATGGTTAATTATATTATATTTTTATGATTTAATTTTCTATATTTCACATACAACCAATGGGCGTACAATCCTTGTAATTTCCAAAGGGTCTGGCACCACTGTTTCTGAAAAGAAAATTCCCATTTAATATTTAAATCGCAGACTTAAATCAAAGAATTAAGCAGAATTAATTTAAAATTTGGTAAAAGATTTTGGTAAACAATTTTGGCTCCAAGTAAAATAAATGTCTTAATAGGTGCTTGTCGGTTAATTATATTATATTTTTATGATTTAATTTCTATTTGTCACATATAACCAATGGGCGTACAAATCTTGTAATTTCCAAGGGGCACCACTGTTTCTGAATAGAAAATTCCCATTTAATATTTAAATCGCAGACTTTATAATGACCTCGTCTCGTTGCAGAAATTGTAATATTTTTCAGAATAACAAAAGCGAAAAAGTCTTTTAAATAATGTGATAAAACTACTATCCTGCACGTAACTCATATATTTTAATTACAGATATACAGAGATATTCACGCTTACTTTATACATCTATACTATAAAAAAGAACCTGTTTTTATGCGCACTCGGTGTAAATGGAAACCTACGGCACCTAGATATCTGCAAATTTAATTAGGGAGAGACAAAAACAAGTCCAAATGTGCCAGAGGTTCAAATTTAGAACTTTTAGATTAGAGGTTTTGTGTTATTTTAGACGGTACGATTCACGTATAACTCCGATTTTTGAAGTTCAACGACGATTTTTACCAACTCTTAAAAGCAGTCCAAATTTAATATTTTTGCCACAAAAAAGTAAGAATTTTGCACTCTTTCTAATAAACTTTATTCAGAATTCGTGCAGCGAATTTTTAAAGAAATGTCTCCATTTTATTGAAAAGGAAGATTTTTTTATCAGTAAATATCTAATTGATACTTTATCCATCCAAACATAATATAAATGTTATATCCCTGTAATAAGCAGACTTTCAGGAATCGATTTTAAAAATGTATAAGGTAAAGCCAGGGGAGATGGCGCAGTCGGAGAGATTGCGCACATAGAGGTTCGGGGGGAAGGAATAGAGTGAGCGCGCAGCGACTCCAGGTAGTTGTACAACAACAGTAGTGGAGTGTCTACTTGAAAGTGCACGTTGATTGCTTTGAGCGTCTAAGATAAAGTATTGCTATTTTTTCCCCAAAGTAAGTGCTTGAATTTTCATAGGTATTCATCAGAATTTCTATACAATGTTAATACTACAAAATATTTTAAACTTAAGCATTTTCTCATAAGCTACTAATCTAGACTAACAATGTGAACATCAAGGTACATTTTGCAAATACATTACATTAATGTATTTTGGTATGATTGCGCACATGGGTAGGAGAGATTGTTACTAATAATAACTACAATTAAACTGTTAACAATAATAATTACACTTAAATGACATTGCTGTAAGGTTTTTGTGATACGGTTTTGTGGTACGTTTTGTGTGATAAGGTTTTTGTGTTTGGTAATACATTTTGCAAATGTGAACATCAACGGTTCGTTTTAGAAGAGGTCATGTTTAAATAAAAGACCGCGCAATCTCTCCTACGGAAATTGGAGAGTTTGCGCATCTGCTATTTAGGAGAGATGGCGCATTGTTCCCATTAGTTTCCATGCTAGGAGAGATTACGCAGCTTATTGGTAAATTTGCATAAAAAATGAAAAATCAAAATGGGCTAATTTTAAATTAAACGTGTTATCAAGTAACTTAATGTTATTTTGTAATCTTATCTGGACTTGCTTTTTCTGATTCTTTATTTTTTTTCCTTTAATTAAAATTTTTTAATCGTTTTTTAAAATTATTTCTTTTTCTGATTCTTTAATCATTAGGTTGAAATATTCACTCCTAATACAACAACATTTGTTCACAAAAACCTTACAGCAATGTCATTTAAGTGTAATTATTATTGTTAACAGTTTAATTGTAGTTATTATTAGTAACAATCTCTCCTACCCATGTGCGCAATCATACCAACCCTGCAAGGACAGAATGGGCAAAATAACTTTTTTGGTTTTACTACAACTGTTCTATTACATTGCAACATAACAACAAAATAGCAATGGAAATGCATAAAAAACAAATGAAGTAAAAATTATTCATGAATAGTTTACCAAAAAAATAATATTTAGGTTTTTTATTGCTATTCTTTTGAATTGCGCGCAGACTATTCTAGCTTTACCTTATGAAGTATTTTTTTTTTTTATTTAATTATTAAAGAAAGTATGTATATCGATTTTTTTCTGAAACTTTGCGAAGAAAGTTCCCTCTTTGCTTTCTTAAGGAACCCTTTTTGTCGCCAGAACCAGTATATATTGCAATGCGTATGATATCACGTTCGGGAGCTTTTATTATTCTGCGCCTACGATAATATATTAAAAGCAATGATTCACCACCAGTTCATCCTCAGATGAGTTTTACGAAAATCTTAACACGTATAAGATTTAATAGAAATATCGAATCTTTAATATGCAACATTTCATATTAAGCAATTTAATTCAAAATGAGATTTAGTGCCACAATGATTATCTCTCTCTTTGTACGCTCTTTATATCATGCAGTGAAATCTTGAAAATTGTCTCACATCATCAGGAAAAATTTATATTTTCAAAGAAAATAATAGATTCTAAAAGAAAATGATTACAATATAAAATACAGTTGAAATGACTGTTGGAAAATGACTTAATAGCAGTGACTATCCCGAAATTGCATAGTACAAAAATATCTAATTTAAAAAAAAGTCAAGCTCAGATATTTCCGCAAAAGTTAATATACAGTATGTTTCATAAAAGATGGGCAAAATTTTAAGAGGTGATAGTACACATTCAAACAAAACGCAAAGGTGCTGGTGCATTTGGAAACTTGGTTCATGAAAACGTTAAAGCTCCATTGCTGTTGCGAGTTACCGGGAGAAGAACGACACTAATAGCATGCAAATGTGATATGGGGAAGAAGAAGATCGCATATGCAAAATTTCGCCTCGATTAATACATAAAAGACTCCGAGTATGCAACTGTCAATCGCGGTAGGAACGTATCGGAGGATGTTGCCCTTCACTAATAGGGAAAAGGCTGATATACATTTTATCTACGTAATGCAAATGGAAATGTCTCAGAAGCTCAACGATTGTACGGAGAGCGACTTTCTTTTGTCACGTAATCGTTTTTGTGTGTTTTTGTGTCGTATAACAACATCACCTTCGCCGCCCTCTAGCACCTTTCCGTTGTAATGAGTTGACGAAATCCAGTGATCCAAGGTGATGATTAACATCTAGCACTTTATTTAGGCAGCGTTGATACACAAGTTAAAAACTGATCAATTTAAAACCATCTAAAACCACTACAATCCTCTGCAAGACTCAGCGCACACCAAAACTTCATACTTTTTACAAAAACATATCTCACTTTTCTTTTTAACATCGTCCGTCCAACTCTCTCTGCATCTCCCAGCTTTTTTCAGTTCACTTCTCTTTAATCGCCGACCAACATCTCTCACAGTCTCTTTGCCTATCGAAAAAGTTCTTTCGAATCGATTACACGGCGATCCACCTCCGAAGCTAGGCGGAAAAGTCATGGACAAAACTGGACAACTCCAGGCCAACAACTCACAAGGCAGGCTAAGCCATAATTTCCTTCAGTCGTCACAGACTCCTCCCCCCTCCAAGTTTTGGACATGTCCAAACGGGGTCCTTGACGAAAATTTAAATTTGTGACAAGTTCCATTCAACACCAAATGTTTTTTTCTTTAATTCATAATGTTCAGGATTAACCTGTTACGTTGTCACATACATGTCATCCCTTCCCCCCTTCTCCTAATCCATCACATCAATATGCCGCCCTAATTAAAATTCCTAACCTTTTAAATTTACTAGCAAAATTTAAATTATCTAAAATTTACACAAATTTACTACAATTTAAATATACACAAAATTTTTCCATAACTTCTCTACAAAATTATAAGCAATGCAATTTTACACAAATACCAATACACTTAACAGATTTTTTTTTTCTTTTATATAAGTTTAACATGATACAAAATCAAATAAATATATGACATTTTCCCTCTACCAAATGAAACCACTTTTCATATGAATTACCACAATTTCAAAAAATATCTATAAATTTGCAACCAAAACTATAAATCACAATTTAACAATTCAAAAGCTATTTCTGTATCTTTTCCTCTTATTCCAATACAGACAATATCTAAACATGAAAATATACACTTTCTTTTTCCACACAAATAATACCATTTTACTATATTGAATTTATAAACCCAATAAATAATACTCAGTGCATGGGTGCCGGCTCAGAGTGTCTGCATTACAGTGATCTTTTCCTCTTTTATGCTCAATCCTATAATTGAACTGTTGTAATGCCAGGGCCCTTCGTAAAAGTCTCTAATTAGATCCCGCATGAGTTTTAAGCCACACCAAAGGTTGTAATCAGTTTGTATCGCAAATGGCAAATGGCCATCCAAATAGCACCTTAATTTCTTCACTGCATACACAATAGCGGCACACTCCTTTTCAGTGGTACAATATCTCTGCTCTGATTGCTTTAGCTTCCCTCTAATGTATAAAATAGGATTCTCCTCCCCTTGATCGCTAATCTGCGCCAAAACTATATCCAGACTAGTATCCGATGCATCAATTTGCAGCAAAATTTCTCTCAGGAACTCCCTAACTGCATGCACTTTTAACTCGGCAGGTGATCTCTTCCTTCTTTTCTTATGATTTTTCATCATTTTATTTTTCCTTACTTTTACCACTGCTTTTCGCTCCATCTCTTTGTCACCCATTCTGCAACATTTCTTTACATTAACATAGCTCCCATTTCTACCCGCATCTTCCTTGACCACTCCACAGGCGATTCCGTTTACTGTCTTACGAAGATTTTCATCTTTTGATGCGCATTGACTGTATGCGTTTCCTATGTTAGGTAAATTTCCCATCGCATTTCTTTTCGCTGCCACATTTTCCTCAAATCTTTCAGCTAACAAGTCAGGTTCAAGCTTTTCATCATTCTGTTCATTAGAATTATTCTCTTTCTCATTTTTTCCACCAATTTCATCTTTTGCCTCAGTTACACTCCTGAATAAATCAGCTATAACCGGATTTTGCTGGTCTTCTACAATTCCTTCAGTCATTTCAGCAATCCTACTTTTAATCTCATTGTTACCTTCAAATTCAGGCTCTTCACATGAATCATTTCTATCAGGATTAAAACTCTCCTCTTTTTGAACATCATCATCTATTTCTGAATTGTTCCTATTTTTCAAACTACAAAGATAACCATCTCCACAGAATTCATTAACATCAATTTGAGAAAGTCCAACATTAAATTCAAAATTAGTTTCATTACCAACTTCTTCTAAATTTACAAAATTTCTAGCTTGTGATACATTGAATAGTTCCATATCTTCTTCAATGTCTGACTCATCTGTTCCATTAATCTGCTTTAAGCATAACATTTCCTGGGTTTCGCTCCCCTCCTTCATCATTTCTCCTTGTTCACCTTTCACATCTTGAAATCCAGATAACTCAAGCTCCTCCCTCACTTTTGCAACATTATCAGTTTCAACTCTAGTAGATTCACAAAGTTTTTCAGCCAATGACTGATTTTCAACTAAATTAAAGTCCAAAACTTGCAACTCGTTAGTGACAGTTTCTTCACTCAAACTTTCTGCTCTATCTCTCTCCTTTATCTCAGGAATATCATTCCTACCACACATTGTTTCACCATTCACAGAAACACTTCTAAACAAATGAGCAATGTCTAGTAATATTTTATCAGTTTGATCAGGATCCACAAGAAAATCCCCGTCTTTTTCCATCTTATCAATTTTCCTCTCAACCAATACATTTTCCTTAACTATTCCAAATTCTTTAGACTCTGTTTCAGTCTTTTTGGCCAATGTAGGCAATGAAGCCAATTCTTTACTCTTCTGTTGCTCTTCAGCAAATTTATTCGAATTCACTTTCACCAAATTCAAAATGGTTTCAGTCTTTACAATCTCCGGCAAAATTTTACAATCTGCACCGGAATTCTCATCTCCCTGATCCTTCAACTTTTCAATCAATTCCAATCTCTCTTCTTTTACTATCCCATTGGCCTCCTTTTTACCCAATAGTTTTTCTTTAGCAAACTGTAACTCCCATCTCAGTTCCTCCAACTGAAAATGTCTTTGTCGCACCATTTCCCTTAATACCCTTTCTCTATCTCTCTTCCTCTTTCCTTCCTTCTCCATTCTTTCATCTACAACTGACATAAACATTTTCTTTACAAACTCTTCCTCATAATTAGCACTTTTCATAATCAAGTTACGTAACTCAAACACTCTCATTCTATCATTAACTTCCTCTCCCAATTCATATGCAACAACTCTCAGGTCCTCCTTTAGGCCTCTTCCAAAATACGCCATCTCAAAGTTCAATTTCAGCACTCTAGTGCGTAGTTCAGACACTTCCTCAGAGCCACAGACACCCAACCAACTAACTAAATGTAAATTGATACTTTCAAACTATTTATTCAATGGAATGAATTTTACTAACTCAGTAAACAAATATATTTTTCACAATATCTTTCTATTAAACTTTCAAAACAGTTCAACACATCTATAAATTATTTTTATACACTTACAAGTATATATCATGACATAACTGGAAAAAGCCAGTTTCAAACAGTAATATTACCCTACTTCTCCAAAATTTACACACATTACCAGCAGTGTTACTTTCCAATTTCTAAAAATTAATTTTAAGTTCAATTTCAAGGTTTAAACCAAACACATTAAATGCAAATTTACAATATCACTTCTAATTTCCAACCACCATACACATGTTTACCAATACAAATGCAAAATTTCTAGACAATAATTTCTCCTTTATTTTTTTTCAACCTCTGTTCTTAGTTTAAGAATTACCAGTTCAACTTTGATACCATACACATTCCATAATTCAATTCACCAGTTTGGTGTAGCAATATATTTTCTTATACTTAGTTTAAGAACCTTAACCAGTTTGGTTTACACTATATACACACAATAATTCAATTCACCCGTTTGGTGTAGCAATATACTTTCTCATACTGAGTTTAAGAACCTTAACCAGTTTGGTTTACACTATATACATACAATAATTCAGTTCACCAGTTTGGTGTAGCAATATACTTTCTTATACTCAGTTTAACACAAAACCCAAAAATAAACTACTTAAATATAATCGAATAAAACCATTAAAACCAAAGGCATGCTGCGATGGATAAAAGGGAGAAATGACATACCTCTCATAAAACCCCTTCTGGTTTCACATGCACAAACACTAATCTCGGTGGAACCTCCATTAAAACTTCTTAGACTGTAATGAGTTGACGAAATCCAGTGATCCAAGGTGATGATTAACATCTAGCACTTTATTTAGGCAGCGTTGATACACAAGTTAAAAACTGATCAATTTAAAACCATCTAAAACCACTACAATCCTCTGCAAGACTCAGCGCACACCAAAACTTCATACTTTTTACAAAAACATATCTTACTTTTCTTTTTAACATCGTCCGTCCAACTCTCTCTGCATCTCCCAGCTTTTTTCGGTTCACTTCTCTTTAATCGCCGACCAACATCTCTCACAGTCTCTTTGCCTATCGAAAAAGTTCTTTCGAATCGATTACACGGCGATCCACCTCTGAAGCTAGGCGGAAAAGTCATGGAGAAAACTGGACAACTCCAGGCCAGCAACTCACAAGGCAGGCTAAGCCATAATTTCCTTCAGTCGTCACACCGTTTTAATTCTGATCATACATTCTTTGATAAAAGTTATTTGTTTGGATGCACATCTCTTAAAATCACCTCTTAAAAATTTACCCATCTTTTATGAAACACTCTGTATATAAGATTAAAATAATTTTAACATTCTTTGAAGACTAAAATAAGTTAACGTTGAAGTTAATGTAAAAGAAATGTTTATACGAATTTTATCATTATTTTTATTACAAAATATAATAATATACATTTGTATTTTGTTATTTTATGTCTCTGATAGCGCATTTTATTTGTGTTAGTAAACAAACTGGAAATGATACATATTCCTTACATAATTTTTACCATCATTATAATTTAAATGTGCCGTAAACCTTTGACCATAGGTCAGTGTGCCGTTATATAAAAATGTTTAAAAACACCGATTTAATGTAATTCCGCGAGACATTCAGGTAGGTTTAGATATATTTAAGCTTATTATTCATTATCGAAGCAACGATGGTCTACTATAATTTTGATATGTAAACGTATACAAGGTAGCATAAAGATGATGGCATACATTATATATATTTCTATAAGTATATGTGTGATTTATAAAGGATTTCAAAATATCAAGTAACGGCAAATTATTTCGTTAAAAAATTGGTACTTGTCTAATATCCCATCTACCCCTTTCTATTAAAAAAACTGTCGCCAATAAAAGTATTTAATACCAGTAATACAACCGCGTGGCGTCCCTTTGATATCAAATACACGTATTCCATTTTTATCTGTTTTGTGGAAAAGCCAGTTTAAAATTTGTAATGTAAGATGTAAGTTAACTGCTATTTCTCTGTTTTCTCTCGCATTTTGATTAAAAAATGTTAAAGATTGTTCATCTACAGAAACTGATGTGAAATTTTTTTTTCAAGATTATGAGATCCTGTAATCATAAAAAGTGTGCATGAATAGACATGCTATGATATTTTATCTGCAAACGCATAAAGAATGGCGATGTGATGTTGAAAAGTGTGATACGCGAATATCTGTCAAAAAACAAAAATGGCTGGTCAGATGAATTGACATGAATCAAATGGACAAAAAAAAAGTTGCATTTAAGCAAAGGTACAGTGATTTGTAGGACTAGTCATCCCAGAGAATTTTGTCCGTCTAAACTTCTAGAAAGATATTCCGGAAAAAAAACGGAGATCCTAAAAATATTCTAGAAAATGACTAAAGTCTTTTAAAAGGCGAAAAAATCCATGTATTTTTCTTTTCTTTTAGCGGGGTACATTCCCGAGAATGTTCCGTATTCTGTATACACAAACGCATTCTGCAAGGTTTATTGGCCGAAAATCATAAACGTGTAATGAAAGTGACGTAACGGTTGTGCATTTTTGGTGTTAAATCTTGTTGTTTGGTGAAAGCTTTATTTTACAGAAAACTGTTCGGCGTGATAAAAGAAAAGTGTCAAATATATATATATTTCTATAATTATATGTGTCATTTGTAAAGACTTTCAATATATCAAGTAATGTGAAAATACGTATTTAAAAAATATTTTTTACATATAATACAATAAAATAATAATACAATAAAATAATAATACAATAAAATACATACCAGAAAACCAATAATTCCATGTTCGTAAATATCTGTAAAAATAGTATTTTTTTAAGAGAAATAATATCTACTACTATTTTTAATTATGTCTTTTGAAAAAAAAATGCTTTGGTGGCAAAAAGAAATTCGATTTTGATTTCGGTAAATTAAAAATTAAAACTTGCTTCAAAAGTTCTCATTAATATTTTCCTCAATTAATTAATATTTTTTTTTAAATGCAATTTCTGCAGCTAAGCATTTTTAGGATCATTAATGATTAACTGAAAATCTTTCAATATAACTGAACAATCTTGTCTTGTTTCAAATTAAATTTCAAATTTCAAATCAAATATTTTAACTCTAGACAACATTTCCTTACAATATATGATGTAGTATTTTCCGTTTTATTGCAACGTTTAGACTCTTTCCATTACTGGATCTGATATCGTAAATAATTTTACATCCAAATGATGCTTGCAAAGTCAGTTATTGTTTCGGAAAATCACATAATTGTTTCAACGTGTCAAAGCTTACATCTTTACTTGTCAAATATATTTCTTTTTATTACTACCATTGTAATTTAAAACCCCATAAAAGTAAAGCAATGGAATGTTAGATATTTAATTTAGAAACTGCATTCTCACCATTTTAGTATGTAACTCTAATTTAAATGTTAAAAAATATACATATATGTATATATATATATATATCAATTACACAACAAAAGGTGTTTAATTGTTTTATGTCAGATGTATTTTTTTTAAGTAGTTTGTACCTGTAAGTACAATAGTTTTAATTTTAATTTCCATAAAATTAGAATTTAAAAGTTATTTCAAAAGTAGTAATAATTCAAAATTCTCCAGTTAAAATTTATTTGGGAAATGTAATTTCTATTGATTCATTTTGCGAATGCTAATGATTAATCCAAAATATTTCCCTTTATCCTACAGTATCTTTTTATTTTTATTCTAAGATAGCTGAGAACCTCTCTTTGTTAACTCCACCCAAGTAACTTTAAACACTATTTCCTTCCGATAAACGGTGAGAAACCTACGCTTTATTTAGTATTTTTAAAGTACTGTTACTGATAACTTAATAATTTCGCAACCGAATAATGTTGCAAAATCAGTTGATATTCCGAAAAAATTGCACAGTCGCTTCATCTTGTCAAAACTTTATAAAAATACAAAATTTTTCTATTATTTAACTTGAAATTTAAAAGTAAGGTAAAATTCAGTAATGTAAAATTAGTTATTTAAATCAGACGCTGCTTTTCCATCATTTTTTAATGTAATGCACCAGTAAATACAAACAACCAGCATATCAATAATGCTATATGGCACTAATAGACCACTCAAATAAATTGTATTTTTCTACAGAAAAAAAAATGTTAGTTTTCAACCCGTGATCCTTTAAATTTAAATGCTTATTATTTCTTTTTATTTAGGTGAATTTAATCTATAAAAGTTATTTGAAATGTTTTCATTATTACAAGTTCTTCAGTTAACTAATAGTTAAACCAATTTCTATCTTTAAAATTTTTAATAATAGTAATAGTATATATATATATTATATTGCATGTAAAAACTTTTATATTTTTATTTACACGTAGTTTAAAAGTTTTCTCTTATAATCTGTGATATAACTTAAGCAGGTATTTCACTGCCTATAAGGGACTGCTCGGACGAGGAGGCCAAGTTTGTAGAGCATAGATGTCCCTCCCGGTAACTTTATTAAAGTTTAAAAAAACACAAAAAGAAAAAATTACAAATTCATCTGGAGCTGAACGCCCGATAATCGCGACAGGGTGGAGATATGTACAATAGCTTTGCGCTAGAAAAATAAATTAGTGACTTATACATACTAGGCCAAGTCTCCGGCCCTGCAAGCCAGTGACCCCCACGCGCCAAGGAGCAAGAGATAGGCAGAAAATGAAGCAGATTTACATAACAAATCCCATCCGCTGGAACACATAGCTGCAACACGACAGGCAGCGGACGGTGAAAGTAGTGGTTTTTGAGCTATTCAATGAATAAAGAACAGTTCTTACATACGCTTTTTCCAAAAACAGCCCTAAAAGACTGGAGCAGAAAAATTAATACGCCGGAGCAGTACTCCCACGAGAGCTATTTGAGAAGTG
Organism: Maratus michaelseni; assembly: GCA_963931845.1. Classification (NCBI taxonomy): domain Eukaryota; kingdom Metazoa; phylum Arthropoda; class Arachnida; order Araneae; family Salticidae; genus Maratus; species Maratus michaelseni. The sequence goes on from OZ007588.1 coordinate 299,076,350, forward strand.
GTTTACTGGAAACTGCAGACATTACACTGGATCTCAGTAGTTAAGAATTGTGATATCCATTAAAAAGTAATAGATTTCCGCCAGTTGACGTAGGAGCTGTGACGGGAAAGACTATTCTGGAGCCCAGAAGGATGAACTAAGGGGGGGGGGGATTTAAGATACAAACAGTCGTTAGTGTACAATTGAAATAATAGTGATCCCAGGTCCCCACACTCACAATTTTAGTCTGAGGAATGATGAAAGTATTTTAGATATGTCCTAAAAGGACCCTGACCTGAAAGAAGCGCTGTTGTGTGTAGGGAAAGATTTAGGAGTGTTCTAGACGCTTTTTGAATCATATTGCGGGTGTGTCTGCCCGTGCTAGAGGAATACTAGTAAACTTGCTACTTTGGAAGAATCCTATGTTTAAGCGCGTGCCGTAAATGTGAGGGGGTAACTGGAAGAGAGCTTGACACAGCGGAGCAGGTCGGATGTGTTTGACTCTTTGGCAAGGGAATCAGTAAGTTCGTTTCCATCAACGCAAATGTGAGCTGTGACGTGACTTGGAGATACTTTTTTGAAGAGGGGACGGAGGGCGAGTTTGACATAGTGGAGTAGTGGATGCTTAGTCCTGTGGGCAAAGATAGCCTGCAGGCTTGACAATCTATCGCGAAAATTCGAAAATGGAAATGAGAGAGGAGGCCGGCTAACCATTCCAAAATCTTCAGAATTGCGTACCACTTCGCTTGAAAAAGAATATTGTCATCACCAATTTTTCAGGCCCAGCAATGCGTCTCGATCTCATCTTCCATAGTGCTGTAGGTTGCAGACACACCGGTTCCTGTTCGGGAGCCATGGGTGTAAATTGATGGTTGCCGGGAGAGAGTGCAACTGTTCTTGGCAGGATTAACATGAAGATGCGATGTTTCTTCCGCCGGATGAAAACGCCAGCTGCGGACTTTCCTTTGTATGTCTATTTGTGGGAAGTGTTGTGATCTTGTGGGTGTGTATTCTAGATGGAGGATCCTTTATTTTTATATTCATAATCAAGTGTTAGTGTGATAGGATGGATACCCGTTAGTACTGTGAGTGCATCTGTGGAACTGGTTTTAGAATCCTCGAGACATTTATAGCAAGAAAATTCGTTGAATCGAGGTCAACTTTTGTTTCACTATTTTGGTGAATTTTCTTCCCCAGATGCGATACCGATCCACAAAGTTGTAGCTTGCATTGCATTGCAGTTTTTACACTCTTTGCAATAATGAACTTATACTGTAAATAATCGCGGAATCAAAATACGTTTACGGTGTCAGAAGAAACAAAAAATTAGACCATTCATTGCAAATTTAAAAAAATGTAAAAGTACATTACAATTCTATAATTATATACCCCACTTTATAACGGTAAACAATTATGAGCTAATGAAAAATTGCTTATTTCAAACAGTGGTTAAACCTAGTCATGCAGCAAAAATATATATATATATTCATTTTCTTTAAATTAGACATTTTTTTTGTTTTACTTAAAAAAAAATATTATGCAATACTTAAAGATAATTTCGAAATTTTATAAATAAATAAATAAAAATATTTGAAGTTATAGTCGTTCTTCTGGTGTATCTGTTTATATTGTTTGGTGATTTTTGTGACAATTGTAGCGTAAATTGGGCTTACATAAAATAAAACAAATATTAACCCTTTGAGCGTCTAAGGGCTTTCCTGAATTTTCATAAAAATGTCCATAAAATTAATTTTAATTAAATTTTTCTTTCCCTGTTTGTATTACTAAGCTTTTTAGAAAATAGATACGTAACCTTAGAAGAAAACGGCAATAAAGTAATAAAACAAACATTTGGCGGCTCTACACAAGGCAGCTGTCTGGAACCACTGCTGTGGCTGCTTATAGCAGATACAGCCCTAAAGAAAAACTGGGGTAAAAATATAAGAATACAGACCTTTGCAGACGACTTTATTTTAATATTAAAAGCAAAAACAAAAGAACATTTAGTAAAACTAGCAAACAAAATAATAAAAGAATTTAATGAATGGGTAACGGAAAATAACATAACTCTTAATTGGGACAAAACAGAACTATTCTACCTTAATAGAACACACGCAAGAAACCTAACTACAGCAGTCACATATAAAATTGAAGGAATTAAATTCAAAGAAAGGGAATTACAAGGTAAATAATATATTATGTATCTAGGTATAATCATACATAAAAAGCTAAATTGGGTAACACATTGCCAAGCACAAACAGCCAAAGTAAGGAAAGCATTTTGGATGATGGGTCAAATGGCCAAACGGGGTTGGGGATTGAAACCAAGTATCTTAAAAATATGGTATAGAAAAATAGCTGAGAAAACACTGACTTACGCAGCCTCAATATGGGGACATAAGCTAAACCAAAGAAGTAAAGAAGTGCTAACAACATAACAACATTTCTGCTGTCTATAGTTAGGGCGTATAAAACTGCCCTAATAGCGGCCCTTCAGGTACTTGCTGGCCTGATTCCAATTCACGTCCAAGTTAAATACGAGAGAGGAAAACGGCACAATGTCACGTTTAAGAGAAACGACAGAAATACACGGAACCACTATCTACCATACATACTATATAAAAAAGATTAACGTATGGGAAAAACACCCCACTGACACCATAGAACCAAGAATAGGACGTAATTACTAGGACATAGTAATATATACAGATGGATCGAAATTGAAATCGCTACGGGTTCGGCATTCGTAGCTTTAAAAAATGAACAAAACATGAAAACATGGCCAGCTCCATTATGGAAGTACAACAGTGTTTTTCAAGGCAAACTACTGGCTATACTAAAAGCAGAAGAATGGGGAAATAGCACAGGGAAGGAATACAGCATACGCTCGGACTGCATGTCAGACATCGAATCACTCAGGAAACCCTTCAATGTAGCAAAATTAATCAATACTATACAAAAAACAGTAAAAGACTCAAACCATAAATTCAAAATTAGCTGGGTCAAAGCACATGCGGGCATCCATGAAAACGAGGATGCCGCCGAATTAGCAAAAAAGGCTGCCAAACTAAACAAACCAAACTAAAAAAATTCCATACCATCTAGAAAGACCGATATAAAACTTAAAAAGTAAACTAAAAGAACTCACTATCCTATCAAACAATGACAGTTCGAGTGGGATTATGAGGAAACGGGCAGGAAGACATATGAATACTTATCCAAAAGTAGACTCTCGCAGAATCATCAGCTGCAATCTGCTAAATCAAATTTACGCGGGTCACGGAGCATTCCCGGACTACTTACACAGGTTTAAGTGCAAAGACGCACCAAACTGTTCATGCGTGGAATACACTATCTAACAACCTGCTCATGAACCTAATCACTACATCTGATCCACATCACACCAAACAACGAAAAAAAATATAGCACAACCAGTTAGTGAACAACAAACATGTACCAACAAAAAGAGGAACAATGACGAGATGGTTAGTAGAAAACATCGATCTCATATCAAAATACATACACCTTCCCAGCAGCCAGATTACTCAATAGCATTTCCCACCCTCAAAAGCCCACCCTTTGGTAAATATATATTCTAATATATCTTTAAAAAAAGAAAAGAAAAAAGTAGCAACGGAACCTTTTTGCTATGCCAAAAAAAATCGTTTTTTTCTTCAGCACTAGTGAGAAGTTGAAGTGATCTGTGACGGACTGAATTTCACCAACTGATGAAGTCAAATAACCAACGAAAAGTGAACAAAACACAACAAAATAATTAATTGGTGAATGCACAAAGCACACCTGCCAAAGAAAGTGAATAGGGAACAGAAAATAGTGTCTCATCAAGTGAATACAGCCTCATAGATATATGACGGCTAACGGCCACGGAACAAGCCCCACTCCATTAGTGCGTCAAGTTTCTCAAATAACAAATCAACAAGTTGCACAAAATTCAAAATCAGTGACAACAGTCATTAGGATTCAATGGACTGATCGCATTATGCGTATTCACGAAGGAAAAAAATTAAAATCAAAACCCCCAGCTATAATGCACGGGTGAGTTAAAGTGACAAAAACAACAAAAATGATTGTGCAACATCCAGAAATGTGACAACCACCAGTAACAAAAGTTACAATGCGACAACCACCAGTAATAAAAGTTACAATGTGACAAAACCCACGATAGTGGCATAATAACCAGTGAAACTCTCGAGAGAAGACCAAGTTTCAAAATGTGACAACCAGCTCTAGCACAAGCTAGAGATATCAATATATCAAGAAAGAGACAAAAACCCAACGAATGATAACAGACAGAAATAACCCACAACAGGGGTGAGCCCATAAAAACGGCAAAAAACCCTGTTAATGACAAATAAAAACGAAAAGGGAAATCAGCCACCAAAAAAAAAAAAAAAAAAAAAAAAAAAGGCGATAAACACTACAGCGACAATCTACCATGAGCGTGACAAGCCAAGAGAGATGACAAATATGTAAATCTATATATGCTAAAGGCACCTAGTGCATGTAAAATCCGACGTGGGTACAAAGTCCTCCAAGTTACTTGCAAATTATACCTCTGGGGGTGCCTAGTCATGTGAAGGTCTCGTCAGATGATCAATGTTCTAAATTACGAGACCAATTACTTTTCCTCCTTACTGTTTGATTTTTTCAAATATGTCAATTCAACAAAGTTAAATAGAAACCATGAACCGGTAAACAAAGATAATTGTAGCAAACCACTAGAGAGCAAGCACTGCAGCGATGCCAACAAAGCTATAGTCAGGAGGATCACAGCCATGCTGTGATCAGGCGATTTCCGCCCAGCTTCCAGGTACTAACTCGTCAAGCTAGGCACTCCTGCTAGGCAGGTAGAGACGTAGGTAGGTCCCTACCTGCCTGGCAGGAGTGCCTAGCTAGCGGTATATAAAAAAATACACTTCATATCTTTATATTTTAAATATATCTTAAAATACAATTATATTGAAAATATTATTTTTCTACAGCCGATTTAAGTTAATTTTTGGAAAACGGAAAAATACGCTTAGAGGGTTAAAAATATAAGGTTTATTCTAGAAAATGAACGAAGGAATTTTGAAAATAGGTGATGTCTGAAAATAATGTTCAATTTTTATCTTTAAAAAACACTTTTTGCTGATAAAAAAAATTATTGCATTCTGTCACTTTCACTCTGTACAAAATTATGTAAGAAGGGAATCTGTACAGTAGTTTTTGAATTATCGTGGTCACCGATTTGATAAATGCAATTTTGAAAAAAGAAATTCGGTTTAAAGTTTCTTGTTATAATTACAGTACGATACTTGTTGATTCTTATTACTTTTTTTTTACTTACATTAAATATCTATTCCAGCACCAACAACTAGTTTCTTTTTAGTTCATATATCTTCTAAAATTTATTTTTGTCATTTTTTGATAAAGATTTGCAATTAAACTCTTTTGATAAAATTTTTAAAATAATCAAGGAATTAAAAAATACTTACTTAATTTAGAACCTGCATTTTTTGTTATTTTTATATCTAATATTCTATTTAAACTTAAATCATAAGAAAACCAATAATGGATTTTAAAATTATATACATAAGAAAACAGATATTCTTCTAAGAATACCAAATTTTTATTTGTTTTAAACCCGTTTCGTTAAAAGAGAGGATTTGTTTCTGTAATTATAAAAAATTATATATATTTCCATAATCTTAATATTTAAAAATGATTTCCAATTAATGTTATATCTTTAATAGTTTTAACTGTACTTTGTGCCAATAAAGTTTATAAAGAATATTAATGATTATTTTAAAATCATTTACATTTCGCCGGCAGTACTTTTTGTATTTCCAGATATCTTTAAAACATTCTCTTGCAATTATTCACAACGTAAGTTAAGAGAGTTTCCTCCGATACACCGCAAAATATTTTCCATTTTAATGCACAATACACACTTTATGATATATTGTAAATAAACTTGAATCTAAATACAGCTTGGAAAATCGGTTATTGTTTTTTTTTAAAAAAAATAACACAACTTCTTGAAATTTCTCAAAATTATTAAAAATACATTTTATTCCTATTATAACAAACTTAATTTTAAAAGTCATTAAGTAATGAAAAATTACTTATTTCATTTAGAGAGCGAATTTTCATAATTTTTATATGTAATGGATCACTGATACAAAACATAAGAAAATCCATAATTCCATATAATAAGAAATACTTCTAATATAAATCGTCATTTTTCTAAATAATAATAATAATAATAATAATAATAATAACCAGAGTGCCCGTGCGAGGAATTCGCACTGAAATCTAATATTTTTTAGGTACTGCTCTATTATCCCGTCGACCACTTTTCATAACAAAAAACTGTCGCCAAACTGTAAGAATCAACGCCAAAAATGCAGTCCCATTTACTTGATATCAGAAGCATTATACGTGTTTGTTACGTCATCAAGTGGTTTTTAACGCGACATTTTCGTGTATTTTTCATTATGTTTTACTGATTTATTAGTTATTTCATTCATTAAAATAACAATTGTGTCCTTAAATTCTTATATTTTATTTATTTATTTATTTTGATATTTTAATGGCAACGTTCTCCCGTTTATTTAGCGATAGCTTTTTGTTATGAAAAGTGGTCGACGGGATAATAGAGAAGTACCATTTTTTATCAATATGCAATATTTCTTAGATGCAGGCTGAAACATAGAAAGAAAAAGTAAGGATAAAAATATCTGCAAGCAACATTTAGTTTTTAGTCAAGCTAGAATATCATCTAATTTATTCCATCAAAGTTATAGTAAAAACTGATACAAGATTGCAAAATGCACGCGCGAGAAAAAGAATTATCAATCATATTTTAACTGCATTAGAGGATGACGTCATACACTTCGGGAAAACATGGGACATAGAAATATAAATCTAAACATTTCAATTTCAATTTCGCTTTTTAATAATAAATATAAAATAAACCCGTGCGGTGTTTTTTATAATAATTGCTGAGCATCATATAATGTGGTATTTTATTTTTGTGGCAACGATACTTTGAAGAAAACCTTTTATTTCTTATATGAAAACAATACCGATTTAATTTTTAATTTTCAGCAAATTTTAATCAAAAACATGTTTTAACGAATTGTTAAGTGTGCTATGTCAGAAGCCAGTTCAAAATCCTTTCATATGCCATCTCATTCGTAGTTCTGCGTTTCGAATTTTCTGAGAAAAAGGGATTTTGACAGGAGAAATAATATATATATGATAATAATAATAATAATAAAGGTATAAATACAGCATGTCTGATTTCTCATACTAATAATAATACATTGTTTCTGTTTAAAGTTTTATTTCCTTAAGGCTGTTCTTCAGCGAACTTCCCGATTCCCCTTGCTAGTATTAAACCTGTGGGCGTATGATGTATTCTTATATTTAAAATATATCTTTAGGAAAGTGATATTTTTGACTTCTGTTTTCTTTGAACTGTTCATAAAGGATGTCTCTAGTTTTCTTAGTTACCAAAATATTTTTATAATCTGTGTTTAATTTATAATTTTATGTGTTAAAATCTTAGCGAAACTGAAAAAGATTTTAACACATCACATAAAATTAAGTATATATTTTAGAAAAAGTTTGACAACTAAGAAAAAAAGACACATCCTTTAAGAAATGTGCACAGAAAAGAGAAGTTCAAAATATTAATATCCTGAAAGGATATTTTAAACATACAAATGCATACTTCGCCCATATGTTTAACATTAGCGACAGAAATCGGGACCTTCAATGACGAATAGCCGTAAGATTAATATTTAAAAGTCACTGCGTATGTTTTCGTTATTACGGTATCTTCCATAAATTAGTACTTATTAAAGAAATGAAATTTCTACACTCAGAAAAAGGAATTGATTAAAACTACAAAACATGTTTTGTTAAGTACATTTTGGTTGTTTTAGCAAAATTCAAGTAAAATTGAACCATTTAACTTGAATTAACAAAACATTTTTTGCTGACGATACAAATTTTTTTTTTTGGAATTGCATTTTTTTTTTGTTTGTTGATTCAAACAAAATTTTCATTGACCTATATTTAAACAAAATTTTTGTTTAAATATAGGTCAATGAAAATTTTGTTTGAATCAACAAAATTTTTTTTTTTTTTTTTTTTTTTTTTTTTTTTTGCAATTCCAAAAAAAAAAAAAAAAAAAAAAAAAAAAAATTATCTTCAGCAAAAAATGTTTTGTTAATTCAAGTAAAATGGTTCAATTTTACTTGATTTTTGCTAAAACAACCAAAATGTACTCAACAAAACATGTTTTGTAGTTTTAATCAATTCCTTTTTCTGGGTTTATCTATAAACGTTTTAGAAATATTAATGATTTATTGAAAACTGTTCAATCTTCATGCGACGTATTTTTCTTTTTATTCACAGATAGCTGAAAACTTCTCTGTTCCTCAACGTAATTTTACATGAAATCTTTATCCGCTATACAACGAAGGAACTTTCGTTCCATTGCAGCATTTGCACTCTGTACATTATTGGAACTGATATCGTAAATAATCTTGTCCTCAAATGGTGCATGCTCGCTCAGTTACATATCGTTTTTTAAATACCACACATTTGCTTCAACTAGTCAAAAATATAAAATATGCTTTATATTTTTAGCATCACATGCGTAATTTAGAAAGTACTAAAGATTCAAGGAATAAAGAATTGTTTATTTAATTTAGAGTCTGTATTAATATAATTTTTATATGTAACGTTTATTAAAATTGAAACCATAAGAAAATAAATAATGCTACATTAAATACAGAAATCTTAAATAAATGACATTTTACTAATAGAAAAATAAACCGTTTAGTCCTTTTTTACAATATATTTTTAAAGGTAATTTGTTTCTTTAATGTAACAAAAAAAATTTTCAATAAATGTAACTTTTAAAAGTTATTCCGAATGTTTTCATTATACCAACATCTTCAATTAATATTTATTAAACAAATAGAATTTCTATTTAGACACTTTTTTACGAATAGTAATGACGAATTGAAAACCATTCAATTTATTTTTATTTTTATTAACAGATAACTTAAAAGTTCTCTCTTGTAATTATGCCCAACGTAACTTTAGAGGGCATTTCCTTCCGAGATACGGCAGAGTATCTTCCGTTTCATTGCAACTTTTACACCCTTTGCATTACAGGAACTGATATCATAAATAATCTCACAACCAAATGGTGTTTGTAATGTCAGAGGGAATCATAAATACCAAGATTCTAATATTTAATCCTCTTTGGATGCTTGCCATGGATGACTTGACTTGTAAGCTTTGCTAACAAATAGTTATGTTGAAATGTTAAGCAGTTTTAATTGAATTTAACTGAAATTAAAAACAAAAAATAATAAGTTTATTAAATAAAGTAAAATAAATTTAAATACTTTTGTTGAGATTACATGCATTGCATAGTTGTCGATTTTACCTATTTTTTAATGGAAATTATTTAAAAATTCCGAAACAAAACCAAAACTATATTAAAACAAGTGGGTAAGTGTGCACGAAGATTGCACATGTTTCGTTTAATATTCCTTTAAAAACACTTTATCCTTTCTTTAATAAATCCAAATAAATTCCATTTTATTAAAAAAAAGTCATGTGTTATATAAAGTAAAAATTTATCGGTGTATTTTTCTCGTTTTTTCAAAAATCTGAACCGGTCCGATAGCGGACGGAGCCCGCTATTATACTCTGTCATAATAATATCTGTCATGTGAACTAAATGCGATATTAAAAAAAATCAATTTGAAAATTAAACATGTTCTTCAAAAAGTTAAAATATGCCAATATTTCCATAATCGGATTTTTATCATGATTCAATACTTTCCTCAAACTCATATGACCTTTTTATCACTAGCTGACGCTATATCTACTTGCTTTCTTTATTACTCATAGTGATACTCTCTTTGTATTATTTTCAGACATTATGAAAAAGTCCGTTAAACTCCCAATATGTCGTCATATTAATTTTCTCTTTAATTCTCTAATGACATCATATTAACCTGCTTTCTTTACTTACACATACTCATACTCCTTGTATTATTGAGAAATGTTTAAAAAATTCCGTTTTATTACCAATATGACGTCATATTAATCTTTTTTCAATTGGTGAAACTTTTTATTTCATTTTCATTTTCCACGTGAAATATTTCAATAGAAAATTAATTATTGTAGAAAGAATTTTATTGCGGATTTTTAATTGTTGGCAAATACTATAAAGAAAAATGTTTAAATTTAATAGGAAAAGGCTTTTAGATTTTTGGTTTTTTATCTCTCTATATTAAATTAATGCGATTTTTTTTAATTTTATGATTTTCAGCTTCATAGTAGGTATTTAGTTATAAGTAAACAAAATTTCAAGTCTGTGTGTTATATAGTTTCTGAGAACCAGCTCTGTGACGGACAGACAACGTAGCGGGACGAATAGGGTTTGATAAACGAAATAGGGAGATGAAAGAAACCCTAAAAAGTTAAAAACAGTGAATTATTTTTCATTTCATAGATGGAATATTACAAAAAGAAAATCTACTTTTTTTTTCGTTTTGTTTTAACGTTAAATTTTAAAATAAATGCTCGTAAAAAGAAAAGAAAATATTTAGTTTTTTTTTTTTTAATTCGATTTTATTAAAAACGATATTTTATTTTATGAGTATAGAAGTTTTAATATTTATTTCGATACAATTAACACTTAACAGTTATTTTAAAAAATTCATTTTTGCAATTTCTTTAATTAACTAATATTTATCAAATAAATGAAATTTCTTTCTATAAATATTTGTTACTAATGTTACTGCTTAATTGACAATATTTCAATTTGTCAAGCAATATCTTTTTATTTTTATTCAAAGACAGCTGGAAGTTCACAATTATCCCCAACGTAACTTTAGAGGGCATTTCCTTCCGATGTACGGCTTAATATCTTCCGATTCATTGCAACTTTAGCACTCCTTGCAATACTGGAACTGATATGATAGATCTTCTCGCAACCAAAAAAATCTAGCAAATTCAATTATTGTTTTGAAAAAAAAATCTCCCATTCCTTTCAACTTGACAAAACTTTAAAAAGCATTACATGCTCATCATTACGGTCGTACTTTTCAAGTCATGTGAAATCAGGAAATGGAAAATTAGTTATTTAATTCAGAGGCTGCATACCTATTTTTATTCCATGTAATGTCCGACTAAAAAACAAACGACCAGAAAATGAATAACACTATTTCTATAATAGAACTCTAAAATGAATTTTGAAGTTCAAAAGAAATATAAAATTTCATTCTGGACGTTTCTTTTTTAACATTTCCTAACGTAGTTGCAAATCCTTTCAAATATAATTAAATATTGTTTTTGAATTTGGTTTGTCTGGACATCTGTCTGTTTGTTGTCTAACTCGTGTAATGAGAATTTGATTGCCATGTAACTGATACATGTTCGGTTTTGAAAATGAAGTGTGTAGCATTTATAGTTCGTTTACATAGGCATTCAAAATATTCCGTTACATTATGGTCTATGAGGAAAAATCGTTTCTAGCATATTTTATTGATGTTACACTATTCCAAAAGTATACTTAAATTGATATAAATCACCGAGATACACTACAAGATGCTTGCTATACAATATAGTGTGAGTAGCGGTTTTAGTTCATTTACAGACACACACACACACACACACACACAAGAAAAAAAAAACGGATTTCTATTTATTCAAGGAATTTCCTGAATGGGAATTTTCAAATGTGCTGTGCGTTTCCTATCTGAAATAAATATTTGCTTACTATGTAGTTTACATACAAATCCATGTATCATACACAGGGCTGCACAAACAAATTCGGATATTTTTCCGATTACAGACAGTAATTGCTGTAATTGGGTTTACAAATTTGTTATGCGTTTTCCAAATTGTTCACGAACCCTGCGGGCATCCTTTGTATTTTTATTTACTTAGACATCGTAACCATTTATAACCTTGTTAAACGGTGAAATTTTGTAACAGTTTTCTGAATGGGTGGGAAAGTGTTACACAACATATACTTGTCACACGATTTCTTGATCTTGTTTAAATATTTCTCAGATTTAAAAGAAAAAAAGGATTTCTGTATAATTAACATTAAAAAAGTTCTATAAGCTTTCATCATTCAAACTTCTTTAATTAATAAATATTTGTAAGGCAAGAGTAATTTCTATCTTTATACATTTTACAACTATAATTTCAATCTTTAAACATTTTACGAATATTAATGATTAATTGAAAATCGTTCAGATTGTCTTGCTGCATCTTTTTATTTTTATTTAGCGTTAGCTGAAAGTTTTCTCACTTGTAATTATCCCGAAAGAAACTTTAGAGGGCATTTCCTTCCGATATACGCCGGAGTATCTTCCGTTTCATTGCAACTTTTACACTCTTTGCATTACTGGAACTGATATCGTAAATAATCTTGTAACCAAATGATGCTTGGCAAAGTCGCAAGGAATCATAAATGTAGCCCCAAGGTTCTAACATTTAATCCTCTCTGGATGTTTGCCAGATATAGTTCACTTACACATAGACGCTTAAAGGCAGAAAAAATAAGCTTTCGTTTGATTTGTAAGCTTTGATAAATATGAGCCATGTTAAAATGTTAAGCAATCTTAATTAAATTTAACTCACAATAAATAACTGATAGATTTATCAAGTAAGTAAACGAAGTTAAAAATGTTTACAGATTATTATTTTTTTAATCTAATGAAAAATATTTTAAACTTCGGAAAGAGTGACGGATATGTAAAATTAGAAATGAATCCTATTTAAATTTCCACAATGATTTTATCTTTAAAGTAACTAATTACTAAATAACAATTTTCTTTGTTACAGAATAATTACATTTCAGAAGTTTCCTTCTTACCCCGAATGTATTTTAACGAATATTATTGGATTTTTAAAAAATATCCTATCTTTTATCATTATAAAAAAATTCACTTTAACGAGTTTCCAGTTAACGATAATTTCAAATTAAAGGATAATTTCAGTGCTTAAAATGTATCGTCGTTTGATTTTTATGGACAATGAGGTTTCAACCAAAAAAATTCGCTATCGAAAAATTAAAGTGATGGAACCGATTATATATATATTTACTACTGCATAATTTTCGAAATTTCAGCATATCTTCAAGCTATTTTTCGAGAGACAGTTTATAGTTATTTCTTCCATGCGCTGGGCAAAATTATAAACTCGTCCTATACATTAGCAGCCAATCGGTCTTTTTCCTACATTTTTTGTTTTCCCTTACACACTAAACAACTCAGAGAGAGTCAAAACTCAATTTTAGCAATTACCATCTGTTGGTAATTAAAATCCGAGTTTTTTGCGAAACCTTGTCTATAGTTTTGTATATATACTATACAGGGTGATTCAAAACTTACCATTCAAATTTCATGGGGAGGTACGGAATACATCAGGAAACCGATTCCACGTAGGAAAGTATGTCCGCAAATGTCATCTACATGAACAAAATGGACAAGGAAAGGGAACGCAAGTAAACAGTACAGTTAAGTGTTAACGAATATGACATTTTTTCCAAGAAGGTGAAGTACAGCCTCACAGTAAGTGCTCAAAATTGCGACCATTTACACGAACACAGGATTCACAGCGCCGTTGCATTGACCGCTAAACATTTTCAAAAACGTCTGGCGTATCACAGACAATGCTTGCGACGGTAACTATTCGTACAACAAGGTCCATTTCACTGTCGACGAGGGTCTCAAACAAATGGTCTTTCATGGCCCCCCACAAAACGGAATCCATGGGCGATAAATAGGAGAAGAAATAATGCTAACTTTAGGAAAGTCAAAACAATGATTGGGACGCAATGGAAGGTTGGGTACACACAGAGCCCTCCACATATGCATGCGTACCTTTGTGGATATACTTTACTATGTAAATTCGGTTTCCTGACGTATTCCCTACCTCCCCACTAAATTTGAACGATACTTTTTGAATCACCCTGTATAATATAAAAATGTTATTCTGTATATACACCGCTGATACACCACTGAAGTTCCGCATATCAACACTTGATTATTATACTTCAGCAATTTCCGCCAATAAGCGGAGATGCACTCAAATTTATTTATTCCGCTAACCGAATTCATTGGGTGTCCCTGTAAGTGAAAGGTAAATGCTATGCACACCATATTAAGAATCGTGTAGTGCACCTATGTGATGTATATCAATTTCAGTAGTGTTGCATACATTGCTTAACGAATACCCCCCACACAATAATGTAACGAAGTTACTTTTAGTGCCCCTGAAAACGATCTATAAATGCTAAATACTTCCTTTTCAGGGCCGAACCTGCCATTGCAAATCTTAAAAACTTATCAATTACATGGTACCCCATATACATTTACGTGAGTTAGAGCGCGGAAATACAGATGGACAGACAACAGACGGATACACAAACCAAATTCATAAACAATTTTCAACTAATCAGTTTCCAACATGGTTTATTAGTGGGAAATTGCAGACTCAGGGGTCGGCCGGAGTAGTTCAGTGGTTAGAGCAACAGCCCGGAACGCTGTGTACCCAGGTTCGATTCCTGGCTCTGGCTAATTTTTCACTTCATGTTGGATTATTGTATTGAATGTATGTATGTATGTCTGTTTATTAATTAATTATATATGTTTAAAATAACGATGACTGCAGACGTTAAATATGTGTGTAATTTAATATATATTCGTAGATCGGTGGAATAGTAAAATCTATTCACCGTTGTCCGGTCGTCTTGGCTGTCTGGTAGATGGCTGGTGACCTTCTTTCCAACATGGTTTATTAGTGGGAAATTGCAGACTCAGGGGTCGGCCGGAGTAGTTCAGTGGTTAGAGCAACAGCCCGGAACGCTGTGTACCCAGGTTCGATTCCTGGCTCTGGCTAATTTTTCACTCCATGTTGGATTATTGTATTGAATGTATGTATGTATGTCTGTTTATTAATTAATTATATATGTTTAAAATAACGATGACTGCAGACGTTAAATATGTGTGTAATTTAATTTTCAACTATGCTGGAAAGTTTTAAATTGAAATTTCGAATCTGCAACGGTTAATGTAAGACAGGTAATTTACATGATATGGATTTACTGGAAAAAATGGCTATCTTCATTTACAATTAAAAAAGGTCAGAGAAATTCCGGACTTAAAAATTTAAAAAATGAAGCAGAGAATACTCAATGCAGAGGAGTATACTCGTTGCATCAAATTTCCTGCTAATCTCTGAAATCCAGTAACAGAATCTTTTGAACTTGCATTATCGTCTAATTAATTCATTAAATTCAATGAATTAACCACAAGAAATTACCACATATTCTGATCTAATTACAGATGTCATCTTAGAAAAGAATGAAAGACGGCAATCGACGAAAGTGGTGATGCTGATTGTTCATAAAGTACCGAAAATTGTATTGCACTTTCAAAAGAAGTTCTGTCGAACTTTGAAACTCTTAAAAATACTTAGTTTTGAAAAAGTCAGAAAACGATTCGGACTTAAAATAAAACTAGTCGTTGGGGGCCACCGTAATACTTACCCATCATGGTTATGCATAATATAAAATATGAAAATAAAACATGTGTAAATTATTTATAAAATGCATTACAATTCGAATAAAATCCTAGCTTGATGACGTCATAAACTTTAAATGATCCGTTACTGAATTGCGTAAAAGAAACATCCTTATAACTTCAAAAACTATAATGATATTAACCAACAGTTTTGGGCACCGCATTAAGCGTCTCATTTTCAATTAAAATATATCTTGGAATTGAAATTTGAATAAAATACAGGATCATGAAAAATTGAAGAGTGTGGTAAATAGGATTACAAATATCTCGGCAACTAATTATCTGATCAACTTCATGTTTCATGCAAAATTTATGTTTTTTTATTGTCTTTTATGTTTACTCCTTAAAATAAACAATTTCGAAAATTTTTATACACCTTTTATAAGAACCAATATTTCGAGAGTCCGAAAAAAAATACTTCCGGAATATCGAGGTTACTGAAATTCAATTAGCATCTTCCTATTATTACATACTAAGTACATACCGAATTTCAAGTCTCTATCTCAATTTGTTCGGGAGATAGAGCGTTTACAGGCACACAGACACACAAACAGACGGACAGCATTTTTTTTTAAATATGTTTTTCGGAATCTCCAGTGTCTGGAACGTGTAAATCCGTCATTTTTTTTTTTTTTTTTTGATTTTCAAAACGATTACAAGACTTACCCTATACTACGTAGGATGAGTAAGCAATAAGAAGAACAACAGCAACAAGAAATAAATAAGAAATAAATTAAAAGTTGATGTCTGTGTGGTTTTTTTCAGCTGTCAATTTTGTAAAAATATATAAATCTGACATGATAAAATCTTGAAATGTGAGGAATTTAATATTTATGTTACTTGTAAGTTCACAATAATGTTCTGCATATATATTTTTTGTACATTAACGGACAAATATAGATGTAATAATAAATATATAATTTTAGTCAATATGTATGAAAAAATAATTTTTATTCCCGCCATATTGGAATTTTACATAAACGAATTTTTCAGATTGACAAATTTAATAAGTGTTCCCCACAGATTCGTTTTAACGAGAATTTACTGTAATATATTTGCCATTTAGTTTTTTACAATGAAATTATACAATGAAATTATTAAGAGTTACAATGAAATTATTAAGCAAAGTGATTTTATTTGAGGAACATTGCTCTAATTCCTCCTGGTATATAAAGTTTCAAAGCCACTTAATTTTTTATTGTGTTACATCTGTTAAATTTATGTGGAATATTTTATAATTGTATGTATTTATTTTTTAAATTTATTTTTAAAACTTTTATATACTATGTTTGGCTGCGTGCCGTGTCTGAATTGGAGCTTCGGCAATTTGATGTTTGAATTTATTAATTATATGTTAACTTAATTGTATTGTGTATACACTTTATAATAAACTTTATTTAAATTGAAGATTTGGTTAGATTTGTTGCAAGAATGTGTTTGATGTATTTTGAATTAAATTTTATTATAATTATATACATATAATATACTAAATACGATACTGACTATAGGTTTTAATTTGCCACACATCGTAAGCAGCAAAAAAATTAATATAAGCTAAAATGGTAAAAAAAAATATACTCGTAAATAAGAATCCTAGCAAATTATACATATATATTTCTTTATGTAATAATCTCGTCAAATATTAGGTGAAATATTTACAAAAGAGTTTCTTTCAAACATTAACTATTAAATAAGGACAAAATATATTAATATATTACATATTTAAAAGAAAAAACATATGCTTTAAGTACAATTTTTTTTAATCTGATTATATTTCGTATGACTTACTAATTACTTTTTAAAAACGTAATCATAAAAGCACAACAATTTATAAATATTCCGTCATGGAAATATATCGTCAATTACTTGCTGAAATTTCTATGAATTTCTTTCAAGAACTAAATTTTAAGTATAAAAAATAGATTAGTATGTCACAAATTTAAAAACCCATTTCTTTTAGATATAAAAATCATTCCAAACGTTAATATGCTTCCTATAATATCGTCATTACTTTTAGAAAAAAGTTCATTCAATCTATAAACCTATGAATAAAATCATACTAATTGGGGAAATATAAAAATCGTACGTAAAATGTGCATTTCCCGGTGATTTTAAAATTATTTTTGGAATTCTATGTACTTAGACCGGATTTCCCCTCTTTTACATGCAATTGAGTTATTAAATTTCATGCATAAAGTTTGGTTATTTGCAAGTCAGGACGTGATTTTAATTTAACTACCACATTTTACGTTGAAATATATAAATTTCTAAAAAGCAGTAAATCTTAAACACTAAGTCATTTGCTCTTTCTATTTTCTATCTAATTAAGGTTAATTAAGTTAATCAGTAAACTCTTTAAATTTGTGCAAAAAAAAAATAAAAATTACCAAGTCGGAATGAAAAAAAAAAGACTAATTTAATTTTTCTTAATTTAATACAGGTTAAAACATTCTTTTTAATAAACATGCTAAGTTAAGTTGAAAATTTAGAATATAAGCATCTCTGAAGAAAAGTAGTTAAACATGTGTAATTGGAAGCATTGTAATTGAAAGCGCATTTTTGAGCATTTTCTGAGGTAAAGTGCTAATTAGAGTTACACTGATGTTAATACAGAATTTGTCAATTTGCGATTTTTTTTCGAAATGATATTACATTAAACGAAATGTAACATCTATCTCTACTTAAGAAAAATTAAGCAACGAATACTATGAATTGTATTTAGAGGATTCGGGATAAAATAAAAATATTTTTTACCAAATTAGAGCACTTAAAATGTTCGCATTGCAAACAGCGTAATTACGCGAATTTGAACCGACTTACTAGAACAGACATTTTTAAAACATTTCTAAAAAGTCAAATTTTATATTTCTTTTAGACATAGAATTAGATGTGTTAGTAATAAATATGTTTTCTAAGTACATTAAACAAACAAACTACATTTAATTATATATTACACGTATTTTATTAAAACTCGACTTTCAAGTCATTTATTATCTTACACATTTTAATATACACATCCAAGGTATGACGTTAAAGTTTGATAAATATTCTTACTTAACTAAGAAAATTAATTTATTCTTTAGAACTGATGCTTGTTGTTTACAATGCATGTTTTACAATGAATGTTCAATTACTGATAACTGCTCGGAAAGCGCATTTTTACTACAAGCTGTTACATACCTTGTGTGTCCGTTCAGTTCAAATCTTAGAATACAATATTAATACATTTTCTGTGCTACAATTGAACGAATAGTTAGAAGTGTGACGTATTTCCAACGACAATACAATATTCTGTGAAAACAATACTTGAAATTTCCCTTCGCAACCCCTTAGGGGGCAAATACATTTTTCCTATATACACTAGTGTACAAAACTTAAGCAACAAACATAAAATGCTAATTTCTAAACACATGAGTACTCAAAAGAAAATTCTATAAACAGCAAGTGTAGAAAATAGGTACTACCCTAACAGCACAGACAGTCTTCTTGACATCACAAATGGTCACAATTGTCACAGTCACTACAATGAACAGAAATGTGATATCTTTCATTCGTCTCATTTTTACTCTCATTTGGTCACTTCACTGAACAGTCACCGTGACTGCTGCTATTTGACGAGTCACCAGGTGACTTTACAATAAAGTCATCTTGTGACTCTCATGTGACTCTCATTTTGACACTTCATTGTAAAGTCATCATGATAGATGTTATGTGACGAGTTCCCAAGTGACAGAAAATGAAATCATCTGGTGACTTTTCACAAAGGAGTGCAATGATGACTTCACAATAGAGTATTGATCACCGGAAAGTCACCATGCAACTTCATTGTGACATTATTTGGCGACTCATCACAATGCTATGCTCACAATGACTTCAAAGTTCAGTCTTCAACTGACAGTGACTTGAGAATCACAAGGTGACTTCATTGTAATGTCATCGGGTGACCCATCACAAAGCGAAAGTCACAGTGACTTTTCCGTGTTAACAATCATTTGAGAGTAATAACGAGACAATGAAATATCCGATATTTTGATTCACCGTAGCGATTGTGACACTTCTAACCATATGTGACGTCAAGGGGACTTCACATCGATTGGCCGTGCTGTTAGGGTTGTACCTCTTTTCTACACTTGCTCTTTATAGAATTTCCTTTTGAGTACTCACGTGTTCAGAAATTAGCATTTTGTGTTTGTTGCTTAAGTTTTGCACACAAGTGTAGTTACATAAGTGATATGAAGTATACGATCACGTAAATGTCACTGATAGCTTCAGAGGAAAAATGATATTATTTGATTGAATCGTGGCATGGTTAGTAAATGCGTCATCTTTCAGTTCTGTGAATGGAGGGGTGAATGGATGTGGGTTTGACGGGACGTTGATAATTTTGTTTTTCTGCCCAAAAAAGCTGGATGGTATATTCGTTTTATGTAGAAACAAATGATAAAAAATTAATCGCAATTGAATTTATTTGTTTTAAAAGTAGGTATTTATTTCTATCAACAGTCCCTCAACATTTATTTTTCCCTTTTTAGTACATTATAATAAATGCTTGTCTGTAAAACTTTTTTTCACTTATAATTTATTACACAGAAAACCTTCTTCGCATGGATTTGAAAGTCTGGAATTTAAAACCTGCTCTCCTTTTAAGGACCTTTTCAGGTGCGGGATGAACAAGAAACTTACTGAAGCAATAAATCTGGTGCTACAACCCTTGTGTGAGTCATATATATATATATATATATACATATTACGACGATGACTGCCGCATGTGGATGGGTAAAGCAAATAATAATAATAATAATAATAATAATAATAATAATAATAATATATTCAACCGCCTTACGGACTTTCATTTTGCATTTTATATGTTACACAATATCTAAAAAATATGCATAATACCTATATTTTGAGGGCGTAGATGTACTTATGTTTGGGTTATTTTATTTACGATGAGTAATCGTTGCATTACTTAATCGCAGAATTCTGTGATTGTAAAAATCATAAACAATATTTAGAAAATATGTGACATTTAGGCTGTGATGAAAAACGATGACATAAAATTTTGCGTTATAGTAAAAACTTTAAATTAATTAATGTCTTTTTACTGAAAATGCAATACAATCTTATATTGCTTCACATACTCGTATATAGTTTATTACGTGTAATATCGTTTCACAGAATCATAATTCTGAATATACACTCAATTTTTACGGGATCAAAATTCCCCAATTCTGGGAGGTTTGACCCAAAGTAAACAGATTTGACCCACTAAATAATAAAAATATATTACCCTCAGAGGTTTTACTTTCTACTGCTTCACACGACCATCGAGTAAAGCTAATAATTCTTATTATTAATATAATGAAAGTTAATTCTTAAGTTCATTATTTTGCAAATGAATGAAGATATTCATATCCAGAAAATTCAAATTTCATTTAAAGCTATTTTTGACTAGAAATGGTAAATTCAGAAAGAACTTATGCAATGTCTTTAGCACAAGCTTTGATATATGTCATGCGATATATATACATACGGTATACATATTACAATGTATGTAGCTGCATTCGGAATAATTTATTCCGAACACTAAAACCCATTCGTTTGAATTTCTATTTTATATCACTAACTAACATTGTCATTTTTTAATATTTTCTGTTTTGCATTCCGTTTGCATTTTAAACAGTACTGATACAAATTATGGTATTAGTTACCGAAATACAGTTATTATAACTTTTATATTAACTTAACATTCCTTCATTAAATATTTTAAATGAGATCAATTACACCAGATGAAAAAAGGGATGTTTAACGAGTTGCAAACTACCTATGATTGTACTGAGTCAAATGTTCCACAGCTGCCATTTTGAAAGAAAAGTATAAATTCACATAGTAATACCGATATGAACTTACTGTGAACTATTTTACATTTAAAGTTTTATCATAATACACTTTATAGCAAAACAAGCTACAATAACATAACACAGTTACAATTAACATACGAGGTTAAATTACCGAAAAATTATTATATGAGGTGTAAAATGCAAATTTTTTAGTACTTTTTCATTATGCAATTGTATTTAATTTAGCTATATAAATTATATAATATTATATGCGCACGTATCTGAAAAACGATTTTAACTTGTAGAAATGCTCGTACAATGCTTCCATATTTTAATTATCAGCAGAAACATATTTAAAAGAAAATAAAGGTTCATAAAACCTTGTGATCGAAAACCAATTGTTGTCAACCATGCCACCAAGTTTTCCGATTTCTAAAAATGACACCTGACAATAATAATATTCAAGTAAAGAGCTTTATATAAATATAAGCATATATATAATTTTGTTTATGTTCAAACACCAAAACCGTCCATAACAAATTCGTATATTTGTTTAAACTTCACGCCAATTTATACTAAAACATAATATTTTACATGACTTTTATAAAATACATCTCCTTAATTTGTTTTTTAAATTATGTTTTAAAATACTTAATATTTTATTTCTTAAGTAAAAAAAAATATTTACTGTTGAAAATATAAAGATATGTTTATTCAATTTAATGCATATGTTTGCTATAACTTTTAAATCTATTGAATTCGTAATATTTTAAAAAATTATTTGTAATGTTTAGCCAAGATATATTTTTATTTTATGACATAGAATATTTTTTAAAGTAAAAACATGGAATACAGTTTTTTCTAGACATGTTTAAAGGAAAATTAAGAAAACCATTAACGCGGCAACTTTTTGGCTCATAAACATTTTACACAATTTCAAAATGTATCGTATTATCTTTTGAACTACTCCCAGCATATTAATAAGTAATTTCCAAGAGAGCAAAATCAAGAACTTTAAGAATATTAGCGTTCCAAAAATGCTCCAAAGTAGGATACTTGAAGAAAATAAAAATATTAATAACATTTCAAGTAATCATTTATGAAATTTTTAGAGAATTTACCTCTAGAAAGTTTAAAACGTTTTTAAGGCATGATATAACTTTTAGAATAAATCGGAAATGCTGTAATTTTAAAAGCTATTACGCTTAAAATGGTTTTCCTCTTCTTGTTGTTGTGTTTCTGCATATTGAGTGGATTTTTCAATTTTTAATATTTTCATATCAGAAATCTTTTTATATAGAGAAAAAAATAGTTTACGTAAATTTCTAAAATAAAATATACAATATCTTTTGAATTTCTATTATTTTGGAAATAAGAAATACTTTTTGGCTAATTGAATATACAATATCTATTTTCAGTATATCAGTACATAAAAAATATGATATATTTTTTAAAACATAATAAATGCTCAAAGAGCTTATACGAAAAAAATATAGACATTTTATTTATATAGAGAAAAATATTTCCTCAACTGTTCGTCTGTATCGCCGATGTGAGTACCGACAGGCGCATAAACCGCATGCTCTGACTTTAAGTTTTCTACAGCAAAATACAAAATTTGGGTAAATATTCGATATATATATATATCAATATAACGTATTTTGTTATTAATCTATCTAAACATGTACATTTTTTTAAAATTACTACATTTTGTCTGCAAATATTTTTTTTCTGTTTTCCTACTTTTAAAATTCTATTTGCTATTTTTTGTGTCATTTCTTTTCTTCTTTCATTCGACACCGTAATACTTTCGTAATTTGCTTTAGCCCGGATGTTACCGAATTGTTCTACAAGCTTTTTCACCACTCATTTAAGTCTTATTGCACCAATTTTGTACTTCAGCGGTAGTTAGTATCAATTGGTTCGATAAAATCTATGTTTCGTGCACTTTTAAGTAATTCTCTACCAGGACTATGAGACTTGTTTCTTGAACTCGGAAGCGAATGTTTTGTGCATATCGTCTGCTCTAAAATAACAAGGGCATCAGAATAGATGTTCCATTATTGTAAAGTTCCATCTGTTTACATTCATTCAATTTTGTGTTACTTAAATTTTATCAAAACTAGGGGGATCAGCCCCCTACTCGCTAATGCCCGTCAACCCCCGTGAATTGCGAAGCAATTTAAATTTATACAGCTACATGGGCCCAGTTCGCTTCGCTGGCTCACGCCTTTTTATTTTTGCAGCAATTCTAGCCGGAATAAGTACTATAATAAATCATTTTAACATATGAAACTGACAATTATTTTTAATGTATAAAAGTAATTGAAAACACAATTAAAAATGCATTTAGTTGGTGCTACCAATGGGCATAAATCATTTAAATACTATGAAAAAAAGAGTCTTGGAAACACAATAAGGTTAACTGGATGAATTATGCCCTCCAGATTCGACCGGGATAGCTCCGTTGGTAGAGCGTGGCAGCTTCAGCCAAGAGATCCCAGGTTCGAATCCTGGCCCGGACATTTTTTGTCCAGTTGGAAAATTACAACTCGTATGATATCATTACCAATTTGAATAATTGTGTTGAAATTAATCTAGTGTAATCACGTATCCAGCGTTTACTGGAGTTCCATTACCTGCGATCTATTCTGTTGAGCTGATTAAAATATCAGACCAGATGCTGTGATCAATAAGGTTAACTGGATGAATTATGCCCTCCAGATTCGACCGGGATAGTTCAGTTGGTAGAGCGTGGCAGCTTCAGCCAAGAGATCCCAGGTTCGAATCCTGGCCCGGACATTTTTCGTCCAGTTGGAAAATTACAACTCGTGTAATAGAGATTGTCCCATCACCTTATGAAGGAGATGTAAACAAATCAATTGACTTTCTTTTGTGTGATTATTGAACTTGGGGAAACACCAGCGTGTATTCGACCATTGCTACGTTTAATTGAAAGCACTGGACTACATCAATATGGGGGATCTGATAGTGCACATCCTGGCCTTAACAGTTTTAACACGTTTACATGACTGCAAGATAATTATTTATCCCCATCGACACTGGATTTGTGTGTGAATCTGTTCGAATATTGGCGGGCTAATAATTTTTGTATGGCACTGTACCGAAACGGAAGAAATTTTGTTATTATAAAGTTGCAGTACAGCTATTTAAAAGATATCGTCGTATATATCTATGTAAATTATATTTGATTCAACGGAAAACGTTTCTGTTTGAGAATAAAATTTCAATATAAAATTTAACCTTTCATTATCTGGTGCTTAATTTAATTTATAAAGATTTGGTTTTTAATTACTTTAATACTTCAAAACCGGATGATACAAATACAGAATGGTTTGTTTAATTATGTCTGGGTTATCAGTTATGAAACTTGAAATAAATGTCTCGAAATAAGCTTTACACATAGGATTTAAGATTTTTTAAAATAAATAATGTCTATGTTTGCAGGAACAAAGGATACATAAAGATCATGCACATTTCTAGTTCAGTCAGGCATTTAATGACAAATGACAATGTGCATATACACGGTTAACAAGTGAAATTAAAGCGATGCATCCATCCTCTAAAATACTTTTTGCTGGGAAATGCTACTATATTTCGGAAATTACGGCAAATAATTTTATTGTAACATAGTATACACGAAATGATTATAACATAAATTCAAACATAATGATATATATATATATATATAAATTTATTTACGTATAAATGAATTTCTAAAAAAAAATGCACTGGTGAATGAATGACATATTTATCACATTCACAGAATAAATGTAGATGTTAAAGCAGAAATCAACAACATGCATGAAATAGACATTTTAAATGTGTTATTTTATGTATGTCGACAGGTGGCACCTCCAAGCAGAATGATTGAACTGTAAAGACGTATGCTGGTCGCCTGATAAAAACGTAACAAAAAGTTACATGGTGAAGAAGAAGGTATTAGAAAACAACGAGCTGTTCAATTTAATCATTAATCTGTAAATAATTATTTGTAAATTTATTTTAATATAATAGCTTAATTCATTTAAAGTGTCATTATTGTATTTAATACAATAATGACACTTTAAATGAATTAAGATATTCACTACATTATAATATATACATACTAAGTCACTACATTATAAATATGTATAAATCATAAACTACTTTATAGAAAAGCAGTCAGTCTAAAATTAACTTATATGCACTGGATAAATTACGTTCTTTGTAGAATTACCCATGTAAATTTATATATATGTGTGTATGTGTGTATTACCAAAAAATAAAGGCGTTTTCATTATTTGGATTTAAGTTATAATTTCTTATTATTTTATATTGTTGTATTATTTCATAACTAACTTAACTTATATGTTCATCCATTTTAATTTTAATTGAACAAATTCCTATGAAAAATCAGATCCAATTATTATTTTGGTTTTCATTACTACTTTATAAAAACAATGCAAATACAATAGGAGGAAAATAGTACAGATTCTACTTTTGATTTAAAAAAATCATGAATACCAATACTTCTTTGCAGTTAGAAAATCTCTAGTGAGATGAATATCAGAAAAGTCCCATTCATATGTCTTCAAAAGGTAATGCTCTTAAAAGTGTTATTATATATTTTATAGAATGATGCATCAGGAATTCTAGTCTGTATGACTACTGCATAATTCAACATTTTCGAATGACAAAAGAGTTTCAATGTATGACAACCTGCAATTTCATAAGCAGAATTTTTGTCACATAGTTTTGGTATATATTACAAAACTTTCGAAATATTTCGAGATTAAGAAAGTTGCATTTTTCCGTATCTAGAAATATGATGCGAACTGCCAATATTATTTTAGAAATAATAATGAAAAGAAACATTCGCATTATATCTCGTGTTGTATCCTTGTTCCAACAGAAAGCCTTGCAATTTTGAAATAAAATTGTGATAAACTTAGGAAAATTCTGTAAGATATGATGTTAGAAACTTTTTGAGAAACATATGACAAATTAACTTCGTTTATTCCTGTCCTTAAATCAAAGTATCACACATGAGAAAAAGCTAAAAAGTAATTGTTTAACAGTTTCCCCCCCAAAATATGCTTTAAAAATATCAGAATAACAACTCCAAATTAACTTGAAAGTTATTCGTCTTTTTAAAGCTAACATTAATATATCGCACCCTGTTTAATACGGAAGCTAAAAACGAATGGTGTACGGAAGGTGATCATAAAAAATATAAAAAGTTGACAATATATGAGCACCTAGCGATCATACCGTTCTAGGAAACGGAATGCGATTTGGGATGTGGTTATTTTCTGCCATGTGTGCTTGAAAATGCCGCAAAGAGCAGAAATCAAGCTGACACAGTTAAGATTTGAGTGACAATATTTCGAAAATTCCAAATAGAAACACACACTATTTTTTATAGCAAAATGATCTTCATTGCGAAAAACCATAAATAGCGTTAGAAAAGTAACTTTAGTTGTAGATATGAGGACATAAAACAAACGCACACAAGACGATTTCCTGCTCCATATGTACTGAAAGAGCAAATTAGTGACGATGTCATCTACCGTCATTCTGCGGTTCCGTGGTCGGCAGGGACACCTGAATACATCTCGATGGGCTCTGTCTACTGCGAGCCATACGATGTTTCATATGTGTTAATCTAAATAATATATATATATATATATATTTAATATTCCCATTGTAACTGTAACTGTGAGAAATCTATTGTTGTTTCTTACCTCATTCTCGAATCCATGCCATTATATAACCACATCCCAAATATCATCTTTATTGTATTTAACGGTATGATCGCTAGGATCTCAAATATCTAAAAAATTTTAATCACCTTGTTTGAGATATCAGATAAGAAATTAAAATTCATGATAAAAAAGGTATTTTAAACGGTATTACATGTTGATATAAATATGATAATTTCTATAAAATAAACGCAATTAAAACAAATACTTATTCAGATCTCGCTTAACTTTAATCAAACAATTCAGTCAACATGAAAAATCGAACGATTTTTCTGTTATTCTAAAATAGGATTCAATTAGTAAGATGTTTCTTTATTGTCTTAAATATTGTTAATTATTTTTTAAATACTTTCTCGAAAACAGTAAAGTGAACATTATTTCTTAATTAACATTTTTCAATAATATTGTTTTAAATATATCAAAATTATTTTTAAAAATTTGCTTTCCTTAAATATTCACTATGCAGTGATGTATATATGAATCTGTTAAAATTTGACTTGTACTATTTTTTTTTCTCAGCTCCATGGTACCACTAAATTTGAATAGAAATGTTGGCATTATGTAATTACTGAATTCTACAAATAAATAAGGAAAAATATTACTATTTACAATTAGTGATACATAACCCTAAATATCACAAAAATGTATATACATTCAAAACAAAATCATGTTGTGTAGGTTTAAATCACATATGCATTTTTTAAATTCTATTAATTACTATAGTGGATTTTATGCAGTCATATTTCAGTTGCTTATACGAATTTTATGTAACCTATGCCCATTAAATATTAGGGATACATTTCCTCTAATTAAAAATAAATCCCGAGTGTCAATATTTGCCCTTAGAAAATCTCCAATGTTATGCGTATAACAAAAGATCCATTCATAGAGCTTCAAAATGTAATGTAATGTCATTGTATATTTTATAAAAAGATCCATAAAAAATCTAATCTGTATGACTAATGCATAATTCAAAATCTTAGAATGACGCTAGAGTTTCAAAAGTATGACAATCAGCAATATCCTAAGCTGAATGAATGTCACTTAGTTTTGGTCTATAACGTATAAATTTTGAAATATTTCTAGATTAAGAAAGTTATATTTTGCTGTATGTAGATATAGATAGACTTCATATTACGTTAGAAATAAAAGAAAAATGTTATAGCATATCTCATTTTTTGATTTACTTCTTGTTATAAACAAAAAACATGAAAGTTTGAGTAAGTGCAATGAACATTCAAAGACATTAAAATGGGTAATAAAAGAAATATGAAGATGAATTAAAATGTAAATTTCACAAAATAAAAAAATATGTATACCAATAAGAAAGAATAAAACTTTTGATAAATTCAGCTGCTATTGTTCAACTCTGTCCAGAAATTATAAATGCGTTTTTTGAGATAATAATGCAAAATAATGTATAAAACTAACCAATAAATAAATACTTATACTTTTAAAAATCACATTTCATACTTGATAAAAACTCGTGAAGCATTTAAGAAAAATGTACAATACAAATTATTTCAATTCTTAAGGTGTTTTATATGCTTATTCAGTTGCAAACTGATTACGAAAACATATATGTCGTTGACATAATTTGGCATATAAAAGATATATGTTTGTAATGTCTATGTTGCTGATAGGCTATAAAAATATTTTCTGATAGCCATTTTTGTAATTTTTGAAATATTATATTTTCACTATTTATCAGATCTTTCACTATATGTGTGGTTGTAGTTTACTGTTGAATTTTAAAATATAATTTTTCAATTTAGTGATACATTTTCACCCAAATCTTAGGAAATACTTCTTTCACGTTTACATACTTCAATTTAAATTCCGAAATATTAAGCTAAATTATCCATTCAGAGAATGTATTGGTACCTTTTCTCAATGCGGCATTTATAAATCGTGTAGAGATGTAAATTATGTTAGTAAGTAAATAATTCAATTGACGTAAAGGGTGAAAATGAATGACAGTATATAATATGACAAATTATTATTTTTTTAAATTGAAGGTAATTCATAATTTTGTAAAATGCTTCCTCAAAATTAGGAATAACTTACTCTTTTAGGCAAACATGCATGTTTTTAATTCTTAAAATAGCCATCTGTATGCCATTTAAAACTACAGTGAGCTGTTTATTACCATTTTACGTAAGCCATATATATATATATGAAAGTATAACAACATACACCACGTGTTAGCATTTCTTAAAAAAAAAACTTGAATACCAACTGTTTTTTGCGATTGGAAAATTATCTAATGCGACACATACTATAAATGTCAAATGCAATTCTCCTAAAAATTGCAGTATATATTTTATAGACTTATGCATAAGAAATCTAGTTTATATGTCTAATGCATAATTCAACAATTTCGAATACTACAAGAGTGTTAAAAGCAAGACAATCAAACACTTTCTAAGCGAAATTTATGTCACATAATTCTCGCATAAAACACAAAACTTTTGAAATATTTTGAGATTAAGGAAGTTCCATTTTGCAGCATGTAGAAATGTGATAGATGCCAAGTTTATATACGTCACTATTATGCTAGAAAAGAAACAAAAGTAGTATGCGTAACGTATAGAATGTTTTGATTCACTTCATATTACAGACAAAATATTTATAATTTTACAGAACTTCGACAAACATTCGAAATCGCTTAAAGACGTTCTTTTCGAATAAAGTTTTGTATAAATGTCAAATATTTCAGAAAGAGATAAATTCTCACAAGTGAAAGGTAAATCAACATAATTTGGGTATTTTCAGATTGTTTTTGTACGTGTGTTCTGAAATAGTGCATTCTTCATTCTTCAATGCAAATATCCACCGACTATGGCGACGTATCAAATCCATGGTTGAAAGTATGCAGGTTTTCCACGATCTCTTAATTTGAAGACCAATATTTATGTATAGTACAATACATATGTAATAATAGAAATTATGACAGAACATTACAATTCCAAAATATTCGTATTAAAACGTAAAAATCGAATAAATCCCGCTATATGGGCTCGAAACATGCCGCTTTCAAGGTGTTAGAAAATAATGCTAACTATTGAAGTATTACGCATATCATTAACATATTTGTCTTCAAAAATTCATAAACGTTAACACAAACAGTCGTAAATATTGCGCATGGGAAAACGCTAAAACTTTTAATAAATTAATACTGCCAAAAGTTACATTGCCAGAAAAACTCGTCTTTATACACTAAATTATTCCTCATTTTTCAACAAATATGTTCCGTACTTCTAGAAAACATTCTTTTTCCGTGAATTCTTCCCGAAAGTCTGAAGAAGAGGGGGGAGGGATTCTGTTTATTCCCTGCACGCATGCATATTGCACTATGAATATTAAAGTTCGAATTTATTTTAAAAATGAAAAACTAAAAATTAAATCAATTAAAATTTTGAATTTATTAAAAAAATTTCTTTCGGATTTATTTTTTAAAGATATAAAAACATATTCGCAAATAAAATATATTCTAACAAACAGATTCATATATATATATATATATATATACCAGCTGACCCGGGCCCCGTGATAAAATTAAAAAAACGTAAAGTTTGTATGATTTTATATCTTTAACCCAATTTAGTATTAAATTATTTATTTCAAAGTCCTGCGTACGCGAGGAAAACCCTTTATTGAACTTTCAGCCGAAAGGGCGTGCAGTCTGACATAAACGAACCTCCGACACGTGTTCCCGCTGCCTGTGCCACAGTATCGTTGGCGTGGAGCGCACTTTTAGTCCCACCTTCCACCGACAGGAGCGCACTCTGTTCCAAACAAACCCCCTTCCAAGTGAAACTCCGACACGTGTCCCCGCTGCCTCCACCACCTCATAACAGGAGTGCTGCGCATGTGCTTCAAAATCGTTTAGTTCAACTTTCCACCGCTAGGGGGCGCAGCTTGTTACGGTGGAACTAAAGTCTGTAACATGAACGAAAACCAAGTCGAATCATCCAAAACCCGTTGTGATCGTGCCTATAGAACCCGAGATAACAATGCAACAGCTCAACAACAAATCATTTATTTTGATTGTTAGTATACATCAAGTAAATACGGGTTGTGTACTTTTATTAGAAATATAATTTACGAAATAATTTATTACGAAAATTTTTACGAAAATTGTTATTTGAAGTTTCCGGTATTTTCTGTATATAACATTTATAAAACGCTACGGGAGAAGCTAAAAATGTTAAATTTCTTAAATGGAATATTTTTTGTGTAAATCAAAACAAGGCGTTAACCTCCTCCCTCCCCATACCCGTAAATATAACGAACATTTTTTTTCAAGAAAACCACATTCTGCTGCATTAACGTGATCATTACAGAAAGAATTATATTTTTCAGATAATTAGAACATAACGAAGACACTATGCTTAAATAGCCGCCAGATGGTACCCCTTCCTATCCTCAATCTCAAATCTATATCTTAAGGGTGTATTTAAATCCAAACTACTTATTTTGAGACACATTTGTAAATTCATTTTTGGTCTAAAATGCATCCAATTGGCAGGTTCTCTTATTCCGAAACTTTATAATGTCCGTATTTCCTCGATTTTTTGATAAAGGCAGAATATATTTTTAAAAAGGCTGTCAAAGTGGACATTTTGAACCGAATTTCCAGAAGCGATAGCGCTGGAAACAAAAAAAAAAAATATCGTACTGTGAAAATAATTGTTTGATAATCAATTTCTTATTAATTGAACGAAAAATAAAAATATGGGGCCCTTATAAATGTCTTCATAAATCACGCCGCCAAGTTTGATGTTTTTATTTAAAAAAATGAGTCTGTAAATGTGTCTCAAAATTTTGTGTTGTTGAGCGCGAAAAAAAATTCTTTTGAATACCGCCTTAAATAGTTATCTTACTATGTGTGCATCAGTAAAAATTGGTAGTTATTTCCGTTCTTTTTCACAAACTAAATGAAGGGATCGACCAGAGAAATAGATCTCTTTGTAGTTCAGTTTTTAATGAAAACAGATCCCTGTATGAATCTTTTTCAGATTTTCTTGACTGGCACCTCCAGATTTTTGGCAGTTTTTTGTAAAACTGAAGAAAAATTACCGGCCGAATTTTACAAAAATTACATTGTCGGATGCAGAAAATTATTCTACATAAACTCAAAAATTTTTAAATCGATATCTTAATTAGTTTTCTTAAAATTTGCTAATTAGTAAATGAATTTCAAATTCGTTCATTTCTGTTTGCAAATGGAGAGCAGGTGTTCTTTTCTTTAGCAATTTTGATAAAAAAGATGGCATTTCCGATGCTATGTTTCATGAGATTCTAATTAATATCTTCCGTAGCTATCAAAATATTACAATTCTGAGTTTCAGGTGGATCAGATCAGGCTTTGGACTACCTTAAATATACATTTTCAGACTTCTAGGTGCGATAAATTTCGCTAGACATCGCAGACAAACAGACAGACAGACAGACACACACACGCACGCACACACGCACACAAAGCGAAAATTTCCTTTATTAGTATAGATATACATAGTTAAATTAAATGAAAAAAATCGATTTTAATGGAAAAAGCAACAAACAAAAATAATGCTTTCGAATTTAAAAAAGGTAACAAATAATTTTCTCAATCATTTAAAATTGTTTGCATTTTATTTTTTAAAATTATATAAAAAAAAAAACACTCACACTGAAAATATATTCTAAACAAACACATTTTAAAAATATATAATAATCGAAAGAAAATGATTTTACTCAAAAAACAAATTTGTTTTCAAGAATTTAATTAAACATATAATATTCATATTTTACATCTAACAATGAAATTAAGAATATATATCATTCATGCATTTATCCTCTATTAATACTAAAGTGTTAAAACCCCAACTATCATCTCATAACGACGAAACCACTCTGCTTCAAAATTGCCAGATTTCTAAACACCAAATTGTTCAAGCCGCCATTTGAAGAAAACTCGTATCATCGTTTCAAACTCTTATTCTAGCAAGCAGCAGCTGGCCTTACTGGTAAGTCACTTGACTCAAGGTGCTGAGGTAGCTAGGTCGATACAAAGGTCAGCCAAAAAACAGTCTTAAAATATATCAAATAATAAGTAGTCCATAGATGGCGGCACAAAGAGATGTATTTTTTTTTAAACCGACGTACTTCAAATGACGGAAAATTTAAATATAATTAGACAAATTTAAGTGTGCATTACATTAAGTATGCTTTCACCATTAATTTCTCAACATATATCTGAGACTTATTCGTTTTATACTTATAATTTTTCAATGTTTTTCCTTAAAGTGACAAAAAATATCAAAAACTTAATTTCTCCAATTAACCATGAATATATTTAATTACTTAACTACTTATCTCCTTATTATCCAATTCCAATTTAGATGCTTATTCTAATTTTATGGAAGCAATGCACATGGAATGTTAAGAAAGTACAAGACTCTGTAGTTCATATTTTTTTATATTTTTTAAGGCACTATTTCAAAAAAAAAATCTCTGTGGTAGATTCCTTTAACATCTTGCAGAGAAATCTTCCACAAGCAATTTTGTTTTGAAATTCCGGTGGAAAAAAAAAGAAATTTTGCGAGCTTTGAATGTACTACGCATTTCTTTTAATTCAAGAAAAATCATGAATACCAATATTTTTTGTTAGAAAATCTACACTGCGATGTGTATCACAAAAGTCCTATTCATGTATCTGAAAAATGTAATGCCCCGAAAAATGTCATTTCATATTTTATAGAATGATGCATAACAAAATCAAGTCTGTATGACTAATGCATAATTCAACATCTTCGAATAATACAAGAGTTTCAAAAGGAGGACACTCAGCAATTTCCTAAGCGGAATATATGTCACATAGTTTTGGTATATAACACAAAACATTTGAAATATTTTGAGATTAAGAAATATTTTGCTGTATGTAGGAATGGGGTAGATGTCATGCTTATTGACAACACGATGTTAAAAAAACAAAAATAGTATTGATAGAGCATGTTTTGATTCATTTTTTATTACAACCACAAGATTTATAATTTTACAAAACTTCGACAAATACTTGAAAATTTTGTTAGACGAGTGTTAAAAATATAAATATTTCAAAATGAGAATGATTTCTACCAGCAGTAAGTAAATCAGTATAATCTGTGTATTGTCAGCTGTTTTTGTGCCAGGGTAACTTGATCTAGCACATGCTTGAGCGCAAAAAATGCATACAAATGTACAATACTAAATACTGTAATACATGTTGGAATCTCGATATCTCGATATCGCGACTCCCACAGAGATAGACGATATTTCCACTTAAGTGTATATGTTGAGATAAAAGGGTGTTTACCGTCACATTTAATACTTACAAAGTCATTTTAAGTATTATATGAGGAATATTTGCTTCAAAATGTATAAAAAGTAACTGTGACAATTGTAAATAACTGTTTCCAAAAATTATGCTTTAGACATTTCTAAATAATGGAGACTAATTAACCTGGACCTAATGGTTATTATATCAATCCATCTTTTCAGTGCGGCATTAATATTACTTACTCAGCTAAATATATATGAATTCAGATAAGAAATGGAAATGAACCAACGCAAAGGCATTTTTTAAATGATGCTGCATTCTTATAGAGATATGGCAATTCCCATACAGCGAACGCAAAAGCAGGACACTCAGCAATTTCCTACGCGGAATATATGTCACATAGTTTTGGTATATAAGACAAAACATTTGAAATATTTTGAGATTAAGAAATATTTTGCTGTATGTAGGAATGCGATAGATGTCATGTTTATTGACAACACTATGTTAAAAAAAAAATTAATAGCGTATAGCATGTTTTGATTCATTTTTTATTACAGCCAGAAGATTTATAATTTTGCAAAACTTCGACAAACATTTAAAAATTTTGTTCAACGTGTGTTAAAAATATAAATGTTTCAAAATGAGAGCAACTTCTACTACACCGTAAAAAAATTTCGTAAAATTTCAGTAGATGTACCGTAAATTAACGGTACTTGTACCGTTTTCACTCTTTAAGGTATGAGTACTGTACTTCTAAGGTATATTAAGCGTAAATAAAAACCGTATATATGCCATTTCGATTATAAACGGTATTTATACCGTAAATTAATTATTTTTCAGTAAGGGAAAAGCTGGTAGCCCCGCCTCGGTGTACGACAACCTCTGAAGTGATGCTCTTGCTCGAGTTACGTAATGCGTGCAGGCCTGAGGAGAGGAGAGAGTGCATACGGTACATGTACTTTAAATATTTCACTGTACATATACCGTCCAGTTAAATTACGGTATATATACTGGTCACAAAGTTGCCAGTATATTTACCGTAATTGTTGACCAATTTTTTTACAGTGTGGCAAAAAGTAAATAAGTATAATCTATGTATTGTCAGCTGTTTTCCTGTCAGGGTGCCTTGATCTAGCACATGCGTGAGGGCAAAAAATGCATACAAATATACAATACTAAAAAATGAAATATATTATACATGCTGGAATCTCGATATCTCGATACCGCGACTCTCACGGATACAGACGATATTTCCACTTAAGTGTATGGTGAGATAAAAGGGTGTTTGCTGTCTCATTTAATACTTAAAAAGTCATTTTAAGTATTATATGAGTAATATTTGTCTAAAATGTATAAAAAATAACTGTGACAAATGTAAATAACAGTTTCCTAAAAATTATGCTTTAGAAATTTCTAAATAATGGAGACAAATTAGCCTGAATCTAATAGTTGTTATATCGATCCATCTTTTCAAGGCGGCATTAATATTACTTACTCAGCTAAATATATATGAATTCAGATAAGAAATGGAAATTAACCAACACAAAGGCATATTTAAAATGATGCTGCATTCTTATAGAGATATGGCAATTCCCATAAAGCGAACGTAATGAATAAAAATTCTTAAGTCGTTAGGCTTGATTTTAGTAAAATAATTTGGTTTATTTTTTTTACCCTATGGCATTACCAAAGAGGTGGAAATAATAATGCATTATTATTATACAAAATAAAAACGCTAACATACCGCTTTTGAATAATTTGAATCTATCAGTTATATTCCTTAAACTAATACCTGTATTTTAAATCAAGATAAATCATACATTTTTCTCCTATATGGTAAAACTTTTTCGCCTATATGAAAACTACTTAATATTATATTATTGTTTATTTTAGAAAAGAATTTGGTGTTGTTTTTGCTCTCCAAAATTATATCTAAGATTCTCCTTATTAATTCCTGACGATTGTTTCAATATAATTATTAACTATTTGCTCTTAAGAAGTGTTTTTAATTTATTCATTTTATGTTTTATTTCACACTTGAATAGTTGTATCTGATGTTTTCACTGCGAATTTGATCAAAGTAATCTATAGTGTCAAAAATGGGTGGTACTAATAACAAAACCAAAATTTATATAAATTTGATATATATACCCCGAATCTCATACTTTATCTATAGCATTCAGATAAATTTGATCCTCTTATAAATTATGTAGATAAAAATCAATCATGGTTATTTTTTTTTGGTTAATTGTTAATGGCTCAAAACGAAGCCACGTTATAATAGTCACACGTACGTAAAAATCCCTTGCAATTATTATTTAGGTAATGATGTTGGGAAAATTATTTATCATTTGATATTTAAATAGATATTGTTATTACTATAAGCAGCATACGAAATAGACTACGGAAATACACATGCAAAATCAAGACTTATCGCAAATCTTAATATTTGTGTCGAAAATTGTTTAATATAAAGTAAAACTAGCAATTACTTGAATTGTAATCATACTGATCGCAAAATATCCAGCTCTATTTCACGAAATAATAGAATACATTTTCAAAATAAATCAATTGGTATGTAAATAAATAAATAAATTACTAAAATGTTAACTGCATGTAAGGTAAAGCTAGGAGAGTCTGCGCACAATTCAAAAGAATAACAATAAGAAATCTAAATATTAATTTTTTGCTAAACTATCCATGAATAATTTTTACTTCATTTGTTTTTTATGCATTTCCATTGCTATTTTGTAGTTATACTGTAATTTAACAGAACAGTTGTAATAAAACCAAGAAAGCTATTTTGCACAATCTGTCCTTACAGGGTTGGTGTGATTGCGCACATGGGTAGATGAGATTGTTACTAATAATAACTAAAATTAAATTCTTAACAATAATAAATACAATTAAATGACATTGTTGTAAGGTTTTTGTAAACAAATATTATTGTATTAGGATTGAATATTTCAACCTAATGATTAAAGAATCAGAAAAAGGAAATAATTTAAAAAAAACGATTAAAAATTTTAATTAAAGGAAAAAAATTAAAGAATCAGTAAAAGCAAGTCGAGATAAGATTACAAAATAACATTAAGTTACTTGATAACACGTTTAACTTAAAATTAGCCCATTCCCATTTTTCATTTTTTATGCAAATTTACCAATAAGGTGTGAAATCTCTCCTAGAATGGAAACTAATGGGAACAATGCGCCATCTCTCCTAAGTAGTAGATACGCAAACTCTCCAATTCCGGTAGGAGAGATTGCGTGGCCTTTTATTTAAACATAGCCGCTACTAAAACGAACCGTTGATGTTCACATTGTTAGTCTAGATTAGTAGCTTATGAAAAATAGTTTAAGTTTAAAATATTTTGTACTACTAACATTGTATAGAAATTCTGATAAATAGCAATGAAAATTCAAACACTTACTTTGAGAAAACAAAACAAAATAGCAATACTTTATCTTTGACGCTCAAAACAATAAACGTGCACTTTCAAGTAGACACTCCACTACTGCAGTTGTACAACTACCTGGAGTCGCTGTGCGCTCACTCTACTCCTATCTCCCGAACCTCTATGTGCGCAATCTCTCCGATCGCGCCATCTCTCCTGGCTTTACCTTATTCCTTCATCAAAGTAAAATTACTTGCCAATCATAATTAAATTATCGTTAAATATTATGTTTATTTTTGATTTTATCTGTGTTATTTCCATGTAGTGATTTCACTATGTATGTTTTCTATTACTCTTTTACTCTTTGAAAATTAGAAAAAAAACAATTATTTTTTTAAAATCATATATGATAATTTTGTGAAAATTTGAGTGAATAATTTTCGCGGATTTGTTTAGTGTTGAATACTAATAAAAGATTTGGCAAAACATTGTTCGAACACCACTGAGTGTATGTAATGTATGTAATTTAGAGTGTTTTTTAAAAATAATGTTAGTAATAATTATCTTGTTTTCAACATAAATAAGGGCTACCTTTTATACAACAAAATACATTTTAGAGATTTTTTTCACAAAATAAACTTTGTTTCTGACGATTTCATCAATGTTTTGGATTTAAGATTACGTCAAAAATATATTAGTCTAACAAGTTAGAATTTCACATTGCAATCAAATAAACATCGAATTAAAAAACTACAAAAAATATTTTATAAGAGAATATCAATACCAGCCCGTAATTTTGATCCTGGACCAAAGGACGAGACTGACGTCTGGTTCGCTACCAGGCGATATGTGGCTGTCGACGAACTTCGAACCAAGTTTCATACATATTATTTCTGATGTCAACATCCCTTTTGTAGAAAGTTTTGATATATATATTTGTCTAAAGAAGAACGAAACAGAAACTACGAACTAGGTTCCATAAGGCTTGAAATGGGACCCCTGTGTCATTGATGAAAGTTTTAATATATATAATAAGACAACTGTTAAGTAATAATACGGCATTTAAAATCGTTTAAAGGACGTTGCGTATTTAATATGTAACACATGGGCTGATACGTTCCCGGTCTGGCACACAGATGGCGTTGCAATCGCCGAACCGATGTTTTTTTTTGTAAATACTAACCTTTAAAAGATAGTAGAAAAATAGTAGAAAAAGATAGTAGAAAAAGATAGTAGAAAAATATAGTAGTTGACTTTTGACCAAAAACAACAACGACTCGATGATTCTGAGCACTGTTTGGAGCTTTTTCGTTATAAAATTATGTTATTTATTATAAAACTAGCTTTTACCCGTGACTTCGTTCACGTATCATTAAAAGAAGAATAAATGCATTAATTAAGCAAAAAATGTTTTCCCGATAATTAGAAACGTAAATAATAAACTAACTCTTTATCACATTCCATAGGAGACAATACAGTATTTCTATGTTATAAAGACCTTGACATAACTAAGTTTTAAAAAAGTGAAATTTTGTGACAAATAATCACGAAAAGGAAACTGCAACCAATGAAAAAAGGCGGGCCAAATAAAATCGTGGAAATTGGCGAATTGTGTAAAAACATATGTCAAGTTTACCTGGTAAACCATTTTTCTTTTAACGCCTTGTGAAACGTTTTAATAGCCATCCTTCAATGATAATGGAAATAGTATATATTCTTTTTCATTAAATTCAATTCTTGTGAATAGGGACCAATTATTCTAGACCTAAATGCAAGAAGCTTAAATTTGCCTCCTTGATTTAATCTATAACTGAAAAAAAATCTTTATTTCTAAATGAAAATATGTTGACAGACGATTTTTGTTCTTTAGAATAAATTGATTCATGAAGTTTGAATTTGTGAAATTACGCTTTTATTTTTCAAAAATTTTACTGTAATCAAGATTTTTTTTCCTTTCACCATCTATTCAAATTGAAAATAAATTCTTTTTTTCAGTTTTAATGAGAAAAAATATATTAATCCGTTTTATTTCTTCTTTTTTATTCACAAAGGACGCGTTCACATACCGAACCCCGAGTTACATAGGGTAACACACGGGTAACCCGAAGCGTTCAGAGAGCGATATCACGGGACTTTTTGCGAGTTACCCGTAGCGTTCAGAGCTGCAAATTACTCAGACTTCTGGTAATCCACATTACCTGGAGAATTTTGTTGGGTAAAGTGATCACGTGGTTGGGAAATCTGATTTGTTTGTTTGCTTTATAGCTAACTGCAACTGTTAACTGTTGTTCTTTATGACTCCTACTGTACACTTGAGTCCTGAACATTTTATTGGTCTACCTTTAACAGGACTATGATATAATTGCCCAACATCGGCTAGGATGGTTCCTGAAATGTTCGTACAATCAAAATGTAATGGTAGATTGGTTGACGAAAATGTTTGATTGTAAATATACCCATAACTTTACCCAAAAGCGTTCACAGCCGTTTTAACCCAAGGGGCCTCCGTGGCCGAGTGGTTAAGACACCATTCCGCTAATCGCTTGAGAGCGTAGGAGTCAGGTCGACGGGTTCGACTCCCGCCAGCTCCATTGCACACACTTTGTGGAGCTCCGGGATGTAACTCTCTGGTGTTGTATATTTCCTTGTGGCTATCTCGTCCCTGTATATTGACGATGACTTATAAGCGGGCACATGATGTCAAGCACACAAGTCAGATGTATGTTCTCAATACACAAACATATAAATTTAACCCAACTTTACCCTGAGAAAATCAGAAGACGTCATTCCCCAACTATACGAGTAACCCGCGTTTCGGTCTCTGAACGCGCTCAAAATTGGAATAATTTAGTTGTCATTTTTAAAGAAACTTCGTTAAAATTTACAAAATAATAATAATAATAATAATAATATCTCGGAATTTCAATCATTTTTTTTTAATTCTGAGAGTTTATGACATCCTCGGATCAATGATAACCGGTGTTAAGTAAATCTCATTGCGTTCGACAATCTGAAAGGAGTAGTTGCGAAATACAAACAGGTGGTCAGATTTTAACAGAATAGATTCGTATTTATTTTTATTTTCCTAATAATCATGGTGTAGTTTTTGGCAAAAACATCTCATCTGTATGTAACTGATATTCATGCTTAATAATCGGTATAGATAAAAAAAATTAATTTTGCGTTTTAATTATGGCGTGAAACTCATCTACTTTCTAAACTTACCGATCCTTGTATTATTAATGTAAGGAATTGATTCCCGCTCCTTGTAAACACATTTGAATATTCCCGTTTTATTTCAAATATGACGTCACTTTTTCCTCAGAGAAATCTCTTTTTAATAGCATAATTCTTGTTAATTTTTTTTCTGGCAATCAGGACGTAAATTTTAGCAGAAAGCTCACATTTGTATGTAACTGGTATTCAAGCTAATTATTAATCAGTATCGATAAAAAATATTTTAGTTTTTCACCTTAAATATTACGTCCATTATCTATCTACTTTCATTATACGTTGATATTTATGCTCCTTGTATTATTACGAATATTTGAAAATACATGCTTTATTTATGACGTCATATTTGTCCAAGCCGAGGACGATCCTTTTCATAGTTCCATGGTCCAAGCGAAATCTATTTTTAATAATATAATTATTGTTCATTTTCCTTCTAATTATAACGCAGTTTTTGACAGAAAAAGATCTTTTTAATGTAGCCGATATTCATACTTCATGTATAATAACAAATACTCCATATTTTTGTTTCAAATATCACGGAAATTCAGCTTCTTTTGAATTATTTTTAATTTTCAGTTTTCACGTTAAAATCGTTCAATTGAAAATTAATTGTGAAGGAAAACGTATTTTTCCGTGTTTTTATTTTTTGGTAACGATCAAAGCCCTAGCAACGATAAATTTAAATGGTTAAATTGTATGGAAAAATGTCCATTTATTATTATTATTATTAAATTATTATTATTTATTATTAAAATTATGTTATTTATTAAAGTTATAAAGTTATAAAGTCATAAAGTTTTGCTTAAAAGTTGTGTTTTCTTTATTAGACCGGGAACTAATCAGCCCATGTGTTAATGAGTATTAAAATGGCTTAATATAAATTTTTATGCACATCAATTAGTTTTTATATTGAAAAAGCAGAAATGTATTTTTGAAATATTATTGAAATTATATAAATATTATTCATAATTTTATATAATGAAATTAAAATGAAATTATATATAAAATGCATAAAATATAATAACATTGCCGTTATTTTTACCTTATAAATAGACAGTTTTTTTTTCAAATATCAGTGAATTAAGATACCAGTTGTATGTTAATATTTTATAAATCTTTATGTCATTAACATAAGGAGTATAATTTGATACAACTTTAAATCTAATTCTAAATCAAAGCGGTACCTCCATTTGCTTTGTGGGCAAAGGTCAGATAATTTGTTAAAATCTGTAAAATTGTGCAAAATAGCCAAATGT
This sequence comes from Maratus michaelseni, assembly GCA_963931845.1. Lineage (NCBI taxonomy): Eukaryota > Metazoa > Arthropoda > Arachnida > Araneae > Salticidae > Maratus > Maratus michaelseni. Next base: position 299,118,760 of record OZ007588.1, read on the forward strand.
GGTCACCAAAGATAAACATTTTCAGTGAAACCTGTGTAATACTAGATAAATATATTAAAAAATATTTGAAATTCTATTAAAAACAAACAAGAACGAAAAATCATGCGTCAAGCATAGATTATGTAACACTTTCCAACGCTTCCAAAATAATTTTACAAATCATACCGTTTAATAAGCTAAAAGATAACATCTAAGTAATCCGAATACTTCTCATCAGCCCTGTATAGGATCTATAGATTTGTATATATACTACAAAGGATGCTAAATTTTAGTTCAGTTAGGAAACGCGTAGCACAGTTTAAAATTCTCCGTCTGGAGTTAAATAATACGGAAATGCGTTCGCGAACTTTTGTGCTTCCCTGTATAGGATCTACAGAATTTGTACACACCACGTAATAGACAAAAGGCGAGTTAAAATTAAAATCGCGTTCAGTAACTTAAAACGCACTTCCAGCAATTATTGTTAACAGACAGTAGAGAATTCTTTTGTGTGTCCCTGTAAATGAACGATGACTGCTATACACACAATATTCTGTAGTAAGCCTCTTGTAATGCACCTTATATAAATTTCAATGCGTTTAAAATAGGGAAACATTATTTAAATAAACCGCAGACGATTTTTCTCCATAGACGTAATGTAACGGAATTCTTTTGACTGTCCCTGTAAAGTAACTATAAGTGCTATGCACACCCTATTCCATATTAAGCTTCTTCTAATGCACCTTAGTGATATATATAAATTTCAATGCGTTTAAAATAGTGAAACATTATTTAAATAAACCTCAAGTGACTTTTCCCCATAGACCGCAATGTAATGGAATTCTTTTGAGTGTCCCTGTAAAAAAACTATAGGTGCTACACACTTCCGTTAAAATAGGGAACATGCTATAGATAACGACAATAACATATAAAAATTGCAGAGCAATCCGAGCATATTTGCGGTTAGTTAGAGCACGGCCAGACGGCAGACGGCAGACGGCCAGACGGCAGACGGCCATACGGCCAGACGGCAGACGGCCATACGGCCAGACAAACCGAAGTCATAAACACTTTTCAACTAGGTTGGAAAGTGTTAAAAATTAAACAGGACAGCTTAATAGTATTTTCGATCGCAGTTGTTTTCTCTATTAAAAGGAAATAAAGCATTTCAAATGGAATCTCTATGAAAACGAAGATAATCTTAAATAAAAACACATTATTGTCTTACATTCTGTATATTTTTTTCAATTTAGGCGTCTTCATACAGGTGTATATCATTCAGAAAATGCTTCTTTTTCTAGACATATATAATTCTAAGACTATTTAAGTATCATTGTATGTAAAGACTAAGGACTCTAGAAGACAAATTTGCTGTTCCTTATCATAATACATTCGATGTTAAATCATATTTAATACGCTTAATAACAAATGTATAATTATTTTGTAATTATTCGTTTCTAGTTTTAAATAATTTAAAATATCCTCATTTTTTTTTCGAATTTCACACATAACGCCCTCATAACTTCCTTTCGTTGAGTTATATTTATAATATTTTGTAATACGTGTGAATAAATATAAAGCTCTTTGATCATTTTAATCAAAGTCTGAACTATGTAAACTTTCTAGTTTACAATTAATTTTAAGTCTTTAGAGCGGCAAAATCAACTATTACTATGTCTTGAATACAACTTCAATTTTGATCACGTAAACATCTCTGAAAAATAGTTATTATGTAGAAATCATGAAGTTCATAGGTTCAAGAAACTGTTTTCTACGTATGAAGAGGAATTGTAATAACGAGAAAATGTGCTTAAATAAAGTAAATCTTCTAATTAAAACAGGATACTTAAATATTCCGAATGCAGTTAAACTATAGAATATTCAGATGTTTTGAATTTATTCTGTGCACATGTTGATTTATTCAATTAATATTTGGGTAGAAAAATATTTAAGCGACCAATATTTGTTAATATTCGTCATTTGTTATTCTATGAAATTACTCTAAACAATGTATTGTATCAGACTTTCTTTATAACATCCTTTAGAACGCTTTTGATGTTCTTATGCCACCACAGACATAATCGATGACGTTTCATTTCTTTTTTTCACCTTTTTCATTTTTAAAACTGAGAACATAGTTAAAATTGTTATATTTTCATGACTATCTACCGAATATAATATAAATAAAGTGCTAAACATAGCTATAGAAAAGCATTGTGAACCATATAAATAAACTGATTATATTGTAGTATGGGTATCGTATTAATTTGAAGTATTTAAAAATTTTGTTCATTTAAGATGCAGTGAGCATCAAAGGAAACGTAAAAGGTGCCATTTTATGCAAGGAGCTTTATGTGTTTTTAACGGATATTGCGATTATATAAGATAAAATCAGAAAGAAATTCCATCATGCATCCAAATATAATGAATTGTGACTACGGTTTCGAACAGAAAAATTGTTTGACGTAGTGTGCTCTATTATGTTTTAAAGTTAGACCTGCTTTATTTGATGTATTTCTCAATCATGTATTTCTTCGAAGGAGTCTGATATGTCAGTAAGTATTTTAAATTTAACATGCATTTGGTCATATAAGCTTAAGTACATTTAATACTATTGCAAATGATCCCCTTAAAATTCAACATAAGCATAAGCATTGTTACTACATATCTGTAACTGGTTTGCTACATCTCTCCCCCAAGGACTGCAATATGAAATTATAAGGGATCATGTTCGGATGGAAAGAAGATAATCCTAAACTGTTTTATGTCATTTTATGGAAAGGTTACACAATTTTCCATGTCTATGTGTTTGTTAATATGCATAACGGATGATTTGAATAGAGTCTTCGCGATTTTTAAATAAAAGTTGAGGATAATGTACCAAAATATTTACAGAATGGTATTGACAATGTTGGTGCTCGTGTTGAATTCTAAGGGAGATAATGTGCAGTGTTATCAAGCGTCTTAAACATCTATCGCCAAACACATGTTAAATTTACATACATACTGCTCAGTAACTTAAAATAGGTATTGACACATGGATCATTCTCACGAAATTAAAGTTTTCTCAATTTACACAATAGACACAAAATATCTATTTCCTAAAAGTATGTAATTCATTTAAATGCTTAATAAATTAATTAAAATTAGGGGTCAAGTTTTCTATTTTACTTTTCACAACTATTTGTTTATTTTATAATTCTGTCATGGCCACAGAGGTCAGCGGAAAGGGACATTTACATTTCAAAAATTATATCAAGACATAATTGAGTAATTATTGGTCGTAGTTGGTACATATTTATTTTTTATATTTAAACTTTCTCCCAGAAAAAGCAAAATTGGCTAAAACATTGTTTTAAACTGTTGAATTAATAGAATGTAATTTTCTGAAGACAATTCGCATCAGGAAGATTTCATTACATATAAAATATCTCGTTGTATTTCAGACGACAAGTGTGCTGCACACAATGTTTGATAAATGGTCAATAAACCAGGCAATATCAGTAAAAATAGATATGCCAAGTCCACGGAGGAAACGAATATTAAGTTTTGAAGTACTTTGGTTTGCACGTTGCTAAAATTGTACATTTATTTTTATTAAATGCAACGTTAAAGTTGTCTAAAATTTGTATCATTATTATAAATTAGCTTTCTCTGACACCTTCTATATGATAACCACGGGGTATACAATGAAAATTCTGTCAAACTCCTAATGGATCCAATACATTGGAAAAGATTCAATAGCTTCACAACAGAACAAAGAGTTTTATCTAAACAACAAAATGGTTTTCATTCTCCTAGACTACTTAATGATTATTTAGCAGGTAAAGATCCAATCTGTCGCATTTTTTACAGTTTATTTTCAGTGTCTACGGAAGGAGACTACTTCGGCTAGGGACAAAGTTTATACGTTAAATCCTTACCAAAAATAAAACCATTTAAAAAATATTAAGTTAGAACTTAACTACAGACTATTAACTAAATATAATAATTAAAAAAAAATGCTTAAACGTCAGTGCAATGAACGTTGTGTTTTAGAGTCCACTGAGGGGACTTTCGACTAATATTTATTAAAAAGAAATAAAGTTAAATATTAAAATAATTTTTCATAAATGCAGTTAATACCTTACTTAAATATATACGTTTGAATGACAAATTTAGGAAATTTGTTACATTCTCTAATATTTTTCCTTTTGGAACCGCAAAAAAAGTACCTTTGCGTGAGAATGACCTATATGACATATTCTGTGTAATAATTAAAACTGAATAGTATTATGTTTTTAGTTTTATTTCATATGCAGAGATCACTGGCGACTATTTTTTAATTCTATCTCGCACAACATTCACAAAACAAATTTTTTCTACATACGAGTTGACAAAATGTGCAAGAGAAATATGCTACGAAATTCATTTTTTTAAGTGGTGGTGCGAATAGAATATAAAAATAGTCGCCAGTGGCCGACCTGCATATGTCAGCAATAGAGTACTGAAATAAGATTTTTATTTAATTTTAAAATTCGGAAATTTTTCTAACGTAATTGGTTTTATAGACAAATTACGTGCTAGAGGCCATATTACTCACTAATCATAATACTTGTTCATTCAAATAAAATATTACATTATGCTTTGCATTTTAGTAACAAGACCTTAACTCAAAAACTATTTTGAAGTGGATTGTTCTGAATGACCTTAAGACACAGCATGTTAACATCACAAAAAAGCATTACTCAGCTGACATTTTTCTTTGTCCAAACATTTAATCAATAATTATACGAAAAAAAAGTACTTGGAACAAGTTATCGAATGACTAATTCAGCTGTTTTTCAAAATATCATCTTTGGAAATCCAAAAGGAATTCTTAGTATAAATATTTTACACTTTTACAGCTATCAAAGTATGTGACTGGAAACATTTACAAAATATCATTTTATATTTCATTCTATAAAACTCTAGTTAACCCTATGTAATGTTATGGTTCATATCTCGAAATAAAACGTAATTAATAGTTTAAATGCTGTCGCATTTTGTAATATTAAGAATGTTTTATATCTAAAAAAGAAGTATGCAATGTATTGCGTTTAGAATATTAAAAATACTAACATGGGTAAAGTGGAAAGTAGAATATAGATTAACTTATAATTTTTCTCGGTATATTAAACTGGTACACTTTGAGCTATAGCTGCAACCTTGCCACTTTTGGTATGCATAGTTTCTGCAATATAATTTTGAAAATTTTATAACATGTATACATCCTTGTTTTAAAGACATAGATCATTAACAAAATATTGTAAAATAATAGTGCTTTAAAATGTGTTGTTTTGTTTTCTTTAATCTATGTTTACTTACAAATTTATAAAAGCGAATGTAGAATAATTATAACCTTGAATTGTTACATTCTAAGTAAATGTTACATTTACAAACTAAAATTATTTTACATATATGTATTTTTTTTTTCAGACGATGGGAATAAGAATTTTAATGAAAGGCAAATTTAAAAGAAATGTTCTTTGAAGGTTTCTATTAATCTTTAAAGTTCTCCATTAATTAAAACTTTTACAGAAAAATGAAGTTTTTCTCATTTAAAAAAAATAGTACAGTTTTCTTGTTTAAAGTTATTTTGCTGAAAATGGCTTATAACATTTTTGGAGAAATCAAGATTAATTGAGTTTTGGAATGTAGCTTAAGAACTGCAAATATGTATGTTTTTATATCTCTTACTCACTTAGGTAACTTCATAATAAATAAACTAATTTTTTCTGTTTGTTACACATGTTAATATTTTCTTTCAAAAGTGTATAAATACTTCAAACACTCCATATTAACTTAAGTTTATATTTAAAAATATATCTTCTTATTTTTAATGTTTCAATCTATCTTAATAATGATAAAAAACCGTTACTTTATTTTTCTATATATTATCAAAGTTGGAATTATATCTTAGTAAGAATAATATAATGCTAATTGTAATATTACAGAAAGGTTGGTATTTCCTATTTCAGTTCAGTCGAACGTCATTACAAAAATTTTAAATCTCGCAAAAGTGTTATATCTGTTACACTTTCTGTAATATATATTTGTGGAAAGATATATTATCATAGATGTGTTTATTGTTTATATATATGGAAAATCTATTAAGTTTTGATGAAATCATGAAAAATATACTTTCCAACCAACAAGCCCTTCTTCCATGAAATTGTCCAATGCATATTGACGAAAGTATCAAACAGATAAATTGACCTGTCACTAGCTACAGAGAAAAAAGATTTGCCTTCAAACGTGTGCGATACTCCGAAGAGTGGCATATCAATCTAATACTATATATTTGTTTTTAAGGAGTTAGTATTTCTCAGAAAATATTGCTTTTACTGAAATTTTCACTAACTACTTCGCCTAATTTTATGTGGTGTATATAATATTTCTTATATTTTATATATATACAGGGTGTCCGAAAAGTCTGGAAACGGTCAAATAACTCGAGAAATATGCATAGGATTGAAAAACGGCAAAATGCATGTTCAAAATTTTTGAAAAATCTATTTGGGGATATGAAAGTTGCCCCCCAATTTTGCCCCCCGGGGGGAAAGGGGGGCAACTTTGAAATCTTAAATGGTGACCCCCATTTTTTATTGCAGATTCGGATTCTACGGGAAAAAACACGTAACTTTTGTTTTGAACATTTTCATCGAAACATTGTAGATGGCGCTGTAATCGAGTGCAATGCTGTGAGAATCGTTACCATTGCAATGTCTGGAAACGCTCGAATAACTCGAGAAATATACATCGTATTGAAAAACGGAAAAATGCATGTTCAATAGTTTTGAAAAATCTATTTAGGGATATCGAAGTTGCCATTTTTCTAAAATATTAAACACGTATTTTTCCGTTTTTCAATCTGATGTATATTTCTCGAGTTATTGGAGCGTTTCCAGAGATTGCAATGGTAACGATTCTCACAGCATTGCACTCGATTACAGCGCCATCTACAATGTTTCGAAGAAAATATTCAATGCAAAAGTTAAGTATTTTTTCCCGTAGAATCTGAATCTGCAATAAAAAATGGGGGTCATCATTTAAGATTTCAAAGTTCTCCCCCTTTCCCCCTTTCATATCCCTAAAGAGATTTTTCAAAAATATTGAACATGCCGTTTTTCAAGCCGATGTATATTTCTCGAGTTATTTGACCGTTTCCAGACTTTTCGGACACCCTGTATATATATATATATATATATATATATATATATATATATATACATACTGATTTTTCTAAGGCGTAGCAATTGCTGCTACTTTCTATAGTTAATGGTATTTCTCAGAGTATGAGTATATATATGAGTATATCAGTATATATATATATATATATATATATAAATTAATTAGTAAATATATCATAGACTATTTTATATACTATTGTATATATAAGGAAATTCTATTCATTTTGGATGAAATCATGAAACATAGACTTTCCAACCAACGAGACCTACTCCCGCTATTAGAACAATGAGTATTGACGGCAATATCTAAAAGACAAATAATAGACCTGTCACTATCTAGAGAAAATAAATAATTTTGCTTTACATGTGTGCGATACTCAAAAGAATAGCATATCAATATTATTATATATTTATTTTCATTTCGCAGAAAAATTTTCTTTTGCTATGATATATTTTTAACTAACTACTTATTATTTTATGGTGCATATAATATTTATCATCTTTGATATATATATATATATATATATATACAGTTCAAAATATCGGGTGAAACCGAAAGTAATGCTTCGCTAATGCGTCGTTTGAGCTCACGCACACATTTTATCTCTGTCTTATAAACGATATTATTAATGAACTCCTAAAGGAAAAAATCGCATGGTGTGATATCGGGAGGACTTTATGGCCATAGGTTACTCATAGATGCTTTTCCTTGTCGGTGCTTTCTTCTTATAATGTGTTCGGAATATACGTTAAACATTTGTTAAAGATATACATTCTGCAAACCGAAAAACACATACTGATTTTTCTAAGGCGTAGCAATTGCTGCTACTTTCTATAGTTAATGGTATTTCTCAGAGTATGAGACACTCAGCGCCATCTACCATTACGATTACAAACGTTAACATTTTGTCCATCTCCTATTAAGTGAAATACGAAATAATTTTAACTACATTTTCTTTAACGGAATATAGAAGTGGTATATTTTATTTGTGCTGCATGTATATAATAGACATGCTTATTGTATATATTTGTGTATGGAAAATATATTAATCTTGGATGAAATCATGAATAATAGACTTTTCAACAAACAAGTCATTTTTCCTTGAAATTTTCCAATGATCACTGACTTAAGTACCTAACAGACAAATTGACTGGTAGCGACCTATTAAAAATTTGCAGCAAACTACATTACCGTAATTTAACTCTACCCTGACCATAATAGGGGCAATAATTTGGTCAGAATAGAGTTAAATTGCTTTTATGTAACCGTTTTATTTAAAAACGGTAGAATGACTGGACAGTTTGCTGCAAATTTTTAACAGTGTAGCTACGAAAAAAAAGATTTGACTCCAATTCCTGCAATACCCAGAAGGGAAGCATATCCTCCAAACATATTATGATATTTTATTTGGTGGAGGTAGCATTTCTGAGATAACACTGCTATTACATATTTTTAACGTACTCTTTCGTCTGCACCGTTAAACATTTGCCGCAAACTGTCCAGTCATTTGGCCGTTTTTATAGAACATGGCTATATAACCGTAATTTAAATCTATTATGACCATAATATGGGGAATAATATGGACAGAATAGAGTTAAATTATGGTTATGTAACCATTTTCTATAAAAACGGTCAAATGACTGGACAGTTTGCTGCAAATTTTTAACGGTGAATTTCTATACGGTGCATAAAATATGTGTCACCGTATGTTCATTTGTATAATGCGCTTTCTGATTTTTAATAGATTAATAGTAACATAATATTTTATATTGGACTAAGAATATTAATTCAAGATCAGAAAATCCATTAATACGAAAATGAAATTCTGTAAAAATCTCGACTCTATCTCTTAAAAAAAAAAAAAATAATAATAGAAATAAATATATATATATATATATATATCGGGATGTTATGTATTTAAAATATATTTTCGAGTACGTATCAATACTTTAAATAAATCATATTAAGCGAATATTTCAAAAGCAGTCTTTGACATTTAAAATTATTTTACGCTTAGATTAACCTTTTGCTTCTTATCACAGCTCCAAATCTTTCGTAGAAATGATAACTTAGTCAAAGTTAGTGTAGTGTTTTAATTAAAAAATTAGCTGTATATGGCAATACCACAAATTAAAAGTCCTCTATCCTCTAGCGACACCCATATTCATAAGTTTGTTTTACTGTATTAGCCATGGAATGTACTTGCAGTTATGACATGCCTTGATGTTGTTATGTTACGTATTTTGTTTTGTAAAGTTCATTAAATGTGTAAAAGTTATTTATTCCTCCACCTCATTTTTATAATGTGTGCTGCTTGCTTTTAATTAATATTTAATACACAATAGGCAGTATTACACCAAGTTTGATATCCCATATGTGAATTCAGTCGAATACCATTAATAATATTTAAAATCTCGAAAAATATTCTTTCGTTCTATTTATTACGATTTATCGCGTAATTTTTTAAAAAGCCATATATCGTAGACTTATGCGCTCATATATATATATATATATATATATATATATATATATATATATATATATATTCACAATTTCGATGAAATAATGTGAAATAAATTTTTCAACAATAGTGTTTTTCTTCTGTGAAATTATCCAATAAATATTTATGGAGGTATGTGACAAGGAAATTGACTTACCACTAGGTATCAAAGAAAAAATAGTTTTGCCTTCACATGTGTGCAAAACTCTCAAGAATGGCATGTCAAACTGCCAAACAAAATATATTTATTTTCAGGAATGAGCATCTCTCACAGAATACTGCTTTCAGTATGATTTGTTATTAGTGAATTTTCATTGAAAATTTATAATATCGAAATAATTTCTTTCGTTGTATCTATTACAATGTATTGTATGTATGTCCAAGAAGAAATATATATCGTATATCTGGCTGTCATGTCTATATATGAAGAAAATTTAAGCAGTTTGGATGGATTCAGGAAATATAGACTTTCGAACCAATGAGTTCTTCTACCGTGAAATTTTCCAATAAATATTAATAGAATTATCTGGTAATGACATTGATTTATCACTAAAAAGTAAAACAAAATTATTTGTCTTCACATGTGTACCATACTTCGAAAAACAGCATGTCCAACTAAAATATTATCATATATTTATTGTCATAGAGTGGGTATTTCTCAGAAATTACCGCTTTCACTATGACTTATTATAATTTTAACTAACAGCTTAATATAATTTTGTTTATTACATACAATATTTGCTACCGTATTTACACTTGTATATGCGCATTTTGTTTTTAAAAGGGAAAATGAAAAAAAAATTACTACTAGGTATGCATGACGCGGGATATTAGTTAAATGATCATATGAAAATAAAACTTCTGTATATGCCAAATCTCTCAATAAAATAAATGATTCCTGAAATAACAAAAGATAATCTAACAAAATTACCGTATTTACTTGCATTGTAGTACGTCCCCTTATTGAAATACTATGAAACTGGTGCTTTGTTCATCCGAACGTCATTCTAAAAAAATTGGAAAAATCTTATTACGTTATATCTATTACGATTCCTCGCTTGTATATTTCTGAAAAGACATATATCGTAGACTTAGGTGTTAACGTCTATACATCAGAAAATCTTTTCTTTTTGAATGAAATCATGAAAAATAGACTTCTCTACGAACGAGTCTTTCTTCCGTGAAATTGTCCAATGAATATTGATGGAAGCATCTGATACAGAAATTGACCTGTCACTAGCTAGAAAGAAAAAATATTTGCCTTCACGTGTGTCCAATACCCCGAAGAATAGCCTGCCAAGCTGCTGTATTATCATATATTTATTTTCATAGAATAAGTATTTCTCAGATAATAATGCTTACACTATCATATATTTTTAACCAACTACGTAATATAATTTTCTATGGCACATCGGCTATTTTGTACCGTATTTACGGGTGTATGATATACAGCCTGATTTTATAAAGGGAATAAAAAAAATCCTTACACGATTACAACATACTTGCTAACTTCCCGCTTTAAAAAAAATCATTTGGATTAGAAAATTTATTTAATTAAATGTGTATGGCTTGTATGTGGTAGTTATTTGATATCTACTTGATTTCGTTCTTAATTTTCTGGTTTAAAGTAAGTGTTTTGATTAAAGGAAAGGGAAGACGTTGGAAAGTATTCTAAAATATAAAACGCAATATAATAATTTTCCTGCAGAAAATCTTGTAATATATGAAAATAAAAATTCTATAGAAATCCAGATAACCTGATACAAAATCTCAGTATGTTCTTCATTTGTGTTTCTTTTTTTTTCAAATATATAGTGTTCAATCTACGGAAAACGTTACTTTCTGGGCGCAAAAATCTAAATAAACTAATTTAAACGAATTATATAAATATTTTCATCTTTCAACTACTTTAATATTTATATAGGTAGTCGTATAGTCTTGTCATTGCCTGGTGATTTATTTATTTCTAAAGATTTAGGGGATAATTTCTTTACTAATAAATGGAGGATACATCTACGCAGAATACAAATTCGAAATGATTTGTTTTATAATGATATACTCACCAAAGGTAGGATAAAACTTAATGTAAACATCTATAAACAGATGTTTTACGTGTATGAATTAAAAAGATATATTTTATTAACTAAATAATGCTTATATTTTAAATAAAAAACGAGAATGGGCTTCAGTGAGAATGGGCTTTAAAAAATGACAAACGATAATGTGCATATCCACGGCTCAATTTACTTAAATTACATACAAGATTATTTTCGGAGAAATGTCAGTAGAGGAAATAATGTGTAACATTTCACGGAGTTATAGAAGTATATCTTTGTTTAGTAAAAATTCAAATAAAAAAATCAAATCATTAATTTTTATTAAATATATATTTTTCGTGCTATTTTGTAAAACTTTATATTTTGTCAGAAATTAATTACCATGCTCCTGAAATTTAACGTCTGTTGTTGACTTACCTATAAATATTACTTTCACCAGCGTATATTAATTTTAATATATATTTAAAAGACAATCTCATGAAGTTAATAGTTTTGCTCTTAAATTAATTTTATGATTATTTTCAAAGTTCAAATTATATCTTAATAATTATTAAATACGCTATAAGTAATATTACATTAGGTTTCGTATATTTTAATTCAGTCGAATTTAAAATCTCGAACAATCTTATTTCGTTATATTTATAGCAATTTCTGTATATATTTTTGAAAAGACATTATCGTAGTTCAAATTCTATTTTAGTAATAATAACGTACACCATCAGTGATATTGCAGCAAGCTTCGTATTGCATATATGAATTCTGTCGAATTTTAAATCTAGAAAAAATATATTTCATTTTATCTAATAGGATTCCTGGAATATACTTCTGAAAAGACGTATCACAGACTTGAGGAATTTATATATATATATGTTCAATTTTGTTAAAACCATGAAAAATAGACATTCACCAACGAGTTCTTCTTCCGAGAAATTGTCCAATGAATATTTATGGTAGTATCTGGAAGAGAAATTTATCTAGAAAGTAAAAGATTTGCCTTCACATGTGTTCTATACTCCGATAAATACCATGTCAAGCTAACATATTATCATATATTTATTTTCATGGAATGAGTGTTTCTTAGGGAATACTTCTTTCGCCATCCCCGACTACCGTCTTAAACGAAAACGTCATGTTGTTTTATGTGCTACTTGAACCTCTAAAATATGAGTTAATTTTAAATGGATGAAAATCGTATTGTTCACCTAAAGTATATTTAAAATGTATTATTAAGAACAAACAGTGTTGAAAATTTAAGTATCTTGCATTTTATTCAAAATTACTGGACGAACATCATATAAGGATTATAAGCAATAAAATATTATTTTTAATAATTGCTAAAAAACTTTTTTTCTAATAGTTTAATTATTTGATATTTTAATTCAAAGCAGAAATTAAAATGAAAAAAATTTGGTTATGCTCTCGTTTAGATTCAAGAGCACAAATTAACTGAAAAAAAAAACGCTTATGTAGAAGGAAAAAAATAACAAGGGCAGATTTTCTAATTGAATATTTGAGAAAAAAACTGGTGTTTCTCATGCTTTGCTGTACTTTAGAAGCATTTATGAACTTCATATGACGTATATATGGGATAAAAGAGTAAAAACAGAATGCTCACAGTTTTCGGAAAGACTTGTTTTTCAACAAAATTTCATATGAAGTTCACATACATAAGAGGGTTAGAGAATGACATATATATATGTGTGTGGGAGAAAAGTATTAAAATATTAAAATACCATTTAAATCTAAAATGTAAAATAATTTCCAATTAAATATTTTATATCAGTTAATGTCTAATCCTGAATTTCTCCATTTTAAGTTGTTTTCGTAGCCCAAAAGATGCTTCTTTCGGATATTAAATTTTAACCAAATTTAAAGTTTCAATCACACGTACTAACAAACGATTTGAAATATATGCTATTGCCTCTCACTTACTTGGAGCTGACCTTTAGGCTTCTAAATGGTTATTTTCAAGACCGAAGAGAAACAGCAAGTGTAAGCAACATGTAAAACATTTTTGAAATAAACACTGTTAAGTGTTTTACAATTGTAGTGTAGCCCAAAAACTGAGAACACTCACTGAGAACTATCTTGTAGTTATCGTATTAGATACAAACATAAGTTAATTTTGTCATTGACGTAAACTATCATGTGTTTAACAGTTTTTAGTTTGAAAAACTTGATTATGTCGAAATATCTGATATTGCCTATGTAGAAAAGTATGTGAGATCACAGCTTTATATTGAAAACGCAACATACGTGCTATTTGCAGAAATATGTGGCTTGTGCTGCTGCTGCAGTCAGTTTTGGACAGGCCTTTCTAGCGTCACAGACCCAGGCATCAATAAAAATATATTTAACCATTTAATTTAAAGTTCACCCAATTGATATCTTCAACACCTTCTGAAAAATATTAAAAGAGCTTGTTCAAAAAACAGGAAAACGCGGCGAAAAAGGCTGATTTTAGAGTTTTCGCTACACTGCTTACCTGATGAAGAAGTAGTAATTACATAATATGGTTCGGGGGTCTCCTCCGGAGTTCCACGACAATCACTGTATCGAAAACTATTGATTGCCGAAATGTCAGTGAAGGCTCACTGTGGATACGCGAAAAGTTTTTGGTTTCCGTCTGTTTGTCTGTCTGTTCCGCAATAACTGCCGTAAAAATCGCCCGATTCGTTGATTTTTGGTGAGTAGTTTGGTGAGGTACCCGAAATTAGCTGTATAGTTTTTAGTTACATTTGGTTACATTTGTTTGAGAAATATAGAACATTTCGTTTTAGGTAATAATGCTTTCCTATGGGAACGCAGACGTTTTTCAAATTTCATTTTTAACTGAAATGAAAATCACATATTTGAATAATGGATTTAAACGTAAATTACGGATACTAAATTTTCGATAATGAGGCCTTAAATATATACAATAGCCTTGAAAATTTGCCGATACATCTATTAGAATTTAGAAATTAATTGTTTAAATTATTGGAAAATTTTTTGCAACTGTTCCGGAAATATAAAACATTTTATTTTCCTATTTTTTACAAATTTAAAAATGGATTTATTTTTCTTTTCCCTTTATTAGTCGCTTAGCAACCATATTTCGAAGAAAATCAAAGTAAGAAATGCATTTTTTTATCTAAAAAATTACAATAAAAAGAAGTTCATAAGAATTTCAGAATATCATTACATAAATCGTGTTTAATTTAACGCTTCTAATTTCTGAAACCTCCAAAGTATTTTATATGCCTATAAATATGTAAGTAACATAAAATAAAATTAAATAGCGAATTGTAAGATGCTAAATAATATGAAAAGAGAGGTTCGAAAAAAATGACTTTCAGAGCTGACGTTGAGGCTCCTGATATGCTGATTTACTAGTAAAATAGATCGATTTACAAAGAGGTTTAGAGTCATTATTTTCATCAGTCCAGTTATTTTGTATTATATATATCCACCAATAACCCTATAGATCACAGAATGCACCTGTAAATCTAATATTTTATATATATATATATATATATATATATATGTAGTCAGTAGCCGGACTAAGTTGCCAAACTACACTGGTCACTATGTTTTCCAGTATTTTATAATGTAGCGCACTACATTTTGAACAATGTAATGCAGCGAGTATCTCAGTACAAAAAGTCAGTAGTTTGTAGCGAGCACTGACGCTATTTAACGCTACTTCAGGGGAAAAATGTGCTGGTCTACAAATCACATGACCATAACTGACTTGTTCTTTGCGAAATGTTTTCTGTTTGTCATTTTACAAATATCAGTAGTAAATTTCGGATGCAGTGTTTAGCACCGCATTGTATGGAGTCATACTTTTTTGATTGACAGTTGGTGGTAAAACCAAGTACTGACACGCAAAAGAAATTAATATTTTTGCTGGCAACAGTTGTCGATTTGCTCGTTATTAGAACTCTATGTTCCTTCGAATTGCTTCATTTGCAGATTTATTTATCGTTCGCATTTACAGTTGTTTTTCTGTAATTTCCTAAATTATAATATTAGAAAACTCTATAGCATTTACTCTCAGCAAACCTCAATACAATTAACACTTTATGAGTGTGTGACAGATTACGTAAAAAAAATATTGGTAAATAATTGAGTTAATGGTATTTTTATGTCCTAAAGTAATACTTGCTACCAGAGTAGTAAATAAAATGTATGCAGCTATGGTTGTGAATATATATCCCTCTATATTAAAAAAAAAGTTTTGGAAATGTGTCAAACGATTTGGAAATGGACCTATGAAAATCTGTGTAGATCTTCCGGGTAGCGTATTCATGATGTAAATAAACTAAAAGCGCTGCCACTAAAATTTTGAAAAACTAATTAATAATGTATTTAAAATTTAGTTTCCAAAAGATTTTTGTAAAAATCATCCACATATTTTCCATAACCTTTAAAATTATTTATAAACATACGCTTCACACTGCTTACTATATATTTAAAACTATCATTAAATGCAATATACAAATTTTAATGCTCTCTAATTTTATTCTAATTTGAGAACATGCTTTTTAGGTTCAGATTCTCTCAGAAAATACATTATATATACATAATATATATATTTTTTAAAGAAGGGCATATTTTAAGATAAATTTTAAGAAATACTGCGATAACAAAATCTTAATTTGAAGATTCACATACCAATGCGTATATATTTTGCGCTTGAAAGCTTTCCTCGCGCCACAAAAAAGATAGAGCTTTTGACAGAATATTTGATTTTTTTTCAGTAAATTTTGCCTTAGGACACCTATCGAGGATTCGGTCGATCAAATACGTTAAATGTGCCAGTAACGGACACCCCGAAAATTTTTTGTTTTATACAATAATAACCAATTAAAATTCAACTTTTATTATATTTAATAGCTCTTACTTGTATGTTTTATATTTTGAGTAATTGTTGATTATATTACTTTATATTACTGAAACCAGTCTATTTCACTGTTCTACTGTATTTTAGTGAAACATTTACTGAGCAAGCTAACAGCCTGTTTTACTGATTTAATACATATATATTCTTTATGTTTTGCAAGAATTGCATGTTTTTATTTTGGTAGTAACAGACAAATTAGAATTTTATATTCTAATGGCCATTTGCAAAAATTAATTTCTTTTTTAAAGATGTTAGGATGATGTCCTTTACTGGTTTTTGCAATGGCCTGTCTTTACTGGTCTGTCTATTTCCTGTAATAAAGACGGCATGTGGTCATTATTAATAATGATTTCAGTAATGTCGCTAGTGCATAAAATCTTTTAATTTAACTAAAAAGCTAAGTAATAAAATTTAATTCTTAAATTGCACCTACTAAAAGGTGATAAAGACCTTTTATAAATAGCTGCTATAATTATTCATGTGTTAATATAGTTTCTAATACCAAACTAGATTACTTTTTTAACTCTGTCGTCCATATTTTGAAATCTAGAAACCAATAAAATGAATCAGGATGCAGATAATAATATTCAAGAGCATAGAAAATTGACAACTCATGGGGATCAAGTCATTCCTATTCAAATTTTAAAAAATAAGCCACACGTGTTGTTAAAAATCTATTTATTTCTGTCTTTAATGTTTGGATAACAATTAGATACATGAAATACAACTAGAAATAGTAATATCAAGCGTCAGGTCTGCAGTTTTATTTTAAAATAATTTTATTTAGTATTTAAAACATCCAACTCGTTGATATTTTTTTACTAATTACTACATGTAATACACTATATTCCCAAAGGTGACCGGTCACTTGAGGTTTTAGACATTTTGTTAACTATCTAGAAAAATACATGAGGAATTAACCTGAAACTGCACTTGTGTAAACAGTATACTATAGGTTATATATTTCCATGAAAGTTTTTTCCCGGAACTCCATAGGGGGCTGTCAACAAATTGAAAAAGAACGAATATCTTTTGGATTACCCTGTAAAAACTCATGTAGCAAAAGCGTTCAAACTCGAGATTACTAATTTGTGGCTTATTGTAATATACTGTGTTCATTTTTATGAGGATAGCATGTATACTCGAAGCGAAATTAAGGTTTTTATAAAAACAATCCGAAATTTCGCCAAGTTTTTTGCTTATAATTTGCAGAGTTCTTAATATAAAAAAAAGTTATTTTGAGAAAATATGTCAAACAACATTATACATAATACTCTGCATTCGGAATTCAAAAATAATACAAATTGGATGAAAAATGAGCAGGTTTACTAAAAAATGTTTCACTGCGCATGCGCGAATGCAATCAAAATATAATATGCATAATGTATTAGCTAAGTATATAGAGCAACTTTTGGAAAAGTCTCAAAACGATAGCTTGAAAATTCTGAAAATTATCGTCGATAGAATAAGCTCGAAATTCGTTCTACCCAAAAGGAAGCAAAAAGATGAGGGGTTGTATCCGAATATAAGTAGTACTTGCTATATTGTGTAAACTATCTGGGCACTAATCAACAGATATTTGATACAACCCCTCATCTTTTTGATTCTTTTTGAGAACAACGGATTTCAAGCCTATTCTATCGACGATAATTTTCAGAATTTTCAAGCTATGGTTTTGAGACTTTCACAAAAGTTGCTCTATATACTTAGCTAATACATTATGCACATTATATTTTGATTGCATTCGCGCATGCGCAGTGAAACATTTTTTAGTAAACCTGCTCATTTTTTATCGAATTTTTATTATTTTCGAATTCCGATTGCAGAGTATTATGTACAATGTTGTTTGACATATTTTCTCAAAATAACTTTTTTTTACATTAAGAACTCTGCAAATTATAAGCAAAAAACTTGGCGAAATTTGGGACTGTTTTTATAAAAACCTTCATTTCTCTTCGAGTATACATGCTATCCTCATAAAAATGAACACAGTATATAACAATAAGCCACTTATTAATAATCTCGAGTTTGAACGCTTTTGCTACATTAGTTTTTACAGGGTAATCCAAAAGATATTCGTTGTTTTTCAATTTGTTGACAGTCCCCTATGGGGTTTCGTGAAAAAATCTTCGCGGAAATATATAACCTATACTCTACTGTTGACACACCTGCAGTTTCAGGTTAATTCCTCATGTATTTTTCTAGATAGTTAACAAAACGTCTAAAATCGCACGTGACCGGTCACCTTTGGCAATATAGTGTATATCATGCAGTTTAAAAAAAAAAATAATTAGAATTGTAATGGAATAACACGATTCTATATCCCAAAACATTTTTTTCACTACCATCCCCCACTAAACTCCAATTATCTCAATATTTGGATAACTGGAATTATCTGAAATTCAGAGTTTTAAAACTTCTTTATAAAATAATTAAAATATTGATTTTGTGATACTGACAATAATTTGTTTGGACAAGTAATTATCATCATAAATATTTTATTTATTGATATCCTAATATTATTTAAAATGGAATGTTTTTTTTTAATTAGTATGCTTTCATTAAGTTCTGATTGTAAATAAAATCATAAGATTATCTATTACTATTTGTAGGGTGTCCATTACTGGAATTTTGGGTTTTTTGATTTACTACTGCTAGTACAATTAAACTTTGATTCTGGATGAGAAAAGTAAAAATACGATTGTTTAAATATTATTGATAGATTAATATAACATTCAAAAACTGGAATATAATAAACATAACTTGTTTTAAAAAAATAATTTTAAAAGAAAATCTTTGAGGATGTTCATTGTTCGCTTATTCACCCTAGTTTAGTGGTTATGAGGATATTAAGTTTGGAAGTCGTAATGATAAATGTCTTTGTAATCTTTGGAAAAGATATTGTAATGCGGAAAGTTTCTAAAGTATAAAAATCTGCTATTGGAATTAAATATAATTTTTGAATTCGCATATGTGAAGCTTCTAAAATCTATTTATGTTAAAAATTTACAAGTTACAATTTATAACTGCATTTTTCAAAAATCATTTTAAAAATGCATTTTTTCAAAATCGATTTTCGTAAAAAAAAAGAGCATTTGTAACCAATGAAAGTTTAAGCAGAAATCATTCTCTAAAAGCTTTAACTTTGCGAACGGAAATTATATGTCACTCCGGCAAGTAGTTTTTCAGTTATGCTTTATAAACTAATTGCAATGCAATCTCTTTTGCAGTGATTAAAAATGAATTTAACGTCATACGTTTATAGTTTTAAGACTTTATAATTCCTAAATTTTGTGACCGAAGGCTTTCTCGTTTTGTATCCGACTGTAAAACTTACCAAAAAAATTCAAATTTGGTATGAAAATCGTGTGTTCATATTGAAAATTTCAGAATTTAGTAAAATTTCAGTATGAAGACGGCCCTCTAAGCTCTTTTTTAACATAAATTGAAAGAAGACATAATTTTCTATCGAATGACTGTTTCCGTTTTTCCTTTATTTGATAACTTGACAATTAAAATTTTATGTGTATATCACTTTTTATACTGACTGTATAATGTGAAAAAAAGTGGATTTTACAGAAAAAAACCTTCTAACCAAGACGCCAATATATATATATATATATATATATATATATATATTGTTGCAAGTACAAAATATGTAAGCTATATATTTTAGAGGCATAATCAATCAAAATAAAAATATTTTTAAGAAAACTAATTTTTACCATAAAAAAAAAAAAAAAAAAAAAAAAAAAAAAAAAAAAAAAAAATTTCCACATTTTATTTGTATATAAAAGTTTAAACTTTATTTTTTAAATTCCTACTGTAAACTTTTTTTTCTCGATATTGTCGAATGCACAGTGAAGAATATAAATGAATATTTAATAAATTAGTTTTTAAATGTTGTGGTAATAACATATTTTACACTAATCATCGCAAAAAGTTTAGTTATTTTTTCGTTCTAGTTGTTTTGTGAAATACATGCCTATGTTGGAATATTTTTAGGCGCGTTCGTAATTATATAAATAAGTAGTACCTATAGTCGTAGTCTGGTCCGTCCATCTGTCCGTTTGTACGCATACAACAGCGCAAAAACTACCCAACCGAAAGGTTTGAAATTTAATATATATAATCGATGCAGAATTTTGTCATTTCAAAATTTATGAAATTCGAATCAAAACTTAAAAAGATATTAATAAAAGTTTTCTTCATTCTATTAAATCATATCATACGTAATTATTTCAATAATATCCCATGACAGGTAATGTTTACAGGTTGCAATGGTGTTTACGTTATATATAAGATGGAGTCATATTATTCCGCATTACTGAATTTAAAAACCGAATTTGTATACTAAAATTGTTTAATTATAATCCTATAATCTACCGACAGTTTCTTGGACAGATGTTTATGGAGAAATAGCTATTGAATGTTAAAAAAAAATCTAAGTAAGGATTTCCAATTCTAAAATTTTCAAAGCTAGGCTGAAGTTTCCCATTGGAATTTTCAGTAAATGTCAACAAAAGGTAAAATGATGGCTAATTTAAATGTACTTATTTGATTACGGAAATTAATCATATCATAATAACAGACGATATAATTCATTTCACAGAAACTAGTTATATAGTACAAACGCACCTCATTTGTCACGTGTGCCGTACAATTTCAAACCTTTTTTTCCACTACAAAGCAGGATTTACCACCTTACTAATTCACTTTATGTAAAATCGATATGCATGCTAAAAAATTTAGAGTTTTGAGATTATTTCACAAATTTAATAACAAATCAGAAAAAAGTATAGATTTATCGACTGAGATAAAACTATGATCGTACACTTAAATGCACCGGAATTAAATTAAGACAAAAAAATATTCGTCAGTGAAAACAAATATTTCATCTTCTTTAAACATTAAAACTAAGCTTAACAAAACAAAACAAAAAATAAGAAAATATTTCTCATCTTTAAAATGAAACATAAATTTCATGCGAGAGATTATTTAGAAAAGATAACTTTTTCGTCGTTAAACAAGACTTAAATTTGATAAAGTGATTTCATAAATTATTCGAAGCATGCTTTCTTCATTCTATACCTATCGTCAGATATAATACGAAAATATTTTTTTTTTTATCAAAATTTCATAGAAAGTGAAAATATTGACTGCGAACGTCTTGAAGTAACAAAATTAGTTTAGTAAAGAAAGAAAGTTTTATAAATTACCTCTTGTAACTTTAGATTCAGTCAATTTTCATACCAAGCTTATTAAATGGAAACCGATAAACCGATGAAATTTTACAGTAGCATTGCTTTGGCTTACTAACTAGATATTGACATTTTTGGAGTGATGAAAATGGCTATTATTCTTTTGTAATTATTTCTCATGTGGTTCATTTCTCGTTTTTTTTAGATTTATGAGTAACTCTTGATA
This sequence comes from Maratus michaelseni, assembly GCA_963931845.1. Classification (NCBI taxonomy): domain Eukaryota; kingdom Metazoa; phylum Arthropoda; class Arachnida; order Araneae; family Salticidae; genus Maratus; species Maratus michaelseni. Next base: position 299,140,823 of record OZ007588.1, read on the forward strand.
CATAATATTTAAAAACTAAAAGACCGTGAAAGTGATTACTTTCTTATTACTTGTTATTTTTTTTAAACAGCTCAACATCAATAAGAAATAAAAATGTTCTGAATAAAATTGTAACAATGGAACAATGTATGACTGTTACTTGATTTCCTAGTTGCTGAGCAACTATACATCCAGGCGACGTGTAAGCGACTTGCAGAGACTTTAGGGAGCTAATAAAGAGTCTTAAGTTTAACTGTAGTAAACACTACATAAATGAAATTATGAATAGAGAAAATAAAAAAATAATTATTATAAAAAATAAAATAAACGAATTAAAAAAACAATAGAAAAACTATCAAAAACCATAAAAGAAAAAGATTTCATTGGTTCCTAAGCAAGCGAAGAAGCAACCGAAAACTTGTTCTAACATCTCACAAGAAGAAAAATAAAAGACACTTCTCAGTGACCATACATTTAAATTAGAGGTAAAGAAAAAAAGTTATAAAAGTTGGAAATGCAACAGACTATAATGTTTTTAACATTAAACAAGAGCCAAGAGAAGGTGCAAGTTTAACTTGAAAGAAGGAGGAACAACTGAGGTTCCATCCTCGACAATCATTGCATATATTGGCATTTTACGTTGGCAAGGTTTGAGCCTCATAGCCTGATAAATTAGCAATAATTTAGTTACGAATATTGTGGACGTTCTTATAGTATTTTTTGAACAGTTGATTCATTCTTTCCTTGAGGGAGGTGGTGCAAAAATCTCTGCGAATTGCCGAACAGTTGCCGAAATGTTGATGTCGGTTAAGGGGCTTCCGAGCTGCAATAAACTTTATGCCCAGGCTATAAGTGAGTATAGTCTTGTAAAAAATTGAGCCATTGGAAAAAGTTAAGATGCAGTATTAACTACATAAAAAATGAACATTTACAATGTAAAAGATAGATAAAAATTAAGAAAATAGATGAAATCAATTGTAAAGTTTCTGTAAAATTTGATAGTATTTCTTTCTTTCTACATTCCGGTTGATGTAATTTTTTTTTAAATAAAATTTATAGACACTGAAATTATCCACTGTGAATAGTTTTGAAGTAACGAAATTAATTCTATAATGAAAGGAAGTTTTATAAATGGTATTTTGTAACTTTAGATTCAGTCAATTATCATACCAAGCTTATTATAAGGAAACCGATAAAACGATGAAATTTTACAGTAGCATTGCTTTGGTTTCCTAACTAGATATTGACATTTCTCAAGTTTTGAAAATGGCTGTTATTATTTTCTAATTATTTCTCATGTAATGCATTTCTCCTATTTTTATTCAGATTTATTATTAAATGATAAATTGATAAATGGATATTAAAAGACTTACAAGGAGAGTGCCAAGCTTGGTAATCACAGATTTTGATTATTTTTATATATGTTGTAGGGTAGAAGCCCCTTAGTGTCAGGTTCAATAGATTTTATACAACGCTCCTTAGTTCTCGAGAAATGTGGGGCCTAATATTATAACACAACTTAAATACTTACTTTGTAACGAAATAACTACGTTGGTCGTAGCTCAGTTGGTATGGCGTCTGCTCGTTGTTCGGAGGGCCCGGGTTAGATGCCGGATAACGTTACGTTTGTTTTTTTCATTTTTTTAAAAATAAATATACTTGTAATTATAATTTAATAATCTCAATAAAATTTTTGTTAACATAATTAAATTTTAATTCAGCATTTTTGATTTTTAGACCCTTATTAAACATTTCTCATCATTTAAAGAGCTTTAAAAAAATTGAATATATTATTGACTAGTAAAAATTCGAAAATCGTTACAAAATCAGCATATTTACTATCGAATTATAGAATTCTTCTCCCATCGCAACAGAAAACGAAGATATTTCAGATGCTGGATTATTTGTTAAAAATCCATTGTTTTGCAATAAAATTTTAAAGTACTTCAACTAATTTGTGACATCACTTTTCTGATTTTCATTGAATCCCGACACTTCAGATTGATCTTCTTGTGAACTACAGCTTGCTTCTTCCATTTTTATACGATTATAAGCTGTTATTATAAAATGATACGCACTTGTGCGATAAAGATTGAAAACAAAAAACACATAACTTCACCAAACTAAAAAAAAAAGAATAACCAAAGTCTGCTGTGGCGCCCTCTAGTTACAATAAAATAAAACATAAATATGTTGTAATTTAATTATTATGCTAAATCTTAATATAATTACGCTTCTTTCTTTAAAAACAGAGTAGTATTATCATCGCTTTGACTTTCCTTGTTAAGGCAATTTGTATATGATATTTCTTTATAATAACGAATTGACACAATTGTTCAATATCGTTGCATTGATAAAGCATATATGGAGTACATTTTAAAAGTAATTAAAAAAAATCCAAAATGCTAAATTAAAATTTAATTATGTTAACCAAATTTTTATTGAGATTATTAAATTATAATTACAAGTATATTTATTAAAAAAATCAGAAAAACAAACGTAGCTCAATCCGGGTTCGAACCCGGGCCCTCGTAACAACAAGCGGACGCCATACCAACTGAGCTACGACCAACGCAATTATTTCGCTACAAAGTAAGTATTTAAATTGTGTTATAATATTAGACCCCCCATTTCTCGAGAACTAAGGAGCGTTGTATAAAATCCATTGAACCTGAAACTAAGGGGCTTCTACCCTACAACATATATAAAAATAATCAAAATCTGTGATTACCAAGCTTGGCACTCTCCTTGTTAGATGTAAACAAAAGTGTTTACATTCTTTCAGTTTTTTTAAATTATTATTTTTTAAAAATTTAGCTCAACGTGAATTTAAAAAAATGTTTAGAACAAAATTAAAAAAATGTATAAATGTTTATCGTGTAAAATTACAATTTTTTTGTAAAATTTATTTTTCTAATGACCGAAATGTTATTGAAATAGACACTAATATTTTTTTCACTACTTAAATATGTGTACGAAATATTTATAAAAATTAATTGGATAGAATGGAGAATTAAAATTTTATAATAAGTTGAAAAATCTGTTTAAATTATGTAATAGAAACAATTTTTTTATCAGAATTAATTCCTTCGAGACGAGCATCCTTTACAGATTATTTAATTTTTTATCACCGGTTTTACAAAGTAGAAATTTTCGCTTAATTTAATCTCAGAAATTCTTTGATTAAATAAGGCAAAATTTCCACTTAAATATGACTGGTAATGATAATCAAGATTTATGAGAACTTTATGAGCAACATATACGCAACGCTTGTCGCAATGGGATTAATTCAATATTTTTTTATTATATAATAATGTTTATTTAGAAAAATCTGGTTCATGAAAAACAATATGTTAATGGGAAACAAAAAATATTATAAACTGTATACGTTATAAATCAATTGGTAACTTCTATTGTTTATTTTCTTTCTGTCATTTTTTTTATTTTTTTACATTTTCCAACATGTGTATGGCTAAGGTTTGTCGGACCATATATTTGCTTATCGGCTTGAATGAACTCACGTAAATATACTTGTATTGCCTTCACCTAGATATATGGTATTGAGGTTTACAATAAAACGCATTTTATTGAAAAGAGAGTTTCTAATATTTATAGTTCGTTTACAGGAGCACGCAAACTAATTCCATTACATTATGGGTTATAGGGGGAAATCGACTTCAGTATTTTAATGAAGTTAAACTTTTTCAAACATAATGAACTTGATATAAAACTGAGCTGCGCGACACGAGCGGCTCGCGTCAGCCTCTCAATCACCGAACCGAAGTCCTGAGGGACACCCAAAAGGGAGCCAGTTCTTGGGCCTTAAGTCAGGTTTTCCCATCCCGCACTTGCTTTACCATAACCCGAGGGATGTGGAGACCTACAAATAATGGATGTGAAATGCAGCATGATTTCCGACTAAGGAACCCATAACCTTTATCATTCATTTACAGGGTAACAAAAGTATTGCAATACATTATGGCACATGTAAAAAATCGTTTACAGTGCATTTTAATGATGTCACATTCTAACAGAATGAAATTTATGTGCATAGATGACTTGTGCAACAAAATACTTACTGTAGAATATGGAATGCATACCATTTATTTTATTATTTACAGAGACATAAACAAATATAATCTCGTGAAAGATAAAAAAGTTTTATTACATAATTTGGTAGTCGGCTATTTAGGATAGTATACAGGTGGTTATCAAAATATGAAAACACCTGTGAATAAAAGTGCTCTTCGTAAGGATTAAAATATAATTCTCGCTAACATTTTTTTAAATATAAGTAGGTAGCTTTCGTGAAGTTGTATACGTCTTGGACTTTTGTCAAACGTGTAAAATTACAAACCTCACAGACTTGCAGAGAGGCCAAATTGTAGAAACCCGACTATCTACAGAAACTGTGACTGAAACATCCCAGCTTTTAGGCGTGTCTAGAGGTACGGTGTCAAAAGTCATGACAGCGTACACACAAATCGGCAAGACATGTTCGGCAAAGACTAATATTGGACGGAAAGAGAAGCTTAGTGAAAGAGACAGGCAGATATTGAAGCGGTTTGTAATGTCTAAAAACAAAACAACTGCTGCAGCCAAAGTGACCGCAGAACTCAATCACCATCTGGATTCTCCAGTGTCAGTAATTACAGTTAGGCGGCAGCTTCATAAACAGAACATTTACGATAGGGCAGCAATTCCCAAGCCACTTGTAACATATTTTAATAGCAAATGTCGTCTACAGTGGTGCCGCAACCACAAAATCTGGTCGATTGATAAGTGGAAATCAGTTATATGGTCAGACGAATCATCATTCACACATTTCCCCACAACAGGACGGGTACACGATTGGAGGATACCTGCAGATGCATACGATCGTGATTGTCTCCTGTCAAGTATGGTGGTGGATCTGTCATGGTATGTGCAGCCATGTTGTGGATTTCTGCTGGCCGAAGCGTAACCCTGAAAAGAAAGATAACTAGGGAGAAGTAAAAAGAAGTTTTAGCTGACCAGGACCATATATGATGCAAACTTTGCTTCCGGCAAGAGATGGAATTTTCCAGGATGATAATGCTCCTATTCATGCAGGGGGACATGCCCAATCATGGTTGGATGAACACGTGGATGAAGTACAAAATCTACCTTTGCCCACAGAGTCGTCCCCCGACCTTAATGTAAAAGAAATGTTATGATCTGTTTTAGAACGTCCAATACGGAATTGATATCCTCTGCTGGCATCTCACTAGGAACTTTCGCAATATCTCCGAGAAGACTGGTACTATATTCCTCTAAACATAATTCAGTACTTGTATGAATCGATTCCCAGGTGAATCCAAGCAGTATAAACATGCCAAAGGCGGTCCTTCGCCATATTATTAAAGGATTCCTGATAAAACCGAGCTGCGCCGCCAGCGCATGGGGGCGCACGTCAGGCATTTCAACCACCGCACCCAAGTTCTTTATAACATTTAACGAACACAACCAGGAGAGTTCCTGTACGCACTATGGCCGATGGGAGCGCCGCCACCTTCGGACCACTCCCATTTTCCCAAGGAAATGACGACAAAGGTCGCTGCGACATGCGATGGTGCCTACCCTCTTAGGTCACCACCACATTTCACTTGGGGAGTACGCCGGAGTCCCACTACAGCTTCGGAGCTGTGTAACAAAAGAGAATACCGGTTCCTAGGCCTTTGCCGAGCTTCCCCAACGACTCTTGATTTAACGCCGCTTTCTATCAGCGAGCTCCTACAAAGATACGACTAGTTTGTCGGAGGTGACGAAGGAAGAGGAGCTTCTTGCAAGCCCGGGCTGGCGAAGAAATGCATACCTGAACACATGGGTAAGTTCCCATTTCCCCCCCCCTTTCCGCCGGCTTTGGCTCCCACTTATGCCGATGGCAGAACATAGACGGCGGTCGACTCCGGAGAAGACAACACAGAAACACATAAAATCACACTACAAAGGTTTAATAAACTTTAAATTAGATTTAGCCACGACTGTCGGACTCTAAAGGTTGTGGAACATGCGTACCAAAGCGATATAAGGAACGGTCCCGATCGAAGTAAGTAGCATGAAGGTTATTTCTTAGTCTCCTGCTAATCCAACTATCGGGCGCATAAAGCTCCAAATACGCATTTACACGCTGGATTTGTTTTCGACCCGGGGTCTGAGTTTTGGTCTGATCACCGCCGCGTTAGTCGTCGAATCTCTGGTCCGGTTCCTTGTAATCGGACAATCCAGAGCAAGAAACTTATCCCCTCCCAACGATGTGACACGAGCCGCAGTTCAACAAAGTGGTCACCTGCGGACACGAGTCATTCTTGGTTATAATATATATATATATATATATATAATATATATATATAATATATATATATATATATATATATATATATATATATTAGTGAATATAAAAAGTGAATATAAAAATTCCAGTCAAATATCCTGAAAATTCAGGAAGATAGTGGCGATAGAGGGAGTTGATTTCTAAAAATAGCTAGATGATAAGGAATTTTACACAATATGTCAATCATCTAACTGCATGTCACACGAGTTTTCACACGTGACTTTTTATATAAGTTGATTTAAATAGCTGACTACCAAATTATGAAACTAAAATTTTGGAATCTTTCACTCATACGCAGTTAAACATGATTTCATACAAATGCCGATATCTCATCAAATATTCAATATTCATTTTTAATTGCAGTATGTTGTTTCAACTGTTCTTTGTCAAGTTTTCGGAAAGTGGTGTTAAATTTAGTTGAAAACTATGTATGCTATAAGCAAAAAGTCTTTGCATTTTTCACATAAACGTTAACATTTGCACGAATATGAGAGCTATGTTTACATAAATTCACAAAAATATTGAACGAGACACCAATAGTAATTTACTACAATGACAGATCATTTTGAGCATTTTCTATTACTTGGGGGATCGCAAATATTATTTTATTATTAAATTTATTATTGGACGCCTATTTGTTCTCGCGACTAAATGTTCTCTTAAAAACATGAAGTCAAACACGTTCTTTACAGCTTCGAAGTTCAAGAACAATAGGTCAATAATTTCAGTAGATAATCGGGAAACAGTGCAAAATCGGTCAACTCCTCTTAATTTTGGGACATGAGTGTAGATTGTAAACCATATTTTTTGTGCGGTGCATTGCTGATTTATTCATTCCACTATCAAAAATAATTGTATTTCCACAGAGGTACATTGAAATTAACATTACAGAGAAAATTGCAGATATATGTTAAAGGTAAGATTGGAATTATAGAATCCATTTCAATTCGTAATTTAACAGGAGGTAAACAAAATAACAATTCTAAATAGTGCTTAAAACTAGTCCTTCGTAATCGGAATGTTGTTAAAAAAAATAATGATACAACATTAGTTTTTATTTAAAATTTTTCATCCGAATTTGAATGATGTAAATATTTTTAATCAAAAGATACTAAAAAGAGTATATATGTTTCTGTTTTCATTACAATTCATAAGATTAACTAATCCAAGAAATCATAATTTATATGAATTAAAAATAAACATATAACACAATTATGCCCTATTAGGTTTTGTAAGGATAAAAAAAAGAAGCTTAGTTTAAATATTAATATTTATGGTCAATAACCACTGACATATATTTATACGAAATCAAATCAATATTATACATATTCAAATGGAACTAAGATTCTACTTATCACGTTCAAAAGAAAATGAAGCACGTAGTCTCATATCTAAATTATGTAAGATAAATGTCATATAACATGACGTTGAAAAACTTAAATTACTATCATAAACCATAAAATTTGAATAATTTACAAAGTATCATTCAACGGTTTTCAAAAAGCGCTATTATAGCGTAATTTTATACTTGTACTTTAAAAATGGGATTCTTTTTAAAATATTATGTGGTACTTTTGAAATATTTCATAAGATGACGCATTATAGAATATCTTTAAACTTCACTAATAGGAGTAAATTGGGAGAAATTATACTTTCACCATTAAAGTACATATATAATTTATTTTGAACATTAAATATAAAGAAATAACTTTTTATGAATAAAATGAAATACTGAATGAAGAAAAAAATTATGAAATAGATCAATAAATATATGGTTTTATAAACTTTGAATTAAGCTTAATAACAAAAAATTAATGTGGTATTCAAAGAAAACCAGAATTTTTTAAATTCTAGATATTTGTTTTTTCAATATTTTCACAAAAACAGAAACATTTAATTTCCAAATATTCCGTGTTAATTGTAAGGTAAATTGATTATTGAATAAAGGGAAGTATTTATATGCTGTTCTAATATTACTTTTTTGGCTTACATTGTTGTGGGTCCTTAAACAATAAACATGGCTTAAATTTATTTCTGTTTATAGCTTCAGTGTGCTCGTACTCAAGCAACTAAAGAATCTCATGGATAAACTTGTAAAACTAAAAGTATTTTTGAAAGATGGGAATTTTATAACAAAATTTATAAATTTCAATATTATTTTTTCATACTTTGATTTAGAATGTAATTAATTGTTGATGGGCCAAAAATTTGAAGAAGCATTTGAAGAAGCATTTGAAGAAGACTTGTCATTTGCAAATTACCTCGACTACAAAATGAAGTCAAATGTAATTTCATGCCATTAATTTTCTCTGAACATTTCTTGAAAATGGAATTAAGCACTAAAACTTTCCATTGTGGCGAATATATTTCATTTATAAGGGGAAAAAATATTAATCATTAATTAGATTACAGGTTAAGGTGCAAAATAAAACGTACGTTTAAGTGTACCAATTCGTACACTTTGTGCTCCTGTCTTATTATAAATAAATATTACTGCAGATGCAGTAAATAATACATCTGAAACGGTATCTATGAAACAAGCGAAGAAAAGATGATGAAATTGTTTAGACATTGGTACACTAATTTGGATAAACTTCATTATCTACGAATGTTTGGCTGATGTGATATCTATTTTCCTGACACAAATTTTCAGTAAGTTAAATAAGTTCATATATAAATAATTTTAAGGATTCCAAGTCAATATGCGTCATAGTTTTACTATGCATTAAAAAGATTGACAAAACGGTGCTTGAATAATTTTACTCAACATTTGTTATAAATGCATAAATTACGCTTTTATGACCCTGAGAAACAAACAACTACAAAACAAAAAACCCAAGAGAATTAAAGATGTAATAAGTTGACACTTTACACATCCTAGAACTGTATTTGGTTAAGGGTTTTTAAAACGACCACAAAAGAATTACTACGGAAATCAATGAAAAAGATAAAAATAGAAGAGAATTTAAATAGAAGTAAATATATTTGGAATTTATTTATCCATCTTCTTGCATATGGAAATTTTTAATATTTAGCTGAGTTTAGCAGTACACTATTATTTAAATAAGATATGACTTCGTATCATAAACATAAATTTAAGCCCTGAGATGACCCTGTTATATTTTTCATCCGAATTTGAATGATGTAAATAATTTTAATCAAAATATACTAAAAAGAGTATATATGTTTCTGTTTTCATTACAAGATTAACTAATCTAAGAAATCATAATTTATATGAATTAAAAATAAACATATAACACATTTATGCCCTATTAGGTTCATCTCAGGTCTTAAATTTATGTTTATGATTCGAAGTCATATCTTATTTAAATAATTGTGTACTGCTAAAGTCAGCTAAATATTAAAAATTTCCATATGCAAGAAGATAGCTAAACAAATCTCTACTTAAATAAAGTCGCTTGAATATAATTAATGAAAATTATTTTTAAATATAGTTACTATACAAATAGTAAGGCAACATAAAATAGTTAAGGAAACTAATACAAAAGTTTGTTTTACTAAATTATATCAGTAAATCGTAAGAATGTAAAACAGTTTCAAAAACTTGTTAAGCGGAACTGAAGAGTATACGCAATATTATTATCAACGTAGGGAAAATACTTGTAGCATATTATGTTTTAAACTAAGAGAATATATTTGTATTAGCGTTATCTATTAGTTTTAAAAAAATAATTCTCCGCTAACTGATAGCCCCATTTTCAAAACAATTATCCTTTAACATTTAAGTTTCGTGTTAAAATTTTAACAAATACATTAAAAATTATGATCAATAAATGTTCAGCTGTGGTTTCACTTGCTATTCTGAAGGGAATAAAAATTTTAAGCAAATTCAAAAAATTCCATATCTCTGCGCATATCTAAATTTAAAAGTAAAATATGCTCTTCGCCGAAAAGATAAAACTTTAGAGCGGTGAAAAGATTCAAATTAATTTCTAAAGCTCCGTGCAGTTAACCACTTTTTCAAAACTATTTCGAAAGAAAGTACAAAGTCAAAGTGTATCCGATTATCAGCACTTCTTTTAAACTAACTCAAAAATTCTTTGATGAAAGTCAAGGGGATATCATGTTGGAAGAATCAGAGCATAAATTAATCGTCGGCTCTGTTTCCAGCGAAATTCATCTAGTGACAAGCTTGGAAACCTTTTGAACTTTCTTTTTTGAAAAGAATGATTTAAAGATATTACTCATTTTCTTTTTTTTTAAGCTGTAGCATTTAAGAAATCGATTATGATAACAAATGCATTTAATGAAAGTGGCTTTTGTTTGAGAGATTTAGCTTTTGCAATTAAATTAAAATAAAATTTATTTAAATCTGTTAAGTTTTACACGTGATTTTAGCTCTGCACTAGCTAGTACACTTAAGCTATATGACAGTTTTTTACTCTCATTTGAGATTATCATTATTTGTAATTCAACTTTTGCTAAATTTATAGTATATATTTATTTTAAATATATATTAATTTTATTTTTATTCTTTCAGTTTGTCATCCAAATTTTCTTTATTAAAATCAGTGCGAAATTCATGGATTCTGCTAAGTGTTATTTAGGCGTAGGTAAAATTAATTCAAAGTATTGAAATATTATAATGAAATTACTTTCACATATTATAATCGAAGCTGCATAGGGTTTGAAAAGTTCGCGAAATGAAAGGAAAAATGAGAAAATTTGTTTCTGAAATATGTTTTATTTTTCTACATAATCCCCTTTAATTTCAATGCCTTCATCCAACGATGTTCCAAAACCATTATGCCATCACGAAAGTAAGATTCTTCAAGTACTCCAATATTGTCGTCGACAAGTGCTTTTACTTCTTCTTCCACGGAAAATATTTTTCCACGAATAACAGTTTTATAAGTGGGAGTTGATGGAGGTGAAAAGGAGCAAAATCAGATGAATAAGGTGGGTGTTGCAACAGATACTTCAGTTTATTCAATTTTACTATTACTGCCACACTTGTATGGGGACGTGCATTGTCCTGGTTAAGCATGATTTTCTTCTTGCACAAACCAGGTATTTTTTCATGAATATTTTTATCCAACTGGTCTAAAAGTTTAGCATAACATTCATCGCTTATTGTTTTACCCTTAGGAAGATGGTCAATTAGTAATATCTCCTTAATTTACCAAAAGACTTGCGCCATAACTTTGCCAATTGATTTCACGGACAGTTTCTTTTTTGGCGGTGAAGAACAACTATGTCTCCATTATTTTGATAGCTTCTTAGTCTCAGGGGTATAATAATGAAAACAAGATTCATGTGTTGTAACAAATCGACGAATGAAATAGGTTGTATTTGCGTTAAATATGCCTAGATTTTCTTGACAGTTATTCATTCTCTAACGGTTCTGATCCATTGTCAATATGCGTGGCATCATGACGATCATCACATCCATCTTACTGAAAGCTTTTTCATCTCTAATTCCACAGTTAGGATAAGAAATGTTCTTTCATCTGAGATACCTTTATCCTTAGCAATTTCGGAAACTTTTAATCAACGATCCTGCATAACCATATTGTAGACTTTTTCGACTATTTCAGGCGTTGTGGAAGTTTTTCGTTGCCCACTGGTTGGGTCATCTTCTAGGCTCTCCCGACCATGTTTAAGTTCTATCACCCACTTGTACACATACGCAGTCATAAATAATCGAGCAGGATCTCCTAAAGTATTTCTGAAGCCGTACAACTATTTTCTCATAAAATATTTTATAACAGCACGCGTGTGAGTTTTATTCATTTTGCAACACTCAGAAAACTAGGTTTAAAGATTATTGATAATTAAAATTTAAAATTTTTCATTTGGATTTATTTATTAAAAGATAAAGTGATTTGAAACAAATATTAAACGAAACCATTTGTGCGATCTTCAGTCACACTTACCTACTTGTTTTGTTTTATTTATTTATTGTTGAAGTTTTAATTTCGTTATGAAATATTAGCCGGCAACAAAACTAAACTATTTATATTGTTTTAAGTGCAAACGGATTAATCTCGTAATTGTCTGCACGTGATAGCGATGATAGAACGTTTTTAGAAATAATGTTTGAAAATTATTTTTAACTCATAAAAAATCAGCAAATTGTCATAGAGTTTTCCAACAAATTGCATTGGAAAGAATTTTTTTCTATTATCATTTTTTCCTAGATTCCTTATTTCCTTATTTTGTCTAGAAGTTAAACAAATGGCTATAAAAGCAAAATTTACTCATCAGGTGTTGTCAACGTCATAATGACGTTAGCGTAACTCACGCAAACAACAACAAAAAAACTTAAGAACAGCATTACATTTCTAATAAACATCAAATGTTACTGTAAAATACAGCATTTAAATTAAGTATAAAGTCAGAGATATTATGTAATTAACAACGATCTTTCGAGTGTGGGAAAAGCAATGTTCAGCTAGATGGCGCTGCGACGATATGAATTACTACTTCTACTCTCACTCCCACAATGCGTATTTTCAACAGAACGCAACAACAGGTTGAATTTTGGAAAAAAATTCTGATTCGAAGATGTGCCATTTTTGCCATGATGATTAATACAGATATCTTGATTTAAACCTTGTATACATGTACATAAGGATGTAAATAGTTTTCGATAATTGAAATTTTGTAGTTAATAGTTTCATCGCGATTTTGACTTTGGATTTAGATCTTTTATGCGTTCTTATTTTATTTATTTATTTATTTTGTGATACTTTCGATTTTTAACAAAAAACCCACAAGAACAGTATTGAATTCCCTATAAATATCAAAAGTCATTGTAAAATAAAGCGTTTAAGTTAAGTAAAAACTAAAAGATATTATCTGATTAGTGACGCTCTTTACAGACAATAAAATCTCATAGATTTTATTCTATGAGCGCCATTTAAATACTTTTTCGATCCGATTTTGAAACGTAAGCATGCGAAAGAAAAAATTTCTATCATTTTAAATTAACCATCTATAAGGATCAACGCTTGAGTTATTTATTCGTGTTTTATAAATTGATCTGCAGATAATTATGTAATTAATGGCCATATACTTAGTGAAATTCAATTAAATTATCGAAAAGAATGTACTCAACTAACGTTCAGTTTTAAAAAGAAACAATTGATGAAAACAGAATTAAAAACCATTGTTTAACTATTGTGGATTTTACTATTTAATGTATTTCCAAAACTAATTATGAAGCAAAATTTCAATTCTGACTAACCACATGAAACACCTGATTAGATTTAGTCCGAAGCAATCTATAAATAATTGGTTTTTATGATAAAATCAGAGTGTTAAGGTTAGGTTTTAAAATTTTAATGATTTTTCATAGATTATGAAAATTTTCATTCATTTGGAAATCAATATTAGATAAAACGCACTTAAAACGGTAGCCCGTGGGCGAATTTTAAGAGGTTGTAAATAAATGTATATCAAGCTTCTAAAAAATATGCATATTCTATATATTTAGTACAATTTAAAAACTAAATAAAGCAATGTTAAATTAAACCTCAATAATTTATTTCATATACATAAAATTTGAACATAATTTGCAGTGTGAATAGGCATAATCACACGTAAGTGGGATAAAATCATGAATATTTCTGAACTGTATAGATATTATTCAAAAGTTTACAAAATTGTAACTTCTTTAAAATATTAAGGTTCTTACTTAAAATTACATTCAAATGTTTTATTGGCCGCGTAAAATAACAGTAGACTTGATTTGATAGCAACCAACATCATAATTTGCAATTTCAATGTCTTTACAGATATACATATACTAAATCCTACATAAGATCAATATTAAGTACATATAATGCAATACTTTTCTCAACTTCCTAGTTCATCGGAATCAATATAATAAGAAAACAAATATTAGTTGAATAGTGTATAAATTCAGACAATTTCACTGGAATTCTAAACTGGGTTTGCAAAAAAACTATCATGGTTACATTGATTATTTTCATTTCAATGTCTTTACAGATATACATATACTAAATCCTACATAAGATCAATATTAAGTACATATAATGCAATACTTTTCTCAACTTCCTAGTTCATCGGAATCAACATTATAAGAAAACAAATATTAGTTGAATAGTGTATAAATTGAGACAATTTCACTGGAATTCTAAACTGGGTTTGCAAAAAATCTATCATGGTTACATTGATTATTTTCAAAATACATATAATAACGTTTAAATACATGTTCACACATAATTTTAGAAATGAATACACCAATTTCTATTTTTTGAATGATATTCTTCCCCTGATTGTCTGTGGCAAATTTTATAACTGTACGAAAGTCATGTTCTTACATGTATCATTTTCCTTATCCTCTTTTCTAACGTTCTTAATTATTCTGGAATAATATGAAGATGTGCTTAAGGTAGACAGCTGTATTCTTCATACAAAAATAATCATCGTTCGTATATAGTTTTATTTACAATGCCATATTAAATGTTTAAAATATATCATCATGTTTTCCTTGGAAATATATTTTATTTAAGTTGGTGCAGGGCCTGATTTCCAACGGGGAAAACTTCCACCAGTAAATTTTGATAGAAATTTTCGTCTCATTTAACCCTTTGAGGGGCAAGCAATTATGTTCCTGTAACGTCGAATGCACCCCGGTATTTACGAAAAAAATTAGTTCAAAATAAGGAAAAGCAATTTTTCAACTTTTCCCGTCAAAGTTAAAAAAGTAATAAATTAATTAAAAGTTTCTGGTTCGAATCGGATTAAAATTCTGTGGTATATAATATATACCACCGCCTCTCAAAGGGTTAAAAGCCATATTCGTGTAAAATTAGTGTCAGGAGTAAGGTAAAAACTTCTAGTTCCTTTTACTGGTGGAAGTTTGCCTCGTTGGTAATCAGGCCCTGCGTTGGTGAAAAAAAACCCCTAAAATTTTCTCTTTTTGATCATAGAAATTTTATTATACATAATTTATTGATATATAATATTGAAAAACAAATTTTCATTTGCAGCTATAATTATTTAATAAGTCTACATAATATATAATTATTGCTACAAATGCAAAATTTTATTTTCAATATCACCTGTAAATAACTTTTGATGTTGCAGCCCTTATGGGTTAATAATATTTTTTAGATAATAAAGATATATCATTATGGTAAAAATTTTCAAAGTGTGTGCATTGAATAATAAACCTATAAAAAAATACAGTTCCAAGTTCGTATCAAGGCAAAGAAATGAGAGAAGTTGCGACGTACATCTATTCTGTCAAGTTTTATTTTTACAAAAACAAATTATTGTAAATAATTACAGGCTGGTACAAAAGTTTTTCGCAAGTTAAAATGTCTTCACTTATTTTTAACTATCCTGCCAATATTTTTCCCGAGTCGCAAAGTCCTTTGAAACTACACATTGCCGGTTTTATTTCCCGGATTTAGTCAGGCACTTTGCATTTTATGCAATCTACTGTGTACAGCTGCATGCGGAGAATTTTTCTTCTGACATTATCTTTTTGGCATCTTTTTTTACTTAAATATTTCGGCAAATGTGTGGCGTGACATAATAAATGAGCTGACTATATATATTGTGTTTAAAATGGCATGTATCACGGCGGTGGGGATGACATTTTGCAAGCAGTTCTTTTCTATAAATCCTATGGTTTTTGACTGTCTAATATAGCATGTGGCTATTAATCACGATTATGAATATGTTTCTTATCTTGTTTTAATATTCAACGTTAAGTTTCAACATCGAAG
The DNA here is from genome assembly GCA_963931845.1 of Maratus michaelseni. Classification (NCBI taxonomy): domain Eukaryota; kingdom Metazoa; phylum Arthropoda; class Arachnida; order Araneae; family Salticidae; genus Maratus; species Maratus michaelseni. The sequence continues at coordinate 299,156,879 of OZ007588.1, forward strand.
ACCTGATGTGATTTTAAATAAAATTACGAAAAGCTAGCGCTGTTTTGACTGTTTAATCGACTGGTACAATGACACATTCCACTGCGTATTTCTCTGCTCTGGTCCGAGTATAAGCTATCTTAACCTTCACGACTGCCACGATTATGAATATATTTCTTATCTTGTTTTACTATTAAAGTTTTTAAGTTTCAACAACAAAGACTTGATGTGATTTAAAATAAAATTAAGGAAAACTAGCGCTGTTTTGACTGTTTAATCGACTGGTACAATGACACATTACACGGAGTATTTCTCTGCTCTGGTCCGTGTTTAAGCTATCTTAACCTCCACGACTGCCGCTTTAACAATATACTCAAATGGCAGATGGAAAGACTGAAGCCTAATAATTATTTATTATTTCAGAGATCTGAGTATTTTTTAAAAAAATAGGGTTAAGGAAACAAAAAAGAAACAAAGAAAGGAATTAACCCTTTTTCTTAGGGGGGCAAGATTGACGACTATTTTTATACTTAAACTTACTACAATTTCAAATAAATTTCTTTGAGATAGATTCTCTTGAAAATATCATAGTAATAAGTGTACGAAAGAGATTATTTTTCAGAAAGTGGTACGAATAGAACAACAACAACAAAATTGTCGCTAGGACGTATTTTTACCGACCACGTAAACAAAGGGTAAAAAATGTCCCCATTTTTTAACTACGTAGTACTATTTTGTAAGATTATATTAGAACATAGACGAAGTAAAATAAATACATTCAGAAACGTCAAAATTATATTTAATTTGTAGAGGTTTGAGTATTCTTATAAAAAGTCAAGCCGTTGATAAATATAAGAACAAACAAACAAAAAAGATACATTAAAGTGTCCTCATTTTTTGGAAAATACTCTAGGGGATTTGAGAATTCTAGAAGACAGATATATAGAAACCTCTAAAGTAAACTTTATTAATAATAATATTGGTATTCTTATTAAAACTAGAGTGTTGATACGAACACTAATAAGCAAATAAATGAAAACAGTTAATTACGTCTATATTTTTCAACTAGATTGGAAATATTTAATTTTTTTTTGACTGTACAAGGACACAGTAGACTATTTTGATAGAGAATATATTAAATAATATTTAATTATGTGCGATATGGATATTCTTAGTAAAACTAAAGCTTTGATAAGTAGACGGATAAAACCAATTACCAAAATGTAAATTTTTAATATTTTGCTAACTCTTTATGTCTTTAAACTATACTAAAATATAAATATACTGAAGAAATAAAACTATATTTAATTTGAAATAATCTGTATATTTTTATTAAAATTAGAGCATAGATAAGCATACATAAAACGAACAAACGGATTCTAAATATCCGAATTTTCGCACTAAGTTGATAATATTTATAATTTTACATACTTTACCATTTTTATCTGCTTTACGTACACTGCAGAAAAAAGTGTTGATTTTAAAATATAATACTGGCATTCCAGCTGCCAGTATTATACCGTAAAATTAAGAATAATAAACAGTAAAATAAGCAGTTATACGCTACAGCACATGCGCACCAGCGTATTACTGCTTATTTTACTGTTTATTACTGTTAATTTTACGGTATAATACTGCCAGCTGGGATGGCCGTATTATACTGTAAAATCAACAATTTTGTATGACAATATTCATTTTCCGTATTAATTTTAAATGTTATAAAATAGCAGTTGCGTACATCACTTTTATTCATTATACTTTTATGCGTAAGATATATTTTTTTACGTTTTTATACATTAACCAATTTGTTCTTAAGATGAAAAAATCTTTTTAGGTACACTAGCGCAATATCGATTGTACATAGCTAAAAAAATTAATTAAGTGTCCTTGTCAATACAGCTAATTGGTCAAATAACTGAAAGACTAATGGATAAAAAAGCAGAAAATGAGAAAAACAGCTTTATATATCTTATCTTAACAAACATATTTTTTAGCTCCACATTTTCTCTAATAACTAATAATTGATTCTCTACTTTATCCAATCTTTATCCCGAACATTATGAACATAATTTATATTGATAATTAAAGAAGGAAAGTTTTTTCTAAGGGTTATGAGAAAAAAAAATATTAATCAAAGTATTATTTCTGCTTATTAATATTATTGTTTTCAAATAATATAAGATTTTTCCGTAGCCGTGTCGCTTTCTTATTTGCTCATATTCTGTAAGCATCTAAAGCTGTCTAAAATAATTTACTATATTTATATAAAATGGGGAAATTTTATACCATAAGCAAAGTTATTTCAAATAGTGTTTTAATACTGGTTAGGAGTAACCATTAAAATAAATATAGAAAATATGAAACTAGAACGACGCAATTTTTAACACTTTCCAGTATAGATGAAAATTGTTTATGAATTCGGTTCGTCTGTCTGTCTGACTCTACGCACTCGAATTCGCGTAAATAAACTTGGATTTCCATATAATTGATATATGTTATTGATGTTTGTTATTATATTTCCGCTATTGAAATGGAGTGTAAAATACTCCATTTATAGTTCGTTTTCATCTATACTCAACAGAATCCTGTTACATTATGGTATATGACGAAAAATCGTTTGCAGCTTGTTTTGATGATGTTACACTATTTCAAACATAAAAGAAATCTACAATCCTTCAATTCAATAGTTTCGTTGAGAAAACTTGTTTCTGAAATTTGTGTATTGTTTATATTGTACTTTTGTGTGAACGTAAAAAATAACATTAATTTCGTATATGTCCTAATCAAGAAAAAACTTTAGTGTTAAGAACAAACAATAGGGGACCCCACTAGAGTTAGTTTAAACTTTTCCGAGAGATGGGAGCACCAAAATTTAAAAATCCGTTTCTCAGACTTAATAATTCTCCAAGAAGAATGGTTTTCTACTGATGTTGTAACTTTTCCTGTATTAGACATTAAAAACCTTGTTTCTACATGTGATTACCCCAAGGATCCTTACTTTGTGGCTCGACTTCAACAAAGCAAGTACTCCGATAATTTAAATTATCATTTCTCTTGTCTGAAAGCGTTTTGCTTCAGCAATGTTATTATATACATTTTAAGTTTAAAAAGCTGCTTACAAATAACAGTTACTTTATTTGTTTACTCTCCATATCCGTTAATTGTGCTGTAAAAAGGATCTTTAACTGGACTAATTTGTGTATATTGTTTTAATTACTAATTGTGTTCTCTATTATCCAGACCTACGAATAAATGATACATAGTCAAGAAGCAACATGAATCTCTTTTTCATCGATTCTGCAAACACAATTCTTTTAATAATATATATATATTAATAAATAAAAATTTTAAAGCACGCCATCGCTGAGATAGAAATGAACCAACAAGAGCTACGTTACCTGGAGATGATAATCAGGTGAGGAATATTCATTTCCTTTACTTGCAATTAATATATGAATATATATATAATTATAAGTATATGATTTTATGAACTGGGTTAATTTTAGCTAAATGCTATCAGAACTCACGGTCTCCTTCTGTTACTTTCTACAAAACATAATGAAATGTATGTACATTACTCGTGTCAATATCAAGTTCAAGATTCTTACTGTGAAAGCTCACAGAATGCATAGCATATATTGTTCATTTACAGGGACACACAAAATAATTCGAATACAGTACTAGCTATGAACGATAAGTGCTGAAAGTAGATTTTGAACTGTGATTTGTTTTTTTAAGTTAAACTTAATTTTTGCATACTGCATGATGTGTATAAATTATATCGATAAAATACAGGGCTACACAAAAGATTTCGAATGTCTAACTATCTATGGGTGTGAACTTCATAATAGTGTTTTAATTGTGTAATTAATTTTCTAACAGTATTCTATTTAGTACACTAAAAGATGTTTGTAGACAGAATTTTTTTTTACATTCAGGGCGACACAAATAACTTGATACATTGCCGTCTATGAATGGAAACTGCTGGAAATGCATTTTTAGTTCTTTTATGCGTATTTTATATGAATGAAATTTTTACCTTAATGTGCGGTGCGTAAAAAAATCGTTATATAACATACACAGTTATACAAACGAATTTGAGTTATTTTCCGTCTATTGGTGGAAATTGCTGAAGTAAACGTTTCATTATTGCTAATGTTTTTCTAACAGTAGTGAATTATATAGTATATATATATACAAAATCCATTGGCAATATACAGGACTGCACAGAAGAATTCGAATACTTTTCAGACTATGGATGGTTCTTGCTGAAGTTGGGATATAGTAAGTGTTATGAATTTTCTAAATTGTTTACGAAAGACGGGCAGGTCAGGTTGAACTTAAACTGAACGGTAGGCCTCCCCGCCTGGTTTGACTTTGAACTTGTTTACGTAAGATGTCTTCTTTCAGTTTATTAAACGGTTTCGTTACAGTATTCCGGAACTGCTGTAAGGTGCTTAATAATGTAAGCATAATGCATCATTTTCTTTCTTGTTTCGTTAAAACTTGTATGTTTTTTTAATATAATGAAAAACTTTGAAATCCTTGTTTTAAAAATTCGTCTATTACTTGTAATAAAAAGTAAAAATATTGTATTTGTATGCACATCTACTAACAGTTACATACTGCGTATTACTAGAATGGTATATGTAGAAAAATGTGTCCGTAGGCAACTTATGGCGTGCGGAGTTACGTTCAACAGAAAATAAAGATAATTAAAAAAGAACTAAACATGATTTGAAGTTAAAAACACTTTCAAAGAAATGCATGCAGATTATATAAAAAAGTATTATGTAGATTACATATACAATCAACCGGTATGTGGCCCTTCCGACCATCCGCACATTAACTTTTATATAGATTCGAATAAAGATTTTTTTTTTTGATTTAGAGTGCTTACAGTATATTCCTATGAATGAATAAAGGCAAATTTGTAGGCTATTGTAAGTTGTAGTTTTCCGCACAATATGCGCAGGGGTTTTTATTACATACAAAAATAATTATTTATTTTTACTGAACACAATGTAATTTTTTAAAGCATGTAGAAAATTAAAAGTATCTAACATTTAAAGTGCTACGTTGCTTTACAAAACTCACATGAAATGTTCAAGCGTTTAACTAAATTTTTTTTTTTATGCGACTGTTTATTTCTAAAGAATAATTCTTAGATATACATATTTTTATATACTGTCTTAAACAAAATGAAACAAAAACGTTAGCTTTTTATAAACGGAGCATAGGTCTTTGTGATTTGTATAAAATTCACGCGTCTGGCAATTTCAATAACAAGTTCTTTTTGTTTTACAAATCTTCTTCTGTGCGAATTTTCCAGAAAAGGATATGTAAGAAAATAAATATTCAGAACATTTAATATTTCAAGTGTTCAGACATTTTCTATTCTTAGAAACCAGTTTTTCCGTGTCGCCACGCCAATGTATAGTTTTAAAAATGTGTCGTATATTCAAAGTAATTCACCTATGTATACATGAATCCTTTTGTCTTATGTATGTAACAATCTAGACAACTTTCTTTTGTGACTCTGACTCCAATAAGTTAAATAATTTTTAGTTATAGGCAAAGAAAGGATTTTTTCTCAGAGTTTCCATATATTATATGTGTTGATACTACAGTAAGTTGGAGAATGATATATCCAAACCAACATTTTAAGACTTGAATGGAATTTTTAATATTATAGAGTATTTTATACAAACAATGAAACTTCTATAAGAGCATATTATAAAAATTAAAATGAAAAATGTATCAAAAATTAGTGTTCCAAAAGTCTAAAAATTGTAAAATAAAATATGCTTTAATAAGGAATTTTGCTTAATTTCTTTAAAATCAATTTTTAATTTTTTGTTTGAATCTTATTATGAAGTTTCAACAAATGATGCGAGCCGATAACACACCACTCGGACACAGTTTCTTGTTTTAGTTATTTATTCCCTTACTTTGTGTTTAAGTGGGATTATATTAATTGAAACCAGGATATATATATATATTGCCAGTGACACCCGTAGATTTTCTATGCGTTTTTTCGAAAGTGGATTTTTGATACATCTGAAAATTAAATAAAATTTTTTTATTATTTTTAAATGGCATTTAAAAATAATTTTCATTCCTACTATCACAACATTTGTTCGCAATGACATGTTTATTGTTTTAAGAAGTCAAACACGATTTTAAAGGCGGGAGACGTATTTTAAGTATGTGTTATAATAACCATATGTTACAATAACCATAATATAAACCATATGTTATATTTAGAATTTGTTATTCAGAGTGAATGTGCGCGATTCAAGATTTATAAGAAAAATGATGTTTCGTAATAATTGCATTTGTTCAATGCAATGCATTATCTCATAGATATATTTCTTGATATAAAACCACGCTATAATGAAGCATGATTTTGTCGTTTTATTTAGTTAAATTGACATAGAATTTAAACGCTATATTTAGTTAAAAATAAAAAATACCACTATTTATATATAAAACGTTATTTATATTCGGCTGTCAATACTTTATCTAAAATTTAAAGCAAATGAGGATGTTTTTGTAATATATTCATAATTTTAGTCTCATATGTAAATAATTAAGCTTCTTTGTAATGTGTAACATATGTTTTAAAGTTGATGAAAAAATATATTTGATCACCAACCTACCGTATTGTACTTTAGTAAAACTACAATAGTGTATATTGCAGGATCCTACGATCCTGCTATTTTAACCCTTTTGTAAATCTGTATAAAACTGATGCTAAAAGTTTCTAAACAATCATCATTTTTGAGCTAATAATTATACGTAAAATTAAAAAAAATCTGTGATTTTCCGGTATAATTTTCCACTGTTACAAATTTGCAGCAAACTGTCCAGTCATTTGAACGTTTTTATAAAAAATGGTTACATAACCGTAATTTAACTGTATTCTGATCATAATATGGGCAATAAAATGATCAGAATTGAGTTAAATTACTGTTATGGAACCGTTTTCAATAAAAACCGTCAAATGACAGGACAATTTTCTGCAATTTTTTAACAGTGCAAAATAAAATAAAATTCAAAGTTTTCCATTGTATTGTCATATGGAATTTCAAAATTATTTATGTTTTTTATTAACAGACATTTAATATGAATGTTTATTCGAAAAATAAATTCATAGAGCTGTATTACCATCTTCCTCCTTTTAGAAGCTGTTTTCAAAAAATCACAAATTTTAGCCCTTAAGAGGACATGCTATTTTTTTTTTTTCACGAGTAGCTTAAAATAGTTTTTGATCAGACGCTATTACAAATGCGGGATATTTCGTCGAAGAACAATTTTATAAGTAGAATATATTTATTTAGCATATAATTATTTAAAGTTAAACATTAATTTCGGTGACATTTACGAGGACAAGCTGTAGGAAAAACTACTTTTACCGTAACATTTTCCACAGCGTGCTTGCTTACATATTAATCTACTATCGCATAATAGTTCTTGAATGATAAAAAAAACTTGCAATGTAAGCACTTCTGCCAAAAATGTTTTATGGATACCTGCCATGCGAATTCGTTTTTTATATAATTTAATTGTAGAATGCGAAGAAAATATTCTGCAATTTTCTTTAAAATTTATTTTAATTATATCACGAAAGTCTGACTCTCCTTATTTAAAAATGGTTTAACCTACAACGTTCTCAGTTTTATAAATTTGACTAAATGTAGAAGAACAATTTATGCAATTAACTGTAATGAATGAATTAATCTCGTTACATTAACAAACTCCTTTTTTCTTGCTACAATAAATTAGACACTGATTTAACTTTTCTTTGCGTGACTGATTAATTATAATTATTACTGCATTATTTAAAGGCTGTGAGATTTATCAAAACACGATTTTATTTTCAAGAAACAACAACATCATTTATCCTAATATAGACAGTCGGTATGCATATGTTACCAATCTATGAAAATATCTATGATTTTTTTTTAAACATTACAAGATACGGTCATTTATATATCCAAAATACAGTCATTTAAATTTTCAAAATATAGTCATTGATGAATCCAAAATATAGTCATATAGATTTCCAAAATATAGTAATTAATATATTCCTAAATATAGTCATTAGATTTGAAACGCAACTACTAAAATTTTAAATTTCATAAAAACATTTTTTCATCAATTTATATTGTTAATTGTTTTAAAAAATCCATGCGGTTAATCTAAAATTCAGTTAATGTTGAAGTTAAAGAGAATATTAAAATATACGTAAATGATATTTGGAAAAGTTATTCGTGATAAGAAGCAATTTTTATATATTTTGTGTAAAAGTAAAGAAAACTATATAATTTTTGATTAATCTTCAAAACAATAATAATAAAAATAATAATAGCAATAATATTATTAATATTAATTTCTTAGTACTGTCAATTATATATTTATATATTACTAAGGATTAGCAAATTGAAATATGTATAAGTAAAATTTGCATCATTTTTATATTCACGACTATACAATTTCTTTTACCATCATGGTACTTATCTAAATGATTAGGCGTAGAAATGACAAGCATAAGCACATATTTATAATACGTCTTCTCCCTTAAAGTCCTGTTTGAATTTTTATATCATATGTTTGTATTTTTCAATATAATTGGGCCTAATTATTTTACAAATATTTTGCTTTTAAGGAAGAAGACATATAGTTTATTAAAATAAGAAAAAGTATCTACTTCAAGAATATTTCTTTAAATTCAAACAAATGACAAATATAAGATATTACGATAAGCAATAATAATGACCTTTTTTTATGATTTAAGTATAGTCTAAAGTCCGTGTATATCTGGAAAAGTTCCGTTGAGGTAATTATTATATTTTTGCACAAACCGCAAAGATAATTAAGAAGTAGGATTTGCTGTATTATTTTTGATAAAATGCTGAATAAAAACATATTTATCTTTTGTGCGCACACAAATTGTCTCAAAAAAACCCTTCTATACTCATAAAGAAAAGTTTCTACACATCATAAAATAAAAGAAACGAAAAAGGATGCATACGGCATAAATTCATGCATAGATAATGAAATACTTTCCAACACTAAAAGAATATTAGTCAAAAATTATTTTTTTCATACAATGAAATCGATCACAGTTCGTCCTGTAAACGAATTCTTTTGTGCGTCTCTGTAAATTCTATGCATTCCTTAATCTATAGAAAGCATGTTGTAGTGTACCCCAGTGATCCTATTTAATTTCATTTTGTTTACAGTATCATAACATCATTAAAATGCACCGCACTGTAAAAAATGACCAATGTTTCCTATTTTATGAAAATATACTATAACCATGAACGAAAATATAATATAATCTTCTGAGTTATCCGAAATTCAGAATAGCATGTGCCATTGTCGTTGGAATCCCCAGAAACCAATGCATTTCCAAAATTTAAAGAATTATTTATAAAAACAAAGTATTTTTCGCTGCCCGTATTTTTCAGAAACGTTTCAGAAAGGTTTTTATTGTGCATTAATTAGTGTCCTCAGCCTGGAATACTTGTTTTTCGAATGCTATTAATCCTCAAGTAAACATTTTCATGCTAAAAAAATATGTTTAACAGACAAACATGCAAAATTGACAGCGTTAACAATAACATTAAAATTAAGATTATTTCTTTACTCTTTCATGTATAAATTAACATATGCGGCTGAAAACGTTTACTTGAGAACTGATGACATTCGAAAAACAGGTATTCCAAGCTGAGGACACACTAATTAATACACTATAAAAACTCTTCGGAAACGTTTCTGAAAAATACGGGCAGCGAAAAATACTTTGTTTTTATAAATACTTCTTGAAATTTTGGAAATGTATTGGTTTCTGAAGATTCAAAAGACAATGGCACACGCTATTCGGAGTTTCGGATAACTCAGAAGATAATATTATATTTTCGTTCGTAGTTATAGTATATTTTCATAAAATAAGAAACATTGGTCATTTTTTACAGTGCAAGATTTTTCGGGAAAGATTTTTCCCTGCACTGTAAAAAATGGTCAATGTTTCTTATTTTATGAAAATATGGTATAATCTTCTGAGTATTCCGAAAAGCGTGTTCCATTGTCTTTTGAATCCCCAGAAACCAATACATTTCCAAAATTTAAAGAATTATTTATAAAAGCAAAGTATTTTTTGTTGCCCGTATTTTTCAGAAACGTTTCCGAAAAGTTTTTATAGTGTATTAATAAGTTTCCTCAGTCTGGAAAACCTGTTTTTCGAATGTCATCAATTCTCAAGTAAACGTTTTCAGCTGCATAAGTTAATTTATACATGAAAGAATAAAGAAATAATCTTAATTTTAATGACAATGTTAACGCTGTTAATTTTGCATGTTAGCCTGTTAAACATATTTGTTGAACATGAAAATGTTTACTTGAGAATGGATAGCAGCGGAAAAAACTATATTCCGGGCTTATAAAACGGATTAATACACTGAGGTTTCTAAAGATAAATAAACACTTTTCAGAATTATGGTTAACAAGGATGACTTTATATTATATATTTATTCGTGATTAAATTATATTTCCGTAGATAAAGAAACATTTGTCATTTTTGGCAGTGTAAAGACCAAATTGTAACGGAATTTTTGGTGTATCCGTGTACCACATACTACCTTTTCAATACGGAACATTCTGTAGTAAACGTCAATAACATAAAAATTATATGTTAAGATGCCGGACATACAGACAAATCGACTTCATAAACGCTTTTCAACAATGGTGATAAGATTTTGTTAAAAATATCAATAAATTTATTTTACTACTTATTAAAAATTTTCAGTTGTTACTCTTCCAATAATGAATAGACTTAAAATAGAAAAATAGCCAACTAAAAGTTTATTATTTTAAAGCTTGGGTTATTATTTGAAATAATTTGAATACTTTAGAAGAGAAAAGTAAAAATATTTTAAATATGAACACGTAGTATTTATTTGTGCATTAAGTTCGGATAATAAAGGAGATTTTCTTGGTGCCTGGCATTACACTTGCTGTACCTTAGTCTATGTGCGTAAATATTATTACAAAAATATATTGATTTATTAATCAACTAAACTTCTCTAAAGTTCACTACGTATGTGATTCACATTTAGTCAGTGTGACGGATTGCGCTCTTAGTAACTATTCAAAACAACAAATTCACAAGGATATACAAATTTATCAAATTAGTTTCATGCCAAATCTAAAATTTTAAAGATAAATCAGTTTTTAAAAAAAGAAGATGTTCGCAATTCGAGATCGATTTTTTGCACTATTCTTTTAGATTCAACTTAGTTTTAAAAATGGTAATTATTAAAAAAATTAATTATTTGAAAGTTTTTCTTCTAATTAAAAAAAGTCTTGTTTAATTTAAGAAAAACCAAAATTCCGAAGAGCGTGAGCAATTTAATAATAAAAACGTACACCGATCCAAGACAATTTGTTTCAAGAAAAATTCGTTTAACGTTTTTGATCAGCCATTTTGCCATCTTAAAACCAATCCGTTAAAATGATTGCCACGATTTTAAATTTTTGGGTGGAACGAAAAAAAAAAAAAAGATGGTATTTTCTAGAGACTTTAAGAATTCAAAAGTTTCAAAAATATAAATTTTGCAATTTTCTGAGAGAACTTCCCATTAATGTTCCGCGGGTTTATGGAGTTGGTTCTGTGCCATAAAAATTAGTGACATAAAACTAGGTTTATTATAAATATGTTTATTTTCATCAAGCGTTTCTTTATTAAATTAAGGGATAAATTTTCTGTTACCTTAGAGCTTTATATAGCGTTTTAAAACTATGTGATATGTACTAAATACAATGTACGTTTTGAATATCTTGTAAAAATGTAATGATAAATGGAAATGAAATGTTTAAATTTAGTTATGTGCAGGGGAAAGACATTTCTTATTGTATATTATTGTATCCAATTTTACAGAATTTTTACCTATTATATTTTCATCAGGACTGAAACTGCGCGTATAATCGTCCAGATGGTTTAAATGGTAAAGCACTTGGTGCGCTATACTAGGGTATCTGGGTTCGATCTCCGGTCTGAACACATTTTTCACTCTGTTGTTTATGCGTTGTTTAGTAAGGTGAAAATTAATTCACTTCCTTTGTTAGAACTGTTACGGTTCTAATTATTTTTATTATAGTGCATTATTGTGATGTATTTTGTATATTATACATTATTTTAATGATTGGACAGATATGTGATTACTAATATCGCTGTAAAAACATTTAGTAGATTATTATGAATTTAAAAGAATTTACTGAATTTTTAATAAGTTAAACGTTGTAACATAAAATGCTATAAAAATTGTTATCATGAAGATTAGTTTAAAATATTAAAATTGAAATACTTTAAGGAAACTATAACATACGCAATTTTCTTGTTTAAATTGACAATATATGTTGAATTTGGATAAATTGTATTTAATCCACGTTCATATTTACTGAAAAAAAGTTCATCCATGCGAGATAACAATGAATGCACGTAAAATAAAATGTCGGCAACACCAGAAAATGAAAATGCATATTTTTTTTAATAAATGAGTATTCTAGAAATTAGCTCTTATTAATGTGTATATTAGTGGAAACCCTTTTTAATTTTGTTGAATTTTAAATTATTATTTTGTAATTTAAACGATGCAAATATAAAACAAAACTGTGAAATGATAATAATAACTTTAAAACGTTCTTAAAAATGCCTTGCCTGTGTTGAAAGTTGTAGTGTTAATTTCATACTCAACATTTAGATTAAAACAAAGGAAATTTACTCTTAAAATGCAGCAACGTCGAAAAGAAATCTTCTAAGCCAATTAATTTAATCCTTCGTTGCACGCAATTTGGTGATTAGAATAAATTAATTTCTTTTAATTGTGACTGCGCTGATAATAAAATTTAAATGAACTTTAACATATAAAACTGATTTAAATTTCGTGATTTAACAATAAAATTAAAATTTATGACGCAAAACACTAAATAAGAAATAAATTTCCAACTAAATTTTAACTGGCACCTATTAATTATCAAGACCTTATGTGTTGTGCAATTTATTTATAAACAATCTATAATAGAATTTTAACTATAAATATTTAAAGAAAGATTTATTTTAATGATTCGTGACCGAAAAGTTTAATTTATGAATTCTTCATATCCAACATAAAAATATGAAACAAAATTTTAAAGGGAATATAACTTTATAACAATCTTTGAAAAATATGTATGTCTATTATAAATATTATTGTGTTGATTTCATACGCAAGAACTAGATTAAAAAAATCATCAAGCAAAAATATTTTATAAGCAATCAGTGTTTATTTTAAAATCCACTCGCAATTTCATGGTTGCAATTTAGGTACTTCCAAAGTATTTCCATTAAAATGTGCTAAATTAGCTTGGGTCCCGATTATTGAAAAATCACCGCTTTGATTTACGCTTGATGGAAATACGAAGCGCAATCTAATGAATTTATTTAAAAAATATGTTTTGCCCTTTCTCTTTTTAAAGATATAGCAACAGGAAAGAATAAAGCATCATTTAAACTATATTGTGAGGATTTCTATTTTGCTTTTTCAACGTATAATCGTAATTAAATTAATATTAAACTGTTATATGATCAAAGAGTGATTTTTAATAATATATTAGACTGTTTATATTTCAATTATATTTTGTACTTTTAAGTATTTGAAATATTTCATTTTTGTATTTTTCACAGCCAGTTGGCCTATTTTGGAGAGAGTGTTTTCGCGCATAATTAAACCCATTGATTTGTAACTTGTAAATAATTGTAACCATGGAGTTTATTTGGAGATTTATCACCTGTGGCCCGTTAACGGAAAAATGCTTTAAAATAAATTTATTTAATTATATTTAATTTCTAAAATTGTGTAAAATGCTGTTTTGTCATCGGAAACACATCATTTACACTTGTGTAAATATTTTGTTTTTAAATTCTGGCCTCTCATACTCTCAAAATATATTTCGTCAGAAACCGTAAAAAATACAGACAGCAAATTGCCGGAACACCCTGTGATTGGAAGAGATTTTTCTGTTATTTGAAGAAGTTTTTGTCTTGTGACTGGAGAATGTCAAGAAAATTTGACCTTCGTTTCTTGAATTTTCCGTGTTTTGAAGGAAAAAATCATACGTAAAAATTCAGTTTCTAATACGGAAAAGTAAGACGCAGCACAGTTGCCGGTACACCCCTATGGTTTGAAGAAATTGCAGACTTAGATTGTTGAATATCAGATATATTTTATGTTAGATTGGTGAGTTTTCCGTATTTTGCGGGAAGCGAAGCAAATCAAAGCGGAAATTTTTGTGTTTTAACGAAAAAATGCAACGAAAAAATTTGTTCAATTCGCGGATTTTTTTTTTTTTTTTTTTTTAAGAGTGCAGAAACTAAGGGATATATTACGAATTAAATATTTACAGACAACAAACAAGTTCAGTTAAATAAAAGAATGCAATAATAAAATGATTATAATATTAAAACATTTTTTGAAAAATCTGTATGTCCCACTTAAAAATTGTTGCGTTGATTTCATACTCAACAATTAGATTAAAAAGATGAAATTTTAATTTTCAAGCAAAAACATTAAAAAGAAATCTTCTAAGTCCCTTAATTTAAACCTTCGTTGCACGCAATTTGGTAATTATAATAAAATTAATTTCTTTTAATTGTGACTGCGCTGATAATAAAAGTTAAATGAACTTTAACATATAATACTGAAATAAATACTATGATGTAAAAAAACGCAAAAACTAAGACGCGGAACACTAAATGAGAATATTAATGCTTTCTTAGTTGCAATATTTATATTAGTTAGCTAGTGACTGTAAAGAAAATAAACGAAAAAAGATAATTTATTTCCCAAATTATTTAATTCCCAAATGTTTTTGATATCTCATAATATATTAAATTGGATATAATGAGGATACTTAGCTTAAAATAAGAATTAAGAGAATATTTTAGAAAAATATCCAGTTAAAACTGATAGAGATTTAAAATAAAATAGATGCTTTTGAGTTAAAGTTTTTTAGAAATTCGTATTTTTCATTTTATCTTATTTCTTTAGATCAGAATTTTCAATAGTTGAATTTTAATATCGTATTTGTTTCATGTTTCTTTATATTTTTCATACATAGTTCAGTGTTAAAAATTAATAAATGAAATAGTTAAATATTAATAACTATTGTTAAGAATTATTAAAAAAAACTATTTTTAATCATTTATAATTGAAAGTTTTAATAATTTAGTCACAGTTAAAAATATATCGAAACAACAATTTCTATTAAGTATATCAAAAATAACTATTTCATATTTCATGTTACTTTCATAAACAATTTACAATTTAAAAAAAGAAATATTCATTATTAAAATAAAACTACAATTTGCTTTAAAGTACGTTTTCCGTTATATGTCAGGTAGGTTTTATTTCTTCAGATAAACAATTTAACTGTTGAATATTAATATAAGAATTGCTTGATATTATTTTTATTTTTCATTAAATTACTGAATATTAAAAATATTAAAATTATTTTTAACATTCGTTTATATATTTGTTTATTTATTCGTTTTAACATTCGATTATTTTTCAAAGACATTATAAGAATAAAATTTTAATAGATAAACCGTATGATACTTTTGTTATATTTTTTATTTGTTTTGCGGTAATTGGATGTTAAATTTTAATAAAAGCATAATTATTTAGGAAAATTTCATAGAACAGAATTGAAAATTTAGATTTAAATAAAACAGACGTCGCACAAAAAACATATATTTATTACAGCGAGGAAAAACGTTTGAGTTCATGAAATTTGCGCTGAAAATCAAACAAAATACAATTAAAAGGATGTATAGAAAACATAATAAAACTATAACTAATTTAGATAATTTTAATACTTAAACTCATATTTAATACTGTGCTACAAAGCATTGCAAATATATAATAATTAAAAAAGGATATTGGCTTATAAAATGAATCTGCTGATAAATAACTGTAGATAAATTGTGGTAAGTATGAAAATGTTAGTGAATAACTTTATTTTAAACACTTTTCTTGTAAAAAAGCAATATATTCAATATTTGTAATATACATAACAATTAGAAAGTGACAAAGACGAAAATAAATAAAAGAATGAAAGAATATTTTAAATTTTAAAATCAGGTAAACTCCCAAAGGATCTGCTGATAATTTTATTTACAAATAAAATGGAATTTTTAAATGAAAATGAAAAGTATGATTAAAATTTATAAAAATATTTTCCCTTGAGGTATAGATGGTTTTTGGAAATAAAGGGAATAATTAAGAGTTAATATAGTCTAGACATTCAGTCTATCGTATTATATCATAAATTATTTCTGTTTTGAATATATAAATTTTTAATAATACAATAATAATATGGAATATATTTCTTATGTTTTTTTTTTATTTTTAACATTATAAATTTAATTGAAAAGTTCATAAACAATTTTAATAAGGAAATTAACATTTTTTATCAGATAAATAAACTGATTCATATTTAGTATTTGTTTGATGAATAATTAAATATTAATTGCTTACCAAATCATTCATTAATAATTTGGAAAAAATACTATTTATCCAGAAAGGCGTTTTCTCATTATATGTGTCTATTTATTCCTTTTTGGAAGATAATGTAAAGCAAAATTCACAGAAAATTTGGTAAGTCATTAATGTTCCTTTTAAAATTGATTGAAATTTATTTAATTGGAATATTATTCATTTTTTTGAAAAAAAATGATTTAGAAAAAAATTTAATAGAAGTATCATGGTAATTTCTTGTTTATTTTTTTTTATTTTTTTTATTTTTTTTTTTTTTATTTATTTTTTTTTTAATGTTAAACGTTTAATAAATCAGTCGGTATTGAGAAAAAATACAAAGCAAAAAATCTAAAATATTTAATAATCTCGCTTTGTAAGATTTTCTATTGTGAAAACTGTGTAATTTGATTTGATCACCAACGATGCAATCATTCTCTGGATACCATAAACAGGTGGACAAATTTCTAAATTTAAAACAGCCATATTTGTAGCGCTTTTAAAGAACTCGAATTTGACATCCCTAAGAAGTAGTGTCAATATATCCCAATTTACCGAATCGGGTAATACCTACGAGCTGGTGAAACGTGCGTCGGAAATCGAGATCAGACATAATTAAATTCATGTTTCTGAAAATTTAGGAAAAGTAGAATAACATGTTAACTACAATATGGTTTAAACTTATGCAATATTTTGAAATTTCTCTTTAGAAAAAAAAAATATTTAAAGAAATTAAAAAAAAAAAAACGAATCAGTTACAATATAGCTGCAATAGGCTGCCATTATCGCTCTTTACAAGTACCTAAAACAAAAATCTGTTTTACAAAAGTAATTTGCTGATTTAAAATACCGATAGAAGAATGATGTTCAGTACGAAAATAGTGATAAGACTCATTCTACATATGCTTTCATAGTTCTAGCATGTCTTATTTACGGCTGATGTTGAGAGGCATTCTTTTGAAATTCGTTCTATTTATTTACTTTTTTGTAGTTTTCATAGGTTTTTCCTTTATAAATTAATTATAGTTCCACGCGAAAAACCTCAAGAACTGTACGTTGCAATTATTAAATTTGAACCAAACATTATAAATATGCACTGATTGCATATTTTTAGATCAAAATGGCTTGTAGGGAGAGAAAAGAGCGAGGGATTTAGAGACTAACAACGAAACTAATCATCGATAAATTAAACTGTTTAACTACTGGATAACAAGCAACAAATTTAATTAGGATTAATGCTTCTTTTTAAATGCCGAATTTAGATATATTTGCCACATTTTCACACAGTTCTTTTTTTTAAACATCATTTAATTTTATATCTCTCCAATGAAAAAAAAATAAAAAGATTGTTTTTCACCCAATTTCATAAATGGTCGTCTAAAATTTGATTATTTTAAGCCGCATTTTATTCAGTGTTTCTGTATGGAAATTATAAATTTAACCTAAAAAATACTATTTCTTCGGCTGTACTGATGGATCATTCCAGTATGATGAAATACATTCATTTTTTCAGGGCAACAAACTTGCATATTCATTGCATCTTTTTTATCGCTTATTGTAAAATAAGACCAAAAATAAAACCTGCAGAAATACAGTAATTAAAAAATGTCAAATAGAGGAGCAATGATAATTATTGTTATTGAAATAAAATTCGAAAATTATGTTTCACGTTTACACAGCATAGGTACGAAAAATCGCAACTAAAGTTTTCAGATTGTATCTGTCTTGTTTATGTGAAACATATACATTGAGAAGACGATGTATCAACAAATTCAAACCTAGTAAGCCATAAACAAAACTGCAAGACTTATTAAGATTTACATATCGCCAATATCCATTTTTTATTTGATCTTATGTTTTAATTTACAAATTAAGAAAAAAATGTTTATACTTGCAATAAAAAACATTTTTGTACATGTACAAAAAATTTAACTATATATATACATATATATTGCAAATCGTTTACGCTTTTCGTTATGCATGCAACAATTTACGAGTTTCACTTCAGAGATTTTCATTTTAATCTAAAGAGATCAGGATGATCATCTAGAGATGGTCTGAGTCTCAGACGTTCAAATTCACTAAGCTTTCGTCACACTTAGCTACTAATTTCATTAAAAACATATATATGTTGGTTTTGTGAATTTTTCATAGAAAATCTGATTTGCGACAATTGATCAAATTCCTTACAAAAATAGTACAAAATATGTTGCAAACATACTTTAAAGCTTTTATGAGACGTGCATGGTATAAATTTCAAGTTGTATTTTTCATAAATAAATAAAACAATAAAATATCATTATTAATGTTTCATCACGTCACGATATACAAATATTTTTTTTTAAATATTTAAAAAGAAAAATGTAAATTCTCTGAGAACTTTTTTAATAGTTTTTGTTTTCAAATTCGCGCTACTGTAAATCAGAAAAGATCAGAAAGTATTTTGTTTCCTTGCACTGCTAAATTAAATTTTCAAATTAAGAAATTCTAACTTTTTTCATTTGATTAGGTTACATACGCATATTTACCAAAAAATACAGTCATAAATAACAAGATAGATAGCCAAATGAATTTTATGAGTCTGAACCCATAATTCTCACCCCCAAAGAAAAAGTATATATACCAAAAACTTCAATGAGTATCGTGCACCATTATAAAAGACCAACGACAAAAGCAGCGGACAAAAGTGCAAAATAGTTCTCTCAGAATAAGTACTCTCAGATTGGCAATTTTTTGTCTAATATGGGACCCACTTTACAAAAATTAGAAATACTAGCATGAAGTTGCGCACTGATACAAATAAACAAATACTAGGTTTAAGATAATAGCAGAAAACTGTTTTGTCTCAAATCCTCTCTAGCAATCACTTTTTTATATTCCTATTCGGTACTCTGATATATGAATGTATTTAATTTAAGTAAAATTGACATATTTTTTATTTGATATACTTAATTTGTTGTGGAAAAAAATGCATAAAGATACTATTTTGATATTCGTATGCTTGGTTTTTACATGTATTTTAAACACAAAATATACACACGAATAAATTTAATTGATAAAACTAATAAAATGTTTGAGCCATATAAGAACAAAACTTTTACATATTAATTCAATGTAATTTTATTTTATTTTCTGTTTAAATCTGACTCTTTATTTTTTAGAACTATAAAAAGATAATACTCTAAATAAGTCAAAAAACATTTCATAAATATGTATATTTATTGAATTTAAAACATTTTAATGTTTTTAATTTTTGATGAAATCTGATGTTTTAATTATATTATAAAAATTATCTACTTAATGAATGTCGTGTAAAGTAATGCAGACTTTTAATGGTATTTTTATTAGTCTTTAAATAATATAAAATATACAATATGAACATTTAAACGCAAAAATAAGTACTTACCATATTATATTTAACCCCTTAATCGTCGCGCTCTTTAAGTGTAAGCTACTTTATAATAATTCAGATTGCTTGATTACCACCAGTTTTTTAAGTAGAAATATTTGGTTTATTTAATAGGCAGATAAAATAATGCGAGAATAAAGCCAATTATACTATTTTAAAAAACTGGTGGGAATGAAACAATCTGAATAAAACAGGCGTAGCCTACACTGCCCGTGAATGTCTCGGGCACGACGATTAAGGGGTTAAATACTTCACTTATTTTATTTTAGATCTTTTCTTATTAAAAAAAACGTCAGTTTTGCAAAAAAAATAAATACATAAATAAATAAATAAAATAAAATAAAAAGCGCAAATTTAGCCTTCCTTTATGTCAAAATATACACCATTCCATTGCATTTATAAAACATTTCATTAATCATAAACGCGAAAAATTCATCTTCAATTGCTTGGGAAAATGCATGAATAAAGCAGATTCTTTTATTATACAGAAATAAAATTTGAAATTTAAAACTTGTATATACATTATTAAATTTAACGCACATTACATTTTTCTTTTTCTATTGAGAGAGAGAGAGAGAATTTAAAAATTTATTAACATTTAAGTTTTCTAGAAAAGTTGTTTAATTTTCTTGTCATATTTTGAAATGAGTGATTTATTTATGTTATAAAAAATTCATATGATTAGATTATGACACGAAATCACCAATATATTTAAAATATATAGTAGTGGTATCTATAGTCTATTGTTTGCATGAAGTAGGAATGATTCAAATTAAAACAATAGTATATAGTAAATTAAAAAAAATAGCAGAAAACAGATAACAATAATTAGAAATTTTCAAATCAATGTATTCACACAACGTAGGGAAGTGAATTATAAAAATGTTCTTTTGATGTTTTATATTGTTAAAAACTAAAACAAAAAGGAAAAAAATGAAATTTTTTTATTTAAATTGACGTAAGTACTCTTAAATCTTTTTAGGAAAATTTGCAAATTTCTGCTATTAATCTTCGGAGTCCTAAAAGCGTAATTGTGTATTGTATATATAAAATAGATTAGTGATTAATGATAATTAACTATCCTAAAATCATTTTACTCGAAACGTTCATTTGACGCTATATAGTGTTAAAAATTAAAAAAAAAAGAAAGGGAAAAAATTGTTATTGAAATTAACGTAAGTACTCTTAAATCTTTTAAAGAAAATTTGCAAATGTCTGTTATTAATCTTCCGGGTCCTAAAAAGTTTATATATAGAGTAGATTAATTATTAATGATAATTAACTATCCAAAAATCATTTTAATCGAATCATCAAATATTTTGTGTGCTGAAATTGCTGGTCATAATAGCATTAGTTGCACATATCTTTTGTTTTATTTAACATGATTACAACGTTTAAGGCATCGCGTCTTAAAAATATAGATTTATATTGCACATTTTGCATATAACTTTGAATTATTTTATAAGAATATATATGTTTTTTCGTAAAAAAAAACTCAAATAAGGTTAATCTTTTTTTTAAAGATGTGCTACATAGTTTTGTAGAAAATAAAAATGTTTCATAAAATTAAATATATTTTTAAAATTAAAACGTAATCTGCAATGTGAATAAAGTATCAGGCGTATTCCGACAATAGTGATTAATTTTTTCTGAAACGAGCTGCAGAAAAATTAATTCCCACTTTAAAATGTCAAGAATATAAATATCAAAATAAGGTTGACAATCTTGATTATTAGTTTAAATATTTTCTCTCTTTTAAATCTTTCACATTAATTTTGAGTAATAAATAAACAGATTAAATCGTTTTAATATTGAATATAAAAAACAAAAATAATATAAATCATACGAATATAGTCTAGATATTCCGTGAAACGTTAAGTAGTAAATAAAAACCTCACATAAATTATATATTATAAAATCCAATGATAGTCCTTCAAATATGTATATTTATTTAAATATTTAAAATTAAAAAAATAGTATCAATCATTTTTATTATATAAAGTGTAAAATATTACATTTCTATCTGTTATCATAATTTCTGAAAGAAGTTTACTTTATTTTTTACCTTATAATACATGAATTATCGTATTTCCAATAAATTGAGTACACACTATAGGACTACAAACGTTAAGTATAAATAAAACCCTCACATAAATTCCATTTAAAAATTCTTATTTTATAAAATCCAGTGATCGTCCTTCAAATATGTATATTTATTAAAGTATTTTTTTAAAAACAGTAACGAAGTTTTTTTTAATATATAAAGGGTAAAAGATTACGTTTCTGTCTCTTATAATAAGTTCTGAAAGAAGTTTATTTTATTTTTTGACCTCATAATACATGTATTATCGCATTTCTAACAAATTGAATACACACTATAGGACCACAAACGTTAAGTACAAATAAAGCCGTCAAATAAATTCTATTTTATGAATCTAATTTTATAAAATCCTATGATCGTCCTTTAAATATGTACATTTAATAAAATATTTAAAATTATAAAAAAAAAAAATAGTTGCAAAGTTTTTTTAATATATAAAGTATAAAATATTACGTTTCTGACTCTTATAATAAATTCTGAAAGAAATTTATTTTATTTTTTTACCTCATAATAAATGTATTATCGTATTTCCAACATATTGAGTACACACTATATGACTACAAAATTAGGAGTATAATTTTGCTTATTCAAAAATTTCATTGAGATCATTTGACATTCAAGTTAAAAGAAACTTCCGTTAAGCGAAAGTTGTTAGTTTATTATGTTATATATTTATAAAATTTGATGCATATTTTGGAAAAAGAATATTTCTAAAAAATAAACTGAAATGCAAAATACACCGCTGTAAATCAAAATATATCGATTTCATTTGTGATCGAGAATGTATTAATACTATCAACTATGAACTACAAGTTTTACTAAAGATTCACAACACCACTCACCAACTTCTTTCGGCAGTGGATCATCATCCTCTATTGCTAACTGGCACACAGTTAATTGGAAAATAGAAAACATTAAAATCAGTTCACACATCATAATTATTAGTTTATGCAACATTTTAATAGACATATTTCTTTCTTTTTTTATGTTTAAAAAAATTAGTTTCGGATATAGAATAAACTAATATTTAAATTTGTATTTTTGGCATCTTTTGTGGTCTTTAAGAGTTTCTGATATATCCATATCAATAAAGAAAAAATCGAAACTGTGAAATTCTTTCTTTCTTCGACTGTAATGAAATTTATGTAACTTGCTTTCCTTGCTTTGCCAAGCGATCCGCTCGCAAGCACTTCTACATCCGATGTGACGTAAATTCAGTATTTCTCTCCAGGGTTGCTGTGAAAGTTTCCTCTCGCCAATAATTCGCCAAGCAGAGCCAAAGTTAAATAAAATACATTAAACTGATTGGAATATTTTGTTTCTTAATAACAGCGGCATAGAGTTTTAGATATTATTCATTAAACAAAAATGTTTTAGCAATTAAAATAAAATGATAATCTTAAGATTTTTATCTAAATATTTATCATCAATTTAGAGGAGTAATTTTAATAAACGGTGAGATAAAAAAGAAAAGAAGGATATCATAATTGTTATGATCATGAATATTGGTATGATAAGAAGTCAGACAGTTCTCATTATGTTAATGGAATAATTTTTGTTATGCTTCATAAAAAAAGTTGAAATATACATAAGGATAATAATTAGCTGATTTTAATTAAATGCTCTTGATATTCTTTAACTTTTATTTGTTTTTAATAATAGTATTTCTTTCGTCAATTTTGCAGCAATTCTTTATTTACTATGCAATTTCTGGACTTTTTTTTTCATTCGTGAATAATAAATTATAAGCTATACGGTTATTTCTAATATGAAAGAAAATCAGGTTTGTTTTTTTTAATTCTAAGACATATTTGTGTACCTATTATACATTTTTCTATTAAGATTTGTGGAATATATTATATTTTAGAATATAGTATGCTTGTGTATATTGCATTTTTATAATTAATTCACCATGTATACGATTTTTTGAGGTGACAATGTTTGAATATTTCCTTAAACCATTGACGACGACTTATTTTACACTTCTTTTAATACTTCGATACCAGTTGACAACAGTTTTCCCATACTGTTATTTTAACTGATTGAATCTCTGATAGTTTCACATTAGATAATATGATTTTTTTTTACTAAGATACTGGTGTTCATATTTAAAAGTTTCGTATGACTTAAATGGTAACTTTTCGTACCAACCGGCATTAATGAGTTAATACAGATATTAAGTAATTTTGCCCAAGATAAATAAACATAACTGCAAAAGGAAGACATTTAAGGAATTAATGATATTATTTTTTGTCTAAAAATTTAAATTCAATGAAGATAACAAAAACAAAAGGATTACAAAAGTATTTGAGTGCATTTTCATCTATTGCCGAAAATTTCTAAAATTAAATTTTCTAACCGAACTGAAATTTAGCATGCTAAGTAGTCTACCTGCAAATATATACCTCATTTAAAGGACTATAAAACATAATTATACTACTTCTTTTCATTATGGAAGGTATTTGCTAAAACTGGATTTTTAAATATGGTATATGTTCTCCAAATTATTTACTTGTATAGCTTCGTTCTCTTGAAGTTTCGTTACAGTTTACTACATGAGTTGGAAAGTGTTTAATAATCTTTGCTTTCCATGGTTTTTCATTCTGTTTTTTTTTTTTTTTTTTTTTTTTTCAAATACTAAAATGCATTTCTGTACCGCAAAATTTTTAATAACAATTTCGAATATCGAAATTAGTTATTTTTGAAAGTTTCTTTATTTAATTAAAAGTTCACAATAATTAATTTAACAAAAATTCTTCCCACCCTCTAAATAATTGTTTAAGTTGTTGTTTAATTTTCAGATGCTTGCGTTATTTGAATCCGGTGTAAAAAAAAAAAAAAAATTGAGATGATTTATTGCCAGAAGAAAATGATTAGATGTTTAGTTCAATCTTGAACAATTTTTTTCAAATTTATTTAAAATAACATTTTATATACGGATAAAATTATTTCGCTTTTTAAATAGTCATTTTATAATTAATTACTTAAACTCTATTTCCCTTCATTATGGTAATAAAACATGAAATTCAAAAAGAACGAAATTTTAGTGGTAATTAAATTTTATATACATGTAATGCATCAAATGTTATTTTTAAGAAAAAAGGAGAATTAAGAAAATAATTTTATAATTTCAATAGGCAAAAAACAAATATAGCGATTAAATGTTAACTAAGAAAATTTAACTATGAATGAGGTTAAATATTTTAGGAATTAAAGTATATTGATAAAAATAAACTTTGAAAAGTATATGTATAAAAATCATACTATAATTTATTGCAAACAACTAATTAATTAGTTTGACTTTTCTGAAGAAATTGATTTTGGTACTATTGATTTTCGGAAATGTTTCTGAGTAGTTTTTGTAGTTATTAATTAGTTTTGCCAAACAGAAGTTTCAGTTTTTAAGATGCTATCAATTTTCAAGTAAACATTTTCATGCTCAACAACAGACAATTAGTATAATTTACAGACAACATGCTAAATTAACTGCATTAACATTAAAATAAAAAATAATACTATTTTGTTACCTTTGCATGTATAAATTCAATTATGCAGCTGAAAATGTTTAACTGAGAATTGATAGCGTCGTAAAAATTGATAGTATAATTTAAGAAAGCTGAGAAGTACACAATGCTAAAAGGTGTAAATTAACAACATAATAAATACACAGTACAATAACTTTTATTAGGTTGTTTGACATGTTTCGGCTCACTCTGAGCTATTTTCACAAACAAATGAGAATATTCCATAATTGCACGTTCTGTGAAGTTATTATTTAAAATGCTATCATTTAATTTTCATGTACTTTTTAAAAATTACGCACGTTATCCTTTATTTTTACTTGGTTGTTTATTTTCATATCTGTAACCATGGAGTAACTCCAGCCACAATTTCGGTAACTTAAAAGATGCTGCTTCGTTAAATATTGTTTTTTTTTGCGTATTAGTATATCTATGGTTTCTCTTATTATGGATGGATAGTATAGACTGGAGGAAAAATTATTTTACCTTCATTGAAATTTATTTGGATGGTTTCTTCTTGATATAATCTTGACAGGGTTCTGGTTTTTCTATTATACTTAATATCAGCTATACATTCCTTTTTTCTGTAACTAAATTTCCTGCTGGCCATGCCAATATAGTAATTCTTAGATCCGTCTTCTTTAATAAAAGGTATTTCATATACTCCTGAATAATCCTCAATATTAATTGGGTCAATTTTACTGCAAATGATATTCTTTAATTTCTGAAGGGGTTTGGCTATTAAGCAAATATTGAAACGTTTAAGTCTGTATTTTAATTTTTCAAAAAAGCTTGTAAAATATTGAAGAGTATAGAGTTTGTTTTTTTGCGAATCAACTTTGTTTTCTGGTTTCTTATTATTGGCGATATCCATGATTAATTTATTAATATGGTGTACCTTAAATGATAGCATTTTAAATAATAACTTAAAAAATTGTGCAATTTATGGTATAATCACACTTGTTTTTAAAAAATGGCTCGGAATGAGACGAAACATGTCAAACAACCTAATAAAAGTTAACTTACTGTGTATTTATTATGTTGTTAATTTACACCTTTTAGCATTTAAAAGAAATATATTAGTACAAGGTGTTATAATTTATTATACTGAAAAATACACTATTAAAATTACTCGGGAACGAATTCAAAAATCATTGGCAGTAAATGAAACTTTGATTTTATAAATGCTCCTTTAAATCTCAAAAATATATTCGTTTATAAGGCTTATAAAGATAAACAACGCTTTTCCGTATCATCGGTAAACTCGGTAGAGGTTTTTACGTATTTTCGCTTATGATTATATTATATTTTCACATATTTAGAAACACATGTATTTTTACACAGTGCAGATTATGCGTGTACTACATAAAATATTTTCACTTTCAGAAACATCGCGCAAAAATATACTGCAATTATTTATCACTGTGTCTTGCAACGAATAATTTCTACATTTAAAATAATTTAAGATTTTTTCCCTTATTAATACTTTGAGGTTGGATGTATTGATTCAGTACAATTTGTATTAGTAATATTAAATTTTTACAATAACTTGTAAGT
This sequence comes from Maratus michaelseni, assembly GCA_963931845.1. Lineage (NCBI taxonomy): Eukaryota > Metazoa > Arthropoda > Arachnida > Araneae > Salticidae > Maratus > Maratus michaelseni. The sequence goes on from OZ007588.1 coordinate 299,184,023, forward strand.
ATATTTTTCCGTGTGTGATAGTTTAAAGCACATTGCGCTGAAAAAATCCAAAACATTAAAAATCAAAATAAATGTTTCTTGATCTAGCATAAAGAATTTTGAAGATATAATCTCTACAGAGGTACGACAAGTGTTGATTTATCTACAGATACTTCAGAATTAAATAGCGTTTGGCGATTCGAAGAAGAATTTCTAAAACAGATGTAGCTTTTGTTGCCCGTAATTGTCGGAATCGTTATAGTTGTTTTTACAGTGAATTAATCAGTTTTCTTAATCCGATAGCAATACGAAATACTGGTTTCTCGAATGCTATCAATACTCAGATGCGTAACCGAATTTATGCGTGTAATAAAAACAAATTAAAGTTCATTTTACGCTATTGACTCATCATATTTTTCTGTAAAACATAGTTTTCGAACATAAAGGCATTTCTACTACCCAAACTTCCTTTTTTTTAATTGAAATAAAAATACCTTGAACAAGAAGTTCTGAGTAATAAATGAAATCAAGTATGTAAAACATAGAAACAATATACGTACCTAAGATTTTTTATTAAATATTTTTTCGGTTTCCATGTATGTCTTTTCTCTCGTTTACAAAAGTAGACTAGCCAAGTATGAAGGTGTACATTGAGAATTGATAGCATTCTAAAAACCTATATTTCTTGTTTATAATTGTTAAGAAAATTTATAACTAGTTTGTACATACTACTCGGAAACGTATTCGAAAATCACTGGCAGCAAAAGAAACTTTTGTTTAAGAATGTTTTCTTAAATCTCGTAGGTTGCTGTAGGTAAAGTAATACTTTTAACAGTGGTAACTTTTAAAAGGTTACATTATATTTTTATTAACATTGTTGTAAAATCAAGAAACGTTTATTTTCTTTTCCGCTTAACAGCAATAAAATATCAATATGTATTTTTGTCATACAAAGCAGACACCTATAATTTATAATATGTAAAATGCAATTATTTACAAATAACATTTCTGAAACATAAACTATTGATAATGAAAATAGCTTAAAATTATCAGTGATAAATGAGGCACATATCTTGACGTAAGATATACAGATGAATCCTTTTTTCTTCTAAAAAGAAAGTGCCTAACGCTGCGCTGCGCAGTCGCTGCCGCTGCCGTAATTGGATTATTGTGAAGTTTTCATTTTAAACCACTGCCAATGGCGTCTCGTGGGTTATTTAAATGAGGGTTCACAACCACAATAGAAAATTACGAAAATAAAATATGTAAGTACGACTTAACATGCTGGTTAAAATACATTTGTATTGTCACAAGTTAGATAAAAAGAAAGGGTCCAGTTAAACTGAAAGCATTGACCTCACAGGCTATTCACTCTAATTGTACATTATAAGCCCCTCAAAAAATAAAGAAATTGACAATATATTAAGGGGGGGGGGCTCATCATCAGGGAAGAGCATTATCACAATGAACCTATATACAAAATTTGAAGAAAATCAGATAATTCTGCACGAAAAAACCCATTTATCTAAATTAAGGGGATCAGCCTCCGCCCCCCTTTATACTTAACCAATGAACCCCCAAAAGTAACCAGTTAAGGGCCTTATCACAATGAACCTATATACAAAATTTGAAGACAATCGGATAATTCTGCATGAAAATCCCATTTATCTAAATTAAAGGGGGGGGGGGTTAGCCCCCGTTCCTTCCTTTATACTTAACCAATGAATCCCCAAAACTAATCAAGGAAGCGCCTTATCACCATGAACCTATAAACAAAATTTCAAGCAAAACGGTTATTTCTGTCAAGAGTTATTTCGTTACGTACATACGTACATACATACATACGTGCATACAGAACCGGCGGGCACATTAGCTCTCAGGCTTTGATAGCCTGTGCGCTAAAAAGCATTGCAAATATAAGAAATAAACACGTACTCATTAAGGAAAAAATTGTATAATTTTACTTTCAATAAAAGACAGTACAGTATGGAAGATAAAAAAAGAGAATACCCAATCTATATTATTCGCCAAACTCTTGCAGAGAAAATGAAAAATAGTCATTAAATTGTGAAAAATGTCTTCTTTCAATTAGATTTAAAAAAACATACTTAGAGAGCTGTCTTCATATTGCAATTGTAACAAACTTTCAAATTTTCAATACAAAAACTTAATTATACATATTTGTAATCATCGGAAAATTTTATCATGGAATACCAAATGGAAAGCGCTGGTCAGTCAGCTCCAAATTCCACTCGCTAATGTTACATCTATGGGAGTGAATGTATTCATATTTTAAAAATATCTCCTCAGGAAATTATTATTTTTGACTTACTCTTTGTGAAGGATGCCTTTTGTTTTCTTAGTTGTTAAAATACTTTTTGAAAAGTGTTTAATTTAAAATTTTACGAACTGTGAGAACTATTTTAACACTTCAGATAAAATTAACCAGGTATGTTAGAAACATTTTGACAACTAAAAAAAGAGGAATCCTTTAAGTAGAATACACATAAAATTAAGTCAAATATATTAATTCCCTTATCAGATATTTAAAAAATAATAATGCATTTTACTTCCATACGTTTAACATTAGCCATGGGAATTTGAGATTTGACTGATCAACCCTCTTAAGTAATGTAACTTCAAATTGTCTTTACAGCTACAATGTAGTAAAATGCCATTACATTAGTTACGAAACAACTATTTGTCTATGTGCCATCTTAACTGTTTACAACTATATTTTACACAGAATAATAAATTAGAAAAGCAAAATGAGTAAACAGATTAATACTTAGTTTAAAAAGTAATAATAACCAACATTTTAAACCAAGAGAGAAATTGAACGAACAAGAAAGAAACAAGCGCCTTAAAAATTTGTTCATCTGGGAGTTTACTCAAAACAGAGTTAGACCACATTAAATCAATAGCCATTGACCGGGGTTATCCTGTTGAAATCGTTGATTCATTTCAGAATAAACTAATTAAACGTACACATTCCAACGTTAACAATGTTCGCAATGACAATTTAATTATACTTCCATACTTTCCGAAAATAAGCCATCAAATATCTAGAATTCGATGAAAAGATTCGATTTTAAAGTAATTTATATACCATTTAACAAAATCAAATTTAAAGATCTCAAACATCTATTTGACAAATTTTCACATTGGGGAATTTATAAGATATCTTGCGAGTGTGATAGAATGTATACATTGGTTAAGCTATGTTAAAAATTGTGAAACTAAACAATTTGCAATTGCTAACCATTGTTGGTCTGGCAATCACAGTTTTAATTTTTCAGAGGGTTGAATAATTCGGAAATGCTCATCTAGTTATGACCTTGATTTTTGGGAAGCTTATCATATATGGATGAATCAGGCAACTTAGCTAATGATATGTTCAATACACCAAATTTTTCAAATGTCTGGCTACCTTTCATTTAATTTATTCTACTTGCCCCCCCCCCCCCTTTTTATTTTTCTCCTTCGTACTTAAACTCGCCCAGTAAGGCCGGGCGATTCTATTGGTCTCCTGCGTCACATGTGTTTCCTGACTCCGCTGTTGTTTTGAAAAAAATCACCGTCATTCAATGTCTGGCTCGTACGGGAGACGCAAACATATTTACATGGTTTGAGCTTTTTAATCGGTTTTTAATCTTTTAAATTTGGCACTGATGATTGAGCTTTAAGAGTTCCAAAACAGCTGTTTGCCGTTTTATATATTTTTATTTGTGCTGTTTTACGTTGTTCATTTATTTTTTAATATAACGGCACAAAGGTTAAATCCACCAATTTAAAGAAAAGACTGACAAAAAAAGCAGCTTTCGCACATTAGTTAATGTAACTTCAAGACTGTGCGAATGGAAGGCTATGGACGATGTGCTCCCCTCACACACGTTGCATAATGTCCGCATAAAATGGTTTCGAGAAATTTGTATTTACAGGTAAAAAATGAAGAGAGGTCAGGTGCTGTGGATTGAAAACTTCCAAATATTGCACACGTTTAGTTTTTGTGATGTCTTAGAGGAAGAGCGGAGAGGAGGGTGAAAGAAGTTCAACCTGTAATTGGGAAAAAATGGAAATGTGATTTTTAATTACTTTATTTAACTTGTTAATATATATATTTTTTCTTTGAGGCTTCAGGTGCTAATGTGCACCAATAGAGACGCCACCACTCACTGTAAAAAAATTTCGGAACGTTTCAGGAGATTATCCTGAAACATTTCGCATATTTTACCGGAATTTCGAATTTCTTTATGTCCCACGTCAATTACGGCAATAATTCCTGTCATATATTTGAGAGGTTTCAACTTTTCCGTAAACTACATTCTGCGCATGCGTGCTTCATGTTTTATGTTCCATTAGCCATTTTGATTACTAAAGAAGAATAAAAAACAGCTGCCTAGGTAAGTAGAGACAAATGCAATCTGAATAAATGCCATGCTTTGTTTGGTAATCAACCGATAAAGTAAGTAGCTAATTTAAAACTTTTTATGCTTTATTATTTGAATTTTATTTTATCTGTAACACGAAATTTTAAAATGTAATTGCTTAAATAAGACACTGAATGAAAAAAGTATATTAATTATTTTCTATAATGTCTAATTATGAAATAATTATTCTTTGTAATAAAAACTGAATGTATCAGCCAATTGAGAAAATGCTTTTTATTAAAATGTATAGATAAGTAAAATTTTTCAATTTTCTTTTCAAATAAGCTTTTTACTATTTAATACGAATAATGCATTAATAAGTTTTAAACATTATGAAATTTATTTTTTAAGATAAACATCATAATTTATTTTAAAAATTATATAGAATTGCATTTAGCTTTTTAACACTTTCCAAACCAGTTGAAAAGTGTTTATGACTTCGATTTGTCTGTCGTCTGCCCGTGCTCTAACTATCGTAAAGATACTCGAATTGACCTGAAATTTTTGTACATGATTGGCACTTATTATAGCATGATCCCTGTTGAAAATTAAGTGTGTAGCATTTATAGTTTATGTACAGGGGCAATCAAAAGTATTCAGTTACATTGACGGTCAATGAGAAAAAATCGTTTCAAGTGCATTTTGATAATGTTACGCCATTCGAAACATAATGAAATTGATATACAATTATGTAGCGCACTAAAACATGCTTTTTCTAAAATAGGGTGTACAAAGCCTTCGTTATTCATTTACAGGGTCACACAAAATAATTCTGTCACACAAGGTTCTACAGGAAAAAATCGTTTACCATGTAATTTAATGATGTTTCAATATTTAAAACATAATGAAAAATATATGTATTACTGAGATGCATTATAAATTGCTCCCTGAATAGCATGGTGTGCATTGCGTTTATATTTCATTTACACGAACACATAAAAGAATTCGGTTACAGTCTTTGTTCGATAATTACAGTCTATAAATGCGTTTTCAATTTTGGTTTGGATTTTTAGGTTTGACTAAATGTTTGCCTAGAACGTGGTGTGTATATATTCTGTTGATCATATACAGGGCTATACAAAGGAATTCGTAAGTATTTCTAACTTTGAGAGTAAATTGCTTAAGGGTATCTTTAATTGTGTTACGCATTTTCCTGCTCAACTATATTTAGAATACTAATAGCAGTTTATGGAATATAAATAAATTCATATACAGGGCTACGCAAAGAACAAGATACGTTGTCGTTTATGGTTGGTTACTGCTGGAAGTGAGTTTTAAGTTGCCTTGTTCGTTTTTTACCTGAATAAAAGTTTAGGTTAATATGTGGTGAGTACAAAATATACATGTCTGTACAAAAGATTTCGAGTGCATTTCCATCGATTGACGAAAATTGCTAAATGGGAATTTTCTAACGGAACTAAATTTTATCATGCTATGTAGTTTATATCCAAGTCTATAGGTCATATACAGGGCTGCACTATATAATTTGACTACTTTTTGACTATGGAAGGTAAATGCTAAAACTGGATTTTTAGATGAGTAAGATGTTTCCTAAACTATTTAATATCTTCTTTCACCTCATTTAACGGTGAAGTTTCGTTACAGTTTTCTAGATGTGATGGAAAGTGTTTCATAATCTATGGCTGACGCATGATTTTCCGTTCTTGTTTAACCTTTTAACGGGTGACTTTTGCATGGCGCAAACACCAAAAATTCACAAATTTGCCACAAGTATTTTCGAATAGAAATTTTTGCTTTTATATTTTGGAGATTTTACACGTAAAAATTATTATAAAAAAATACTGGTTGTAAAATATCGTACTTTTGACATATATCAGTGTCCTTCAAAGGATTAATGCATTTGGAATCGTAGAGGAAATGTTAATGCTACAAGTGTTTTTATTTATTTATTTATGTATTTTTTAAATGAGTAATAAAATCAAGTCCATATTCAACTTTTGAAATTTTCAAAAATTTATATATTTTATTAATCAGTTTTTGTACTTTCTTTAATTTATAAATTAATTAAAATGTCCTTTAAATACACCATTAAGCTTATGTGATTAACCATTGGGGAAAAAGTTGTTGTTTTCGGTCGAGAATGGACCTCTTGACGTCGTCACTTTATTTTTTTTAAGCGTTTTTACGTGTTTTTTACGAAATTCTGTAACTTTAGAAGAATTTTTAACGAAATTCTGTAACTTTAGAAGAATTTTTAACGAAATTCTGTAACTTTAGAAATTTTTTTAACGAAATTCTGTAACTTTAGACATTTTTTTAACGATATTCTGTAACTTTAGAAGAATTTTTCTTTGAATAGGCAATAGAAATGCATAAAATCGTTACAAAAATGTTAAAGTTACAAAAAGGATAGTTGCAAACTGTAAGATATGAAAAAAAGCAGAAGAAATCGTCTTATAATTTTTTTGTTTCTGTTTTCATTAATATATTGTAAATTTGGTACTTTGATGTTATAGCGGCCCCCAAGGATGAATCGCCAAGCGACCAAGATGATTTATCGCCAAATTATAAAGCATGTATGACATAATAATATATGATGTATATATATAACATTTCTTGACGTATGTGGCCAAGTTATAGTCTTATATGATGCATATATGATGTATATATATGACATGTGTATGTGATGTATATGCGACATATAAGACGTAAATAATATGTGTATAATGACGTATGTGGCACAAGGAATGTTTGGAATATATATTTGCGTATATAGGATGCATATATAAGCTTTGCGATGATCTTGGCGAAATCAGAACAGCAACCTTGGCATAATCATAATTGTGGGAGCCGCTATATAACTCAAATATAGTTTTTTTTTTTTTTAAAGCTTTCGGGACATTTTTTCAATAGTTATTGTAATTTGTTAAAATATATATATTTTTTTTAATCTAAATTGTTTTCAAAAATCTTATCCGTTGATAAAACCATATAGTACTGTCTTTTTTTTTATCGTATAATTAATTATAAACAAAATTAGTTTAATAAATTTGTGTCTTAGGGAGAAGTTGAAATAATTTTAGAATATTTAATGTCCCGCCTTCCCTATTTATAAAGTATGGTATATGCAAAATAAGTGTGATGTACTATTTCTCTCATTTTATTATGTAAAATTTGGAGAAAAAAATTTAACACATAAAGAAGTTTTTACACGTTTCATTCTCATCTTTAGTATTGCTTATCGAATGTTCTAGCAAAGATGTAAATTATCAAATCAGAAAAAAATTTATTAAAAGGAAATTTTATATTTTCTAAAAACTTATGATTTTAATAAAGAAATAAAAATAGGGTTTGCATTTTTTTAAAATATAATTTTTACCAGCAAGACCGAGCTCGGACTTCAGTTTTCGCAAATATTTTTTATATGTTTAGTCATGAGTTTCGATTAATATATTTTTGTTGTACAGCTTCGATTTTGTTACCTGATAAATAAAAAATAATATTTCCAGAATTTAAAAAAAAAAGTTCTGAAAAAAGATGATCCGTGAAACTGGAACATTTCAGTATTTTGATACGTTCCGGAAAAAAGTGGTGGCATTAAGATACCACGGCTTTTTGCTGTTACGTTTCACAGCAAAGTAGTGAAACATTCCAATGCCGTAAAGTTGGAATGTTTCAGCATTTTGACATGAAAGGTTTCGGAAAAAAGCGTATCGTGACGCTGAAATATTTCAGTATTTTGATATGAAAGGTTTCGGAGTATATATTACGGAATGTTTCGGAAAAATTGGAATGTTTCACTACTTTGCTGTGAAACGTAACAGCAAAAAGCCGTGGCATCTTAATGCCACCATTTTTTTCCGGAACCTTCCGGAAAAGTTTTTACAGTGCTGACTATTGTATATAAATATTGTAGTTAATTATAGACATGTAACATTAACACGTTGAAGTATACATTACATATGTTGAATAAAATACTTATTTTAAGAGATATTAAATGTTGAAATCGGTCAAGATAGCTAAGTTACATAAGTGTTATTGGATCAAAAATTATGTATAGTAAATTAATAATCTTCTTGCAGCCAGACTGGATTGCATAACTCACTAGATTATGGTATCCAGTGTACAGTCTTTTTGAGGTATTTTTAAAATTTCTTTATCGGAACAGATTTAATTAATGTTTTAAAATAGCCGATTTTCAATTACTTTTACTAGATTTTAAAAATCTAAAAATTATATTTTCAAACACTTTTAAAATGAAAAACAATATTTACTCGTGGATATTTAAAAATAGAGAAAAGCATTTATTAGGAAACATTGCGTCATATAAACAACGATTTCCTTAAAGCGTCTATAAGAAAACTTTTCTCCTATACATTATAAAAATACCGATGACACCAACATTTTTTACTTGACATTTTTTACTTAATATCTTTTACAGGTTTATTTGCAAATGTGTAAATGATTTTAGTTAATAAATCACAATATCAGCCGCTAGCTGCCACGACAACAGTGGATGAGATGTTGGACACCGAAAAACCCCCCGGTCAAAGGAAAATTAATGGCAATCCCGATTACGGGAGATCATTACTGGTCGTGGTAATATCATTCAATCTTCTATAATCGGGTAGTATTTTTAAAACAGCACATAATAGCGAGTATTTAGAGCCTGCGGAATTTGGACGGAGGTTGGTAAGCATATGTCGTAGGGGGAAGATCTCCTAGCTCAATAAATATTTATTGTTGTTGTTTTTATATTTCCAAAACTTTAGATCAGAATATTATTTAGTGCTTTTCAGCTATATCTTTATCCGACAATTGTTTATTATTTTTTGAAATAAGTATAAAACATGTTGAGTGTAAAAAAAGTCGAAGGGTAGATTTTTAATTACGATTTTTTTTCTTGGAATTAGCAAAATATACGTTTATTCCTAAAGGCACATAATATTCCAAATAATGTTTGTGCATATATTTTTTAAACGTTGGGATATTTAGATAGTAGCACATCACGTTTCTGAATAAATATTTTCTATTTATATGTACTTTTACAAAATGTCACCTCGCAGATGTACTTCATATTTTCCCAATAACTACAAAAATCTATTAAAATGTACAGTATATTTTAAAAGTAGTATTTATTAAAATTTATAATACCTACAATTTACAATATCACTAAACATTCTAATAAATCAAAATAAAATCAAAATCTATAAGAACATTTGTATAAACATTTTTTTCTAAAATGTAAGTAACAAAGATGGATGATTTAAAAACTAAAGATGCATAAAACAAAACTACTAAAAACATATTAGGAATGAAATATTTACGTTATTTATATTTAATATTTATTTTTTCAAAGCTTTTAAAAATATTCTAATTTATTGTGATAACACTACAAAAGGTAAAATCAGCAAGTTATAAGATGTAATTTAATGTAAGAATTTACTGTACGCATTACACATTACACTTAAAACTCCAAATATCCATTTAAATTAATTTCGTTCGGAACTATCCCTACTTCCTTTTCCAGTTTCGAAATAATTTAATGCATCCGGAATTACATTAAATTTGTAAAGTCACCTTTGTATTAAATGCGGAGATTATCGTAATGCTACCGTTCTGCACTTTCTCTTTTATTTCATGCATGATTATGAAGCGAAATATTTAGTCGTCCTGCAATCGATAATTTTAAAGCGTAATGAAAGACTATTTCAAACAAAAATGTATGTGAAATGTGAATGACAACACGTAAAATGTCACATGTTGAATATTTTCGTCTTTGTTGCCTTGTTTAATTTTTTCAATATTTTTAAAGAATTTTATAATATGTTTCGCGAAGATTTATAGAACTGAATAGTAATTTCGAGTGAAAATGTTTTCAAATGTAGCGTCTTTGCAGGATGAAATAGCATATGACCTGTTTATGACATCTTTTATGAAAATGATTTCCATTTCTCTAAAATTCAAATTTTGGTGTTGTCACAAAACTAGAAATTTAATAGGGAATGAAAACGACTTCAGCTCAAATTCAAACTTACAAATAATTTTAGTAGAAACATTTATGACTCAAATGCCCTTGTGTAAGCGTACGTTTGTACATACATATCACTTATATTTGTATACAGGTTCACGCTTGTGCTTGTTTTAAATATTTATTGCAAAATATTTTCGTAATTTGCATAACGACTTGCAGCAGATTACTTTTTTAATCTATCTCTCTCTCTATATATATATTGTGCTGTCCTCTAAAAAAACCCCAATTTTCGAAATTTTCTCTATATAAAGCATAATAAAGAATGCAAACAAATTAAACTTTGATAAATTTTTACAGCTTGTTTTGAATAAGATTTTAATGTTGAGCATTTTTCATTTTATCACTTTATTACAAGGTAGCAGCCAATTAAGCGAGAATTTTAAAAAAAACCACTTTTCTAAAAAATGACCCATGTTACCTGTAAAAAACCCACACCTGACATAATCAGCTGAAAATGAAGCATTTTATTACATATTAATGGATTAACATAAAACAATTGGAAATGTATGTAGATCATTCTAAAATTCTATTATAATAAGAAAATCTGTAAAAATAAAGCTCATGTTTTGCCAGAATTCTTTAATTGTTAGTTTACATTATTTTAAAACTAAATAATCACTCCTTAGGTATTTTTAAGTATTTTTTTTTTATTAAATGGTGCATAAAAACAGAACAAGACAAAAAAAAATGACTTTAGTGAAATAAGTGATGAAGTACTAGGATGTTTTTTTTTTCAGGAAACATTTCACTCTGGGTTTTTTTAGAGGACAGCACAATATATAGACGTGTGGGTCCTTATAGTTCACTTTGCAGCCACAACTACCCAGCGCAGACCACTGGTTTTTCTGTGTTGTCGTAGCCCCTAGTTTCCCCTAGTGCAGTATTGTGGTTGAATGTCGGTAGCTGTAAGGGTGTGGGAGATATGGTGGTTGAAAGTGGTCGGCCAAGAGCATTTTTATATTTCGAAAAAGTGTTCTAAAAAATGTTTGGAATCTTCTTCATAAGGAATTGGTTCATTCATCTTAACATGAAATAATTAAGATATAGGGAACTAAGTAAGATGATTTCACGCCCCTTAGCGGCGGAAATTGAAACTAAACTGTATTGCATGCCTGCTATACAATGCTGTAGTCAACGGGGACAAGTGCAACGGGACAAGTTTCGTTTGGAAAAGAGTTTGTTTAGAACAGAATTCGCGCCAAAAATGACTATTTTTAAATAAACCGCAAAAGAAAGTTACTGATTTCCAGGCAAAGCCAGACGGATCCACTCGTTAACTTTGTACTCCCTTAATTTATTTTCGAAATGTCCTTCAACTAATATTTTTTCTGTTATTTAATTTCCTTAAATAAAAATTAAAAGTGATGCAGTTAATTGTTAACAGGTGTAGTTGTAAAAATCGAATTAGAACACGCAACTAGTTGTGTCATATGGCATTTTTTAATAAATAACGAACTTTTTTTATTTAACAATCGTTTATGGAAGTAGAAATAAAGCAACACGCAAATTGGAACAACAATATCCAAACAAAGATAAAAAAAAATTACAGGTCATACTATTTCAGCACCTTACCCAAGATGAAAATCCCTGTGCAAAGGAAACCAAAAAAAAAAAAAAAAAAACCAGCAGTATGTGATTTTGATTTTTTTTATCAATCCCCAAAAAAGCTTTTGAGCATCAATTGAGGTTTTGAGAATACATATTATGACGATTGTTAGGATACTTGACAAATATCAATGGAATCTATTTTGTATTTATATACATTCAGCACTTTTCTCCAGCATTCTGCAAAATGTTCTTAATTCAATATGCCAACAATTCGAGCTTTGTAAAAAAAAAACATTCTATGGATTACTGAATATTTGTGTACGGATTATGCAGTATGCAATATGCACAAAAATGTATGCTGGAATAAATTAACCATCTTCTATGTTTTTTTATGGACAACCAGTACAAGTTTCCCATGCCGGCATGGTATGGAATTTAGAATGGGACACTCCGTGTTCGTATTTTATAAAGGAACTTATGCAACTGCAAAATATTTGCAATATATTTTAAACAGTATAATTGATTATTTTATGATAGCCCTGCCATAATTTGTAAAAATGTCTATTATACACCAGATGGTGCTTCTGCGCACCACCTTTTAAATATTAAGAACGTAATGAATGAAAAAGTAATAAACAGTGGTCTGCTTTCGATGTAACCTTAATATAGACGCCATATCATCTGATCTTACACCAGTTGATTTAAATTTATTGTTTGGCTTCAGATACTGGTTTATAATTCACGCATACTAAATGCAGTTAAGTTTTATCAACTTTATTAAATTAACAACAGGTGCTTGCAATAATATTTGTAGGGAAGAATTTTAAACATTTCCTAAAGAATTATTAGCAAATATTCGTTTGAAGTTGAGGAAAATGTATCAGAAATGCTTTATTTTACTTTTGTTGATAGGAATTTAAACTAAATTATCTCTTTTTGTTTAGTTCTTTTCCAGATGTACATCGTTCAGCCTACATTTGATCTAATGAATGCCGTAGAAAATTTGTTTATGGTGCCTGTTATCATTAAGAATATAGAGTTTTAAATGGCACAAAACTATTCTATTACCACTAATAGACAGCGTTTTTCTTTTATTACTAAGCAGTTTATTTTAAGGCTTTTTTTTAAATGAACTTATTGTAGTTTTTATACGGATGTTGTATATAAAATTAAAATATTTTATGCGTCAATTAAAATATTATGTGTGTTAAATTTAATAACATAAATTTAACATGGAAGATTGGTCCATGAAAGTTTTAGAAAACGTTGAGTGTTATTATACATAATATTACATACATTACGTTTCATTTATTTATAATTGTGCATTATACAATATGACTCTCAAATCAGTTTTAATACGCAAATCTCAGATAATTTTCATAAAAAAAAAATTATTTCTGTAACAAACCCTAAAAACTTAATTTTAATATTTTTATTGTTTTATATTTATTTTAAAAGAGGTATAAAAACATCAGCGAACAACTTAAGATGCACATAAAAAATTCTTTTTATGTTACTCAAATGTCAAATAAAACGTGAATGATTTCAAAATGTTATATGGAAGGTTCTGATTTTTATACGAATACAGTTTTAGGGAATATGATGGACTTAAGTCATTTATAACATTAGAAAGCATTAGTTAAAAAAAAATATTATCAAATTTTACAATGGATATACTAAACTTTATCAATACCACCTTTTCAGAAACTTTAAATAAATATAATTAAATAAATAAAGCTTAATCTGTAAAGTTTGAACAAGATAAGAAATTGAAAAAATAATCAAATACCATCTTTTTTTATTGTTATTATAATAGCGTTTTCGCTAATTTACATATTTGTCTAGAAAGTCATGTAAGTATAACTAACGGAATGATTAAATAAAATACTACTGAATATTTCGACCACTCCCTAAAATATGACCTGAAATTATTACATAATAAGACTACTCTAAACTAGCTTAATAGCTGCAAATTTTTAATTTTAAAATTATTATAATGCATGGAGAATGACTATGTTATATTTTCCTATAATTGCTGTTTTTATAAATGTTGTTTTTTATAAATGTAATTTGAAACAAATTATTAAAAACAGTCTGAAAACCACTTACATGCAAACTTAATAATTTTTTTTTTAATGTCTTAATCTATAAATGAGCAAGGAAGACGGAGCTATGCTCGGTCAAAATTTGTTTTGAGTTCAAATATCATGACCCACGACCAAAATGATCCACTAATCAAATTTTCGCGAACATTTGACTAAACTCAATTGTCTTTTCGTTCCCGAAAGCCGTAGGATATCAAATTTAGTCAAAATAGTCTGACCTGTTTTTAGATAAAATTAGCTTGACCCAGAGTGACCCAAAAAAGGCACACTAATCGAAATTTCTCGAGCATGTGGCCTAGCCGAATGATTTACTCGTGCCCCAAAACCGTAGGATACAAAATTTAGTTAAAATCGTTTAAGCCGTTTTTAAGATAAAAATAGCTTGACCCATAATGACCTATGAGCAAAATGACCCACTAATCTAAATTTCTCGAACATGTGTCCTAGCTCAATTGTCTTCTCGTTCCCTAAAACTGTAGGATACTAAATTTAGTTCAAATGTTCTGAGCCGTTTTTAAGATAAAAATAGCTTGACCCATAATGACCCATGACCAAAATGACCCACTAATCTAAATTTCTCGAACATGTGACCTAGCTCAATTGTCTTCTCGTTTCCTAAAACTGTAGGATACTAAATTTAGTTCAGATCTTCTGAGCCGTTTTTAAGATAAAAATAGCTTGACCCATAATGACCCATGACCAAAATGACCCACTAATAAAATTTTCTCGAATAAGTGACCTAGCAAAACAGTCTTCTCGTGCCCGAAAAGCATAGAATGCAAAGTTTAGTCCAAATAGTTTGAGCCGTTTTTTAGATAAAATTACCTTGACCCACAGTGACCCAAAAATGTCCATCTAATCGAATTTTCTAGAACATGTGATTCAGCCCAATCTTCTCGTGCCCGAAAATGGTAAGATACAAAATTTGGTCAAAATTGTTTCAACCGTTTTTTAGACACCAATAGATTGACCCTGATGCATGGTGACTCAAAATGACCCACTAATCAAATTTTCTCGAACATGTGACCTAGCCCAATGGTTTTCTGGTGCCGCAAAACGGTAGGATAGTAAATTTCGTCAAAATCGTTAGAGCCGTTTTTAAGATAAAATTTGCATATATATATATATATATATATATATATATAATTTAAGGACTACACATTTACTAAGTTAAAAAATGCTGGTGTAACTGTTAAAAATATATATTTCTTTTCAGTGAATGTACGGATACAACCTAACAATCAGTAAATACTTTGCTGATTTTCTGATATTTGTCAAGAGTGAAATTGGTTTAAGTAGATTTTAACTTGCCAATTAATTATGGAGCATTTTATCAGCACCGATTGTAATGATGTCAAAAATTCTCCTTTACGATTTTCATAAAACTTCTTATGATATTTAAAAAGAATGCACATTTCGGATTTAAAATAAATGCAATATTACCTGTTAATAAGTGTTTAAAAACTGCACAAAGCTTTTACAAAATATCATTGAAAGATCAAAGTAACCTCGTATGTGAATTATGTACCACCTATACCTAAAAGTAGACTTATTACCTTTATATTAAAGTGGTTTATTTTCCAATAATCCATATTTCGTAAACAACTCATTGAAAAATCATTAAACTATTCCTCTGCTCTGTTACAGTGGTATTAAATTATATCAGAAATAAATGAGGTTACCATTAAATTATAAAAGTCAGTTTTAATTTTAATAAGTTGATGATCCTTTATGACAAATTAATCTATTTATGTTCATAAAAACGTCTAAAAATAAAAAAAAACGGTATTTCGTCTTGTATCAATTTTACATAAAGTTGTTCTTCATTATTTCATTTTTTTATAGTATTGGTGTTCTGTGTAGGTGAATTCCTTGTACAAATTGTATGAGAATTGTGTACATACACAAATGGTTTATTATTTACTGAGATTGCTAATCTATATTATAAAGGACAAATGTGTCCGTGCGTAACGATGACGTCATTTTGCGAATGGCAACACTACACTTAAAGATGAAATTTCGTTTTTGCGATTTTTGGAACTGCAATTTTTTAATTTCTAAACATCGCATATATTCGATTTTTACACCGTTATATAGGAAACAAAATCTACTTTCCAATGCAATTTATTTTTAAAACTTTTTCGCAATTTACTCATTTATTATAGTATTTAAATTAACTTTCAAGCATGATTTAAAAAAAAATTCTCTATCGCTTGCAAACGATTACAAAGTATTAATCCGTTAAAAAAATATTAAATGTAAAAAAATTACTGGAATTTTCAATAGGAAAAATAAATGGTTTTCATATATATTCTCTATCCCGGAAAGCCCAGGTTGGATGCCCTAGTATTAGTAAAATGGCAGGCAATATCGGATTTTATAAAGGTGTGGGAATGTTTCAGATACTTTTCTTTTAAATATATTATCACAACTAAGATAAAAGTAATGCATGTTTGCCTACATTTCCACTGATTCATCGGAAATTTAAAATAATTTATTTATTGAATAAGAAAGGTTTTGATTGCATTTCCTAAATTTTATCTAATACATGTATTAGATAAACTAGATTAGATCGTATTAGATTTCTACAGAAAGAGATACATTCTTGTAAATTATTCTCAAGTAGAATATTTAAATTTAAAACGTATCATGTATTATAAGTTTCAAGTAGTATTTATGCTTTGTACTCTGTCAATGTAGAAATGAATACACTTGTACAAAAGTCTCTTATTTGTAAGTCAAAAGTAGTTTCAATAGTATCAACTTTGTTAATTTCCATTGTTTTCAAAAACTTCAAATTTGAGCTATATTGAGTTTGCCCGTCTATCTCAAAATTTTATAAAGAATTAGAATTTTCCCCTTTTTTCTACAATTAAAGTATTACAGGCTTTCTGTTACTTAGTTAGTTATTTTGTTACATTTCTGTTTCAATCCCAGCTTTTCAAAATTGATTTTTCTTCAAAATATATGTCCATTAAAATTTTTTAGCAAAACTTTTCTTAAATGTAACTTCGAATGCTTAAAATGGAAAACAATCGATCGTTTTTCTTCTGCTTAGAAAACATAGAAATACAAAATACATTTATTACACAGTAAGCTTATATCAAAGAAAACAAATTTGTTTTTAAAGATACCCTCAAAAAAGTCGATTTTTAAAATAAATTGATTTTCGTAACATTTATTTTTTGCAATTAATTTCGTATTACTTCTTCGACAGAAGTTACATTATTACTTAAAGTAAAATGCTTTTGTATTTGTGAGAAAATATAAATAGCGGATTATAAATATATCTACATTTATAAATATATTTACAAGAGTGCATAGAGAAGTGTCCCTATCTTTCTTTTCATGCGCGCATTTTTACTTTTAGAGAAAAGTAGCCAAACATGGCAACCCATTTGCCACCTATATCTAAGCTTGAATGTGAAGTGGCAAACAAAACTTTAGAAAATTCCGTGCTGAAAGCTAAACAATCATCTTTACGCAGATGAACTGTTCTCTTTATGAAACTTATGCTGACTCTGCTTTCTAGAGAAAAAGAACTTGATATTTCTCAGGAAAGAGGGCAAACAATTTATCTTACTAATACTTGAAACAACAATCAAAATCTGAAACAGCACTTTTAAAAAGATATTTGCGCGCATTTAAGGAAACGGTATATTTGATACGCATTTTATATATGATAAAATTTATGAAGAAATTTTAAAGTAAAATTATCTAAAAGAATAAATTTTTAACATAAAGAGTTATTTTGTTACATTATATGACATGGCTATATCAGAAGGTCGCAAGTAAATTAATGATTAAATCTCTGTAATTTGTTATCTATAAATAAGTTCTAACTAAATCGGTGAGAAGAATGTTTATATTTTTATTACCTAATTTTACGTTAATTCAAATTACGCTAGATTCATGCGATTTATATCATATATGACATGTTATTCTGTTCATTAATGTTACGTTTTTAGACAATATCTAGTCATATATCTTATCAACCAAGTAAAACAAATAGAAAGAGGAGCAGTTTTCACGAACTTCTACAAGCAAATACATTCTGCATAATATACTGGGTGATTCAAAATTGAGTTATGGTTGTTATCTATAAAACCGCCGATGACAGGAAGCTTTCACAGTCCATGATTTTAAAAATTTAACTCATTTTACTCAAACACCCGAAGCTAAATTGCGTGGAACCCGATTATAGAAGATTCAATCCCGGTTTTCGCTAATGCTGAATTTGAATGCACAGTTCAACATAAGAGTTACAGCAAAACAAAAATCAGCTTGTTTCAAAGTGTCAGCCAATCTAGAATTTCAAATTGCCATATCTCTGCCATTTTTTATGATAAAGCCAAAACAAAAGATGTTCCGGAATCCTTGTATCACGATCTAAAATTTAACGGAAACAACTTCTTCAATTTATAATTTTTTATAATTTTTTTTGAATTTTTCAAAAAATTAAAAAAATGTAACTTGCCACCATTTTCAAACAAGATGGCGCATGAAGCTGGTCAACGAATTCGGTGGAGATCTTGGTATGTCCTATACACATACAAAGTTACACATATATGTATATATATATATATATATGTATAAATCAACATTTGAACGGAGGGTGGTTCGGGGGTGTGAGGGTCATGATCGGTGAAAATATGGCAACATATTTTAGAAACGCTTTCCTCCGAACGGCTGCAATAGGTAGCTTTTTGTATTGAAAGCTACCTAAAAGTATACAAATGAAGTTGTTTTCAGTATTCTTTTCAGATATGATTTGCTTTGCAAGGGGTTCTATACATATTAAAATAAGAAATTTAAATTTTATAGGGTGCTCTTGTCTAATAACATATGTCAAGAATTCCGATATTCCTTTCCTTGAAGAATAAATTTTTCAATACTGTTTAGGAACAAAATATTTACAAGAGGGGGTTTATTGGTTTTATACATCGGATTCCTTTTCTTTCTTTTGTCAGTTATAAATGGTCGGATTTCTGTTTTTAATAATTGTAAATAATTTGAATGCACAATAATTTTAAAATATGTAGATGTTTTATGTGGACATAAATGTCAGTCTTTAATCTTTTTAAGAGTACGTTTCTTTTAAAAATTTCAAATGCGTAACAGCCTGTAATTATTTTAAAGCGCAGCACCCCTACATGAAAATTATGTAGAAAATGTTTTAAAAATAAATGATCAATTTAAATATATTGTAATAAATGTGGTATTATCTCCCAGTTAAATATCGAAAATATGTACAGTCGCTGAAGAATAAAAGTATGTACCTACTAGCCCTGTTGAAAATTGTCGTATAGGTCCAACTGATTTGTAATAACATCTCCTAATTATTACTTTACCTAAACTATGTATCCAGAGTAGTTTACATATTGAAATTGTAATTATCTTTAAAACGTTTAACACTAACATCTCTTTTTACAAATATTTGGATTTTTCGATAAATTTTACCTTTGGATACGAAACTATAAGCCATTTGGTAAATTAGTTTGTAAATGATGCAGGTCTGAAGTTTGGAAATTCTAATGTTAAATTCCTTTTTAATAATTTCAAAACAATCTACATTGCGGTAGTGTTTTAAGCATAATTCAAAACCTAATTGGCGGAAAAATCTGTATTTTGACATTTGAGTACTTGAAGCTTTTAGAAATCGATTTTTCTAAAAAAAAAAAAAAAAAGCATATACTCATTTTTTTTTCGAATATTAATTTCAAAATGTATATTGTTTGAAATAATTATTCGAAACAATTATGAATAGTAACCTATAGAATTTTTTAACATAAATCTGGTTGTCACGGTTATTTTTTAAATAATGTGTTAATTAGGTAAGTGTGGTTGTGTAGTAGCTATATATATATATAGTGAGGGAATAGATGGATTCGGCGGATTTTGAATGCATCTGGCATCCGGGTCATCTAGTTGTGTAGTTCAATTTACGCCACGTGTGAATATCAACCTGACTTTTGATGTAGACATATGTTAAGAGTTAGCGCATGTCTGGTAAGACGTGATCATTCTACTTCAAATAAAGCAAATTTCAGATCAACGAGATTCTATTTATAGTTATATTATTTTCTAAAATGAATTTCATAAATTAAGTGTGTTAAGGGAGATAAAATCTAACAAGTTCTGGGAAACAACTGTAAATGTGGATAAATTTTGCGGATAAATTTTCCACTATTCAAATAGCCTTTACATATACAAAAAACAAATGTTTAAATAGTACGACAATTAGTCATTAAATATTTATCAAAGAATAAGATACTTAAAGAAACGCAATATTTCAGGACTTTAATAAAATCCTCTCAACTCAATTATTAATAGATAAAAGAGCCTCTGTGAAATCACCATTATTTTACTCAAAATGTTGCATTTATAAAAAATAAACATTTAAACAGGGCTTTAAATATTTATCAATCAAATACTTGTATAAGGATATCTCAATTATTTGAGAACATCAATATACTTTTTTGCCTTTTCAATTCATTTCAGAAAAAAAGAGAACAAAATGAAATAAGATCAAATGGATCATTAAGGCCCTAAAATAAATCAATCTTTAATTATCATTGTTAAACATTTATAAAATTAAAAAAGATGAAGAGATTTTTTTAAACTTTTTTTTTTATTTTTTATTTATTTAAATGATCTATGTTTTGACTAAAAATAAAAGAGATTAATTCTTAAATATGAAAATAACTGTATTATCATTAAGAAATTTTTAATTTCCAAAATTGTGCAATAAGCACACTTGACCTTTTTGATTAAATTAAAAATTTTATAAAAGAGATTGTTTAGCAATTAACTTAGACAGTATCATATACTCATTATGTATGTTTTATTTTTCATTATTTTTTAGTATTTATTTTTTAAACTATAACGAAATTACAGTCTACACATATGGTATTTTTATCCCGTTAATTTTTTGTTGATGTTCTATTTCTTATAACAGCAAATGGTCAAACAAGTATTGTACATTATTTCATAAATAAGGTGATGATTTGCATGGCTTAATATTAGAATATACCTTATAGGTTATAAATTATAGACGTCACATATATTTTATCAACATTTAGTTAAATTAGGGAGCTGAAATTTTTTTCATATAAATAAATGGTAAAATAGATATAAATACTTTAGTTTAAAAATAAACTTATAAAATATATCTCCATAGATACATTAATAGAGATTGAAACTTAAAATCAGAGAGAGTAATACTAAGATATATATATCAATCATACGTAAATGATTTTCAAGCAAGCTTAATTTGTAGTCTGTAGCATAAATTCTCAGTGAACGTTTTCTAGTCATATGGAACTTCTACTGAAATAAGATATATATCGACATCAAATAGACTTTTTTATGGATTATTGTCCACGCCCCATAAGAGTAGACTTTGGTCTCTAAGAATTTACATTTTGTTCAATTTTGATTGTTGTGCTATACAGACTAGTTAAAGCAACTTTCTATTTTTTTTTAACGTTTATAAGACGTTTCTATACATCTTTCTTATATTATATGTCATTAGCCGTCTATTTATTTATTTTTGTTTTGGAGCAGTATTCGAATGCTTACAAAAGTAGCTTGATATGTTTTCTGTAGTATCGTGTAGCAGGGCTGTCCAACGTGGCTCCCTTTGAATATTTTCTTGACGCCCATTCTAATATTTCTTTAAACTAGCTTTTCTAAGAAAAAGTTCATTTAAAAAAAATGTAATTACTTTTTAAAAATCAATAACATGCGCATATTTTTATGTGCAAACTTAATTTTGTTTATTATAAGCTTAACGCAATTAAGAGTTCTGACAAGTACTACTACAAGAATTTTTGAGATAGGCCTTCTCTCAGAAAAATGTACTTCCAAATTTGCTATTATTTATGTTTTTTCTGAAAAATACTTTTACATGAAATTCCTGAAACGTATGGTCATTATGGCTATCACTGTGAGGTGTATGGGCAGCGTATAATATTCATGATTTCTATTTTAGTTTTTTTTAAATTCAAACTATCTACTACTATATCCTTATAGTAATCTTAGTTATGTTTAATTTCAGATATTCCGAGATAAAAAAAAGCGAAGATCTCTATTGGAAAATAGTTGTAGATATTTTGAATAAAAAATCTGATAAATTGGTAATACTGATAAGCCGTGTGTTACTACTATGCCTCTACCACTCTTACAGCTTTGGCGCAGCTTGTCCCCAATAAGACCTTGTGCGATTAAACCCTATATAAGCAACTAACCAACCACTCTTACAGTTAGATAATATTGTTGCCTGTTTTGACTCACGTGAACACTTCATTGAGCATCCTTCATTGTTTACCAACAGCTGAGGTGCGCCACTGTATAATGAAATGTTGGACCGGCCTGTCGTGTAGTATCGTATACGTAGTATCATATCTTGTTCTCGCACTGTTAATAACGATTGAAAATGATTGACTTTTATATGGATTATTGTCCAAGTACATAAGAGTTTAACTTTAATCACTAAGAATTTATTGTTCAATTTGGCTTGCTGTGCAATAAAGGCCAGTAGAAACAATTTTATTTTTATTAACGTCTATAAGACGTTTCTAGAAATCTTGACAATTATATATGTCAATAACCATTTATTTTGTTTTTCTTTTTAGCTGTAACCGGATACTCGAAAAAGCAGTTTGATACGTAGTATAGTATCATGCTAGCGTGCAGTTAATAACAATTGAAAACCTTCTGCACCATTCATACACACCTCACTAGAAATCCCGTGCTCCCCCTATCAAATTACATTTTCCAAATACATCTTACACGTCATCTTAAAATTTCTTTAAAATTGTCAAGATGTATTTTTATCATTTATTGTGATATTAAAAAAAAAAAAAAAAAAAAAAAAAAAAAAAAAAAAGCTGAGTCAGCTAACAAGAACTGTAAATCAACTAAATAGTAATTGGTATACAGAAATAAATAAATAAACGAAAAACTGTTCATGCAAATACAATATATTCGAAATTTAAAAGACAAACTGTCGCACGAATATTTTTAAACTTTCGTTGTGTTGTGCGTAATATATCATATATGACTTAATAGGTTTTTGTTATAAATTGTTTAGTTATAAATAAACGAATGTGTGTTTTTATGTGCACCAGTTAAAATATTATATGTTATATTTCATAACCCATGGGCTTTGTGGTTATAGAGTTTTCAGTTACTTACTTAAAACATTGTAATTTAATTTATTTTTAAATAATAATTAAATTGATACAATTCGAAACATGCGAAGAAATTACTAGATAATATACAAAATTGCATAAAATTCAAAAAAGTAAAATGGTAAATTCCATTTATAAATAACATCCATTTTAAATATTCTAAAGCTTTTATTTACATTACTAAAATATGTCATTTTTTGTATTTACTAAATAGCCCGCAAAAGATGTACAGAAATGTTGTCTTGAAATACTTTGATTATCGCAATAAAAACGATATTTCGTTTCATTTTTTTTTATTTAGCGTTTCCTGTTTCTGCCAAAGTATTTTGTGTAACTTATTTCTTAATACGTTAATCCCAGGTAGCACCAGATGTTTTTATAGCGTGGAAAATAAGTCAGAACTGTTGAAAATTGGTTACGTTGTTTTATGTCCGTTGAAAAATATACTTTATATCGCAATATTTTAGACTAAAGAAATTGGAAATTTAATTCGTCATAGAAAAGACTTTTAAAAAACGTTGTTTCATGGTCACGATATTTCCGTTACTCTTCTCGTCGTTTTAAAATAGGTTTTTTAATCGTTTTATGTTTTCCTTTACTTTAGCCCGAAAGCGTGATTGCTCAACGATATAATAGATATTTTTCCTAAGTGAAAAATTCATTGAAACAACGTTGTATCTCCTCAACTCAATTTGGACGCCGCGTGATCGGAATTTCTTTCTGCGCAACCTTCCAACCATCCCACCAGGCAAGAAGAACGAAAATAATAATAAGCCGCCGCCGCCATTGATTCCCTTCTTGCTGGCGCTGTGTTTGTTCTTGCATTATTTTGTTTAGTAAACGTAAGTAATCACAAGTCTTGTTATTTTTATTTATAATATTTGTAATGTATTATATTTTTAGAATGTTTTAATTTTAATCAGATTGTAATTAAAGAATAATTTAAAGTAAAATAAATGATTGTTTTGGTCAATTCCATCGTAACTGACGTAACACTTGATCATCGAATTTTGTTTTCAAAACTGTGCAGAAAATTTAATTAAGCTAGAATTTTTTTTTATTTTTACAATTTAAAATATTTCTTACTAAGGACTTAATACCCAAATACCTGCAGATTATTTCAATCTGTCTTTTAATCACAAAAATTGTAATTCAAAATCCTGTAACTGATGTAACGTAAAATAGACAAACATTTTTTCTGCCTTCATTGAAGTGTAAAAATTATCAAAACTATCTTGTTAAAATAAGTGATTTAATGTTCTCAACAACACTAAGTAATGAAAAATTCTAACAGTAACTTGTTTAATTAATTTCTGAACAATAAAAAAGAAAAAAATGGCATTTACACATGTAACTGACATAACTTTTATTGTGTAACTGACGTAACATTATGACTTTACAAAGACAATAATGGTTCTTAACTTAGTTTGTAAATAGTAATTTACAAAGGATTTGTATTAGGATTTTATTATACAACATAAAAATACCAAGCTTTCCAATCATACACTCAAATTAAACATGTTATAAATTTTATTTCCCCCTCAAAATGAAACTTTTATGTGGAATTGTCCTTTTAATAAATCATGTGCATCAATTTTGTATATATTCAGAACTCTGATCATCACTGCTTGTGTATGATATCAATTTAGTTTTTTGAAAATGATTGTTGCTTGCTGTATAATAATTTTTATATAAAGTTTATTGAATTTAAATTAATTGATATTTTGTAACATGAAGTGTGCTAAGGGGCAACCCTGTGTGTGTTTATATTCATAAACATGCATCTTGAGTTTTTTTTAAATAATTTCAATTTTTGAAATTTTATTTATTGTGTACCTTTTAAAAGCAATTTTTGAAAATTCAAAATTTTTAAAATAGTAGCACTATTTAAAAATATATATATATAAAAGAATTGATAGGTATATAAAAAGTTCAATTAACCAAAAGATATGAAATTAGAACTGAAATTCTTTAACCATTACTCATTTCGATAAATGAAATCTTATCAAAATGTGTTATTACGTGCTGTAACAATTCCTTGAATAATGCAAAATGTTTCATATTTTCTGAAAGTACCATATTTTTTTTTAATTTGAAAAAATTGGGTATTTTTGTGTTATAGTGTCCCCCCCCCCCCAAGGATGAATCGCTAAGCAACCAAGATTTATTGCCAAATCATACAGCATATGACCAGAGTTTCCCCCTGTCAGTTTCAGTAGGGTGCTGCACCCTGCCTGCTCTTTGGTCGACAAAATTGCACCCTTCTTGCCCCTCAGTAAAAAAAAGTGATGCATTTTCTGATTGTTTTTCTATAACTGGCAGATGTATTTTGCTTTTTTCCCCCTTGCAAATGAAAACATAAAAGAAAACACCAAAAAGGTGTGTCAGTAAAGGCTGCCGGCACATTGAGTCAAAAAGAGTGGCCAGGCATTGTGCATTTATTTATTTATTTTGCTTTTACGGCTTTTACATACTGAAGAATTACAATTGTAGGGATAGACTCACTGGCGACTAAACTTTTTGCTTTTGGTCACTAACTTTTTATGTCTATGTTGCCATGTATTTTATAGAGATGCCCCTTTTCTGCCGAGTGGCATATTTTAGCTTTTTATTTATTTTTAAATCCGCAAATCCTCCATAATTCCACAATATTTACTCCTTTTTTTCTATTGCCCATAATTTAAAAAAATGATATTTAACATGGATGCTACATTTCGGCAGATCTGCAAATTTCCGGTTTTCTTAAAAAAAAAAAAAAAAAAAAAAAAACCTGCGATATTAGGGAGGGAAAAAATTATGATATGCACTAATGGTGAAAATAAGCACATTAAATTCGTGATTTTTATGCGCCTTATCGGCTAAATTTGCGATTTTTATGTGCCCGATCGGCGAAATTCACAATTTTTGCACGCCCGATCGGTGAAATTAACGATTTTTGCACGCCCGCTTGACAAAATTCACATTTTTTACGTGCCTGATAGGCTAAATTTACGATTTTTACTCGTTCCATCGGCTAAATTTACGATTTTTACGTGTCCCATCGACGAAATTTGTGATTATTACCCGCTGATCAGCTAAATTCACGATTTTTACATGCGCGATCAGCTAAATTCACAATTTTTACGCTTGCGATCTGCGACATTCGCGTTTTTTAAGAGCCCGATCGGCAAAATTCGCAATTTTTAAACTCCCGATCATCGGAATTCGCGATTTTTATGCACCCGATCGGTGAAATTCAGGATTTTTCGTGTCCGATCGGCTAAATTCATGATGTTTTTATGCGACCTATGGACAAAATTTGAAAATTTTTTCGCGACAAATTGGTAAAATTTTAAATTTTTGGAGATGTTGGCATTTAGGGTCATTGCAGGCTGCTTTTGGTCTGCCGGCCACAGGTTGTGCATCCCTAGTATAAACATACCTATTTTATTATTGTCAGATCTTAATTCTAGACAAATATTTTTTTAGTAAAAGGTACTTATGTAGTTAGACACGCAAATACCTAAGCTTAGTGAGACTTATTTAGTTAGCTACATAAGCATGTTGTGTATAACTTTGCTGTTAACATATTTTAAATTTTTAAATAAATTGGAAATTAGTATCTCAAGTTTATTCAAAGCAATATAAATTAAAATATTTTTATTTAGTACATAAATTGCTTTACTGTAAACTAATTATATATTTATTAAATTAATTATTCAATGACATAAATGTACTTACTGGCTACTAAAGAAATTATTCTCACTCGCCACTAACTGGCTACTAAAAAAATTCAACCTACCGGCCAGTGGCTACTAAGCCAAATTCCTTGTTTTCACCTTTAGATTAAAAATGTGGAAAGAACTGGCCAAATGCAGGATTTCCCAATTACCATTTTTCCCTAAATTTCAAGATTTTTCAGCATCCATTCGACAAAATTCATAATTTTTTTGCACCCGTTCGAAGAAATTCATGGCTTATATGCGCCTGTTCGAAGAAATTTATGATTTTCCATGCATAATTGACGAAATTCATGATTTTTATGCGGCAATGGATAAAATTCATGATTTTTATGCGCCGATCGACAAAATTCATGATTTTTATGCATTTGATCGACGAAATTCAGGATTTTTACACTGCCGAATGACGAAATTCAGGATTTTTACGTATTTGATCGACGAAATTCAGGAGTTTTACACTCCCGAATGACGAATTTTTTTTACGTAGCCGATCGACAAAATTCATCATTTTTCTGTGCACGATCGACAAAATTAATTATTTTTCTGCACACGATCAACAAAATTCATTATTTTTCCGTGCACAATTGACAAAATTCATGATTTTACACACACTATCGACGAAATTCAGGAATTTTACACTCCCGAATGACGAATTTTTTTTACGTAGCCGATCGTCAAAATTCATCATTTTTCTGTGCACGATCGACAAAATTCATTATTTTGACGGGATAATGGAAACATACCAAACTAACAAATAGTATAAAGTTAGCATTAAAATAACACATGGATAATAGGGTGGGTCGAAAAAACCGAAATTTTTATAATCGAAGCCTAATAGTGCGGGAAAGTTGCCATTGGTAATAAGGAATAAATTCACAAAATATTACACCAAATGGTTAATATCTTTTACCGCCGCAAGGGGGGCAAACTTTTAAAAAATCGAAAAATTTTTTTTTTTTTTTAAATTTAAATTATCCAACCATACCAATACAATTTCTAATAGAATGCAACAGCTACATCAAGATGTTAGTAATGTTCCAGCAAAATGTCATTATGGTGAAATCATTTCTCTTACCGCGGTCTCTAAGTGCGGTCAAAATTTCGAAAAAAAGCGGCAAAAAATTTCGTTTTTTAAAATTTTTTATTTTTTATTTTTTATTATATATGTCTACAATTAAAGAAATTTACATTATAGTTAGTAATAACTTATAAATGTCTTGTAATTTTGATCATGGGCATTGCCAATCAGGGGCGAGAGGGGCCCGTCCCCCCTAAATTTGAGAGAAATGGGCTTTTTGAAGGGATTTTGGGGATTTTCCGGAACTTTTCAGGGATTTTTTGTTGGGAGGGGAGGCAAAAGTGAAAAATGAGGGGGAATTTGTGTAAGCAGGCTCCCCCTACCAAAATAAATCACAAAAAAGTTCCGGAAAATCCCCAAAATCCCTGCAAAAAGCCCCTTTCTCTCAAATTTAGGAGGGGCGGGCTCCTCTCGCCCCTGGTTGGCAATACCCATGATAAAAATTACTAGACAGTTATAAGTTATTACTAGCTATAAAGTAAATTTATTTAATTGTAGACATATAATAAAAATTAAAAAAAAATTAGAAAAAACGAAAATTTGAATTTTTTGCCGTTTTTTCAAAATTTTGACCGCCCTTGCGGCGGTAAGAGAAATGATTTCACCATAATGACATTTTA
Organism: Maratus michaelseni; assembly: GCA_963931845.1. NCBI lineage: Eukaryota > Metazoa > Arthropoda > Arachnida > Araneae > Salticidae > Maratus > Maratus michaelseni. Next base: position 299,212,691 of record OZ007588.1, read on the forward strand.
CTGGAACATTACTAACATCTTGATGTAGCTGTTGCATTCTATTAGAAATTGTATTGGTATGGTTAGATACTGTAAATTTAAAAAAAAAAAAAAAAAAAAAAAAAAAAAATCGATTTTTTTTTTGGTCCCCCTGCGGCGGTAAAAGATATTGACCATTTGGTGTAATATTTTGTGAATTTATTCCTTATTACCAATGGCAACTTTCCTGCACTATTATGATTCGATTATATAAATTTCAGTTTTTTCGACCCACCCTAATGGATAAGTAATTTCAGTCAATGTAACTCTTTTCTTTTACAAAGAAAAAAAATTAATCAAGAATTTTTTTTAATTTTCAGTGGCTACCTTCCCGACTATCTTCCTTATTGAAAGACGTGGCAAAAGCAGCATGAGCAACAAGAATTTCTTAATGCTGTTTGATACAAAAGGACTTTTTGAATGTATAAAAAAGGTATATTTCAGAAAAAGGCTGAGTATAATGATTTTATGTATAATTTTTTGTGAGTGAGCTTTGAAAATATTTTCAAAGTTTAGTATTTATGAGAGTTATTTGAAGAAATATCTTTGTATAAAAGTATGCCGTAAAGGCGAGAAATTTATAAGGAAAAAGGCCTCAGTATTGGAAATTTATTTATTTGTTTTTAGACTACCATTTGTAACTCTCATACGTGCCAAGTTTTATGCTTTTGAGTCCTTTTTTATACTTTTATGCTTACAACCCCCCCCCCCCCTGTTTTTATGCTTTTCCTACAATTTCGACAATTCTCTTTATTTTCTTAGAAAAATGTATTTATCTTTTTATAAATTTGCGAGAAAGTTATATATTGCATTAATTTCAGAAGGGATTTTACTATTTCCCATAGAGGTAAATCAGACATGTTACTTTTCAGTAAAAAGATAGATTTCTGGTTTTATTTTTATGGCTCTGACTGTTTCTGAGATCAGTGCAAATTTAAAATAAAATTCATGTTGTAATATTGTTGCATTCATGTCAGAAAAATTTGTTGATTCAGCAACAGGGATTCATACAAAGGATGTTGAAAAAATAAGGGGGGAGGGGGCTCTGCTAAATGGCACAATAATAAATAAGTCAGATTGTCATCACCTCGAATCATATCTTGTAGAATGTATGTGCAGAAAAAAACTAGAGAAAACCCAGAAACAATCTCCTCCCATGCCCCAAGTTTATTATATTTTATATTGCAGAAATTTAAAAAAACATGAAATATGACCAATTAATAAATATGTATAAAAGTTTCTAGAATATTTCTTATAGATTGCAATGTTTTTTAAAAGATTACCCTAAAACAGGAATGGCAAACCTGCGTTGCGTGTAATAATGCACAGCAACTTTTCTGGCTTGTGAAAAAAATTCTGATAACTGTTATTTATGTGGATTTATTTTTTGTATAATAAATTAAATATTGCTTAGCACATACAAATAATGCAATTATTTTTGCATGGTGCAAATTTAATGTGGGTTATCTATATATCAACTTAAAAAAAAAAAAAAAGGTAAAAAAAAAAAATGCTCCAGGAATCCTTTCTGAATACAAATTTTATAAAAATTTAATATACAGAAAAATTACATTTTGATTTTTGTTCTTAGTCATTTAAAGTATTAAAGAGAACAATTTCATTAACATATGCTGCAATAACTGTTTAATTAAATGTTTTGCATGTTATAATGTTGCCATACGGAATCGGCCCAAAACAGCGAAGGTTCGCTCTGGTAGTCCAAAACTAGGGTGGCGGTGGAGGTGCTATAGGACAAAATTAGCACTTTTTTTTTTTTTTTTGAGACCGGCGACCAGGCCCCTACCTGCCAGGTTTCCCTAGCTTAAACGGGTTTAGTGCCTGGTACCGGGGCGCGTAGCGCCACTGAAGAGATGCCGCGTAGCGGCTGGCCGTTGCTGACAGGACGGCTATGTGGAGGACTTAGTTTTGTTTCCATTTTGTTTTGCTGCTAATTGATGTTATTCTTTTTATATGGACCTGTCATCGTTATGCGAGTTGGTCTCGTAATTTAGAGCCTTGATCAGGTGACGAGACCTTCACCTGATTAGGCACCCCCAGAGGTATTATTCACAGGGAACTTGGAGGACTTTACACCCACGACGGATTTTACATGCACCAGGCGCCATTAGCGTACATGATTTAAAAAAAAAAAAAAAAAAAAAAAAAAAAAACCTGTAAGGGAAGGGGGTTAATACATGTTTATTTAACTTTACATAAAAAATAGAAGAAAATGATTACTTTTACCTGTGTTGGATTGTTTTTTTGACAAAATTAGCACTTGCCAATCGGCGAGTAATACTGAAAATTTGGCGATTGACTTTATTGCTATCACTGGTCAAACTTAATAGTCACACTTGCCAATTGCGATAATTGAATAGAAAAAGATTTTTCCCCGCTGTCGCTCGACAAATTTTGAAACCATTTGGTGAATTTCACGATTTTTTGCAAAATATTATTTGACAGATTGTGATTTTTTTTTCTCGAAACGATATTCGAAAATTTTTCCCCCCGAAACCAGTTGATGAATTTTGTGATTTTTCCACTATCGATTAATGAATTTTGTGATTTTTCCATTATCGATTGACGAATTTCGTGATTTATCGACTATCGATTAACAAATTTCATGATTTTTTCCATGAACGAACAAATTGTGCACTTTCTTTCCGTTGGTGTTCGAAAAATTTCGCACTCTATTTCCGCTGCCGTTCGACGCTGAATTTCTTAAATTTTTTCACGACAAAATTAATTTTTTTTCCTGCAATGCCTGATTTCTTTCCCGACACCATTTGACGAATTTCGCTGTTTATTCCACAATTGTTTTACAAATTTCGCAATTTTTTTTATTAAGTATTTGTAAATTTGTTATTGGCCACTGCTGAAAAACACTGGCAGGTAAAAAGAAATCCATGTAGTGGCAGTTGGCCAGTGAATAAAAGAGTTAATTTTTACCTATGGGGGGGGGGGGCAACCTATGAAGCGATTAATAAAACACAAAAACAAGGGAAATTAAAATGTTGAATAGACCATTTGACAAAATACAGGATATTTTTTCCATGATCATTTCATGGAAATCATTTGTTTTTCTTGATCATTTTCCGAAATTCCCGATTTTTTCTGCAACCGCTTGGCGAAACTGATTTTTTTTTTCTGCAACCATTTGTCGAAATTCAAGATATATTTTTGTGACAGATTTACGAAATTCGCTATTTGTTTTCTGCTATCTTTTGACGAAATTCGGGATTCTTTTCTATGATCGTTTGTTGAAGTTCAAGATTTCTTTTTTCGAAACTGACTGACAAAATTTGCGATTATGTTTGATGAAATTCTCAAACTTTTTTTGTGTGATTGTTTGACTAAATTCGTGATTTGTTGTGGAACCTTTGGTCGAAATTCGTAATTTTTTTCTGTGATATTTATACAAAATTCGTGATTTAAAAAAAAAAATCTTTTGACAAAATTTGCGATTTTTTTTCGCTACAGATGGAAAAGTTTGACCTTTTTTTTTCGCGAATAAATGTTGTAATTTGAGTTTTTTTTTTCCCCGCGACCGATTGACAAAAATTGATGTTTATTTCCGCGATCTTCAGCGAAATTCGCAATATATGTTTCCACAGCAGTTTGAGAAAATTAGTAATTTTTGCAGCTAACAATTGGCAAAATTCGCTATTTTTTCCATGATCAATTGACAAATTAGCTAATTTTTGTGTAATTCCATAAAAAATACACGGATTTTTACGAAAATTTAAAAAAGATTCCCAGTCTGTGAAAGAAGTTAAGAGGGGGAAATCCTGCACAGAATTTTTTATTTTGCAAGATTTTCTTATTTTGTGGACGATTTGCACAATTCCGCATGGTATTTCAAACCATGTCCCTCAAAGAAAAGTCCCCCCCCCCCTCTCTTGCGAGAAACTCTTGAAATGGCATCCCTGCAGTAAAAAACTGCAGAGAATATATCGAAAGGGGCTGGAAAAAGGCTCAATTTTAGACAGTTCTCCATCTTAGCAGGTATAATTGTATGGTGCTTTTTCATCGAAACTTTTTTCCAGTTGAGAAGAATTCTGTTATTGACAGGTTTCGTTTTCACAAGCTTTATTGTAACACATCAATGCTCTTCAGAGGTGCAATTTAAAAAGAATGGTTTAACAGTCTTAGAGGCTACCTTTAACAAAGATAACAAAAGCTGTCTATCATGGAACACTTTCATTGTCAATATCATGAAATTATACCTGCTAAGACAAAAATTTTCATAGCTTTTTTGCAATTTCATATTCAAAGTTTTTACTTCTTTTGTATCCTTGATTCAGTAAACATTTCGCGTTTGAAGTGGGGGTTATAGCCCTCCTCCCAAGAAAATTCTGAAATGGCACCCCTGGTTGTTAGTTAATTGTTTGTGTATCTCGGCACGTACACACAAAAATACGGTTCACCATCACTCACTTGCCAGTGTGGAGTATATTTATTCAGTATCCCATCCTTGCCTATTCATTATATTATAATTCATCGTAATCTTTTTTCTTTTCAGATGCAGATCAGGCTAAATTAGGTGAATTCTTTCACAAAGACTGGGTAGCAATCCTCAGAGTATATTTGCAGCATTTAAAAAGAAGTATATCCTGACAAAACACTGAAAATTTTGTAGATTATTTTCTTGTAACTTGTTTGTTATATTTAAAATAAATTGTCGATTTAAACTATGTTGTCTTTTCATATGTACTAAAGAAAAAAAAATTCTTTACTATTTTTTTTTTTCAGTTTTAAATATTTTATATAATTGAAATATGTAAATATATTCAAATTTCATTTAATTGACTTTGAAAATATTCAATATAATGTTTTCATTAAAATATTCTACTGTAATAAAAAGTGCTTATTTTATTGGTGAATAATGTCAAAAGTCATCATTTATTAACAGTCTCTCATATAACTCAAACTTTGTTTTTAAAAATCCTTTTTAATAATAAAGCACTTTTTATTAATCATTCCTTGTTAGTGTGGATCTCGAGGATAATTAATACAGATTTAAAAAACAAAGATTTTATAAAATTTTGATTTAAAAAATGAAATTACATATTTCAATGATTAAGGTATTCCAAGATCTTGAGTTGCGACATATAATTAGTTTATAGGTAAGTATTTTTTTATGTATACATAATTATATGCAAGTATAAAAAAGTTTTATAAGAAGAATAAACTATGCATAGCGATTTTAGCAACTTTTGCTGGCAGAGTGATTGGATTGCAGTGTGCAATTATTTTTTTAACTTATCAAATTTTTTGCTTTTTCTTTTTCCTGTTTAAAATTTTATTATTTCATATTTTCAATCAGTGTTGCCAGTAGTACTTTTAAAATTCAGATTGCTTGATTGTCATAAGAGAGAATAAGGCCAATTGAGAGAATAAGGCCAATTACACTATTTTAGAAAGGTGGTGAGAATCGAACAGTCTGAATTAAATAAAAAGTAAAATTTTTCCTAAGATATATATTTTGTTTTATTTGTAGCTATGCAATAAACCAGTAGTGGAGGTTATTATGAAAAAGTTTTATTTTTAAGGAAAAAAAATTGTTTAATGAAATATTCAGATTTTCTCAACAATTTCATGCAGGTTTTGACAAATTTCCAAACTTTGAGTTTAATTGCAGAGTGTGAAGGCAAAACAAATATAACAATATATTTTTATAACAAAATTTAAATATGTTTATAACGGAATATTCAGATTTTTTTTGGACAATTTCTACATATTTCATGCAACAATTTTTTTCGAACAGTTTTTTTTTTTTTCATATTTCGAAAATTATTTTTACTTAGCTGTTTATTTCCATATTTACATTCCTATTCTACAAATATGGAAATAAACACCCAAGTAAAAATTAAAAGTCCCTGACAGCTCGGCCTACAGGCACAGGTAGATTTCGAAGACTCAGACCTTGGGGTGCCTGTTTATTGCGAATTGCAGAAGACATGACCTTTTTGCCATGATTCAGCAGTTAGGACCGCTCACTTTGAAATTCGAAATTTACCTGTGCCTGTAGGCAGAGATTTTATTTATTTACTTTTAAGCTGTAAGGGTTGGTTCTATAAAAAACTTGTCAGTATAAAAATTGTAGATAATATTAAGAGGATTTATAATAAATTTAACCATATTTGATATCTTGTGAATTGACAAAGTTATGATTTTTTTTTAACCCGTATCCCCCCCCCTCCCCTTGAGGCCATTTTTAATGATATCAAAAATCTGTCATACATAAATTTTTAGCCCCTTTCCTAGAAGTAATAATAACTTAAAAGGATTCGATACGTATCATAATTAAGAAGTTATGGGGATTTTTTTCTGTTTTCACAAGAAGCCCTCCCTTGTTTCAATTTTGCCTATTAACGAACTTGACCGAGATTTTATGTGTCAGCTTAGAAGAGATTTTTGCAGCATTATTGAAGTTATCGTGTCCATAAAAAAGTGATATAGATAGATAGATAAAGTTTTGAACTGGGTGTGGTTTTAGGTTCTAGGAGTCATGATCGGTGTAGATCTTCAAAAATTTTCCAGAAATTCCAACATGAAGGAGAATGTAATAAATAGGTAGTATTTCTTATGAAATCTACCTGAAAATTAATATGCATAATGTCAAAGAGTATGTGAAAAATTAAGTGGTGTCATTTCCAATAACTTTATAGATTGTGCAATTATAGAATATTCTTATTTGTTTTGATAATGGCTCTGATCGAGCCGAAACATGTCAACAATCTAATAAAACTTATTTTACTGTTTATAAAGTTTTTGTTTTATGCCTTTTAGCAATTAAAATAAGCACATGTTTAGTAGAATGAAGTAACTTTTTATCAAAGTTAACGAAATTAATTTTTTTTTAATTACATATTGCATTTAAAAATATACATATTTCTAAGTGGGCTTTTCTTGATTGTTAACTAAAATTGTGCACACATCCTTTTTTTTTCTTATCCTAGGATATTTATTATTTCAAGTGAGACAGAAAAGCACTAATTTAACTAAAATACTCAGTTTTGTAATTAAACTGCTTAAAATTTGAAACAGGTAGGTAAATTTTTCTATTGCTTTTTTGTCCCTCTTTGTGAAAGGGAAAAAGACATGACTATATAAAGATTGCTGGTCACAAGCCACTTATTTAGCTAACCACTCTGAACAAAAAATAATCTTCGTGGTAGAATTTTACAATTGAAATTAATTTTACGATTTTGGGAAATATTGAAATGGAAAGGTAAAGTGACTAATGTGGCCTCTAAGATTGATTTCATGTAAAAAATATACCTCGAATGAATACATGGAAATAAGAATATATGAGAAGAAAAAGAAAAGAAAAAAACCACTTTAAATATAATATTAAAATACTTATCTGCTACTCTTTTTTAAAAAATCTCTCACATTAAAAGCTGTCGCTATAATAGTTAAAAATGACATGTTTAAGAAAAAAACATGAACTCTAAATTAATGCATCACATGGGTTTGTAACAAATTTGTGTGCTTTGGAATAATAATACCATAATATTATTATTCCAAAACTATTTTAATAAGGATTGTATTAATTTTGAAATTGGATCTTTCTCTTAATGCAGATATTTTTATTGCAGAAGCCATTTTTCAGATTAAATGCGCTTTTTTTTTTTTTTTTTTTTTTTTTTTGGGGGGGGGGGGGTTCAGAGCATTAATTAATAATTCATATTTTTAATTCAAACTGGATCAAAGGATCTGTCAATAAATACAATTAATAAAAGCATGGAAGAAAAGTTAGAAATAAAATGAGACTGTATATTATTTATACATACTATAAGTATTTAGAAAGTGCGATATTATATTTATAATTAAATAATGATAAAAATTAAAAGTGAAAATTAGAAAATTAATAGAAATAAAAAAATTATAAGTTAAATGTTGATATTTTAAAAACAAAAAGTTACTGAAGAATGGAAATTTAAAAAGTAATTATAATAAAGTTATATATCTTTAGAGATATTTTAAAAGCTTTTTCTTTAGATTTTAATAAATAAAACGTTTAAAAAACAGTATTATTATTTCTTTTATGTTTACTAAAAGAAAAAAAATAGTGTGGGAAAACTGATTGATAAAAATAATTAATCTTTTTTCAGGAAGCGAAAATTCTAAAAGATTTTTTAACAAACAGGTCTTTAAGAAAAATTAAATTTTGCTGTTTATAATTAAAAAATGAAAGAAAAGAATATTCACCGAAAAAGTCAATTTTATATTTACTGTTTTCCCTTTATTTTTAAACGTTTTTTACGGCATTAAAATGCCGTTGAAAAAAGGTAACACTAACAGGACAATATTGCGGACATATTCCTGTTTTTAAAAGCTTTTAACGGCATTAAAATGTCGTTGAAAAAAAGTAAAACAAACAAGACATATTGCGGACATATTACTATTTTATAAGTTTTTTTATGGCACTAAAATGCGTGTAAAAATAGTATAACAAACGTCAGTATTGCGACCTTGAACAACGTTTTTAAGACGGTCGTTATTGCGTTGAAAATACAGCGATATTTACCGTTGAAAAATAATCGAATCAACGAGACATATTTTCGAATTTATAACGTCAACGAATAACGTTGTTTCAACGACACCCGTTGTCGTTTTTTCAACGATTTAAAAACGAAACTGTGCTACTTGGGATGATTAACAATTGCCTGCTAATGACTAATAGTGAGAAATATGTTAATGGTTTCAATTTCTAACAAAAGAACCCCCGAAAATGACACTGTAGAATAATTTGTACACTTAATTATATTCCTTGAGTATAAGCATGATTAATGGAAGTATATTTTATTTTTAACCAACTTCCGTAACAAGGAGTTTACACAACTCTTTACTCTTATTCTTTTGCTATGTATGTGGGTCGGCCATGTCTACGGATTTAATTGACTTCACTCATTAACTTTAACAAAACAACAATTAATTAAAAAATAAAACACGAACAATACATAGGAATCGCCTAATTACACAACCGCAGCATGTCGCAGCTTCAAAACGACAACTTCTACAGACTGATTGCGTCACATGACGTCTAATTTCTTTTCGATCTGTGCAATCGCATAACAATAAAATAAAAAGAAATAGTTACCGTTTTGTTACCGTTATGTAATGTAATACAGGAAAATAATAATATAATAATATGATACAGAAAAGAAATAACAAAAGTAAATACAGAATAATATTAAAATAGAGATAATATTAAAATATATCCTACATATCTGTCATCCTGTGAGCTCCTTGACACAGGGATATTTTACAATATATAAAAGACATAAGACACAAATTGCAAATTCTGCTGCATATGAATGAAATATTTAAATACAAATTTATGAAAATAACAATACTGTACAATTTGTGAGTCAACCAAAAATTTTTAACTTTAAGACAAATTGCAATAATATTAAACAAATGTATTACGCTTTTGAGAAATTCTTCCTCATATCAGCAGATGTAGTAGTATTATTGGGTCCTGGATGTTCACCAACATTTTCAATCTCATGCCTGTCTCTGAGATCGACTTTGGTTATTTTATACGGGCTAAAAAATTTAGGTCTTATTTTTAAACTTGTAGCAAACTCAGTTTGTTGAATAGCCACCAGATCACCTATTTTATATTTAGACGCTTTTATTCTTTTTTTCTTTGTCATTTTGTCCTTTTTTTTGCCTGTATTCCTTAGATGTGTTTCTTTGTCCCCGCTCTTGTAACCTCTACAACACTTATAGCTTTCTTCCACTTATAGATTTCGATGAACGACATCTTCTTTGTTCCAGCATATCTTCCAAAAATTTCTGATGGAAAGCAATCTGCTCTTTAGTAATTTTTTCATCATTTGCAAGTGTTCTTGCAATCATAACTTTCATTCCTGCGTTCGTAATTTCTTGTGGAAACAGCACAATGAGATGGGCCACCCAATATTCCCTTTTAATCTCTGCTATTTTGGCCTGACGTTGAAAAATAAACAAGTACAGCCTTATTCTAGGGTTCGAATTTTTGTATAATATCATGTAGCTTTATACGGAGTGTTTCATTAATTTCGGGCTGATATCCGCTTTGTTCTCCGCTTTGGTCACCGGCTTTTTTATTTTCGAGGCGTATTTTTTTCAATCCGAATTGCATTTCTTGTTTGCGCAATTCATCCTATTTATGCACTTCGTCTTTTCTCTGCCTTTCTTAGATAACGATGTCTAAATACCCCTTGAAATACTCTTCTTCATACCTATCAGTTACTAAGATAGCGTTTTCAATTCAATAACCGTTAAATTTTCACGCCTGGAATCCGCAACTCGGTTGCAATGTGCTGCATATCTGATAACTTAAACACATTACGCGTTGTTTAAAACACTTAAGTAAACGATCAGATCATAATACCTTACTTCAAATTTGCAAAAAATATGTAAACAAAAAATAACTCAAGTACTGTCAGTCAAATGCCAAAAACAAAACAAAATAAATGAGGTTAAATTAGGTAAATAAATCAAAACCAACAATCTAAATCACGTAAACAGAATCGGAATCTAACTTAAAATACATAACAAAGTCATAACACATCAAATGCTGTGAAAAGAAACAGAAACTAAATTAATTATTTTAAGTGCACTCAACCCTAACAACACTGTTAAATTAGAAACAAACAAGTTTTCCTTTTCCCAATATACTGAGTTAAAAACCGTAAATGTACGCATTATACGTTTCCAAATCAATACGTGAACAAAAACTTACCAATTACTGAAATATAAATACGTTATCAGAGATTATAATTAAACATTCTGATTTCAACCTTTACTTAAATAGAACAAACATATTTCTATAGTCAAACAGAAATAAATAAAAAGACACTTATATTTTAAATACTTATCCGATACCAAATTTTATAAACGGAATAAATTAATCAGAATTTTTTTTTTTGGTGCAGATGTTTATCTATAAAAAATAAACAAAAAACAAACAAACGAAAAAAAAAAACGCTTATCTTTCACTTAATAGCAGAATCCGACGAAAATAATTATCCTTGTAAAGGACGGAATAGATAAAAACAAGATCAACAAACAGAAAGCACTTGATCTTTTCTTTCCCTATTTTTCTTCGCGAGGGGAAAAAAAATTGATTCACCAAACTTTTGTGCAGAACAAAACACAAAGCAGGATTGTCGCACTAAATTTTCACTAAATGAAATGTATCGGATTAGTTGCCCCACTAACTTTTCACAGAACAAAATATTAGGCAAAGAAAATCAGGAAATTCCTACAATTAGAATGTCATCGCTCGATCAAAACAGATACTTGAGGACACAGAAATTTAGAATCGGTATGATTTTTGACTTCGAAACTAGAGTGGCCCTTTCACAGCTGAAAATATTTGTCCGAGCCAGGGAGGTTCTTAACAGCTCGTAATCTATAGAACCATGGCGGTTCCCAAAATGAAAGTACGATACGCAAGAAAACTGCCCGATTCGTGCATGAATATCAATGTTCCATTATTTTGACATTCCGCACCGAACGACCAACTTTATCACTGGGTTGGCCATGTCTAGGGGTTTTCAATGATCTCACTCATTAATTTTGACAAAACAGCATTTAATTAAAAAATAAATCACAAACAGAACATAGGAATCGCTTAATTACACAACCGCAGCATGCCACTGCTCCAAAACAACTATTTCTACATACTGATTACGTCACATGACGTCTAATTTCTTTTCGATCGTTGCCAATCGCATAAAGGTAAAATAATAAGAAATACAGTTACCGCTATGTTATCGTTATACAATGTAATACAGGAAAATAATAATATAATAATATGATACAAAAAATAAATAATAATAATAAAGTAAAGAATAATATTAAAGTAGAGAATATTATTTCCTACATGTATGTCTACGCATAACTTCTTAACGGTCGATGCTATGTTTTTTATGCAGATTTTTACGTCCCCCCAAAATGATATGTTCGTCTCTTTATGTGTTTTCCTGTCTTTTTTTTTACTTTATTGACTTTAACTTTCGTAAAAATTAACCAAATGTTATGAACTTTTAATATGACGATACGATATACAGTACTACTTTACGTATTTCCAATAGTCGTCTTATCGAATATTGTTTTTTTTTTTTTTTTTTTTTTTTTTTTTTTTTTTTTTTTTACAATGACACCCAAAATTGTACAAAATTGTACCCAAATCCTTTGCTGCGAGTCAAAATAAGTTATTTTAACAACAATGAGATGTAAAATAAATGTGTATTAGAGTCCTGCAGGTAACCCGATTTTCGAGAACCCGACTTGGCCTGTGATTTGGGACGGAGGGGAGTGGCGATATTTGTTTTTTGTGGTGAGTCGGAGTTTCGGTTTTCACTAACTGTTACGAGTTCAGTTTGACATTAGTTTTGACTTTTGCAGGTTGCATTGTGTAAACCATTTTTTTTAAGTCCTCACTATTTCTTATAATGTAAAACTACGTACATTAATATAAATGAGCGTATGTATGTTTATGTTTCTACATAAAATATAAAATTGATGTTAGAAAAATTATTACAGTGTATTTTTCCATATTTGCATTGCAATTTAATTTCGTTAAGTTTGAATTTTGGGTTGATGTCGGGTATGAGGTTGACTTCAACTAGAAGTTTCAGGTTTGAGTCTGGTTAACTTGACCCTTACAAGACTCTATTGTTGGTAGCAATACAGGAATATCAAGATAATAAGAAACAATCCCTTGAAGTCGATTTTATTTTGAGTTAAAATTTTCCTGCTTAATTCTCTACAATTGTTAGAATATTGCACAGAGAAATATTAGAGAATGAAAACTGATTCTGCGCACTTTTGTTTTGAATAATACTTAATATATACAATTACATATTTTACTTCTTTCTAAATAGAAATGTAATAATATAACAATATTTAACAACTGCATAAATCAAATAATTTGTATTTAAATAACCATCTTTCTGATGAGAGAAAAGTACTTTTTATCCGTTTTAGACATTAAAATTCTCCTGAGTTGTTTCAAGTCAATATGGTGTAAATTACATTTCCTCATAGGGACTTGGTACATTTTGAGCTGTTTTTTTTTTTTTCAGTATTTTCTAATATATTTTTTGGTAAATTGTTAAATATTTTTAATGTAGGAAAACGATTTAACCAAGAAAAAAAGAAATATATATATATTCTAAAAAAAAGTAACGTATGTTACTGCTACGGCCATAATTGAATGTATTGCATTTTTGTGTTTAATTTAAAGGTTTATGCTTCAAAAACTATTGCATGTAAACATATGGAAACTATTAGTTATATAAAGAAATGTATGATAAAAACGCTGAATCAGACAGTTAGTAAATCGAAGAATTATTTACGCGCTGTGCAATTTTGAAATTGGGTAAAAAAGTATGCATAGCAATTTAACAATTTTTTGCAAGCACATACTTTAAAAATTGTGGTGTGCAGTTTCCATTAATTTTTTTTCTATTTTTTTCAAGTTTTTATTTAAAAAATTTTATTCAAAATATTTATCGGAATAGAGGTTTAATTCATAGTTTCAAATAGACATTTTACACCAACGGTTGCCAGATATTAAAAACCCCAAACAATAATATTTACAAAAAAAAGTAATTAAAAAATATATTTACAAGTAAATTTTAAAAAAGGAAAAAATAATTAAAATAATTAAATTGTTACGTGCGTGGAAAACACTTATTGGTAAAAATTACGCTACATTTAAAACGAATTTTTTATGGCGTCATTATAAAAGTCTGGGACACAGCGAAATTTTTTGCTACAAAAACTAATTATTTTATACAATTTGATTTTGAAATGCGTAATGAATCTCAATTGTCGCGACATTGGTGAATGCGACCTTGAGACACGAAACCTCCCCCAGTCAAAGGAAAATGGAAAGCAACCCGATTGTAGAAAATCGCCACTGGATGTCGAAATTTATTTTAAGTAAAAAATTGTATAATCTGCATTTTCATTATATACACCAAAGTGGAGGGTAACGATTCGAAAGTAATAGTTTCGGCCTAGTAGGAAATCGAGGGGGCGAGGGGACCCGAAAGGGCAAGGGGTCTGCATAGCAATACGAAAGGTCGTGTATAAACTTTTAGGGGTCCTGAACAGGGAGTCCGGAAATTAACATTAAGAGAGCACTGCAACAAACATTTTGTGCATAAGAACCCAGAGTGTCAATACACATAAACAAACATAAATAGAGTGTGTCTGTCTCCTAGACGAGTAAGTATTTTGATTCATAACTTTCAAACGATTAAGATAATTTATGGAAATATTCCACAAAATAACTTTATGTGAAATGTGATAATATGTCGTGAAATGAAATGTAATTAGAAGTATTGTTTGAGCCTGGATCATGGCCATTTTGATCGATTCTCAGGAAGTTCCCACATTTCAAAGAAAGCAATATAACTCTTGAAAATATCGTTACAATATTTTAAATATTGTTAATGTGATCAAAAATCCCGTTTCAGCTTGGAGAGTTACTGTATTTGAGACTGAATAAGTGAATTGAGACTCTAGTTTCATAAACAAACTATTATTGTTGCAGTGTGTTCTATCACCTCTTTATGTTTGTACATGGCTTTTCATGACACCATGTATAATTTTTTTTTAGAACTATGACTTAGAATTATCCCTTGATAGATTAAAATATATTGATATATTGAATGTAATTAGCAGTAACTTTAAACATCAGTGACTTTACATTTAAAAAAATTAAGGTTCAAAATTAGACTTTCGAAAATAATAACAGTATGACGTTACATGCCAAATTTCTTGCTCAGCATCGTGCGTGCAATCAAAAAAATTCTAACGTGTATATTGCATTAAATTTAGTTTGTACTACATAAATTACGCATTTATTTGTATAGTTTTATAGATTTCTTTTCTTATATACATTGTTGATATAAGTATTTAGAGGGAAAAATATTTTTTTCAACTTTATTGTTTTTGCTAACCTAAATTAGGAAAATGATATTAAAATTATTTTTCTCGAGAATTTCTGTGAAATGCTAATATGTATAGTTTCATTTCATAGAGAAAAGCCATGCAAAGTTTTTCTCTAAATTATGAATTTAATTACGCTTTGATAGCATATCTTTGGGGCTTACGTTTCGAAAGTTGCTCTATTTTCATAACCTTTCGCATTTTTGATATTATTGTGCCGTATTTTTATGACTTATTTCCAAAGTTATATTAAAAACAAATTCGGGAATAATCTTTAGTGGTTTGGGGCGAGAAAAGTAATATATACAAGATATCTATTAATGCACTGCAGAGAACAATGCGCAATTTGCGCAACATGGATACACCATTCGAGGACTAAGAAATATTATTCTGCGGTCACAGTGCCAAATTTTGCCAGTTGGGACGAGGGCATCCACATCTGACAAAATTAGTACTTTTTAAAAAAGTACCTATTTTAGCTATATGATTACATTACAATTTCAAACCAATATCAGAGTTATCTTATCCACATCCGATATTACATTTTGCTGGTGCTTTCCTATAAAACGTAATAGAGAATAATCAGCAAAAAACGGATAAAATTATCTTTATGATAGTAGTTTGCGAGATTTGTATAGAGTTTTCAAGAACTGACTGATAAATATGCTCCCGACACAGAGAAGTATATCCACTAATTAACAAGTGGGTAGGGTGAAACCCCCTGTAACCGACACATTAAGTATTCTTTCGTGTTCAAAACGCTATTACAAAAATTTAAATATATTTTATGCTTATCGATGTTTTTGAAAGGATAGTAGAGATTTATTAAAAATATAATGTTGGCAAAATTTTGAAATATTATACATTTTATTATTAAAAATTATTTTTTTGCATAAATATGATCAAAAACTCCAGTAACTGACACTATCCCTATTTTGACAACATATGCAACATATGCATCAAAAAGCGTCTCAGGTTTAGCAACCTACAGCTATATATATACATATATACAAATTTTCGTTACAAACAAAAACAAATCATGTATAATATATTACAGAATAATATTATGTATTATGTATTAAAAAAAGAACATATAACTTAATTATGGAAATAAGTATATAATTGCAGTTTCTTTTTGAAAAAATTTGATTTTTTTAACACAAATATGCGAAACTGAAATTGCAGCACATTCCGCCAAGTAATTTTCGAGTAATGATTAAAAACACTACTGGCAATGTAATGTGTTTTACAACGATTCAAAAAGGATTTATGTTTAAAGGTTCCAATTTTTAAATATGTGTAATTCTTAAACTACTTGCGCGAATGACCTGTTATCCGAAGGTAAAATATACCGAAAAAACAAAATATGATGTCAAAGTATGTGTTAGTATGAAAAGTTATGAACTCATTTAATTTATACAACTTCTATATCAACCCCACCATTCAAACTTTTAGTACAGCATTAATTAAAAGATTTTATTATTAATTTATTGGTAACAGTTACATTTTTATACGATGATTTAAGGCATAGTTATTGTGGGCAAGATATACTTTTTTCTTTCCCTGAATGTACATTTATCATATACTTAATTCTAAAAGAATGTTTTAGTATAAAATATTTACATTTTTAAAGTTTATTCATATAATAACAAACAAATGGTAGAAAAATTATCATTTTCCGTATATTTTTGAAGTGTTTACTTCCATTTTAGCTTTTCTTTCCCTATGTTAAATACTACAAATGATATAGAAATATACATATTATATATTAAATATATATATTAAATTGCTTAACAATAAGGATCGAAATAGTTTAATGAAAAAACCGATAACATATTATATTTCAGTTGTTTAACATTTAAATTTCTTTTAAGAATCCAAAGTGTATGAAATGATGCTTTACTTTATAGAGTTATTTTAAATTTTAAAACTTAATTCGTGATAAAATCTTAAATAAAAAATTTTCGCTAAAATGGATAAAAAATATCTTCGAATGAACAATTTTTTCAACACTTAATTAAATTTTCGTGTCTGAAATATGCATGTAACCTCTCAATATTAAACAGATAAATTTAAAAAATTTAACTCATTTTAAATTAATATAAGGCATATGAAGATTTGAAATATATTATACGAAATATATTATACGAAACATATATTTCATCCAAAATAGAATACGCTTTTTGTAGATTTAAAAAATTCATTTTGCATAAAATGGTTAAGTATTAAATTTTTTGTGTAGAGTATTACTTTTGGAATAGTTTGAGGCATTTTGAAGTTCAAAATTTAAGTAAGCGTTTCTATCGTCACGGCTTGCATAAAACATTGTTTTCCTTTAAAATACTGATACATAATTACATAAGAAATAAGTTTCCTTAATTAATGATTACATAAGTAATACTGATACATTTTAGGTAGACTTCGTAAGAAATACTACCTATTACATTCTCACCTAAGTTGGAATTTTTGAAACATTTTTGCAGATCTACGCCGATTATGACTCCCAGAACCCAAAACCACCCCCAGTTCAAAACTTTATCTATCAATCTATCTATTTATGTCACTTTTTTATGGACACGATAACTGCAAAAATTCTGCATAAATCTCTTCCAAACTGATACATAAAATCAAGGGGTATAAAATCTCGGTCAAGTTCGTTAATGGGCAAAATCGAATCAGGGGGGGATGGGGGGGGCTTTTCGTGAAAACAGAAAAAAACGATAGTTTCTCAATTATGATACGTATTGAATCCGTTTAAAGTTATTATTACTTTTAAGAAAAGGGCCGAAAATTATGCATGACAGATTTTTGATATCGTTAAAAATGGCCCTAAGGGGATGAAAAAGGGGGGGTTTAGAAGAAAAGAAAATCATAACTTCGTCAATTCACAAGATATCAAATCCGCTTAAATTTATTATTAATCCTCTTAATATTATCTAATACTTTTATATTGACAAGTTTTTTATAGGACCAATCCTTATAGCAAAAACAAATTTAAAAAAAAAAAAAAAAAACCTGCTGGCTCCGCCTGAACACAAGGTAGGTTTCCAAGTGGGCGGTTCCCATCTGCCGTATCATGGCTAAAAGGTCATTTCTTCCGCAATCCCCAACAAACAGGGGACCCACGGTCTGCATCTGCGAAATCTACCTGTGCCTGTAGGCCGAGCCGTCAGGGATTTTGATAATATATTTTGAAAAATATTTGATCCGCAAAATCATCTGAGTATCTGTTTTCTATAAGAAATGCAATACACAATATATATATATATATATATATATATATATAATTTTAATTTGTAAATTGACAGGGCTCTTTGGTATCGGGATTTCAGTGTATGTGGTCAGTTTCTTATGTTTCAATGGTTAAATTTTACTTAAAGTTTTATATATATATATATATATATATTTCCGCTCTAAATTCGTCCTACAACCATAGTTTCTTAAATTATTTCCCATCTTAAAAACATTCTTTATCTTTCATTTATCTAAATCGTTATTTAAAATGTGTAATTTATATTTCCCCTTCAAAATATTTTAAAAGCACTTCTCGTATTTTTTTTTTTTTTGAAAACCCTTTTTATTTATTTCCTTTCCCGTTCTTAAAAGGCCGAATTCAATTCTATTTAGAATTATCATTTCATACCATTTTCATTTTCCTATTTTTTTTATTCCCAAAACTGGTTCGCGTGCTTTATTGCTGACACCTTTTTACTTCGAAATTCTGTTTCCTTCCGTAAAGAGTTCGAACGCATCCTAGCTCTGTCGAAGGCTGGTTAATAATACTGCAATGTCATAAAAAGCTTTGCGCACGCTGGTATATAACATCAAATTTGAGTTCTGGAGCTAAAATTCTGTCCTGTTGTCTTGTCTATATAATCCGTTGTTGCCTGTAAGAGAGTCTATATGAATTCTTTTGAATATGCATCATAACATCTTATTAAACGTCAATTACTAAAACCTTTTAATGATTTCTAGAGGAGTGGAGATTGTTCATCATTATATTATTATGATGAAATCATAAATATTTCTTCGATAATTTCATTTCTTTCTTTCTTTCTTTTTTTTTTTTTTTATTTATTATTTTTTTTTTATTATTTCAATGACTATCGGTCAGAACAACTAAAAGGTGAAATGCGACTACGTAAACTTTCATCTCATGCAGCTATTTGATGTTTGTAGCGGGGTATATATATACATACAGGGTGTCCCAAAAACATTGACTTACGCTTTTATTTCTTAAATATTGAACAAAGCCGTATATTAGAAATCACAAAGTTACGTATAAAAGGTACAGAATTATATGAAATCGATTAAAATTCTCAGGGGATTAAAATTTCATAAATACACAATTAAAAATTTTCTACAGCTCCATATTTTTTCATTAACAATGAATAAAATATGCCTCTTACACTTGTAAGTTCACGTACAAAATTTCAGCTTTTTATCATAAAATGTCACAGACATTTGATTAAACAAATTTGGTGAGGCGTTAATCATAACTACATCATGACAATTACTATGTATTTATGCAATCATTGGTATCTTTCGTAATTCGTGTATGACCTTGCTGCTCTTGTTACAATTTAAAGATAATGAACATTATGAATTAAGTTTTAGAAACTTAAGTTTACAAATATATAGTAGTTTCTACCTATTATTAGAAACTATTACAAATAGTTTCCCTATTGTTGAAGTGCAAGGTTAAAAACAATCTAAAGTACAGTTATGACTATATTTGTAACTAATGCAAAAAGAAAAAAAAGAAATAATGTACTGTTATAATTCACATAAAGATCTTTACAATTGTATGCGGGTTTTTGCTTTGTCGTAATGAGTCGTCTACATTCAAAACTTAATTTAGCGTTCAAAATCTCAGTAGAAAACATTGTCTTTTATTGCATATTCATATTTTGATAATAACAAACGAGAAATACAAATTGTAATTATTTTTAATAAGTTAATTTTAATTCAACTTTAAAGATAAACATCTGTTATTTAGGTTTAATTTGAACATGCATAGTTTCCAAATATATACTTTTGAATATTAATTATTTATTAAAAATACGATTCTTAAATTTCGATAATAAAAAAACGTATTTTCTTCCTCACTATTACAAGACATTAATAAAATTCTTTTCATTCTTGATTATAAGTTTTCAAGTTAACAGCACATATGCAAAATCGACACCTTCAAGAAGCCGTAATTAAGATTAACGTTGAAAATCTCTTTCTGCTACTTCATGCACGTAAAAAATAATGTAAGTTATATAATTTCCTCTCTGTAAAAAGTGGATCGCCATGAAAAATTTATGCCAGTGAATTGAAATTGGTAGTAAATGTAAATTTTGGTGTTGTATTCAAATGATTAGAATTTCAGTGTCAAATGGCAATTATGTGCAGAGAAACCCTCTGAACTGCTGATTTAGCTGTATAAAACGAGAACTGTCGCGGGACGTTGAAAATAGTATACTGTTTTCTGCCAGTAATAAGTGTTTCATGAGAAGTCACCATAGCTCGACGACGAATGAGGGCAGGTCACCATATGAGCGAGCTACGGTTGCTTCGGGAGTTTGAACATGGATGAATGATGGCCTATGTGAAAGTTTTCTCTTCTCGTACAATAGCAGACCGTTTGGAGAACAATTCCACGACAGTGATGCGAGTGTAGAAGTAATGGACACAAAAGTACTGGACAAGTCAGAAATCCCCCAGTGGATGGCAAAAGAATGGATAGTTGACGAACATTGGAGCAGTGCTACAGGTGTGTCATTGTCTACTCCAACAGTTCATCACCGTCTGCTGCACCGTGGGCTGCATACAAGAATTCCTTTGTACAGGATTCCTGTCACGCAAAACCATCGGCATTAGTGTCTACAATGATCTTATCGATAGGACGCAAGTGTGCGGATTGTCAACAACTCGTCTTTTCCGA
The DNA here is from genome assembly GCA_963931845.1 of Maratus michaelseni. NCBI lineage: Eukaryota > Metazoa > Arthropoda > Arachnida > Araneae > Salticidae > Maratus > Maratus michaelseni. Next base: position 299,233,608 of record OZ007588.1, read on the forward strand.
TGCATACCGATTTAATTTGGGATACAGAAATGGCTGCATCTGCGTTAAAAGCTGAATCGGTGAACGCCACATTCCGGAGTGTGCCATTCAACGTGATATTGGACGAACGCCCAGCCTGATGGTTTGAGTAGCTGTTGGGTATCATGGACAATCCGATCAGCTAAGAACTGTGGGTAATCTCAACACCAACCGTTACATCAGAGGCTTTCTGGATCCCGAAGTTCAACGCCTAACTGGTGCTGTATTTCAAATCGACATTGCTCATCTATGTATTGCTAATAATGGCCAAATCTTATTTGCAGCACAACAGATATAGCTTTTTCCTTGGACTACCAATTTTACTGATAGGTCGCATATCGAACATGTTTGAAATTTTGTTGGCCGGTGTTTCGCTCGTGACACCCTCCTGTAGCTGATACAAATGAAATCTGAACTTGGATATAAGCAATCTGGAATGCTCCTCCTCAGATCGAAATACAAAATCTATTACATTCGATACCACGTAGTATAGAAGCACTTATTGTAGTACGTGTTAGCTATTATTAGACATGTAATATTGTTATTTTGCTTTGTAAGTTTAATCGTATATTTGTCCCGATACAGGTCATCTGTGGAATAAGTTTCCTTCAATTCTGATGAGTACTTCATGGTGTGCAGATTTTACGAACAAGCGTTTAGTATCTACGTGTTTAAAGATGAATCCTTTTACTCTACTGTATTGTTATTTCATTATTATAACGCCTTTAGCGGCCATATAACGCAATTTTCAAAATGCGTTTCTGAATATTGACACATTCTCCGACAACAATTTAACTGGTTTTTTGCGTACCTTTGAAGATGGAGCAATGTACATGAAAAAGACAAAAATATATAGGACTATGCATTGATATTTTCGTATAAAAATAAGTATTATATGGCCTCTCAAGCATCTTTATATTTAATAGTTTTGTAGGAATTCGTAAAAAAAATTAACTTTGGTGCTAACAGATTCGTTCTGCGAGTTTTAGATTTGAAGTCAAAAATTACACTCTCATTTTGTTTTATGCACTGCACAGAATTCCGCCAAATTTTCAAAATATAAATTTTACAGGCTATTACGAAGTAAATACACAAAAAAACGTGTCCGATAAATTTCATTATATTTTTACATAAATCAAACTCATTATCATAAATTTATAATATTATTTTAACATCGGTAAATATGTAAATAGAATATTCAATGGAAACAGATTTGATTTTTTAAATCTTGTTAGCATGTGAACGTACAAAATGATATTTAATACAATTATTATTTTATACATTCTACATTTGTGAAATAAATGCATCTAAGCAAAGAGAAAAATGAATATTTAGTAATTCTAAATTGATATCTCTATGCAGTTCAATCTAATTTATAGTTTGATGCTGTGCCAAAAGAGCTAGAAGAAAATATTTAATCATAAAAACAATTAATTTTAATTCTTACGAGATAATGAAATTTAAATTGGACAAATGGATTTTGAGTGTGAACAATTTTTTTCAGTATATATATTATTAACAAACATGCAATTGTACTTCAACAAATTTCGTACGATTTGGAAGTATTTTCAGTAAACTATACACATGTCTTTTTTTTCTGATTTATATATATTTTTTGAATTACTTGCTCTAATATAGCTTGTGTAGAAATTTATATTATTATTTTTCCTACGAATAAAAAATTATTATAATTTTCTCTCAGATCAAATATCAAAAACCACTTTAAAGCTTTAAGCAAAAATCTTTCGTGTTTGAATGAAGAAAATCATTTAGATACCCGATAATACTTTCTATGTGTGATAATACGAGATTCTGTAATTGCAGTAGGCCAAGAGCAAGTGACGTGCTTATTATGATATTTTAAATTTGTTGAAAGACACAAACAGATATACATATTAAAAATATTCTGAAAAAACACCTGAAAAGTCATACTAAAGCGAAAACTTTCTCTTGTGAGGTGTGCAACAAAGGATTTTCTGCAAAATCTAATTTGAATGTCTACCTGAAAATTCATACTAAAGTCAAACCTTTCTCTTGTGTGGTGTGCAAAAAAGGATTTTCTCAAAAATCTGATTTAAAAAAGCACCTGCGAGTTCATACCGAAGAGAAACCTTTCGCTTGTAAAGTGTGCAACAAAAGTTTTGCTGAAAAATCTAATTTAATTAGACATCTGCGAATTCATACTGAGAAGAAATCTGTCTCTTGAGAGGTATGCTACAAAGGGTTTACTCAAAATCTCATTTCAATTTTCACCTGCATATACATACTAAAGTGAAACTTGTGTGAAACGCGTTTCAAAAAGATTTTTGTTAAGTCTCATTTAATTTGTCCTTTGTGTTTTCATATTAAAGAAACTTTAAATTGCGAAGTTCAATTTAAATAACTTTTATATTTAATTATATATAAATTACCATTTAAGATAATTCAACAAAGCTGACTATATTATTCTGATAATTATTATACTAGTTAACAATGAACCAGACTAAACAGAGGTGATATATTCCAAGTAAACCGTCACATACAGGACGCAAGCCTTTTGGTCCTTAAGAGCCCAGACAAAACCAGTATGCAGTTAAGAGTATTTATAAGTATAATTTGCGTTCCTGCGTAATTTTCACACCCCGTACATTTAATAGAAAATTCGGGCTAAGGAAAAAAAACGGTTTACATAAGTGTTGTACTTATAACTTTTGAAAGAAAATATAGGTGAGAATAAGATTTAAAGAAAACTTTTAATTTTCAGATCAAGCATCTATTGGAACATCTCAAATAATGAAACGGGATTTCAAATTACTGTAAACGTTTATGTCCTAGAAATTCTTATTTCTGATTTAAAGTCAATTTTGAGTTTAGTTATGTGTATTAAAATTATCATATTCCGTTCTTTATATTTGTATATGCGATTTTGCATTTTCACTAGTCATAGTTAATCAGTCTAAGTTAAAACATTTCAACATATTTATTTTGCAGTGAAAAACTACTAAATAAAGGGAAAATGTTATAGTAGAAAATAAAATGTTGCTCAATAAAAATTATTCTTGAGAAAATAAAGAATTTTTAATTTTTTTGAAGTTTTCTAAAAAAAATTACTTTTCAAAGAACCTTTATAAAAATAAAGGATTGCGCACATTCCTTATCATTTACTATTTAAATCTACTGTTTTTTAAATATATGTTTTTTACACATATTTGCTATTCTGTTTTCTGAATTTGTAAAATACATATTACCATCCTCACAAAACACAAATGCTATCTTGTATTTTTTTTATTTGTTGATATTCAACCGCAATTTTCACGTAATTAAAAAAATTATAATTCGAGATTATGTACTTGCTTCACATGTTCCAAATTTCTGTAAAATTTTACATAATAATTATATTTAAGGAAAACAGTTAAGTTATTAATACTATAAAATGTCTAATTTTAATTATTGTTAATGAAAATGCTAAATAACATTTTCCTGTATACTTTTTGCTACTTATTTTAGCTGTCTATAATACGCAATTTTGCCAAAATTTTATAAAATAAATGTGGGATTCGTAGTAGACATGGAGTATTTCTCTCTGACAGCTAAATATAGCAACTAATAAAAAGTAAATTCCTCCATATTTTCAGCTAAGTCTAAATTATCCAAAACCGACCTGACCCGCTATTCGATGATGCTAATTGTTTTTATTTAGGGTTAAATTTTTCGGGTTCAAATTTGGTATTATACCACGGATTCGGGTTTATCGCATTTTTTGAAAAAAAAATCTAGAATTTATTTTTTACATGAAAAAAGCTACGTATTTGAATTTGTACATTAATGAGTATATATGTTCACGTACCAATGTTCACTTTTCAACATAAACGTTATTACAGATACCGGGTGTCCCAAAAATGACTGACGGATTTTAAAATTCAATAAATTGCAAACGGTGACAGATATTAAAAAAAATTCTTGCAGGACGGTTATGTATGATGTTAGAAATTTTCTTAGTGTGACTCTTGATTCTAGTTCGAATTTCAAACAATAGATGGCGCTAACAGTGATTGGAGCTCAGTCGAGGCCGAAACTGACTACCCTCAGCATTGATGCTCTATTTTCCCCCTGAATACAAGGCCTGCGAGCTGACAAAAATGACAGCTGTCGCAGGCGGATTTTTTTTTCAGAGTTTGTACGGTTCCTCCAATAATATCTAAAAGTTATCTTTAACTTATTTGATCTCAGAAAAACTAGGGGAAGAGAAGTTTTACAGATTATTCGTGTTGAAGTTCGAGGGACCGTTCAAACGCTGAAAAAAAAATTTCGTGGGGCGAAATATTCAGCGTTCAGGGGGCGGTGCATCAATACTGAGTGGCGTCAGTTTCGGCTTCGACTGAGGGCCAATCGCTGTCAGCGTATTCTAATGTTTGAAATTCGACCTAAAATCAAGAATCACACTAAAAAAAATCTTGACGTCATACAAAACTCTCCTGCAAAAATTTTTAATATCTATCATCGTTTGCAAGTTATTGAATTTTAAAATCCATCAGTTATTTTTGGGACACCCGGTATAACTATAGTGTATGTTTCAATAACTGTATTAAAATAGGGAATAATTTTCTTCTGTTGCGGGTTCGGTTCGGGTTCGAGTTCGAGATAAAGTATTTCGAGTTCATGTTTAAGTATTTTGAGTGCGGCAGGAGTTTGGGTCGGATTTTGGGTTGACTTTAAGTACAAATTTCGTGTTATTGTTGGTTGACCAAACCCATGAAAGACTTTAACAAGAAATCACTGATACAAAACATAGATATTGTGATGTAGTTCTCGGAAAATAGAAGTAGTACAAAAAATTAACAGAATAATTGAATTTTTTATGTATTGTTGTTTGTGTATTAGGACCAAATGATTGCCATCGATTTCAGATATCGTTAAGAATTTTAAAACACAGTTTTCAGTGAGAGAAAAGTACATATCGCAGAAAATTTAATTTTATAGTTTTATAATAAGGCGTCGAAATATAATACGGTAACTGTGAAAAAGAAAAAGAATTTTTGTTAGGATATCTAGAAAATTGGCTCTAATTCGCAGATTTTCAGCCGTTAATGTAGCTTAGTGCGTTCTATATACAATATGTATTTTATTTTTCGTTTGTCCCTATCACGAACAGAATGTGAATTGTGCATGTGAAAGTACGTTTTATTTTAACTGTGTTAATTAATAATTTTAAAAAATGGAGCTCTAATTTTAGTTTTCTTCTTCAGAAAACTTCTATTTGTAATTATAATTATCGTTTTATAATTTTTATTTTTCTGAATTTTGCAATTCAGTCACATAACATATACTATTAAAAATATTCTTTTGGTTTGAACGAACTTTTGGTGCTGCAGTAGTTTTGACTATAAGATGCTGAAAACTTGTTCCAAGATTTGGAGCTTTGGTTAAACCGGAATTCCAAATGAAACGATGATTAAACATCTTATAGTTGTAGCTACTGCAGCCTCAAAAGATGTTTCAATACAGAACAAAATTTGTTACATTTTATATATGTTTTTCTATAACTAGAATACTCTGCCTCATACGAACTGCAATTGTTAACACCCGACCAGACATCAGAGGCTCTAAAATCCCGCTAATTAGCTCTGTTTTTAAAAAAAGACTACCCGATTACGGAAAACTGAATGCTATCATTACACGACCAGTGGCGATATTCTGTAATCGGGCTGCTATTTATTTCCTTTGATTGGGGAATTTTTAGATTTCCACCGTCGCATCCACCGCTGTTGTGACAGCTCACGGTTGTTATCATAATTGATTAAGTAAGAGCTATCACACATTTGAAAATCAACTTATATAAAGTGGTTAAGTGTAAAATGTCGCTTCCTCCCGTTTTTTATAATAGTTTTAGACGCTAGAAGAAACTCATTTTACATATGACATTTTAAAGATGTTTTTTGAATACCACGTAATTTTTCCCCGTTAAATTATTTTCACACAGAATAATGCATTTTTTTAATGTTTTATTTTTTTTTAATATTCACATGAAAAAAAATCACTAGAAAAGAGTTTGGAAATAATATTATTTGGACTTTTATTTTGTAATGTTTCCCCATTTAATACCTTTCGCACGCAATAATTTAATTCATTTAATGTTTCCTTCCTCTTCTAATATTTACGGGTAATTATACTTTTTAATTGTAAAATGTTTGGAAGTATTATTTTCGCTTTTAAAAATTTTTCTATCTCCGTATATGCTTGCAAAAGAGGGTTAAATTACTATGCATAGTTGTTAGCCTATAAACATATTTAACTGGAGTACTTTGCCTCATTTCAACATTAAATAGCGCTTAAATTAATTTTGCGATATAAAAACTGTCTGCCACAGCATATCTATCATACATTTTTCTAGAAAACTACCATTTTGCAGGTTTATATATGTCATAGATTTTTTTATGATCCGGGAAAGTCAAAAGGTCACAATAAATTCATTAATGACAGTAATGTCATTATAGCAGCGTCGACAGCGGCGTAGACAGCAGCGTTATTATTTTTTTTTTTTTAGAATAAACAGAAACATGGCACAGCATATATATAGAGTTTTATTTTGTTTTCATATCTAAGCATCTGTTAATGCTATATTCGATATACTGAAACAATAATAAGGATTCATTGATTATTTTTATTGTTTGATTTGCTGCCTTTTCTAACTTAATTGTTATGTTATAAGAATATATTCATCAATATAGTCAGTACTTAGTAAACCTATGGAACAGTTATACGAAACCATACGTTTATGAAAAACGAAAGTGAAAACAAAATGCAGCTACATTAAGTGCAATAAAATAGATTACTTAGATTAATGAAAGCTAAAGATATGACTGTTCTTATTTTAAAATTAAAGATATTTTTCTTCGTGTGGACTTAAATTAATAGTTAACGTTACTGTATTTATTATCGGATAATTATTATTCATTTAGGTAATACAAAAGCAAAGTAAAGGTAAACAATTCTCAAATATTTAATGTAATAAAACACTTTGAACGAAAAAATGTACATTCTGTAACATGTACTCTAAAAATCTCAATAATATTTGTCAGTTTGCCGATTAATTTGTTATATGAGTGTATTTTTTCTTTTGTCAAACTTTCTGTTGTCTAGACTGTTTTGGACAAGTTTTACTAATAGGTTACTGTCAAAATGTCTCAAAAATGTAACAAATTGAGAGTTTGAGTTTTGTTTTTATTTTGTAAGTGTCTCGTTTTCTATTCTCTATGTAAGTGTTTCACACCACCTTATATTGTTTTTTGTAAAATAAATTTATCTATTTGATTTTATCATTGGTTTTGTGTTAGTATATGTTATTACCAGTATACTTATATTTAAAAAATAATAAAAATTCATTTAATTTATGTAATTTATGTTGGTACAAAATAATTTATTGCTAGAAGGTGTTAATAGAAACAAGTGGGAAAGTGTTTCGTTTAATATTCCTTTCAAAACGCTTTATGCTTTATTAAAGATAATCTTTCTTTAATAAATCCAAATTTAGCAAAAAAAAAAAAAAAAAAGTCATGTTTTTATGAAGTAAAAATTTACCGGTCTATTTTTCTTGTTTTTTCGAAAAACTGAACCGGCCCGCCTAATATACTCTGTCATAATAATATTTGTCAGATGGACTTAATGCGATATTAAAAAAAAAAAAAGTTTATATAAAATAGATATTTAAACCTATTGCGTATTCTTCTGTACTCCAGGTCCTACTGCCAAATTGCGCATTTTAGAAAGTTAGACTTTTTGAGACAGTTCTTTAAAAGTATCTACATTGATTTTAAACTATATTGTTGAAAGCAAACGCCCTCGTTTGAATCTAACCTTGCCCACAGATTACGAAAGGTTAGTTATTTTATATTTTACTAGCTGTTACCCGTGACGTCGTTCATGTAACATTAAAAGAAAAATAAATGCATTAATTAAGGAAAACGTTTCACCCCCGATAATTAAAAACATATGTAGGGGAAGGTGGCTTAAAATGATCCTAGCGGGCAAAACGATCCACATATGTTTCCTTCCACAGAGGTCGCGCTATGTGCGTGGTAACAAATAAAGTATTTAAGCCAAGTGAAGAAGAAGCAATGTCAGCATTCAAGCAATTGAAGTATTACACATCTGAATAGAATTCTTTGAAAAACTGGGTTTTATAACATATGTTGTAAGGTAAGCACTAACTTTGATATTTATTTAGATATACAGTCTTTCATGTACAGAAATATGACTTGGTTTACTTAATGGAGTATGTTTTAAGATGTGAATTACACTTGCTAAATTTGTTATGTTTCTCAGCGTCATCAAGTTTTTTTACCTAAATTGGGTCGCCATGTTGCCGGGTAAAATGATACATTCTCCTCCAAATATTTCTCTTTGAGTCCACGTGATATCCTACTGTTTCCAAAGATACGGAATCAAGCAGTTTGAGAAAAAGGAAATCAATGGAAAGTGTAATTTTAAAGAACAGTCCTTATAACAATCAAATGAGCTTGGAAACAAAAAATCGAGAACAGAAAGAGATGATAAACAGGCTGCAGCTAAGAAAATCCAATTAAAAAATACTAAATCTAAAACGAAATATCCAGAACATGCAAAGAAGAGAGTATGAAGTCAAAGCATTCCAATAAAGAAGAAATGGGAGCCTAAAAACCAATATTTGGAATATTGTGAAACAGATTCAGAAGATGAACACAAGTGTATTTATTACGATGAACTATTATCCTGCAGCAGGTGAAGGTTGGTACCAGTGTCACAAGTGTCGTAAGTGGGTCCATGATGCATGCGCAAGGATAGATGATAATGAGGATGATGTGTAGCTTTTCATGTGCTCAAATATTCCAAGTTATCAGATAGGGCGGAATTTATTTTCATAAAATAAGTTATGTATGCTATTTTATTTTACAAATTATTTTATTTTATTATGTATTGTTATTGTTATAATTACTTTTATAACCTTTATTTTGCCGATAAAAACAATTTACAATTATTTTTAAATGAATGATCATTTGAATGATCCTTTGAACACTTTTTCAAAAAATCTATTTTATTTCAACACTGAATTTGGGTTAAAAATATTATTAAAATTTGTTTATAATGCAAAATATAGTGTAAAACATACTAGCAAAGGGACAATGTTTTATTTAAACAGTTTAAAAAAGTTTTTAAATAATTTTTTTCCTTAAGGGTATCATTTTAGGAAACCTTCCCTAACTCTCTTTATAGTAAACTCCGTTTTTTCGAATATCTGAATAGGACCGATAGCGGCCAAAGCCTGCTATTATCCTCTGTCATAATAATATCTGTCATGTAAACTAAATACAATATTTAAAAAAAATCAAAATTAAACATGTTATACACCTTCAAAATGTTAAAATATGCGAATATTTCCATAATCAGGTTTTTATCATGATTCAATACGTTCCTCAAACTCATATATTTACTATTCTCTATTACTCATATTGATACTCGCTTTGTATTATTCTAAAACATTTGAAAAATCCGTTAAGCTTCCAATATGACGTCAGATGAATTTTCTTTTTAATTCTCTAATGACGAGATATTAATTTGCTTTCTGTACATACACATACTCATACTCCTTGTATTATTCAGAAATCTTTGAAAATTTCCGTTTTATTACCAATATGCGTCAATCATTTTTATTTCATATTAATATTTTTTTCAATTAGTGAAACTTTTTATTTAATTTTCCTTTTTCACGTGGAAATCTTTCAATAGAAAATTTATTATTGTAGAAAGAATTTTAATGTGGTTTTTTAATTGTTAGTAACTGCCATAACGAAAAATGTTTAAATTTAATAGGACAATGCTGTCAGAGTTTTGGTTTTTTATCTCTATTTATTAAAATAATACGATTTTTTTTTCAAATTTTTATATTTTTAGCTTCATAGTACGTATTTAACTATAACTGCACAAATTTTCCTGCTTATAAGCTATATAGTTTCTGAGAACGGCTCTGTGACAGATAGACAACGGAGCGGGAGTAATAGGGTTTCGTGAGATGAACGAAACCCTAAAAAAGTACAATTCATTGTTATTAGACATTAAACATTTTTTCGGTTTTGTATTAAGTAAATGGAATGGGTAGCAGCTGGGGAAAAAACAATCTACAATAAGAATCTGAGAATTAAAAAACAAAAAAAGCAAGTATAATATCATAAATTGACATTTTTCAGAGTGTAACACTAAAATTATTTTAATTTATTTTTGTCCGTCTTTTTAGAAATGTAAAAGGATCTCAAGGAACATTGGTAGGCCGTGGACCTCGCTGCTCTAGATTACAATTATTTTCCCTTTTTCTCGGTTTACTAATGTGTAACACCATTAATTTAACATTCAGACCAGCTAAAATCATATGCACTTTCCAGGGGAAGAAACATAGCCTGGTAGAGCGCACTATAGGTCCCTCAGGACCTGGGTGCGACGGTTGACGCGCGTGACGGACTCCACTCTGGCTGCTGGCGGCGCAGCTCAGTTTTATCTTTTAAATTTATAAAAATCTTTCCCGCTATATATATATATATATATATAGAGAGAGAGAGAGAGAGAAAGAGAGAGAGATAAAGAGAGAGATAGATAGATAGATGGATGGATAGATAACAATATCAGAGAGAGAGAGAAAGATAGATAGAGAGAGAGAGAGAGCATACTTTTAATAATTACATTATCTTAAATTTTTTCTAAATTTTCTCAATTTACTATTTTCCCTCTTTAAAAATGTTATTATTATCTTTTCTCGTTTCCCCTTTTAAGAATCCAATTGATTTTCTAAGCTTCAATTTCTTTTCATTTTGGCATTGCGCTAGTAAAATACTCTCTTCGACATATTTCGATAGAACGTCTTTTATTTTCGACACGATTATAGAAACTACCAGAATTTTTCTTCTCGCTTTTTTGAAAGCCAAATCGCTAAGTTTTTTTAATTTCCGCCATTACTTCAAAATTCTGGGCTTTGATTAGATAAAATCCGTTACGAATTTGTAGCCTTCGTGAAGAAGTTTCAAAAGAATTTTCATGAATTTGGATCGCAAATTTTACATGATGTCGGCTGTTAAAAATAGCCACGGCATCAGAAAAATGAATTCTGATTTTTTTAGAATTAAGCTGTAAAGATGTAGTTCATTAAATACACTGTTGACTAATTTGAGAGTGCTCCAGTTTATATGATGATTATGTTAATAAAGAAGTTGAACTCAATCTTTTTGATTCTTTCTCGGTGAAAACACACAAGAATTTTTGACGATTGCCTTTTTTAACACTTTCCAACCTAGTTGAAAAGTGTTTATGACTTCGGTTTGTCTGGCCGTATGGCAGTCTGTCCGTGCTCTAACTCCCGTAAATATGCTCCGATTGCCCTGCAATTTTTATATGTTATTGTCGTTATCTATAGCATTTTCCCTATTTCAACGGAAGTGTGTAGCACTTATAGTTTTTTTACAGGGATAGTCAAAAGAATTCCGTTACATTACGTCTATGGAGAAAAATCGTCTGCGGTTTATTCCAATAATGTTTCACTATTTTAATCGCATTGAAATTTATATATATCACTAAGTTGCATTACAAGAGGCTTACTACTGAATATTGTGTGTATCGCAGTCATTGTTCATTTACAGGACACACAAAAGAATTCTCTACTGTCTGTTAACAATAATTCCTGGAAGTGCGTTTTAAGTTAATGAACGCGATTTTAATTTTAACTCGCTTTTTGTCTATTACGTGGTGTGTATGCATTCTGTGGATCATATACAGGGAAGCACAAAAGTCCGCAAACACATTTCCGATTATTGACAGAAACTCCAGACGGAGAATTTTAAACTGTGCTACGCGTTTCCTAACTGAACTAAAATTTAGCATTCTATGTAGTATATATACAAATCTACAGATCCTATACAGGGCTGCATAAAAGTATTTGGAAATTTTCCCGAATATTGTATATGTTGGAAATTCCTGAAATTATGTTTTTAAATATGTTATGCGTTTTCCAAATTGTTTACTTAGGTGTTACCTTTTAGCTTATTAAACAGTATTATTTGTAAAATTATTTTGGAAGCGTTGGGAAGTGTTACATAATGTCTGCTTGAAACATAATTTTTCGTTCTTGTTTTTAACACTTTCCAACCTAGTTGAAAAGTGTTTATGACTTCGGTTTGTCTGGCCGTCTGGCCGTCTGCCGTCTGGCCGTCTGCCGTCTGCCGTCTGTCCGTGCTCTAACTCCCGTAAATATGCTCGGATTGCCCTGCAATTTTTATATGTTATAATCATTATCAATAGCATGTTCCCTATTTCAACGGAAGTATGTAGCACTTATAGTTTTTTTACAGGGACACTCAAAAGAATTCCGTTACATTGCGGTCTATGGGGAAAAATTATTTGCGGTTTATTTAAATAATGTTTCACTATTTTAAACGCATTGAAATTTATATATATCACTAATGTGCATTAGAAGAAGCTTAATATGGAATAGGGTGTGCATAGCACTTATACTTACTTTACAGGGACAGTCAAAAGAATTCCGTTACATTACGTCTATGGAGAAAAATCGTCTGCGCTTTATTTAAACAATGTTTCCCTATTTTAAACGCATTGAAATTTATATAAGGTTCATTACAAGAGACTTACTACAGAATATTGTGTGTATAGCAGTCATCGTTCATTTACAGGGACACACAAAAGAATTCTCTACTGTCTGTTAACAATAATTCCTGGAAGTGCGTTTTAAGTTACTAAACGCGATTTTAATTTTAAATCGCTTTTTGTGTATTACGTGGTGTGTATAAATTCTGTAGATCCTATACAGGGAAGCACAAAAGTTCGGGAAAACATTTCCGTATTATTTAACTCCAGACGGAGAATTTTAAACTGTGCTACGTGTTTCCTAACTGAACTAAAATTTAGCATCCTATGTAGTATATATACAAATCTATAGATCCTATACAGGGCTGAATAAAAGTATTTGGATTACTTAGATGTTATCTTTTAGCTTATTGAAGAGTATGATTCGTAAAATTATTTTGGAAGCGTTGGAAAGTGTTACATAATCTATGCTTGACGCATGATTTTTCGTTCTTGTTTTTTTTCACTTTGTTCTACGCTGGCTTGCCTCCACTGTTAATAATTATGATCTCTCATTTAATTGACTGTGCGTTCCTATTTTAACTTATGCAATCTACGCTGCTATAACTGCAAATGAGTATATTTTTTCTCTCCAACGTCACTGAATATCTGATCATTTGGATTTGATTAGTTTATCATCCTTAATCCATTAGCTGTACATTATTTTTCATAACTGCTCACCGAAATAAAACAACTTCTGCAATCATGTAATTACTTTGTGCTGCATAAATGGAATCCCATCCCATACATCGTACATATATAGATAATATAGTAATATAATTATTATCGTAAAAATTCTCCTTTGCAAATGTAGAGTTAAGATACTTTCTGATGTCAAGCCTACTTTAGACTAGGGTACCTCTACAGAGTACCTTTCTTGAGAGCGCGGTCATACGGGATATAAAATTTGATTATTTGAGACCTACGATTATCTTCAAGCTAATGTTTGTTAACTTGTCTCACTCTTCTAATCAAACTCTTCCAGGCGAGTGTCGCTATGTTCTGGAAAGTAATTTTGCCATATTTTTGAGAAAAATGTTTGTTTGATCACAGTCTGTGCATGCTCCCTGTGTGTACTTCACCACACTTTTATAAAGAGATCCTAGTTTCGACGCGTGTAGCAACATGTAACTGCCAAAGTGTGCAATAATAATGATAATAATATATATATATATATATATATATATATATATATATATATATATATATATTATTTATAATGTTATATATTTATTTATAATGTGTAGACATTTTGACATATAAAACATCTTTAATATTTTAGTTTTTGTATACCCTAAATTGCAAAGAATTTCTATTTGTGGGTTTATACGCATCAGCCTTGACAAAACGACACCAACGACCCCCCCTAAAAGGCATACAAATTATCAACTGGGGTTAAAACGTAATTTTAAATTTTAAATAAAAATTGTTAAACCATAAATTGATATCTTATCTTTTAGAATTACTATTTTCGTCATTTTTATTATTAAATTAAAATTATTTTAAAGACAGAAATTGTAATTTTAACCAAATACATTTCCAATTTTCATGAGATTTAAATTTGAAATGTTAATGTTACAATGTATGAGGACAAGAAACAGCGTTCCCTTTGGTGCTATGTTTCCTATTTTAACCTAAATGACAAACACAAAAGAAGTATTAGAATAATGTTCCATTTATCATTAAATGATAATTTCTCGATATTTGAAGAAATGTCTGGGGATTCAACTTTAAAATTTAAATCAGAAAGTATGTATTCCAAAGAATAAATATGTAAAACTAAGCAGTTCTTTCTATGGGATAATTTGTCTGTGCATGTAATTGTAAGTGCAATTTTTACTACAAAATTATCAAGCATATTGTTGCAGTTCTTTACATTCGATATTCGAACAAAAACTGCTCCTGAATTTTCACTTTTAACTTGTACACTATATCTGTATGTAAATTTCTGTTTTAAAATGTTATATCATTAAAATTGTATACTTTTGACAGGGAATGATTAATACTTTAACAAATATTCATCATATTTCATTTTCAAATCATATATTCCAAATGATGGATATTATAAAGACATGTAAACTACAATGAGACAAAAATTAGTTTTGTGTTTACGCCGGTACAACTTTCACGCATTAATTTATAGATTTTTACTTTTTGAGTTTATATTTCTGAAAGTACCTAATGTACAAACATTTGTTCAAAGAAAATTAGTCAAAATTTCTATTCAGCATGAATCACTAAACATCATTCTCGTTATATATGTTCGATTATTTATTGGTGTATCAGTATAAGTAAGAAAAATAAAATATTTATTTCTATATATACTGATACGACAGAGATTCTGCCCACAAGTACGCTTAGGAATAAATATGGAATAAGAGTGTTGTAACACTAAAATGACTGCAGTTGCACCAGCATTTTTATAGATGTCTAAAGAGACAGCGAAATCATGTATTCTAATACGAGCAAATCTTGTGTGTGTGTGATTATATATCTATATATCTATATATCTATATATATATATATATACTAGCAAGCTACGCCCGCTACTCTGGTCAATTTCTCTTAACGAACCTTTAATCAAACTAGTCGAATGTGCCAATCCCAAAACTTTCTTCTATCTCAGTCATGTTAATACTTCAAAATTCGTTATCATATCCCCAATAAAATCAATATTTTTCGTTATTTCGTTGTACGTCAGCTGCTTTCGAATCGTCGGGTTACCGGGATGCGATCAACTGATGTATAATACTAAACTACGAAAAGTCCTTCAGGTCTGAACCGACATGAACAGATAGCCTCCCTATTTCTTGGTTTTTCGATTTTAGCTAATTTTACTGGAAAACACGAAGGTAAAATGCGTGGAACCTAATTAAAGAAGATTCAATCCCAGTTCTCGTCAACATTGAATTTGAATG
This sequence comes from Maratus michaelseni, assembly GCA_963931845.1. NCBI lineage: Eukaryota > Metazoa > Arthropoda > Arachnida > Araneae > Salticidae > Maratus > Maratus michaelseni. The sequence continues at coordinate 299,249,180 of OZ007588.1, forward strand.
AGAATATCGCAAATTAGTCCTCTACAGCCAAGTTGGCTTCATTTATGACAACCTATTTTGGTCGCCAAATTCGGCGATATTTCGCCAACTGTCGTCAAGTTTGGCGAGAATTTGACGTTGGCGAATATAAATATATAGTGATAAGCATATAATAGGATTAATTGTTACAACAATGAAAGAAAATTTGCCAAAACCATGTTAAACCATGTTATGTCATAAGTTAAACCCGTTTATGGATGAATTTTGCTGTCTTGTTTGAAAATGTCAGCCACCCTAAAATTTCAGACCGCTATATCTCAGGCATTTTTTAAGATAGAGGCAAAACAAAAATTGTTCCGGATTCTCTGAACATTTAACGAAAAAAAATGTAGGATTTCTAATTTTTTTGCACATCTTTTTGAATTTGAAATTGAATTTGGCTATTTTGACCTTTTGAATTTCGCTATCATAACACCCCCTTTCGTCGAAATATCCCCAAATTCAGATAGAACCTGCTTGCCATAGCCAAAAACATACAAAAAAAATGTGGTTCAATTTGAAGCACTTCATACACTTTTCGATGATACAATAGTGAAAATGGAACAAAAATATCGATCGCAGCGCGCCCTTTCGTCGAAATATCCCCAAATTCTGATAGAACCTGCTTGCCATAGCCAAAAACATAGAAAAAAAATCTGGTTCAATTTGAAGCATAACTTTATACACTCTTAGATGGTACAATAGTGAAAATGGAACAAAAATATTGATCGCAGCGCCCCCTTTCGTCGAAATATCCTCAAATTCTGATAGAACCTGCTTGCCATAGCCGAAAGCATAGAAAAAAAATCTGGTCCAAATTGAAGCATAACTTCATACACTTTTCGATGATACAATAGTGAAAATTGAACAAAAATATCGATCGCAGCGCCCCTTTCGTCGAAATATCCCCAAATTCTGATAGAATATGCTTGCCATAGCCAAAAACATAGAAAAAAATGTGGTTCAATTTGAAGCATAACTTCATATACTTTTAGATGGTACAATAGTGAAAATGGAACAAAAATATCGATCGCAGCGCCCCCTTTCGTCAAAATATCCCCACATTCTGATAGGATCTGCTTGCCATAGCCAAAAACATAGAAAAAAAATTAGGTTCAATTTGAAGCATAACTTCATACACTTTTCGATGGTAAAAAAAGACCCACACAGACGGACAGACGGACGGACGGACAGACGGACAGACAGACATTTTGTAAAAAACATGTTTTTCGGAATTTCTGACCCGTAAAACGTGTAAATCCGTCGAAAACCGGGAGTCGAAAAAAATTTCGATTACAATACTTTCTTCTATTATAGATAGAAGAAAGTAACAAAATATTGACATTTCATAATTCACTTTTAAATTTTAACAGAATAATAAGACTACTATAATTTGTGACTCGTGCTATAGCCAATATAGAACGTCACCTTTATCATTATCTTTTTACGCGTGAAGGTTTCACTATGGTACTCCATTGTGAAATTTGGTAATTTTTGAAATTCAATATTTGAAAAATGGCATAATCATTAGATTTAAATTTATATCAAGAAATATACAATTTTTTACCTTTCAAACGCAGTTTGTCTAATAATTTTCTGAAAAATACTTTTCGAGCTATTATTTTTTTCAGTAACTTCAAATGTTTCATTTTCCGAGATTAATCTGTGGCAAAAATTAGCGAAAAAACCAGTCGTCAGCAACAAATAGCTTTATATTAAAGAGGAATGTTGGAGCAGGGATTGTCACTATTACTTTTGAAATCGGTTCGGTAGTTCCAGAGATTCCATAGAAATTGTAATTTAGAATGTTTTTAGAATGCTTTTCGCTAATCTCACATTTTTAAATTTCGAATTTTTTTAGAATTTGTTTTTAGCGAGCATTTACATCTTATAAGTAACTACCATGCTAAACTTCATGTTTTTAACACCTTCAGTGTAAAACAGAATCGTAATTTTATGTTGGAGCAGGGACTGTCACAAACAATTAGCCACCATCACTTTTGAAATCGGTTCTGTAGTTCCAGAGATTCCATAGAAATTGTAATTTAGAATGTTTTTAGAACGCTTTTCGCTCATCTCACACTTTTAAATTTCGAATTTTTTTAGAATTTGTTTTTAGCGAGCATTTACATCTTATAAGTAACTACCATGCTAAACTTCACGTTATTAACACCCTCAGTGTAAAACAGAATCGTAATTTTAGAACGTTTTTCGCTCCTGCACCCCCCTGGGAGTAGTGGCACCGACATAAAAGATAGCCTATGTTGGAGCAGGGACTGTCAGAATCATATTGCCACCATCACTTTTGAAATCGGTTCTGTAGTTCCAGAGATTCCATAGAAATTGTAATTTAGAATGTTTTTAGGACACTTTTCGCTCATCTCACAGTTTTAAATTTCGAATTTTTTTAGAATTTGTTCTTAGAGAGCATTTACATCTTATAAGTAGCTACCATGCCAAATTTCATGTTTCTAACCCCTTCAGTATAAAAAAATCGAAATTTTAGAGCGTTTTCGCGCATGCACTCCACTGGGGGTAGTGGCACAAGCATGAAAATATAGCCTATGTTACAGCAGGGACAGTTACCATCAATTTGCCACCATCACTTTTGAAAATGGTTCTGTAGTTCTAGAGATTCCATAGAAATTGTAATTTAGAATGTTTTTAGACCGCTTTTCGTTCATCTCACCCTTTTAAATTTCGAATTTTTTTAGAATTTGTTCTTAGAGAGCATTGACATCTTATAAATAAATACCATGCCAAATTTCAAGTTTCTAGCTCCTTTAGTATAAAAAATCGAAATTTTAGAACGTTTTCCGCTCTTCCGACCCCCCCCCCCTGTGGTAGTGGCACCGACATAAAATATAGCCTATGTTGGAGCAGGGATTGTCACTATCAATTTGCCACCATCACTTTTGAAATCGCTTCAGTAGTTCCAGAGATTACCCCCTACAAACAAACAAACAAAAAAGCAATCTTTACTATTTTATAATATTACTAGCTGTTACCCGTGACATCGTTCACGTAACATTGAAAGATGAATAAATACATTAATTAAGCAAAATATTTAACTCCTGATAATTAGAAACGTAAATAATTAACTAACGCTTTATCACATTTTATAGGAGACAATACGGTATTTCTTTCTTATAGCGCGACATACGTAATACATTCTGAATTACGGACATCGCGGTTATAGGGGCCTTGATATAACTCAGTTTTTAAAAAGTTAAATTTTCTGCCAAATAATCTCGAAAATGAAAGTGCAACCAATGGAGAATGAAGGACCAAATAAAATCGTGAAAATCGACGAATTGGGTAAAATCAAATGTCAATTTTTCCTCATACACCATTTTACTTTTAACGGTTTTGAGAAACGTTTCAACAGCCATACATAAAAAATAATTAAGTGGAAATAGTATATGCTTTTTCTATAAATTCAATTATTATGAATAGGGAGCAATAATTTGTACACATAAATGCAAAGTGTTTAAATTTGCCTCCTTGGTTTATTCGATAGATGAAACAAATCTTGCTTTCTAAATGATAATATGTTGACCAGACGATTTTTGTTCTGCAGAATTACTTGATTCATAAAGTTTGAATACGTGGAAATATGTTTTTATTTTTCGAAAATTTTAATGTAATCAAGATTTTGTTTGCACCTTCTATTAAAATTGAAAATAAATTCTTTTTTTTTAAAGTTTTAATGAGAAAATGGCTTGAAAAATATATTTAATCGTTTTATTTCTCCTTTTTTTTCCACAAAAATGGAGTAATTTAGTAGCCGTTTTAAGAGAAATTTCGTTAACATTTACATAAGCAGAAAAAAAAGTTAATATACCGGAACCGAATTCAAAATTTTAAATTCTAAGAGTTTATATGAGTTGGGTTGAGTTGGGTTGATTATTGACGGCCAATTATCTACACTAGGGATATAGGCCCGGGGGGAGTGCCCTTCGTGGGGGTCTTTCTAAGGGAACCTAATCCGTATTTACGCATGGATAAATCCACGGCTCGAAGAAAACCACGAAAACTCGGAACGATTAGGCCGATGGGCGCGATTGGGATGGAACCCAGCACTTCCCGTCTACCAGCTTCGAGGGCACAACCTCTCAGCCACTGGTGGGGCGAGTTTATATGAAATCATCGGATCAATGATAAACGGTGTTAACTAAATCGCGTTGCGTTCGATAATCTAATAGGAGTAGTTGTGCAATACAAACAGACGATCGGATTTAAATATAACAGATTCGTGTTAATTTTTCTTTTCCTAATAATCATGATGTGAATTTTGGCAGAACACTCTCATCTGTATATAACTGATATTTTCATGCTTAATAATCAGTATAGTTAAACAAATATTTCAATTTTTCGTTTTAAATATGGGGTGCAACTCATCTACTTTTTATACCGTAATTTCCGGAGTATAAGCCGCAGCTCAAAGAGTCGTTTTTCGACCCAGAAATATTATTTTATAAAATGTAACTTAAAAGAACGCTGTAAATATTTAACTACAATTATTGAATAAAATTTCTGGGTCGAAAAACGACTCTTTGAGCTGCGGCTTATACGCCGGAAATTACGGTACTTACTGATCCTTGTATTATTAATCTATGGAACTGATTCACGATCCTTTTAAAACGTATTTGAAAATTCCCGTTTTATTTCAAACTAGCAATCTACGCCCGCTGCGCTGGTCGGTTTCTACAAAAGAACCTTGAATCAAACGAAATATATCGTTTAATTTGACCTTGTATTTGAAAGCAATCTGTACATTTACCTGGAATATCTTTCCACTTTAGTGAAAAATGACGTCATTCCGCTATTATATTTTCTAATGTGTAGTGGAAATTTTAACTGGTAAGTACCAACTCTTTTATTTGGTAATTTACAGTTAGGGTTTGCTAAAGAATGATAAAACTGTATGCAATATACTAAAATCATCACTAAAAATTATCGAACTAACAGTGCAAACAAATTAACTAACAAAATCCATTCAGTAGAAGTTTTTATAAAGGCTAATCCTTGATAATCCAGTTCATCGGATTATAGAACTTTTCCACATAATTCTAAAACTAACTGAACGATATGAAATATACTAAAACAATCCTTACAAATTATCTACTTAACAATGCTAGTCGCAAAAAATACAACCAGTAAAAACTTTCAAAAAGGCTAATCTTTCGGAATCTAGTTCACCTGAATATATAACCTTCACACATAACTGTTTGACTAAGCAACGTAGAACAATTTGTAGTACACTATAACCATTCCTGAAATAGCATCTAACTAACTAACAATACAATTCTCATCAAAATCCGTCCAGTAGAACATTTTCAGAAGGCTAATACTTCATAATCGGAATCAAATATTAAAAAGGCTAATATTTGATTTTAAAAATTGGTCACCCGATTTTCTAATTTCCCCCTATAATTCTAGAACTAAGCAACGTAGAATGATATGTTATATAATAAAACTTTCCCTAGAAAATTATCGAACAGTGTAGGTTCCACCGAAATCCATTCGGCAAAATCTTTTAAAAAGGCTAATCTTTCATAATCGGATTGATCTGATTGTAGAACTTCCCATAATAATTGTATAACTAAGCTACGTAAAACGATGTGTTATACAATAAAACCTTCCCTGAAAAATTATGTTACAGTTTAAATTCTACGAAAATCCATTATCGAAAATCCAATCGAATTATAAGCAGCCGGAACGAAATTTCATATATGTAGAAGTAAATAGAAGTATATTGCCATTAATATAGTTTACATTTGAATAAAAAAAGGTACTTTTCGGTTAGCCGGGCGCCAGTGATATATGTACATATATATCGCGATACTCCACGAGAAAATGGCAGTCCGTCAAAGATATAGCAAGTTTCAGTCGATATTAACAATCACGGCGAAGAGGTGAGGTAATGAAAAGAATCCACAAGAGTTTATTCCAGAAAAAGCAGCCAATTTGCAGACAAATCTTTTATTTAGAATAAGAGCGATGCCGTAACAATTCTCACGGGTATAAACGTATCGTCCTCAGGCTCCACGATGTATCCTACATTGTTTTAAAGATGTTAAATAGCTGATATGAAAATTCTACGGGACTAAAACAGGAGATACATATTTGTTATTACTTCCAAACACGTCAAAAATCCTCCTTCTCCGAAGGATGCGAGCCAGTTTTGTTCACTCAGCGGAGACATACAAAAAAACGACGTCACGAGCGCACAAACCAATGAGTGAGAGGCGACCTCCAGACCAGCGAATGAGGCGAGAGGGAGAAGCTAAAACAGAAAAGAGTTCCTTCCCGGGCCGCGTATCAATTTTGAAGTGAAAATTACCTAGCGCACGAAAATCATGGAATAATAATAATAAAAAGAAAATCGCTTTTTAAAAAAACATTCGAAATGAGACAGCGTCTCGGAATTTTATATATTGGGGAGCTGATAAAAGCTACGAATGAACTTAAAATTTTAGATTAAGATTTGGAATAAGATAATTATGAATATACGGGTATTTACTTTTAAAAGGCACATTAAAGAGGAATAAATATTATTAAGAATTAAGGAAATACTGACTATGACAGAAGTTAGATTAATTTAAAGACTAATGCGAAATAAATGTGAAGGATTTGCGAAGGAAATAAATTTTTATATAATATATATATATATATATATATATATATATATATTCATACATATAAGTGTATATATATATGTATTTGTGTAGATATATGTGTATATATATATGTCTGTGTATACATGTATATATCTATATATACATATATGTATGTATATATTCATACATATAAGTGTATATATGTATTTGTGTAGATATATGTGTGTATATATATGTGCGTGTATACATGTATATATCTATCACTGGCGCCTGGATAACCGAAATGTACCAAAAAAGAAAATACTGCAAAATACTGCTGTCGTACACTTTAAAAAACACCTTTTGGCTTAAAATCTCGCATCAAAACTGTTTTTCTCTTCTTTCTTTTTTTAAATAAAATTAGTAACAGTTTTTTCTTTTGTTTTACCAGATGTATAGCCGTTTCAATTATTTCTGCAACAAAAAAATAAACACCTTTTGACTTAAAATCAAATTGTTTGGGGTCAAAAGTAAAATCAAACCATTAAACCATTACTACATAAAACCATTCTTACGTATCATTGAGTAAAATAATTGAGACTAAATACTATTTTCAATTTTAACTGGTACATTAGAAAGTTTTGAAAAGCTGTGCGTAACTATCATATAGCTCATTCTATTGACAGTCCTGGGTTAACACAATGCATCATTTTGTCTATTGAAAAATCCACGTACATCTCATACATCTTACCTTTTTGCTGTCTCAGTTATAGTGAAGTGAATAAAAGCCTATTGCAGTGGAATAAACACACTATTTTTCTAATTCTCTCAGAATTATGCTTAAGGTCTAAATAAAGAAATAGTTTCGCGAAGATAATAAAAATTTTCTGTCATTTCATTTTTGCATGAAATTTTAGCAACAGATTATTTTAGATTTAAAATAGATGATTCAATTATTGTAACTAAATGTTATTTTACGTTTAAAAGATTAATTTTTAATTTCATTTAACAAATTTAAAAACATAAACGAATATATTTTATGAGGCATTTTTGTAAAATTTTTAATTCATGTTTTACATTTTTGGTAAATTTGATAACACTTTACACGATATGCCTTGATATATACAGATGAGAGTTTGGAGTTTATTAAATTCTCAATATTATCGGGAATTCGTGCATCAATTTTATATGCTTAATTTTATTGTTTATCCTTAAAATTTTTAATAAATTACGTACATTGTACATTATTAAAATAATTTTAATAATCAAATAGTTCAATTGATTGTTTGAATTGTGTTTATATTCGCAAGGTCCATCTTTGGATATAGTTCGCCAACAGAAAAATTAAGAATTACATTAAAAATGCATATTTAAAAAGTAAAACAGATAAAACATCTGATAAACTAAGTGTCTCAAAATTATTGTAAAGCACTTTAATTTTTTAAACGTATGGAATGTATATTTCAAAAGTGTTTTAAAAAAGGTAGTACTTAAGATTATGTTGATAAAATATCCCTCTTATTAATTGTCAGAAAGTTATACTATTTAATTTATTATACGATTTCTGAAACTTATTATTAATATTTAGAAATTTTGATCCATGTTCTGACAAATAGAGCACACTGTTAAAAAATTGCAGCAAACTGTATAGTCATTCAACCGTTTTTATAGAAAACGGTTACATGACCGCTATGTAACTCTATTCTGACCGTAATAAAGGCAATAATATTGTCGGAATAGCGTTAAATTACGGTTATGTAATCGTTTTTTTTTTAAACCATCGAATGACTGGACAGTATGCTGCAAAATTTAGACAGTGCAGTAAAAAGTCTATTCTCCTAATCCGAGTTATAATACGTGGTATTTATGAAATTACGAAGCTTTATGGCACTAAAATCGTATGTATTTTCTCTATTAGTACTTATGTAAATTCCAGATCTTGACGATGTTATAGGGCAGGATCGCTCCGAAATTTCAGAAACTCACTATACTCCGTGAGTTCTGAAAATTTCACTGTTGTACTTCTCAACAGTATGGATAAAAGTTTTCTAACTATAACGTATGCAACATAGAGACTGGATAAAAATATAAAACATATATATATATATATATATATTTAATTTATTTAACGACTACATCGTCATAACCATCTTAATCACACTTTATTTTTGACATTTTGGAATTTTACATTGCATATGAATCTTCCACAGCTTAAAAGTTAAAGCCCCTTTAATCATTTTAGGATACTCCGTATATATGAATATAAAATTACACAAGAGTGTTACAGTAAAAAAAATAAACATTTTGAAATGTAAAATCATATATTTTCAATAAAACTCAATAATTCAAGTAAAATAGCATAAAATGCTACATAATTTCTGACTAATAAAACATTACATCATCATTAACTGCTTCATTATCACCATTGTAAATAGAATCATCAAACATGAATGAAGCACATAATAGTCACGAATCAACGTATTCTGAACATGTGTTAAAGATGATTGGAATACCTTGCATGTTTCGAGTGAAAGTGATGCTTAATTTTGTAAAATGCTTGTCTATGATGTTTAAATGTTTTGTTCCTTTGATACAGATGTCTAAATATCAGTTATGGGTTTATGTATAAATTTTAATGTATGTATATAAGGAACCATCTGGTGTTGAATTAGATGTAACGCTTTGCAATATTGAACTTATATTGTCACACGATAATAAATTTTCAGTGGAGTAAGGCTGTCGAGAGTCACTTTTCATGGACAGATGTCAGAGGTTATTGTCTCTAAAAAGCAGCTGCAAATCAAGCATTCTAGCAGACTTAACTGGGAAAGGTATGGAACACACAACATTTTTCATTGCCTCGGAAGCAGGTCTTGTAGCAGGTCTGCTTCATAGTAGTACAAGAAGCAAGGCGGGCATTGCCCACAGACGCACGCGATACACCAACAAACGGTGACTGCGATTGAACGAAATTTATTTGCACCAGGATATGGAAGGTCCTGTAAAGTATTAACAGCCTGAATTTACTTTTTTAGGTTCCACTCTGGAATAAGATTTAATATATCGTGTGATTCACATCTGCAATTCACGCATCACTTAGATACGGAAATTGACACAGGTGGGAAAAAAAATCGTTAACAGAATTTGAACACAAAGGGTTCAAGATTTAAGGTCTAATACTGCATAGAAGATATGTTTGCTGAGTTTACAAGATTTGGCAATATACGCGCGTTGAATGTTACGATGGCATACTTAGTTCGGATCATCCTACTGTTACGTTAATTTGCAATTCTATGAACATGACACACGTTCTATGTTTGATGATTCTCAATAATTTATTTGTCTGTTCAATACATTAATTCGGATTCAGGAACTGCAGCCCGATAACAGTTCAGTGAGGTATGTGGCTTATAGTGATGGCATAAAAACCGAAACCACACTTTTAAAAGTATTTTAGAATATTTCCAGATGTAATCTTAACGAGAAAATCACACCCAACAAAGACTAATAAACTTAACCCTTGCTTGATCCTCGCTAGGACAACACGAGTTCATCAACCATTTGTGAGATACAGGGCTAATATTTATCTGTCGTCTGCCTGAAGCAAGAGCCAGATAAGTGTGTTATTTTTTTTTTTAATTACTAAAATTCTCGTTTCCAAAGAAACTGGTCGATGCGCAAGTAAACTATGTAAGTGTTTTTCAATTTTCCATATTCGATATAAATAGGTTGATATATGCTTATGAAAAATCGCCTTCTCGTCTGAAGGGCAAACCAAAACGAAAGTAAACAAAAAGGACAAAATAGACAAACAGAAAGTTGGAGGGAAATATTGAAAGATCGCTCGGGTCGTTGGGGGGGGGGGGGGGGGAGCACCGTAATACTTACCCATCATGGATATGCGTAGAATAAAATATGAAAATAAAGCATGTGAAAACTAATTATAAAATTCGAATAAAATCGTGGCTTGATGACGTCATAATCTTTAAATGCTTTATTACTGAATTGCGTAAAAGAAACATCCTTATAACTCCAAAATTGATAATCGTATTAACTAACGGTTTACTGCGTTGGATTAAGCGTCTCATTTTCAATTAAAAAATCTTTGAATTGAAATTTGAATGAAATACACGGTTATGAAAAAATAAAAAGGGAAAATTAGGATTTTAAATATATCGACAACTAACTATCCGATCGACTTCATTCTTTATGCAAAATTTATGTTTTTTTATTGTCTAGTATATTCACTCCTTAAAATAAACAATTTCGATATTTTTTATGTACCTTTTATCAGAACGAATATTTTGAGAGTCTGCAAAAAATAGTTCCGAATAATCGAGGTTACTGAAATTCAATAAGCTTTTCCCTATTATTACATACTAAGTACATACCAAATTGCAAGTCTCTATCTCAATTTGTTCGGGAGATAGAGCGTTTACAGACACACAGACAGACAGACGGCAAATTTTTTTTTCTAAAAATATGTTTTTCGGAATCTCCAGTGTCTGAAACATGCAAATCCGTCCAAAATTTGTTTTCGATTTTCATAACTGTTACAAGACTCACCCTATACTACGTGTGATGGGTAAATAATAATGGACCTTTTGATCAAACAAAAAGAATAAATAAATTGAGTTCTAACTAAAATTTTTAGAGAATTTTTTCTATTTAAATCATTTTCTTTAAAACTTTTTTACATAAAATAATTTTTCGTTACGAAACAATTTTAGAAAATCAAATATTTTTCTTCATGTTTCTATGGTCCGATTATATTTATTATTTTTAATTTTTCTAATTTGAATTTTGAGTTTGGTGTATCTCATTCATTTTTTTATTGATTATCAAGTGTTTACTAAATATTGATATTAAGAAGAAGAAAAAAAAGTGTTATTACCATTTCCAAAGGTCAAAAAATTACAACCTTTTTTTATGTTAAGTTATTTGTAACTTATATAAATACTCCAAAAATGTTTATGTATTATTTAATGTACTTATTTAGAAATTTCCGATTGACAAAAGATAAATCTAAGATTCACATTTTAATTTTTGTGGGAATAGCACTTAATTAATTTTTGAATTAAATATTATTTTTCTTTTCGAAATTTCATTTCTTTCATAATTATGTACCAATACATGTCAAGGAGAACTATTTCTTCCTTTCAATGAAGCAGATAAGTAATATTTTTTAAATATGCAAATTATTCATTAATGTAAGCAGAATGTTTTCTGCAAAATGTATCATTTTAAATATTTATTCAGTGTAACACATGTTTTCATATTAATTAAACAACAAAAAAAATCATTTTTAGTGTGTCAGAATGACACTTGAAGATATATTAAATAAGCACGTGTTTTATTACATCAAAAAGGTGTTCTCAATTTTTTTCTACTGACGTAAATCAATAGGGAATATATGAATTGAATATATTTGAAAGAAAACCTACTCTTTTAAAAAATATTTCAGATGAAAATATTGCATTTTCGTTTTATTTTTGGTATTACATGCCACATAGTTTCAAATAAATTATACTCAAAGTGATGTGATATGATACTCAAAGTGATACTCAAAGTGTCTTGCAATTTTATATCTTTTATATTTTATCTTTGAGAGACACTTGAATATATTTTAATTAAGCAGAGATTTTATTACATCTAACAAGTGTTCTTGATATTTTTCTGAAGGTATAAATCAACATATTTGAAAGAAAACACTTCATATTGAAAAGGATAAAATACTTATATAAAATTTTTTCTGTAATTTAAATGAAAAAATCTTCCTTATTTACATTTGAATTGTGAATAAAATGAGCGATATTTTAAAACAAATTTAACGCAAAATATATTTTTGTTCTGCGTTCGAACAACTGTTCATTTAATTTTGAACTATGTTTTTTTATTGCTACATCTAACAAAATTCCTTTATATCTTGTTTTTCAGAAAATATAATACATTTAAATTTGGAGAATTTCATACAGCATAATAGCGTGTGAATTAGTCTATTATATCTATTAAAGAATATATCTATATTAGTGTATTATAGTGTTTATATTTCGTAACCTAAATTATGTATGAATGGACTTTGCTAAGTTTCTTTGCTTTGCAGTGGATTGTGATTAGATAAACGAAAACTACACATATTTTAATACCATTTGTCTATAATCATGAATCAAAGTAGCGACATACGAACAGGTTTTCAGAGAAAAATGGATTAGGCAAACATGACAAGTTCTTGCCATGTTTAGCTAAATTTTATTTTATCGCAATTTGTTTATTAATCTAATTCCTCTAAGGTCGCCAACTTTTGTCATTTAGGCTGCCAAAAACTAAAAATTAAATTTGATATCTAAAGACACTTTAATGTAATACACGATATTTATAATGAGGTAAGATCGAATTTGTTAAACTTAATAAGTTTTTAAAATATAAAAGCCTGAGCATAACAGTAAATATAAACTGCGTCCACGATATTTAGACAACTTTGTCTTCCTAATTTACAGGAATGCATCAGCATGTTTTACGATGTATGTGTCTAAGGAAATTCTGGAAAGTAATAAGTATTTGGTTCCGTTAGGTTCTTCAATGTGTCCTTGATATTAGTATGAAAAAGCCATGGAAGTATTTATGAAGTAAGGCACTGCAGTAAGACACTGGTACGAACATTACGTTTGCTTACCACTTATATTACACCAAATAAGGATTCGTGATATATTTGTCTATGAGAATAAATCATTTTTATATGTCAAAAAATTTCTAATATGTCACCCGATAGATCCCACTGTTACTTAACAGGTGACAAAACAAGACAATTTAAGACACAAATAGGTGTTAAAAGATGTTTAAAATCTTTAAAAAACTGTCCTAGTACGTTCGGCCGGCTACCGCCGACATCATTAGCGGTTGAAGTTCCTTACTTACTGGCGCCTTACGCATCTGAATTCCAGCTTCGTCTTGAGGTGGAAAAATTCATTACTTCTTGTGTGTTATTTGAGTTGGTTTTTATGGCTACTCTGAATAATAATGTAAGCAACTTCGGAACTATGCGTAAAAGGAGAGGGAGAAGGGGGTTTTCGCACCCTGATGATGTCGGCGGTAGCCAGCCGAAAATACTAGGACAGATTTTAAAGATTTTAAACATCTTTTAACATTTATTTGTGTCTTTTAAATTGTCCTGTCTTGTCAGCTATTACGTAACAGTGGGATCTATTGAGTCTCATATTGGAATTTTATGAATAACGTACGGTGAAATTTGCATTTCGGCATATGCATGTTTGTATGGTATTCTCAAAATTCGAAAACATGTGTGAAGAATTTTTTTCTAATGAAATATAAAGTAATGTGTATTTCTATTTCTTTATTATTTTATAGGATGTGTAATAAAAAAATTTAGAAGGAAATAACGATTTTCCTTACTTTAAAAGAGTACATTAGGAATTCATTCGCTTTGTTCATGTGAGATGAGAGAATGAACGAATGTTGACTGGACGATAATGTTAGTAAGATATTTTCGCTTATCTTAACTTTTATTTAAATCCTAACAAAGGTTTATGATACTTTTCATTAGAATAAAACATGTTGTGACAACCTCAGCAGGGTGCCATAAGATATGCTGTGGTCAGACGGTTAATAAAGTGTTTGTGATTAGTTTTGCAAATGAAATATTTATTTATATCGCAAGAACATATGTACCCGGAAAAATATTTTTATGAATATTGAAATTTTTAGAAAATTTCATGGATATCTAAGATTGTAAGTTAATGTTAGTGGAAAAGCATTCATGTCTAAAAATGCAGCACAGATTGTAAGTGTCAATTCTTTCATTTTTAAAATGCATTGTCTGGTAGTTGGTAGTTGTTTCTCTTCAGTGGTTCTACTTGACTAGCGAAGGATATATTTATATGTATTCATTTTATGGTTATGTGAGCTTTAATAGATATATATGTTTCTTAATAAAAAAAATTACTATATTAATCAACTATAGGATTTTTATTTTAAAAAAAAATTCTGTAGCATCGAGATCCCTTTTTAAAGAGAAAACATGGGTATTATTATTTGTGACAAAGTGACCATCTTCCTGCATAATTAGAAGCTAAAACACAAGAGGTAGTAGTAATATTTGACTATTTATGTGTTATGTATTTTTCTGTATTAAGAAGTTTAAAAAAGTCATTATCCATATTTTAAATTGGTTGGTGGGTTGCGGGAGGTACAGTCATATTTTCTACACGAGGACTAAACAAATCGGGACCCCAGTTCAAATTGCGCTGCTGAAATTTTTTTGCTGGATTGAATCATCATTGCAGCTGCATTAGCTGATACTATAAAATGGTTTTAAACATTTAGAAATCTTGTTCCAACATTTGGAGCTCCAATTGAATCGAACCAAAGCTTGCTTTAAATCTTATAAAGGGATTTCCCTATCTACGACTGCAGCTGCTGCAGCACCAAAAGTTCGTTTAACCCAGTCCAAAATTTTTAACAATGTGAAACCAGACTCACTACAAGCATCCATAATTCAGTCGAGATTCGTACGCGCTGTGTGTGTGTACGAATTTTGTGTACTAGCTAGCCCCATAAACACTGTACAAGCAGGTGGAAATTTTTAATTAGATAATATAGTTTAAATAGTTTCGAAGAATCACACTGTAAAAAATAAACGATGTTTCTTATTTTATGAAAATATACTGTAACCAAGAACGAAAATATAATATAATCTTCTGAGTTATCCAAAATTCCGAAAAGCGTGTTCCATTGTCTTTTGAATCTCCAGAAACCAATACATTTCCAAAATTTAAAGAATTATTTATAAGAGCAAAGTATTTTTTGCTGCCCGTATTTTTCCGAATAGTTTTTATAGTGTATTAATCAGTTTCCTCAGCCTGGAATACCTATTTTTCGAATGTCATCAATTCTCAAGTAAACGTTTTCAGCTGCCTAAGTTAATTTATACATGCTAGAGTAAAGAAATAATCTTAATTTTAATGTTAACATTAACACTGTTAATTTTGCATGTTTGTCTGTTAAACATATTTGTTTAACATGAAAATGTTTACTTGAGAATTGAAAGCATAAAAAAAATCTATATTCCGGGCTTAGAAAACCGATTAATACACTTTAAAAGCTACTCGTAAACGTTTCGAAAATTACGAGCAGCAAGAAAAATTTTGTTTTTATAAATGATTCTTTAAATCTCGAAATGCCATTGATGTCTGAGTTTTCTAAAGATAAAGAAACACTTTTTAGAATCATGGTTAACAAGGATGAGTTTATATTATACATTTATTCGTGATTATATTCTATTTTGGAAGATTAAGAGACATTTGACATTTTTTTACAGTGTATGAATGAAATTTATGAATTGTAAGGCGATGAATTGTGCTCGACGAATTAACGCAGAACCCAAAAAATGTATAAAATATCACAGACTTGCTCGTATTTAACACAGATGGAATGTCAGGGAAGTGACTTATAACTGTAACCTTAGTATTATCTATTAACGTTGCCTATTTTACAGTTTTCTTATAACTTCTTAATCCCCGTGCGGACGAAGTGTACATTTTATACATGTCAGTGCATGTATCTTTCATTATTTTTGATTGTATTATTAATTTATTTAGAGTTACTGAAAGCTATGCAATTTCTAAAATTCAAACAATTCATATTTAACATAAAACATGTATCATGAGTAGGGAAGCGATTTATGTGGATATGTGCACTGGAAAAAAAATGCTGGCAATATGGATGCCAGCATTTTTTACTTTTTATCTTTTTTACTTTCACTTTTTACTTATTTTTTACTTTTTTTTAAGATATATTTTTTTATTTCTACCCCACTCTTGTATTGCTTACTTATTTAATTTTTTTTTCTTATTTGATATTGGGACATATTTTAAAGACTAAGTGCACGAAATGTATTTATGTTTACTTATACCTATTACTTATTGTTTTAATAACATTAAAATATAATCAATTATTTTATACATATGTAAGATGCAAACTCCGTGGTGTTATTTTTCTGACGTATATCACCGGTAAAAAATGAATCATTTGTCTAGATATAAAGTATTTATCCTTACATTATTATAAAGGAATATTTTGCCGGTTACCTAGTTTTTAAATAGTTTACTCTATCACCCAGTATTTTTTTCTCGGGACTTTGTTTCTGTTTTAATACTGTAATATTTATCTAATGTAATTGTAGAGTATACATCGAGAAGATTCAGAATGTCTTATTTCAATATTATAAATGTGAGTTACAGTAAAAACGGTTTAAATATTACATAATAGCAAAATTAAAAGACTAATGATGCGATCGTAATAAACAAACACTTGGAAAAAATTATGAATAATTAAAATAATGTATTCAGATTACGCACAGTTAAGGATTTTAAAATTACATATAAGATGTTTGAAACTAAATGCACATAAAAAACATGCATGCATAAAATCTGAAAATTATAGATGAGAACTCGGCTCTGACTACTAATGAAAATTTAGTGAACTTCAATAAATTTTTATATGTAAATAAAACTATTTAAACAGACATAGAAAGTGAACTTAAAATTACTGGAGAATTAAATAAATATATATGATTTAGATTATTAAGTAGAAACGAATAAGCTGAAATTTTGAAAATAACAATAATGATAATATTAACTAACTAAAGAGGGGGAAGTGCCTTTTTTAAAAATTTAATCGGGATGCATAAAGTTTCTCTTCATCTAGACAACTATTATTTATAAATACTAACAAAGCCTTGTCTCGTGTGGGAACATATTGACAGATAAAGTAAAGTAGATAAAAGCCAAAGAAAGCAATGTCATCCTTGTTACAATTTGAAACTAAGTACTTAATTTAGGCAAATGATTCGAAAGTTATTGTCGATGGCGATAATACACGAGGCAAAAAATTAAATTCGTATCTTACAAATATGTAATAGAAATTATGTAATGTTATTATAACTATAAAATAAGTAAATATAAAGATACAAACTTACCCATAGTCTTTAAAGATTTCGTGGAATCTGTTATCCATATTGAAAAGAAATAACAAATTACAACAGTAAATACTATGAAACGCTGAGACATGCAATGGCGGCGGCGATCATGAAACACTCTGTGTACCTCATGTCATTTCAAATGTTCTCAAAAACTGGTTTTCCACGGTAGCCTGGCGTTTGGTGTTCTTAAAATTAACACATTTGATTTGAAATTTAACACACTTGTTTTCGGAATGCTAGTGATGTATTTACAATGTTTTCTGTAATGATTTCTCTCGTTTTCTTTCTTTTTTTGAGTGTAGACAGATTAAATTGTAGCGACCAGCGAGTTCGACTCTCTGATTATTTGCTTCAAAACTTCGGCTTCGAAGCTTTCGCGATTCCTTCAGTAGATGGTTCTAAAAAATTACAGCAAAAACTACTGTGAACTGTGTTTTTTTTACTTTTCGTAAAATAAATACAGTGTTTGCCACTTTAATTTTCGCCGTTATCTTTTACTGTGTGTAAATTTGCAATATTTGAAATTATACACAGCACATTTAATCTAATTTGAAATAAATCATTAAAATATTCATTAATTTTTGGGAAAACAACAAATTAAAGTAAGATTTATAAAATGTCTTACATGTGAGATTACCGAAAATAATTATATAGAAAAATAGATCTCAAAGAGTCATTTAAAGAATTTGAGAAGTTTTACAAATGAATCGTTTATAAGTATAGGCATAATTGTACATGATTTACCATGTTATTTTGTCTTAATGAAAAAATTTCAACATATTTTTGACTAATTAAGAAATGAAATACTTCACATTCATAATTTAATAGCCATTATCATGGTGATAATCATTAACGATAATCATCAACCAATTAAAGCATTTCTAGGATTTTTTTAATACTTTTATAAAATAAGTAAATATAAAGATACAAACTTACCCATAGTCTTTAAAGATTTCGTGGAATCTGTTATCCATATCGACGATCTTATCATTTGGTATACACAATATACTTGTTCATATATTATAAAATAAAGTTAAAATCTCCACGTGTAATTCCATAAAGTAATTTAAAAAACAACTACACAAATACAAAACAAGACAACAGAAAATTTACAAGTTAAATCTATTTTTATTATGACTAAAACGCAGAAAAATGCATCTTGTAGCATTTTTTGTGTATTTTTGTTTAAAAAAAATTCTGTACATAATTAATGGAATTTTTTTATATAAGATTCTCTAAATAAAAAACAAACATTTAATTTTAAACTTATTTTTACATAGTTGTTAGTTTATTTTAAATTATAATAGAAATTGTTTTTAAAAGACTACTTATAACATATATTTATGACATATACAAACATATTTCTTAAAACTTTGACTAAAATAATGCTTTTAAAGTCTTGTAACATTTACGCAACTGCAAAACTCATAATTATAATAATACTAATTATACCGTATTAATTTTTTACAATAAAAATATACAAAGTGTTATATTTTATTCGGCAATAAGCTAAATATTAAGGATAAATTGATTTAAAAACAATGTGGTAAATGAAAAACAAAATGTAATTTATAGTTATTTGCACTATCTAATTAAAAATATTCAATGTTTTTTTTTATTGCAGTTTCACCAGTGTAAGAAAAATCTTATTTTTTTTAAATTTAATATGAAGTTATTTTTAATTTTATTTTAAAAAGTAAAAGATAGTATATCAGCACAGACACAATGTATTTTTCCATCAGTCAGTGACAAGTCATCGACAATTAATCAAATTTTATGGAAAATAACATAATATAAGATTGGAGGTTTCTTTTTAGAGTTCCGTACTTAAAAAGTAAAAACGGAATCATTATACGATCATTCGTGTGTCTGTCTGTCCGTCTGCCACGTCCGTTTATCTCGAAAAGTACGGAAAAAGTGTGAAGTGCAAACTTGCAAAGGTATAAATTCTATTAATTCACATATTTATTGATTATTAGCCATTCACATATTTAGAGGAAATATTACTTTATATGAAAGATTTTTTTATACATATCGTGTGGGGTATCGATTGAAAGAGTTCGTAACAGCGAACTCAAAAATGTATTTGTTTTAATATTAGGTATCATATTGATTGAGATATCATAGGAAATGAACTGCAAAAATATACCCCCCCCCCCCACCCACTCTCTCATGTCTTCATCTACGGAAACTAAAATTATCAAAAAAATAGGGCCAGAATGGATTTATTTAAACTTCGCAGGAAAACTATAGCGATTATCCTAGGTAACATAGTTTTTGAGAAAATTGCATTTTTTTTTGTTCACACATACATTAACTTTTTGGTCACTGAGCCGGTGAGTTGAGGGGCGATCAAAGTACCTATCGAAGAAGATGAATCCAAGGACTGTTGATAATGATTTTCGAAAAAAATATCAGTAATTAGCCGAGATAATAATCTTTAAAGACATGGACGATTTATACGCAAATAAGGACAGATACACAAATAAGTGCACACAATAATATACACAAATAAGTGCGGCGCACTCTATGCGCCATCAGCTTTATAAGCCTAAATAATAACTTTTAATGACATATTATGTAAATGTCCAGCAGGAGCGTAAAAGCAATAAACATCAAATAATAAAAAAAATAATTTTATTATATAATAATTTTATTAGAATTATCCACGCAATTACTTTGGGATTCGCAACTGTTTTTCAATCAGTGGCACACTCAATACACCACCCATGTCTTTAAAAGGTAATTAAAACCTATCTAGAAAACGCAGTACACTGTAAAAAATGACGAATATTTCTGAATGTACGAAAATATAATATAATGACGAATAAATTTATAATATAATCTCATCCTTGTTAACCATGATTCTGAACAGTGTTTCTTTATATTTAGAAACCTCAGACATCAATGACATTTCGAGATTTAAAGAATAATTTAGAAAAATAAAATTTTTCTAGCTGCCCGAAATTTTCGGAAACGTTTACGAGTAGCTTTTAAAGTGTATTAATCAGTTTTCTAAGCCCGGAATATAGTTTTTTCCGATGCTATCCATTCTCAAGTAAACATTTTCATGTTCAACAATTATGTTTAACAGACAAACATGCAAAATTAACAGCATTAACATTAACATTAAAATTAAGATTATTTATTTACTCTTTCATGTATAAATTAACTTATGCAGCTGAAAACGTTTACTTGAGAATGGATGACACTCGATAAATAGGTATTCCAGACTGAAGAAACTGATTAATACACCATAAAAACTATTCGGATACGTTTCTGAAAAATACGGGCAACTACAGAAATTTTGTTTTATTAAATAATTTTTTAAATTTTGGAAATGTATTGCTTTCTGGGGATTCAAAAGACAATGGAGCACGCTTTTCGGAATGTCGGACAACTCAGAAGATTATATTATATTTTCATTCGTGGTTATAGTATATTTTCATAAAATAAGAAACATTGATCATTTTTTACAGTGTACGGACTAAGACGACAGTACAACTTTGATACCATCTTTCTTAGCGCGCATGGCACAATTCCAAGTTTAAAATTTGTACAAGTTTTTTGTTTTTGGTAAGGCGAATCAGGGTGATAAATAGTTAACGTTCTTCACTCTAACTGAATTCAATTATTGAAAAGAAATCATAGAATATTTCTAAAATATTAAAAGTCAGTAGTTTTGAAACAACAATTGCTAATAACTTAATATGTAATTAATTTTTAATGAAAAAGCTTTTCGTTTGCAAATCACTTTAAAAAGAGTCAATAACGGACTTGTTTGATATATTACAAAGTCCGACGTCCGTTAAATGAGTACAAAAAAAAAAAAAAAAAAAAAAAAAAAAATTAAGTGATGAATCTTTGTTTTTTTTTTTTTTTTTTTTTTTTTTTTTTTTTTTTTTAACGAAAGTTTCGTCGTGTTTGGTATTTGAAGACGGAAGTTTTTGGAAATGTTTGTTTAAGACATTTTCAGAATTGTTTTCGAAAAGCAGAAAAGTTGTTTTATTTTTAATGAAAATGGAAATTTTAATGTATATGAATATATTTTTTTAATATTACGTGGTATTGTTATATAAAGTGTTATGCAATGAAAATTATTTTCTTCAGCAGTAGTTCATGTTTCACTCACAATACATAAATTAATGCGAGAAGAAGTAAATAAAGCAGTAACACCCCGGATTTAAATCCATTCATGAACGATTAGCGCACAATGAAGAAAACTCTTGCCAAATAATAAAAGTATTAATTTCTTCATTGAGACAGACATTCAAGAATGTTAGCGTGGATGAAAATACAATACTAGAATGGCATAAATGTTCCAATACATGAAAATACAATGGCATAAATGTTCCAAGACCCAATTACCAGAGAATGGCGATAGACAAAACATTTGCTATTTTAAGTTTTGATTTTTGTGTATTGATTACCGCTCGTTGTAATATAATATAATATTTTTGGGAATAATTGTGAAAATAAGTGGTACACATTTTTTCTTAATTATGTTTTATTTGAGTCAATGTATTACTAAATGTTGTTACTAATATAAAACGTAAGTGAAATTACAATAATTTCGAAAGCTTCTTGTGTTTCTTTTTTTAAAGGAAATGAATGTTTTGCTAATATTGAAATTATTCTGATTTTTTGGATGTAGATTGTATAAAATGAAAGAAAAGTAAGATTAAAGATTTATAAATTTAAAATAAATCAAATAGGGCGTATGCTAAACTCTTATTCTAAATGAAATATTTGCGAATAACGCTACTTCATTTTAATACTGAAGGTCTAATTTAGGCATAAAAACATTAGTAAAATTCAGTAAGTTTAAGATAATATTATAATTTTCTGTGGCAATGGTGATTTGAATAAATTTACAAAGAAGATAAAACTGCACATTATAAGAAGTAATATAAATATAAGAATTTATTATAGTCAGTAAACAAAATACTCTAAACTCCAAGAATCAATTTAAAATAATTTTGTTGTAAAAGCCTTTTCAAGTTTCGGTGTAATTGAATGTATTCGCAATTACATTAAATTTGTAAAGTCACTTTTGTATTAAACGTCAAGGTTTTTGTAATGCTGGCATTCTTCTCTATCTTTTATTTCAACAATAATTTAGAAGTGAAATGTTCTCTCGTCATGCAATCGAATGCTTTATTTCAAAGAGGAATAGAAACAAAATAATTGTGATTTTGGAGTGACAACACGTATGTAGTCAAATATATTCGTCTCTGATGTGTTTCCTAATATAGTAATCTTTCTACCAAAATTTGCAATGTATTATGTAGAGTTTGTTAGAACTGAATACTTATTTAAAAGGAAAATGTTCCCAAATATAGCGCAATTACAAATGACTTTTATTTAATTTTATATTGACATCAATCATAGTCATAAAATATTATTTCCCTACATATTTTAATTACAGGAAAAAAAGACCTAAAATGTTATGAAAATGTTACAATAATTTCAACTGTTATATAAAACATATGTAATATGGATTTCGAGCATAAAATCCAAAGAGGCATAAAACGAAACAGTGCTAAAGACCTATTAAGAAAAAAAATAATTCTATATAATTCTATTCCATTTTATTATTTTGTAACGCAACTAAAGCACAATTTCATCATAAAAATTTCAAATGATGTGCACACATTAAAATTTATAGGGACAGTCATGCACACATTATATAAAGCGTCATTCTACAGAAGTTTGACAATTTATATTTAACTTTTTTATTTTTTGGTTGCTGCACCATTTTTGGTATTCCTCATACTTTGTCTGATAAAACCTATATACAAATGAAATTAAAATAATCCATTTTCAACAATATTGTATCTTAAAAATCTATTTCATTAGAGGGTGTCAAAAACTACTATTTTACAAAATACAAACTTTTATAAGACGTTGCATATTGTTTGAAGTAATAGAGATAAACAAAAAATTCAAAAAGATAAAAAATCTGTAGTTTTTTCCCTTTTAGATCGTGTAATTGCAGTGGATTTACCTGTATTCTTAAAAAATAATTAGGTACTCAAAGATATGCAGAAATATTAGTCAAAATACCAGTTTTTGAAAACTTACATCACATGAAAGGAAAAAAAAATACATGCATTTTTATATGCATTATTACTAAACTTGTGCATGTTCAGAAAACAAAAGCATGGTTTTATCTCTATTCCCTCCTGAATTATAAAAATTGAAATGTCGAAAATATTCACAATTTAAACAGCTTGTAACTCAAAAGGAGGAATTGGTATCCATTTCCTCCTTTCCCTCCTTCCTATGTCATTCTACAAAGATAATTACAAAGACATTATATATACTGTCTGTAAATTGTTATTCGGTTTCTGTTTTTCCAGCTGGTCTATGGTATACGGAGTCTTGAATTTATAAAAATGAAAGACATCCACGATTAAAATAACATTTAGAAACATGAAACATTCTAAGGAAATTTTCTGGGTTTAGTTAGTTACAAGAACAGCGAATTCCAGAAATAATTTTCTACCTCAACCCAGAAAATGTATTTAATAAAATAATTTTTGTTCCTAACGGTTCTTTTGATTTGTGGCTGGCTGTCATTTTTCCGTTATCTCATAGACCAGTTGTTAAAATCGAAAACGACTTACAGATTACATACAGTAGATAGAGAGGTCTTACATTGTCAAATCGCATTTGAATACTAATTCCCTTTTTGTAGTGACAAACTGTCGAAAATACTGATTTTTGAAAATTTTCAACATTTAAACTGTTGTAATTGAGGAAAGAAAAGAGTAGATTGCCTTCTTTTTTTCTGAACGCGATCGGAGGTAGTAATATCGCACATAAAAAATTAAAACTGTTATGTCTTTCCCTCAAAGAGATATAATTTTTCAGAAACTAATCTTTCGACTAATATTTTGGTACATATAATATTTTTGTAATATTTTAACTAATAAAGAATTGTGCAGATTTCAGTTCTTTTGAAATTTTGTGTTTGTACCTATTAGTACAAAAAGCATGTAAGATTTTATAAAGCTTTGGAATTTGTAAAATCACAGTTTTGAACCTCTTCTAATTAAAAAGAATTTTGACATATAATCTTTTTGCAAATGGATTTTAACTTCCTATTTATATTTGCATCTACGGGAAAAGTACAGGGTTAGCCTAAATGATTAATTGGGTTTCAAAAGACTGTTTGTTCACAAGTATACGACGTACAAAGATGGGTGATACATGTATAGGATGTAAGGTTTCTCTGCAATTATATAAAAGCCATGTCACTGTATAAATTACTCTTTCTTAAACAGAAAATACGCTAAATGTATAACTAAATAATCATAGTAAAATATTAAGCAAAAACATTAAATATTGTGTATAAAAATGAAGCCGCACAGCAGCATTTCGAAAACGATACTTCACCGGTGATTGCCGTAAGCAAGTGAGTAAAGGTTTTTCGCATAGACTTCTCAGTCTGTCTCTGTACTTGGCAAAACCCCGCCAAACTTTCGCCAAGCAGGCGAACGCTCTGTTGCTCCATTGGAATGAAATGGTTTATGTTTCAGCTTTCACTTTCGGCGAAGACAAATTAGCATCGCCACACATGAAGAGATACATACACTCACCAAGTTTCTCTACAATCACATGGCGTGAGGTCTGGTGACCTGGGGGGCCATGGTAACAGAGGAACATTACCCAAACCAACCCGCCCTAGCCCGCGATGTGGCAATCCTGTTGAAAGATGAATGTAGAGGAGTTAGTAGTCAGTTGTTTAAAGAACCACCACTGCCACAACGTATCTCCTGCATTGCCGCCATCATGTACAGTGCATCCACAGGTCTGCCATCTAGTGTGCACGCAAACCACGAGGGTGGCTTTTAAACTTGGTGAGTGTATGTATCTTGTCATCCATCACCCGTCATTGCAGGTCGTATACCTCTCAATACACAGTGTTTTGAAACCCGATGAATCATTTAGGCTAACCCTGTATAGGAAAAATCAAAAATGGTTTTGCAACGCATCTTTATCTAAATTTTTTGGAATAACCCAGAAGTAAATTTATAGGGTAACAATACTTTGACCGGAACAAAATCCATATTTTATTAGTTAAAAATCGATATAGAAAATGAAAAGTCAATTTTCGAGTTATAGAAGTATAGCGTTTTACATCGAGTAAGGAGTAACGAAAACAGTAAGCGACATTTTTTTTCCGAGCAGCATTTTCAAAATCGTTGGTCCCTCTAGCTATGCCATTTTTCAATTAATCAAATTGATATATTTTTTAAATATTTCATCACATATTTTTCTAGTGAAATACGTAGGGTGTTTTCGGAATATTGAAATCCCGCTTTTCTTTGTAAACTTGAAAAACGAAATTTTTTGCATAAAATATTATTTTTTAAATTGAATTGATCCCATTTTGCAAAAAATATGTACAGTTTATAAAAAGAGATACGCATTATACTCATTTCTGTGCGGCAAAAAATTTCCCATTATTCTAGGTTAAGTCTACGATTAGTTATCGTGTCCATCACTTCATCCTCATTTTTAGAAGTGTTCTCACCCATCAAGGCATTTTTTAATATATCAACGAAACAAAAATACAGTTTGCCACTGTGTAATAATAAATCTAGATGAAATTTATTTCGCTCTCATTTTATGAATCTAAGGTATGTTTACGGCGACTATTCGGATAGGGGTAGATATACCTATGATTGATCACAGTGGTACCCTTGGACAATTATTTTACTCACTCCCTCCCCTACAGCTTTCCTTACCGGTCATGGTAACATTTGGAGCCTACCTCTTTAAATTCAAAAGAGTCCTTTTTCCACTTTGTGAGCTCGTTGATATTTATCTTGCCTCTCATTACTTATATAATGGTTCTTTAAAAACCCTCTGCCCTATTAGGCGTCCTCCTGTTCTTCCAAACGGTTTACTGGCTAATATTTTATCTCGTCGGGTATTGCTGTCAAAGCTTAAAAACATCAATAACTTTCTACGTGACCTTTATATATTAATATATCACTGAGTCAGGGTATCAGGTTTTCACTTATACACTGCCCATTGTCGGCTTGGAACTTTGCATTCACAGGCAGTGATATTATTTTGTATTATTGTCTTTTTCACAAATATTGTTTTCGTGATAATCATACATTCATTTATCTATTCTTCACCCCCCCCCCTCCCACCCTCTGTCGCGTTCTCAGATTCTGTCTAATTTTGTATTATATATAAGACCTGAATAAAGGGGTCCGAGAGGGACATCTATGCTCTGCAGACTTGGTTTCTTAGTGTGAAAAGTCGCTCTCGGGCAGTGAAGTTCTTAAAAAAAGCCTATAAGACATTAAATTTAAGAGAAAGAAAATGGTGTTGCAAGTTAAGCAAAGCAATTCGTCCATGCCAAAAACTTTTATTTATTTAAAAATTTAAATTTAAGTTTAAATTAATATTGATCGGAACTCTATGTACTTCCTTTCTAGTTCCAATATAATTTAATCCATCCAGAATTACAATTGCTTTGAAAAGTCACATTTATAATATATGCAGAGATTATTGTAATGCAAGCGTTCTGAACTTTCTCTTCTATTTCGTGAATAGTTATGAAGTGAAACATTCACTCATCATGCAATCGAATACTACATTTTAAAATGGAAGAAAAAATCTTCTAAGCTAAAATTATGTATTGTATTTGAATGACAATACGTATAATTCCAAACATTTAATATAGTTAGCTTTGACGTGTTTCCTAATATTTCAATCTTTCTAATGAAATTTGTTACCGTAAAATTTAATAGAATTTGCTATTCGTATAAAAGGAAAACGTTTTCTAATTCAGCGCATATAGTTAATGAATGATTATATTACCTATTCATGATGACTTTTGTTCCAGGTTCTTATTTAAATAACTGATGAAATATACCGTAAGAAATTAAAATTTATATTTATATTCAAAATAAATAAAAAAAATATCAAAATCATTTAAGTGAGTTGGAAAAATTTTCATTTTTTATATTATTTCCACATAATTTTGTTGTATCTGTATTGTTTTAAAATTTGAACTAAGTACAATATTTTTATAAAGATTCGTTTAACTTATGAAAATATTTTAATTTAATGTGGCATTAACACAAAATATGAAATCTACACGTTGGAAGAAGTACTTTTAAGATAGAAATGTATTAGTCACAATAAAAATTCTAATTAAAACTTCCAATCTCCATTTAAATTAATTTCCTTCGAAACTCCTCTATTCTCTTTTTCAGTTTCAATATAAATTTATTCATCCGTAATTTTATTTATAGAGTCGCGCTGGTAATAAATGTGGAGATTATCGTAACGCATTCGTTCTACCATTTTTGCTTTACTTCATGAATCGTTATGAAGTGAAATACTGATTATTATACATTCAATTCTTTTATTTTAAAAGAGAATGAAATATATTGCTAAGCAAAATTTATGTATGACATTTCAATGATTTCAATGCGCATAATGTCAAATATTTAGCTTCACGAAAAATATTTCAATAATACTAATGAAGTTTGTAAAGCGACTCGTAAATATTTAGTTTAACGAATTAGTCATCTAAAATAAAAATCATTTCAATTATAGCGCATTTGTATGATGAAACATCCTATGAACTATTCGTCATAACCTTTAGGAGAAAGATTTTATTTATCAACAAGTTGGAAATTGTACGTCAAACGTGACAAATGAGGTGTGTTCGTAATATAACTAGTTATATAAATATTCAGATCTTAATGATTTTTAATTCTGTGAAATGAATTTTATCGTCTGCACATTAATTTCTGTAATAAAATAAGCATCTCGATCGCTTGACGATTAAACCTCGGAAGCTCCTATAACAAAAAAGCACCGATTTTCTTTTAATCAAATTTCTTAATAAATATTTTTATTAATATTTTCTAAAGTTTTGATTCGATTTTCATAATATTTGAAATGTCTCGACAAAATTCTGCAAAGATAATATATCTTAAAATTCAAACCATTCGGTTGGGTAGTTTTCGCGTTGTTATATGCGGACGGACGGACAGACAGACGGACGGACCAGACGGCGACAATAGGTGCTACGTATGTATATAATTACGAACGCACCTAAAAAAAGAACTTTTAGAATTAGGATCTAACAGGAATTTTAACTGGCATGAATAGTTGTCGAATCAATTTCAAATATTTACAGACATTTCATGGTATATTTTGTAATTCGTTCATCTGCGGCTAGAAATGATGGAATAATACACAGAAACAATAGTGGAAAAATAGAATGTAATTTTTCACCATTGCTAGTGATGTTTATAAAACTAGACGTAAAGATTTGGTTTACTAAATAGACATTTAAATGTAATATCATTTCAATTTTAGCTCATTTGCTTAATGAAAGAGCGCATGAGTTACTCGCAATAACTGTTAGGAAAATGATTTTTATTTATCTAAAAAAAGAAATTTTGGCATTAGGAATTTCAGCTGGCATTTCGGCTCGAATCAATATCAGACATATAAACTCATTTCATAGAATATTTTGTAACTCGTTCGTCTGTGCATAGAAATGGTGGAATTAGTACATAAAAAATCCTAGGAAAAAATAAAACATCATATTCTATTTGAAACACCGGTTATTTTAAAAGGCAAGGAAACGTGCATAAGGGAAATCGATAGGAAGTAACGTCTAACTTTGTTTGATTTTCGATTGCTTTTTTGGGGGGTTATCTATATATTAAAATGAAAACAAACTTTTTTCTTTTTCAATAATAATCCCCAAATTTGACACGATAAAAAATATACTGCAAAATAATATTTACTGTGCTTCTAGAATAAGATTTATATTTATTAACTACTTTATAATTAATTGATTTCTCGAAATTGAAACTTTTAATTATATCGAGAGTATAAGCTTTGAGTATATTTCATACAACATTTCATAAGCCGAGATCATCATTTTTAAAACTACTTGAACTAATATATGAAAAAAAAATATTTATTTTCTGTCGATTTTAAATTCTTTAGAAATATCTATACTAACAAAAGGAAGTTTCGCTCTGTGTGTGTGTGTGTTTGTCTGCGATGACTAGCAAAATCTAGCCCACCTAGAAGTCTGAAAATGTAGGTGTGGATAGTCCAAGATCTGGCCTAGTGCACCTGAGTCTCAGAATTTTAATACTTTAAAAATTAACAAAAATATTAATTAAAAACTGATCAATAATTCATCTCTTTTTTGCGAGGATGCTTTCGTAACTCGCGCATGACCAGAAACCGATTTACCACAGTGCACGAGAATGAAGAACCATTTACATGAAGAATGCGTTTTTTTTCGCAATTCTGTTTTAAATTCTATAGACTACACCGTTTAGTTAATTTAAAAACGAAAAGAATATTCTGAAAGATCGTACTTTTACTCTCCAATGCCGTAATAAATCCGAAAAAAAAGTATGTTAAACTTTTGAAAAATATTTTTGAAAAAGGGTCGTTTTCCCTGGTTTATATTTTCTCCTTTACGCCAACGATCCTCAATAGCACAATTTTAGAGATACAGAGAAACCAAACATATGCTTGTGCTGAAACCTTCTTTTAATAGACGGTATAATTATTTTCTTTAAATACGGATTTTAACACTTTTAAAAACACTGGCAAACGCAGGTCATTTCGCGTCTCAAGAGAAGAATTTTTTTCTTACGCTAAAAGTTACTAAACTTTCGTATTTTGACACAATCTTTTTAGAACATTTCGTTAGACTAGATTTGCATCACCTACAACAAATTCGAAGCGTTCGGGCGAGAACAAGTATTTTTTAAAAGTAAAATCTGAGATATTTTTGGCAAAAACCCATTATAAGGGGATATTTTCCGTGGTCACGCTTGGCTTCGGGTAACGTTTTCACTATTTAAAATGCCTATATTTTCACATAATTTTATAGAGGAGTTGGAAACAGTTATATTTATAAACGATAAAATTTCATAGATATCTCACGTCGAATACTATTTTTTTTTTAATGTTAACGGACCCGACTCGAAAAGAAAACATACCTATTTTACAACCAGTTAACAATATCTATGACGTAATTTTTACACGTAGTGTAAAACCGTTATATTTATGACCATTGAAAATTTCAAAGGGTTTGGACAACAAAAACTATTTTTCTAAACTATACAACGATCCTACTTGAAAAAAAAGTATTTTTTTTCGATTTTTTCGATTTTCTCATTAAAGATATAAATTCATACAAAATCGGGTAAAAAATATAAAATAACACAAATTTGGGGTTTATTTAAGGTTTTATCACGGGTCCGGGCAACTCTGGGTGGGTCAGCTAGTACTGCAATAAAAATTTCTATAGCGTATAATTTATTACTGTTTCGGTTATAAATTAAAAAACCCATATTTCATATTCCAAAATTATGGGGGTTAATATGTAAGTTACTTGCGTTTGGACATTATAAAATTTTTTATACCAGAAACTTTCGAGATAAAATAAAAATTTCACTAAATATTTTTAAAAATATGAAAAAAATAATTTGACAATACAGAGTCAAATCTTTAAATAGTTGTAATTCCAAAACTTCTATTTAAAATAACTTGTAATTTTTTATCCAGAAAATTATTTCATGCATGATTAAATATAATTTGATAAAAATAAGTGATTTTCCGAACTATAAACTGTTCAACATTAAGAAACCTTAATTATTTTTCAGCGAAAAATGACTCTGTTGCTATAAGGAAATGAAATAGATCATTACACGTGCGACGCACGGGGGAAAGCGGGAAATCATATTTTACAGATGCAACGTATCTGTATAATATTTAGAAGAACTAATAACTTTATATGAACTCTAATCGTTCAAGGTTTCATGATGACATACTTTCTTTTTATGTATTTGTCTCTCTCTATAAGCAATATAATTCAGTCTCTAAATTCCTCTTAAAGCTAAGGGATGGCGGAATATTCATATACAAGTAATTTTTATCTTTAATCGAAAACAATGTAAAATTTTGTAATTTAAATTTAACTTAACCTTTTGCTTTTTCATTAAAAAATAATAGATCAAGATAAAATGTGTTGTTACTAAAAACAAAAACAGTGCACACAAAATCATGGATAATAAAATCTAAATAATGTATTAACTTCAAACCTGGACACTGATGTCGCCATAGACTAAACAGGTAAGCGAAATTTCCTTACCTAGATATCTTTAAAGAGAAAGTATTTATGTATTCCAAAAAGAGGAACTCTAATTGCCTTAGTTCACAATTTAATAGATTATGAGACTGAGGAATGAACACTTCAAAACCGCTCGTTTCTATGCATTAGAAATAAACTTAAAAAAAAAGAAACTGAAGTAAAATAAAGTCAACAGTATTTATATAATTATATAACTGAACTATAATTCAAATAATAAACTGAACTATTCTTTAAGTATTAAGAAACATTTAAATTCAATTAAGGTAGAAAATAAAAAAAAAAGACAACATCCCGGGTTCTACATCAAAAAAAATTTTTAGTGTACACTGTAAAAAAAAAATCCTGAGGTTACTAAAATTGTTTTTAGTATATTTGTATTCCACAGATTTTGTTAGTAACCGGTACTATATACCGGAATCGTTGCTAGCTGTTTTCTAGTAATTCTTACAGATCTTCCTGTAACTGAGTAAGAATACAAAAAAAATTAGTAATTGAAAAGATCAATGAGAAAAACTAAAATTTATTTAGTAGATCAACTAATTTTCTTACAGTGTAGATAAACGTAATTCCAGTAATTATGCAGTGTGGAAATTTAAGATTGAAATGTTACTTAATAAAAAAGATTTGTTTGACCACCTTATTGATGATCCACCAAACCCCTTAACTGGCGAATGGGCGAAAAAGGACAATAAAGCTCTACTGATTATCAACTTAAACTTAGAAAACTCACAATTAATATACGTAAAATATGAAACAACAGCTAAAGCTACATGGCTAGCTTTAAAATCAATACATGAGCGCGCCAACTTATCTAGTAAGTTATATTTATTACGAAAGCTATATAATTTAAAACTCGCATAACACTGAAATACGATTGATCACATAGTAAAATATATAGAAACAGCTGACAAACAGAAGGCTATAGGCGAAGAAATTAAATATTGTCATCTATCTGCACTTCTGCTGTGCTCCCTTCCACCGAGTAATGCTTGGTCGGAAGAGGAATTAAATTCAAAATTTATTAAAGGGAAATTAACTGACAAATTTCAAAGGACGTTAAAATGCATACAAAGCTGTAAAATTAAACCCTAAAACATTTCCAAAGCGCGAACAAAATATTTTTTGTACAAATTGCAAAAGAAAAAAAACATACAAAATCAAATTGTTGGTTTCACCAAACAAAAACATTTGTTTGGTTTTAAAAACTAAACAAAGGAAAAATACAAACTAAATACAAATTCAAAGCAAACAAATGAAAGTTACAAACAATATTAGTATTTATGCTTTGAAGCAAATAAAATTACCCCGAAAGCAAAAGCAGAAACAAACACACAGACTCTGGAGGGTAATAGAGAAGAAAACCAAAACACTTTAGATAGTACAGAATCTCACAAGCAACTGTCTTTTCTCGCAAAAAATGAATCTAAATCTACTGGGGTCGTAGATCCCGGAAGCAGCTCGCACATACATATATTTGTTGATATTGATACAAACAATAAAATTACTGTCAGGATAGCCAACGAAAAAACTCTTGAATCACACGGAACAGGTAAAATAAAACTGTGGACATTATCAGACGACAGAACTTTGAAAGATGTCCCTGATATTCAATAAAATTCAATGTCAGTTACTAAAGCCGCGAAGCATGTTTGTAAATTATTGTTTGAAAATAACATCTGTAAGTTATCCCATAATGGAAAAACATTCTTAGAAGAAAAAAATGAGAGGAAATTTACATAAAATTGACCTGCACAAACCTAAGTAAGAAATCTATGTCAATTTTTCTCAACAATGCAAGAATGAAAACTGCATTGAGCTTTGGCATAAGAAATTGGGTCATAGAAACATAAATCCAATTAAACTCTTATCTAACAATTTAACTACAGGTTTAGAAATTAAAAAATGCAAAAATGATGTAATTTGCGAAAGTTGCATAAAGAGTAAACTAATGGATGCACCGTACCCAAAACAGAGTACGGACAGAGCTAAGAAGACCGTCGATCAGGTACATACGGATGTATGTGGGCCCATGCAGACAGCAAGCATAGAAGGAAAGAAATATATTCTCACATTCCCCTTTGATTATAGTAGATTTACAATAGTGCTCCTCTTATCAAAGAAAAGTGAGGTAATTACAAAACTAAAAAAATATGTAGCCATAACGAAATATAAATTTGGTCGTACTATTAAAGAAATCCGATCAGCCAATGGGGGTCAATACAAAAGTGATGAATTAGAAAAATTCTTATCCGATGCAGGTATACAGCACCAGTTCAACATTCGGCATTGGGAACTCCACAATGGTGTTGCGGAAAGGAAGCACAGGACTTCAGTCGAAATGACGTGTTACCTATTATCGGAAGCTCAACTACCACAGACATTTTGGGTTGAAGCTTTAAATAGAGCTTTGTATCGTATAAATAGACTTCCCACAAAATCACACAATTCTACTCCATACCAGTTATCGACAAATAAAACGCCAGATTTAGCAAACATAAAAGTATTTGGCTGAAAAGCTTACGCTTATTTCGACAAATATCAAAGAGGAAAACTTTATGATAAAGCTATAGAAGAAACCTTTGTAGGTTATAATAATAGATCGAAAGGATATACATTCTATATTGGAAATAATAAAATAATACGAGCTAGAACAGTTAAGTTTATAGAAAACAGTAATTCAAACAAAACGACACCAAACGTTGATCTGAAAAATGAATTAACGTTCAAAAACAACCCGAAAAAACAGTGGAGAATTCTTCAGACATTTTTAGAAGCATGCAGGAAGATAAACAAACAGACAATGAGGAAATTATAACAAATGAACATAGAAGATAATAAAGATCGAATAGCGGTATTCCGCCTGATATATTTGCATATATTACTAAAAGATTGAAATGATAGAACCAACAGAATGGAAGAATATAAAGAAAATCGATAATCCATATGACAGAAATAAATGGTATGGAGCAACTAGTAAAAATATTATTTCATTAAAAAAAATAAATCATGGGAACTACCACCTGGAATAAAAGTAATAGGATGCAAATGGGTATTTACGTTGAAATATAATGCAAATGATGAAATAGAAAAGTAGAAGATACTACTGGTAGCTAAAGGTTTTTTCGCAAAAATTCGGAACCGATTATTGCAAAATGTTCGCACGCGTCGTAGAGTATACAACTGTAAGTGCTTTTCTATAATGTGCAGCATATAAAAATTTAAATTTAAATCATATGGATATAAAAACAGCATTCCTCCACGGAAATTTAGACGAATAAGTTTATATGTCACAACCAGAAGGACATGTAATACCGAGAGAAGAAAATAAAATTTGCAAACTGAGAAAGCCATATACGGGCTGAAGCAAGGCGCAAGAGAATGGAACATTAAGATAGGAGAAAGTTTAAATTAACTTGGTTTTGTGTAAAGCACCGCTGTTCCATGTCTCTTCACACGAAAAATAAAAGATAGTACAACATATATCACTATTTATGTTGATGACTTATTATTTCATGTATTCTAAAAAATCTATGAAATAATACAGCAACTTAAAAAAGAGTAAAGAGGGAAATTTCGCAATTGATCAAAGAAAAAAGATGAAAGAAGTGATCGAAATATTTCATTTAAAGGACGCGAAATACTATGATAATCCGATGGAGCCAGGTTACCTAAACATAAATGATGAGGAAAATTTACTCCCGAATAACAGCAAGTATAGGCAAGCTATTGCAGCATTGTTATACATAGTTACAATGACCAGACCAGTATTGTCGCCGCTGTAAACATCCTTAGTCGTAGAAACGCAATTTCCAGAGAAAAAGATTGAAAAGCAGTCAAAAGAGTTATCAAATATTTAAAAACTACACAACAATTAAAATTTATTATTAGCGAAGAAAATGAGCCAATTCTAAAAACATATGCAAGCTCTGACTGGGCAGGGGATAAACATGACCGTATATCAACAACTGGCAACTTATGAAAATTAGGAAATACAGCAATTTCCGGGTCAACTAAGAAACAAAATTCAGTTGCATTATCATCCGCTGAGGCTGAATGTATCTCAGCAGCAACTTTATCACAATAGACAGTTTGGATAATTAATCTTCTAAAGGATCTCGATCTATAACAAAATTTGCCAGTAATTCTATACGAAGATAATCCGTCGTGCATCAAAAGTTATAAACATCATTCTAAAACAAAACATGTTGATATAAAGCTCCATAGTATTAAAGATCTTAGAGAAAAAGGTATAATAGATCTGAAAAATTGCCCAAGCAAGGACATGACAGCAGATATACTTACGAAGCCTCTACCCTAGACTGACTTGTAAGACACATAATCGATTTGAATCTTATGACTGTTTCTACTTCAGAAATCAAGCACAGGTGATAGAAATAAGTGATTTTCTGAACTATAAACATTTCAAAACGAATAAACATTAATTATCTTTCAGCAAAAAATTACTCTGTTGCAACAAGGAAATGAAATAGATCATTTCACGAGCGCCGGGGAAAAGTATATTTCAAAAGATCTGTGTAATATTTAGAAGAACTAATGACTTTATATGAACTCAAATAGCTCAATGTTTCATGATGTCATACATTCTTATTATGTATTTTTCACTCTCTGTAAGCAATATAATTCAGTCTCTAAATTGCTCTTAAAGCTAAATGGACAGGATAGCAGAATATTTCTCTGCAAGTAATTTTTATCTTTAATCGAAAACAATATAAAATTTTGTAATTTAAACTTAACCTTTTTATTTTTTATTAAAAAATATAGGTCAAGATTAAATTTGTTGTTACTAAAAACAAAAACAGTGCACACAAGAACATGGATACCATCTAAATAATAGATAAACTCCAATCCTGGACACTGGTGTTGCCATGGACTAAACAGGTAAGCGAAATTTCCTTACATACATATCTTTAAAAAGAAAGTAATCATGTATTCCAATAAGAGAAGCTCTAATTGCCGTAGTTCACAATTTAATATACTTTGTGTAAGTTCACTATTGCTACTACAAATTTTAATATATAAAAAACAAACATTTAATACATACGTATTAGTTAATAATAGGTAATCTTCAATTGTGGGCAGCATCTTGTTTTCCCTCAAGAGCAAACAGTGCTCAAAATAACAGAGAATGGTGCGTTATTTTGTTTTAAGGCCAGCTGTACGAATATTTGCC
This sequence comes from Maratus michaelseni, assembly GCA_963931845.1. Taxonomy (NCBI): domain Eukaryota; kingdom Metazoa; phylum Arthropoda; class Arachnida; order Araneae; family Salticidae; genus Maratus; species Maratus michaelseni. The sequence continues at coordinate 299,286,160 of OZ007588.1, forward strand.
CTTGCAACAGTCGTAGAAAAGAAGGTGACCTCCGTACAAACTCTGGTACAAAGCATCTTATAAAAGTGTGACTGGTAACGACGGATAAGTAATAACGCCTGCTAATTAATGCTATACTTCAAATTTGCTTGGGGACATTAAATTTGTGACAAAAAATAAATTTTCAATACTTACACCTGAAATTGACATCATATTTGGATTCTTTCGTACATTTTATCTTTGGATGCGAAACACGAAAACTATCAGTCAAGTAGTTTTGGAATTGCGCTGCGCAGGTTTATTAATAATTTTAAGTTCATTTTTAACCGTTTCAAAACATATTTGAATGCGAATAGTTTTTTAGGCAAAACTGAAAAGTATTATTTCGCGGAACGAATTGTAATTTTGGTTTAATACATTTAAATCTTCTAGATATTGATTTTCGTGACACAACTCATAGGTTACTATTAATTTTTTATCGAAAATTAATTTCGAAAAAATATATATTTTGAAACAACAAAAACAAATTCATTTTAACCTAAGAATTTTTGACAGAAATTAATTTTTAAAAAGTTTAAATATGCGAGTCTAAAAGTATAGCTTATTACGTCATGTAATATTTGAGTTATGCTTAAAACACTACCCGCATTAGAATCTGTTTTGAAATTATTTCAAATGAGTTAATATTGGAAGTTAAAAATTTTTAGCCTGCACAGTTTCTAATCTGCAAAATAATTGACAGAAGGACTTGCCATTTTGTATCCGATTGTGTAATTTACCAAAGATTCAAAGTATTATATCAAAATGAGTTGTTAGTATCTAAAATAAAAAAAAAAATGTTACAATTTCAATATATAGATAATATCGGGCATAATTTAAGCATAGCATTAATTAATAGACGTTATACCAACTACTACTTGGTATCAGTAACATTGTTGTTGCATGATTTGGGACAAAATTAGACAGGAGATAGTCTTTTTTCCCACATGTGTACATACAGTATATAGAAACCGGACAGATTTAATTTTAATCGAATATATAGAGAATTACTTGGCGAATTCTTCTAGAAATTTCGGAATATAAAACACATGTTTGACCTGATACTTTTCAAAATTAGAAACCAGAAAACACATTAGAAAACAAAAAATAATAATACTTGCGATCATCCTATAAAATAAAATGATCTAATGTCTGACATGTAGCTGTAGCACAGGACTATGCGGATCTTGTAGAACATTTGTGTTAATTTGCGTAAGACTGAAATGTGTATGCATATAAATGTTTCTTTAAAAATTTCAATAAACTTCAGCATGTTTTCTGTTTGTAGCATACATAATGTTTTAACCAAGTAGAAATAAAGCATAAATAAAAATGAACAAATAAATGAAAAATGACAATTTCTGGAAAATCTCTTATTATTCAGCTACTTTTAAATATTAATTGAAACTGAACTTAGTATATCGCCGCTATCTTTCTGTATGTTTATGATATGGAACTGGACTTTTTATTTGAGTTGGCATAGGTTGTTGACTAATAATAAATGCAAAATAAATTTTGTTATTTTTCGCGTATGCGTATAGTTAAAATTTATATTATACAAATTCTGATATTTCATGAAACATTTGATATATTTATATTCTATGTGAAGTGTATTGTTTTTACTGCACATTGTCATGATTTCTGAAAATGTTGTTCAATTTTGATGAAGGCTCTGCTACAAAAAGAAAACATACAAAAATTTATTGAATTGTTTAAAGAAACATTTTATTTCCATGAATATACGTGCTATTTTGTGAATATACGCGCTAATTTTGTACCAGATACACATAGTGATGCGCACAGCTACAGAACTTTTCAAGCATTGTTTTTTATATAGTGACTGGATTTATTATTATTTTTCAATGTTATTTTGGTCCCCTAACTACCTTTGGGATCAACCCTTCACTGCAAAATGTGAGGTCAAAAAACTTCTTGAAGTTTCAGAATAGATACATTAAGATACATTTTATTTCCATGAATATACGTGCTAATGTTACATAAAATTTTGTACCAAGTATACATAGTTTTGCGCCACAGCTACAGAACTTTTCAAGAATTGTATTTTATACAGTGGCCGGATTTATTATTATTTTTAATGTTATTTTGGCCCCTTAACTGCCTTTTGGGATCAGCCATTCACTGCAAAATGGGAAGTAAAAAAATCTTAAAGTTTTAGAATAATTTGTCAATATTTATCTAGATATTCGACAAAATTTCTAAATTCGAGAGTACCTGGGATTTTATTGGAATATAGTGTTGTTATATATTCAGAATTTACTATTGCATATCTCAGCTTCAATAAGAATTTTTTCTTTCATTTCTGTGAACTTTAAATTCTAAATTCCTTTTATTCTGGGTGCGTTTAGTTACGAAAAATTATGTAACTTACAAATTTTCTCCCATAGAAAATGATGTGCATAGCACCGTTAATTTATTATCAATAAACGTGAAAAATGCTCTTGCATTACTGTTTGAGTCAATAATGTTTTAACTCAAATTTTTAATGTTTTCCGAACAAAATAAATTTGATATACGTTACTTAGTTGCAGAAATCATTTTCATTTGTGGTTTCTATTCTGTTTTATGTGTTTTTTAATAGAATCAGACCAACAATACAGCCATAAATACAACACCACCGAATTTAATTATCACAGTCAAAGTAAATCGCAGTCAAAGAACGAGCTAGAAAATATAACCTTATATTGGAAACAAAAGAGACATTAGCAAACTCTCTACTGCAACAAACGGTTATTAAATTTAATCGGCTTCATTTTAATGTTTGTAGAATTGTTCCATATCATCCTGTAATATGATGCTGCAATTATTGAAGATATGATTATTCTACCCGAAGATTTAGTTGACAGACATCTATTTCTTCTGTGCCAGTAACCATGTATCATCATCATTATGCCTCCATAGATATAAATAAACAAATCACCAAAACATCAATTACAGAAATAAAAAGATCAAAAAGCCAAACAAACTATTATACTTCAAATCATTGTGCTAACTTTAAGACATGTCACATGGGGAAAGACAAACTATACTTTAAAAATGTTCCAAACAGTTTTTGCCTAAACCAAAAACTTATTATTGCCATAAAAAACATTATCTAGTACAATATAAAACCACTGATATTATTTATTGTCCTAATTCCTTCTTACTTTTTCGACTAATATACAATCACAATGAATAAATTTTTAAAAACCAAATATTTTACTTCTATTACAACTATTTATGATCTGAAACAACAACATTCATCTCCTTTTCTTTTTAATTAAAAAATGTTTGCAATATAATAAATATTATCAAATAATTTGATATCTTAAATTTAAATTCCCCTGTCGATTATCATTTAAATCATCGATTATACCCATCAATTATCATCGATTATCATCTTTTTTTTTTTTTCCTTTTCACTTTATTGTGACAAGTTTTATCTTTGAATTTTTTATTTTAAAATGTTGTTGTAAAATTATGCCTTTAAATCTAAAATTTAATTTTATATTTTTACGTTCAATAATACACTTCATATAAAGATTTATTTCTGATTTATGCAGTAGATTACTCTGTTCGTAATTTTTTTTTTCATTTTTTCTTCTTATTCGGTAGAAATTCCAAAAAGTTTTTTTTTCTTTTCTTAACTTTGTGATACTGGATTTGTGTTGTAAAAACTAACCTTGCACTAATTGTATAATCTCATGTACAATTTCCAACAGTTGTACAAATATATGTTATCAATAAGAAATTCATTTTTTTTTTACTTTCGTATGCATAACGGCTGGCTTATGCATAACAAGTGGGTGGTTTCACTTAACTTAATTTAATTTAATTTATTTATTAGATATCTTCTTTAAAAGTAAGAAAAAAATGAAATTTCGTAAAAAAATTCTGATGATGTTCAAAAGTGTTTAATAATTTAAGCGTAATCAAGATTTGTCTTTCTTGGGATTTATAAATATGTTTACAACTCTTCGAAAATTAGGAAATTTCTATGCCGAAGTAATTTAGTACATTTCAGAACTATATCTTTTTTTTTTACTTTCTTATGCATAACAAGTGGGTGGTTTCACTTCATTTAATTTAATTTTATTTATTTATTAGATATCGTCTTTAAAAGTAAGAAAAAAATAGAATTTCGTAAAAAAATTCTGATGATGTTCAAAAGTGTTTAATCATTTAAGCGTAATCAAGATTTGTCTTTATTGGGATTTATAAATATGTTTACAACTCTTCGAAAATTAGGAAATTTCTATACAGAAGCAATTTAGTAAATTTCAGAACTATATCTTTTTTTTTTCTTTTTTCTAAAAAAAAACTAAATAAAAAGCGTATATGTATTTTGAAGAAAAAAACGCTCTTCATTAGTTTTAATTTTCAAAATACCTGCCAATTTACTAACCATTTACAACAATTATATTCATTAATTTATCTCTCTTTTATAAATAATAAACCGTAACACATAAAAAATAGAAATGTATATAATAACAAAACTACCAAAAATACTTTAGAAATTTTAAAAATAAACTGAAAATAATATTTTAAAACAATATAGTTTCTTACATTCATTTAACCTTTAAAAATCATATATTTTCTATAAATAGAAATGAATTTCTTTAATAAATAAGTTCAAAAATTGATAAACATTCTATTATTTGGCATGCTTGATTAATTTTTAAGCATCAAGTATTTTGCAAACAATTTTCAAAAGAACACCTTTGTATTGAAATGTAAGCTGAGGTGAATTTATTCTTAAAAACATAGGTTAAATTTCACAAAAATGCGTTGTTATTTTCTTTAAATATATGCAGATTTACATTTTCATGGAAGAGAATCCGATATTTCATCTCGAAAGAAAAAAAAAATCATCACTCTTTAACAACAGAGTATTTACATAGCAGTGTTTGCTTATTTTACACCGTCGAAAGATTTTCTTACACACATAAGTTTAAAAGTAGTTTGATCTTTTGTGAAGAAGCATGTACTTTGAATAAATGGTATATTAAGTAAGGATAGAATTTATTTTATTTTGATGTAAGTAGCTTGTTTTAGAAATAATTCAGAACAAATACCACCTTTTTATCACATAACATATAACCAAAACTAAAGTTTTCAGAGGTTACAGAATTACTTCTGACATTTTAGAAATGCAATTTATCTGAGAAATGATTTTTACCACAGAATTTATAGTCGAAAATATTGTAAGTAGCTAAAGAATCGATTCTGAATTTAGAGTTTACTGTGTGGAACAAGTATTTTTTGGATGTTTAATTTTTTGTAATGCAAATAGCATTTTTTTTCATTTAATACGCTGTAAAAAATGACCAATGTCTCTTATTTTATGAAAATATACTATAACCACGAACGAAACTATAATACAATTTTCTGAGTTATCCAAAATTCCGAATAGAGTATTTCATTATCTTTTGAATACCCAGAAACCAATACATATCGAAAATTTAAAGAATTATTTATAAAAACAAAGTATTTTTCGCTGCTCGTATTTTTCAGAAACGTTTCCGAAGGGTTTTATAGTGTATTAATTAGAGTCCTCATCCTGTAATACCCGTTTTCCGAATGCTATCAATTCTCGAGTAAACATTTTCATGCTCAAAAACTATGTTTAACAGACAAACATGCAAAATTAACAGCGTTAACAATAACATTAAAATTAAGATTATTTCTTTACTATTTCATGTATAAAATAACTTACTCGGCTGAAAACGTTTACTTGAGAATTGATCACTATCAATAAACAGGTATTTCAGGATGAGGACACTAATTAATACACTATAAAAAACCTTCGGAAACGTTTCTGAAAAATTCGGGCAGCGAAAAATACTTTGTTTTTATAAATAATTCTTTAAATTTTGGAAATGTATTGATTTCTGGGAATTCAAAAGACAATGGAACACGCTATTCGGAATTTCGGATAACTCAGAAGATTATACTATATTTTCGTTCGTGGTTATAGCATATTTTCATAAAATAAGAAACATTGGTCTTTTTTTACAATGTACAAGAAGTAAAGTTATGAATGAAACTCTAAGAAGTAAATACTTAGTGTTATTTTGTTTATTACACGTGTAAATATTTCTCTTTTCATCATCAAAAACTTCATCATCGTATAATACTTAGTGTATACAAGAATAAAAAAAAAAAAAAAAAAAAAAAAAAAAAACGAAAAACAAAAACAACAAAAAAACAGTGGATTATTTTTAAATTATAAAACCGTCTTCTAATTTTAATTTATTTTTTACTAATTTTTCAAAGCAGAATTACGAACTCAGAGAAAACATGGCATTATTTGGATCCTGGCTGACGTGTAGTGTACTAAAAAATACCCTTCTTTACAGAATTATTTTCCAGAATCCCTATTTATTTCCATATCTAAACTAGTTTTTTTTTTTCAACTACCTACAAATCCTCACATATGTTTTAATGGATATTTTATATTTTGCTAAATTCCTTTTCTTGTTTCATCATCTAATTGAAAGAAACTTAAAAAAATTTTTTCATTGACATTGATTTGAAAATTTATAAGTACAGCAGAAAATAATATATATATATATATATATATATATATATATATATATATATATATATATATATATAATACATTTCATACATAAAAGCGAAAATATAAAGAAAAAGAAGATAACTGTTTGTTTGTCACTATTTCACAGTGCACAAAAGAAAATTTATATAACATTTGAAGCAATTTTGCATCTAAGACTCAGTCGTTACTCTTATAGAAAAAGCAATTTTCAAAAACTTGCATAAATTATAAAATTAATTTAAAAAATGTCTTATAGTAATAAAAATGCACCCAATTAGAAAAATATTTCATAAAATATTCTATATATATGTTAAATACTATTTAAATGAATGTTAGTTATAAAAAATATTGCATTAAAATCTCACTGTGTGCTTGTATTTCTCATTTACTTCTCCAAAAGTATGGCAAAATTTGAGCTGAAACTAACACCAGCTTTTCTCATGAATGGAGCGTTTTAAAATTACTCAGAAAATTTCAATTTAAAATGAGAAAATTTCAGATATATTACATTTTTAGAATTTTTAGAATAATGTATGTATTGGTGGTACCTAAACTACTGCATTTTTGTGAAACAAAATAAAGAGAAATAATAGCATTACTGCATCTTCTTTATACCGTTTTTTCATGGCCGAAGCGCCGCAGGGACACAAACCTGCTGGAATGCTAAAAGTCCCTGAGGACTTGGGTTGGGTGTTCGTCTACGCGCCGGGAGCACTCATGGCGCTTGGCGGCGCAGCTTACTTTTATGCCGTTTTCTCATATAAATTATAAGAAATGCCAATAATTTCATTTAGAAGAGGTGGTATGACTGGTCTGCTAGCTGAATCATGGTCTGCTAGCTGAAACAGTGAACATATCTTTGGTTTGCTTTCATATATCTCAATCAATTGAATGCTACATTGCTGTACTTACCTCCTCTTTCTTAATTATTACCAAAAACGTGACAGACAGAAATTTTATTGTTTCATATGAAATACCAAATTGAATGTGAAGGAAATGTAGATGAATGAATTCATACAGATAATGGAGTTAATACGAATTTTGAAATTTTCGGTGCCAATACAAACGAAAGATGCAAACAAATGAAGGCAGATATATACATATATAGACGCCCGAATTTTATGCCGAGTGTCTTGAAAGAAGACACCGCATTAGGATGTGTTTGTACACCAAATCTTCGGTTCTGATGTCGTATTCAGGATGTCAGAAATGCCTGGGAAATGTCGAATAACTCGAGAAATACACATCAGATTGAAAAACGGAACAATGCATGTTAAATATTCTTGAAAAATCTATTAAAGAATATCAAATTTACCACCCCCAACCATGAACGTGGGGGGAAAGGGGAGCAACATTGAAATCTTAAATAATAACCCCTTTTTTTATTGCAGATTCGGATTCTACGGGAAAAAATACCTAACTTTTGTTTTGAACATTTTCTTCGGAAAATCGTAGATGGCGCTATAATCGAGTGAAATGTATTAAGAATCGTTTCCATTGAAACGTCTGGAAACGGTCTAATAACTCCAGAAATATACAACGGATTGAAAAACGAAAACATGCATGTTCAATATTTTTGAAAAATTTGCTTAGAGCTATGAAAGTTGCCTCCCCAAATCTGCCCCCTGGGGGTAAGTGAAAAAAACCCCCTGGAAATATGAAATGATAACCCCTCTTTTTTATTGCAGATTCGGATTCTACGGGGGAAAATACGCAACTTTTGTACTGAACATTTTCTTCGAAAAATTTTAGATGGCTCTGTAATCGAGTAAAATGCAATGAGAATAGTTTCCATTGAAATGTCTAAAAACGGTTGAATAACTCGAGAAATATACATCGGATTGAAAAACGGAAAAATACGTGTTCAATATTTTAGGAAAATGGCAATTTAATATCCCTAAATCGATTTATATCCTTAAATAGATGTCACCCTCTATATACTACTTATAGCAGTAGCTTAACACTATTTAATGGATCCTAAAAAGTGAAAGATTCCGTTGCTAAAATGACATCATTTTAAAAAGAAAGCATACATTATAATTCTTAAAGAGAAATGTTAAAATGATGTTATTTTCATTCGAACATCTTAGAAATTCTTCATAAGACGAAATGCTGTTGACCACAGTTATAACACACTTCTAGGTCATTGAAATTGGAAATTAACGCAACAGCAACATTTCTCAATAATTTTGAATGCCTTTATAAAATAGTGTCGACATATGCATATAATGTAATCCAGATGGGAAAAAAAATATCAAACCCATGGAAACCCACATTACAAAACTTCATAATATTTTCCACGCCATTTTCAATAAGGCAACAGACAATCACATAGGGATAATGATAAAATTGACAACTTGAAGATTATAGCAATCTTTCCACTTATTTTGTGTCTAAAATTCTTTATACCAGTGAAATTTTCCTGTGTCTACTTTCCCATTCTCTCATAAAAGCAATCTTCCATATTTGCAACAAAATCAAGATTTTCAAAATGTAATTTTCAATTAACATACATTATAAATAGGATTTCTTACTTAAAGTAAGAAATTCAACAAAATAAAATACTGATGATTTCTTTAATACTAAATAAATTCTATATTCGGTTTATTATGCAGTTACTAAATATTGAAACACGGGACATGAAAGACGGATAATAAAATCTTAAACTATAACTACACTGTAAAAAATGACCAATGTTTCTTATTTTATGAAAATATTCTATAACCACGAACGAAAATATAATATAATCTTCTGAGTTACCCGAAATTCCAAATAGCGTGTTCCATTGTCTTTTGAATCCCCAGAAACGAATACATTTTCAAAATTTAAAGAATAATTTCTAAAAACAAATTATTTTTAGCTGCCCGAATTTTTCAGAAACGTTTCCGAAGGGATTTTATAGTGTATTAATTAGTGTCCTCAGCCTGGAATACCTGTTTTTCGAATGCTATCAATTCTGAAGTAAACATTTTCATGCTCAAAAAAGATGTTTAACAGACAAACAGGCAAAATTAACAGCGTTAAAAAATAACATTAAAATTAAGATTATTTCTTTACTCTTTCATGTATAAATTAACTTATGCGGCTGAAAACGTGTACTTGAGAATGAATAACATTCGAAAAACAGGTATTCCAGCCTGAGGACACTAATTAATACACTATAAAAACCCTTCGGAAAAGTTTCTGAAAAATTCGGGCAGCTAAAAATAATTTGTTTTTATAAATTATTCTTTAAATTTTGAAAATGTATTCGTTTCTGGGTATTCAAAAGACAATGTACCATGCTATTTGAAATTTCGGATAACTCAGAAGATTATATTATATTTTCGGGCGTGGTTATAGCATATTTTCATAAAATAAGAAACATTGGTCATTTTTTACAGTGTAGATTCAATTTTGGAAACGTTAAACGAGTTACTGGCACCCCTTACAAATATTTGTTTTGCTCATGAAATTTTGGAAATATAATTTTCTAAATTCTGTAAACCATCTGAATGCAGACGCACAAGATGGATCTTCATTTTCACATATGCTAATTGTAGACATTAAAGGCATTCTTTTTGATTTAGCCCCACTTTAAAATCATAGAAAATCATAGCTCGATAATGCTCTCGCGTCAACTCCATTTTCTCTTCTTTCTAAATTTATTCTACGATAGTTAAATTGCAATTGTTGCCACAAAATGTTGCATGCTGATATAAAAGTGTTTAAATTTATATATCCGACCAATAATGTTTTTGGTGCATATCGCCTGTCCCTGTCTGCAAAATTTCAGAGTGACCCTCGTATTATGTCAGTCGTATATGCATGAAATAAGTAACTGCACTCAAAATATTTCGTGTTACATAATTATTCTTTCAATATGAAAGGCATATTCACATTGATGAAAATTTTTAATCGCGTAATATATATAAGACCTTTTAGTATGCTATAAGTATTTGACAAATATTTTTGTCACTATGAACTTTTCCAAATAAAGATCGATATAGCATTTCACTTTTTTGTAATCGTTTAAATAACCTAACCAAAACATTTTAATGAACTGAAAAACTTACGCAAGTCATGCGATGAAACTCCCAAGCTAAAGTTAAACCAACAGCCATGTTCTTTAAAAATTTTTACTTTGTATTTCAATATTTTAAAACGATTTCTTTTACATGGGATGTCTAAGGTCTACGTATAACTGGGTATTTTTTTTTTACTTTTTAGATTTTGGTTAAATTTTTTTATAGGGATACTTTCAAATTCAGGACTGTACATCACCTGAAGATTATTAGATATATGTACTACATAAGATGCTAAAATTTATTTTAGTTAAAAAACGTATAGCATGGTAGAAATTCATATTCAGCAACTTCTGTCAATCAAACGAAATGTACTCGAATTCTTATGTGCTGTAATATATCACTATACATAACATGCGTAAAAGCTAAAATTGAATTCATGTAAAAACTGCATTTCCAGCAGTTATCATCCATAGATGGTAACATATCCATTGTTATGCGTAGCTCTGTATCTGAATTTATAGATATTCTACGAAATCTATAAATTTACCAAATATAGTTCAGCTGGAATCTACAAAACATAAATAAAATCGGCAAAGATGTCATATACGCACCACGTTTGCGCGATTTTTCTCCCCGCCAATTTGGCGAAAACTGGTTGTTGTGTGTATTTACTTTTATTTTATATTTTAATTCTATAAATTATTTTTTTATGTATATCATTATTCATTTTTATCAAACTATCATTTATTTATTACTATTTTTTAAACTAATAGAAGCTATTTCATTTATTACGTTATATATATATATATTTATATTGAAATAAAAAATCACGTGCTATTATTGCATGCTATTTGTAACTAATATTCAAAAACAAACTTTTCGCCAAATTGGCAGGGGAAACATATTGTGCTAACGGGGCGCGTATATGACATTTGTACCATAAAATCATCTTTAAGATATCCATGCATATATACAGTAATGCATATCAATTGTTTTGTGAAGCTCTGTATATTATTTCTATTTATTCTTATAGAAATTATACACACCACGTAAGATGGAAAAATTTAGTTAAACTTAACAACACATAAGGTACTACCAAGAATGATTGCTCACAGACAATACTGTCACCTATTTATTTTGTGTGTTCCTGTACATAAACGATAAATGCTATGTGCACCTTATTTTAAAGTAAACATTTTGCTGCGTACCTCAGTAATTTATAGCAATTACATTGTGTTTGAAATAGTGTAACATCATTAAAACGCAGTGAAAACAAATTATCCCCATAGACGTTATACAACGGAATTCATTCGAGTATCACCATATTCTACAGAAAGAATATCTTACAGCACCCTTTGTATGCATATTAATTTCATTATGTTTGAAATAGTGTAATATCATTAAAATATACTTCAACGGATTTTTCCCCATATACCATAATAGAACATAATTCTTTTGAATGTCCCTGTAAACGAAATATAATTTTTAAATTCTTCATTTTGCTCTGTGAAAATATTTTGATAAACCTCAATAACATATATCAGTTAACATACATCCAGGTACATTTACCGGAGCCAAAGCTCGGTATATAAACACACCGAAGTCCTAAACACTTTTCAACGACGTCGTAAGTATTAAAAAATAGTTTTTCATTCTGAATACCATGAAAGAAAATCTTTTTTATATGAAATATATGTTTTTTATCTACTATCAAAATGTCGTTAATTAATTCACTCTATTATCTATTTAAAAAAGAATATTCCCTAAATAGTTATCAAATAAATACATGCTTAATGATATCTCAGTTATTGGAAAACTTTAGTAAAGGTCTCTAGGTACTCAATTAATTATAGATAAATAAGGACAAATAGTGCTATCATTTAGGCCTGAGAAAGAATCAATCATGAATTATCATAGGGAAAGTCTATCTAACTAAAGAAGAACGCAAAGTTCAGAGTTAAAATGAGATTTTTTTTCAAAATGATTTATGCCAGTCTACAAATTTTATAATGTTTAAAATGCGGAATTAACTGCGGTATGTTTAATATATTTCTGAGTTTAAGTAATTCGGAAGTAATTAGACGCCCGATTTTTCCTTTAATGTGATTTTTTTTAAAGAACTATAAAATTGTAAAACAATTGCTTGGTGATTATAAGTTTTATACATTCATATGATAACATTAATATTTTTTCAAGATTATATATTTTATTTTTGCTTATTTTTTAAATATTTTAAAAGTCAATTACTAAAACAAAACAATAAATTAATGAGCCTATAGACATATTATTAAATTACGTTAATTTAATTTAGTTATATTTTGTTAATAATTATTAATCTTGTACATTTACTGCAGTTTATAAAGAACATTATGATATACATATCCACATTCTAGTGTATTATCCATAGCCTATTAGTCGATGAATAATTAGTAAATTTTGGCTAAGGTTTTTCCTGCCTATGTATGTGAGAAAATTAAAATTATTTTTAGGTTGACTTCTTTCGAAATCGAACTATTTCAGTAATTTCGTTTATATATTTATCTATGTATCTATCTGTCTAACAATCTCTCTCTGTCTCCCTCTCCCTCCATGTATATATATACATATATATATATATATATATATATATATATATATATATATATATATATATATATGTATGTATATATACAGGGTGATTATAAAAAAACTATCCCGATATATGAGCCCCTAACTATCATACCGTTCACAGAAACTGAATGAAACTTTGGTTAAAAGTATTTTGAGGTTAGCGCTCAAGAATCAGATGAAAGATAACAGTTAAATTCTAACAGTTACGGTTACAGTGACAAAATTTCGAAAATTTCAAATGGCAACACCTATTTTTTTATTGGAATGTGATCTTCATAGTGAAAAACCATAAAAAGCGTTGGAACGGTACCAGTAGCACGAAAATCGCCGGCGCTAGATAGACTAAGAAGAATAGTGAAAACAACCAATAAGGACAGAGAAGCAACAGAAAACAAAATATTTTATTGTGTTTCATACATTTTGCATTTTACACACGACGACACTTTACATGCGGCAGATGGTGGATAGCACTGAACAATAAAATGTTTTACTTTCTGTTGCTTCTCTGTCCTTTATTGGTTGTTTTCACTTTTCTTCTTAGTCTGTCTAGCGCCGGCGATTTTCGTGCTACAGGTAGATCGTCACTTTTATAATCGACACTTCTTTAATTTCTGTCATAGGTTTCGAGCTAGGTTCAATAACCTTTAACCTTTTTCTACTAGTGCGCTACACTCACTATTTTATGGTACTGCATAGTCATTTTACGTCCCACTAATTCAATCATTCCAGTTGTACTCTTTCAAGTGTATTTTGAGTGTGCTAGGTCGATCTATTTGTAATAACATCTTTGTTCTGCTTTCCTTTTTATTTACTATAACTTTGACAGAACAAAAAATATCTAAGGTTATAACTGCATAGCCACTCATTTCATAAATCAGGGTTTAGTATATATTTAATGTTTTATAAATTTTCTTTCAGGATTTCACTGTAAAGTGATGAGTAAAATTTCATCCAAAATTTATCATTAGTATCAATGTTACCGAAAATGAAACTTTCATCTCATTTTTTTTACAAATGAATGTTCGAAGCAATTAGAACTTCTTATTTCAATTCAGCGACCTATTAACTTATCAAATGCATATTTTGTAGTTATCATTTGTTACTATAGTACAAAATATTACTTAATATTGCAACTGGAGGTAAAACACTAATTGAAGTCACATTTTAAAAAAACGGTACATTAGTAAAAATATTAAAGCTATATGTACCATAAAATATTTTCTGTGACCCTTTCAACATCATCACTGTCAGAATTAGATACTTTTTGGTACATTATTGAAGATATTATCGTGATAACAAGATGTGCATGATTTGGTTAGTTGTGTCGCTGTAACAAAACTATAAGAGCTACATACTTTGTTAACGAAATTTTCCAAGGTACTGACAAGATGAATACATTGTTCCAATTATGTTCGAATTGGTTCAGAATTTTTGGAGGTTATGGCCATGATAAGATTTTCATTATATATGTATATACAGGATGTCCGAAAAGTCTAGAGACGACACGAAAAATATACATCGGATTGAAAAACGGAAAAATACATGTTCAATATTTTTGAAAAATCTGTTTTGGGATATCAAAGTTGCCCTCCCAACTCTGCCCCTGGGGGAAAGAAGGGCAACTTTGAAATCTTGAATTATAACCCCACTTTTTTATTGCACATTCGGATTGTACAGAAAAAAAAGTAACTTTTATTGAAAAATTTCTTCAGAAAATAGTAGATGACGCTGTAATCGAGTAAAATGCTGTCATAATCGTTTCCATTGAAAAATCTGAAAACGGTCGAATAACTCGAGAAATATACATCGGACTGAAAAACGGAAAAATGCATGTTCAATAGTTTTAAAAAATCTATTTAGGGATATCAAAGTCCCCCCCCACCTCTGCCCTCCTGGGGGAAAGGGGGGAAATTTTGAAATATTAAATGATAACCCAAGAATAACTCAAGAATTATACATCGGATTGGAAAACGGAAAAAAAATTGTGTTCAATATTTTAGAAAAATCTGTGTTTCTCTGACACACACACACACACATATATATATATAGAGAGAGAGAGAGAATGAGAGAGAGGTTTATGTAAACAAAGGGATTTAAGTCTTTCGATGTCTAAAAAAATCAACCCAAAAAGTGCATTTAAGGTTAGAGTGCCTAAAACTACATTTATTAAATGTAGTAAACGTGCAAAAATACTTTTTAATTAATTGCTTATATATTTTTAGAGGACAAATTTACTTTTCTCCTCAAAGAATAGTTGATTGACACTTATATTAAGTGTCTCATATATCAAGTGTGTTTTTGTATTAAGTGCGTCTTATATTAAGCGGCCTTGTATTAAATGTTAGTCTCGTGTATCTTTATATTAAGCTGGAACCCGAGATTTTGTGTAAAAATGGAGACATTCAGTAATTACATGCTTTCTGCAATCAGACACATCCTGTAAACAGTGACATTATATACTGTTATATGAAGTGTATCTTAAATTAAGTGTGTCTTATGTTAAGTGTAAGTATTGAGTATTTGTACACAAAATTAAATACCGAGATTCTGTATAAAAATGATTCTGTAGTTTTGTCGTTATTTATGCACTTAAATTGACATCTATAAAAATACCTAGGAGCCTTAAAATTTGCTTACTGGAGACTTTCTATTTTTACATAAAATATTATCAGTAATGTTTGTAGTTTTTTATCCATACCCTGATTAACTTTTAACCTATCCAAGCAAGAAGACTTCTATGTCATAAAAGTTCGCAAGAAGTCGAAAATTTCCATACTACAGGTGTCAATTGGAAATAGTTGTATTATACCTCCTGAACACACGTATACACGAATTTCTTTACATGAACTAATTTGTTTGACTAATCTATAAAAGCGTATGAAAGGTTGATAGGAAATTTTGATTTGCACTTTTGTAGCATGCTTTTAATCGAGAACTAGAGTAAATTTACTGAAAATCTGTTTAGAGCTATCGAAACGCTATAGAAAAATGCTATCGAAGCCACAAAGTATGGCTCGAATATTAATAACAAAAGTAGTGAGTATTTGAAAATGTTTGTGATTGAACATACCTAATCATAATAGCAGCTTTTACATTGTAAAGAAGGGAAATGTTTCTTAATCTAGGGAAATATAATGTAACCACGAATGTTAATATGCAATAACCCCTTCCAGGTTACCCAGAATTCAGGAAAACATTTTTTATTTTCTCAAAAGTTCAGAAAATAATATATTTTCCAAATTAAAAAACATTTATAACTACAAAATTTCCATAGCTTCCACTGATTTTCGAAAGCATGTCAAGTAGTTTGTATAATGTATCATTCAGCTTACTGAACCCGAAATATAGGTTTTTCGAATGTAATAAATTCTAAAGAAAACGTTTTTATGTTCCATAAGCATGTATTATAAACAAACCTGAAAAATTAACCCATTAATGCCACAATTATTTTTCTCTTGAAAAATGGAAATATAGCTTTTCATGCCACTTGTTTAGAATAGAATTTTTTGTTTTATTTTTTCGAGGCGTTTTTTGTCATTAAAGAAAACGAAAATTTCTTTTCAGAATTACTGGTGTGCAAACCGCAAAAGTATTGTTAGCTATGGTGTTGCATTAATGTAACGCTGGGCTTTAATGGATTAATTGCATTAACTTTAACATTAAAGATAATATTGTTTTGCTACCCAAGCATGAAATAATTAGTTACGCAGCTCAAAATGTTA
Organism: Maratus michaelseni; assembly: GCA_963931845.1. NCBI lineage: Eukaryota > Metazoa > Arthropoda > Arachnida > Araneae > Salticidae > Maratus > Maratus michaelseni. The sequence continues at coordinate 299,303,076 of OZ007588.1, forward strand.
AATTGAAAATTGATAGTGTCCTATAAACCGATATTCCAGTACGAGAAAACTGATTTATGCACTATAAAAACTAGTTTGTCACGTTTCCAAAAATCGCGGCAGTTAAAGAAATTTTGTATTATAAATGATTCTTTAAATCACAAAAATCTATCAGTTTCTGAGGTTTCTAAATATAAAGAACTCTTTTTCGTGAGTCATTCGGAATACGTTATTGCATATTTTTGTACGTAGTTCTAATATATTTTCATAAATTACTCTGATAAAAATGACACTTTCAAATCTGGGTAAATCGTTGTTTTCATTTTGTTATGAAATTTTTGTTTCAAATATGACGACACAATGTTTTCAATTCTGAAACACCAGAAATACGCAGAATATTTAAACATGGACATACTCAAAACGATTCACATAGAGGTCAGTTCAAACTCATTTTTGAAACATGGACATACTCAAAAATGATTAGAATCAGTTCAAGTTCATTTTTGAAACATGGCGATACTCAAAAATGAGCTCTTAGAAGTCTGTTTATACTCATTTGAATGAAATGAAATCTTTCCATTTTTCAAGAGGAAAATAATTGTGGCGTTAATGGGTTAAAATGTGTCAAAAAGAAAATTTGGTCAGTTAAATTTCAATATCCAGGAAGCGCTCTTTCATTTAAGAAATATACTTATAACAATCGAATTGAAAATTTGTATAATTCTTATATTCCCTTCCCCACATAAATAATAAAGTTGTACAGTCGGTACATGAACTAATTTCTTCCACTAATCTATAACAGCGTATGAAAGGCGACTATCTCAAATTGACCAAATCTATCCGAAATTCCGTTAAAAATATCCAATTTTCTTAGCAACAAATTAATGAATCCTATAAAAATATCAACATACGTCCGAATCATTAGATGACTTGCATTTAAAATAAAGCACTCATGCGATCTGGATGGCCAAGTGGATAAAGCAATGGATTTGTAAGTAGTAGGACTCGAGTTCGATGCTACCTCTGGGTAAAATCGTGAATTTTGTTTATCCTCCCATAATCGTAAATTGAACCAGAGATGGCAGCACTAGCGTTTTTTTCTAGCCGTTGTTTAAAACATGGACATACTCAAATAAGAGCACATAATGTTTTATTCTTGAGTGTGTACATGTTTTCAGAAATTAGTATATACATGTTTCAAACTTGAGTAATTTTGATTCGGAGCCATTTTGACTCTGTGTCATACTTAGATTTGAGTATTTTTTGCTCAGTTTTGAAAATGTCGTTTTTAGAGTGTAATAAACATTTTTTCAAGTGCATATCCTGAAAATAAATTGTATGTTTCAATCATAAGTAGTTTGAAATAAATAAAAGAAGTTTTAATTTTATACAAATTATTTTATGTGAATAATGTTTATTTTTAATTTTTTATAATGCGTGCTGAATGCGTTCTGTAGCAGAAAATCCCTAAACTAATTTTTACATGTACGAGAAACCTACACAATTATCAAGCACATATTTGCAGTCTCTATTGTTTTAAATTAAATACTAAATTAAATTACACAATTTTTATTTTCCTTAATACGATCCTTTAAAATAAAGACTCTATACAAAAATATTTTTTTTAAATTTAAATAAACAAAATAACGAAATAATGTCATTTATAGATTTATATTTTCGAAATATATCATACTCTATGTGACAGGTTATGTATTGCCCAAAATGTACATATTAATGATTTATTTTTACACTTAATGTTATATTATCGATAATTTTAACATTAAAAAACGTAAAGCTTGCATTTAAAAGTTAATGATTCTATACTGAATCAGATTCTTTTGTGTAATTTATTCATTCATTCTTTAATGATCGGCAATAGCTTCCTGATGATTTTATTTTAGAAATATGCTTATGACGACGTGTTACAATTTCTACAGGCGCTGACACACTACATTTAACATTTTCTGTCAAACAAAATTCATAAATCATAAACATAATAAAGCAAACTTTATGTTATATTATATACGAGATTATTTTTTTGATTAATGATTTGCTTGGAAACGCAAATAATGAATTATTCTCGTTTTATATATTAATATTAATAAGATATATAAAGGAATTTTCAGTTTCTTCTCCAAGTAAAATTATACGCAATTTTTACTATTTTTATGAATAAAAACATTCAATTAATTAAACGTATTTTTGACGTTGAGACAAAAGGACAATTTTAATATATTTAGCCAAATTTAAATTATTCAGCAACATCCTAAATGTAATCTAGAAGTTCTCTTTCATGTCAATTATACAATTTATTTAATGTATTAAACAAATTATACTTCGAATATGCGGCAATACATAGCTCCAGTATTAAATAAATTGAATTAAATTATTTATTCAAAAACATTCTACATGTATAGAAGTTCTCTTAAAAGTACATGGCAATTATAAAATTTATTTAATGCATTAACAAATTATACTTGGGCGATGAAATATTACATAACTCTAGTATTAAATAAATTACATTAATCTATTTTTTTAAATGCTAAATTAAAGGTGTAAATTAACAACATGATACAAATTAAAATAACTTTTATTAGGTTGTTTTACATGTTTTGACTCACTCCGAGTAATTTTCAAAAACAAATGAGAATATTCCATAATTGCACGGGCTTTGAAGTTATTATTTTCTTGTACTTTTTTAGAAATTACGCACGTTATCTTTTATTTTTACTTGTTTGTTTATTTTCATATCTGTGATCATGGAGCTCACTCGAGCCACAGTTTTGGTAAATCTAAAATTCAGTAAGTTTCGGTATTTTAATTTACCGAAACGGTGGCTCGAGTTTGGCTCGTGTGAGCCAATGGAGCCATGGAGCTCGAGTGAGCTCCATGATCACAGATATGAAAATAAACAAACAAGTAAAAATAAAAAATAACGTGCGTAATTTCTAAAAAAGTACATGAAAATAATAACTTCAAAGCCCGTGCAATTATGGAATATTCTCATTTGTTTTTGAAAATTACTCGGAGTGAGTCAAAACATGCAAAACAACCTAATAAAACTTATTTTAATTTGTATTATGTTGTTAATTTACACCTTTTAGCATTTAAAACAAATATACTATTACAAGGTGTTATAAATTATTATATTGTTAAATTACATTAAATTAAATATTCAATACAATTTTATACACGTAATCTAGAAGGTCTCTGAAAATACATGCCAATTATAAAATTTATTTAATGTATTATAAAAATAAATTTTGATGATGCAGTTTTACATAACTCTAGTATTAAATAAATTAAATGAAATTAACTATTCAATTATATTTTATGTATAATGTTAAATTTCTCCGAAAAATACCTCACAATTATAAAATTTATTAATTGCATTAAGAATTTATACTTCGTTGACACGCCATTAAATAACTCTAGTATTAAATAAATTACATTATTATTTGCATAATAAAAATTAAAGTTAATCATCTACATTTCGGTTATCAAAATTATAAAGGGGCATTTTATTTTAGAATTTTTTTTTAAATTTGAATTAAGAATAAGGTTTTTTTTTTTAATATTGTATTGTCAAGTTTACGAAAGTGATAAGGAATTATTAACATAAACACAAAGGAATAAGGCTCATTAAAAAAGGAATGTTTGACTAGTGCATGTGAAAATATTTCTTTATGGGTGGACATTTTTTGTACAAAATTGAATTTCATTAAACTTTTTTTATTTTTACTATAGATTACCGTTTCTTTCTTTTTATTACACTGATGCAGACACACAGATATTTAAAATATTTTCTAAATTACGGCATGCTACTGTTATTATTTTATTATTTTGGGTGAATTTCAATTATTTAACAATGGGGAAATACGTTTAAAAGTTTTAATTATTTAGATTTACGTAATGTTGTTCATTTACTTAGCGTTTACTTTTGTTTCAGAATACTACATGTAAAATAAGTGTGATTCATTTCTATTCGCTAATTTAATGAGATACGATACAAAATCTCATACAAAATATATATATATTTTTTTTTTTCTCGTAGAATAAAAAAAATCCTTCATCTTTTAATATGCAAGTCTACAAGAGTTAAAAATGCAGATAAAGGAAAGACATTAAGTAAATAAATTTAAAAATTATTTTTTTTTTCATGATTTAAAAATGATTTAATGATAACAACGTTTCAAAAGATATGATTCGAAAAAAATATGTCGGATTCAATGAAAAACTAATGCAGGTTAAATGTTTGTTTCATGTAAATGAGATAATTTTTTGAGATTTTAGAATATCAAAAAATGAAATCAAAGGAATATACAGTATTTAGAAAAAGTGCAGAAGTTTAAACACTGATTTTATTTGCCACTATTTACATGATATTTGCAGTTACGTTAACTAACGAAATAAAAAAAGCATTATATCGTAAAATCCTATAATTTTCCAGTGGATAAAACAATATACACAAATATAGGCAAGCATAGTGAAAGACATACGGTGTTTGATAGACAACTTGAAAAAATAAGCAAATTTAGAAACATTTCAAAACCGTCAAATGTTCTAACTCTATTTTAGGCTTTAACTGGAACAAAGAATTTCTCCGTGAGTTATTCTTGCTTCCGCTCAACTATCAGGAGTACGACATAAATCGTAATTGTTGTTATGGAAAGGTGGTACCAGTTTTCAGATTCATCTGGAAAAATGTATATTTCTTATTAAAACCAACGCATTTAAAAATAAGGTGTGTCCCACAGAAATAAAGCCACCGTAATTGCGTGCCGTAACTGGACATGAAGCAAACCAGTCAGAACGAAACAAATATATTAAAGTTTATATACCAATACATATATACAAGGAGTAACTCACTCCCTAACCCACAAATAAATGTTTTTTTTTTTTTTTTTTTTTTTTTTTTTTTTTTTTAAAGAGTGGGAAAAAGTGTCCCGCCGAAATAAAGCCGCTACTTTTAATAGGCAATATATCCGCCATGCTTAATATGACTTGGAATATACGATGTGGCATACTATTTACCAGTCCTTTTAAGACATATAATATTAATCATACATCAATATTATCCCAGGGTTCAATGATGGCGGCCTTCAAATCTGCCACAGACTGAAACTGTCTGCCATTGGCATACACAGCCCTACTGAGGATACCCCACACATTTTCTTGGAGATTAAGATCAGGGGAAAGGGCAGGACATTCCATGACATGCACCTCATTATCCAAAAACCATTGCCAGGAAGATTTTACAATGTACATGGGGGCGTTGTCCTACTTTAAACTCCAACTTAGGCCACTAATTCTCTCTGCAAATGGCAGTAAATGGGTTTCTAGCATTTCTTGGTAATCGGTAACCTTTGAGCGGCCTGAGAGAAAAGCCAGGTTAAGTTTACCACCATAGCCGAAGCCTCCTCACACCATTAATGAGCCTCCACTTTGCTGTCTTTTGGAGAAAATTTCCACTTCTTTCCTCATGTCATGCAAATAGAAAGCAAGACCGTCTGTGCATTTCAAATATTTTTTTTTTCATCTGAGAATATAACACGATACCACTGGTTCTTCCAGGTTTGATGATATTTGGCCCAATCGACTGTTCTTTGCTTGTGGATAGCTGTCAACATGGGCTGCTGCTTCCTTTTTTATATTGCAAGTTGCTGGTACGTTTTACAATTCGTGACAAGGTTGATTTTGTCACAGGGATGTTATTTTTTTTGGCCAATTGTCTTAGAGAAATACCACCTCGTGAAAGACGACGCCCAACATCTCCTGCCTGGAAGTCATTTTTCTGCATGCGCACCTAATTTTTTTTATCCCCGTACGCATTTCCCTGATTCACAAAATTGTCTATTATGGTTTTAGATCGTTTGATTAGCTTAGATATTTGTCTGCGAGAAATGCATTGTTCCTTAAGAACTGTTATCTGGCCATTCTTGAACTCTGATGGCTGGTTTCCCTTTCTCATTGCAATACTGCAGGAGAAATAGAAAATACAACCTTCTGAAGTTCGACTGGCATAGAAAAGGTATTTGATAACTTCCTGACATCATAAACCTGTTGACCTGTAGCAGCTCGAATGTCAGGAGTTCCCATAAACACTGATAGGGATGGTGGCTTTATTTCAGTCGGACACTTTTTCTCCCTCTTTTTTTACATTTTCTTTTTCTTTTCCTGCCGAGGTGGGGCAGGGAGTGAGTTATAAATATGTATTTGTATATAGACTTTCTTCATATATTTGTTTTATGCTCATTGGTTTGCTTCGTGTCAAGTTACAGCACACAATTACGGTGGCTTTATTTCGGTGAGACACACTTCATATTAAGCAGATTTAATTTGCACTATTTCTGCAAAAAAAATGCAATTGTGTTCAATGGTGTTTTTGATACACTACTCTTCGTAAACCTTGGAGGCAGGTTTACGAGGTTCCAGTGTGACAGGTTTACTGGGTGATCGCAAATATTAATTTTTTTATTCATTTTGTTGTCGGGAACCTAATTGATGACACGACTAAATCCTCACTGACAAATATTGGAATATTAGATTAAACTTGTTCTTTACATCTCTGAAAAGCAAATACAAGTTAGCAAGTATTTATTTTTATTTTTGGAAAAATGTCTAAATTCAAAAGTGTCCAGATATTTTTGACAAGGGAGTGTATATTCCATATTTTAGAGAAAAAAGCAAAACATTGTGCTCCCCTTAAAATGACCTGTGAGAAGCCTTATAATTTTGTTTCTAAAAATGTTCAATTTGAAATAATTTCTCAATGTGTTTGAAATTTAATTTATCAGTAACGCAATACCTGAATACTGGAAAAAAAAAATATTATGATTATTTTATTACAAAACCTTTAGAAATATGCATTGTATAGTACGAGTTATACGAGCTTCTATAAAAATTAGATAAACAATTAACAATTGTTATTGAATTGTAACACACGTAATTCAGCAACATTGTTTCAGTGCATTATTAGAGATTTTATCAAGCATAAATACTTTAAAAATTATTTTTTATTTAAAATGTTCCATTAAATTTCATGATGACCTGAAATTGTTGTTTTGTACTTTGACAAAATGGTATTAGTAATATGTAATGAAATTAAATTATTATTTTTTTTATTAAATACTGTTATTTTGAAAGCATAGAACGTGATAAAATAATTTTTATAAGTGCACTGCATCACGTGCATTTATTAAAAAAAAATATTTATGCGCAAAGGGATAAAATATATATTTAAAAACATGAAATTCATATATCCTTATAGTCTAAACTGGTATGGCATTTGATTCTGGGGCCAAACAGCAACATGAAAATATCATAAAAACAATTTATTTTAATCTTTGAGGGAAAGTCAAAATTCAACAAAAGAAATGAGATTGTTTAGATAAATAGATTTATTAATTTTACTTACTTAAGAAAAACATACTAATTAAGACTTTAAACATGTGTTCACAAAAATAAACACACAGTATTACTTTCAGAAACATCGATTACACAGAAAATTGTATAGAAAATAATATTTTTTTATTTAGAATTATAATATGCCGATAATTTTTAATAAATTTTATATTCCATAGTAAATCAAACATTTAATATATAAAACAAAATTCAAATGCCATCTACTATCTCAAAAATTATTAAATTTTAAATTTTCGTAACGTAATTTCCAAAAATATAGGTTCACAAAAATGTTAAGATATCAATTTTGCAAAATTTCTAAAATAAAAGAATTATATTTCATTGTTTTTGTTTTTGATTTTCTTGTGGGTTTATTTTTTTAATAAAGTCACCATTCTAAAAAAGTCGTGTTTACTTTTTTATTTGACTTTTAATAAGCGTAATATTCACTCATTTTTCATTTAATACGGACGACAGAATACCTACTTACTTAGTAAATAATCTGTGGTCCGGATTGAGACCGAGGTTAAAACCTTGAATAGCGGAAAAGTTGTTTCCGAGTATGTTGTTATTTAACCTTTTGAATACCACGATAGCCGAAAATAGCCGATTACTCTGAAACCCACAGTAGCCCAGGATAGCTGAATGGATTTTCCTCCCCTTTAAATTGGTTGGGGTGCTGTCAAGGGGGTGGTCTCCCTCAGTGATGGATGGGGTAATGTGTTGGCATTTCTGGACAGTACAGAAGGAAAAACAAGATTTTTTTCTGTAACTGGAGCAGTGACAAACAAAGGGGTGTAACACCTGTCCAAATTTTAATAAAGGGAGAAAGCAGTCGAGTCATTTCCACTTCTTACCTAGTGAAAAAGGGGGGAACGAAAAAATCGAATATTTTGGGCTATTTTGCTGGGATTCTAAGGTCATTCACTTTTTTAAAGCTTGGGACTTAAAGAGTTAAATACGTTTTTCATGATAATAAAAATAACAAATACAAAAATTCTGTGAATTTTATTTTATTTTTTTAAATATGAAATCTTTATTTCAGTTTTTAAATAAAAATGATATCTGGTGACCTAAACAGTTGTGTAAATTCTAATAAACATACATACACACACGTATTTATGTAGAATAGATTTAAAAATAGGAAAAACAAATTCAGAGAACCTGAAAATGTTCAAGTATGCCGATATTGCTATAATCTGTTTTTTTTTTTTTTTTTATCATGATTCAATACGTTCCTCAAACTCATATGACATTATATATTCACCTGCTGACGTCATAGTCACATGATTTCTGTACTTACTCATATTTATGCTCCTTGTAGTATTGGGAACTCTTTGAAAATCTCTGTTATACTTCTAATATGACGTCATATTCATCTTCTTTTTCATTCTTCAAACTTTTTATTTCATTTTTATTTTTCAATTGAAAATCTTCCAATAAAAAATTATTTCTTGTAGATAGAATTTCATTGTAGATTTTTAAATGTTGGCAGCTGATATAACGCGTTTTTTTATTTTTTATTTGAGAGATTTTATATTAATTAAAATTAAAATATAATTTATTTCGAATTCTGATTACTTTAGTTGCTTCAGCTGTGTCATATTACGCCTCTGCGTATAATTTCACGATTCTCGCTACTAAAATGTGGATTTGTATAGAATACAGAGAGACAGACAAATTTTAATTTTTATGTATGAGATAATAGTACTCACTGTAAACCTTTAAAAATATATTATTCATATTTAAGTTAAAAATACTTCTATCGCCTGTCAAACTTTTGGAATTCATAATTTTCAAGTATTCAGCATGTAGTAAAAATTGAAAAATAATGTATAATGGAAAAAAGTATTATTATCTTAAGTCGTATTTTATCTATTTTACGTTAACGCATTACAGTGGGTTGCCAAATTATTAGGGACAGTCATATTTTTTGCTAGTTTTATACTTTGGGTGCACTTGACTGCGGCTTTAAGTGATTTAAGTGTTGCAGGAATGTATTTTACCGTTCTCAATATCTCTATAATTCAACTTTTAAGTACTTTTGGTATGTTAAAAGGTTTGTTTGCTTTCTATAAATATTTTATTAACGGGAGAGACGCTGAGTCTTTTACACACGCAATAGTGGAAGACGCTTTTCTTTAATTTAAACAAAATTCTTTGGGGTTTTTTTGGAAAAGTTAAGAATTATATGTGAGTATTATCTTTCTTTTATGGATTAAATTTTTTTTTTCGAAATTATTTACGATTTTAATTTATTTTTTTATTTTTATTGATTTCAGTATGGGTCGAGGTGTTGATTTGTCCCCTAAGAAAAAATCTGAGGTAAAAACCCTTCTTCTGCATACGAGTCATTCGCAAAGGAAGATAGCAGAACTTGCTGGAGTTTTCAAGTCAGTAGTCAACAGGATAAAAATAAATCTGGACAAAAACCAGCCACTTTCGCCCAAACCAAAAGGTAAAAGTGGAATAAAACGCATAACAATTCCACGTACCGATAGGAAAATCCGGGATATCTGTTTAGGAAACAGAAAGAAAAGTGTGGGACTCCTTACTCAGGTCGTTCAAGAATCTGGAATTCCAGTTTCTAAGAGAACTGTGCAGCGGAGATTAGCGGAGGAAGGGTTGACAGGTCATTGTCCAGCCAAGAAACCAGGGTTGACAGAAGCGATGAAGAAGAAGCGCCTTGCCTGGGCTCGTGAACACCACCAGAAGACAGTTGATGACTGGAGTAAGGTCAGTTGTTAAGATAATGATTTTTTATGTCATTTAAAATCATTTATTTCTAAATTATTAACATATTTATTTTTTTTCAGGTGTGTTTCTCAGATGAATCAACCTTTAAGATTTTAGCCGATAAAAGCAGCTTTGTCAGGCGACGCCCAGGTGAAAAATACCGCCCTGACTGCATCGTGGAGAGTGTTAAACACCCTGATAAAATAATGGTGTGGTCTGGCATAAGCGCTAAAGGGGTTGGACGCCTCTACATTGTCCAGGGAAGAATGAGACAAGACCAGTACAGGCAAGTTCTGGAAACTCGGCTGCTGCCGCAAATTGAAGAATGGTTCCCAGGTGGTGAAGAGTTCATGTTTATGCATGATTCAGCGCCTTGTCATAAAGCTAGAAGCGTTACAGTTTTTGGCAGACCACAATATCCCATTTTTACCTTGGCCTGGCAATTCTCCTGACATGAAACCCATAGAAAACTTATGGAAAATCACCAAGGTGGAAATCGCCAAAGATATGATTACATCCAAGGTACAACTCATCGAAAAACTAATAAATGTTTGGCATCACAACCCTAAAATAAAAGAAAGCATGCCGAGACGCATCGAAGCACTCCTCGAAGCCAAAAGAAATGTCACCAAATATTAATATTCTTTACTTAACATTGGTAAATTGACTGTATTATATTTTTGTTGGTTTTTTTTCATATAATATTGCGTAAATACTTAAACTATAACAATAAAGCTTTTTTAACTTAAAAACAGTGTTTATTTTCAAACTATATCCTAAAATTGTACAAAAAACCTATACTTCATGACTGTCCCTAATAATTTGACAACCCACTGTATTACAATAATGTATGAAAATATGTTGTTCAATTAATCATTAGCCCCACCAGTGGCTGAGAGGTTCTGCTCTCGAAGATGGTAGACGGGAGGTACTGGGTTAGATCCCAATCCTGCCCGTCGGCCTAATCGTTCGGAGTTTTCGTGGTTTTCTTCGAGCCGTGGATTTATCCATGCGTAAATACGGGTTAGGCTTACATAGGCATTACGGGTTAGGCGTAAATACGGGTTAGGCCCTTAGAAAGACCCCACGAAGGGCACTCCCCCCGGGCCTATATCCCAAGTGTAGATAATTGGCCGTCAATAATCAACCCAACCCAACCCAACCCAATTAATCATTAATCGGCTCTTTCTCTGTGTTTTAAGAAAGACTATGAGTCTCCAAAGCAAATAGCTGAAAATCATGTTAACATCATTAATTACTCAAAAACTATAGGTTGTTTATGTCGCAATTTAAGTAAACAGACCGTCTTAAGGTTATTTTTAAAACAGTAAATTTTAATAATAGAGTTAAGTTTTACATATCTAAAGTTTAATTTTTCTTAAAACTGACAACCAATATAGTTTTACAAACAAATCGTTACATCATTATTCTTTTATCTTTTTAACACTTCCCAGCATAGTTGAAAAGTGTTTATGAATACAGTTTGTCTGTCTGTCTATCTATCAAACTGTCTGTCTGTCTGTCCATCTGTCAATACTCTGACTCTCATAAGTATACTCTGATTGTCATGAAGCTTTTTTACATTACAGAATTTTATTATAGAATGTTTGGTATTGAAAATGAAGTATGTAGCATTAATATTTCGCTTACAGGGACACGGAAAAGAACTCCATTACATTGTGGCCTATGGGGAAAAATCGTTTGCTGCACATTTTATTGATGTTAAGATATTTTAAACATAATGAAATTAATATGCATTACTGAGATAGAAAACAGCATGCTTTCGCCGGAGTATACAATAACTAGTATTTATAGATCAATTCCAGAGACGTACAAACTAATTCTTTTACATTATGATATATGGGGAAAGATCATTTACGGTGAAATTTGAACATGTTATGATACTTAACACATAATAAAGTTTAAAAGGATCACTAACGTTCACTACAACTTATTTTCTATAGATTATGGAGTGCGTAGGGTTTATCGTTCATGTGCAGAAACGCACAAAACAATTCGATTACAAGAATGACTACGATCGGTAATTGCTGGAAGTGCTTTTTCCACTGTGGTATGCATTTTTATGTAATTTTTAGTGTATTACGTGTTATTTACGAATTCAGTAGATCATATACAGGGATGCACGAAAGACTTCTAATATGAGCAGTAATTACTAAAAATGGATTTCATTTTATCATATGGAATAATTATATTTCTTAATAATATTCTGTTAGTGTGAGAACGTGTTTCATAAACTATGCCAGATGCATGGCTTTTTTTTATTTTTGTTTACCCATACTTATAAAGCATTTTTATACTACACTGCTAAAATAAACCATTTCTGTCTGCAAACGAAGTTTAATATTTTAACATGATTACATAAAAATGCAGCGTAAGCAAATAATTAAAATAAAAGACAGCAAGCTTTAATAACATACTAGCTGGCTTCGCCCGCTAGCGGGCCCCTAATTTACATAGGCGCCTCGAGTGTTGAAAAACCTCGAACCGTATACAACCTCGAACCGAAAGAACCTCCGGCTCGTGTCTCCGCGGCTTTCGGCACCGTGTACCGAGCGTGCACCTGAAAACCCTTAATTTCCACCTCGGAACGCATAAACCTACAACCGAACGCACCTCCGGTTCGGTTTCACCCTGCCTGCGGCACCGTATAGCAGGCGTGCTATGCACGAGCTGAAAAATTCATTAGTTCCACCTTCCACCACCAGGGGGCGCAATCTGTTCTATACGAACCTAAAGCACGTATCCTCGCTGCCTGTGGAACCGTATATCAGGCGTGGTGCGCACGCGTTTCAAAATCCATTAATTCTACCTTCCACTGCCTGGGGGCGCAATCTGTCCTATACGAACATAACCGAAATACGTAAATCTATCGAAATATAGTTGAATGAGCAAAACGTTTCCGTAATTGGGCCCATTGATCCCGAGAAAGCTCCCACTAGTAGTGAAACTTGGAACTAATAAAATTCGTAAGTTCTGTCGATGTCGGGTCGAATGAACCGAGCCACGTTGTGATGGGACACATAGAACCGAAATAGCTGCAAATTCCATTAATTCCGCCTTTCACCGCCAGGGGTGCAATCTGTTCTATACGAACATTACTGAAAGTTTTGGGGCTGTTGTTGTCGAGTCGAATGAGTAACACCCAGTCGTGATCGGGCCCATAGAACCCGAGATAGGAAAGCGACCGTGGTGGTGAAACTCGGCACTGAATTCGATAAGTTCTATCAATATCGAGTCGAATGAGCCTTCCGCGTCGCGATCGGACCCATAGAATCAGAGACTATTTGGTATGAAATAGCAAAATTTTTAGCTTTTTATTTCTTTTGTTATACAAAAATCGGAATTTTACTGAAATTAAAAATTATATGTCAAATTCGAAAATCTTTTAAAGCTCTGAAGTCCCAGAATGCATACTTTTCAGATCCGAAAATCCCATATTTAAAAACAAATTATATAGCCTATAAAAATCGCAGTACCTTTAAAACGCATTATTTTATCTCCACAAATAAACGGCAGGATGTCTGGTCTAGAATTGACGCCTTAAAAACATTTCTGAATAAATTCTTTTTAAGCCGTCCAATTAAATAGAAAACTAGATAGTACCCATCAAGATTTGACAGTAAACAACTTGAAAGTTCCATTAGAAATATGCTTTTATTTTTAATTAGCTGCTTTTAAATTAATTAAGTATTGAAATTTTTATGAATTGTTATATTCTGTAAGTGATTCCTATACATCTAAGACGATAGATTTTGTTGTCAGTCTAGCAATTTACATCCTATTAGACTCGAATTAACTTAACAAGAATTTAACTAAAATATTAATTGAATAATTTATGTCTACTTACTACAGTCTCAAATTTTATAAAAAATATATCAATATTTAGTACGTTCTATTTTTTTTACTTACGCGACCTTTAAAATTTTTCATTAATTTTATTTTTATCAGCCTAACTCTAAAACCTAGCTAAACCATGGATACCAAGGTGACTCCTTTTATAATTCTTATATGGATATTTCTGCTTCTTTCTTTTTTCTCTCTCCCTCTTTTTTTTCGTTTTTAAGGAGAATAATCATATAATTTTCTTAGTTATACAAATATACCTTATTGATAATAGTCATACAAAATATAGATAAAAGTTTAGATCAATGATTGAGCTGGACCGTTCCACCATCAAAACATTAATGTAATAAAAATATTGTGTAAACACACGATTTTACTGAATGGTGTATGAAAAATTTTATGTAAAATTATATTATACAATTACATTAAATTGACGTTTCGGTCAACTTCTATGACCATCATCAGAATATGTATTTCTGTAACAATTAGACTTATAAATGAAATGCTTCCATCTTGAAAAAATTTACATAACTGAATCTTGTTCATGACCTGAGCCACGGAGAAGGAACCTGGAGCTGAAACTAGAATACACGAGGATATTGAAAATGCAAGTCATATTTTTTAAACGAAAGAGGGCGCTGTAAAATTTGGCGGCTGCCTTTTAACAGAATGTCATTAGATTACATGTTAAATTCCGAAAGTATTTTACGCGGTCATTTTTAATTATAGCAATTATATGTCATAAATTTAAGATGGGATATAAATGTTTTATTCCGGGATGTAGATCGGGCTATGATGATGAGATAAATAAAAGAAAAATCAAAGAAAAAAAAATAAGTATGTTTAGAGCTCCAAAGGTGAATGCTTTTTATTATACTTTAAAGCTATATGCATGTAATCATTTTTAAACTAAGAAATTTTTTTCTAGTATATCGATCTTAGTGTATATGTTTTTAATTTATTTGAGTAAAAGTATTTTCGGGCTTCAATCAAAAGTGCAAGTGTAAGAACTTATTTTAAAAAAATGTCCCCCTCCCCCCTTTTCGTCCTATCATATCTAGAGTAATTAAGGATTTATTTTAACAGTTAAATTTACTGAAACTACTTGACATATTACTTGTAGTAAAAAGTAAGTGAAAAATGTAGTCTGCAGATTTACTAATTTCATTCGACTATAAATCTAATTAATATTTCAGTAGTTTTTATCTACAGAGTTGAATAATGAAATATTTAAACTATATTAAAAACAATAGATTTTTAACAATTTGTGTCGCTTAAAAAAATGTCTTTATTTGAATGGGGAATGCTTGAGCCCCATAAGCCCCTCCTTTGTATATCTAGAGTAATTAGGGATTTATTTTAAAAGTTAATTTTACTGAAACTACTTGATATATTACTTGTAGTAATTAGTAAGTAAAAATTGTTAGCTGCAGATTTTCTAATCTTGTTCTTATTAGATTCATGTAAGTGCAATTTAAAAATTTAATTTGTTTAGTTAGCTGTTCAGTTCAATCAAAAGATTTAATTTTAAATAGATAAAAGGGCAGTTAAAACAGAAAAATTATAAAACTACATTTAAAACTGAATTCTATTAGTTAGAGGTATTTTTAAGAAGTTAAATATCCATAATTTTATTTATTTATTTTTGTGCATGGAAAGAGGAGAGGGGGGGGGGGTCCAAAAATTTCATCTTAATCAACGAAAAAATGCTTAAAATGTGCTCCTTATTTTGATAAAACTGTGTTAAAATAAATAAATAAAGTGTCTGGACCAGTTTGGGTCCTGTGACATCAGAATCATTATTTTATCCATCAATGTAATTCATTTGTAAACTAAAAAGTATTTTGGGGCTTCATTCAGAAGTGCAACTGCAAGAACTCATTTAAAAAAATATATATATATATATTTGCCTCTCTCATAAGTGCAATTTAAAAATTTAATTTGATTACTTAGCTGTTCAATTAAATCAAAAGATTTTATTGATTGTAAATTAGGAAAAAGAACTCATTTAAATAACAAATTTAATATTCACAAAGAAAAAAATATTTAGGTATATATGGTTTTTAATAACTGTATAATTTTCAAATTGTAAGGTAAGCATGTTACCTTTTCTATCTGCAGCAGTGTTTATGAAAGAGGAAGCATTTATGTATGATAAAAAAAATGAGAGTTTTTGGACCATTCATAACTAATATTATATTAAAGTCACAATTTACGATTCTTGCAAAAAATAGTTAATAGACACTATTATTTATTCGTTTTATTTCCCAAATAATTAAGATAAAAATTTGTTTTTAAATGTATATAATATTAATTGCATAGATATAAAAAGTTATGAGTTATTAAATTATTCAAAGGTTATCGATATATGCGCAAGATTAAAACTTATTCCAGAAAATTTGAATAATACTTTTAATCTCTAAAAATTATACGTCCATTCCGTATTTCTTCGCAGTACAATATCCGTGATATTTATTTTTAAATGACTGTTCAGATGTTTTTTTCAGGATGACCTCTTATTTAAAGAGTTATAAAAAGTAATCGAAACGCCAAATATCTATTAAAATATATGCATGGTGTGAAGAAAACTTTATTTAATGAAATTTCTACTTGTTTGACTTTTTTAAAGTTCAAATTTTCAATCAAAAACATTTAAAAAATGAATGCTTTTCTCATTGAAAAGCATTGCAGAAGCAGGCTAAGATCGCCGTCAGTTTACCGTAGCGCCATCTATGAGGAGAAAACCTGTATTGTAAAATTTCAGCGTTACTTTCCCCTCTATCTATCTTACTCCGTGACCTGAGCAAGTTCATATCCCATGCCTAGAAGTGGCGCCACCTATTAGAAATAGGCATTCGAATGGCATTCGAATGAGCATTCGAATGACATTATTAAAATGAATTACTGCCAATAAAATAAGAAAAGTCATTCTAACCGGAGTGGGTATCGAATTCACACGATGATCGGAACAGAGAAACACCGCGCCTTATACCATTTGGGCACCCTTTTCTCGTTCGAGTGTACTCTAAAACTGATTAGGTTCTAGATTTAATTTTAGCCATGCTCAAATGTGTCATTTTCGTGTGAAAACTGAAATTTGACGAAAATCCCTTTTCGTTTTAATAAATAGGATATAGTATAGTTACCGTTCTAAATAACGGATAACTACGAAAATTACATAGTTAGATTCCTCGTGGAGGCTGGATGTATAATTTTCAAATTGGTAAATGCAATATTTATTATTACATATTTATTATATTTATAATTATTATATTATTATATTATTATATTTATAATTAATATTTATTACATTAAGTTTAGATCACTTTATTTAATCGATAACTACATGCAAAATCTTTTAATTTAAATATTTATATTATAAAATAAGTAATTAAAAAATATTGTAGGTTGTTAAATTTTATTTACCACAGTCCCAATATTTAAAAAAAATAGCAATATTTAGTATTTCTGAATTTTTATTTTTTTTTAACTATACGACCTTTAAAATTTTTTATTCAATTAATTTTTATCAGTCTGATTCTAAAACCCTGAAATTAAACTTTGCTATTTGCGGCTGCCATTTTCACATATTGTTTAATTGTTAAATGATGGATATCAAGATAATTTAGAGTTCCTGGATGAATATTTTTCCTTCTTTTTGTTTTCATTCCTTTAATCTTTCTTTTTTATGAAAAATAATCACATACTTTTCTTATTATATATATATGACATCTTGATTATAGTCATACCAAATAAAAATAAAAATTGGAGGCCAGTTCAATTTATTCGATAATTACATGCACGATCTTTTAATTTTAATACTTTTAATATAAATTTAGTAATTAAAACAAAATTTTCTTGGGTGTTAATTTTTACTTAATTATAAAGCATTCGAATAAACAAAAATACAAATTATATAACTTTTCCTCCTGAATTAAATATGGCATTATTAAAATGAATTACTGTCAATAAAATAAGAAAAGTAATTCTAACCGGAGTGGGTATCGAATTGACACGGTGATCGGAACAGAGAAACACCGCGCCTTATACCATGTGGGCACCCTTTTCTCGTTCGAGTGTATTCTAAAACTGGTTAGGTTATAGATTTAATTTTAGGCATGCTGAAATGTGTCATTTTCGTGTGAAAACTGAAATTTGACAAAAATCCCTTTTAATAAATAGGATGTAGTATAATTACCGTTCTAAATAACGGATAACTACGAAAATTAGATAGTTAGATTCCACGTGGAGCCTGGATGTATAATTTTCAAATTGGTAAATGCAATATTAAAAAAAAAAAAAATTAGCAGATCCGGAGTTCTTCCAATATAAAGAAACTGCGTTCTGTTTCATTATTTCTTCCGCAGATGTTTTGTCTGCATTGAACCCATACTCGAGTATTGAAATTAAAAGTGATTTTTCTCGACTTAAAATTAAAAGTTTTTTAATTGATATCTTCTGTTGTAATTGGTCGAATTTTACGAATTTTATTTCCCTGAAATCACGATTTTTTTTACGTTCGTTTGCAAATTTTCGTGCAGATAAAACATTTTATACTATTTTTTTAGAAAAAGCCCGAAAACGCGCAGTCCGCCATCTTGATCGCAGCCAGAATGGAAATTATCGAGGTGCAGGTCGCAGACGAAAGCTCATTGGTTGGTTGCGAGTCTTGTATCAGGGTCCCATTTCAGTTTTCTTCAAGGTTTCGATTTTTGTTTCAATTTCGCTTAATTTTGATGAGGTTTTTAATTGATATATTTCTTAAGTTAGGGTCGATCTTCCCGAAACCCGTACAGGCGGACCTCCTGTTTTTTTCCGAATTTTTTACAGGTACAAACACATACAGACGTTTCCGAACATTAATAATATAGATAGGATATATTTTTATTTTTATTTATTTATTTATTGTTATTTTTATTTTTTATTATTTTTATTTTTATTTTATTTTATTTTATTTTTATTTTATTTGTATTTTATTTGTATTTTTATTATATTTTATTTTTATTTATTTATTTATTTTGTGGGGGGGGGGGGGATACAATCATTTTTAAACATGAGATCTGAAAAACGCACTAATCCATTTTCTTTTATCATCGAAATTTAGCAGAAAAATACTTGGGGAACAATTCGACTGCTAATTGTGTGGCCTTTGATACAGGGATCGTCTAAATAATACAAATTATACAATCTTTCATTTTTAAAAATAGTAACGACAATGGAAAATGCTGTTGATTAGCTCCTGTTTACTTATCTTGTTATCCTTTTGTTGTTACTTATGTTGTTACTTATGTTGTTATCCTTAAGTGGTTACTTATGTTGTTATGTTGTTATGTAGTTATGTTATTGCTGTAACTTACTTATGATGTTATGTTGTTATATATTATGATGTAACTTACTTATACTGCTCTAACTTTGATTAAATCTTCATAAAGTTATAAAAGAAATGGATTAACGTTTATTTATTCCAAAATTTTGAAAAATCTAAATGTCTTTAGAAGGAACACTGCCGAGAATATTCAGTTAGTTACCACGAAATAAATATAGAATTTCTAAATAAAAAATAAGCTTATTTTACATTTAAAAAAATCCATAAATTTTTTTCAGTTACCTTCTAAACTATTTTATCGTTATTGCCAATGATAAATGGAAAATTTTCCTTTAGACAGCCGGAAATTATATTTCTTAGTATTTTAAAACCTACAGATAGTATTGAGTTGTAAAACAACATACCCATATTTTGGTTGACACTCATAATTTTCATGATCCAAAATGCTTCTATAAATCGTTAAAATGCCTGGAATATGCTTGGGTCCATTCACTTTATCTTATTAAACAAGAAACATTTCAATGAGTTAAATTTTCTAGGAAAATATAAATTCAAGTTTGTCACGTGGATTTAACATCAGAATCATTTTAAGGATGCTTTGAACGAAATAACTTTAAAAAAGTATCAACACGAAAGAAAAATTATGTATCAAGCATAGATTATGAAACACTTTCCAACATAATCAAAATACTGAACGAAAACTTCGCCGTTTAAAAAAGGAAAAATGATGTCTAAGTAAACAAGGTCAATGCCAAACCGGGCGGAGAAGCCTACCTTTAGGCTTAAGATCAACTAGTACAACCTGGCAGGTTTGTTTATTATGATGCAAGGCCCCAGCCAAGGGAGAGATTCCTGTAAGAGGACTCCTGATTATGTAAAAATTTGGTTAGCGCATAAACATTTAATGAACTATAAATGCTATGCACATCATATTCTATAATAAGTATCTGGTAGTGAACCTCAGTGATGTATATATATTTCAATATGCTTGAAATAATGTAACTTCAGTCATATACACTACAAACGATTTTTCTCTATAGATCATATTCTAACGAAATTGCTTTTGAGTGCCATGTAAAATAACTATAAATGTTAAACACTTCATTTTAAACCATGTCATAGTTAAAATCAATAACATATATCAATTACATGGCAATCTAAGTTTATGCATGCTAGTTAGAGAACAGAAAGGCAGACAGATTGCCAGATAAACCGAATTCATAAATACTTTTCAACGATGTTCGAAATAGGTGTTACTATTTAAAAGTGAATGTTGGTTAGATGTTTAAACCCTATACTACCGCTATTAAAAAAATGCATTCAGAGTGTAATTGAAAATAGATGAAATTCACCGTCCAATGGTGCCTATCGCATTTCTTTACGACAATTTTGTGATCAAATATCACGAAATGGTGAATTTTTTTAAAGTGTGCATATAAATGTATACTGTAGTTGTTTTAATACATTAAGTTGCGCAACAATAATAAGAAATGCAATTAATCACTTGCATAAACAGTTTTGAAAAAAAAAAAAACAATGATTCGTTTTAAGCAAAATAAAATGTCAGTCTTAATACCTTCCATGTGATATCAAATAGCAAACGATGATACTCCTATTTGACTTAGAATCGAACTTGCAAACTATAAACCATTATACAGGGTGTCCACGTATAACCTGACAGACCTTTATTTTCTCAACCGTTAGTCCTAGATTCATACTTCCAATTACAAAAATGGTTTAAATAAGGTATAAAATTGTTTTTAAAGCGATTTGGGTCAAGAAAAGTATTTATTAAAAAATTACGAAATTTAAATTTTTATACGGTCCCTCGGTCCTATAAGTGATATTTAGTAAAAAATTACTGTGACACTAACAAGTAAGACAAAAAAAGTTCCATTCATCTAACATTAAAACTGACCGAGTAATAGCTGTTTAAAGTTGGAGTATATTTTTTTTATGCGAAATAGGACTGATTCACAACTGTAGTAGAGATATAAGTAATCGTCAGAAATATCAAAAAAATAGTTGAGAGCAAAATTAACATTGCAATCTAATATAAATGTGAAATCTGTAATCATTCTGACATATTAATGCAAAATATACAATTTGTACTGAACATATAAGAGGATAAAAATAACAGAATTTTTGTTAAATAAAAGGGTTTAAAAACAACAGCCTCATTTCCTTACAAAATAATACAGATTTTAAAATGCTGTTAGATTACACTATCTTTCAAAATTTGGGCTGTGACATGTTTTTTATCTTTTGAAAATTAATTATTATGTATTTTTTAGCGCTAAATCCGAAAATGACCTTCACTTTAAACCATCACTTCAGGATTTTTCTCAAATTGTAAATTTCAAAGTTAAAAAGCTCAAAGTTAAAATTGATCGCCCCCCTCCTCTCTGAACCTCATCGGACCCCTGAGCTGTTTAGCTGTAAGAAACCCAGTAAAGCCAAAAAATTGAAAAAAATATTGAATTAAATAAAATTAAACTGAATAAAAAAGTCTTGCATCAAATTTAATAGTATGAGATTTTTCGTTTTTTTTAAGGTATCTGACTACATTTAAAAAGTGGTTTTCGACCAAAATTGTCAAAATGGTTTTATTACATTTTATTAAAGCCCAACTTCTTACGTTTCCAAAACTGTATTTGTTTTTATTGTATGACAAATAGAACCGGGGTTGTAGCGGTTTTTAAACTATTCAACAGCTGTCACTCAAACCGGAAGTACTGTTTAAAAGACCGGAAGTACTATTTAAAGGTACTAACTTGGAGAGGGGAAGCAAAACTATGGCCTTTTAAAAATAAACAAAGGCTCGATATACTGAATAAAAGAGTATGGCTCATAAAAACAGTTAAGTTTAGATGCATATTACTGTGTAAATTCTTGTAGTAAAACATAAATCTAAACTTTAACTGCATTTTTTTGGAAAATGTAATATTTCGTGAAAATTCCATACCCGAAACATCATTTCTCTAAAAGTTTTTAGAATATCACTATGAAATTTAAAATACATGTTGTTTATACTATTGTGAAGGCAATAAACTACAGATATAATTTTAGAATACATATTTTTTGTTTTATGGATGTTTCCGTGGAAAGACGTCGATGAATTTCAAGGAAATCATCATGTAAAAAGGTGCGATATGCTATAAATTTTGAAACATTTAAAATATCTCTTAGATTTTAGTTCATTGCCTTCACCAATGTCATAAGTATGAAGTGTAAAGAGGAAATTAAGATACATACAATATATTTTTCTGTGGCGCATTTTGCGTATTGGGCCAAATTTCACTAAATTTTACCACAAAATCCCCCATTTACCGAAATTCCATCAATGAATGAAATATTTTTTACATTTTTTCACAGTTTCTAGTCCTAATCTTAATATAAATAAGTTCAAAAAGTAATTAAATAGCTTATTTGGAAAAAATTGCTCCGTACGTAGTCCGGCACCTTGAAATTTACGATTTGCGAAAATCCTGACATGATGGTTAAAAGAGAAGGTAATTTTTTTATTCAGCGTTAAAAAATTCATAAAACGTAATTATAAAAGTTAAAAAACACAACCACCGCAGGTTTATGTTATCTAATTTAAAACTCTTTCTTAAATTTGTTGACGGTAATCTATCCGAATTGTTTTGTGTTATCCTCTAATATAAGTATGCATAAGATGGTAAACGTCAAAAATTGTAATAATATTACATTGTCATCGGATTTAAGTCAGTATGTAAAATTTAACTTCGATCGGACTTTTGAAAGTGAGTTAAAGTTCAAGTACAAATTTTAAACTGGAAAGACGATCGTTGCAAGTTAAATAAAACCTTATGAAAGTAACATAATATTTGTTAAAAGAAATCTAGCCTCAAATCCTTACTAAATAAAACATATGTTAAAATACAATTATTTTAACTAATCTGAAACTTAACTAATAAAAGTTATCTCAATCGTAATAGTTGTACGATTTCTTTTAAAGCGCAGATACCTTGAAATAAGTTTAAGTACTTTATATACGACCCCTGAAAGCATGGACGAAATCATCTGTTTTGAGATGTAAAAAAGTGGTATAAGTCATGCATTTCAAAGTTTCATAACTCGGTCAATTTTAATGTTAGATGAATGGAACTTTTTTTGTCTTACTTGTTAGTGTCACAGTAAATTTTTACTAAATATCACTTATAGGACCGGGGGACCGTATAAAAATTTTAATTTCGTAATTTTTAAATAAATATTTTTCTTGACTCAAATCGCTTTAAAAATAATTCGTTACCTTATTTAAACCATTTTTGTAATTGGAAGTATGCATCGAGGACCAACGGTTGTGAAAATAAACGTCTGTCAGGTTATACGTGGACACCCTGTATATTCTTACTAAATAAACTTAAATACTTATGGTAAAAATATAAAGATTTTCCAAAAATAACTATAAATGACAATATGATAAAAGTTAATGTATACAGGATGGCTACAAAATACCGTTACACTGCAAAAAGGAAGAATGATTTTAATTATTTTTTAAAGCAATTTACTTCTCTAGTGTAGCGATTGTCAATTTTCTATACATCTGTACAGACGATTAGTACAGACGATTTTTGTATAAAGCAAAAATTTAGAATTATTTTAAATATGGAAGCCAAAATAATGCTAGTTAAACAGCTCTTTGATTGTAGATTTTCTGCAGGTAAAATCTTTAAGCTATTAAATATAAGACATATGGGTTTGGTTTTAATAGGCATTTATATACAGAGCTAGAAATAGATTATTGGAAATTGATAGCTGTACAAAATTGTTCTAGGTGTGGTCGTACGCATTCATTTCGTACAAACGAAAGCTATAAATGAATTCGTGAAAAGATATGATGAAATCCACAATGTCCTGGAAATAAAATGGCTGCGGAAGAGAATTTGAGTTATAGAAATGTGTAAGTTATCACAAACGAAGACATGGGTTTTCACCTTTATTGAAAAAAAATATTCAAGGTGTGACTGCCGCACAAATAATAAAAAAGTTAAACAGATCCAAGAAATTGATTAAGCGGTATGGTGGCAAAAGTGTTTAAATAATAATATTTTCTGATTTGGATCGATTTTGCACTGAACAATGTTATAATTTTAAAATTATGCCGTACATACAGAAACCTATGTGGATTTACCTGAAAACCTTCCAACCTTAAACACTTTGAGAACAAGAACTCTGTTATACAGGGTGATTTTTTTTAAAGTTGTGAAAGTAAAACACTATAACAAAAGAACCACTGATCCAAATGACCTAAAATTTCACCTGTATGCTCCCAAAGCAATGGGTATTTTTTAGGCATGGTTAAAAAAACTTAAAATCGCACCGACAGATGGCGCTGTAAGGTAGCAGAAACAAAGAATATCGTCTGTGGGAGGAAAACAATGGACGGTACATTGAGAAACCATCTTCCGTAGACCCTCTCTCGTCATTGAACCTTTTCTTAAATCCTTAAGTTTCCTAAATCTCCTAAGAGCAGTTGCTGCGCTGTCGTTATTCTGATAATACAGTTTCACTAACAACGCACGGTCCGTCAATTGCGCAGTCATTGCGAGGACTTCCGTAGAATAATGAACACGAGATGTGCGTACTTCACTTTTTTATCGCCATTGTGCGTGTGCCGGTCGCAAGTTCGTCTCCCGACTTTACTGCATGTACAGCGCCATCTGTCGGTGCGATTTTAATTTTTTTTAACCACGCCTAATAAATTTCGCATTGCTTTGGGAGCATACTGCTGAAATTTTAGGACATTTGGATCAGTGGTTCTTTTGTTATAGGGTTTTACTTTCACAACTTAAAAAAAAAATCACCCTGTAGTTTGGATGTAGCCTCAAAGAATGGGTAGTTGCCTCTGAAATTCTCCGATAAAGGGGTAAAAATCAATGCGTACTTTTACAAAGAGGACATATTGACTATACATTTATTGCCAGAAGCTGACAGATTGTATCCCAAAAAGATTTTAATGCTTCAGAAAGATTCTGCCCCTTCGCAACGACCCAAATCAACACAGCTCCATGCCAATTGTGCGAAGTTGTTCATGCAAAAAGATTGGCGACTTTGTTCACCGGATCTAAATTCTTTAGACTGTTGAATCTGGTGGATTTTAGAGGTTAAATTAAATGCTAAACCACACAGAAGTTTGGATTCTTTCAGGGATTCCACATCGCGTGAATAGGCAGATTACCACTTAACACTTTCCGGCACAGACAAAGTCTGTTCGTAAAATGAGAAACTGCTGACTGACACCGGAATTTACAAACGACATTTTTAGAAAATATGAACTCCTTATTTTAATCTTTCATTATAGAAACAAAATTTTATTAAAACATTCTTGGTGTCATTTGCAAATTTGGAATTAAAATTATGTGTGCCAGGAGTGGGACCACTGTGCCGGAAAGGGTTAAGGTGGCGGATCAGTCAGATTCTGCACTCTCCTTTCCCATGTTACACCAATGGCATTAAAGTTCCTCAGTTTCCTTAAAATATCTCATCAAATAATTAAGGTTTTCTAATTTTGTTTTTTGTGAGTGATGCTTTAGATGAAGCATCGCGTAGTTACAATTTTCATTTCTCTCTTATTTAAATTTAAATATTTGTTTTAGCATTTAAAAGACATCATATAATGATGTAAATGTAAATGCTAAAACAAATATTGCTAAAACAAATATTTAAATTTATATAAGAGACAAATGAAATTTGTAACTACGCGATGATTCGTCTAAATTATCACTCACAAAAAACAAAATTCAAAATACTTAATTATTTGATGACATATTTGAAGGAAACCGAGAAACTTTAATGCCATTGGTTTAACATGGGAAAGGAGAATGCAGACTTTGACTCATCCGCCACCTTAAATAGATTCGTTCCGCAATCAGGCGTAAGAAATTACCTTTATTAATAGATAAATAAAGCGGCCAATTCGAATAAATTTTTTTGAAAGTAAACTTTGCTTTCTGATGTCCATCATATTGGTGTATTTCTCATTATCTATTTTATATATGGAAAATAAAATTATTCAGTATTTGTAACAGTGTTCAGTACCTACCCTGTAGTAGAATAGTAAAATTACTGAATGAATATATTAATATCGAAAAATTTTTACTATTGTAATTAATTTATATATTTTTTCATATTTAACATGACGAAGCCGTGTGAAGAATGAAAGCTTATCATGATAATATAATTTGTATGATAAAAGTAAAATCGTTTCTCAAATAATTAAAAAATATATACTATGAACAACATAATTAATATAATTAATAATTATAATAAAGAATGTATTAAGAATGGATTTATTAATCTTCTAACATATTTACAATAAACCCATTCTTAATTTTTAAATCACATCATTAAAACATTTTAAATAGTTTTAGAGGTGTTTAACAAATATGAAGTTTTTCAATTATTACTTTAAGTATTATAATTGTATATCTAAATGTTACAGGTTCACATAAAAAAAAATAAGTTAAATTACACTAAATAAAGTTATTTTCATAAGAAACCTAAATTAGCTGATAAATTACATGAAACATGAGTGTCATTCATACACTTACAATAGGAAAGATCATATCAAAGAGCTTTACTAAAATAGTAACCTTTGTCGCGATGATCAATTCAACTGTTAGTAATGAACTACTTGTTAGTTACTTTCTATATTAGATAATTGTATCTATGTCTATAAGTGGTTACGATGAAAGTAACTTTGGGCGCAGTAAACAAGTTTTTGTGATCTATTGATGTTAATATACAATGAGACTAATGAAAGATTTTGTTCCCAGTTATATGGATATATATATATATATATATATATATATATATATATTTATTAGATAATTAATTTTCATTTAAATCAGAAAAATAACTGTTTCATTCCCATTTGAATTTACATTTACATTTATATTAGCTTTCATATGGTATATGGAATCGAAAGTGTGAAATAGAATATTATGTGAATTTTTTTATTTAATGATATATCAATACTTTCTTACATATACTCTTTTTAATTATATCTAACGAATCTTTGTATTTTATTAACAATCAGTAAAAGAAAGAAATACACTTTTTTTTGCTTCAAAATTATTTATGTCTTTACTCTGTCTATGTGTTAATCCTAGCTCTAATTTTTGCAAACAAGCTTGGATCAAAATAATGTGAATAATTACACATGTTATACATATTATACATGGGATTAGCTGAAAATGTTTGCCATAGAAAAATATGTGTGTAACGTTTATGATTGTATTACAGCGCATTAGTGCCAGTTTGGCTTTCTGATTTATTCGGAAATTCCGACATCATATCAGAAATTCCGAATAGTATTTTTTTGGTTTATTTAATGACAGATATTTCGTGATTGCATTAAGTAAAAGTTTTTTTTCGGATTTTTCTTTAAAAGTCGATGTTTTGGATTTTACAAAAGTCCGAACAGACAGACAAATTTGTTACAGAGTAAAAAAAAAGGACATGGATAGATCGCTGCGTATAAACGACATATGATTGAAATACAATCAGGTGAAAATTTTAACTCATATATATATATATATATGTAATGTTTTACAGTCAATGAACAGTAATTGTTTGAAATTCAATTTTATAATAGAATGCTATTAAAAATAATTGTTATTGAAAGTAATACATTTAATAATTGTATTCGAAATAATAAAAAAAAAAAAAATAGATTGTTTTTCAAAACAAAAACCGTTGTAAATTGTATAGTTTTTTAGACATCTTACATTTAGATGAAAAAACGAACTTTAATACATTGGATTTTTCATTGGCTTTACTCATTTGAATAATTTGTATATACCACAAGCGGTGAGGTATAATAATGTCTCAAAGAATCTGTCCTTGTTAGACCCTTGCCTTTCATTCCTCCTCCAGATATTGAAATCTTCATAGGTATTGAAATCGTCATACATCTATGTCATCTATCTATACCTTCATATATCATATTCTTGATATAGCGTATAATTGATTGGGAAAAAAAACTTATCATAATGTTTTTTACTTCTCTTAACACTGCGTAATACTTTTAAAGATTGTATTATTTCAATATTGTAAAACATGACAAATGTTTCTCAGTCTAGGTCAATATAACCACGAACGAAAAAGTTCAACCCTTTCCGGCACAGTGGTCCCACTCCTGGAACACCTAATTTTAATTCAAAACTTGCATTAGGCACCAAGAATATTTTAATAAAATTTTGCTTCTACAAGGAAAACTTGATATAAGAAGTTCATATTTTCTAAAAAAAGTCGTTTGTAAATTCCGGTGTCAGTCAGTAATTTCGCATTTTATGAACAGAATTTGTCTGTGCCGGAAAGGGTTAACCTTTTTGAGTGACCCACGATCCCCAAAATCGCTCTTTTCTTTAGAAACCTCAGAAGCCAATATGTTTTCAAAACTTAAAGAAATATCTATAACAATATTTCTTTTGCTGCCACGATTTTCGGAAACATGGCAGCAAACCAATTTTCAATTAAAAATTTTCGGCTGCGTAACTGAATTAGTGCATGCAAGGTTAACAAAATAATATTATCTTTAATGTTAAAATTAATGCAGTTATTTTTTTTCATATTTGTTTGTAAAGCATGTTTATTGAACACAATAATGATTACTTTAGAATTTATTGCATCCGTTAAACCTATATTCCTAGTTCAGAAAGCTATTTGATACACTGTAAAAACTACTCTGATATGTTTTCGGAAATCAGTGGCAGCACTAGTACTTTTGCTATTTTCCGAAAGTGGTATTAATAGTACGTCTATTTAATGTTTTTATTACCATTTCATTTATTTTTAGCATATAATAAGAAAACAAAGAAACATGTTTGTTTAAAGTTTTATTCACAGCTGTTCGAGATCTTCTTTTTAATCAAACATCGTATTTATTTCATTATTTAAATTTAATAATATAGGGTACTTTACCAGACCGATAATAATTAATAAAAAATACTGTAAACTGTTAATTCTATTAAATCCTATTGTAGTAATATGTTTTTGAGACATGTTCAAAAATTCTTGGATAGCCTGTTGGCATTTTGATATTATTAAAAAAAAAATAAATAGATTTTTGCAAATTTTAAATTTTGTCATTTGGATAGCTACTTTTATTTATTTATTTTATTATACATTTATTTATTAATCTAGCGATAATTTCCCCAAAAATATAAATAAAAAAAATCGCATTGAAAATAGTTAATTTTACTTTTCTTAATATTATTCAAAGCTGCATACTTACCATCGTTATATCATGTGAAAAAATAATACATTTAGGTTATTTTTTAATATCAAATTGAGTTTTTATAATGGCATTTTACAGCCAAAATATCATAGACATTTTATGTGGCAACAAACACATGCCTGGAGCAAGTTGCACTTAATGCCTAAGCTTTTCAAAATTATAAAAAGAAAAATTCTACTTAAACTTTTGCTAAACTACAAAACTAAAATGGTCTCTAAATACCAAGCTTTCGACTAGAGTAATAAATTTTTAATTAAAGAGTTCTGAAATTTTCTAAAATTAAAATGTTTGATTTTGTTATAAGCAGCTCAGATAGCCCCAAAAATTTAGATTCCAACAAGCCAATCCTTCTACCACTTTTGATACAACTTTTGTTTGTGTTCTAAATTTCTAATATAATAAATAATCATGTGCGCCATGAAAATATTAAATTCGATGTGGTTTATTCTTTTTCTTTTAGTGTTTAGCAACCGATGGAATTAACATGAATACGTAATTTCGACTGTATTTAATATAAATCTTGCAATTAATGTTTATGGTGTTTACTTATTAATATAATTACTAGATGGCAGCACCACAGCGAATTACTACGTCACCTACCGGTAAAAGTTTGTTTACTGTAAAATGTATATGTATTTGTCTGTGTTTGATGTACGTGTTTGTGATATGATGTAAATTAAAGACGTGTGTTTAAAGTCCACCTCGAGTTATTAATAATGCTGCTAATTAAATTCATTTAATTTACGTACTTGATATATAATATAATGGCGACGAGTTTCAAAGTTCTTATCGAAATTAACATAAGAAGAAATTCCAACTGATTAGCAAAATGACTAAGATTTTGATTTTGCATCTACAAGCATATCCTGTAGTAATGTTCTAAATACGTGCGTTATTTCGAGGGTGGTAAGTGCTGAATTTTTTTTTCTTCTCTGCAATAAATAAAAGTTAATAATGTTTGCAAATTTTAAGGAATTTAACAATTCCATTGAATCGTTTCAATCATATGTTAAGAGATTGGAACAGAGATTTTTATTACATGATGTGGAAGAAAAAAAAGTACCTGCCATTATTTCATGTATGGGTCCTAAATTATACAATTTACTGTCAGATTTAACGTTTCCTAAAAATCCGGAAGCATTAAAATATGAAGAAATAGTTGAAATTCTGTTAAATCACTTAAGCCCCACCCCTAATAAATTTTGTTCAAGAATTAAATTCCGTAATTATTATCAAAATGAAAATGAATCTATACAAGATTTTGTTTCAAAATTAAAGAAGTTAACAACTTTTTGTGCTTTTGCTGGTGAAACATTAAATGAAAATTTGTTGGAACAATTTCGGAGAAGTTTAAAAAATGAAAGTATTCAAAGTAAATTACTTTCACAAATAGAAGATTTAAGTTTTGAGAAAGCTATTGAAAAAGCAATTATTTAGCAAAATAATGAACATGACATTTCTGAATTGAAACACAAAAATTTAAATGTCAATAAATTAGCAAGTTCTAAAAATTTCCAACCGATTAATATTCCAAATAATTTTCTAAAACAGAAAATTAAGAATAATGCAAATAAAGGGAATTCTGATGTAAATAAAAATAAACTGAAATGTTATAGATGTAGAAATCCATCACATCTCGCCAATACGTGTAAGCATATAAATACTATTTGCAATAAATGTAAAAAAAAGAGGCCATCTTTGTAAAGTATGTAAAAGTAATTCTCAGAAACAAACAAATGTATTGCAGACGGTTGAAATTTTATCTGTGAGTCATGATAAAAGTTCTACTCCTATAAAGGTGTGGGTTTTAATTGAAAACAAAGCTAGAGCTGAAATGGAATTAGATACGGGCTCATGAATTTCGGCGGTACCTGTAAATCGTTTTCGGAGAATTTTTCCGAATAATAAAATTTTTTCAACAGATGTTCAATTGAGAACTGCAACTGGTGAGGTGTTTACACCTGTGGGGTATGTAACAGTTGATGTTTCTTATGCAAATATTACTAAAAAGCTTAAATTGTATTTAATTAAAGAAGATAATTTTCCACTTTTATTTGGCAGAGACTGGGTAGCTGCATTTAATTTGTTTCCCACTAATTTGAAATCTGTATGTAAATGAAATTGCAA
Source organism: Maratus michaelseni (assembly GCA_963931845.1). Classification (NCBI taxonomy): domain Eukaryota; kingdom Metazoa; phylum Arthropoda; class Arachnida; order Araneae; family Salticidae; genus Maratus; species Maratus michaelseni. Next base: position 299,334,779 of record OZ007588.1, read on the forward strand.
ATTCTACTGAAAAATTGAAAGTATTATTAAATGATTTTTCTGATTTATTTTCAAATAAAGTAGGGGAAATAAAATGTTTGAAAGCAGAACTTTATTTAGAAAAAGGTTCTACGTCCATATTTTGTAAGGCTAGAACAGTTACTTATGCTCTACGTAATGCAGTAAATGATGAAATTCAAAGGTTATAGGATGAGGGTATTATTAAACCTGTCACCAGTAGTAAGTGGGCAACTCCTATTGTTCCAGTGGTAAAACCTAATGGTAAACGTTTATGCGGATATTTTAATGTTACAGTAAATAAATTTGTGAAGGTGGAAAAATATCCTTTACCTAGGGTAGAGGACATGTTAGCCACTTTATGTGGTGGTTTACATTTTACAAAAATTGATTTAAATCAAGCTTATCTTCAGTTACCTGTAGACGAAAAATCACAGGAATTGTTAACTATAAACACTCCGAAGGGCTTATTTCAATTTTTAAAGTTACCAATGGGTCTTACTGGCTCTCCTGAATTCGGCAAAGATCTATTGAACAAATATTAAGTGGTATTGATGGTGTCACTGTGTTCATTGATGATATTTGTGTTACAGGGGAAACGGATGAAATTCATTAAAACAAGACTAAAACAAGTCTTAGAAAGATTATGTGAATATAATATTAGGATTAATAAAGATAAATCAATTTTTCTAGCTGACCATATTACATATTGTGGTTATAAAATTGATAAGCAAGGTATTCATAAAACGCAAGATAAAATTGAGGCTATTGTAAACGCTCCTAGACCAATTAATGCGTCACAAGTTAAAGCTTTTTTAGACTTAGCCACATATTATTCTAATTTTTTACCAAATTTGTCTACAATTGCTCATCCTTTAAATCAATTGCTCAAAAAGAATGTCAAATTTATTAAGTCTCCTGTTTGTGAACAAGCATTTAAAAATATAAAAAATGAAATTATTTCAGAAAGAGTTCTTACTCATTTCAACCCTAAATTGCCTTTAGTGTTAGCAACAGATGCTTCTCCATATGGTATCTCTGCAGTTCTTTCTCTTGTGATGACAGATAACGTGGAAAAACCAATTGGTTTTGTGTCCATAACTCTTACTAATGCAGAAAAAAAGTATAGCCAGGTGGATTGGGAAGCCCTAGCTATTATCTTTGGAGTAAAGGAAATTTTTCCAATATTTATATGGTAATAGGTTTACTTTATTTACAGATAGTAAACCACTCGTGTCTATATTTTCTCCAAATAAAAGTATTCCTGTCCTTTCAGCTGCTCGGATGCAGAGATATGCATTATACTTACAAGCGTTTAAATATGATATTCGCTATAAGAAAACATCCGAACATGGAAATGTAGATGCTCTTTCACGACTTCCATTACGTAGTGAAGATTTACCCCCACAATTAAATTTAATTAATGTAATTGATGAATCTGAATTTTTTCAAATTAACCAAATTTCTACGTTGCCTTTAAACGCCAAATCAATTGCTGTAGCTACAAAATCTGATCATTTATTACGTCAACTTTTTCATCATCTAATTTCTGGTTCTCAATTTCCAAAAAATTTACTTTTTGGTGGAAAACAAGAAGAATTTACTCTTCAACATAGCTGTATTTTAAAAGGATGTAGAGTAATTATCCCAGGAGTTCACCGAAAACAAATTTTACATGATTTGCACTTTGGTCATTTCGGTATAGTGAAAATGAAGTCCTTAGCTCGCAGTTTTGTTTGGTGGCCAGGAATTGACCAAGATATTGAAGATCTTGCACGGAATTGCACTATTTGTGTCAATTTAAAAAATAATCCATCTAAGGTAAATACTCATCATTGGGAATGGCCTACAGCTCCATGGCAAAGAATTCACATAGATTATTTTGGTCCTGTGATGGGTAAAATGCTTTTACTTGTGGTTGATGCTCATAGTAAATTGCCTGAAGTTTTTATTGTTCCTAATACAACATCAGAACATACAATTACTTGTCTTTCTTCTCTTTTTGCCAGATACAGGTATCCTATATCTCTTGTATCTGATAATGCAAAACAATTTACTTCTGAAGAATTTGAGACATTTTTGAAGAATCATGTGGTTAAACATAGGTTTAGTGCTCCATACCATCCAGCTACAAATGGTCAGGCAGAGAGATATGTGCAAATTCTTAAAAGAGGGTTAAAACCCTTATCTTCAGAATCTGGTACTTTACAGATGAAAATAAATAACTTTCTTTTACAATATTTAAAGATGCCTCATGTTACTACGGGGGAAAGTCCTGCATCTCTATTTCTAAAGCGAAATATTAGAACGAAAATAGATTTGATACTTCCAAATGTTACAAATTTTGTGCATGATAAACAAAATGCGAGAAAGGCCAATTCTGAAGTAAAAGAATTTCAAATTAACAGAAAGTGGCTGTAAGAAATTATACTCCTGAAGCCAAGTGGAAAATTGGTCGCATTATTGCAAGAGAGGGCAAGTTTCATTATAGAATTCAAGTTGGTTCGAATATTTGGAAAAGGCATGTTGATCAAATAACTAATGTCGGTTCGAAGATGAGTATGTTGTCCCATCTGCTCCAAATCCTAAACCAGATGACTGTGTCCTCCCAAATACTCCAAATCCTGCTCCAGTAGACTCTAAAGTGATACCTTCAATTCCAAAACCCATGGTGCCCAATGCTTCTATTGATGATGCTACAGATACTTTAATAATAACTCTTCTTCTTCCCTACAGGTACCTAGAAGATCCACCAGGAAAATAAAAGCTCCCACTAAGTTTCCCAATTAAGGAGGGGAGAATTGTGGTGTTTAGTTATTAATATAATTACTAGATGGCAGTACCACAGCGAATTACTAGTCACCTACCGGTAAAAGTTTGTTTACTGTAAAATTTATATGTATTTGTCTGTGTTTGATGTACGCGTTTGTGATATGATGTAAATTAAAGAAGTGTGTTTAAAATCCACCTCGAGTTATTAATAATGCTGCTAATTAAATTAATTTAATTTACGTACTTGATATATAATAATGTTATTTTGCATTGCAAAATAAAATTTTTGAAATTTAGAATTCAAATTAACAAATTCAAAGGCAAAATAATGCACATATACATCTTTTCGGCGTGATAAAAAATTGATTTTTATTTAAATTACCAACTATAAAATCATATTTCTTATTTTTGTATCTAAAATAGTAGGCATTTTTCTTTAGGATATTATAATAAATTTACTAATGAAATTTAATAGACTTTCCATTATGTAAAGAAGTTCACTCATAAATAATAGTTTACCGATGAAACATTATAAAAATAACTTTTAGAAGATAACATTAATTGATATTTCAATAATTTATTTAAAAGATAATTTAATGTTTTATTTTAACATTGTCATTCTTTTTTCTAAACTTTTAACTAACTATATATTTTTTTCTGAAATATAGTTATTCATTTACTTATGCATTAATCAGTTTCTAATAAGATACTGTGGATTGTTAATTTTATTTCTTAAAAAATAACTTAAACATTCTCTATCACTTTTTATGAAATTCTAAAATTCTGATTTCTTATAATGAATGGATATTCAACATTATAAAATATGGAAATTATAAATATACAGATATTGAAAGGGATTTATTTTTCATTTTTAGTGCATTTTTGATATGTCATAATTATTTAAATTTAAACACAACGGATAAACATATATTTATATTTATATTTTGTGTTTGTGCAGTACCTGATTATTTAAATAAAGTAGCATTAGTAGCTTTAAATATATCTTTTCGTAATCATTGATAATAATTTTCTTCTATAAGTGTGATTATCTATATATCTGAAAGAAATAGTATTTTTATTTAGATGTAATATGAGTAAAATGTTAGATAAGTAATATTTGCATTTTATAAAATTTATTAAAAGACATTTATTAGTTTGGCAAGCTTAAAATTATTTATTTTGATTATGTATTTTCTGAATTTCAAGTATTCTTCAAATTTTTTACATCAACATAAAATAATGTATATGAAAAGAAATAATTTCATTTTAAAATATGTCATATACATTTCTGTTCAGTTCGGTGTATTATAAATCATATTTTCAAATTAATTAAACTGAAAAAAATGACATTTGGATATATTTGAATAAGGCATGCCTTTTATTGTATCTAACAAGTGTTCTTGATATTTGTTTCTGTGAATTTAAATCAATATATCTGAAAGAAATACTGTTATTATTAAAGTAGTAAAGATGAATATCTATTATTGCTTTTTTATTATTAAATTATTTTTTATAATTTCAAAATTTTGAAAAACATCCTTTTTTTTCATTTTCTTAGTGCTTTAATTATCAAATGTTTTCAAATTAATTGAACACAAAATATATGTTTTATTTAGATCTTGTGCTTGTATAACAATTTGTTATAATTTTAACTGAAAATGCTTTTTCTTATAACTAATAAGAATTTTCGAATATAAGTATAAGGTTTCTAAATATTGTCATGATGTGTAGTTCGAAATGGTTTTATAATTTTTTGCTGACGTAAATTAAACATTATGGTTCTTGTTATCGCTTTTTCCCATTTTGATGTACATTATAAATTATCAAAAAACATCGGGATGCTATTTTGTAAGATTTAGGGTATGTCGATAGACCAAGAAATATTTTCAGGAATTCGTCATCAAATGTTTTGTCAAAAATACATTTTGATTGCCCTTAACTTCTGTAAGTAACTTTCACAATTGTTCTGATATTAAGTGCCATCGGAAATTGGAAAAGCAATAGCTATAGTATTTATATTTCAATATTTGTTTAAATAATGCGGATATACTTAAAGTGTGAAATCTCATTTGTACTAAAGGGATTTTTTTGCTAATGTAACATTTTTGAAGAGGGTATAAGAAACTTCATGCAACGGCACAACAAAGTTTTAAATTTGCACGGTGTATAATTTGAAAATTATCGTGTGTTATACTCAAATTTCAAAAGTAACACCAATGGTACAACCGCGCTCTTTTTGATTTTTTTAAGCAGCATCATATATTGTCAAAAAATAGCCCTCGTATTTATAGAGGGATATTTTTATCAAGTAATGCAAATGCGGGTATACTTAAAGTTTGAAATTCTTTGTGTGTGCAGGTTTGATAAAATAAATTGAGGGTGGATGTCTATGCTATTTCTCTTTAAATTTCAGGGAATGTCAATACGGAAGAAAAATACTACAACAAGAAAGTTTTAGGCCCATTTGTCGGATCAAAGACTATGTACAATAGCACAACTGTCAGTTAGTGTCACGTTATTACTTTGAGGAGGGCCAAATATGGGATATGGATTGTAATCTGTTCTTATTAAAAGTGTTACGTTAATGTTATACCTCAAAATTGTTCAAGATATTCTTTTGTATATAAAAAAAGCTTAAATATGGATTTTCTTAACAAGCAAAATGCCGCATAAATAATTTTATCATTAGAAATGTATAACAGTAAATCATTTTGACAAAACATTTATAGGATTCTATCGGCCAGTAAATCCGCTTTGTTAGTTTGAGTATAAGGCTTGCAAACTGCCGCTAATCAAATGGAATGCTCGTACATGTTTTGCCCATAACTAACAAAGATTCCTAATATTCGTCTATAAGAATAAATGTATCTGTACAATCTGAAGATGCGATATCTAACGAAATGGCACTTTGAAAGATGTGAGCCAACGAAATAATTTTTAAATTGTTTGAGTAGTTTGGACTATCAATTTACTTTTGTAATAATGCATTAGCTGGATAGCGTATTTCCGCAGTGTAAAAGAAGGGAAATATTGAGGATTGTTAGCTGACGATACTTTCCCTTTTAAATATTATAGTTAATAGTGTAATTTGTGAGAATAATAATAAAAAAACTATTAAGGAGAAAGATCTGAATCTCACACTCGTTGTAGTAGGTAATTTGTTGATTAAATCAAATTAACTGTGTTGCAACATTTCTGTATATTTTATGAAAATATACTGTCATATACTAAGGGATACCCTACAAGATATAAAATTTTGTATTAAAAAACACCCTTTGAAAAACATACCGTATAAATGTTTCGTATTTATGCATTTATTTCTAATTTGGCACTTCTTTATTGTATTGGCGCACGCATTTACGATTACGCCAAAATCTATAAAATTTCGAGTCTCCAAGCTCGTGAAGAGCAAACATTGCGCGTAATGAAAATAATACAGGAATACATAATATAATACTCTTTGTTTATAAGAATATTTTTACAATGATTTATAACAATTCCATGGCAGACATTCATAATAATTTTATAATTTTTTTAGACCAATTTCTCATAAAGTTTCATCAGAATATTTTCAATAATCTTTACGCTATCACACTCTTCATTACATGTGTGTATGACTTTTTCCAAAATTACTTTCAATAATTCATTAAAAAAAACATTTTTAATGATACACTTACTAATTACTGTACACTGATGTCCAGAAATTAAGAGGCAGGGACCAATTTCAGAAGTTTTGCTCAATATCTACTGAAACTCGTGAGGAAATCCCCGAAATGCCCTTGAACTTTGATAATGTAAAGAACATGTTTCACTTCATGTTTTTCTGTGAAGATTTATAATAATTTAATAATAAAATAATATTTTCGATCACCCAAGTAACCGAAAATGCTAAAAATGTTCTGTCACTGTAGCAAATGACTATGTAGGTCCTGTTCAACATTTGTGTGCATTTGTGAAAGCATAGCACATATATTCGTGAAGATGTTAACGTTTCTGTGAAAAATGCAAAAGGTTTTTAGCTGCTTTCGTTACAAAAAGCAACGTAAAGCAGCCGTTTCGAAGGAAAGCAAATAAAAAAAAATGATATATTTTCACCGATCATGACCACTAGACCCCCAAACAACCCTCCGTTCAAAAGTTCATATATTTATATATATATATATATATATATATATATATATATATATATATATATATATATATATATCTGACATATGTCATGCTGTAACTCTCTTATTTATGAATCGATTTGGATGGGACTGAGTATGTGTTTAGGACATATCAAGTTCTCGACTGAGTTCGTTGGCCAGCTCCATCCGCCATCATGTTTCAAAATGGCGGCCAGTTAATTTTTTTAAATTTTTTTTATTGAAAAAGATGTACAAAAAAGTATAAATTGGAAAAATTGCTTCTGTTATGTGTCGGAACGTGATACAAGGATTCTGGAACGATTTTTGTTTTGGCTTTATTTAAAAAAATGGCAGAGATGTCGCAGTTTGAAATTCTAGTTTGGCTGTCATTTTGAAACAATGTGATTTTTGTTATGCTGTAACGCTTGTAATTATGAACCGAGATGAATGTGATTGATCATGTGTGCAGAACATACTAAGATCTCGACCGAGTTTGTTGGCCAGCTTCATGCTCCTTCTTGTTTCAAAATGGTGGCACGTTTTTTTTTTTTTTTTTTTTTTTTTTTTTTTTTTTACAAAATTCAAAAAGATGTATAAAAAATATAAATTGAAAAAGTTGTTTCCGTTAAGTGTTAGATCGTGATACAGGGATTGCACAACATTTTTGCATTGGCTTTATCTTAAACAAGAACGAAAAATCATGCGTCAAGCATAGATTATGTAACACTTTCCAACGCTTCCAAAATAATTTTACGAATCATACTCTTTTATAAGCTAAAAGATAACATCTAAGTAATCCGAATACTTTATTCAGCCCTGTATAGGATCTATAGATTTGTATATATACTACATAGGATGCTAAATTTTAGTTCAGTTAGGAAACACGTAGCACAGTTTAAAATTCTCCGTCTGGAGTTAAATAATACGGAAATGTGTTCCCGAACTTTTGTACTTCCCTGTATAGGATCTACAGAATTTATACACACCACGTAATATACAAAAAGCGATTTAAAATTAAAATCGCATTCAGTAACTTAAAACGCACTTCCAGGAATTATTGTTAACATACAGTAGAGAATTCTTTTGTGTGTCCCTGTAAATGAACGATAACTGCTATACACACAATATTCTGTAGTAAGTCTCTTGTAATGAACCTTATATAAATTTCAATGCGTTTAAAATAGTGAAACATTATTTAAATAAACCGCAGACGATTTTTCTCCATAGACGTAATGTAACGGAATTCTTTTGACTGTCCCTGTAAAGTAAGTATAAGTGCTACGCACACCCTATTCCATATTAAGCTTCTTCTAATGCACCTTAGTGACATATATAAATTTCAATGCGTTTAAAGTATTGAAACATTATTTAAATAAACCGCAAATGATTTTTCCCCATAGACCGCAATGTAACGGAATTCTTTTGAGTGTCCCTGTAAAAAAACTATAAGTGCTACACACTTCCGTTGAAATAGGGAACATGCTATAGATAACGATTATAACATATAAAATTTGCAGGGCAATCCGAGCATATTTACGGGAGTTAGAGCACGGACAGACGGCAGACGGCAGACGGCAGACGGCCAGACGGCCAGACGGCAGACGGCCAGACGGCCAGACGGCAGACGGCCAGACGGCCAGACAAACCGAAATCATAAACACTTTTCAACTAGGTTGGAAAGTGTTAAAAATGGCTGAGATATGGCAGCGAATTTCTAGGGTGGCTGACATTTTGAAACAAACTGATATTTGTTATGCTGTAACTCTCATGCTGAAATTCGCTTTCAAATTCAGTATTAACGAAATCCGGTATTGAGTCTTTTATAATCGGGTTCCAAGCATTTTAGTTTCGGATGTTTGAGTAAAATGAGTTGAATTTTTAAAAACATGGCCTGTGAAGAAAGCTACCTTTTTTTATAGAATGCATAGTTTGCAGCCGAATTTAACACCGCTTTCCAAAAACTTGACAAAAAATCGTAGGTATAATGTACTGTAATTAAAATATGAATATATTGACTATTTGACGAGATATAATCCTATGGGATTTGCTTTTCAATTTATCAATTATTGTTGTAACTTTTTCAGTTTTCACGACATTTCACTGGTCTTTTTATATGAGTTTCACTTATAGTATTGACTATCAAGTCATGACAAAAATCTTTGCTGTAGTTCGCGCATGCGCAGTTAAAATTTATTACATCAAATACCTCTATCTCATCAAATATTCAATATATTAATATTTTAATTCTAGTATATACTATTTCTGCGATGTATTGTCAAGTTTTTGGAGAGCGGTGTTACATTCGTCTAAAAACTCTGCATGCCAAAAAAAAAAAAAAAAAAAAAAAAACCTGCTGAATTTTTTAGAGAAACGTTAACATCTTCACGAATATGCGTGCTATGCGCACACAAATGTTGAACAGGACCTACATAGTCATTTTCTGCACTGCCGGACCATTTTTAGCATATTTTGTTACTTAGGTGATCGAAAAATTATTTTGTTATTAAAATTATTGTCCCTCCCCCTAATTGTCATCGCAACAATATCTTCACTGAAAAACATGAAGTCAAACATGTTCTTTACATCCTCAAATTTCAAGGGCATTTCTGGCATTTCCTCATGAATTTCAGTAGATACTCGACGAAACGTCTGAAATTGGTCACTGCTCCTTAATTTCTGGACACCAGTGTACTTTACCAACGTAGTCAAGATTCGTGTGCGTCACTTTTGCGTAATTCAGATTCCCTTCAAACACAAACGAAAGCATTCCTAATGGTTACTTTCGATTGTTAGTATTTGTGAAAATCGTACTTTTTAACACCTTCCAACATAGTTGAAAAGTGTTTATGACTTCGGTTTGTCTGACCGTCTGTCGTCTGCCGTCTGTCCATGCTCTAACTCCCGTAAATAAGCTCGGATTGCCTTGCAATTTTTATATGTTATTGTCGTTATCTATAGCACGTTCCCTATTTCAACTGAATAGTGTGGCACTTATAGTTTTTTTACAGGGACACTCAAAATAATTCCGTTACATTACGGTCTATGGGGAAAAAACATTTGCGGTTTATTTTAATGATATTACACAATTGAAAACACATTGTAATTGATATATATCACTAAGGTGTATTACAAGAAGCTTAATATGGAATAGGGTGTGGATAGTACTTATAGTTAATTTACAGGGACAGTCAAAAGAATTCCGTTACATTACGTCTATGGAGAGAAATCGTCTGCGGTTTATTTAAATAATGTTTTACTATTTTAAACGCATTGAAATTTATATATGTTACTAAGGTGCATGACAAGAGGCTTACTACAGAATATTGTGTGTATATTTAAATTTAACTCACTTTTTGTTTATTACGTGGTGTGTATAATTTCTGTAGATCATATACAGGGAAGCACGAAAGTTCGCGAACACATTTCCGTTTATTGACAGAAACTCCAGAAGGAGAATTTTAAACTGTGCTACGCGTTTATTAACTGAAAATTTAGCATCCTATGTAGTATATATGCAAATCTGTAGATCATATACAGGGCTGAATAAAAGTATACGGATATTTTTCCAAATATTGTATACGTTGGAAATTAATGAAATTATGTTTTTTAAATATGTTATGCGTTTTTCAAATTATTTACTTAGACGTTATCTTTCAGCTTCTTAAACTGTATGATTTGTAAAATTATTTTGGAAGCGTTGGAAAGTGTTACATAATGTATGCTTGACGCATGATTTTTCGTTCTTGTTAAAATATCAAGCGATTTTAAAAAGGCAATACAATGTCTGAAACATGAAAAGTACTCCGGAACATTAATAAACAATAACAAAAAATCATGCGTCAAGCATAGATTATGAAACACTTTCCAACACATCCAGAAATCTAACGAAACTTCACCATTAAATAAAATGGTGGCAAGTTAATTTTTTTTTAAATTTTTTTACAAAATTCAAAAAGATGTATAAAAATATATAAATTGAAAAAGTTGTTTCCGTTACGTGTTAGATCGTGATACAAAGATTGCAGAACATTTTTGCATTGGCTTTATCTTAAAACATGGCTGAGATATGGCAGCGAATTTCTAGGGTGGCTGACATTTTGAAACAAACTGATTTTTGTTATGCTGTAACTCTCATGCTGAAATTCGCTTTCAAATTGAGTATTAACGAAATCCGGTATTGAGTCTTTTATAATCGGGTTCCAAGCATTTTAGTTTCGGATGTTTGAGTAAAATGAGTTGAATTTTTAAAAACATGGCCTGTGAAGAAAGCTACCTTTTTTTATTTAGTAAACAATTTAGGAAACATGACACCTTTAAAAAAATCCAGGTTTAACAAATACCTTTAATAGTCGAAAAAGCAGTCGAATAAGCTTATGCTGCCTTGTATATGATCTATAGATTGGAATATATATACTACAGAGCATGATAAAATTCGGTTCAGTTAGAAAATTCCCATATAGCCATTTTCGCCAATCGATGGAGGTGCATTCGAAATCTATTGTACAACCCTGTATAATATTTAAAGACTTTTGTATTACACCACATATTAAGGTGAAATTGAGTTCAGGTAAAACAAAAAACGCTATGGCCACTTAAAACTTACTTCCAGCAATGACCAACCCTAAACAACAAAATATCTTGTTATTTGCGTAGCCCTGTATATAAATTTATTTTTATTCAACAAACTTCTATTAATCTACTAAATATAGTTCAGCAGAAAAATTCGCAACGCAATTAAAAAGAGCCTTAAGTAATTCACTCAGATAGTCAGTGATACTTACACATTCATTTGTGTAGCCCTGTATATAATCAAAAAGATTTATACACAACGTACTATGCAAAAATTTTGTTAAATTTAAAACGAAAACCAAAGGTCAAAAGGCACTTATTACACACAGCCTGTAATTATCGCACTAAGTCTGTAATCGAATTATTTTGTGTGTCCATGTAAAAACACGATAAACGCAATGTACACCATAATTTTCAGTGGGCTATTTATAGTGAACCTCAGCATTGCATAGAAATTTCATTATGTTTGAAGTAGTGAAATGTGATTTACTCTGAAAACGATTTTCCCCCATGTAAAATTGTGTAACAAAATAATTTTGTGAGACACTGTAAATGATTAATAAAGGCTTTGTACTCCATGTTTTACAAAAAGAATGTTTTAGTTCGTTTAATATTTCATAATTGTATATCAATTTCATCATGATTTAAATCACTGGCGTAACATTAACAAAATGCACTTGAAAAGACAGTTTTCCATTGACTGTAATGTAACGGAATAATTTGAATGGACCTGTAAATAAACTATAAGTGCTACATACTTCATTTTCAATAGGGATCATGCTATAATAAACGTCAATAACATAGGAACATTTCAGGGAAATCCGAGTATATTTACGAGAGTAGTGTACGGACGGACGGTTAGACGGCAGACGGCAGACGGCAGATGGCAGACGACAGATAAACTGAAGTTGCAAACACTTTTCAACGAGGTTGGAAAGTGGTAAAAAGGAATTATGATGCGAACATAAATACACGATGTTTTTTTGTTTTTTTTTACGAATGAAGATTTTTCGATACATATTTCAAGATCTTTAAATATATATATATATGTTTTAAACCTTGTTATTTGTTCTATCTAAAACATAAAAATATTTCTACCGAAATTTATAAAATATTTTAAGTTTTTTCTTACTAATATTAAGATATATTTTCCAATTGTGTAAAGAAACCAAAAGCCGAAAAGCGTAAATTTTAATTAGTTTTAAATAATAATAAAAAAAAAAAACTTTTGAGTTTCAATTTCACTAGAAAAGAAATATTTGTAATTGTTTCATTTCATAGTGAATTTCATATGTATTTTTTAAACTTTTAATTAAATAAATTCTGAAATAATTCCTATTTAAACATAATTTATGTCCCACAAAAAGAAAATAAGATAAACATACATGGAGATTTTAAACTGTAAAAATAAACAAACATATGTAAATAAATATAAGATTTATTCATATTTACTTCAACCTGTGTACAAGCGCAATAAAAACAGTAATTTAAAAAACTAAATTAAACAAATATTTCATAATCCGTTTAAACCAGTGTTTCCCAACGGGGGGCGTACGCCCCACAGGGGGGCAATTTGACTTTTCAGGGGGGCAATTTAACTTTTCAAGGGGACAATTCAGAATTTCTGTGAACCCATACCTTCTGAATCGTTTTTCTAATAGTAATGTTGTAGACTGAAAAGAAAATAAAAGTTATACATTCCAATTTCAAAAACAAATTAAAAGAAATTGTTTTTATTCAATTTTTAAAAGGTATCCATTCAAAAGTTTTAAATACCATCCCACCAGAATAATTATAGAAAAAAATATTTAATGATATTTAGATACTTTTATATATTTAAAAATTCCGTATAATTTTTCTGATTTGTGAGTATTTTAGAATTTTAAACAACTTTTTCGATTATTTATTGAATGAGTCGCACTGCAATATGTCACATGAAAATCAATTTTACACATGAAACTATTCAAGTGTATATTTAACAATTACTTGACGGCCTTCCTTTACCGAATCTTTTATCATGCTTCATTCTGATTAGATATTGATTAGTAATTTAATCGCAGAAATTCTGTGATTAAATAAGAAAAATATGTTTTATTTAAAATTATTGATTTTTCTAATCAAGGATTCTGAGCACTCTATACATCACGCATACATGGCGACCGTGTGCCAGTAAACTACGGGGAGTATCAGATCAGTATAAAAAATATTTGATTCATCCACTAACTTCGGAACGTTTCAGGATCAATGTTAAATGCTTTTTACTCTGTCAGGAGTAAATTCTTTTAATATTTTATGAGAATTATATGTTATAGGGGGAGGGGGGGCATCATAATTTTAGAGATGTTTTGGTGGGGCGCGGTTAAAAAAAGGTTGGGAACCACTGGTTTAAACACATAACTCCTACATTAAATCTGTAAGTAATTTTTTATTTATTATTTGATCTTAATGCAAAATAAATTAATTCTATTTAATTCTTAAACGTGTTTTTACATTTCCATTTTAAAACTGAAATATACCTAATTAATGAGTTTTACTTAGTTCTTCACAAATTTTTTTATAAGCAAACATAGTTTTTATTTATATACACAGGTGGGCATAAAGCGTTAGTTGAACAAACATTTGTTTTGCAAAACGAATAGTCTTTTATGCATAGTTCCGGATGATTATAAGACAGTGAAAAACTCCAAGTTTATATTTTACGCAAATGTTCGATGTGGCTACACACCATTACACTAAAGATACCTCATGTGTAAATCAATTTATGCAATATGTTTATTACATTCCCACGTTGTATGTTTAACACACATGTTTATTACATACCCACGTTGTATGTTTAAAACATATGTTCATTACATGCCCAGTGCAGTGTAGATTTTACATTTTAATTCTGGAATATATATTTCTGGATCAGCATAATGTAAACTTGAATTTTAATATAGTACATTATATCCTAGTTTAGCAAGTTTCTGTTGAAATACGCACATACATTTTCCAGTAAAAAGTCAGATAATCGCTGTAACAATACAATACCGTCTCCAAACCAATCGAAATTGACACTGCAGTTCTGAGATAAGAAGCATATCTGCAAACTGGCACCGTTCAAATTGTACCTTATACTTAATATTTCGAAAATGTTGCAATTATGACATTCGCCAAACATAGTATATCCATCCAGTATAGGTTTAAACATTCAACTTTTGCCATTTTTTCCACAAGACCTCCTGTTCATATGTTTTCGTATTTATATAATGTATATCAAAATGTTTATGATAAGTATTGTAAAAATGAAAGTTATTTCATCCTGTTACATGTATGAAGCTAAGATTCTCTACACTGTAAAAATATAAATGATTCGTAATCTACGAAAATAACGTAACCACGGTCGAAATTATACAGGGTTAATTAAAAAGATAATTGAGGAATGGGAAGCAGGTATAGGTGTTAGTCTGCATCTACTTTTTAGGAAACGAGGGAAATTGTTTTTATTCTTTTAGAATCTGGACGAGGAAGGTAACCCATGATTCCAAGAAGCTTTTTTTTGTCATTTGAAACCTCGCAGTATATATTTGAAATTTAAAGAATCGTTTATAAAATCAGAGTTTCTTTTAATGCACTGTTTTTCGGAAACACTTCCGAGTAGTTTTTATAGTGCAATTATCAGTTTTTGCAAACCGGAATATAGTTTGTTGGATGTTATTAATTCTCAATAAATAATTATCAGACTAGTAATTGAATTTATAAATACAATAGTAATAAAATGATATTGATTTTAATTATAATGTTGTTAATTTGTCACGTTTGTTATTGCATTATTCCGTTCGTGGTTACATTGTATCTCCCTAGATTAAGAAAAAAAATGCTTTTTCTACAGTGTATTTTACTTATAAGAAGATAGAAAATCAAACATAATGCAGGTATCTGTAATGGTATCAAGTTTTTAAACCAATTTAAGGTGTTATATTTTGTAAATTGTACATAAAATAAAAAACATTTAATTACTATTTTTTAATGGATAATTTACAAGAATCAGCTTAATATATGATCTTGTAAAGATAATCCCATCAAAAACATACCTGTGAAAGAAGGCCAAGTTCGTTAACGGTTTCGCTAATAAAAGAAGTGAGATCTAACTGTAAACCAAGTTCTTTCGAAGCTCCTTAAATCATAGCTCCTTTCATGCATAACGTTCTTCAATTGGTTAAAATGATTTGTTATGTCATTTGCTACTCAATAGAGTGATTTGGCAAGTTTTCTCTTTTTCAAATTTCTCTACATGATTGATCTGAACTCAAAGTTAATCATTTCCTCAACTTATAAATACCTTAACTTCGACATACTTATTTAAATACTTGATTGACTACATCTTTGCCAATGACATACTAGACTAAATTGTACTCAGACTCAAAGATTAAAGTTGGTGGGTGAAAACTTGCCAAGTCGCTCTATTGAGTAGCAAATGATATAACAAATCATTTTAACCAATTGAAGAACGTTATGTATGACAGGAGCTATGATTTAAGGAGCTTCGAAAGAACTTGGTTTACAGTTAGATCTCACTTCTTTTATTAGCGAAACCGTTAACGAACTTGGCCTTCTTTCACAGGTATGTTTTTGATGGGATTTCATTACTTTTTGTACAGTTACAATATACTTAAACACTATACTTAATGGTTTTAATTGTATTTACAAGTGACTATTTTATTTACCAGGCAACATTCAATTTAATTTAAATTTCCTACAACGAAATATTTGGCTGTTAATTTGCGGCAGAAATTTGTATTTTAATACTGCTGTATTTAATATTTGTTTTGAAACGAAGTGTATTGATTCGAAATTTTTATTATTTCTGAAATAACAATATTCATATTGACATAATTTTATGTTTAACCATTGCAGACTCATTAACATATAAATCAACTGTCCGATTCATATTTACAAACAAAATGACGAAGCTATCCAAATAATATCAAACAAATACTATAACATTTACAGATAATGGAAAATTAAATCGGCATTGTTGTCATAATTGAAATGAAATTTTCCTCAAAGTAGTGTTGGCATAAAAATAAAATTCTGGAGTATATCATGCTCAACAATGATTATAAAAAAATAAATAGCACAAAAGAAATAAAGTGTGACATCTCCGCACGTGTTTATTTTATATTTTATGATTAAAAACCAAAACTGAAATTGCAGTGTTTAGGAAAGAGACACCATGGATTGTCCCATGTTTTTTTTCGATGCAATTAAAATACGACTGTTATTATAATCTAGAGAAATGCTTAAGTGATACTAAAAGAAAGAACAAAAGATTTATAAAAAAACCTTTTAATGATCAACATACGTTTCAACACTCCTACGGCGCCATTTTCAAGAAATATAACTATAAACAAAGTATTCGCGCAAATTTGGAAAATAAACTTGCAAACATGAATCACGAGATCAAATATGTAAAAAAAGAGAAAAGCAGGTGCTTGAAGTAGCCAACTGTAATCGTGAAAATTAACATTTCGTTATTGCTTTTTAAAACGTAAAAGTACCTCCTTCCAAATTTAATGGTACTTTTCCGTTTTAAAAAGCAATAACGAAATATTAATTTTCACGATTACAGTTGGCTACTTCAGATACTTTTCCGTTTTAAAAATCAATAACGAAATATTAATTTTCACGATTACAGTTGGCTACTTCAGATACTTTTCCGTTTTAAAAATCAATAAAGAAATATTAATTTTCACGATTACAGTTGGCTACTTCAAGCACCTGCTTTTCTCTTTTTTTTTACATATTTGATCTCGTGATTCATATATTCAAGTTTATTTTCCGAATTTGCGAGAATACTTTGTTTATCGTTATATTTCTTGAAAATGGCGCCATAGGAGCGTTGAAACGTATGTTGATCATTAAAAGGTTTTTATAAGCCTTTTGTTGTTTCTTTTAGTATCACTTAAGAATTTCTTTAGATTTTAATTATATTTAGTGATATTATTTTGTGATTATGAACGATTGTTATTTTTTTTTCTCGCGCGTGTCTTTTTCTAAGTTTGATAGAATAAATGAGCTGATATTTTGCCACAGCTACACTGCCTAGACCCATGGTAGCTACACATCCATGATCAATATTTATTTGAATCATAGGAATGAGTCTCTTTTGTTTACATTTTTAATTCTGGGATTAGACGAATTTCAACTGCGGATGTCTCGAAATATATGCGTATTTCGATATATGTATTCTCTCAAGATGTTTTTGTTTTTTCACAATGCGTATAAAAAGGTAAATTTTATGCACCATTACTCAAGAAATTAATTCTCTGAAATTAGCCCAAAATGGCTGACAATCAAATATTTTGCTGCAAGGTCAAACCGGATTCAACACTTGGCGCTTTTTTTGGCGAATTAAAATTTCGCCTAATAGACGTAACGTTAAAGTAAAAATGGACACCCACAAGTGGGTAATTAATCAATTTTCAGAATTTTTGATTTTTTTTCGATTTCTTATAGTGTAAACGAACTTCTCACCAAATTTTAAGTCTGTAAGTGCAGTAGATATATGAAATCTTTTTGATGAGTGAGTGAGTCACTGATAAAATTATCGATTATCAGACAATTTCAAATATCATTATCTCAGAAACTAATTATGCGTTTGTTAAAAAATTTTGGATTCTGGATACTTAAGTGGGCCTTACTACACATCTAAAATTACAAGTACGTAGGTCAAATAGATTTTCAGTAGTAGAGTGTCGAAATTTGGCGAAAACAGCTCGAAATGGTTCGTGTAAATATACTCACGGCCGGTGTATCGACTTTGTTGCTTTGGGAACTTGGCTGACACACTGCCGTGTGTCTAGATGTATTTTCCAAATGAGAATTGAAAAATTTGTCGCACAATTGTAAATAATTTTAGTTAACAGTTTCAAAATGGCAACAGCGAGTGCAAAAACAAATAGTCAAAGAGATGAATTAATTTAATACTAGATGGTACCCGTCAAAACTTGACGGAAAAAATTACGATAGCAATATTAGTAAAATAAGCTTCTTTATTACATAAGTAGGGGTGCTTATGAAACAATCTTTCAAATATTTTATTAAAAAAAATTTCCCCCAGTGAATTACGTTATTATTTCCGATGCAAACTCCAAACAAACAATCCGTAAACAAAATGGAAATCAGTTTGACATTACCACCCTATTCCCCACGGCAAGAAAGAAAATTTCCTGAACCTATGAAATATCATACAAATAGCATATCCCTACGTTCATCTCATATTCAGTCAATAAAAGAACATATTAAATAAGGCACACATCCCCCCCCCCTGTGATAATGCAACCGAATGAGCTCCTATGCGCATGTGCATTGCTTCTCCCCAAACGCACCGTCGAAATTCGACGTTAAAAAAAGTTTTAAAATGTGTTGATCAAAATTTTTAAAATGTCTTCTTTAATCATTGTTCGTTTTAAATCCATATCTTCTGAAACGCATCTACTGTTTTAAGCTAATCAATTTTTATGTAAAGATGAAGAATTTTTTTTTACAATAATAAATCAATCTGCAGATAAAGGAGATTTTTAATGTTTTTAAGTGTAATTTATTTGTATGGTTTCTTCATTCCTTTACATAATCAGGATGATAATTCCTTTTCCATAATTAAGAGAAATAATGTAAATAAATAAATATCCAAGATTATTTTTGATTCTGTTTTCATTAATATATTGTAAATTTTATTGTTAAAAGTTACTGATAAATGATACTTTAGTAAATGGGGCTTTTTTAAATTATTATTAGCATTATTATTATTATTATTCTTTCTTTGAGATTTAATGGCAACATTCTTCCGTTTGTTTATTGGGCGCTACAGTTTGGCGAATTATTTGAGGTACTTTTCGGTTATCAGGGCGCCAATGAAGTATATATATATAGTATATACATACATATATACAAATATATATAATGTATATAGTTTTGTTTTTCTAGTATTGAATTTATGTGGTTCATAGATTTTGGTTGGCTTTTGTGATAATGATTCTGCAAGTAATTTTCCATTGGAGTTTGTTATTATGTATATATATATATATATATATATATATATATATTAATATATATATATATGTATATGTATATATTTATATATACTTTATTGGCGCCGGCTAACCGAAAAGTACCTAATTTGCATATAGTTTTTTTTCTTAATCGGACGACGGGATAATGCACGGAATTTCGATGGGATAATGAATATTTTTTATGGTACCAGAATATTTTTCAGTATTTTATAGTTATATTACGAAATACATATTTTTATGATTTGCTGAATCACTTAGTTGTTTACTTTTTCATGCATTATATTATTGAAGGTTGTTAGTTCTCTTATTCGTTTAAATATACCCTACTTATATAAAAATAACGTGTGTTCTCTGTGGTGTTTCGCATAAACGTTGTAAAATTCATGTTATTAGATTTTATCTAACTTTGCTGTCATAACAGCTGATGAAGCAGCCATTTTCGGCGATTTTTTTGTTACCTGTAAAATGTTTGTTTTTGGTATAGCCCCAACTAAGAAAAAATTGAGTACATTTCCATTATACGGACACCATTGTCGCCAAGCATATATTTACATGTATGGCATGGTGTCGGTATAACGGAAAAGAACCAAAATTTGCGATCGATCAAATAATTGAATTTCGTTAAACATTAAATTTTCTGGTACTTTTCTATTATCCGGTCGACCACTTTTCATAACGAAAAATTATCGCCAAACTGTAAAATTAAACGCCAAAAATACAGTCCGATTTACTTGACATCAGAAGCATTATACGTGTTTGTTACGTCATCAAGTGGTTTTTAATTCGAGATTTGCGTCTATTTTTCATTATGTTTTACTGATTTATTAGTTATTTCATTAATTAAAATAACAATTGTGTCCTTAAATTCATGTATTTTATTTATTTATTTATTTTGATATTCCAATGGCAACGTTCTCCCGTTTATTTGGCGTTACAGTTTGGCGATAGTTTTTTGTTATGAAAAGTGGTCGACGGGATAATAGAGAAGTACTAATTTTCTTATTTTTAATCTGAGAAAGAAACAATAATCATGGATTTAATTAATTTTGCAATATGTGGTGCAACAAAAATAATTAAATCAGTACAGATATCGCAGACGCACCTGGGTTATTTTTTGGCGCCTAAATGACGATTTTTGCTTTTTATGGCAACCTGGTGTTTTATAATAAATTTGAATATGTGTGTAAATAAATAAAATAAAATAGGTACTTTTATGTTAGCTGGGCGTCAAGGATAACTCTCCAAATCTTGTTTCAATTGGAATCATTTAAATTGAAACATTTTACGTGAGATTTGTTATTCATATTGATATGTTTACGTTTAGATATTTTATTATGATTATATTCTAGCTCATTAAGTTTTTTTTTAAGATTTTATACTACAATGTTAACATATTACCTAGTTGATATTAGTTAATGTCAAAAGATTAGCGAATCACAGAGTTCAAGGAAAAAACTCTATGCCCTCAAAAATGGGAGTTGTCAACTTTATGACGTCATAAGCAGAAGTAAATGTTTAATTGAAAATTACAGCTAATTAATTAAATTTTCGAACAAACGAATGCACGATAACAAATATGTGTCCTAATATCTTTCATTTAAAAGAAGAATGGTGTAATTTGATGCAGTAGTTTGTTCTATCGGATTGTCGAAAGAAATCGCTTAGCGTTATAAATATATAGATATTTATTTTCGAAAAAATAATAAACATTCTCTTTCACTGTAAATATTTTTCGATGCATTTTCTTTTCAAAATTAAACTAAATAATATAATATACTAGCTGAACCGCCCGGCGTTGCCAGAGCCCTTGTAATAAACTTAAATCTCTTAAAAAACGGAACTCTGGCCACGGTCTACGATGGCTTCGGAACCGTATACCCGGCATGCTCAAACGCTCTAGAAAAACTTTTATTTCCCCCTACCACCGCCAGGGGAGCATTCTGCTCTAAACAAACCTCTTTCCGAACGAACTTCTGAGACAGGTCCCCGCTGCCTACGTTACTGTATAGTAGGCGCACTACAAAATTGAGCTGGTTTCGAGAAGATTGGAACATTATTAGCCCAGTTATTGCAATAAGGCACAGCTAGAGAAAATAACCTTGAGTGAGGTGCCGAGGGGAGGGGATGTTCGAGTGTCCTTCAGAAAATGACTAATTAGGAGGCCCACTATGCATGCATAAAAATTCGTTCGTTTTGTTAAGCTAGGAATTTAATTACAAATTTGGCTTAAACTCTTATTTGTAAATAGTGGTAACCGCTACTCATAAATTTAATTTAATGTTATAAAGGGTGACTATTAAGTTAAATATAATGTTTGGAATCACTTACGTTGAAATCGGAAAGATAGTTGCTGATATATAGAAACGGGGCATAGTTAGAGAAAAACCTTGAAGAAGGGGCCGGGGGAGAGGGTTGTTTTTGTACCCTTCAGCAAATGACAAATTAAGAGGAGCACTATGCATCTTTCGAAATTCGTTCGTTTGCTTAAGCTTGGAACTTAATTACAAATTTGGCTTACCAATTATTTGGAAATAGTGGTAACCACTACTCATAAATTTAGTTTAATGTTATAAAGAGTGACAATTAAGTTAATTATAATGTTTGGAATCACTTGCGTTGAAATCGGAAAAATAGTTGCTGAGATATGGAAACGGAGCATAGTTAGAGAAAAAAAGAAAACGGAGCATAGTTAGAGAAAAAACCTTGAAGAAGGTCCCAGGGTGGAGGGGATGTTCAAGTGTCCTTCAGCAAATGACTAATTAGGAGGACATCTATGCATCTTTCAAAATTCGTTCATTTGCTTAAGCTTTGAACTTAACTACAAATTTGGCTTAAACTGTTATTCGTAAATAGTGGTAACCGCTACTCATAAATTTAGTTTAATGTTATAAAGAGTGACTATTAAGTTAATTATAATGTTTGGAACCACTTGTGTTGAAATCGGAAAGATAGTTGCTGAGATATGAAAACGGAGCAGAGTTAGAGAAAAAACCTTGAAGGGAGGGCCGGGGGTGGAGGGGATGTTCAAGTGTCCTTCAGCAAATGACTAATTAGGAGGACATCTATGCATCTTTCAAAATTCGTTCATTTGCTTAAGCTTTGAACTTAACTACAAATTTGGCTTAAACTGTCATTCTTAAATAGTGGTAACCGCTACTCATAAATTTAGTTTAATGTTATAAGGGGTGACTATTAAATTAATTATAATGTTTGAAATCACTTGCTTTGAAATCGGAAAGATAGTTGCTGAGATATGGAAACGGAGCAGAGTTAGAGAGAGGGGGGGGGGGGTGTTTAAGTGGCCTTCAGCAAATAACTAATTAGGAGGATCACAAAACATCTTTAAAGATTGATTCATTTGATTAAGCTAGGAACTTAATTTAAAATTTGGCTTAGACTATTATTCGAAAATTCTGGTAACTGCTTTCTAGAAATACACCTTGAAGCTTAAATGTAATTAGACCCTTGTCCCTCTTCATTCCCGCAAATATAAAAAAGAATCTGTTAAATAAAGTTTACTGTATTAACAATCTCCATCATAATAATAAATGCATTGTAAAAAAAAAAAAAAAAAAAAAAAAAAAAAAAAAAAAAAAAAAAAAAAACTTAAACCCGACTAATTGCCATGAAGAAAAATGCGCCTGAAAAATATTTCAATCAGGGGGAAGTATGTGTAATTTGTCATGTGCAGGTGGCGCGACATTCGCATGGCTCTACGCTGATAACTTCAAGCCATATTGACACTATTTAGTTAGAAATCTTTATTTATGCATCGCTACTCTGATTTATTTAATTACTTCTGTGAAGAATCGATGCAACCAACCACTGAACCAAGAGAAAAAAAGCGTATTTTTTATCAGTTTTTTGCATAAATTAAAAAAAATTACCAACAGAATTTTTCAAAAATCACATAGTCAGAAACAGAATATTTTTTTTTACATATGCTCAGAAATTTTAAAATTGATATCTCAATTAGTTTTCTTAAAATTCGCCAATTATTAAAATAATTTCGAATTCGTTCATTTCCACTTCCAAATCCAGGGCGCCGGTTCGTTTCTTTCGCCATTTTGATTTAAAAGATGATATTTTAGAAGCGATGGTTAATGAGAATTTAATTAATATCTAGGCTAATTATCAAAATATTAAAATTCTGACGCTCAGGTGCACATGGCCAGACCTTGGACTATCCATACCTATATTTTCAGCCTTCTAGGTGGGCTAGATTTTCCTAGCCATCGCCAACAGACACACACACACACACACACACACACACACAGACAGACACACACACACACAGAGCGAAACTTTCTTTTATTAGTATAGATATATGGAATATAAAATATTCTGTAAAATTCACCTTAAACAATATACTAAATAAAAAATGAATTTATGAAATATCTGTATTATTACGAAAAACAACGAGTTTTAATACACATAGCAAATAACATATTCTTTATCTATTTATCCCTAATTCCTAAAAAAAAAAAAAAAAAAAAAAAAAAAAAAAAAAAAAAAAAAAAAACATTCATATATACACAGTCAATTATATATATATATATATATATAATATAATATAATATATATATATATATATATGTATATATATTGTTTATGGTAATTTTGTAACAATCGATTTCAGTGCATCGATTCAGTTATTCAAAAATAGCACGTTAATAAGTATTTGTGAAAGAAAATCATAATGCCTTTGAAAGAACGTTTCTTAATACGCGAGATGCTTCCAATAGTGCAAAAGCAGTCATGCGATTAACATTGACTATCTCTTCATGTTTGTATTTTTCGATATTGCGCACCAGTTAGTCTAATTTAGAGAACCTGATTTCGCATATCAGCGTGTTTTTGGTAGAAACTTTTTAATATTATTTACATTCCGATGAACATAGTATATCGCTACTCTATCATTTGTACAGGTACTCTAGTTACCAGCTTAGTTCACTTTTAATACACAGTAGACATATAATAAAATACTTGACGTCTCGCTTAAAAGTACTTTATACTTCTTGGTTTAAAATATTTCCTGTTATATTAGAATTGTAATGTCAAAAGTTACGCTCATATCTCTTGGGTGATTGTTGAGAAAATTTAGGACTTTTCTACACGCATACATGCTTACTGAAACATTTTTTTTCTTATTTCATTCTAGCTGAAAAGAAAATCGTCTGGTTAGTATGCAAATTAAAAAATTAAAAAATCATTATTTACAACTACCTAAAGTTACAGATGTAGCTAAAATTTCACAGAGAAATTTATTACAAATATCTTTAATAAACACCGTAAGATGAAAAGAAATTTAATATACCCGATGCATAAAATTATTATCACACACAAAGATATTGAATATTTGAACATGTATTAATAATGGCAATAATTTCACAGTTCTTAAATTTATTTCGGTAACTCACAATATTTAAAATTCTGCAAATTAGTTCTTTAAAAATAATAACGGTCGAAAAAAATACTGGGAATTAACGACACTATCTTTCTAGTAGTTGTCGTTTATAATACGGCCATATTACAGCCAAGTCCACGTTTTACTTAATTAATAATGTCATGTTTTAAATACGGCCACGTTTCAAAGGAACGTTTTCACCGATCTTTTATTGTATGAAAAAAGAATATGCTTCTTGTATTGCGACATAAGCAAGGTCCTTCATATTAGAAGTACAAAGCTTTGGGTTGATAATACGCGTCTAGACGATTTATTTTTAGGCAACCAGAGCAACAATCAGATTATTCCATCAATCATGCAGGATATCCCATTACGATACGAACACGGATTTAATTACACACTCTGTAAAGAAATTTTGTCAAAAAAGTAAAACATGCTGGGAAAACGTTGGCGGATTTCTCCTGTTATTTTATGTTTTTTTTTCTTCTGTTATTGGGAAAAAAATTCCGTATTTTAACTGAAACATTTTAGTAAATTTTGAAATTAAGCTACTGCATTGTGATGTGAATTAAAAGAACATAGTAAAGAAAAGCCGTTTTTTGAACGAAAAACTGCAAGCAGCAGATTTGCCGGTACGTGATGTGACAAAAATGCAGTTTAGATAAAAAGCTTAAAGTAATTTTTACGTTAGATTAATGAAATGTCTGGATTTTTTTGAAAAAAAAGTGACACATTAAAGCTGACGTTTTTGTAATTTAACAAATTAAATAATCAAAAGGAAAATAGATGTCAATTTACAGTTGTGTTTTTAGAGAGGATGGATGATTTAAATTTTGTGGTACTTTTAACAATCTTATGTAATTTTGTGTCATATGGTGACACTGCCCATAAAGCTAAGTGCACTTTAATTCGGTCAGTGGCAAAGTATCTGTTTACCATTTGCTGAATAATGATTCGCAAATAACGGTCATTTTTAGAAAATATTTTGATGTCATCTCAAACCTAGAAAAGAGAATCTCGTCTGTTTTTAACATCATTACAATATCTGCATTATGTTAAAAATAATGAAGAAAAATCGAATTTTGGCCTGCAATGACATTTCCTGTATTACATGAGTGGATTATGGGTCGCGTTCTGTTACGTTACCGTTGTTTCCCTTAATGTGCCTACATAAAATCCACTAACAGTTGTAAAAAGAACTTCTGAGAAATTCTGTACACGTATTAATGCTCGTATACTCATATGAATGCATGCATCTTGCATTATTTTCATTTTAATCATTAAATATTTTGCAATTACTGTAAATTACCTATTTACTAAAAAAAGTAATTTCCTCGAATACTCTTATGTAAATAATGTTCCTTATTATAATTAGTGAACTTAAACTATCTGCGGTGAGAAAAGTTATTATTTGATTAAGTATGAATCATAAATTAGGTTATTATAGTTAAATATGTAACTAACAATGAAAAGTTTTAAAACAGAAGAAAATGGAAATTATATTCTCCTTCATAAAACATTTTATAGCAAAACTAACAAATAGAATTTTCCCTGAAACAACTTTGAATATATGTCTTAAAGCACCGATAAAAGTTTAAAAATCAAATTTGTAAAAGCTGAAGTTGATGCATATTTTTTCTCGGGAGTTATGGAATCGATTTCAATATTTTCTTTTAGTTTTGTTAGTAACTAATCTAAAAGGCAAAAAAAAAAATAAAAAAGGCAAATAGTTATGCCAAGTAAAAGAAAACAAAATTTGATTTGTTTGTGAAATCACACAAATATTGTATTTTTTATTTATATTTCTTGCCAAATGAATTTCCTAGAAAAAGGTACATCAATGCCATCAGATTTAAATCTGATTTGTTTTACTTTGCTAAATCTTCTGAATATTGTAATTTTTATATTTATTTCTTGCCGAAAGTTCAATTTGTAGTTTAGCTACTGACAAAACTATGTTAAAAATATATGGAAATCGCATTAGTAGTTCCTGAGAAATATGTGCATCAATGTTAGCTGTTTGACATTTGATTTAGCAACTGTTGTCGCGTTGTTGAGAACTGATTGGTGACATTTTTTTCTTAGATGAATAAATAAAGAACAATTACCTTTTATGAATTAATACAATCCACCACAAATAGTTACAGTTTAATATTTTACAACATAGTTGAGAAGTGTTTATGAATTCTGTTTGTCTGTATGTCTGCCTATCTGCTTGTTTCTCCGTGCTCTACCTCACGTATATATTCGGATTGCCATGCAATTGATATAGGTTATGGAGATTTACGTTGGAACGTTCGGTATTGAAAATGAAGTGTGAACATTCATAGTTCACTTACAGGGAAATTAAAGAAAAATTCGTTACACTACGGTCTAAAGAGAAAAATCGTTTGCTGTGTATTTTAATGATGTTGAATTATTTTAAACATATTAAAATTGATATTTCTCACTTAGGTACACTACAAGATATTTAATGTAACCATCTGATGTCCATCTTAGATATTTATGTATCTTCTTTAGCAATTGCTTCAAAATTGATGCAGGTTGAGCCGGAACTGTATCCAAATATAGGCCACTTGACATGGAATGACCTGGATATAAAACTGATAAATAATGTATTGATAAACTCCAAGATAAAATAGGTGCTATTTTAAATGTTCCAAGACCAATAAATGTATCACAGGTATTTTTTGTCTAGGCTGAGTAACGTATTATTCTATATTCTACCAGACATTTATACAATCGCACATCCTTTACATCAATTTCTCAAAAATATGTGAAATCTATACGGTATGCTGGTTATGAACAGAATTTAAGAGTATGAATATGAGATTACATCTAAAAGAGCTCTTACACATTTCAAACGTAAATTACTTTTATTATTAGCAACTGATGCTTCTCTATATGGTATATCCACAGTTCTTTCGCACGTGATGCCACATAATATGAGAAAATCTATTGGTTTTATGTCAAAAACTTCAAGTAATGCAGAAAAAATAAAATACAGGTGGATATAAAGTAGCACTAGCTATTACTTTTGGTGTAAAGATTTTTTTCAATATTTATATATTAATAGATTTACTTTATATACAGATGGTAAACCTGTTGTGTCTATCTTTCCTCCTACTAATTTCCTGTACTCCTACTAATTTCCTCCTACTAATTCCTGAAATTTCAGCTGCTAGGATGCAAATATATGTATTGTATTTACAAACATTTCAGTGTGATATCCGTTATGAAAAAGTCTTCCATTGCATAGTGAATGTTTACCTCCATAACTTAACTCGAGTAATATAATTGATGAATCTGGACTTTTCAAATTAATCAAATTTCTTCTTTGCCTTTGATTTCTAAAACAAATGCCTTAGCTACCAAATAAAATCCCTTATTCTGTCAAATTTTTCATCCCCTCATTTGTGTATCTGAAATTCCTAAGAATTTAATTTTTCTCGGTATGTAAGAAGAATTTACTCTTCAACATAATTGTATTTTATAAGGGTGTAGGTTCTGAGTTTCGAAGAAAACAAATTTTAAAATAGTTACACTTTGAACATTTTGGTATAAAAAAACGAAGTCGTTAGCTCGCAGTTTTGTATGGTGGCTAGGAATTGACCAACATATTGAAAATCTTGCACAGAATTTCACTATTTGTGTAAATTAGAAAAAAAAAACCTCCTAAGATACTCATCATTGGGAACGGTCTACTGCTCCATTGCAAAGAATTCATACTGATTATTTTGGTACTGTTATGGATATAATGCTTTTGCTTCGAGTTGATGCTCATAGCAAATCACCGGAAATTTTTATTCTTCCTAATGCAATTACAGAACAAGCGATTATTTCTCATTCTTCCCATTTTGCCACGTATGAGTATCCTACACCTTTGGTATCGGATATTTCTCCTCAGTTTACTTATGCAGAATTTAAGGTATTCTTAAAAATACAAGGTGTAAAACATATGTTGAATGCTTATTACTATCCAGTTAAAAATATTTAAGCTATTAAGAGATATATGCAGATTCTCAAATATGTATTAAACGCTTTAGCTTCAGATTCTGGTACTTCGCAAATCAAATTAAAACTTCGTTTTGCAATATAGACATATCCCTCATGTTGATAAACGGGGGAGAGATGTGCATCTCTAATTATACAGTGCCATAAAAGAACAATAACAGATCTGATAGTTCCAAACGTTACAAATTTTTTTCATGATAAGACAAATGCGATAAATCCCAAAGCTAAAGTAAAATAATTTAAAATTAACCAGAAAGTGGTTGTAAGAAATTAAACTCCAGAAGCCAAGTGGAAAAATTTAGTCGCATTATAGCAAGACAGGGCAAGTTACATTATAGAATTTAAGTTGGTTCAAATATTTGGAAAATATATGTTGATCAAATAACTAACATAGGATCAAAAGTATCTTAACCTAATGATTCAAATTATAATGAAAGTGGTACAGAAAGTTACAGAAGTTAAAATGCAGTTGTTAAACTAGGATATACGCAACTAATACATCCTATTATCATAGATCTTCAAACAGCTGATTCTCATCTGGTATCACACAAATACTCCAAGTCATGAACCAACTGACTCTGATTTTACTCCTTGTGTTCCAAAACCTACTGTTCCCAAAAGTACAATTAATGCTTGAGCTGAATCTATGAAAGCTAATTCTTCTTCTTCCTCTACACATGTACTTAGAAGATCAAGAATGATTAAAAGAGCTCCTACCCGCTTAATTATCAAGGTTTGGAAGAACTGTAGCGTTTCTGTTTCAGATAAATGTATATAGATGGCAACACCAAAATTATCCATGCACCAGCCATTTAAAACATCTTCTTTTGCTGTACATGTAAATAATTTTTCAAAATGTTTTGTTTGTGTTACGTTCTATGTTTAGGTTCTGTAGTAAAAGTATAGTTATATGCTTTATACCAGTGCTACCTTTACTGAATTATGTGGTTATTTTCATAACTAATATCTAATATAGTATTCATCCTTCCTTTACAGGGACACACACAAATAAAAATAATTTTTACTGTACTGTCTTTGAGCGAAAATTTCAAGAAGTGCGTTTTCATTTGTGATACGCGTTTTAAAATGTAACTAACTTTTTATTTGATTTTTATAAATTCTATAGATGATATACATGGCTGCACAAAAGATCTAGAGTGAATTTTCTCTTATTTACGGACATTGGTGAATGAGATTTTTAACTCTGTTATACATTTCCTAAGTTAACAAACTTTTTCATACTATAAATGTATATATTTGTATATATACAAATCTATAAATCGTATACAAGGCTGCACATAAAAGTTCAGATTCTTTTCCGACTATAGATGGTGATTGCTGAGATATGACTTGTCAAGTGTGTTATGCGTTTCTCAGATTGTTTACTTAGACATAATTATTAAACGTAGAAGTTTTGTTACAGTATTCTGAATGTGTTTTGACAAGTGTTTCATAATTCATGTTGACGTAGGATTTTTCATTCTTGTTGATTATAAATTGTAAATCCTTATTATTTAACACATTAAATTTATTTTCACTACTTTCACAGTCTGGTAGAACCTGAACGTATTCCCCTTTTGCTATTCTCTGTTTTTACCAACTTATAATGCAGAACTGAGAATATGGATTCACTGTTCTAAGACACATTCGTAAATTTTACTGTTCGTATTTGTATTACATTTCTGCTCTTTGGTTTGGAAAGTTTTAGATTGATATATTTTTTCGCTTTTGCCATTTATCATTATCGATGTAACCACAACTCTTCGCGGTCACTAGCGTGAAATACCGCCATTACTATTGCCCACGCGATTCTGTTTCATTTTCGGTTTCTAATTTTCTCTTAATATTGTTATGATAAATATTTTTCAATATCATAGTTTTTTAAATTGTGAGTATTTTTAAGTGCATGATGAAATTTAAAACAATTTGTTATAAAAATCACACATATTTACAAAGGTTTTTTTTTATAAGATATGATAAAATGTAGATAAAAACCACAATTTCTCAAACAGATTTCATTAATATACTAAAGGAAAAGCAAATAAAAATAAAAATGTTGACCGTGCAAAATAAACGAGTTTAATTTATTTTTTAATATGAATAAAACATAAAAGCCTGCATATAATATCGTTCATTTTACTTTTTCCGTTCAGAAGCAATTTCGATTTCAAAAATGTCGTTTTTTATACGAGATTTTATTTTTAAATAAAAAATATTTTCTTTTATGAAGAAATTTTACATTTATGTTTGTTTATTATAAACCTATAGAAAAACATGTAATATTTTAAAATACGGTTTATAAATATTTACAATTTAAAATTTCTTCAAAATTTTAAAACCTTAAACAAAAATGTGTATTTTATTTTTTTTTGCAATATTGCTTTTAAGACAAAAAATTTATTCATTATTTACCCCATTTTTTAGACAAATATAATAAAACTCATTTACTAAAAAAGTTGTTGAAAAACCTGTTATACACAAATAAATATACCAGCTGCGTAAAAATTGCATTGCATCTTTAAAAATGAATTAAAAGTGAACAATTAATGATAAAAAATTGCAGTTTATACAAATATACCACGAAGAACATAAAGCAGCAGAAAAATAGATAAAAAATCACTAAAAATTCAATAATAGAGGGCGCTAACCTTCAATGTATGATGCAAATTTATTCAAATAAGGCATTAAAGAAAATGAATGCACGTGAAAATTTGTCAGACGCTCTTCTGTTAATTTATTTCTGTTTAATGTATTTTATTAAAAAATAACTAATAGATGGCCCTAACATGCAATGTATACTGCAATTTTATGCAAATAAGTCAGTCTAAACATCTGGATGCAGGTGAAATAGCATTCGTATCATGCTAACCATACCGAATTAACGGATTTGATTAAACTGTTTTACATGAATCGTGAATAGGAAACCAAAACGCTGCAAAAGTCTCGTATTGACCAGCGAAACAATCATTTCAACTTTTGTGTCAACAATTCAGACGCTGTTACTTCAGTCGCATATCTACTTTCAAGATCAACTTTTTTAATGATTTAAATTATTTTTATTATTAATTTTGAAAGGGAAATATTTGACTATGTGTAAAAATTAATACATTCTTTTAGATTTAGAATAAACTAAAAAATCGTTTTTTGTATTATTGAGAGCAAAAATTAATACCTATACTTTACTTACCATAATTTATTATTGAGATCGTTATTAGGATTAATATTTTTAATTATTCAGAAAAATGTTTGGAAATTTTTAGTTGAAAAACAAAAATCAGGAAAAAGATTCCTTTTTTCATAAAATTGACCATTAACATAAAAATTTACCATTAAAAGTAAAATTTACCATTAACCCTGAACATAGCGGTTCAGGTCAGTTTTCATTTATTGTCAACAAACAGTATATGAATATTTTTATCAATTATTTCAAATTTTAAGTGAGAACCCCGATATCTACCCACCGTCCTACGACGGGTATTTACACTAGTTTTTAATAATAGTCCATGGATTATGTAAAAAAAAATATTGCTATTATATCATAGATCGGGTTATGTCATCTTACTTTTTTTAATGTACAGTGACCTATCACGGTAGATATTTTTCAGCAACAGCATTTTTCAGCTTTTCAATTATTTAAATTAATTTTCGCCTTAATCAATCACCGATTTTATAAATCGAATTTTACAATATAAATATATCAGTAATATTTAAAAATAGTAGTAGTAAAAAGTAATTACTGAACATCGCGTATAAGTGAGACGTCACTGTATGTAATTTCCCTATAAATCTTTAAACATGAAAACATATATTAAAAGCATATATAGAAAATCTCAATTTATTCAGAGACTTAATAATTTACATTTAAATTGAGAAAAATCTAATTTAAAGTTAAATTATTAAATTTTGTATCGATGTCCTAATAAACATAGTAAGACATGAACATCCGGTAAAACTCTTACATTTTAATTCCCATATAAGTGCGCGATATATTAATATAATGGTGCATAGCAGGGAACTTTTAGGGATTAAAAAGTAAATAAAATATTTTACAGGTGGAAAATATGACTGCGAAAATTCTGAATTTAGGTTGTTTCTTTGAACATATGATTACTTAAATTCTGAATTTAGGTGGTTTTATATCCAATCTTCTATTTAAAAGGTTCTTTAAGAGAAAATTGAGTGGGTTGGGTTGATTATTGACGGCCAATTATCTACACTTGGGATATAGGCCCGGGGGGATTGCCCTACGTGGGGGGTCTTTCTAAGGGAACCTAACACGTATTAACGCATGGTTAAATCCACGGCTTGAAGAAAACCACGAAAACTCCAAACGTTTAGGGCGACGGGCGCAATTGGGATCGAACCCAGCACCTCCCGTCTACCAGCTTCGAGAGCAGAACCTCTCAGCCACTGGTGGGGCTAAGAGAAAATTGAATGAAATGATATTTTAAGATAGGTATTTAAAACTTTACAGAAAAAAGCATGTATATAAAAATGTATTTATTAACTACTGCATAAATTTACTATTTGTCTGAAAATAAATTAAATTTATATAAAAACATAATAAAATAACATCATTAAAGATGGACTTGTGTATCGTTTATTAATGTACAAAATAAAAATATAAACAGTACATAATTGTACTTTTACTTTGCTAAAGAAATGTAAAATGAAAACATTAAAACTTAGTTAAAAGTCATGTCAATCATGTATATAATCGTGTAAAAGTCATCCAATTCTCATTTCAGAAATCATTGATCTTTTAAGCGTTGGGAGATTCAATAATATAATAGCAATTATTAAATTAATATTTCATAAATATTCTTGATTTTTCTTATTACAACGTCACAAATGGATCCAGCATATTATATGTTACTCCTATTTTTCATTCTTCCTTTTCCCTTCGTTTCCCTACCATTTCTCATTTCTCTCTCGTCAAGCATCACCAATTTTTCTCTTTTGATGTCCCTGAGGATGGCTAAAAAGTTTTATCCGAAACTGTTGAAAGAATATGAATATTTACTAACGTTTAATGTTTTCATTTTTAACTACTTTAGCAAAGTACAAGTGCAATTATGTGCTGTTTACATTTTTAATCTGTATAAAAAATATTTGACCGACCTAGTAGTTATTTCTTGCTCGTTGTGTGCATACATAAAGGAATGTTTATAGACAAAAGTCTGAAAAATATTTTCAATTTAATACAGTGAATTTGCTTTAAAAGATACTTCCGAAAAAGATATATATATCATTATTGAGCAATTTACTAGATCTCGGACCATTCAAATAAGGCTATATTCTCTAAATAAAGGATTCTGTACACAACGTCAAAATGTAGGATATTCTGAATAAATTATCCTTCATTTAAGAGATATAGACCGGGAGGTAAGACATTCTTTACTCAAAATATATTTTTACAAGCTGATCAAAAATTTAATGGAACTCACCTGATGAATCCCGAATACAACTGTCAAGATAGCTCTGGATAGGGTCTCGGGGTCAAAGGGTGGTCAAGATTGTAAAGTCAAAGGAAAATTAATAACAACGTGATTACGGAAGATTGCAACTAGTCATGGGAATGGCCTTCAATCTGCCTTTGTTGTCATTCATTTTCCTTTGACTGTTGATGTTGTATTACCCGCGACTGAATCCAGTTTTATCGCGACAGTTTACTCCGCTTCTCATGATTCATTAATTGATATCAATTGAAAATTTGAAGGTTGCTTGTAGAAAAGGGTAGAGTAAAAATTGTCGCTGTCTACCGGAAAAATATTAACAATTGACCTAAAATGTTTGTTCCAATGAAGATATAAAACAAAAATCAAAAAATTCTTTCTTTTTAAGAAATATTTTTATTTTGGGACACCTTCTTCAATAAATTGAAAATTTTGACTCATTATGTCTAATAAATATTCATACTAATCCAGCATATAGTCTCAATAATAATGGTTAATTTTATTTTAATAAAGTACAATTTAGAAATTTAACTTAACAATTTTGATATCCCTGCGTGTCACTGGATATCTATAGAATATTTTGTGTTGTGTTATTTTCCTATAGAGAATATAGAAAATGCTATTTACTTAACAGATTAACATGCTCTTATAATTCCTTCTAGTAATTTTAAATCAGCTATTTATTTAAGTTAATTCTTCTGAAAACGTTAATTTTCAATTTACACAGAATTTTTAGGGTAGTATCATAAACCCCTTATGTAAGAATTTGAAATAATAAATTTTATTTAATTAGCGAATTCATTTTAAACATATTCACAATGCGAATAGAGTAATTGAATTTCTAAATCTACACAAGCAATCATCTAGAAAATGATTTCATTGTGAATTCAGCGCAAAACATCAGAATTAGTTAAATTTCTTGAGGTTCAGTAAATCAGACATAACGTCTAAATTAGCTTAATTATGAGATTTCGAAAAAGTCATTTAAGCTCCATCGTGGAATAAATATTTTTATTTCCATACGTTGTAAAAATACTTGGAGTAAATAAGGATTATGTATTTTGCCATTTCTCATTAAATTTTAAGCTGAAAGAAATTTGAATATTTATAAATGAATAAAATAATGTACTTAATGAGGCACACGACTAAAACTAAGTGTCGGGTATACAGAAGGATATGTGCACCAACTAATAAATCGTAGCTATCGTAAATCCTGGGCAATCATAACACATATAACTAGTCGGATGTGCCAATCCCAAACCTTTCTTCTACCTCAAGCAGTTTTTGCATACACGAAAAATAATCTGCATCAATTTATATGAAGGTCAAACTGAATCTAAAGTTTTATTAAGTTCCGTACATTAGTTCTTGAGATATGAATATTGCTAAAATAGTGTAAATCCTTCAAAATGCCGCATAGCAGCATCACCTGTTGGGATATTTAGACCAAAACCTAATCTAAAACTACTTATGTCAACGTCTAACTAAATCTGAAGTTTGGTGAAAATCCGTGCTTTAATTCTTGAGATATAGTTATCGTGATAATAATGAAAAACGTAGCATAGCAGCGCCACCTGTCGCGCTATTTACACCAAAACGGAAGCAGCATGTATGCATGTCAAGGTCTAACAGAATCTGAAGTTTGATGAAATTCCGTGCATTAGTTCTGTAAATATAGCTATCGTAGATATCAGAAAAACAGTTGTATAGCAGAGCCACCTGTTAGGATATCTCCACCAAAACGTAATCAGCGTCTATTTATGTCAAAGTCTAAATGAATCTGAAGTTTGAAGAAAATAAGTGCATTAGCAGCATAGCAGCGACACCTATAAGCTATTTTCACCAAAAACTAATCAGCAACAATGTATGTCAGGGAATAACTGAATATAAAGTTTTAATAAATTTCGTGCATTAGTTCTTGAGATAGAACGCCCACAAAAATTTTGTCACATACAGACAGACAGACAGACAGTGTCACAGACTCATAGATAGACATTTTCTAAAAAACCGTCAAATCGTGTTCAAAATCTTCTAAAACGTATAAATCCGTCGAAAACCGGAAGTCGAAAATTTTCATGAATCTAATACTTTCTTCTTGTAAAGATAAAAGAAAGTAATAAAATGAACATAATAAAGTAAAACATTCAACAACATTAAAATTAACCTGGCAGTGTTCACTTTTGCACATTTGCCGTCCTCATGGTATATCTTCTTCCAACCCATCTCTCTTTAAAATAAAAGAAAACTACATGTTAAGGGGGTCTGGACCACTTTTTAAAAACACTTTCTTTTATTAAATTAGAATTTTTAGTTTTTTTTATTGATGGTTAACCGTTAACCGTATAATTTGTAAACATTATAAAACTTCTCATAAAGTTATAAAAACGTTTAAAATTAAAAATAAATAAAATTGGGGTAATTTAAAATCGTTATAACTCGAAATATTATTCGTCAAATTTCATTTTTTTCTCATTTAAGAAAACAAAAATATATAACATCTAATTGTAATTCAGAATTTCTTTTAATTTTAATTAAAAAAAATATTTAAAGTAATATATATATATATATATATATATATATAATTTATTAAAAAAATCATATTTTTTAAGTAAATATTTTTTTTTTTAATTTACTGAATCAAAATGACAGTAATTCCAAATTTGAACTATTAATCTTTAATGGTTTTTGACTTATAACAATTTAAAGACAATTTAAAAACAAATCTACTAAGCTAAGTATCTAAGGATCGTGTTAAAAAGGTATTAACCAGGTATAATATAATAGGTTTCATAAGATAAATTGGATTTCTGCAAATAATATTCCTATACAATATAGTGTTTATAATATAAGCACATATGTTTTGATTTTAAAACCAATAATAAGAATTGCAACATTTTTTATATAATATTTCATTCCATGTAAATAATTACAATAGAAAATCTACACGTGTAAGTTATTAAAATTAAAATTTTTGACTTATACATATTATTATTTATTTAGAATTTAAATTATTGATTATTAATTGAAAAATGTGTTTGCCCTGCATATTTAAACTATAAAAGAAAAATTGCAGAAGTTACAAGCTTTGTGAAAGTCAAAAGTCAATTGTTGTTTTCATTAAATTTAATTTCTAATAATTCAACCTCAATAGATTTATATATGAAATTTATTTTATAATCTTTTATAAAATAATTACAAAATGATTACCACGATTTACAAGTTAAGTTAAAATCCTTGAAGATGGTTGGTTGGTTGATTATTGACGGCCAATTATCTACACTTGGGATATAGGCCCGGGGGGAGTGCCCTTCGTGGGGGTCTTTCTAAGGGAACCTAACTCGTATTTATGCATGGATAAATCCACGGCTCGAAGAAAACCACGAAAACTCCGAACGATTAGGCCGACGGGCGCGATTGGGACCGAACCCAGCACCTCCCGTTTACCAGCTTCGAGAGCAGAACCTCTCAGCCACTGGTGGGAAAAATCCTTGAAGAAGAATTTGACATCTAAATAATAAAGCCAGACAAGCTAATTTGATATAATGGAATGATTTTAGTATAAATTGCAGTGTTATTTTATAATATCTAACATTATTCTTTTGAAATTATTTAATTTATATTACATGGTTATATCATGTTTCTGATTGTTTTGGTGGGAACATAGTTTTAATTACCCTTTGTAAAAGAGAGTTCAACTGATATTTGTTTACAACTCTATGAGCAGAAGCATCAAATTCATAACCCAATTGTTACAAAACCATTGTACATTTGATGTACTACTTTCTAATTCCGGTATGTTTATATTTGGAATATTATTTATTGTTTGAAATATTATATTGTTATAATTGAAATATTTGAAATGTGGGGTAATTAATGGTATACGGTCTAATTCTAGAGCCAAAACCTTTAAACTAATCTAGTTGTTCTTTTCCAAACATGATTCGGGCACCTGTAACGATACGATCCATGAAATGCGATGCCTGTAGAAAAAGGTTATGCGTCTATGTACAGCTGCCACTGGTGACTATTTTTATATTACAGTCATACCACTACTTATAAGGAATAAAAGATGTAGTATATTTCTCTTAAACAAGTTTTCAAAGTGTATGTGAAAGTTTTTATTTTTGAGAATGTGGTGAGAGATAGAATTAAAAAAATAGTCGCCAGTGGCTGCCGTGTGGTATGCATCAGGAATCAGTGAATGGCGCTTATTCTACAGTTCGGCGCAAGACATTTTCATTAATGGATCTTTAAAATGTTTTCTTCATTTCACAATGTATCTCACTTTACCTACATAGGAATAACTTAAATATAGTTAGCATATAAAAAAATATTTCTTTGTTAATACACATTTTGTACAAATTCCCCCACCCACGGAAGAATTGAGGGGGTCGGGGCAAGAAAGTGCCAAGCCAGATTTTCGGTGAAATAAATCTAACGCTGTAATGTGTTGCTTAATATTGTAAATTATAATATCCTACATATAGTTTGTTTCTAATGTCACTTGGTGTCAGCATATGTTCCAGGTTTTGTTTTTGCCACAGACGTTCATGCCCCCAATGAAGAAAGCTAATTTATAAATAACGTAATTGTAATAGCATTAGAGTAATGCCATATTGTTACTCAAAATATCTCAAATGTTACTAAGACATTGGCAAAAAAACTTTATGTTATATATCCTGATTTGAGTTTTTGATCAAATTTTCAAATTGAAATATCTCAGAGAAGTTCAAAAAGGTGGCTTAGCACTCTCTTGCCCCGACCGCTTCAATTTCACTGTAGTGAAATTTTTATTTATTCTCAGGTAAGTAAATTGAACAATTAATGAAACACTTACATTGTTTCATTCAATGAGTTACATTATTTCATTTTAGGAGACATTGTTTCATCCAATCATCGCTTAAAGGAAATATAAAAAAAAAGAAAAAAAGGAAAAAGAAATCTTGTCATTTGTCGCATCTGTAAGAATTTAAACTTTACGAAAATACGATTTTATAACAAGATTACCTGACAGAGGATATAAATGATTTTGTGATCTCTACGAGAAAACTAAATTTATTTACTCAAATTTTATCAAATGTCTTTTAATAACTTATAATAAAAATACTAAAAGTTATATTTGTTTAAGTTTTTATTAAATTACGTGCGTAATATATTCAGTTGTTACTCTGAAAATAAGCTATTATAACAAGATTACCTGACAGAAGATATAAATGATTTTGTGATCTATAAACTAGAAAACTGAATTTATTTGTTCAAATTTTATCAAATGTATTTTAATAACTTATAATAAGAAGACTAAAAGTTATATTTGTTTAAGTATTTCTTAAATTACGTGCGTAATATATTCAGTTGTTACTCTGAAAATACTCTGAAAAATTTACGTGTATATTTAAATACATACGGTTACATATAAAACCCTATTTTTAATATTTATTTTTAGAAGCAGAGTCGCTATTGCGTTTCAATCGAAAGAAACATTGTGTTGTTTTTATCATAGAAAGCACTCAATAGAAAAGCAGGTGATAGTTGATATATTCTTCACCATCACACACACATGAATGTACAGTCAGTACCGGCTATATGGTCACCCGCTTATAAGGTCACCCCGCTTATATGGTCAGTTTTCTAATGTCCCGTCTAGCTTAATAGGGAAAATGTGTAAAAGCGCACCGCTTATATAATCATTTTATTTTCCCGGTTATCGCTTACATGGTCGTTTTTTTTATCTTTTAAATGAGGTTTTTGGCAATTTTTTTTTAAAAATAGTAACTTTTGTAACATTTCTTGAGGTGGAGAGAAACAGGAATGACAAAAAAAAGTGTGTGCGACGCCAGAGATGACTTGAATTCATGCATTTACATCCCTTCCCTCCCCGTCAGCCTCATTTCTATTTTGCGTTGAATCATCGTCGACGGTAACCCCCCCCCCCCTCAATACTCTTACTCCCAGAGGACAGCAGGTGGATTATTTATTGGATCTGTTTATTGGTTGGAGTTATCTCTCTTTGTTTGTAAAGTGCGTTAAAATTGAGACAAAAAGGATAAAGGAAAATTTTGTTTCATATGGATCAAACGTGTCGTATAAGAACACTCATTTTATATTATGGCTTCGAAAAGAAAGAGTTTATCAATTGCTCAAAAAAAATGAACTGATTAAAAAAGTTTAAAAATTCTAATCTTTCAAAAGCTACATTCGCCAAAGTAAATTCGATACCTCGAACGACGTTAAACAACATTTTAGCAGCCACATTTTACTCCCCAAATGTTCAAATATGTGATCAAGAAAGAAAACGTCAGCGCTTGTCATCTTATGAAAATGGGGATAGGACTCTTTTATCATGGATTAAATATGCACGATCGCAAAATGCTCCTATATCCTTTGAAAGAAAAATCCTTGGAATTTGCTAATGAATTTGGCGAGTCAAATTTCGTTGCTAGCAATGGCTTGCTACAGCTATTTAATTCAAGG
Source organism: Maratus michaelseni (assembly GCA_963931845.1). NCBI lineage: Eukaryota > Metazoa > Arthropoda > Arachnida > Araneae > Salticidae > Maratus > Maratus michaelseni. The sequence goes on from OZ007588.1 coordinate 299,375,649, forward strand.
CATAAACTATGCTTCGAAAAATTGTGCGGATAAGCTGCTGATTTTGACAGGAGTTCCTTAAAAGAATGGACATATTTAGTATTGCGGGACATTCTCGAAAAATATGAACCTGCCAACATCTTCAACGCTGATGAATGCGGGCTTTTTTTTTATAGAATCTTGCTAGACAGAACTCTTTGCTTTAAAGGTTAAAAATGTGTAAGGGGAAAGAAAAGTAAAGAATGGTTAACCATGTTGTTAGCTTCAAATATGGATGAATCGGAGAAAATTATTCCTTTGTTGATTGGAAAATTTTTAAGCCTCGATGTATGAAAAATTTCAAATCTTTGCCTCTATTCTACGATGCTAATTAAAAGGCATGGATGACAGTGCACATCTGGGAAAAAACGAACAGGAAAAGCACTATTTGCAGACAATTGTGCCGTGCACTCCATTATTGATGGCTTGAAATCAATTAAACTCGTTTTCTTGCTTCCAAAAAGCACGTGTGTATCGCAGCCTTTAGATCAAGGCATAATCCAGAATTCCAAGTCTACCTATATAAACCTTCTTCTGTGAGATATGATTTCTGCTGTTGACCGACAAGAACAATTGTAAGTGTCCGTGTTAAATGCAATTTTTTACATCGACCAAAGTTGGAATATGGTGTCACAGAAAACTATTAAAAATTGCTTCCGACATGCTGGATTTCACAGTTCACTAAAGTCTGCAAAATTATCGGAAGACGAGGATGAAGATTTCCCTTTAACTGAACTAGCAGAAAAACTGCGAAATCGAGGTTATTCAATTCCAGACGAAAATCTGTATGCAAAGATGGATGAAGATCTCGCTACTAACAGTGAAGCTTCAATACAAAATATTGTTTATAATGTGTTAAATTTGAATGCCGAAGGAAGCGATGATGAGGATGACAGTGAATGTGAAAAGAAATCAGTATCAACATCAGATGCGCTTAAAGCCATAGACGACCTTAGATTTTTTTTAATTCCGAAGCAGCAGATGAACATTTAAAAGCTATTAGGGACTGAGAAAAAGTTGTATTAACAACCAAGAAAAGGCGGCAGTCTTGCATACCTGAATATTTTAATAAGTGCATTGAATATGGGTGCAGTGTACGTATGTATGCGTACTGTACTTAGATTGGCAAGGTAAACTAATAAATTTCCCTAAAAATATTGCATATTTGTTACTGTAGTTTTAACTTTGCAAATTAATTTTTAAAAGTTTAATTATTTGTTTGTGAGCACTATATTTTGATAGGTGAATATAATACTACCATAATTCTGGGTTCATACACTTCAAGGACTTTCACGCACCTTTTACAAGAATTTTCGTAAAGTAATATTTGGCATGAAAAAAAATCTATCTTCAGATATAGCGACCAGTACTCTACGAAATTTCTGGTACTAAAACATTTCAAATCTCCTGAATACCCTGATGCGTACGAACCCTGTAATTAAATAGTGTAATAATTGCAGTGTGGTTCCGCATCTATTGTCACCCCGCTAATATGGTCTAATTTTTCTGGATCACTGAGCTGATCATATAACCAATAATGACTGTATATACAAACATACGTGGTTATATTTCGGCGTTCGTAATTCTGTAGCTACAGTTCCAACCCCATTTAATTTCTCTTCTTAATCTCTTCAATTTTGAGATGAATAAAAGTAAATATATGCATTTGAAATTTTGTCCCGGTGACCGAAATTATGAGAGGTGGCAGATTATTTTTCGCCACTTACCTGACAGCATAATTTGAAAAAAAAAATTATTATCATAATTTATAGGCAATTGTTAAAGATTTTTTTGTGAAACGTGTACTTCCATACAATTTACTTTTCAGATAAAACTATTTTGAAATTTTTGGAATTTGTTTTTAAGAAAATTTAAATTTGAAAATTTTAAACATTTTTAATATTTTATCTATCTTAAGAACCACTAGCCCGATTTCATTATTTTTTTAAATATTGTGTGCATAAAATTAATTAGTCTTCAGGATATATAAAAACACTTTTTACAAAATTTATAATACATTTTAAAGTAAAAAAAAAAGAAAAGAAGATTTTTGAGAATGTTTTTTACCTTGAGGAATATATCAAAATTTCAACATGAAACTAAAAAGTCTTTCCAGCCTGTACCGGGAGGAAAAGTTAGCTTTCATAGTCCATGGTCCATGTTTTTAAAAATTCAACTCATTTTACTCAAACACCCTAAGCTAAATTGCTTGGAAACCGATTATAGAAGAGTCAATCCCTGTTTTCGTTAATACTGAATTTGAATGCGTAATTCTGCATGGGAGTTACAGCACAATAAAAATCTCATTATTTCAAAATGTCAGCCAACCTAGAATTTCAAACTGAAATATCTCTGCCATTTTTTAAGATATAGCAAAAACAAAAAATGTTCCAGAATCCTTGTATCACGTTCTAATACTTAAACAATTTTTTCAATTTATAAATTTTTTGTACATGTTTTTGAATTTAAAATTTTTCATTGGCCGCCAATTTGAAACAAAATGGCGGATGAAGTTGGCCAACGAACTCAGTCGAGCCCTTGGTATGTTCTGTATACATGATCAGTCACATTCATATCGGTTCATAAATACGAGAGTTACAGCATAACAAATATCAGATTATACGAGTTGTAATTTTCCAACTGGACAAAAAATGTCCGGGCCAGGATTCGAACCTGGGATCTCTTGGTTGAAGCTGCCACGCTCTACCTACTGAGCTATCCCGGTCGACTCTGGAGGGCATAATTCATCCAGTTGACCTTATTGATCATAGCATCTGGTCTGATATTTTAATCAGCTCAACAGAATAGATCGCAGGTAAAGGAACTCCAGTAAACGCTGGATACGCCTTCAGCCAAGAGATCCCAGGTTCGAATCCTGGCCCGGACATTTTTCGTCCAGTTGGAAAATTACAACTCGTATGATTTCTTTACCAATTTGAATAATTGTGTCAAAATTAATCCAAATATCAGATTGTTTCAAAATCTCAGCCACCTAAGAATTTCAAGCGGCCATATCTCAGCCATTTTTTTAAATGTAGCAAAAACAAAAAATGTTCCAGAATTCTTGTATCACGTTCTAACACTTAACAGAAACAATATTTTCAACTTATAAATTTTTGTACATGTTTTTGAATTTTAAATAAAATTAAAAAATATTTCACTGGCCGCCATTTTTAAACAAAATGGCGGATGAAGTTGGCAAACGAACTCGGTCGAGAGCTTAGTATGTCCTATACATATGCTCATATATATATATGGATATATATAAATCAACATTTGCAAGGAGGGTGGTTTGTGGGTGTCGGAGTAATGCTCGGTGAAAATATACCAAAATTTTTTTGAATTGCTTTCCTCCGAATGGCTGCAATAAGTAGGTTTTTGTATTAAAATCTACCTAAAATACTGAAGGCAATTTATTAAAACCAAGCATAAAAACGGTACAAAATTTTATACGCATATCTTCCAAGAAAGTTTAGATATACAGTGGTGGCCAAAAGTTTGGACATTTTTTGAAAGTTTCATGTTTTTCAACTTTGTGTGCTTGTAGAATATATTAATTTTCACTTAAATACAAACTTTTATATATCAAATTGAAGGTAATTTAATGTAGAATTTAATAATAAAAACTCATTTTAGTAGAACAAAGAAACACAGCTCGTTTTGAATAAGGACGTGTTTTGTAATAAAAGCGTACTAGCAAATCCCAAACACTGTTCTGAGTACCAATCAATTGTCTGAAACTATATTTTAGGTTATTCGGATGGTAAAAGAGTTATTGTTAAGGAAATATTTTGCGGAATGATGCATACTAGTACAATTAAATAGAGTATTGCTGTTTTTGAATATTTAAAGTCCTTTTTTTAATTAAACTAATTTTAAACAATGTCATCAACAACAAGAACTAATTGGACATCTACAAAAAAGAAGCCCAATTGCAATATTGAGAGAAAATGGCCTCTCGTATGCTGAAATTGCAAGACAAGTTGATGGTTCAGTGACTTGTTCTGGTGTACGAAAGTTCTGTTTACGTTATGAAAAAACGAAATCAGTGGAAAATAAGGTCAAATCAGGCCGAAAAAAATGCACAAGTGCTACTGGCAAAAGAAAAATTAAACGGCTATGCCTTCAAGATAGAAAAATTTCATCAGATGCCATTATATGTGAAATGAATGCAGCGGGTATTGCAGTAAGTTCAAGAAATATAAGAAGAAGGTTATCAGGATTTGGACTACAAGCTAGAATTCCAAGGATAAAACCATATTTAAATCAAAAGCAACGCGAAAAACTAGTTAAGTGGGCAAAAGAACATATTAAATGGTCAGAAAATCAATGGAAGCAAGTAATCTGGAGCGATGAGAGTAAAATATCGCTCTTTGGTAGTGATGGTAGAAAATAAGTGAGACGTAGAGTAGGAGAAGCACTTCATCCTGATTGCATTGAAGCAACTGCAAAAAACCCAACAAATGTCACGATTTGAGCATGTATGTCTGCAGATGGTGTGGGCCGAATTCAAGTGATTGATGGCATCCTGAATGTCAAAAAATACATCGAAACTGTCCTGGAACCAAACTTGATACCTTCCATCAGGGATTTCTTCCCCAACAACGCACCATTTATTTTTCAGCAGGATTCAGCTTCATGCCCCACAGCAAAAGTATGCAAAGCATGGTTTCAAAATAAAGGCATAGATATATTACCATGGCCAGGAAACAGCCGTGATCTCAATCCAATTGAAAATTTGTGGCGACGTTTGAAAATTCTTGTACGAAAAAAAACATCCATCTAATAAAAGACAACTTATTGAAGCTATAATTGATTCTTGGCACCATGTGATTACGAAAGATGAACTCCAAACACTCGTTCACTCGATGAAAAGACGCTGTGAAGCTGTCTTAAAAAATAAGGGTTATCCTACTAAGTATTGATTGTGTAAGTATCACTTAAAAAAAATGCAAATCTAAGATAGATCTTACTATTAGTAGCATAACTTTTTTTGTAATATAGATATTGTAATACTGATTTTATTATTAAATTTTACATTAAATTACCTTCAATTGGATATATAAACGTTTGTATTTAAGTGAACATTAATATATTCTACAAGCACACAAAGTTGAAAAACATGAAACTTCAAAAAATGTCCACACTTTTGGCCACCGCTGTATGTTTTTAAATATGACAAATTCTAAAAAATCCATTCCGAGATAAAAGTTTTTTATTGGCCGTGCAGTACTGATACTGGTGACTGATTAATATAATGGGTTATCAAAAAGCCCCAAGTCTTTTGAAAACTTAATGATTACAACACTATGTACCGTAGAAAAATTTGGTTTTCGCAGAAACATGTCTGATTTTTTTTTTAATACAAATACATTTCTTTATAATAGATAAACATTTGGGTAGCAGGTGGCGCTGCAATTGAGAATATAGTTTGCTATAGCATATTACATTTCACGAAGAATGAAAAATGTCAAAATGTTACACTTTTTCAATTAGACGCTCATCACTTATAAGTACTGCCATCAGACGATTAAAAACAGCTTGCATGGCAATAAAGAGTACTTTAGTGGGTAAATGATGGCGTATAGCATCAACTGGGCCAATGACATCAGACGATCTCAGTTCACACATGACTTGAAGTACCGCCATAGCCAATAGTCATATACGGTATAAAAATTAAGCTATGCCACCAAAGGCGGACTTTCTTCACCGCCAAATCTACCCCTTGCGGGTTATCCGCCAGGTGGGACCCAGTTTACCCTGGCACCTCATAGGCAGGCCCTTCGACCAGAGGGAACAACCGCCACCTGCGCATCGCCCCCCTACTCCAAATGTTTCACGACAGAGGTCGCTGCGATTTGCGTTGATTCCCAGATCTGGAGACCTCGGAGGCCATTTGTGCACAATAGAGGGACCCAGGATACGGGTCTATCGAATGTAGAGCTCAGGATCCGTTGTAGCAGGATGGAGATGTGTGGAGGTACTTTATTCTACATGAATATTATAGAATGGAGCATTCGCCAGTCTTGCAAGAGAGGGGCTGGCTATACATATGGGTAAATAGTTCGAAATCAATGCCCGGAAATTTCCTCGAGGAATAAAGTCACCTGTTTATATAACACATGATACAGATACTTTCGGAATTGCACTACAGCTGGTCAAAATTATAACTATTTGTTACTAATTGTAACTAACCACATGTTTCTGTATATTTTTTAAAAACTTCATCTTTATCTTGTATATATGTTTTTCTAACTATGAAGTTTTTGAAAGTCTTGGGATTTCTGGACCTTCCGTCTGCTGATCGTAAAAGTATGCGGTTTGCTTTATTTAATTATTTTAACTTCGTTGTATTTTATTGAAAGAAAATGGAAAATGCATTTTATTTTTAGAATTTTGACCCTCTAACCGGGAACTTCATATGACGACATTATTTTTAAGACTTAAAGATTTAAGTCTTGTATATTACATTCAATACAGTAGCGAATAAATAAAAAAAGTATTGCCTTGATAATGACGTAATTACCTTAGTCTTTACTGTAAATTCAACTGAAAACAACGAATGACAAATTACCAGCTGGAAAAACGCAACCGACGTAAATTATAAAATAAAAATTTTAAAGTATTTAGTAACCAGTTACACCTGTCTATAAAATATGCAAAAAAAGCAGTTTTCTAAACTGTTTTTCTAATCTTATAATGAAAATCAAGTCTATTTTGAATTTGTGTTATATTAAATTCCACATTACTCATAATAAAACTATTTCTAACTTATATATTATAATGATTTTTAATCTAATAAGGTGATTAAAAAAACCATTACTACATTGGTTTCATCTTTGTTTTATTTATTTGTTAGTATTACCCAAAAAGAAATATATTATCTGTCTAAGATACAAAGCTTCTCTCTTTGCTACATCAGTATTTAATTCATGACTTCATTTATCTTCAGAGATAATGCTGTTATTAACAATCCGTAACCGCTCTGAATAGGAATGTCGATTATCTTTGATTTAGAAAATAAATTTCACGCTATTAAATACTAGATTATCTTTGATATCTGAGTTTCTTATCATTAACTTATGATATTCATTTATTTTCATTTATGCTCATTATACGTATGAAAAATTAAAATTTCAAGTGTGTAGTTGAGTCAATTTTTTAAGTTACTTTTAATATTTTTAAAAAAATATTTTATGTAATCAAACTTTGCATTTCTAAAAGAAGTATGTACATTCATGCCACACCTGTAACATTAAAACCTATTTTTTACACTCTTTTATTGAACTAAATTTGGGTTTTGTATGTAAAGATGCAATGTTATAATCGATTTTTAGCCCGCTTCCTGATATTCTAGGATTATAAAAATTACGTTATATCTTTATTGATTAACATTTTATGTACTTTCATGCCGCACCTTCAACATTGAAACCTATTTTTTACACTCTTTTATTGAACTAACTTTGGGTTTTGTATGTAAAGATGCAATGTTATAATCGATTTTTAGCCCGCTTCCTAATATTCTAGAATTATAAAAATTACGTTCAACGGTGTGTCAACAATGACAATGCATAATTTTAATATTTTTATAATTGATTTATAAATTATTAAATTAATTTTAAGATATTTTTCCCTTTTAAAACACCGCATGTAATAAATCGCCAATTATTCTCTGTAACTCGTACAGTTGTATACGAGTTGAAACAACAAAAAGGTTTTTAATTATGCTCCAATACACTCTCACCAAAATATGCCAAATGGCTGTTAAACTGCAACATTGAAATATTGAAAAAACCAAACAGTAGAAAATAAATTATAAATAAAAAATAAAGAGTGTAATATTTAACAATATTACGCTTTTTTCAATTAATAGTTTAGTATTAATTAATTTACGATTATATGTTTAGAAATCAATTTAGAAATATTAAAATGAGAGCTTAAATACACTGTTTAAAATTTTCAGCAAACTTCCCAGTAGTTCGACCGTTTGTATAGAAAACGGTTACATAACCGTAATTTAATTGTATTTGGACCATAATATGGGCAATAATATGGTCGGAATAAAGTTTAATTACGGTTATGTAACCATTTTCTAAGAAAACGGTCAAATGACTGGACAGTTTGCTTCAACTTTTTAATAGTGTAAAGTTCCATTCCTGATACCTGTTGCCCTTTCTTAAATAAAAAAGAGCAAAAATTATATATTTTAAAATAAATTCACTATCTACCAATCGTAAAACTCGCAGTGAATTTTTCATAATCCAGTTCTCTGCCCACACCATTATAATGTGTAGTAATGGAAATATTTGAAAAAAAAAAACATTTATTGGAGTCAAGAAATTAGTCATGATTTTCAAGATGAACCTTAAATACTTATAAAAGAGTTTAACTAATAACTATAACTTATGAAAAGATTACAAACTATTTTTGCTTTGTTACTTATTTGGAAATGATGCAGAAAATCCGTGTGGCTGAATGAACTTTTAATGACGACGTACTGAATTTGCCACTCATTGATAAAACAACTGTGAATTTCAAAATAGTATATGTTGTATTAACACATGTATTAACACATGTGTTAACACATGTATAACAACTATTACACATGTTACACTGTAACACATGTATAACAACATGTAACACATGTATTAACACATGTGTTAACACATGTATAACAACTATTACACATGTTACACTGTAACACATGTATAACAACATGTAACACATGTATTAACACATGTGATTCATTTATTATCTTCTTAAAAACCCTTGAGTGTACATGTACAACCAATGTTTTAATTTAAATTTCACAATCTTTACTATTCTATTTCATTATTTTTATTAGTAAGTCACTACTGGCACAAGGAATACGCCACCCATGTATTTGTGCAAGTTATTCGATTTTATTTTTCAGAATTAAAAAATATTTCTTATAATTGTGAAGTTTATTATTTTTATACCGTTACTAGACATTGCAGTAATGAAGAATATCCCCAAAAGTTACTAATTATGTTTTAAAAGGGCGTTGGCATTGGTATACACGACCCGTGTTTTAAGATACGACAAACCATGCGCGTTATAGTTATTCTATTTAAATAAATATTTTTTTTATATACACTTGATGTTTATTAGTTTAATACTACTACTGAACATTTCATAAAATAAATATATCATAAAAGTTGACATTTAGACTTGATAATTCCTTGACACAATCCGCATTTTTATGTAGGAGAAGGTGCCCTAAAATGATCCCCTTAAGGGAAAAACTTGTGTAAAATTGCATAACTGTTTAAATAAATCTTTTGCCCTTTGCTAGAATGCTTTACACTATATTTTGCATTATAAACATATTTTAATAATAATTTAACCCAAATTGAGTAATGAAAAAAAAATATTTTTTTAAATGTGTCCAAAGGAATATTTTACCCTCAACAAAAGGGCAAAATGATCCTTCATTTAAAAAATAGTTGTAAATTGTTTTGTAACGGCAAAATAAAGGATATAAAGTAATTATGACAATACATAAGTGTAATTCACATCTAAAAACATACTCCATTAATATATTTCTTTGAAACGCTAAAAAGTGTAAATTAACAACATAAAATAATTTTTTTTTACTTTGTTTGACATGTTTCGCCTCACTCCGAGCCATTTTCTAAAAACAAATGAGATAGTGATGAACAAGTGAGCCGAGACATGTCAAACAACCTAATACAAGTTATTTTATATTGTTAATTTACACCTTTTAGCATTTTAAAGAAAAATATTATTACAAGGTGTTATAATGTATTATATTGTTATACTCCATTAAGTAAACCAAGTCATATTCTTGTACATGAAAGACTGTATATCTAAATAAATACAGTATAAATATCTAAATAATATAAAGTTAGTGCTTACCTTATAACACATGTTATAAAACCCAATTTTTCAAAGAATTCTATTCAGATGCGTAATACTGCGATCGCCTGGATACCGCCATTGCTTCTTCTTCACTTATTACAACTAGTTTATGTGTTACCCTGTAGATAGCGCGATCTGTCTGGAAGAAAACATATGTGGATCGTTTTGCCCGCTAGGATCATTTGAGGTCACCTTCCTCTAACTACAAACTATCCGTGTCTTTAAAATTTAACACATTAAATATCTGGTTAAATAATATGAGATATAAGTTAAAATTTTCTGTTTAACATCCATTAAGTACAAAGATAATTTATGTGCATGGGTGTGACATCCACAACAATAGATTTATGTGTTTGTAGATTCTTATGATATTTCTCTCCATCAGATTTTTATAATTATGATCGCATGTCCTATAAGAAGAAGTATTAGTTAATATTCGGAGTGTAATATTGTTTAAGAGTTACTGCTTATTATGTCCGCTTCGGTTAAATGAAATCACTGGGCTTTTTATTTCTACCATAAATTTTTGCTAGTAGCATCATTCGTTCGTTATCCGTCCATAATACTATAGTAAAGGACATGATATATGATATTAATTAACTTGATTCTGTACTTTTTTATTTTTTAAATATATTTCCATTCCTACTTATTTTTAAATATTGTAAGAGAAAAAGTGTGATAAATATTATAAAATTTTTATTTCTTCGAAAATGCATTATTAAAATTTTTTTGATAAAAATTCGTAATAAAATTTGACATGGTTATGAATGACAGGCAATAAAAATTTTTGCTGTGAATAAAAGGAAATGTAAAATCCAATAAATATACTAAAACAAATGTTCAATTTTATTCATAGATATAAATTAACATAAAATTTCTATAAGGTTTCTACTCCAAAAACCTCTCTATTATTGTTATTTTATAAATCATTTTGTAGAAGGTGGCCTTATATTAAAAGGAATTACACATCATGTTAAATACAACAATATTCAAGACTATGATCTAGAAACAAATATAAAACATAAAACTATTGTACAGCATTTTTAAAACAATATTGAAATTTGTACTTCACACAAACGTAATCTTGAATGGTTCATTAATTTTATAAAAATGGGAATAAATTTTATAAACCAAATCTGTATACCTACTTTATCAAATTTAATGTAATGATTAAGACTTTATATCATATGTTTCGAAATAAACTTTTAAATCTAAATTATTAAATAAAAGGCGGTTTTTTATCTTCATTTGTTCTTCATATATTACATATGGCATTAAGACAAAGATGTTTTATTCCATTTAAAACCGTACTAATATAAACAAGAAAGTAAAATTATGCATCAAAAATTAATTGTGAAACACTTTCCATTACCGCACGAATACTTTAAGAAACCTTCGCTTTTTAATAAGGTAATAAGATACCTAAGTAAACATTTTAGAAAATGCAAAACACAGTTGAAAAACAGATATCAGCACTTACAGGCCATATCCAGAAAAGTTCTCCAATTCTTTGGTGATGCCCTGTATATACATTTGTATATACTCCATATAGTAAGCTACAATTTAGTTCAGAAAAAAATACATGACACAGTTAAAACTTCACCTTCATCAGTTTCTACCAATAGACGGAAACATATTTAATTCTTTTTTACATCACTGTATATTACCTTAAGATTTTTATACACCCCTCATATTAAGCTAAAGTTTAATTTAGGAAAAACACGCTGAAAACTATTGAAATCACACTTACCAGAAATTATCATACAGAGGCGGCTATGTATCCAGTTCTTTTCGTGGCCCTACATATGATTCTACATTATAATCAACAAATATCTCTTAGTATACTAAATATACTTCACGTTCAAATTGTATAACTCGATTAAAAATAAATTAAGCAATTTACACTGATACACAGTAATGCTTACGAATTCTTTTGTGTAGCCTTGTATATGATCTATAGCATTTAAACATACCACATAGTATACAAAAATTTAGTTAAACGCATACTTAACTGAAAGCGCAACTCTAGCAATTATCGCTTATAGACAGTACTTCGGACACAGTACTGTATACGAAATTTTTTGTGTGACTCTCTAAATGAACGATAAATGTTGTGCACAACATATTATACAACAAGTATCTTGTAGTAAACCTCAATAATGTAGATGAATATCATTATATTTAAAATAGTCTATCATAATTAAACTACGTTTCAAACAGTTCTTCCCGATTAAACATCATGTAACCGAATATTTTGTGTGGCCCTGTAAATGAAAGATAAATATATTACACTTCTTATTTTACTGAAAGCATGTTTCAGTGCACCTTTACAAATTGATATCAATGTCATTATGTTTGTAATAGTGCAACATGATTAAAATTCACCGTAAACGATTTTTCCCCCTAGACCATAATATAACGGAATTCTTTTGAGTTTTCCCGAAGACTAACTATAATTGGTACATGTACCATATTCGCTAGTAAGCATCTTGTAGAGAACTTCAATGATGTATATCAATTTCAATATATTTGAAATAGCGTAACATCTTTAAAATACACTGCAAAGGACTTTTCCCCATAGAGCGTAATGTAACGGCTTTCTTTTGAGTGCCCCTGTAAACGAAGAATACGTGCTAAATACTTCATTTTCAACAGCGAACATGGTATTGCATATATCAATAAAGCATATCAATCGCATTGCAATCGAAGAATATTTACGTTAGTTAGAGCACAGACAGACAGACAGACAGGTGGACAGACAACCCGAATTCTTAAACACTTTTTAACTATGTTGGAAATTGTTAAAAATGTGAATTTCATTGCTAATCGTATATATTAAATATTAAAAACCGAAATACTTGTAGAATAACATCCAGATACCTAATTAATATATATATTTCACCGAAAATATATATTAATTAAAAATGCACAGATATAAGTTTCTATTATAATGACGTCTACTTATCCCAGTATATTTTTTCTTATATACCATATTTCTAAATCGTATTATGGTCCTTTAAATTTATTTGGTTTTAATATACTTCATGTATAGAATATCGTGTCTTATTCAGATTGTCTCTAATTAAACTGCAAGCGTTTAGAACCCAATTATAAAAAATGTACTAGTACCAACGCAACACCATTTCATTTATATACTATTTAGAATCGATTTATAAGGAAAAAAGTAGTTCCTATTTTAGGCAGAAGAACCAAAAGTTGAGCTCCAGGCTGGATTTTGGGAGTGAATTAGGCATAAAACTAAAACAGGAACGTTTTACATAATTGTCTAATATTTAATGATCATTTTAACACAATATTAAACACAGAATTTTTTAACATTTAAATGATTTTTTTCGAATTTGCATTTCATTTATTGACTAACAACACAGAACGTATTTTTTAAAACTTTGCTTCTTTCATTTCATAATTGAGTTTATAAAATTTGTCTAATATGTTATCATTGCACATACTGTACGATGTACATTTTCAACATAACGCTATCGACTGCAAACTACAGCATGTCTCTGTCAATCTGACTGATGTGCAATGTTCTAAAGTGCACTAAATCAGCTAAATTATCCAAATGTCTGTTGACACGAGACGTTTTAAATGACCATGCAACTCACAATGACAAGGCGTAGGGCCAACGGCCATATCGTAGGAAACTCCTAACCCATTATCTGTGGTAAATAGCTGTATTAAATCTTCCTAATCAAGCAATCCAATATGGAAAGACGTTCCATTCTGCATAAAGACGATAGATCGAAAACATTCCCGTTATTGGAGATAAGGGATAAGCAAGTTTATCACCATTGCTCCGTATCTGTTGGCATTTATGGATGTCATTTATAGAGAGTTTTTCTGTGTTCTACTCAAAAAATATGGACCCAATATGAATGATGAGGTGCATCCACACCAGCTACTCTGAGAGGATGTAAAGAAATCTTTTGGATCGCGTAAGAATTTCCAAATACCCCAATACGGCAATTTTGTTTATTCACTGAAGTGTTGAGATGTAAATGCGTTTCATCACACCATAATCATGTTTTAAAGCAACGATACATAGACTTTCAAGCGGGCTAATAACATCAGGGCAAAGAACTTATGTGCCTCTTTAAAGAAAGTCTTTTTTTCCCAGTGATTTTCTAAGGATAACATTCCACAGCTTTACGATTGATCTTTTATATTGTAGCATATGGCACATCCGGCATCCCAGATATTGAGCCAGCATTTATTTTTCGGGTGCCTGAATAGCGCGTATCAGAAGCTTCAAACTTAGTTTGCTGCATTGGTTTGCGCCAGCATTCCTGTGACATTTCTAACGTTCAAAACTCTTCAAAATTCAAAATGATCTTTTGCAACTCAGGACCATTATTGACTTTTTTTTAAGTCTTTAATTTTTTGATATTCGCGCAGTTTAGCAAAAGCATTTTCAATTTTGTGGTATTAAATTTTCACATAGCGACAACAGATTGAAATTTTCATAACAAATCACGATCATAACTTTTACAAGCAACGATAACTAATAGCTCGAAGCATTGAATTCTCTTATTTATTGGCAACTAAACAGGACTTTAGCAGCAGTTTAGAAAATCTGCCATAATGCACCTTCCCACAACTTTTATGTAAATGTTAGACATATATAAATGTAACTACTAAAAAACATTTTTGTGTTTATTTAATGTTCATTGAATGTTAATCAATAACGTAAAATGTTGCTTTATATATTTTTATGCTTATTGTATTGCCCGTAATCAGTCTGCAGCGCCACTTTTGTCCCTGGTGCTGAAATTGTAAACCATATTTTTCTTCATAAATCGATTCCCGATTGTCTTAAAAGCATGTATACTAAATAGTTTTGCGTTTTCTCAAATACATTTTTTATAATTCTGCCCTAAAGAACTATAGATTATTTGTGAAAAACCTTTATATTTTTATGTAATATTTTTAAACATAAGAAAAAATAAAACATTCCAACCATATACATATCATCCATTAAAATCATATATAAACTTCTATGTCGTGGCCATCACAAAACGTTTTTTAGTATAAATCAAATACTAGTACGCCATCAAAATTAAATGACAATTTATTAGTTATCGCGGAAATCAGAATAAACACAGCATAAAAGCTGCACGATTGTTAGGCGATTTACAATTAAACATAATCAGCGCTTACTTATCTTGAGGTCTAACAAAATATGAAGTTTGAGGAAATTCTGTGCATTAGTTCTTGTGATATAACTACTGAGAAAATCATGAAAAATGCAGCATTTTAGCACCACCTGTTGGGGGATGTACACCAAAACCTAATAAGCAAAATTTTATGTCAAGGTCTAACAGAATATGAAGTTTAATAAATTTACGTGTATTAGTTCTTGAGATAGAGCTTCCGCAATATCTGTCTTGCATTTAGACACACAAACACACACACACAAACAGTCTCACAAACAAACATTTACTAAATACAGTCAAATAGTTTTCTGACCTTCTAAACGCATAAACCCGTCGAAAACATGGAGTCGATATTTTTTCACGAATCCAATACTTTCTTCTTGTAAAGATAGAAGAAAGTAAAAAAAGAATGAAAGACTTTTATATTGGAATTTATGTATATTTAATAGATACTACTGTTTATAAAATAAATTTTAAAAAGATTAATCACGCATTAAATAAACGGAGAATGGTGATCTTTTACGTGAAGTTCGTTTTTTAATGCTATAATATAAATACTTGATACTGTTTATTTTAAAAGAAAGCCATTTAAAATGTATATCTAAAAGTCTTGAAAAGATACGAATTCAGTAATAATATATGAGAGAAACAGAAATAAAGTGGTGAATAATTCTTCTAACTTCCGTAGGTAAAATAATTCAAAGTTTTTTTTTTTTTTTTTGCTTTCTCGTAGTTAAAGTTGCATGTGTTTCCTTAATACTTAATTTTTAAATATTTTATGAGTTTCAACATTCTTTTTGAAATTTAAATTGCTTAGCAAGTTACATTTATATTACAAATTAAACACGTGAAAAATATCTGCGAAAAAACATATTTTCTTCATTAAATATTCATGAAATTTACTTGCATTTTGTATAACAAAAATGGTGTTACTTTTATCATTAATTCCCATGAAAACTTTATGAATTTTTTAGCGTTCCCAATGAAAATGTTTAATATTCATAGGAAACCACCAGTGGATTCTAGCTAGTTAAATAAAAAAAAAGTGCAATAAATAATAATTGATTTTTTCAAGCATGAACGAAGAAACTTAAAAGTAAATTTTATAGAAACTAGTATGTATGTTAATGGCATTTTATAAAAGAGAAAATGAAATTAAAATAAAATAAAATATAAAATGCCAAACTGGTGTAATTTATTTGTGTTTCGATGGGCAAGCTTAATGAAAATGTCAATTTTTTTATTTCAAAAAACGTATTTTTCTACACTTATGCATAAATAAAATCTGAAGATGAAGCAGAAATTTAATAGTAGAGCCCAAAACCGAAATGCTTTTTGAGCAGGAATGTACACTGTAAAAAATTACAAATGTTTTTTTAATCTACGAAAATATAATACAATCACGAATAAATCCCTAATATAAACTCATCCTTTTTAACTATGATTCTGAAAAGTGTTTCTTTATCTTTAGAAACCTTAGACATCAATGGCATTTCGAGATTTGAAGAATCATTTATAAAAACAAAATTTCTCTTGCTGCCCGTAATTTTCCGAAACATTTACGAGTAGTTTTCAAAGTGTGTTAATGAGTTTTCTAAGCCCGGGATATAGTTTTTTCCGATGCTATCAATTCTCAAGTAAACATTTTAATGTTCAACAAATATGTTTAACAGACACACATGAAAAATTAACAGTGTTAACATTAACTATAAAATTAATATTATTTATTTACTCTTTCATGTACAGGGTGATTTTTTTTTAAGTTGTGAAAGTAAAACACTATAACAAAAGAACCACTGATCCAAATGACCTAAAATTTCACCAGTATGCTCCCAAAGCAATGGGCATTTTTTAGGCATGATTTAAAAAACTTAAAATCGTACCAACAGATGGCGCTGTGAGGTAGCAGAAACAAAGAATATCATCTGTGGGAGGAAAACAATGGACGGTAGTTTGAGAAACCATCTTCCGTAGAACCTCTGTCGTCATTGGACCTTTTCTTAAATTCTTAATTGTCCTAAATCTCCTAAGAGCAGTTGCTGCGCTGTCATTATTCTGATAATACAGTTTCACTAACAACGCACGGTCCGTCAATGGCGCAGTCATTGCGAGGATTTCCGTAGAATAATGAACACGAGATGTGCGTACTTCACATTTTTATCGCCAATGTGTGTGTGCCGGGCGCAAGTTCGTCTCCCGACTTCACTGCATGTACAGCGCCATCTGTCGGTGAGATTTAATTTTTTTAACCACGCCTAAAAAATCCCGTTGCTTTGGGAGCATACTGGTGAAATTTTAGGTCATTTGGATCAGTGGTTCTTTTGTTATAGGGTTTTACTTTCACAACTTAAAAAAAAATCACCCTGTATAAATTAACTTATGCAGCTGAAAACGTTTACTTGAGAGTTGATGACATTGGAAAAACAGGTATTCCAGGCGGAGGAAACTGATTAATACACTATAAAAACTATTCGGAAACGTTTCTGAAAAATACTTTGCTTTTATAAATAATTCTTTAACT
This sequence comes from Maratus michaelseni, assembly GCA_963931845.1. Classification (NCBI taxonomy): domain Eukaryota; kingdom Metazoa; phylum Arthropoda; class Arachnida; order Araneae; family Salticidae; genus Maratus; species Maratus michaelseni. Next base: position 299,393,265 of record OZ007588.1, read on the forward strand.
TTAGGAAATGTATTGGTTTCTGGGGGTTCAAAATACAATGGAATACGGTTTTCGGAAATTTGGATAACTCAGAAGATTGTATAATATTTTCGTTCGTGGTTATAGTATGTTTTCATAAAATAAGAAACATTGGTCATTTTTTACAGTATATGGACGAAAGCGACACGCAAGGAACAAGCCATTTTCTACATTGCTGTTTCCTTTGAAAGAATATTTTGAAAATGACGAGAACTTAGAGATGCATCTAGTGAGTATGATCAATGGTAACACACAATAAGTATTTAATTATTGTAACCTTATTAGATGTTAAAATTGTCACTCTCTTATTTCTGAACGCGTTTTTACATGATTAATAATGTTTGCGAACACTTATTTAAGTATGTCATGTTATTGCATGATCATTGCGAAATTGGCTGCATTATTATGTTAACTTTTAGGTCGAATAGAAAACAATGTTCACCAGACTTCTAAAAAAAACAGTATACTCACTACTTTAAATGTTTTAGTCTATTAGAAAAGTACTAGGGGGGGGAGTGGGGGGGTTCGGAGGTCTTTTCTAGAATTCTGCTCTAATCTATATTACGAGTTTTGTTATCAATAGATTTAACAGCTAATTTCTTTAAAAAATTGAACCAGTAAGATGAAAAAATATTTCATTACAACGGAAACAATTTCCATTTACTATACGTTAGTATTATATTTTAAAAGGGCTTAGTACTTGCTAAATTTCTACGTTGTGCCCCAATAATATTTACTGGTAAGCTGCAAAAAATTGTGCGACTATTAAAAATCGTTTGCCGGCCTCTAACGGTTCATCTATATTAATGAAATAAATATATTTGTCTATGTGTGTGTATTTTTGTTGACAAAGACTAAGAAAATCTATCGCACGTAGAGGTCTGAAAATGTACATAAGTGTGGACGAAGACAAGTTCGAATGCACCTAAAGCTAATATTATTCATTTTTTATACTTAGTCGAGATACTAATTAAAATACATAATGAACGCGCTTCAATTTTTGACAGTTCGCCGTCGTTTGATAGCTTACGCACTTGTCCGGCAAAGATAAAAAGCAGACGACGATAAAAGATTTTAAGCAGACGAAGATAAAAAGATTCTGTTTTTCTGGATTTTGAAATCGTAAGTCACCTTGTCCCTATGAAGTTTCAGAAAAAAAAGACAAATGCGAACGTTTTGCAATACCTTTCCAGTTTTAAAGGTATCTTTTGTTTGAAAAACATTTACTATTTAAAAGATCATTATTTTCTAAAGGTCAACTTCATATTCGTTTTAATATTTTTCATTTTATTCTACAGTTGTATGATTCCATTACCGTTTCACGGATTGATACATAATTTTGCATTTAAAAGAATAGTGACATAATGAGCGAGGGTAATATCTTCTCGCCGTGCTAGAAATATCATAATTTACAATCTCCACAACTAACTCACCGGTTTCGGTGGGTTTTTTAAATCAATTTTGTTTCTTTAAAGACAAGACAATAACAATAGGTTACATGAAGATAATTAACATTAGATAACACTGTTTTTTTTTAGGTTATTCTCAAGCATTTTGGCCAGAATTCAAAATGTAATGCATATTACTGTCAGTAATCCAATCGGCAACACTATAACGGCGACATCTTAGTTAATTACGAAAAAAAAATCACAAATATAAACCATACAAATATGAGCGTGTGCATTGTTGAAGGTATTGGAGTAACATACACTAGATTCCTTTGGATAGATTTTCATGTCAAAATTAAATATCATCGGGGGTGTATAAGTCGGGGATGTACTCTGCCGAAAGCAGTATAGCCCCAAATCGAAGTTCTAGTACCATGGTTCGTATAGATTTTCGTTAGAAAATATATTATAAAGAAATTCTATGCTTTCAAAGGCATTGGGGGCCGCGACAGTAAATACATTCCGCAGAAACATTTATGGATTCAGCACTTATTGTAGGCATATTTAAACTTATTATACCGGCCATGGGCAACACCTGGTGTCAGATAGTATGAATATAATTTTTTCAACACTTGATTGTATCAGTTTTAACATATTATCTCGGCAAATACCGTCATGCGCTTTCTGGAAGCATTACAAAATTTTGTTCCGGTGACAAATAATTAGATATTACGAGGTTGGGATACAGTTTAGTTTAATTTATTACATTGAGCAACAACTATTTACCTGTCAAGAGCCAAGAGCCAATATTTCTGCTAATTCAGATCAATTTCGTCTTTAATTAGGTGTTCTTCTTTTGTTTGCTATTGTTTAAAGTAGTTAGTTTTAAAATAGTTCTATTCTTCTTAAATGTACCTGAGCTATTTAATCGTACCTGATGAAATGTATCTAAATAAGGGTTGATAATATTTATAAAGAGAAACAATTTTACATAGGAAACCAGGGTCAAAATATACTTATTTAATGAGAAATACAAGAAACATAACTACTAGAATTCCATTTTTTAAAAATAAATAAACCCATTTTAAAAACAGATATCACACAAAGTATCAATTAGAAATTACATACATTTTGTTTTTTTAAATTCTGATTCAAAATATGCTTACTTTTTTGAAAAATATCTGACTGTTGTCATCTATGTAAGTGTCTCATATTAATCCGTACCTGGATTTTCGTTCATAGCTGTCACAATAAAAAATACGAAAGATATGTTAACGATAATTTTGGTAAACGACTTTCGATATTAACACTAAACCTTCAACAGAGTAATTTATTTGTTTAAAATGTCAGTGTATGAAATGTAGCGCAGGAACGGCACTATAATTTGGTCCGTGACTCCGTGTTACACTTTCATAATTTTGAAACGTCCATCTCAGGTTTGTTTCCACGTGCGTAACGGTAATTTTGCTGCTGCCAATCATTCGACATTTTTTTGCCAAACATGGTTTGAACTAGACAATTTATTTTAGAAATTGTGCCTTGTTCTTAAGTGGTAAATATTTGATTTCATATATTAACAAGCCAACCTGCCGGCGTTGCTCAGACGCGAGGAAAAACCTTAAGTCAGAGCTGAATGATATCATATTAAAAAAAGAAATCCAAATGAACCTAATATTGGAACCAGCAACGTACACCTTCTAATTTTTATGGTATTATATTTTTGAACTAATATCCACCCAAAAGAACCGACAGATGGTTGTTCCCTGACTCCGAGAGTTCACACTTGGTGCACTACGCGAGCTTCGGTCTGTTTTAATTTAAATTTTTTAAACGAAAATCTTTCAAAACGAACCTAATGCAGTTGGTCTCAATGCCTTCGGCAGCGTACACTCTCGAATTTGTATGATTTTATAATTTTAAACAAAAATGTATCTTAGCGTTGTCTAAACGTCAGCTAGACGAACCTAGATCTGGAGTATGAATTACCCTCCCCTCCACATCTAGGAGACTAACCCCATCCCCCCCCCCGGTTGGGAAAATTCGGTTGCCGCTCTTTACTTAATTTTATAGATTTAAAAACATTTGTCGATTTTTTAAAAGCATGGCATTTTACATTTTTTATGTATTCAGAGATTATTTAGAAACACAGTAAACAGAAAGTGCGTCTAAAGCTTTCGGTAAATGGCATTAGATTACAAACAAATAAGAAACTAATAATAAACAATATTTAATCACCATTAAAGTAACTTCATATAAACAATAGACTTTCTACAACGTCCGTAGAGCTGTTGGAATCTAGATACGGGGGATTTATTTGTAATCAATAGAAGGGCCTTTGTCACATTCTGTTGGAAGACTTATTCTTCTACATCTGTAATATGTCTTGGTTTGATGTATCCTATGAGGTAGGGAGAAAATTATTCCGTAAGCGTCACATTCAGAGAGTATTGTGGATATTCGAGAACAGTTATGGCGTGCTTAGCCAAGATGTTTCGCACATGAATAGCATTGTGTGAAGGGGTGACGTATACTGTTCCATACACTAAAATGAATATGACATGACATTCTGTCAACATTTCCCTGAATTCAAGGAAAACTTGACGTTTATGCGTTAATCAAAGAAACTATGGTATGGGTACTCGCACTCACTGAATTGAAATATCTGCAGCAGCCAAATAATTTTTCACTTAGTAATCCATGCTACTTAACGTTTGTTCATGCTTGCACATGCGCGCGTTTTATCCAACCTTACTTCATTTAAATAGATACACTGACGTCGGTTTTAACTCACCTTCTATAAAAGACACATTATATTATTTTTCGCTGTAATTTTTATAATGTAATAAAACTATTATGTTCGATTGAAATTATTAAAAAAACCCTTATTTTACTTTTTTGCATCATTTGTAAATTGCAGTCTGCATTTAAAGTTTTTAAAATTTTAATGCAACTCTCTACTCTTGCATCGTTTAACATTTTTGCAAGAAAAAGAAAATATTATCTTTAGTTGGAGGAATTTTGGCTTATAGGCTAAACTACACAACACGTTAATAAATATAAGAATGAAATTAAAATTAATGTATTAAAATATATTCACAAAATTCATAAACAACATAATATCTATTAAAAAGTATCTAAAGATCTTCACAAGATGTTTCAAGTGTTTTTAAATAATTCATCATTTAGGGACAACTTTATCATAACATTATCAGCTAAAATATGCCGAACATGTAAATCCTATGTTACAAAATGAATATATTACGAGCTATAACAAAGCCATAACTCACGCAACATCCATCATTGTGCTTTCATTCATATTAATGAAGAAGCTTTAAATATCACTTAAAACATCATTTGTCATCTTCAAGTTAAAGACTACTTACGAAAAAAAAATACACTTAGTTTATAAGAATAAAAATAATTGCAGAAATAAAAAAAAAATATGTTTTTTCTAAAAGGATTAATAGATTAAAAAATTACTACTAATGTGATGAATATTTCAGATTACATTTCTGTTTCTATTTCGTTTATGTACTTACAAAATTGAAATAGAATTCCTTTTATTTTACAACAAAATGCAAATGAAGTATTTTTTCTCATATCTCCGAAATGCAGGAACAATTAGTTAAGAATTTCTCTAGCTTTTTGACAAAACATAAAAATTGAAATTATCTTGTTACTTTTCACCATAAAATGTACTAAAGGATATATTTTAAATATAGGGAATTTTATTTCCATTTTACGATACGACAGAATAATAAAAATAAAAGAAAGTTGTAAAAGAAAAACTTCACTTCAGACAGAATTTTTCTCAAAATCATGTTTATAGTTAACATGTAACTGACTTTCCTTTGTTTTGTATCCTAAGCTTACAAATAATATGACTCCAAAAATCACCGGATAATTTTTATTTTTAACGTTTTGTCAAAAATGTAGAGAAATACTCAACACATTCACCTGGAACTTCAGGAATATAAAGAACGTGTTAAACAACATATTTTTCAAGGGAGGTTTAGACACAAAAGCAATTAGCAAACCAACAACAAATTGAAAAATAAGAATAATATTTTTAATCAACCTGTAAAATAGAATACTTGATACGATAAATATAGCTGTAGAACATGGCTATGTGGGACATCAACAACATGTGAGCTCATTTGTGAACAGTACGTATATTCATGGATAAATAAAGTTTTCTTTAAAAAAAATTTTGAAAAATGTCCGCATGTTTTTTTGTTAATAGCATGAAGGATTTTTAACCAAATTTAATTCCAATTTTCGAAAACTTGGCACAGTGCAGAAAAAACAATATAATGATTATAGACATATTAAATATTTAATACAACATGAGGAATTGCATGAAATAATTTTAAACTGCGCAAAAACCGATAGCAAAAAGTAAGTAATCGGCGACATAGGGAGTTGAATTTCAGTTGCTTTCTAAAAATAGGTGGACGATAAGGTACACACAAACTTTCTCTAGTATTTCTCGAGATGGTTGACTAAAATTCTGAAATAGAATGTGCCTGGTGTCTTTTGTCCTCTAGTATATGTTGGAAAAAAATTCCAGAGTTTTGTGAATTAAAAGAAAATATATAGCTGGTCGTATAACATGAAATTATGTGTTGTAAGAATTTATAGCAAATGTATAGTTTTTTAATAAAAAACTATATCACGAATGAATTTTTATTAAGTATTGTTATTCAAAGGAAAACAAATTCATTGTCTTGAAATAACTTTCTAAGCTAAACCAAATCGAGAAAAAATTAATGTACTAAAGATACATTCTATATGCATAAAGTGAACAAATAATTTTTTCTCAAGAATAAAAAAATATATAATTTGACAAGGATTTGGAAATTTAAAATTTATTGATTATTTTTATATTAATCGCATTCATTAAATGCAAATCCAACACATTAATATTTTATTATATTAAAACCTGAAATTATTTCTTTGACATTAAACGACATATTTTTGCTACGCAAGTCACTTTTTTCATGCTTTGAAAGTTTCGATTTTTTTAAACGGCGCTTGGATGTTTGCACTATAAATATAATCACATTATATAACAATTCATGGCTGTACCAAAAAAAAAATGATGAAAATATTTTTGTTTTAACCGAGTCGGGTTAAATACGTTTATAATAAAGGTGATTTAAAAGTATTAAAGTATTGGTTCATTTATATACTATATATAGTACATTTATCTATATACATGGTACATTTTTATATATACATTTATATACTGTATCTGTTAATAGAGAACAGGAACACACGACAAAAAACAATAATTACATTCTACTTTAATAGAAAACAAGAAACAAGGGCTTTACGCTGTCACAAAAAAGAGATAGCAAAACACAATAGTACTGATATGCCCCACATTTTCGATGACAGCTTTTTTACTGTCAATTATACATTATTTGGTAAACACTAGTATCTTACCTTCGTAAGTTGAAGTCAGTCATATTCCCTATCGTATACGCAGAATATCAATGAAGTAAAATGAGGAAAAAAATACAAAGTCATTTCAGATGCAATCATCTTTAAGCCACAGTCCATATATAAAAATTGGACCGATGAGTAATATAAATTTAGTCAATTCAATCATTAGTTAATGTCAAAATCAAGACTAGCAACAAAAATAATGAAATGTTGCATTAAAATATGCATGTCTTTCCCCATATTTACGTGTTAGATACTTTATTTCCCTGTACCTTTGCGTGGTTTATTTCAAGGACATTGAAAAATGTCATGGCGGAAAGAAGTTGTTTTATTTATCTATCGCTTAAATAAACAGCAATCATTCCTTTCATTAACATTCATTTCGCGTACACTTCAGTTTCAGTAGCATTACATCATACAGAATCACTACAATTATCGGACAATGCTATCTGCAAATTCCTTCATGTCCATTTCAATCCTGGCTTCACCCTCGTATTCTTCGAAGTTGCTATTGGAACCATTTTCACTGCAATGAGTTCCCTATTTATTTGTGTGTATGCACTGTAAAAAATGACAAATGTGTCTTATTTTATGAAAATATGCTATAACCACGAACGAAAACATAATATAATCTTCTGAGTTATTCGAAATTTCAAATAGCATGTTACATTGTCTCTTGAATCCCCAGAAACGAATACATTTTCAAAATTTAAAGAATAATTTATAAAAACAAAATATTTTTAGCTGCCCGAATTTTTCAGAAACGTTTCCGAAGGGATTTTATAGTGTATTAATTAGTGTCCTCAGCCTGGAATACCTGTTTTTCGAATGCTATCAATTCTCAAGTAAACATTTTCATGCTAAAAAAAAATGTTTAACAGACAAACATGCAAAATGAACAGCGTTAACAATAACATTAAAATTAAGATTATTTATTTACTCTTTCATATATAAATTAACTTATGTGGCTGAAAACATGTACTTGAGAATGGATAACATTCGAAAAACAGGTATTCCAGCCTGAGGACACTAATTAATACACTATAAAAACCCTTCGGAAACGTTTCTGAAAAATTCGGGCAGCTAAAAATAATTTATTTTTATAAATTATTCTTTAAATTTTGAAAATGTATTCGTTTCTGAGGATTCAAAAGACAATGTAGCATGTTATTTGAAATTTTGGATAACTCAGAAGATTCTATGATATTTTCGTTCGTGGTTATAGCATATTTTCATAAAATAAGAAACATTGGTCATTTTTTACAGTGTGTGTGTATGTTAAACTATATGTACCAGTATTTAATCTATGATATTTCATAATGTCATTTTCTTCGAACTACCTATTTTTACAGACATTATTATTTTTTTTTCTAGCCAGATTAAACAATAAATCCCAATTACAATAGATTTCAATAATGTTGAAAAATTAGCCAATATCAATAATTTAAACTACGCATTACAGAGAGAAGCAATAGAAATATACACATCAAATTCAGAAACTTGCGATGAGATGTCCACGCCAAAATTGATACCATATGGCGCCAGATGTTGTTGTGAAAAGGCAGAATGGAAGTTTCAAACAAATCGATTGACAGAGCAGAAAAGCATAACATCAGTATTGAGGATGCGTGGGACAACAGGTGAAAATATTTTACTTTTGTGAAACTTTTAACATATGACTGGTTTTATGTGATTTTAGAGATGTTTTTAAGACTTTCGAAAAATGTACAATGCCTAAATATATGTTTAAAAAATAAAATAATGTCTGTAAAAATAGGTAGTTCGGAGAATTATTATATGTACCAGTAAGAATAGCTAATAAAATAGTTATTTTATTTTATTACTCACTAATATGAATTTCAGCGTAAAACATATCCAGAAATATAATTTTATAATACACTTCTGAGATTTCGACATTTTGTTTATTAAAATATTAGATTAAATACAGCAATATATTAAAGCTATGTAATGAAAAAAGTAAAAATGTAAATGGTTATATTAAATAACCTTTTATAACAACCGTGTTCTAAATTCCAAATTTTATGAATTTAAATTTTTCAAATTGGCTATTTCATTTAAAATGAAATTTGTTAGAATAAGAGACGCAAAATTTATCTCATTAATCTTTTCATATCTTATCTTTCAGTTTATCATTAAGTACTAATGAAATGCGAATGAATGCAGTTATCCACTTCCAAGAACTTCTTAGAAAATCTTGCGATGAAACGAATTTCCAATTTAAATTAATGCATTTTCGCATTAAAGCAAAGTAATAGTAATCCTGTATTAATTGAAAACACAGTGATTCTTATGTTACAAATTTCGCTTAATTATTTAAATTGCAGAAAACTAGGTTAATATAAGTAGCCAATTAAATGTTTTATTAAATTTTATAAATACAAATTTACCTTCAATAAAAGGGGATATTTTCGAATTTTCTGTAACGGTTTAAAAATAACTTACTGTTTATTTTATATTGCTAATTAATTTAAATGCTAAAACTTCCTGTCTTGTATATTAAATGAAGTACTAATCTCTTAATATATTTAAGTAAGTGAAATCTCAATAAATTCATAATTTCTTTCAAAGGGAAATTTTATTTATTATAAGGAAAACAAAATTAATTAATGGAATAAAAAGATAAAATACTTTATTCTCTTAAATTTCATTTTTTTAATATAATATATTAAAATTGCAGTTTTATAGACCAATGAATTTAATCAGAATATTCCATTTCTACTACAGGTCTGTGAGAAATCTAAACATTATTTAAATTTGTTAAAATTTCAATTTTATTTATTGCAATAAAAAATAAAAATTACTGAGAGCATAATAAGATACAGTCTGTCACAAACTTTTAGACACAACTAGAAAACACCCTTTATTAAATAACAATACAGTCTGACTCAAAATTTAAGGCACACACAAAAATATGATAATAAAATTCAAAGAGAAATATGTGGAATACTGTCACGATAACTATTCAAATTTTATGGAAATGAATATAGTAAAGATATTACAATAATTAAATCGCCAATAGTTATTTAAAAATGAATCTTTTTAAATTTTTATTAAAAAACCACTGTCTCAAACGTTTAGTCACATTCTACAAGTGTTAACAAATACCGTATTTGTTTCAACCGATCAACTGGTTTCTCTGAGCAGTATAACAACAAATATTCAAATATTCCTTAGTTATTTAAGATGCCGAAAGCTACAAATTTAACAAAAGAATAATTTTAATATTTTCAAGTTGAAATAGTAAGGTATATTTTCAATTTATAAATATTTTCAGGTATATTTTCAATTAAGGTATGTTAAACCTTTATTGAAATTCCTAGAATAGTAAAAGTTAAAATATGAAGAATATATTAAGTATGTGTTACAAATAACAATTTCAAGTAAAAACCAAGAGCGGGCGTCCACACGCAACAGGTTTCCAGAATCACAAGTTTTTAGAATTTTCAAAATTGGAAAATTAGTGTCAAAAATAAATATGCCCTTAAGACAAATTAAAAACAATATCGATGTCAATGTCTCCAACGACACAATATATATAAGTTTTTTTTATATAGGTCTTCAAAACGCCAAAATGCACGCCATAAACTTGACAGAATGGACTGGGCTAAAAAGTGTAGGTTGTACGGGAACGCACGGTCATTTGACGGCCTTTTATTCATTCAGGGAAATAAATTAAGTATGGATTGTCCTGATGGGAGGAATTGCTACCCATTACTTCAGGTATGACCTCAGGAAACAGCCGCGTAGTTTCTTCATTAGACGACACGGCGGCGGTAAATCTTTGATGCTGTGGAGAGCAATTTGCTTTAATGGCCAAATCTCCCAGGGACTCTCCATGGGACAGAAAATTCTACAAAGTATCAATAGATTTCTTAGCAACATCTACTTCCATTTAATGACATTTTAGGGGGTTCAGAGTAAATATTTCTGCATGACAATGTATCAATCCACAATTCACATTGTGCAAAATAGTAGCTTGCCTTGGCTTAAAAATGTAGGTTGTACGGGAACGCATGGTCAATCCTTTTATTCATTCAGGGAAATAAATTAAATATGGATTGTCCTGATGGGAGGAATTGCTACCCATTACTACAGGTATGACCTCAGGAAACAGCCGCGTAGTTTCTTCATTAGACGACACGGCGGCGGTAAATCTTTGATGCTTTGGAGAGCAATTTGCTTCAATGGCCAAATCTCCCAGGGACTCTCCATGGGACAGAAAATTCTACAAAGTATCAATAGATTTCTGAGCAACATACTTCCATTTAATGACATTTTAGGGGGTTCAGAGTAAATATTTCTGCACGACAATGTATCAATCCACAATTCACATTGTACAAAACAGTAGCTTGCCACGCAAAATTTAAAGGTTTTAGATTGGCCATATTTATGTCTAGACAAATATTTAATTGAAGCTATTTGGGCTATCCTAACACAAGAATGAAAATAATTATGACTCTACTAATGAACTAATGAAAGTAATTGAAACAGCATAGTATTCATTGGCACAAATAATATTTCAAAGACTAATTGATTCAAGATAATTATTTGAAGTTATCTCAAACCAGGAAACTACTATTAATAGTTAGAATCATGTAAAAGCGTTAAATAATTTGTTTTTAAGTGAGCTTAAACCTTTGAGATACTATACAGTTACATTTTTTTATGAGTTTTTATTAAAGTTATACTAATGTTCTGATTTATTCATTTTATTAAGATATTATGATTTACTTGAATATTTTTACATAATCTAAAATCTAAATTATGCGCTTTTGTTTAATTATGCGTTTAATTATGCATTGTTAATTAATAATCGACACTTGGTTTTGACCAAACTTTTGAGACCGACAGTATAAAATGGAACAAAATAATATTATTTAATTATTAGGTACTGTAAAAGTATATAATTAAATTATATAATTAAATGAAAATGAATATATAAAAAAAATATCATAAATTAATAAAAATCAAAGAAGTTTGTAACATAAATAGTCTCAAAAGTTTACGGACAATGAAAAAAATGCATCATTTAGCGTTCAACAGAAGTAATACTCAAAACTCTAATGGTAACACGATACCACACACACAGACTCATCAACAAATTCACAAACTAATATAAACATGCAATAAACAGACATCATAAAAATAATTCAGATAAACCTACATAACAGTGGATGCGCAACAAAATAATTAGAGGAACACATAAGAACAAACACAAAAAGAAAGAAATCTGCAATTAATCTGCAATAAACACAGACACAAATCCCATAATAATTTTCAAAAAAGAGTACGTAACAGCAATAACAATAGAAAATAGCATACAAACAATCACGATAATAAATGCCTACGCACCACCCCTCAGCATATTTCGAAAGTGATTCAAGAGGTCGTAGACACATTGAAAATAAACAAAGGAGATTTTATGCTTGTGAAGGACTATAATGCACATTCCCAAACATGAAGTTATAAAGAATTTGACAACAGGGGGCAACATCTTACAGACTTTCTCCTCTTGAATTCATTATTCGTACAGAACACACCACGGGCTTCACCTTCATTCAGTACAATTAGAAACAAGGAAGCACTCTTGGATTCGAAAATCCAATCATTTGGGACAGTTAAATTAGAGGACAATATTAAACACTGGGAGATCAGCGACGACGAGTCCCATAGCGATCACAAATTCATAAGGTTCAACATAAAATACGGCAATAAAAGTTACCACACTCACAGACTTGCGAAAAAAGATGGTGAACGCATAATCTTCTACAAAATTATAAAACAAATCAGAAATAAATAATTTAAAGAACTTAAAAAAGTAACGCATATTGATCAACTGAACAACATTACTCTAAGATTACAAAACGAGTACAGCAATAGCCTCTGAATGTTACAAGCAAAGAAAAACACCGGACATAAAAGCCGCACAGATACAAAATTGGACCACAGAAATTAAAATAGCCAGAAACAGGTTATGGCATGCAGGAACGGATGCAAAGAACAAAAATACAATGAACTAAAACACAAGCAACATCTTACAATATAAAAAAGAAAGGTTAAAGAGAACATGGAAGAAATACTGTGAGGAGGTAACAAACACATATGTACCACAGTACAAATTAACGGAAAGTAAAGCAACAAAGACATCGAGATTAGTAGACATCCTTCCAAACAACCAACCGGTTACAATAAAAACACATTAAACTACTTCCTTAGTAACCGTTATTTAACAGGCCCAAACACAGCAATCAAACTCATGACAGATCATCCATGTTCAAAGATACCAGCCAGCTAGTCATACCAAACCATAACTCAATAGAATAATCAGAAAAATCCAGCTGAACAAATCCCCAGGCTTTGATTTCATCGATTATAATCTAGTAAAAAGAATACACGAAGCAACACCACAACTACTCTTAAAGCTCTTTAAAACGTGTCTCATCTACAATTACTTTTCTGAATAATTCAAAGTAGGTACAATGGTTCTATTCCACAAGGCGGTAAAAGACTCCAGGATCCAGAAAACAACAGACCAATCTGCCTTCTCCTGGGATTCAGCTAAATATTATACCGTGTAATCTGCGACAAACAATATGGTTTTAAACGGGGAAAATCTACGGAGCATGAACTTAGTAATCTAATTAAAACATTACAAAAAGACAAACAAGACAAACTTCAGGCACTGGTAATAACAATGGACATAAAAGGGGCCTTCGACAACATCAGATGGCCTATTTTATCAAAAATCCTTAAGTTTCCTGCCAAACATAATTAATAAACTGGATAATAACCTTTCTAGAAAACCGATACATGAACTTAGAAGAAAACGGAATTAAAATTAACAAACAACCATTGGGCGACTTCCCACCAGGCACCGCCTAGGACTGTTACTGGAACATTCAAACATATATAACAATGACAGATGCCGAGTTGGGATATCTTTCCTTGTAGCTCCGTTTTAGAGCCTCGGAGCGCTATTCTTCTGTCCCGGGTTCGATTCCCGGATTGGGACATTTTTCACTCTGTCAACTTAACGTTCAATTTAGCAGTGAAATTTCCACTTCTTTGTTACTCGTTAATTTCGGACGAATTTCACTCATGAAAAATTAAATGAATAATTAATTGGAATTTACTTGACAGAACTACTGCTCCGGAACAGAATACAACGCATACACGCAATTTACCAACAGCATACTCATATGAAATAAAGGGAATAAAATATAAGGACTGACAATTACAAAGGAAATAACAAATTAAGCACCTAGGATTAATCTTACACAAAAAATTAATCTAACTACCACACTGCCAAAACAAAACAACAAAGGTTAGAAAGTAATTTAGGTTGAAAGGACAAATCGTCTGAAGGGGTTGGGGAAGCAAACCATACAGTATTAAAATCTGGTATAGAATGTTATTAGAGAAAACGTAACCTACGCAGCCCCATTTGGAGACACACATTGAACAGGCGCAGCAAGGAGGTGTTAACTAGCTACCACAGCCACTATGCGTTGACCATAGTAAAGCCATTCAGAGCCCCCCAAACAGCGGCTCTTTCATTACTTGCAGACCTGATTCAAATTCATTCTACAGGTTAAATATGAAGCAGCATATGGGACAATATAAAGCTTATGAGAAATAGTGAATGTACACGGCACTGTATTACATCCTACAGAGTATGGAAAAAATAACTGACAAACGCAATCGAACCAACAATAGGGCACAACGTAAGGGGCATAGTGACATACACGGATTGCTCGAAATTGAAGTCCGGTGCTACGGGATCCGCTTACGTATCATTCAAAAACGAGATGAAAATAAAAACATGGTTGGTGCCACTCAGACAGTGCACTCAACAGCGTATTTTAACCATTTCCGGCACAGTGGTCCCCCTCCGGGCACACCTAATTTTAATTCCAAACTTGCATACGGCACCAAGAATATTTTAATAAAACTTTGTTTCTATAATGAAAGCTTAAAATAAGGAGTTCATATTTTCTAAAAAAGTCCTTTGTAAATTCCGTTGTCAGTCAGAAATCTCTCATTTTATGAACAGACTTTGTCTGTGCCGGAAAGGGTTAAGCCAAACTACTATCTTATTTACACACAAGGCAACAGCACAGGAAAGGAATACAGAACCCGCTCGGACGGCGTCAGCCATTCCGGCACTAAAACCATTCAATATTAAAGAACTTATTAACAGAATACGAAATACAATAAAATACTCAAAGAATAAATTCAGACTCAGTAGGGTAAAAACACACGTGGGCATCCAAGGAAACGAAGATGCCGACGAATTAGCCAATCAAGCAGCTGAAAATGAAGTTAAAATAATTCCATGGCATCTAGAAAGGCCAATATCAAGCCTAAAAAACAGAACCCCCTGATCGCTGAGCAAAAGGGTAAAACTGTAATGTTGTTTTCTATGTAATTTTTTAAATGCTTAAAAAAGATGATTTTTCCAAAATGATGTAATAAAGCGTAATTGCCTACATGAATATAGTCCTTGAGAGTACTAATAATTTCTCAATTTTTAAAAACTGTATTATATTAATAGAATTGTATTAATTTAAATAATACTTCTATTGCAATGAAACCTACAGCTTAGTGAACAGATATATCAGTTCGCGGCGGCGGTGAGAAGGTTAACACTAGAGCAATGGCATTTCGAGTGAGACTATATGGATACGGACAGGACTACACATAAATATTTCCGAAAGATAAAAACACACAGGCTAAAAAGCTCTAAAAATTTATGACACAAATATACACAGGCCTCAAAAATTTCTGTGGTTCCCAAACTGTTTACATCATATTTAAAAATTATCTCTGAACTGACTTCATGCAGATTCACATTTGCTTGTATATGCTTGCACAATATGCTTGTACGCCAAGCTTGTACTAAAAATCAGGTTATAATATAATGTATCAGTACTAAGATATCAAAAAAATTTTCTTTTATGAACCGAAACGAATTTCATTTTATATATGCTGCCATTTACTTGCTCTTCCGATAGGGGAAAAACACTCTTTTTTAACGATGAACAATTTAAAGAACAACCACATGTAATGATGTTTTCGAAATTGCATTAAGTACTTCTTATGTTTATATGGTTTTAAAATTTCAAATCAATTATACCCAATTCCCTCTAAACATTTCTACTTATACAATGGTGAACAAAAAAAAAAAAAAATGATTCAGACAAAAATAAAAAATGTGTAGTGACAACGCAATATTTTGTTTCACTAAAATTAATTTAATTGCTTCAAAACAAGGTATGATTTCATTGGACGGCATTATTGCATCTTACATTTGTTACGATATTAATTATTATTCGGTTTCTATAAACAGAGGGCCAAAAGCCAAGATCGGTTAATTGTTGTAGCTTTGTATTAGGTGATAGCATCGCTCAATATGTTCAATTAACACCACGCAAAAGAAGTGTAGCAGGCGCTTTAGCTAAAGAATGAATTTTAAAACGGGTGATCACAAAAGAAAATTTAATCCTCAGCTTACAATTTTGGTAGTGGTTAAATTAAAGATGGTAATATTGGGAGAATTGCCAGATCATGGCGAAAGAAGGTAATTAAAATGTCTGAAGATCCATATCTGAAATAGATGAGTATCCCGAACCGTCATACAAGTGCTGCTGATTTAAAAGTTGAATTTAAGAATTCCAGTTGTGTTAACATAAGTGCACGGACTTTCCAAAAACGGTTTACGAAATGTGGTCTCCATGCCTATCGCTTTAATTAAAAGCTATTATTTTTCAAAATAATGATGCAGAAGAGACGTGCTTGGGAGAAAAAACATACTTCATGTTTGGCTGAGTGGGACTGTGTAATTCTTTTGAATAAATTCAAATTTAAACTACATGGATTGGAGTGTAAGCAGTATTTTAGGAGAAAAATAGTTAATAATATCATCCAGACTGCATATTGTCGGCTTTGAAATTTCCAATGAGCCAAATGATCTAGATAATCATAAACATCAAAGAGGTTGGACGACTAATATTTATTACTGGAACTGTGAATTCATCAGTTTAAACCAATATCTTCAAGGATTGTTTGAAGCCAGTAAATAATTCAAAATAATTTTATAATTGCGAAAAAAATGTATTTTTATACAAGACTACGCACCCTGTCATATGGCGCAATCGGTAAGTAAAATATAACGTATTAATTAATGATTTTGTTGTGTAATTTGCAGGTATTTTTCTGCACAACATAGATATTACAAAAGTAATTTTCTCCATATTTCTGTATTTTGGAGACAGGCCTATCAGAAAAAATCTGGTACTAAAGTTTTGAACTGGCCAGGGAATAGTTCCGATCTTGATCGCATTTGAAATTGTTGGCAAAAAGTAGGTGCTAAAATTTCTTCAAAGAATCCGGCTACGAATATTAAGCTGCACTAAAGCATTATTTGAATTTGGTACTATGTAATTGGCCAAGAATACATTCAGAAGTTAATTTATTAAACATAAAACATAAAAATAAAAGATATCATTTGCACACTTTATCATTTTTTCAAAGGTGATACAGTATTTTTCTCCGACACTGTATATATAATTATTTTTATCAAAATTTTTCAAGGCTGCGACAAAACGATTACAAATAAAAAGTTCTTTTTAGTGCTCCATTTAATAGGCCATATATAAAACCAAAATAAATACATGAGTAAAACTAATGAATAAAACTAGTATTTCCATCGATAACGTGAAATACATTCTTGTTGAAGAGAATAATTTGAGAACGAGGCATGTTTTATCTTGCTCTATAAGAATTTTCTGTGAGATATTCCAATACAAAATACTTCAAAATTAGAATATGATTCAAAACTACATTTAAAATTCTATACATATCTGCCATGCAACTGTGTTGCTCCTAAATTTTATTGAATTGTGTTTTATTTATTATCAATTTTTATATAAATCGTATATTAATGTCTGCATTTGTATTGATAATGAGAAATGAAATCTTGTTGAATAAATTAATTTGAGAATATTTTATATCCTGCTTCATATAATGGTTTCAATGAGATATTTTAGTAGCAAAATACTTCATATTTAGAATTTGGTTCTTTACTACGTTTATCCTTCTATAGATGTCTGTTTTGCAATTGTCTTGCTTCTAAATTTTAAACCTGATATTTTCATTTATTAACATTACATTAACAAAAGGATATTATTTATAATTTAAATAAAGATTTTAATTAAAATGTTTAATTTTAAGTTATATTTCTTAAGTATCTTATTTTATCTAACTGAGACAATCCTAACTTCCTTTGACAATTACCCTTAAGTAACAAAAGAAAGCTTATATACGCTCCATTCATTCGAAATGCTGCCTTTGAAATTTGAATTTCGAAAGTGAATAAACCCGTAAACTCGTTCAATATCAGAAAATAGCAAAGCTTTTTATTTTCCGCATTTGTTTTTATCGAATATCAAAGCAATCATTATTTATGGATAATGCAAATCGTTTTTATATCCATGACCGTAAAATTGTCTAAATACTAAAGATTCATTTATATAAAGATTTCTCAGAAGTGGAAACGCAATGAAATTAGTATATCTCATTATTATTGATAGGAAAGTAATTTAATACAATTAATGCATGTATTAATGAAACAAACGTAATAACTGGAATACATTCAGAACATAGCATTTCAAATGGTTTCAAGAATGTGAAAACTAAAGAATATGTATTACGAGGAATATAACCTTTTAATTAAAAAATCCATAGTTTAAATAAAAGCAATTTAACAGAAAAGTTAGATTTCATTCAAATTTAAGTTGATTTTATTCAAATTTAAGTTGATTTTATTCAAATATTAGATAAGTAAGTACTATGTTAAAGAACTCGTAAATCAAATGATGAATGAATTTATCCTTCATTGATCCTTTACACGTAACATGATATCAAAAGCACGTGAGTAAATGTGCATGATAAAATTTTGCGTCAATATTTAATCAAACGAAATTATACTTCAGGATGTGAATTTTTTACATTTAGAGTATAATAAAATAAATACCGGGTGGTTATACTATAAGTATCTCTATTTGGAGCTGTGAAGGAATAACCGGAATGAAACCAAAATCGGTACACTTACTATTTGAGAAGGGAGAAGAAGAATGGAACAATAAAAAAAAATAATTGCAATAATCGCAGACACATGGCGCTTTTGAGTGTGGAATGCAATGTGTATTATTGTGTACCGTGGAGGTGTCGCAAACCTTAGTGACTTTACCGCATATCACAATATGTGCGAAACATCACTCCTGATGCCTTACATTCCGCACTTGAGCACGTTGTGCACCACCTGGATTGTGTCCTTCAGCATAACGACCACGTGGAACCTGAACATGATCGAACCACGTTCACGGTAACATTTTCCAATAAATTAAGTGTGCCATCGGGTTTGACGCCTTAATTTTTTGTTCTTGTATTACACATTACATTTCACAGTCAGTAGCGCCATCTGTCGGTGATTATTGCAATTATTTTTATTTATTGTTCCATTCTTCTTCCCCCTTCTTGAATAGTAAGTGTACCGATTTTGGTTTCATTCGGATCATTCCTTCGAGCTACAGACAGCTCTAAATAGAGATACTTATATTATAACCACCCGGTATATTTAGATTTTTTTAAGGTTAAATTTAATTTTTATTAGAAATAGTTCATCATCCTAATTCATAAATTAATGTTCTTGTAATTAATGATAAATTGATAAATTAATGTTCTAATCACCTTTCCAAGTAATATCTAATACATATACGCCAATCATAAGACATTTTCAGCAAACATGTTAGTCGATATACTTTTATATAAGTCACACATAATTATGTATACTCTCCATAAAAATGTACGCGCATAATTAAACGATAGGTACAAATAAAAAGCAATTTAAAATTTATATGACAATTTTTACCGTAACATTGAAAATCGATACCTCGGTAATTTTCACACACAAAAAATACAAGCAAAAAGAGTTTAAAAACTCATCATATTCAATAGTAAAAATTTTAAAAATGTTAAAAGAAACAGGTGGTAATTTTTGCACTAAATCCCCAGCAATCAAAAGTAGAACTTTTATTTTATGTTAATACAGGCTTGGTAATGACAGTTCATGCCGCCATTTATATATTCAGTAAGTCTGAACGCAATTATCAAAAAATATCAGTAACAGTGTATTAGAGTTCTTGTTTCGAGTATCGGAAAGTTGCGCGAAAAACTACACGTCTTTTGAAAAAAAGTGCAAAACGTGCTCGATATTGGGTTTATATCTCGGAAATTTGACGGTTATCGGACCATATCTTAGAATTTCTCAAACCACACAACGCAGGTACTCTTACCACTAATTTTTGGAGTTTTAAATTTTTTTTTTTTTTTAGTCTGTTAATTCAAACCAGGCTATCACCATCATATTATTTAATTTTTACTATCTAAGAAAATCTTCAAGTAAATAATTCGGACTCGCCCGGTCCATTATAGATTTTTGTTGAGATCAAATTAAAGGATTAAATAACCAGTGCTTGTATAGTTGGCCAGATAACGCCAGAACTATTGTAACATCATTAAAATGAACCGCAAACGAATTTTGCCCCTAGACCATAATGTAACGGAATTAATTTTTGAGTCCTGGGAAGAAATAATAAATGCTACACACTTCAATTTCAATAACAAACATTTTACAGTAAAAATCAATAACACATAAAATTACATGCAGTACGACTATATTTACGAGAGTTGGAGTATGAAAAGACGCTCAGACGGACTGACAGAGAGCCAGACAGACAGACATACCTATTAAATAAGCACTTTTGAACTAAGTTGGAATGTGGTAAAAAGATGCAGGTCAATAATCTTCAGTAGGCAATAACAACTTATGCAAAAATATCTAAGTAATAATAAGTGGCACTTAATGATGTTCAGCAATGTCCCAGTGTATCTACAGACAGAAAACATTCGTCGATATTTTAAGTATAAAGCAATTAAACATTCGTCAATTAGTAGGACATAACTTTAATTGTTCTAATTGCAGTTAAAATTTCATGACTTCTGTAAAGATGGAATTCTTCAAACCTACTAGATAATATTCTACAGATGGTACGCATTTGAAATTAAAATAAGTTGCATTTGTGATCTACCTATACGCATTGTTTGGTATATACAAAGGAGAGAAATATTTTTGATTATTACCCAGACCTCCATATTACATATTATGAGGGAAAATTAAATCATTTGCTTTACCTATGTTTTCACATATCGATTTTTATTAGTAGTTTTTTTAATAAAACCTATCGCACTCGAAGTATGAATAAAGTAGTTTCCAACAATATTTTTTTTCATTAGTAATCTGAGAATATATATATGTTTTGGAATGTGTAGCACGGTTCTGTATATAATACATAATTTGGCCCTCGATTAAAAATAAGTTTGCCATGCCTCTTATAAACGATTAAAAAATAAGATTTTTACGGATGAATATTTGATACCTCGGAGCTTATTTTATTAAAACTTTATTATTTTTCAGTTGAGTATAAGGAATACTAATGAGAGAAAGTGAACGAAACCACTTGATTCCAGACAGTAAAAACATAATGTTTCGTCGATTTATCACAATGCTTTCTTTATAACCACAAGTGTTTAATAAAGAATGCTTCAGATAAAACAATGAGTGAACAACCTAAAAGAATGAGTTGAATTAAAATAATGATTAAGAAGGTAAAAGAATGTATGAACTGAATTAAACGTGAGATAATTCACTTTACGACTTATGAAAAGGAAAACATAAAAAATTGTAACATTTATTAAAAAAAAAAAAAGAAAAAAAAATCATTACCTATTCCTATTGAACGGTGTAAATAAAATAGAAATTTTTATAAAGTTTTCTGGGACATACTTTTTTTGAATAAAATACTGTTTTATATGATATTTACTAACCTATAATGACAGGATGAATATTTTACATTAAATATCGACATGATTTATAAAATCAAATTCCGTATATTCATTCGTCATGCGGATAAATCAATCCTATTTAGAACGATAAATTTTAATATTCAGTATGTAGATTATTACCTTGCTGAGATTATTTCAATTCATTAATTAAATAAAATTACTAATTTTAAATATAATTGTTCGCTGTGTATGTTTTACGCCGGAATGTACGATATAGATATTTAAAAAACATATATTTTATTTTTTAAGACATTATTTTTATTTATTATTTAAATTGAATCCTTACATATTATGAGTGATATTGTTGGATTGGTTTTGTTCTTGAAACTTGATTAGAAAAGTAATTTTTTTTTCATTTAAAGTGAAATGCAGAATTTTTCTTTAATTTGTTTAAACTTAAATTGACTATCCCCAGTGATAATCAACTTCATATTTTTTCCATAGGACGTTAAGTACGTATTTCAAACTTTCGAATCACTTTAAAATAATATTACCTTGTAATGAAATTAATAAATTGATAACTAATACTCATTTACTTCCTCAATTTTGTATGACAAACGCAATGATTAAACTGTTTTTTTTTTTAATCTCAAAATGTGCAATCTTTAAAATGACTTAAACGCATAAAAGCAATTTGCAAATGGTTAATAATAGTAATTGCAAATGATTAGTAATAATATATTTGTAATCAAAAATACACTGTCATCTGCATTTAAAAACGATTTTAGTTTAATTTTACACCCATATGAAAAAAAAATCTAAAAAATATATAAATACTTCTTCAAATAATTTAAACAAGTTTAAATTCAGACACTCTTTCAAATCAACAGAGAAGATCACTTTTTATGCTTTTAATCCAATCTAAAGAAACTTTGACTAAATTGCTTTTTCACATACTTTCTTTTAATTTATATTTCTTTATGTATCTCTGTCAAATCTTGTGACTCATTTTTCATCCATTTCCTGTTGACGTGGAGTTTTCAAAATTCGGAATATATATGCATTCCTGAGGTCAATACATGAATTGGACTTTATTTTTTTTTAAATTCAACCCCTAAGGAGGGGTCAATGTCTGCCGAAAATTTTAATTTTTCCCATAGAACACCCCACTCTTTCGAATCATCATATTATATACATTTATTCCAACCTAAACTCAAGTATCAATGAATGCGCTCTACAATGATGCCTTCATAGAAAAAGGAATTCGGATTGTAACCACACCATATTTTTAGGAAGTTAATAAAGATTTGCACTTTTCAGTTGTCTTTTAGTTTTAACACTGTTTAAACTGAAATTAAAAAGTGTACGTATAATGAATTGTTTTAAAAAAGAACGGACATTTTAACGCAGCCAATTTTCACTTATTATAATATCAGACTAACGTTCATTTTTAATTCATTTGTTTCCAGTTATTTATCCTTAAAATAAGAAAAAATACAATTATAGTTTTTGTTTTTATTACAGTACTGCTCACTGCATTTTGCATAAGACACTGGAGAAAAAAATCTTTGACAGTTTTTTAACACATGCCTTTTAAAACAATTATACGAACTATAAATTGCGAAAATATTTCAGCATAAGCTCATTGTATGTTTATTTGAATTAATTTCTTAAAATGTTAATTAATTGCATTTATCTAATGGTAGCGACAAAAGAGAACATTAAACTTTCGATAGTATATTTTGTGAAATAAATAGCTTTTATAGTTTATTAAGAAAATAAAATTCATGTGCATTACTAAATATTCCGTTTATTTTAAATTGCAGCTTGGAAATTTTAACGATAAGAAATTAAATATATTACTAACGTGAGTCTTATTACACAGTCTTCTTAAACAAGCACAGTTCATTAGGCATGTGTTTAAGTTCTAATAGGAAGAGTGAGATTTTAATGACTGGAATTCTCAGCATACACTTGTAATTAATTCGAACTGATTTCTTAAACAACATCGTGTGTTGCAGTTTTCTAACATTTTTGTAACAAATCAACAGCACTTTTACAGAGAGCTAATTTCCAATTTCTATGAAGTAACATAGTAAACATGTTGTTTTGAAATTATGAAAATTAAAATAAATTTCCCTTATGTATCAGAGACTAGTCGAAGGTAATTATTAATTTCGGTTCCAATGCTCTTACATGCCTGATTGAAAATCACGATTAACAAAATGTAAACAAATGAATATCTTGCTTAAATATAATTTTTGTTCTAATACCGGAAATATTTTTACTTTTAGCAAGAGGTAGGAAATTATTCTTGCATGCTTCCAGAATCGGCTTTCTCGTCTTCATGTTTTATAATTAAAGCAATAATTAATTCAATAATTCAATTACTAAATAAGTAATAAATAATTTAAAAAATATAAATATAATTTATATAAATTATAAAAAAATATATTAAAACATTTTAAAAAATATATATATATATATATATATACAGGGTCATTCATAATTACCTCCGGGGTTTCGAAACGTTATAGTAAAAAAACGAAGACGAATATGAAAAAAAGAAACATATGAAATTATTCCGAAACTATTCAAGTTTTACTTACATACATTACAGGTGTTCTATGTGTGAACCCTTGGTCACACGGCATACATCCATGCGATAGTCCAGTTCCTGCCATACTCCGTTTCTTTAAATTTCCGGTACCACACATGAATTGTTTTGTCAGTTGGTCCCTGTTTTCGATATTTATTACGAAAGGCCCGTTGAACTGACACCACTGATTCAGATTTAAAGAAACGGAGTATGGCAGGAACTGGACTATCGCATGGATGTATGCCGTGTGACCAAGGGTTCACACATAGAACACCTGTAATGTATGTAAGTAAAACTTGAATAGTTTCGGAATAATTTCATATGTTTCTTTTTTTCATATTCGTCTTCGTTTTTTTACTATAACGTTTCGAATTCCCGGAGGGAATTATGAATGACCCTGTATATATATATATATATATATATATAACCAAAAAAAAAAGGAAAAATATTCTTTACATATTTAATACTAAGTGAAAACCCGTCAAATATGAGGTATGTAAAAGAAAAAGAAATTTAATAAGCATTTTTACTCTTTTTTATATATTAAAAAGCATTGGAAATTATCATACATATAAAAAATGAAGCCCAAGCATAGGCAATATATTGATGATAGCGGTAATGCTACCATTTCTTCCTAAGCTTTATATATTTATTTATTTTACTACAAATATTACTTTACATTATTTCAACAAAAAAACGTCCTTTATTTAGACACATAAAAATACATGCTTGAAAATTATTTTTTAAAAATCATAAAATTTTAGAAATTTTAAATACATATTTCATTTTTTTTCTCAAAGTACATTCCTTTTCTGTTCGATGGTGTAAAAATTAAAATTGCGCTATAGTTAAAAGAAAATACATATGAGAAATAAAACTGAGCTGCGCCGCCAAGTGTGCCTGAGTGGCACCCTTCAGCACGTCAACAGTCGCACCCATGTCCTGAGGGACATATAACGCGCACGACCAGGATTTGCCTCCCATATGCGCTGCGACTGGACAGGGCACCACCACCTGCGTATCACCCCGATTGAACCGGTGTATTGGTCGGAGTCCCCCAACAGCTTTGGAGCTGAACACGCAAGATGGAGCGAGGTCCTGGGCCTTAAGTCAGGTTCTCCCGACCCGCACTTGCTTTACCAAAACTCGAGGGATATGTAGTACATATGGGATATATCAAAAGCAATAGCTTTGCTAACACTGATATAACGTCATCGTTAGAGACACACATATTTTTGCTTTAAAATATAGATAACAAAATTAATATTATTTAACAGATTTCTAAAAGCTTTTATTATTCATTCAATCTCATCTGTTGGCTATCATTATTATATCACACCGGAAGAATACTATTTATAAACAAGTTTCCATCATACAAAAAACGAAATATAAACAAACATTTTTACTTCTTAATCCTTTGAATCACCGCTTTCCATATTTGCAATATACTTCAAAGTCAATGTTACTTAAATCGTTTGTTTAAAAAATTATTTTATTTATTGCTTCTATTTCCCAACATTCATTTAATATAAATTATTCATATAATCCTCAATAGACGACGGTATTGAGTTGATTTTTCATCCCAAAAATTTATATATCATTTGAGCAGTTTCGTATCGTTATTGCTAAAATAAACTTCGTAATTTTTTTTTCAATTGAAAAAGGCGGGAGATATCCAAAAATAGTATTAGAAAATTGACAATATTTTTGATAAGTATGAGATTTTATTTTAATTTCTGATGTAAAATAGTACCATTGAGTCATATATATATATTTTATTTTTATGTTCTAATTCCTTTTCTTTATTTTTTACATGCTCAAAATGGTGTATTCTAACATCTGAGGAATTATTTTTCAAATCGCAGTTCTTCAGTCACAAAGGGTTAAGATACTTATAAAAAAATAATTTAAACTTTTGAAGCAGAAATACACAGGATAACAGAAATTGGAAAAGAATCAAATTTGCTGAAGAATAGAGTTTAATCAACATTTATTTTTTTTAAATGTCTAAATGCTGTAAATTGGTATAGCGGTATTATTAAACAGTCTACTGGAAAAACTGCTACTCCAGGAAAAGCGTCTTATAAGCAAAATAATTATCATTATAAAAGTAATTATAGGAATAACATAAGAATACAAAAGAGAGTCATAACGGAAAATTCAGTCTCACTATTATCACGTCTAGCATTCTTTGCTATTGGTTAAATTTTCAGTAAAAAATGCTATAATATTCATTTAACAATTATCAAAATCACATTGCAATTGCCTTTTCCATATTTCCGTATTCTATTGTATAAAGAGATATTGTTGATCTTGTGATATTTTAGTATCTGAAACTAATTAGTGTGGAAAAAAATGTATGTCTTTTAAAAATCCAACTAACATTTTATTTACACTGTAACGAAAGACAATTTTTCTTTAGTATGCTCTACTTAACCTTTCTATTTTGTTTTTCTGCTTATCCCCTCCCCCGATGCTACTAGTTATGATTCAATAGGACGTCAGATTAATTTTCTTTTTAACCCCTTCGCGACGAGCGTCCTTTACAGAATTTTTAATCTTTTACCACCGGTTTTTCAAAATAGAAATTTTCGCTTAATTGAATCGCAGAAATGCTGTCATTAAATAAGGCAAAGCGTACAATAAAAAGTAACTGTTGGGAATAATTGAGAATTCTGAGCATTTTATGCGGCACGTATACTTGCCGCTCGTCCCTAAGGGGTTAATTCTCTAATAACGTCATATTAACCTGCTTTCTGTACTTAAACATACTCATACTGCTTGTATTATTAAGAAATGTTTGAAAATTTCCGTTTTATTACCAATATGACGTGATATTAATCTTTTTTCAATTGGTGAAACTTTTTATTTCATGTTCATCTTTCACGTGGATATCTTTCAATAGAAAATTAATTATTGTTGAAAAAAATTTATTGTGGATTTTTAATTGTTGGCAACTGCTATAACAAAAAAATGTTTACATTTAATTGGAAAAGACTGTTAGATTTTCGGGGTTTTATATCTCTATACTAAAATAATACGATTTTTTTTTATGATTTTCAACTTCATAGTAGATATTCAGCTATAAGGACACAAAATTTCAAGTCTGTAAGCTATATAGTTTCTGAGAACCGGCTCTGTGACGGACAGATAACGTAGAGGGACGAATCGGGTTTCGTGAGAAGAGCTAAGCCCTAAAAACAAATCAGAGCAGAAAGTTTTATAATTTTTCGAAACTAATATTTCAAAATTAAACTATTAAAATGTATGGAAAACGTGCAGTTTTATTTAAAATCAAACATAACATGTATATCGTTATACAGCGATTCTTATGTAGAAAATATCTCATTAGCACACTTACAAAAATCACCACGTAATATGTTGCACAAAATTGTTTTCGTGTATACAGGATATTTCAAAAAGTTTAAACTGCGCTTTAATTTTTTAGCTGTCGGAGAAAGTTAGGCACTGTATATTGGAAATGTGTTTAAAATAAGTTAAGAAATAATATAAATAAATTGGTGAAAAAAAGCCTCTCATTAAGTATTTAAAAAAATATAAACTTTTAAACATTTATACTACATTGTTGACAATTTCCTTTTATTAATGTATTTTGTGTACATTGCATTAATTGCTAAAAAATGGAATTAAAAACAAAAGGAAAATACAAAAGTTTTTATATTTAAATTTTCCACATGTTTCGGATTTACTGAAGCCTTTTTCAACTCAAATGAGAATTTTCACGATTTATAATTCAAAGATTTGAAACGCCATCATTCAATTTTTCTTTATTTTATATTTACTTTAACCCTTTAAGTGTCAGGCATAATTTTTCATGGATGTTTAACGATTCATAAAATAATAGATATGAAAAGCAATGGTATGAGGATTTATATTTAATAACCTTACATATCTATATTTCTTATGCACTGGAACAAATTAACATTAATATCAAACTTTTGTTAATGCAGAGCTTGAATGCAAAATTCATGTGACAAAAAAGCACGGTAAAAGGGTTAATGTTTACTTTCATACTCTTAACCATGTAGCAACTCAATCTATAATTTTGTAAGTTCCTGAAGTTTTTTTTTTATTCTTTTGATGTTATTTTAAGCGTTTTTTAACAATTGATGAAGTATATTATCTCTCTATTTTTCGAGTTGTTATATATGTATTTATCCACACACTGTAAAAAATTTTGGTCAAAAATTACGGTGCATATACTGGCAACTTTGTGACCAGTATATATACCGTAATTTATTTGGACGGTATATGTACCGTAAAATATTTAAGGTATGTGTACCGGCTGCACCCCCACCCCCCTCTCCTCAGGACTGCACGCATTACGTAACAAGAGCAAGAGCATCACTACAGGTGTTGCCGTACGCCAAGGTGGGGATACCAGCTTTCCTTACTGAAAAAATAATTATTTTACGGTATAAATAGCGATTTTTTTTTATTGAAAAACAATCATATTACGGTATAAAACCGTTTATAAGTGAAATGCCACATATACGGTTTTATAACGCGTAATATAGAAGTACGGAACTCATATCGTAAAGAGTGAAAAGGGTTCAAGTACCGTTCAGTAGATGTACCGTAAATTATTAGGATACATCTACTGAAATTTTACGAAATTTTTTTACAGTGCAATTAGCTATATGAGTATATGTCGTGAGATTTTTACAGCATTGTTAATTTCATTACTATAGATTACAGATTCGAATTATTTTTTTTTCTTTTACAAAAATCATTCTTGGTGATAATATGCTTTCTTGAAAAATCATTTTCTTTTCTTTTTTACTATTAAATTAAAAGATGTCTTATCTTTCTAGCAAAGTTTAGATTATTTTATTTCCACGGAGAAAATCGGAATAAATGATTGAAAAAAAATATTTCATTTTGGAGAAACTTCATTCTTAATTAAAGCATCTTAATTAAAGCATCGTAACTGCACAAATTAAAGGAAAGGCACAATATTTATATATCCAATTATTTTTCATGAAACTACAGAAGAAAGAAAATTGCTTTCATCAATTATTTAGTTACGTAAGGTATGTTAAAAGATAAGATTTTTCTCTTTCTTTCTCAAAATACTTTTTTTTTTTTTTGCGTTTCAAAAAAAATATGTATTATGTTTAATAGAATACCATTATTTCCTTTATAAATGAAAAAATATATATTTTTGGAAGCGCAACTGTGAAAGAAAAAACTAAGAACGACCATACTTATAAATTTAAATTTCAAAAATATTTAAATATTTCATTTAAATACAGATAGTAACACATGGGCTGATAATAAGTTTATAACTTTATAACATTGATGAATAACATAACTTTAATAATAAATAATAATAATTTAATAATAATTATAATAGTAATAATAATTTAATAAAAATAATTTAATAATAATAATAATAATAATAATAATAATAATAATAATAATAATAATAATAATAATTTAATAATAATTTAATAATAATAATTTAATAAATAAATAATAACAATAATTTAATAATAAATAACATAATTTTGTAACGAAAAAGCTCCAAAAAGTGCTCAGAATCATCGACTCGTTGTTGTTTTTGGTCAAAAGTCAACACGCGCGGCAGCCACTTTGACAACAGCTTTTTCATAGACAAATGTTCATTCAAAATAAAACCTACACGTTCCTTGGATATCTTCAGAGTCTGAGCTATCTCCTGCAACTTCACTATACGGTTCCGCAAAACGATTTTGTGGACTTTTTTAATGTTTTCCGGAGTAACCACCTCTTTTGCGTGGTGCATCACTGGTGTCCGTACGACCATGTTTAAATTCAGCAAACCAGTCAATATTGGTTGATTTATCTGGTGCAGTGTCCGGATAACGCTTATCAAGCCAAGCTTTTGTGTGAACGGTGTTTTTTCCCATCAAATAACAATTCTTGAAATTCTTGTTTATCCATTTTTTTGTTTATCAACAAAGTTGTTCAACTGAAACCACTCTAACGTTTTATCCACACGGCGAATCGTCATGACATTTTTTCTGCTACATTTTAAAGTTTGTTATTTACTAAAAAAACATCGGTTCGGCGATTGCAACGCCATCTGTGTGCCAGACCGGGAACTTATCAGCCCATGTGTTGAAATATTAAAACAAAAAATTCTATATATTCAGTCTCCATATATTAAGCATGGTAAAATACCAACATGTACAGATATTTCTACCATTGCAAACTTTATTGTTTTTTGCGAGTTGGCTAATCCTTATTTGAACACTTTATTTGTCAAGCTAAAATTTCTATTTAAACAGATTAAGCAGCTAGAACATTTTATAATTGAAGTTATTCAAATAATTCTGATTTTATATATAATTTTAAAATTTGTAGCATTTTAAGCGAGGAAGAGATGTTTAAAAAATATACATATTATTCTTCATTTATATTAAAATTAATTTTTGTTTTGAAATTTTAATTAAGTTTTATAGAAGTACTTCAAATGAATTACCTATAATCATTTACTCGTTATTATTTTTTAAATGAATGTGATAGATTAATCCGTTTTAATTATCACCACGAACATTTTATTTAAAACTTACAAAAATCTTTGAGCACATTTTAGCATTATATCCAATTTTAGATGACGCAGAGGCAGGCAAGCTTGACACTACTTCTTGCTGTTTTATTGAAACCTCTCGCCACTCACATTCTAATCACGTGACATCCTAGCTGGCAAAAGTGGAAAATAATGGCGTTTTTTGTGCAGGAGACAGAAAATGGCTGTTTAACCTGTTTCTTCCATTAACAGTACCAGAGAAGAGGGGGAATCACTGCTTGTCGCGTGCGAGTAGGGATATAGAAGATAATCCGTGATCATTTCTTAGATCAATTTTTATACAAAGAAAATAACACCAGATTAAATAACTTGCTCACTACTGGTGATTTTAAGACCGCATTTGTCAAGCACAGTCCATAACTTATTTTATACGTGAGTATAAATGTTTACAAAATGTATTTATTTCAAGCATTTATCTATTTATTGACACTTTGGAATATTTTAGGCTTTTTAAATATTTATGAATGTAAACTGCTATTTTTATTTTCTAAACCTTATGGGGATTAACGAACGAAATGGGAGGTCATCCACATATTCTTAGTTTAATCAAAAACTTCACTTGACGGTTGAGTGATCTTCAAAAGAGCGAGCGAGATGAACATTGAAAACATTCTCGAATTAAAAAGAACATTAAAAGTTTATTATGTTCATAATATTAACTACTCATTTGAGTTTTCTAAGAGCAGAGTTCTCGTTTTTTTTTTTTATTATTATTTTTTTTTTCTGTATAGATTTCGCATGGAAATTTTGTAGAACCTTGTTTAAAGGTTATTTCTATTGTAATTGTTGTGAACACCTATCATGAATAAATTTCCTTGAAAATACCGATATTCAAAAAAACAGACTCCTGGGAGCCCTGTGTAATATAGATCTTGTTTAATTAATATCAAGTAAGGTATCTAGAGGTATTACGGCCACCCTAAAGTTAGACATTTTTAAACGGTAATAGTAACTGGTTTAAAAAATATATACAAATTGAATAATAAAGCGGACCCTTTTTAGCACTGGAAAAATATATTAAAAATTTAAACACTCAAAATTTGTACCCTTGAGCAGTTTGTTTTTAAAAAAAGCTAGTTGATGAATGTAATATGGCCTCATGAATGTAATATGACCATAGGGGAAATAAAATGAAAATATGCATATTAAAAGTTTAAAAAACAACAAGTAATACAAAATCAAATTTATTATTTGAAAATTTACAAAAGTAATAAAAATATAACCATAGAGTAAATTTAGAAATAAATTTGAAGCAATTTTTTTAATTTTATGGTAAAACATGTTTTTAATTTAGTTTTAACTTCACATGTAATACAAATATTTCTTTTTTTTCATTTTTACTGGTAAGTCCGATACTTTGTTCGTGCACCTAATTATGATACACAACACATAATCTCATACCTTTATCATTTGTCATCTGCTTGGCCATATAGACAATAATAACCAATTTTATAAAATTGCTCTTTATTCTGTCGGCACACTCCGATATTGAAATTCGTTTATGCAGTTAAAAACAGCATTAAACGAGCTAAAATATCATGTGTACAAATAATCATAAACACATTGTTTAAATAAAATAAATAACAAACCTACCAGAGACAAATGTATAACATGTCAACGTGACTAACAGCAAAACAACGATGTCTGCTCTCTCGTGCACATGGTCCGGGAATACGGCCAAAACGGGGCTAAACCAACCCTTCTGACTTCCCGCGACTGGATTAAAGCGTCATTTTTTTTTTAAATTTCACTCAAACTATTAACAGTATTACGAATTGGCCATATTACCATCAGATACCTTAGTTGTAATAAGGTAATGGTGAAAATTTAGGAAAACTCAATTATTATTATTTTTATTTTTTTAGGTGATATAATCCAAATTGAAAAAATAGAAATCTTATACAAAACTATAACACAGCCACAAACGAAAATATGTAGTAAATGTTTCCGAGTTATCCATGATTCCGAAAAGCATTTTGTATCTTTAGAAACCTCAGAAACCGATATATTTTCTAAATTTAAAGAAACGTTTATTAAAAAAAATCTTTTATAAATGCTATTGATTTTTGGAAACATTTCTGAGTAGTTCTATAGAGTATTAATCAGTTTTTTTTTTTCAAACTGGAATATCCGTCTTTAGGATGCTATCAATTTTCAATTAAACATTCTCAGCAGATAATTGAATTTATACATGGAAGAGTAACACAATACTATTAATTTTAATATTAATGTTAATGATGTTAATTTATCTTTTTTGTTTGATAAACATGTCTGTTGAAATTGAAACTATTTACTTGTAAATTGATAGCATTCGAAAAACTGATATTCCGGATCAGAAGACGGATTAATACAATATAAACACTACTTGGAAATATTTCTGAAAATCAGTGGCAACAAAAGGGAGCTTCTTGTTTTAAATGCTTCTTTAAATCTATAAAATATATAGGTTCGTGAAGTTTTCAAGATAAAGAACGGATTTTGAAATCGTGGGTAACTCTGTAGAAATTTTTGCATATTTTTATTCATAGTTATATGACTTTTTCTTAAATGAAATATCTATCTTTTTTTCTGTAAGTATGTTATGTAAACTGAGGAGACGTTATAAAAAACAAAACGGATTTAAATAAAACCTTCAATTTACATATTTATTTTTCTGACTTATATCTCTGCGGCACTGTAATTCTCAAATATCTAAATGCAAATAAATTGTGTTAATTATCTGACGTTATTGTAATTTAATATGTTTGATAACATTTTCGTTCTTTATATTTTATGCTCTTATTAACTAGAAGTTTTATGAAATATTGTAGCATTTTTTTTGTTAAATTTCTTTACATAATTAATGTATGAAGATAAATAGTTCATACTAGTTAAATATTTCATTTAAAATAATTGTCAATTTATTCACACCTTTAATTACAATTTTTTATCTATCCAAAATCTACAAAAGTAAATTATTATTTACACATTTTGAAGCATACATGGATTAACGAACGAAATGAAGGATCGTCGAAACGTTCTTAATTTAAAATGTAGACAAATGCTTAAGTGATTAAAAGAAATAACAAAAGGCTTATAAAAACATTTTTAATGATTCTAATGAATGTTATTTCTTTTAATCACTTAAGCATTTGTCTACATTTTAATTATAATTAGTGATATTATTTTATGGTTATGTTCTTAATTTAATCAAAAGCTTTTCTGTACAGCTGAGCAATCGTTAAATATAGTGATGGATAATGAAAAATTACGATATTGTAATTTAAATTACGATATTGTAATTTAATATTGTTGATAGCATGTTCGTTCTTTATATTGTATTCTCTTATTTACTAGAAGTTATATGAAATATTGTAGAAAACACATTTTTATCAAATTTCTTTACATATTTAATATATGAAGATAAATAGTTCATTAAATAGTTTAAATTAGTTAAATATTTCATTTAAAACAATTGTGAATTTATTCACACCTTTATGTAATTTTGAATTTTTAACTATCCAAAATCTACAAAAGTAAATTATTATTTACACATTTTGAAGCATGCAGTGATTAACGAACGAAATGAAAGATCGTCGAAACATTCTTAATTTAATCAAAAGCTTTTCTTTACAGTTGAGCGATCGTCAAAAGATAGTGATGTATAATGAAAACATTCCGAAAAAAAAAATAACGTTTTACGTTGATTATGTGCATCACATTAACTACTTATTTAAATAATGTAAGGGAGATGTTTAGTAAAAATCGGGTAGTTGTAATCAGATTATGTCGAAAAATATAAAATAACATACTTCTTTTTTTAACTTTTTCTCAAGTAAACCATGTGTTACATAAACTGAAGAGGAAGTTAAATAAGACAAAACAGATTTCTTTAAAATTGTTCTTTCTTTCGGCTACTTAATCGACTTATACTGTGAAAAATTATTGCAAATTGAAATGAATTGTATTAAACGTATTAAATATATTAAGAATATGTAATTTAATATTGTTGATCTATTTTTAACATTTTCCAACATACTTGAAAAGTGTTTATTAATTCAGTATGTCTGCTGTCTACAGTCTGTCTGCCAGTCTGTCTGTCTGTGCAATAACTCACGTACATATACACCGATTGTTATGCAATTAATATATGTTATTGGGGTTTACTATGGCATGTTCGGTATTGAAAATGAAATATTTATCACTTATAGTTTTTTTTTCAGGGACACTCAAATAATTCCGTAAATTACTGTCTTTAGGGGGGGGGGAATCATGTGCGGTTTATTTTAATAATGTTACACAATTTCAAACAAATTGAAATTGATATATATCACTGAAGTGCACTAAAAGAGTCACACTACAGAATATGTTGTGCATAACACTTATAGTTCCTTTACAGGGACAATCAAAAGAATTCCGTCACATTATGGTCTATGGAGAAAAATTGTTTTTGGTTTATTTTAATAATGTTTCACTATTTCAAGCATTATTGAAATTGATATGTATCACTAAGGTGCATTACAAGGAGATTACTATAGAATATTGTGTGTATAGCATTCCTCATTCATATACAGGGACACACAGATGAATTCGGTACTGCCTGTTAACATTAACTGCTGGAAGTCCGTTTTCAATTGCTGAACGCATTTTTAACTCATTCTTTGTCTATTACTTGGTGTGTATAATTTTTATAAATCATATACAGTGCAGCACAAATGTTCTCGAATGCATTTCAGTTTATAGACAAAAATTCCAGAAGGGGAATTTTAAACTACGCTACGCGTTTTCTAACTGAACTAAAATTTAGCATTCGATATAGTATATATACAAATCTACGGATAATATACAGGGCTGCGCAAAAGAATTCGGATATTTTTCCGAATATTGTTGATCATTCCTGAAACTTGCTTTTAAATATATTATGCGTTTTCCAAATTGTTTAAGTAGATATCATATTTCACCTTAATAAACAGTAAAGATTATAGAAATTATTTTCGAAGTGTTGGCATGTGTTACATAATCTATGCTTGACGCATGATTTTTCTTTCTTGTTTATTTATTGCACTTTATGTCTGTCTGAAATATAACAATTTGACTTATTTTGGCAATTGAAAAACAGTTTAAGGATACATGGGAAAATGATAACAGTCCGCCTTTTGTGAGATTTGAGCGTTTGGTTCGTTGAAGACGCGTGCTATCATTTTTTAATCTTGGATCGACGAGAAAATGAAGGTAGACCTTTGAAAAATACAGTTGAAACTAGGTATTATAACAGCGAGAGAAGGTTGAAACTCCACACGTACGAAAAAAAAAAAAAAGATTGAATAAATAACTTGTGATTTTTGTGAGATTTGAAAATATTTTATTTGATGTTATCCTCGCCATATTCGTTAGTAAAGTGGTGCACTCCAATATTTTTCTAACTTTTGTGCCTTGAGGGACCTACCTAGGTATAAAAGGACTTTTTGGAATTTCGGCTGATATACATATACAAAACACTTTCAAGTAATTCCTTTTTTTAGTATTTTAGATTATTTATAAATATGCAGTAAAATTTTTTTCATTGAAATTACCTACTTGCTTTGTTAAAATAGTTTACGTAATTTTACATCATCATTTTACCTGTTTTTAATTAATGTCATCTCTAAATTCTTTCGCGCATTTTATATGTTATATATACTTTTAAAAAAATTCTTCACCAGAATGAAAAGTGTAATAATATCATCCCTTTAAAAAAAATATTGTAGTAATTGAAAGTTAAAAGTTTATAACATTCCACCACCCACCCACCCCCCTCGATAGACTGGTATCCCGCAGTTACATATATAAGTTGAATCCCTAGTATAATATTATTTACAACAGTGTAAGATGAAAAATTAATCATATACAAACAGTATGAAATACAAATATGATTTTTTGGACAACTGTGGCGCATAGGGAAAAGAACGAAGCATGTGTTCGTAAATATCATTGTTTTCACACGGATCCTAAATTGTTCTCGTTTAAATCTAAAAATGTTGTAATTCATATTATTGTATACTAGCTGATCCTCCCGATGTCACCAGAGCATGTGATAGGAAACTTAAATGTACCTGAAATCAGTGTTCAACGAAAATCTTCTAATTGAACCTAAAGTGGGGATCCAACTTACTGCGTCATCGTATACCCGCAAATCTGTTCTATTTTTAAAAAAAGAATAAATCCAAAACGTACTTAGAGTTGAAAGCCCCACACCAAGAAAAAAGAATTGATTAAAACTACAAAACATGTTTTGTTGAGTACATTTTGGTTGTTTTAGCAAAATTCAAGTAAAATTGAACCATTTTACTTGAATTAACAAAACATTTTTTGCTGACAATACAAAATGTTTTTTATAGAATTGCAAAAAAAAAAAAAAAAAAAATTGATTCAAACAAAATTTTATTGACCTATATTTAAACAAAAAGTTTTGTTGGGTCAACCAAATTTTTGTTGATTCAACAAAACTTTTTTCTGGGTTCATAGCCTTCGACAGTGCACACTGGCGTAATATGCACGATGTTGTCTGTTTTTGCAAATAAACCTCGAATTTATATGATTTTATATTTTGAAACAAAAATCTGGGCGTGCTACGCCCACTCCGGTAAACGCGAGATATTCCAGAGCACAGTTCTCTTAAACGTGAAACGATATCTTCAGAGGCACTCAGAGAAAAAAAATCTCTGGCGAATCCGTGAAACGACTTGAAGTAAATATTTTTTCAAATAATAGATATTAATATTTTTTAAAACCAAACATATCAACCAGAAAGGTACAAGGACTAAGGAAATATTTTCAGTTTTTCTATTTTTTCATCAAAAAGTAAATGACATTTTAAAATTGTAGAAGAAACGGAAAAGGTGAAAACAATTTTAACCGATATCCGATGTAACAAAATTTACTATAATGAGCTAAACAATTATAACCGGATATCGTGTATAAATGTCCAATAATAGCCACAAACTGTAAAAATCGCATAACAATTACGGGAGAAATCCGTGTAAACTTTATCAAAAAGAAGACATAATTAATATAGACGGCTAAAAGTGTAAAAGAGTATTCCTTTTAGGAATAGCAGAAACTCGTCGCAAAACGCAAAACAGTTTAAAAATCGCATAAAACCTTTCGGGAAAAATTTAAAAAGTGCATTACAAAACCGCTGAGGACAAATTGTACTGTAATGGGATAAAATATTGAAATCAGATTCTTATTACTAGTGCGGAGAAATCGCAGCAAAATGTGAAAAAACTATAAAAACCTAATAAAAAATTGATTACAGCAACATAATGAATAAATAAAAAAAAACTGGCTTTGATATTTATAACTTTAGACGTAGAGGTATTTTGATGCTCTGCACACATCAGTCTCCTCAGAACACAGAGACAAATCTCTGTATTTATTATTACAGATTTCTAAAATCTAGATTACAATACTTTGTAAATATATAAATAATATTTACTTGTAGATGTTTATAAAATGTCTCAAGCTTTTAGAGTAGTTTTCTCCAATCCACTTAAATTGATTTTGTTTCCATTAATTTTATGACAGTTTAAATGTTTGTTGACTAAATAAATATCATAACAAAAGAGTATTCTACGATTAAAAAAATATATAAAAATAAAAAATAAAAACATTTATTAGGGAATATTTCGAACCGCTACTAGAAAATGTACTTGTACAAATGTTGCTTTGGTAATGAAATGAAGTTATTTGTTAACCTTGTTTATCTTTTAGTATTGCGAATCATAACTTGTGGTATATAATCTTACATATTTTTTATAGACTACAGGGAAAAGTTTGAAGATAGAAAAAAGACATTAACGAAAGAAGTGTGACTTTTGTAAATATATTATATAAAAATAAATCCTATTTTTTTGCCTATGTATTATACAGGGTGGTCATAAAATCTTTCCCTGATTACCAAAAATATTACCAAATAACCATTGACTGTATTACTGAAAAATTTTTATTATGGTAAAGTCACATTCTTCATTTTTTATAACAAATTTCCTGGAAGAAGGATCGGACGGGCTGGACCAACACCATGGCCTCCTCGCTTAAACGTTATTACTCCTCTAGATTTTTTCTTTTGGAGGTACATAAAGACAGAGTGTTTGCAATACCAATAAAAGATATTGAAACACTCAAGGCAGGATCCCAGATGCTGTGTCTAGTGTGACAACCTAAATGTTGGGCAATATGATGTGGCGAGAAACGGAATATCGCCTTGACATACTTTGAGCTACCAAGGGTGCTCACATCGAAATTTACTGACGTACGTATTTGTATTAAAAACTTGATAAATGTCTTTACAATATATTGTAACAAGCATATGCCTAATTATATTAGTTTTTGTGCAAAAAATTACTGTAATCTGAGCAAGACTTCATGACCGCTCTATATATTTCTATATCAAATGTCTATTCTACTTACAAGAAACATGGGAAAAATAATTTTTGGCTTAGAAATTTTAAATGAATTTTTTCAGAATTGTAAGACTCTGAAATTCTTAATATATATATAGAAAAGAGGACAATATTTAAAAAATTGCAATACTATCATGAAAAATCATTTTTATCTCTAGTTTCAAGCAGCGTTTATCTAGTGTCTAATCATAACTTGATAACCAATTGAACAAAATGCTCACATATGCATGTCCGAAAATGCTGCAGATGTTTTGCATTCTACACAATTTTTAGCATTATTCTAAGCGTAAATTGTAAATTACAATTATTCATGTCTTTAAAGATCAGTTTTAAAATTTGATATCAAAAATGTAATAAAATATTTAATTTAATGCTTTTCATACAAATATGGATGAGCTTAGAATTTCATTTTGTCTGTTCAAACAATGGATTAAAATATCTCTAACGGTCATAGTACTTTAGTAGTTTAAAATATGTTTTGACACGTTGATGTATTCCACATGTAACAAACTTGTTTATATTTTATTCAATGTGATGAAAATTTGATATTTCATCTGAAAGGAGATTTTATAAATGTTATAGACAATTCGAAATTTCTATGCACACTACACACAAAAATGAAAGAAAATCCGAATGCAAATAATGTCTACAATTATAATTGTAACAGGATGTATGTTTTGTACCACAGTTTATTATATAAAATTTTCTATTTTCTTGTTACATAGTAATTTCATCATCTGCTCACACACATATATCTATTTTATATTTCGATACAAATACCTCTACTTAACACGTTAATTCACATGTCATGCAAAATTAAAATTAAATTTATCTCCTCAAATTTCTAGGTTAAATATGGGACAAAATCTGTTTGAAGCTACCCGCATAGCATGCACAGTCACAGTGACGTCATTGTGACGTCAATGTGAGTCACGTACGTCACGTCACATCTGTGACCAAAATGCCACCACTTTGTAACGTCACACTGTGACCAAAATGTGAACGTCTTGGAGATCTAAAGAAAACTTAAAATAAACTTTAGAACATCTTATAACATAAAGAAAATTACTTTTTGTCAGCTTTAGAAATTTTTGTGACGTTGCAATGACGTCACTGCAAGTCACATAAGTCACGTAAAAACTATGACCAAAATGCCAACACTCTGTGACTTCACGGTGTGATCGGAGAGTGAATTTGGAAAAAAAACTCATAAAATATAGATTTGAATTATGTCATGTACCTAAATCATTAATAAAAATATTGTCACACACTATTTAAATATATTGAGTATTTCCAAAATAAAATAATAAATAAATATCTGTCTACATATATGAGGCAGATAATTTTTTACAATTTTCATTACCATTTTCATGAAATTTAACAAAATATACTATATAATACACATGTAAAAATCCTTAAATAGAAATTTAGTTATTTATCAAGTTATAAGCAATTCGTGTCACGTGACGACCAGTTTTTCTCCTGTCTTTCACTGTCACGTCGGACATTCAAATCAAAAAGCCGACTTTGACATTCTTTTCTGAAAGATCTTCTGCTTTTAACAAAAAATGGAAAAGGTTTTTCAATAACATAGTTTCTGAACAAAACACGAGCCAATTTCGTGTATTTCCGAGCAAAAATGAATTAAAAACATGTCATTCCTATAGCAATTTATCCAAAACTGGCCAGTGCTTAGTAAGATGTCACCTCTATTAAATATATTGCTCTTTTCGATAGAGTGTAAAAAATAAAAAATTTGTACTTAGGAAATTTGATTGCAATTTAAATTTATATCGAAATTACTTTATAAAGCCTATTAAATCAATTATTATTTAAAATTTATCTTTACTTTTGACGTCTAAAGCAAATGCAATGGATTAAAAAATATATAAAAATGTAAATTTTCACAGCTTATTTCTAAGAAAACAAAAATCTCTCATATAAAAAAAGAATATTATAGCATCATTAGAAGTTCATTTTTCAGCCATACAAATTATAAAGGTTTTGAAATGTCTTTATTTAAATTATTTTCTTCCTATATCATTTGCGGTAAAGTTGGAAACATCCGCTAGCTGTTATTTTGTTGTGTTTAAACAATACTGCGCGCGTATATTGAAGGCAGACGACTTTTTCTCACTCGAAGCTAGGATTAACGTGTGTTGGGTTCTTTGAAGTTTGTAGATTTATACTGTGTAAGTAAATTAACGTTTTAAAGTGAACAATCTCCATTTTAAAGTAAACCATCCATTTTAACATCTCCCTGTGTCTAGCCGGGTGCATTCATAAGGCCTGAGTGATATTTGATTTCTCAGATCTATGAACACACCTCTCTGCTGGAATAATTTGAAAATTATTGTAGTGGATGTACAGTCTAATTTTTCAATGAAAGGGAAGCAGATAAGGAGCATTCAACAATAACACCTTTACCTATAGATCAGCAGGTAACTTTTAATGTCTTCGCAGTTTTGTTAATAGTGCATGTTTAGTACTAGTACATTTAATATTGCATTATTTAAAAATTAAGATGTTTAAATTTTCTTTTAAAAAATCACTTGTATTAAATTTTATCTTTAATGTTTTAAATTTTTTTAAATAGACTATTTGGAAAAAAGCTTAAAGAATTTACTAACAATATGTATTCTAAATGTAAAGTGTTATGTAAAAGGAGGCATTTATTTAATGTTTTGCGTTTCTTAGTTCAATTTTCATAGTTATTCATTATAATTAAAAACATTGCAATTTTTAAAACTATTAATATTTGATTTGCAATTTAATAATTTCGTTGCTAGTGTAGGTTTCCAGAAATAATTTTCCGGTATATTTGAAAAAAAAAAAGTGACATTTTAATGCATTGAATAATTTATTTGTCGAGATATGTCAATGTTAGATGCACAAAAATAATAAATATTGATGAAACAATAAAATAACTGTTTAGTTAAGGTGATTATTCCAGCTGTGTTATCGAATGTTTTTACTGTAAAAATTGATATTTAAGTTCTGCATTTAGTATTCTATCAAAAACTATAAAGAAAATAATTTGTAAAGAAAAAAAATATATAATTTTTTTTTTGGCATTTATGATCTTAAGTTCTATATTTCATTTACAACGAAAACTGTTTTACTGCTTGATACAATGTTTATTATTTAATAATATCGCACAATAGGTATATCTATTATTTAAATTGATTCCTAATATAAATTTTTCAGAATGTTTATTTGAAAATGTATACTTATATTTTCTTTAAAGTTGTTCTCAAATCCAAAATAGCTAATTTCTGGCATATTTCTGAATTCATTTTTATTCGGAAATACATGAAATTGGCAGGTGTTCTTATTCAGAAAAGGGTAGATGTGCCAGTAATGGACCGCCTTCGAGTAATGGGACACCTTCAATGTTTTTGGTTTATAAAAAAATAACCAATAAAAATTCAGCTTTATTTATTTCATTAATATGCTATCTTTAAATTCTAGTTTTAAATAGTGCTCGCGATTATACGTATAATACGTATAAAACGTATTGTAACCGGTAACGATTTTTAATAGAAAT
Source organism: Maratus michaelseni (assembly GCA_963931845.1). NCBI lineage: Eukaryota > Metazoa > Arthropoda > Arachnida > Araneae > Salticidae > Maratus > Maratus michaelseni. The sequence goes on from OZ007588.1 coordinate 299,436,208, forward strand.
CATATGGAAAAAAGGCTTGACTACGTATACGTTTAAACGTATATAAACGTATAATCGCGAGCACTAGTTTTAAATGCAATCATAATATCATTTATCTATTACTTTTTGTGAGGTGTCCATTACTGGAGTTTAGGGTGTTTTGATTTATTTCTGTTATTTACAATTAAATTTAGATTCACATTGGGAAATGTGACTATGAGCATGGTTAAATATTGTTGGTAGAGTAATATAATATTAAAAAATGTTGAATATAACAATTATAACTATTAATTAAAAAATAATTGTTAATGAAATTCCTTAAGGGTGTCCATTACTGGCACATCTACCCTATATATAATCGAATGGCGTTATCCATTTTTTGGTAACGGCAGATGATCTTTTAGAAAACACTATCAAAGTCGGTGTTTTGAAACAAATTTCCGACGCGCAGCGTCAGAAACGGGTAAAACGTGACCGACATTGATCTTAAGTGTTACATTTATCTAAAAACGGAAAACGCTATTCATTCCAAATAGCTTTAATAATCAGGCATGCAAGTGCCATGCGTTTAAAAGTTTGTTCATAAATGTGTCAGAAAGTTTCGTGTTAACCGGTTTCTCAATCAGATGCAAAGTTTTAATTTGAATACGAGTTGCATCAATAAAAATGATTGCCGATCCAATCCTTATCGTCGATCTTATCCGTATTTGGTGAAATCTTGTTATCCGAATCTATGCGAAATCATTTATCAGGTTCGGTCGGGTTGTGGTCTTACAGATTTTTTGTTGTTGTTGTTGTTGGGTTAGGATAAGAATACGGGTTGAATCAAAATATAGTTTCAGTCAACCATCATTCATGTTCAAGTTGACATTCAATCATGTTCAAGAAGTATATAACCGGATTCGTGTATGACTCTAGATCCGAGCCGACATCAGAAATTGTATCGTAACACAATTTCTGATAAAATCTGGTTACTCGGTCTTATGCAAGATTCTATTCCAAACAAGACTTACAGTAAAAACATTATACCCGACTCGGGTCAGATCGGGTTCACGAAAATCAGGTCACACGACAACTAATCTAAATCTATTCTGTAGCCAAACAAATCCAAAAAGATCGATCCGAAGTTTCTGGATTGGATTCGGGTAAAATCTGGTCACCCGACCCGGTGCAGTGTCGTCACAAACGTCACAAACTTGAACCATAAAAAAATTTTGATCCGAGCAATCCGTATAGGATTCGGGTAAAATCTGGTCACCCTATCCGATGCAGATTCGTCACATTTTTCACATTGAAGTCGCACGGTGACTTCACAAAGTAGTCACATTGTGAGGTCACAGAAAGCCTTGAAAACGGCCATAACGACCTCGCATTTACGTCACAGTGACTTCACATCGACGTCACGTGACGTCACGACGACGGTCACAAAGTCACAGTGTGACTTCACAGTGACGTCGCCGTGACGTCACCATGCCTTACGGGTAGTAGCGACATTGAGAAACTCATATTAAAAATATGTGAAAATTTAACTATAGATATTAATGTATTATTAATATCTGTTAACAAGATAATGATTCACTTTTAAAATAGTTTAAATCCATAATGAAACCGTTGCGTTGGTAGCATTAACATATATAAAATGGCAGAAAATTGAATTTACTTTTTAATAAAAAAAATACTTTTTAAAATTTGTCTGTTTTCCCTACTTTCAGATTCCTTGAAAAGCAATGTCAGCTGATTATGAGAATTTGTTTTGTAAGAATTTCTAATAGACAGGTTCTAAAAGAAAAATAATGTTTTGAATTATAAGTTTTTCATTAATTCATTTAATTATTAAAATTTAAATATATTTTAACTCAAAATACGTTTGGGCTTTATCAGTGTATCATATTAAAAAGTAGTATTGCTCGAGTTGTCGGAAAAAAATATGAATTCTTTTAACTTTGAGTGATTTACATTTAATAAATTTATAGCTCAGTAATTAATACTTCAAAATTGATGAAAATGTCTTTTTTTTAGAATCTTGAATATAAACATCCAATAGATTTATCGTTTTGCTTTTACACTTTTATAAATTAAGGTTTATTTTAAATATAAAGATTATTTTTTATGGCAAACCGAACCTCACACATTTATAAAATATGTTCTACAAAATAAAATGATCTTATCTCTTTCTTTTGGAACGACGTAAGACTTTGATTTTTTTTTTTTTTTTTTTAACTGAACATATATTTACTATTTATCTTTATATAACTAAACTTATTTACAGTAATTTTCTAAATAAAGGAATAGAACAGACTTGGAAATTGTTTATATGACAATCGATCTATGTTTAATACTGTCGATTATAAATAAAATTACCTACACAAAAATTATCTTGAATAAGATATTTGCTTAAGCAAATTCACTGTTTAAATAAATAATAATCATAATATTTCTTAGACTTTATTGACTGATAAATTATGTAATTCAATTTAGATTTCTCGTACAAATCTATATGTTTCTACATCAAAAGAATGAAAAAAATAGAAATTTTCTTCTTTTTGGAGCGCCGTTAAAATTTTCTTTGATCCAGATTGTTTAAATAACTGATTGCTTATTCAAGATATTTATTTTACCCTGAGGCGTACAGAATTTTTTGTTCTTGTATCAGTATTTAATAAATAGCTCTTTAAATGTTTTACGCCAAGTTTAACCCCCCAGCTATGTTGCTTTTTGGAAAAGCTTTCTAATACGGCATTACTAACCAAAAGAAACTTTTCATTTTTTTATATCAAAAGTTATCGAATGCTTAACCGGAAAAAAATAATTGAAGTAAGTACAGGTTTCTGTAGCGTATTTTTGTGTAATCTTAAAATTTTACTTTAATGTATGTTCCAACAATTGACTTTAACAGTAGTAAGAATAAAATAAAAAAAATAAATAAAGAAAGAAAAGAAAATATTAAGATTATTTCATCCAGCAAATTTTCTTTACCAAATAATTGAAAGCTTTCTTTTTATATTATCTACTAATGAAATTATTGTTGGATTTTTAGAAAATTCTAACCATTGCATTTCGAATGTCGTTCTCTAGCAAATTCCTAACGCTGTGCATTTATTGCAGTCAAATATTGTGCATTTAACGCTCTGCATTTATTGCACTCAAACATTATGCATTTAATGCTCTGCATCTATTGCACTCAAATGCTACTTGAAATACGCCAAAATTTTGAAAAAAAAAAATATTAAATCGCAATTCAGAGTTTTAAGAAAGCAACCAGATAACTATTTACATAATTATACATAACTTCCAAGTATAGTATATAATAAATATAATGCATTCACTAAACACAATTCATTTTGTTGCAATACACAGACATAGAGAATTTTACGATCTCTTGATAGAATTGTAAAGTTTCTGCTTTCAGGATACATTTCAGTAACATAATTTTATTTTGTTTTCTACATCGTTAAAAATTATATATCTATAAAGTATTCTTGTAATTCCATGTAATATATTCCCTAGACTGAAAACAAAGTTTCGAAACTATATTTGAGTTTGGGGCTCATGAGGGTTCTGTTGCACTTTGTAGCAGCTTCCTCATGATGCATATCGAAATACTAATTTAAATACAGCAAAATTTAAATATAGAGAAATTATATTTGAATTAGTATTTCAGAGACGGAAAATTCTGACTAAGAAAATAATCGGAAACTTCTTCATGTTTCTTAAGTATTCTAGAAAGCTATTAACACAGTCAATAATTTACTTAATTTTCTTAAAACTATAATTCACTTCACTTAGACAAAGATTCCATAAAAATAACAGTTTCAGCTACGTTTAAAATGAAACTCTCTGAACCCCAACAATATGTTTTTTGATTATTTCAAATGTAAAATTCACTCTTATCAAATGCGAACTGAATCAGAAAGGTAGTTCATCACAGGTCTGAATTCATTGATTGAAAACACTTCTAAAACTCTGAAACGACTAGCTAAAATACTATTAAATCGACTATGTTCTAAATAAGAATTGTGTACCTTGAAATATTTGCAATATCGCTTTCGCCCACACACTGAGTCCACATACAAAGTTAGAAAACTTGTAGAATGTAGCATAGTATTTTTTTAGTCTGACGCTCGAGGGAGTTTTGAGATTTTGCATGCTAACGTGTTGTTCTGAATTCTTGCATTTTCTAGCATTTCTCTGTTCTGTAACTTTTTTAAGTTTCGCAATCTGCATCTCAATTTTCAGGAATATGATTGTGTCACGTTTATGTCTTGCAGTAATATTACAATTACGTACCTGTGGTTGTGTAGGTACTATTTATGCTGTTCTATGATTTATATTCGATGGTTTTAGATGCATCTCGCCAATATTGGTCAATTAGTCTGGAATTCCAATGCATCCTGCTTCTATTCGGATTTTTTCCATGTGCTGTGTATGCAAGTAAGGTTGCCATTAGTCTTGGATATAATATGTGGTTGTGATATCGCCAGTTTGTTAAGAAGTTATGATTCAATATTTTGAATAAAAGAATGTTGGAATCCAGTGTGATTTGTATGATAGTTGTAGTGTATGTTTAAAGTGACATTTTATAGGGATAGTTAAAATGTTTCAAGTTACATTTTATATTAAGCTGAAAATACTTTTCTTTAGGTTCTGGCATTGAGGCCATTATAGTTGAGCTAAGTGCTTGTATTTAACAAGAATCTTGGGAAGAGATTACCCGTCTGAGCCATTTAGTGTGTTAAGCTAATATTTGAATTTATATTATAGTTTAAGTCTGCCCGATCCAATGCTAATCACACTTATTATTGCTTTTAAATAGACTGTTGTTAATTTTGACGCTAATCATGGCTATTTTTCAAGTTAATTTCCCGAAAGGGTACGTCACATCTTTTCATATATAATATATTTCGGGAGCAAAACAGATATATTTATGCAAAGTGAACGCATTTCAACGTAAGCTTTTACGGCCCACTCTTATATAACTTACACAGGTATTCAACTGCTGCAATATTATATTTAAATAAAAAAAAAGGAAGTACTTGTGTAAAAATATGTAAAAATACATTTGAAATGATTTTGGTTTGTTTATTTTTTAGTGCACTGTTGATTTAGTTTAATATCTTTTAAAAGAGAATTAGACTTGTTGAATATTGTAACAGAAAAAGATTGATAATTCTTATGAATTATGTGAAAAAAACAAGAAGATCAAAATTTCAAATAAAAGTTATCAACAAATTAAGGTGTTAGATATATCCGTACAAAAATTATTCTTTTATAAATTAAATAAATGTTCTTTGAACTTATTTTAGTCGTTCTTTAAAACTTTTAAAAATCTGTTTAGGATTTCCTTATCAAAACTATTATTATCTTGAACAGATTCATATTTACGTAGTGGAAAATGTTAGTTTTACCTTTTAATCTGGAACTAATGAAAGAAATGATAAAAATATGAAAAAGTAAAAGAAAAAAATCACTGAAATAAGTTATTAATTATTCATATATGAAAATAAAAATAAAAAAGGACATGTTTACACTCCTTCTAATGTTGTTTTACAGTCGATATATGTATTGTAAATATTACTCAAATACAATTTTAGTTGACTAAAGAATTTACCAAGAAGCAACGTTATAAATTGTCATCAAAATATACTTTTCATTAAGAGGGGTAATAAATTTTTACTTCAAAAAATTAGAAAAAAACCTTTAATAAATTTTTCGTCTGTTGTATTTTGACAATGAGTACTTTAACATGCATGCTTTTTTTTTAAATAAACGAATTAAAAATATGAAAAAAAAAAATATTTGTAACGCATCATTAAGTCTGTATAATACAAATTCAATTATGGTAAAGAAATTTACTTAACTACAATAGAAAACCTTGCTAATGAACGAAATTATGACTATCATGTTTAGTATATTGATACGTAGTATAATTAGCGACAACACGTATCACGTTATTAAAACAGGAAAATGCATATTTAAAAAGATTTGTTTTTAGAATTTGGAAATAAGCGTAACGAGGTGAGATGATCCTTATATATTATTTCTCCTGTCAACATCCCTTTTACTCAGAAAATATGAAACGCAGAACAACGAATGAGATACCATATGAAAGGTTTTAGAACAGGCTTCTGACATAGCCCACTTAACAAATCGTTAAAACATGTTTTTGATTAAAATTTGCTGAAATTGAAAAATTAAATCGGCATTGTTTTCATGAAAGAAATTAAAGGTTTTCCTGAAATTATTGTTGCCAAAAAAAATAAAATACCACATTATAGGATGATCATAGCAATTATTATAAAAAACACCGCACGGGTTTATTTTATACTTATGATTAAAAAGCGAAATTGAAATTGAAATGTTTAGATTGATATTTCTAAGTCCCATTGTTTTCCCGAAGCGGATGACGTCATCCTCTAATGCAGTCAAAATACGATTGTTATTTTTTTTCTCGCGCGTGCCTTTAGCAATCTTGGATCAGTTTTTAGTCTAACTTTGATGGAATAAATTAGATGATATTCTGGCTTGACTAACAACTAAATGTTGTTTGCAGATAATTTTATCCTTGCTTTTTCTTTAGAAGTTTAAACCTGCATCTAATAAATATTACATATTGATAAAAAATTATACTTCTCTATTATCCCGTCGACCACTTTTCATAACAAAAAACTATCGCCAAATAAACGGGAGAACGTTGCCATTGGAATATCAAAAAATAAATAAAATATAAGAATTTAAGGACACAATTGTTATTTTAATTAATAAAATAACTACTAAATCAGTAAAACATAATGAAAAATACACGCAAATGTCGAATGTAATACCATTAGATGACGTAACAAACACGCATAATGATTCTGACATCAAGTAAATGGGACTGCATTTTTGGCGTTTAATCTTACAGTTTGTCGGTAGTTTTTAGTTATGAAAAGCGGTCGACAGGTTAATAGAGAAGTACCTAAAAATATTAGATTTCAGTGCGAAATCTTCGCACGGGCCCTCTGGTTTTATAAATATAACTATAAGAAAGAGAGGCACGAAATGTTCGGTTAAACTGTCAATCCCTAACAAACAAAACTTATTTGTAACTTAAGAATTACCATCAAATATGACAAGCACAAACAGGGTGGGAAATAATATTTATATATGTATTTATAAGTATGTAAAAACGTGTAAAATTATTTATATTATTATGCAGCAAATCCACAGAAAAATACATGCAGACATAATCATAAAATATAATATTTCAATTCATTTAATTTTTAAATAATAGACAAAAATAATCAATGATTATAAAGAGGTTATAAAGAGAGAATGAATGGAATTTTTAGAGTGCTAGGGAATTGCGATAGAAAATGAAGTCCTTAGTCTTTTACATAATTTTTTTCTTCAACTATACAAAAAGATTTTTATATTTGATTTATGATACAAAAGTCATAGCGTAAATCAATTAAGATCACCTTAATATTTATCTATCTCGATTTTCTCTCTATATTTATATATATGTATAAATACAGACAGTTATATTATATCTATATTAATAAAAGAAAGTTGTTTGTCTGTGTGTGTGTGCTATGACTAGCAAAAGCTACCGCACGTAGAAATCTGAAAATTTCTGTGCGGATGGTCAAAGGTAAGTCCTGATGCACCTGAGGCTCGGACGTTTAATTTTTTTTTAACTCGGGCACCCTGGGACCCTTGAAGTTTTTAGTTCCATAAATTGTTAATAACTTTCCCCTTTTAATCCGATCTTTTTCATTTTTGGAAACTTTTCACCATTTAGTTATTCCACCATTTCTACATTCCAGTTAAGACGCGAGACCCCTTGAACATTTTATATACATCATGCATTTTTCGAATTTTTTCTAACAAATTCTTAGGTCATCCAGCTACTAGATGAACAATAAAAAAAATTCAGAGACCTCAGCTACCACCAATTCTGAATATTAATATTCTTCTTTGGGGCCTTGGTGCAGAAAAAATGACCCGATTCTCTTGCATATTTGTTTAACATAGTTCTAGGGTCTTCCAACTACTTTATATACTACTAAAAATTTCCTTACAATACAGCTACCACCTTTTTTGAATATTAATTTTCTTTTCCGGCATCAACTTCCGTTTACTCAATACAGCCGTAAATTAAAAATTGGGTTACTCTTAAAGGTAAGTGTTTAAGTTTAGAGAGTAGAAGAATTTCATCCGTAAATTAAATACCGTGTTAATGTTAAAGGTAATACGTTAAATGTACAGAAGGAGGCCAACTTCCTCCGCCTGTGGGTGCATTCTTTTCTCGAGTTGTATGGGACTGATTTCAACGGAAATTGGTACATTCAATTTAGATTATGATTCAGCTACTTTCAGCATTATGAATGTGTATCTTAGACTTCCGTTACCAAAAATGTTTAACAGTAACGGTTCATTCTTTTCTCGGATTCTATGGGACCGATTTCATGGAGAATTGGTTCATTCGCTTATGATTGTTTTACTGATTTTAGTTCCACCTTCCACCACCAGGGGCACATTCTTATCTCGGGTTATATGGGCCTGATTACAACTATGTTCGGATAATTCAAATTGGTTTTCTTTGTTTTACAGATTTTATTTTCATCTTCCACCGAAAAGGGCGCATTCTTATCCTCTGTTTTATGAGTCCAATAACTGCGGAGTTGCATTTCAAAAACTTGGTTTTCGATTGTATCCGGCGCGTGTGGAGCAGCGTGGACCCAAGTCACAGGCTCGTTCGGAAAGACGTTTGTTGGAAATACAATTAGACTCGGCCAAAGGCATTGGGACCTGAAAAATATATTCAATTGAAACACTCTACACTGATGCAAGCAACGCCGTCTCCTAAACTGGATTCATTAGAAAAAAATTCCAAAGATATAAAATGATACAAACTTGAATGTTGTTTAAGGTTATTATCACGGGGCCGGGCAACTGCCGGATGGGTTAGCTAGTATATATATCTATATGTATATATATATATATATATATATATACAGTGAATATTAATTATGGACGCTTACGAGTTCCTTAACAATGGACTAGACGCCTAGGACTTGGGGAATGACCACCTAGGAGCTTAAATGATGTATATCTCGAATAAAATGGTACACAATGTCAAATTTCAAAACATGTTTCATTTAAACGAAAAAAGCATTGTGAATCCGCGTCAGCAAATTTTGCAATTGAGATACAAAAAGTGCGCAAGATTGGAAACTGCGAATTCATCTTAGTATTTAGACAAATGCTGAACACTTTAAACAAGTTGTATCTATTACAGGTCATATTAAAAAGGTAATATATTGTGTTTTACTTTTATGAGTTCATACATGAGATACTCTGTATGTTCACAATAACTGTATGTTAATGAAAAATGTGATAACCATGCTTCGTTCATTTTATGAAATATAAATATATATGTATATTTGAATATAATTATTATAGAGCAAAAAGTTTTATTTTATTTAAGAAAATTAACTTGCCTAATAATACCTTTTTTAGAGTTTTCTTAAGACTGTACTATTGTTATAAACTTTGTCTTCGTCAGCACTAAATGATGATAATAAAATATGCATGTGTGAAATTTAACTAGTTCATTTTATAATGCATTGTTATGGCAATATTAAACATGATATTCTACTAAAAATTCAAGTTATTTTTAAAATTTAACTTTATAACACATTTGTGTCGAAACATTTATTTAGATATATAAAAACATAATTATGTGTGTGAAAACATAATTATGTTAATAAAAACGTAATTATCCATTACAGAAACAGTCGTACCAAGCGAAATGGTTACTTCGTTTTTCAGACATATTAAGAATATTTTCTGCATATATATTTAAATAAAAGCAGAATAAATATTTAACGAAAAAATTGGGTATTTCATTAGCTCAGTGGGAGATCATTCTTTTACGTTAAGTATCCCAGGAAATGACCAAGGCTTGGACCAGGCGGGAGGACAACGGTACTCAGTCGTTGGTCGAGTTTGTGTTGCAAACACCAACTGGGCTCTATCGAAATCCCCATTTTGGTGATGATGGGCCTGTCAACTTCATTCGTCGAGGATATGAACTCTTTAGGTGCAAAAATTCACACCGAGTGAAGCAACATTAAGCAATTGACGGACCTGAAAAGTAATCCTTCTTTTGAGACTCCATTGCTCGATTGGAGGACTTTGTTGACCGTCAACATACAGGGTTGGTTTATCTCAGCGGAAAAATCTCACAAAAGATCACTGGAAATATGGAAACCAGCGCAAAGGCCAGAAGACTCCCAGAAGGAGCGGAACCACCTGGCGGTCGTTTTACCGACGTCGTCCGCAAAGACGGCGATTGGAAGACACCCTACATATATATATATATATAGTAGAACTAGAATTATCCGAATCAATTGGGACCGGACCCCATTCGGATAATCAAAAAATCGGATAATTGGATTTTTTTTCGAAAAAAGTGTCTATTTTAATTAATTATTGTATGTATGTTGAAAATGGGAGGAAAAACTATTTTTAAAGAAAAAGATCTTTTAATTAATTAAATGAAAAGGCAACACTTTTACATGTCACGCGTACTTACAAGTGCTGTACAGTATGTACGTATCGTACTGTAAATGAAAGTCATATTGCTTACTGAACATCTCGATCAAAGTAAGCTGTTTGACAGTCTTCATCCGTTTTCGGGCAGCCAAGTAGCACATCCGCTTGACAGTGAAAAGTTGCATGTGGTCACACTCAGGTTGACGCACCATCCACTTCAACTCAGTTTCAAGGCCGGCAAATACTTCACTAGCTGATGGTCCCGTGTCTGCTTCAACTTCGACATTAAGGTCATCTTCTTCTTCCTCGACACTTATAATAAGTTCATCGTCATTTAGAATTTGAAACCCAGGGTCTGAAACACAGGTGGGCCGGGCCGGCCACCTGACGACGGCCGACAGCCAATAATCGAACTGTATTATGAGACGGTGACTCATCATCCCAATAATGTTTGCGCTGTGCCTATACTAGATTCGCGGAGGAAAGGACAAGATAGCGCGCGTAGACAGAATCATTATTTTGCGAATCGCAGTACGTTTCAGTCTTAATTTTTTTTCTGAAAATTTGAAAACGATTCGGATAATCAGCGATTCGGATAGTTGGAGTTCGGTTAATTGGAGTTCTACTGCATATATATATATATATTATATGAACTTTTCCTTTTAAGACACGGGGTATTTATTTGTGTCTTTTTCCACTGAATCTTAGTGAATTTAATATCAAAATTTCATGAAATCCTTTAATAAAGAGACGAAATTTCATCAAATAACAGAAAAAGATTTTCGAATCATGGTGATGTACCAGCTGCTGTGTTGAAACGTTTTACTATTTTTATATTTTGTAAATAGTGTGTTTAAATATGTTTAAATAAGCATTTATTGTTTTATTACAGTGGACAACAGAAAGCTTCAGAATACATGAATATTCTTTTACTTTAGGAATAAAGTTTATATTTATACTATTACCAATAAAACATTCTATTTTAAGCAACAATTGACTATATGATGTATAAAGTTTAAAATAGAAGTAAATATATGTACAATAATATGCGAATGGTTTCTTAAAGTAGTTTAAACAATAGATCTACTTAAATCTTCGAATCTAAATTTCAGGTAAATGCATATACATCACTACTGTGATTTAAACTGGATGACACAATATTCAGAAATAAAGCTTTATAAAAAAAACGTCTTCAGCGGTATCTGGAAATAAGGGAATCTTTTTTCTTCTCAAAAATTCATTATTTTAAAGACTTCGCCATATTAGAGTAATAATTTTAATTATGTAATTTTTGGTATAAAAATGTATTTTTCCATTGCTAAAATGTGTAATATGTACACAACTGTAATCTGTACTTTTCTTCAGCATATTATAATTGTGTGAAACAAATGTCCTTGCAATTACAAAGACTGTTATACTCGAAATAATCAGTAGTTTCTTTAATATTTCTATAAAACTAATATATAAAACAATATATATCTCTCTTGAATACGCGTTTATCTTAAATTGAAATTCTAAAAAAATGCAAAATACATTACTTATAGGCGTCTAATTTTGATGTAAAATATTTAAAACCAATACTTTCAAATGCAATCGCATTCGTCATCAGGGTTGAAACATGAAAACACACAACCAGAGAAAACTGTTACAGTACAACATGTATATTGGTTGATTAATGGGTGAAAAATTACAGGACTACCGGTGTAAGTTTACCAATATATTTTGAAATATCATAGGGAAAGGCATCGTTACAAACGCTATCACTCCTGGACAAAATTTTTAAAGACTCTCTAATAGAGAGATTGTGAAATCAAAACATTTTCGTAATATTTCTGGCTTTCTCAAAATGCATATTAACTTCGATTCTTTTGGTTAATCTTGGAATAGCAGTGCGAAGACGGTCCAATTTAATATCAGAAATATGTTCTAAGGGAATCCTTTTAAATGTTCTTCTGTAGATTAATATGTATAATATTATGTAGATGTATGGTTAATATTATGCAGACAATATTTAATTCTTTCATATAATCCCGGGATGTGTTGTAATTTGTGGAGTCTAAACTCCTCCTGATTAAACTTACTGCAATCCATTTAATAGGAGGCGGTAAATTATGGTTTAAATATTCTACATCAAAATATTCTACATCAAAATATTTTACATAAAAAATAAACGTCTTTAAGTAATGTATTTTGTACTGTTATGAATTAATATTTCTTTCACTATTGAACTTAGGAGAAAAGCTTTTAATTTATTTTTTAATTAAAGAAGGCTTTTGAAAAATTATGTAAATAAATTTTGTCAATATTATCACTACAGCAAATTTCGCATCTTCCATTTTTTCCTATATTCATTCATAAATTTCAGTGAAGTTTAATGTTTATATTTAATATAGAAAAATGTATAATATGTTTATTTTATGTGTATTTTTAAATCTAGTCATATAAAATAAAATATAGTATTTACTATTTTTTTCTTCAGTCTAAGGGCCAATTTCAAAGTGTGTTTGATGGACATTATCACATAAATTCCTCTAGAGTAGTTTATTTTATCCCATTCAAAATTTAGTTTCAAGTTGCAACATTGATAAAACGTGTGTATCTAAGTGAAAACTCTCCCATGGGAATTGATGGATTTGGCATTAGTTCGTTCCTACGCAAGCATCTGCGGTGCTGAAGAAATTGTTGAAGTCGAATTATATTTTTATTTTTAACTGCGTGTTTTATATTTTTACAATATATATATATATAGATAACAAGAAAACGTATAATCTCTATTTTACATTATATACCATCTTTTTACATCTCTTACATACCAGTATTCTATGGTGTGTCTGTTATAAACATGTGATCTATTAAATCATGTGTTAAATCTCTAACAAATGATTGCGTATTTTATTAATTTCTTCATTTTTTAACTGAATTTTAGTCCAATTAATAGCAAGAAATTGTCTTGTTTTTACGAAAAGAAGCATATTTGAAATCATTCCAATATACATCTAATTATTAACTGATAAAGGCCTCATTGTCTTTTGAAAACATCTTCCGTTAAAATGTGTTCTTTTACATTTAACACTTAAGTTATAACATATTGCCAAAATAATCTACGTAAAAATATAAAAAGTTAACGATTTAAATTTAGTATTTCCAGCCACATTATCGTTACGTCTTTTAATGAGAAAACTGATGCATACAGCACATTCAGTTATTATGTTTCGTATTTTAATTTAATTTGTTATTTTAAAAAGCTAACTTATGTATTAGTTCTTTCTCAACATTTAAAAATGAAATATAAAAAACCGGCTTTTAAACTTGGATATTACTCTTTATTTATATTTAAAAGGTACTACTGAAATATGATTTTTCAAAACTAAATGCATAAATAAACAACTTTAAACTAAGTAACTAAAAGTATTGTTAAAAAGTTCTCTTTTGGCTGAAAATTGCAGATTATGTTTTTATTACATTTCTTGTCTCAAAAAAGAAAGTTTTAGAAGGACTTTATCCCTTAGGATCAATATTTATAATAGAAACTGGATAGGAGTACAAAATTTTGATGAAATTAAAAGGATCTGTTTAGTTTCATTATTCATTTTCTTTAATGGTATTCTACTGATAAAATCTAACTTCTAAAAGCACGCATAAAATAATAAGCTAAAGGATTATTTACTACCCTTTTGTGAGTATATCTAAAGAACTTTTTCTGATATGTATGTACTAATATTTGAGAAAACGGAATATAAACTAAAGGGAGTTACATTACATAAGCAAGTTATGCTGCAGTAAGTTGATATGTACTTGAAATTACAGGGTGCTTTGAAATTATTAGTGAAATTGGATAAGATAATAATATACGTTCAAAAAAAATTATTGAAACGAGTTTCCAAATATACATATTCAGTCAAAAATAGTCTCGGACGAAGCCGAATCCATATTTTCTGTCACTACATTAATAGTAATATTTAAAATTCGGATGGTTGATATATTGAGCAAAAAGCATTCCTTATTAAAAGTTCGAAGCGCCCGAAACATCTATTAAGCACTTTTTTTTATCACTGTTATTGTTCGCCGGGCGGAACGACATCATCATAATCAACAGTCTTTAAAAATTTATTTTATTTCGAAAACTGGGTGGAAAATAGGAGGGTAAAAAAAAGCGTAGAGAAAGCCATTCGTTGCCTATCCCTGAAGACAAATAATTTCAGATGCAAGACAATGAACAGGGGAAAGTTGATCATCCCAATCATCAGTCCGTCTATACATCGTCCACGTCGTAGACGTAGAGCGTTTATTTTTTTATGACTTGTAGTAAACAATCAGTAGTTAAATATAGATGAGCCATATATGTACATGTATGTTTATAGTTCTGTGTATTTTCTTGAAACAATGTCTCTGAGAGCGAAATTCATTTTGTAAATGGTGAAAATATCATTGAAAATTTCAATCCCCGAACTTACGTTAGAATTGCGACATTTGTGATTTAGATGTTAACAGACATTTCAAAATTTTGTCATCATTAATAAGTGTGAGTTTGCTTGTTATCTGTCACAAAGTACCAATATATTAGAAATAACCTTATCTTAATAAAGAAATTTACAATCTGGAGACAAAATGGTATTGCAAATTCTTTTGTGCAAATTTATTTGGGATTGCTCGCAGCAGAGTACTAGTGACCAAACCAAAAATTATGTTTCTCTTCATTAATTTAGCTGCATACGTCACTACAGGAAACGTTTTTGATGAGGGCATAAGGACGTTTTATTTCTGCATTAATTTTGTTTACTCCATTCCAACTATTTTATCATCACGCCTTTTAAAATTACAATACACCATGTCTCATTTTTGAATGAGAGGTCCAATATACGTATTTGTGTGCAACAAATACGTTTTCATAGGTTTGTAGTTTCCCTTAATTATGGTTTGTTTGGAATTATAAATTATCATATTTGCAAAAACACGTACAAGTTTGTTATACAACTAATATAATAAATCTTTTTTGACATATTAAATGTGTCCTTCTCGTCCTACAACATAATCCCGATTAAATATTTCTCGACCACAGAGTGATTTATATAATTGACATAAGAATATATTTATTCTAATTAATGCTGATACCATCATGTATCCGTAATTTTAAAATAAAAAAAGAACATCTTCTTAATGACAAGACTTATCACACATAAAGTAACAGGCTGAGAGACTACGACAAAATAGTCAAGGCATTAGATCAAAGTTTTAATGTTTAAAACACATTGCACTTAAATTGTTATACAAGTAAATTCTAATCTGTCCTCTGGTTTGCTTGTCGCACAGGTGAAAAAATTGGGATAAATATGTTAAAATATGGAGGCAAGTCCAGTCATTCGATCAAAGTTCGCACTTTGCACTCTACACTGTAAAAAAAAGAACAAATGTCGCTTTATCAGCGAAAATAAAATCTAACCACGAACGAAAATAAACAATTATTTTTTTCTGTCTACCCTAAGATTTCGAAAAGCGCTCTTTATCTTTTAAACAAGAAACCAATACATTTTTGAAATTTAAAGAATGATTTATAAACAAAAATGTTTATTTAACTGCCACTGATTTTCGAAAATGTTTTAGAGCGGCTTTTATAGTGTATTAATCAGTTCTCAAACCGGAAATCCTGTTCTAGGGCGCTATCAATTCTCAATTGAACATTTTCAGCTGTGTAATTAGATTTATACATACAGGAATAAAAAAAAATTATATTAATTTTAATGTTAATGTTAATGCTGTTACTTTATCATATTTGTCTATAAAACATTTTTTTTTAACAATACAGTGTTTACATGAGAATTGATAGTATCCAAGAAACTCATTTTTTGGTTTGAAAAACTGATTACGTAACTGTAAAAACTACTCGGAAACGTTTCTTAATATGAGTAGCAGTCAAATAAACAATTTTTTAAATGTTTCTTTAAATCTCAAAAACGGATTGATTTGTGTGTTTTCTAATGACAAAGTATGATTTTCTGAATCATAGGTAACTCGGAAGAGGTTGCAAATATTTTCGTTCGTGGATATATTGTATTTTCCCAGATTAAAAATGTGTGTCTTTTTTTTTACATTGTAATAGGTAACACGTTTCTAATAATGAAAATTTGGACGTTACGAAAAGGATGGCAGACGTCATCAATGAAACTTTAGCCAAACCAATTGATAAATTTTGGTTTTAAAAGCATTTAATTTCATAACATTTCAAAATATGTAAATACAGAAAGATAGACGGAAATCCCATTGCAGCGATCTCATCTCACATGAAGAGTTTAAAGCGAGTTACTACCTGAATGAAACTGGCTTGACCTTTTTCTTGACGCTAACGCTCTTGCCTACTGTTCAAAAGGATCCTGGTTCAACTCCCACCGGCACCAAAGCAATCTCCTCAATGGTGACCCGGGCAAACACGCAACAACCTTCAACAACAACAATCAACTCATCTCATAACCAACAGTAGCAGCACTAAATAAATCATCCCTGCAAGCAAAGCCTGTTAAATGCTCACATCACAAAGCCTGTCATCACACGCATCACATATGCGTACGATAGCATCACTCACTAGTGCATATCGTTCGTCTGACGTCAACAAGACGTCTTCCTCATTGCGGATGGAGTGTGAAGCGATCTCATATCACATGAACAGTTTAAAGCTAGTTACTAGCTGAAAGTAACTGTCTTTGCCTTTTGCTTGGCGCTAACGCTCTCGCCTAATGTTCATGATATTTCTGGTTCAACTCCCACGGGCACCAATGCAATATCCTCACCATTACGAACACATGGGGAGACGTGAGTTAAATGTAGAAAAGTTGAAAATTTCGAATCAAAACATGTCGTTTTCTTAATGTTACTACCTTGTTCCTTATTAGATAACAGTAGTATAACAACAAATATTCAGTAGGCAGACAATTTTGACATTAGAAAAACTGTTGGCTGCCTTCATCAAACGTGCAAAACGATTTGTAGGCCTTTCGATTCAGAGATTTTCAAAATATATAAACCCGACCGAAATTGCATTACGAACTGAAAATTATAATAAAGAATTTACTATAAATATATAAAATAATGCCGCAAAAATTTACACGGGTATTATTTTTAAATGCTTTTAACATAAATATATCACAAATTATAATATAGATATTGAAAAAAACTCCGAAATAAACATAAGAATGTTTGCCATTATACTACATTGGAGGAAATGTCCCAAAATTTGCTTAAAACATTGCAATTATTAACTAGTCGTTGGGGGCCACCGTAATACTTACCCATCATGGATATGCATAATGTAAAATATTAAAATAAAAATGTGTAAACTACTTATAAAATGCATTGCAATTCAAATAAAATCGTGGCTTGATGACGTCACAAACTTTAAAGGCTCGATTACTGAATTGCTTGAAAGAAACATCCTTATAACTCCAAAAATAATAATCCTATTAACTAGCGGTTTATTGCATCTGATTAGGCGTCAAATTTCTAATTAAAATATATCTTTGAAGTGAAATTTGGATGAAATACAGGGTCATGAAAAATCGAAGAGTGTGGAAAACAGTATTCCAAATATCTCGGCAACTAATTATCCGATCGACTTCATGCTTTATTCAAAATTTATGTTTTTTTATTGTCTTTTATATTCATTTCTTAAAATACACAATTTCGAAAATTTTTATATACCTTTCATCAGAACGAATATTTCGAGAGTCCGAAAAAAATCGTTCCGGTTAATCGAGGTTATTGAAATGAAATAGGCTTCTTCCCATTATTACATACTAAGTACATACCAAATTGCAAGTCTCTATCTCAATTTTTTCGGGAGATAGAGCGTTTACAGACACACACACACACACAGACACACAGACACACAGACGGACGGCAAAATTTTTTTTCTAAAAATATGTTTTTCGGAATCTCCAGTGTCTGAAACGTGTAAATCCGTCAAAAAAAAATTTTCGATTTTCAAAACGATTACAAGACTTACCCTATACTACGTGTGATGGGTAAGTAAAAGAAAAATAGAGTGTGAGGTGGATAAAAAAAGCATTTTAGAGTAGAAGAGAATGAGAATATGATAGTTCCTTAACCCAAGAAATTAGCTGGGTGAATAAAAAATGAGTGAACTTTAAGACTACCGATGAAAATGGAAGTTAGGATGAAATTATATTTTAATTATGCACTTTCTGAAAATAAATGATTTAAATTTATTAAGATTTTCCAAATTTCCACAATATACACACGTCTGCCAGGATGGCTCATAATGAAATTTCAGCATGCCTCCTTGCATTTCCATGTTTTGGAATGACCTAGAGAAAACGGTGTTTCAATCAAAATTATGCTAATGACTTGATTATCATCAACCTTTTCGCATGTTTAAAGACGTCAGCCACCCCTTTTTTCGTCGCCATCTGAATACTAAGTTTACGCGCTGATACAAAAAGGGCGGTCGTAGGCGGACTTTTTCAGCGTTTGTGCGGCCCCTTGAATTTAAATACCAATAATATCTAAAAGTTTCCTCCGCATTTTTTTTTCTAAAATTAAATAAGTGAAATAATTTTTTTAGAAAATACCAGTGCCTAAATTTAGGGGCCATACAAACGCTTAAAAAAAGTTCGCTTATGACAGCCTCCATTGTTGTGTGAGCACGTAGACCTAGTATTCAGGGGGAGGTGCTTTTATTTACGGCTCAAATAGCCTGCTTTTAGTATTTATGCTATTAGAATACGTTATCTACTAAAGTACAAATCAGACACATTAAGAAAATGACTGGATTCGATTCTATGTTTTCCAACTTTAATACTTTAAGTCTGCTGGTATGTTCGTAATAGAATTTTTGTTTGCCATTTTGTATTCACATATTTTGGAATGTCCTCAAAACGAATGATATTTAAATCAAGATTTACTAAATGGTTTGACTAGGGTCCACTTTCGTGCCTGTTTGATAACGTCTGCTTTACCTTTTGTAACATCCAAATACATCAGTATTTTCGTGTTTAGGCAAATTTTACCTATTCGGGTACAAAGTACAGGAATTTACAGAAATAACACAAATATTAATCAAATGACTTATTCGCCTCTATATGTTTACATATTTAAGTCAATTTTTAAACCAACTCATGAAGCCAACCAGCACGCCGGCTAACATTTCCTTGTATAATCATTCAATTGTAAAGTGTTTTTATGCATTCCAACTTTCATGAAATTCCTTGACTATTTTGTCAGTGTCTTTCAGTCAATAACGCAGACAAATAAATTTCTCTTTCTTCATGTTAGAGCAAAACATCATCATGCATCCGTTAAAAACCGTGTTACTAACGTTTACAAAATGATTAAAAATGCAATTGCATACAAATGTTTAAATATTGAAAAGCATATATTTTACATGAAATAGGACTATACCAATAAAAGTCTAATTCTACTCGCAATATAAAACGCATGTTTAAATATTATAAAACTAAAACAACCATAATTGTATCTACTGTAAAATACTGTTGTGAAAATAAATTTTCGTTAATTACTGAATACAAGTATGTACACAGAATTGTATGACACAAGTATCCGCACTGTTTTTCTTGATCTCTAACTAGTGCATATAACTTAATTATATATTCTATTTCATCTTTATAAAGTAATAAGTTTTAAACAAAATATTTTTAGTGTATGCCTGTTTAGTTTGAATAAATAATAAATAATTATAATTATCTTTTATTTCATTACAATTTTTAAATTTGGATAAATATCACTTTGTTACTTTTTTCTAACAAAATTTACAATAATTTTCTGACGCTACACCTACGTCTTTGTTAAATCAATAAAACTATATCTAAGGATTAATTAAATTCTACTCGAATAGTACTTCTCCCTTTCATTTATTTCTTCAAATGAGATTTTTGGATTGAAATAACTGAGTATTTCTGAATTTATTGTTTTTGTTACTTCAATTTATAGGATAAAATTAATTAACGTTAAAAAAGCACTTATATGTATTCGAATGTACGTCCTATTTAAAACTGAATCCAAAATTCTTTAATTTAGTCATATTAATTTATTATAAAATTAAACTTTTTTAACTGTGGCATTAGATTAATTTAGAAATTTATGAAAATCGTCGATAGCGAAATAAATTTATATTAAAAGAATTACGACACTCATAATTCCAATTAATTAAACCAAGAAATTTTGAAGTCGTAGTTTTAAAAATGCATTTACAGTGAATACATTAATAATATTTACATTTATAGCTACGATATACCATATTTCTGGAAATAGGCTGCGTAACGAAAAACAAACAAGTAAGCAAAATGTATTTAAAAATGTATTTTTGTTATATGAATTATTTTAATGTGACATGTTTAAAAACAGTTTTGAAATTTATTTTTCGATAGTGTCGTGTAAATGAAAGATAGCCATACAAGTAGTATGCAAGTATGTTATGTTAAACTGGTTTACTGAGTACTTAACATTCGTGTGTTAGTTTTTGTAAAAATACTCTGTTGTCTGCGTGATTTGGACAAGATATTTGAAGTACGCTTCAGTTTTTTTATCGTTTAAAAATACCAATTGTATCATTATTACTTTTACGTGTTCCATAGGGAAATTTGCATCTATTATATCCTACTATCTCCGTTGAAAATCTTCAATTCTGAGAAATTTCTACGTAGTGTTGAATTCGGTTACGATAGTTTTTCTCTTTAAAATGGTTACTGTTTTGTTTTACATAATTCAAAATATATTACCATTTCTATAGATAATTTATGTAGTATTTCACAAAATACATTTTAATATGTTATTAATCATAAAAACTATATTTATATAAAATAATTTTAAAGATAAATACAGCAAAGATACTTTATTATTTTTAAATAAAGTTAAATAAATATT
The DNA here is from genome assembly GCA_963931845.1 of Maratus michaelseni. NCBI lineage: Eukaryota > Metazoa > Arthropoda > Arachnida > Araneae > Salticidae > Maratus > Maratus michaelseni. Next base: position 299,457,616 of record OZ007588.1, read on the forward strand.
CAAATTGAGAAAAATACAAATATTTTCCATTATTGAAACATTAAACAAAATCTCCATGTATATTAATTTTATTCATAAGTAGTAAAAAACTGTATATAATAAATTGAACGACTTTGATTAATATTTTTGAATAATTAGACCTTAAATAAATTTAGTCGCTATTTTGAAATTTTACTAACTGCAGAAATGTTTTCTACAATCATTGCTTTCATTTTGAAGGTTGTTATTAATATGTGTTTTATTAAATTCAACGAAAAATATATCTGAGAAAATGTCATGAACAACAACCGAGTAAACATATTTTTAAGGTAAAAGTACCAGTGGTGGCCACTTTACCAGTAAAGGACACTTTTGTATTTGATTTTTAAAAACTGGGCTTGGAAAATCGCGCAGATCCTCGAGTCCCTCGCAGGATTTAATGTTACAATCCTCTAGAGTTAACGCGCCTACTTACTACAAATGTTTCTTGAACTAATGTTTCTCTCTCTCTCTAATGTTTTGAACTCTTGTTCTAATGTTTTGAACTAAAGTTTCAAGACATTAGTGACGTAAAGAGGTGATTCCAACCCAAAAAATGAGACCATACAGTCATTTCATCGAGATTTCCTGCACTTTGTAGTAAGGTAAGCAATTTTCCTTTTCTTGTTTGTGGCACATTTAAGCAATTTCGCTACTATTAGACTAAAATTGGTATACGATACAAACACTGTTTAATTATTTTTACTTTGCACAAGAAGATGCATTTCTTACATGTATCCACTACTGTTATCGTGACTTATCACTATGGCAAGTAATGGAGAGCCCTGTCAAAAGCTGGAATTCTAGTGACAAGGAACGATGTTGTGCGACGAATGAAGGCGTATCATGAGAACATACTTTATAGATAACCGGCCAAGGCTTCAATGGTTTAAAGCATTTTTATGAAGGAATACGAAAATTCCGTCTCTATTATCTCAGTGTTTAACAACAACGTGATCTGTATAAATAGAGAAAAGATGTTGCAATGATTCGAGGACATCTACAGATAATTGTCAAAATTTTCCTTTTCTTTATATCTGTTGGCTCTTTTTTTTTTTTTTTTTTTTTTTTTTTTTTTTTGTTACCACCAGATAATTTCTGGCTTTAAAAGAGAAAGAATCGTTTATTTATGTTTATTATTTACTAATAATAATCTTAAACTGTTTTTAATCTCAATGAAGTAAAGCGAAAATTAATATTCAGAAACTGTAGTAACCAAATTCAAGGGGATTTTAGAAAGCTGAGAAGATTTACCTACCACAGCCGCCATTTTATGTTTCTTCCTGTAATTATAGTATTCAGGAGGTTGTGAGTAGGATAGGCACTTTAAAGGTTACTACACAATGATGTGAGCAAAATTCCATTTGTGCATTACTTGTAGTAAAATTCTCAGATTAAGGCGTTTACAGTATTATTCAATTATTATTTAAATGTACCATGCTACAAAGTTTAATTAGTCAACTTTTTAAAGAAGATTTGTTTCGCTTTTGATACAATTTTGTTACTTGTAGAATCTATTAACCCATTAAAGCAACAAGAAATACCTTTTTGCTAATAAAATATTTATTTTAACCTGTTTTGCTCTTTATCTGACTTTTTAGCAGGAATTCAAACGTGTCCATTACTGAAATTGACAGATGTTCCCTAATGGTTATTGCTTGTCAACTATTGGCACATTTTAAACTCTCCTAAAAAATAATTATGTGTGGCAAAATGATTAAAGAGGAAAATTTAGAAGTTTGCAGAAATAGATAACTGAGATACTAAAAGCATGATAAAAACTTAGAACTGCACATTAAGTAAGCGAAAAATATTTTTAAAGCGTCTACTACTTGCACAGTTACCTTACGTGATCTTGGGAACATTTTGAGTAATCATTAAATTCGCAGAATGAGAATATATTATTGTAAGTTTATATTTAATGTTACCTCCATAAGTTATATAATTTGAACTTTCAGAAAAATTACCCTGCTTTGGAATGTTAACGTCCTACGCTTTGTTATATGTACGTAGGTCTAAAAGTCTCCCTTTCCCGTTTTTAGTAGAGCTAGTGAATCTGGATGGTCAATGGTGTGGGTGATTAGCACATCTATTTCTCTTTTTTAAATTCCTACTATTAGCTCATACTCTCTCTATATATATCTTGTTCAAATTTTCAATCGTTAATAAAATATTTTCTTTTCATCCACTCAAGTTCAAATAAATTTTTTAAAACTTGTAGTGGATGACACTTTATGTTAATACAGTTTTTTTTTCAAATATTAATTCATTAATTAAATTTAATTAATTAATTTTAGTTTTAAATGTGAGAAAAAATTCCTCCCATTGTTTTCATAAATGAAATGAAAGATTTATCTCAAATGAGTGATGCCACAGAAATAAAATACCGCAATGATGATTATAAAATAATGTTTAATAAAGATAACGTGGAACATTAATGCTGCACGGGTTTATTTTATATATTTATGATTAAAAAGTAGGAATTGACTATAAAAAAATATAAATATTACTTGTTTTTAAATTATAGTTTCGCCTTTGAAATTTTTCTCATATAAACTAGAGGAATCATATGCTGTTTAGAAATTATAATTCTTTACCCTTTTATGTACATAATTATTTTTAACATAAAGTTAATAGGAATTTTAACAGCAAATTTCAAATATATAAAATTTCAAATATTAAAATTAAAAATTTTATTTTATTAAAATTTGCATTTTTGAGTACGTTTGATTAAACTGCATACATTGAGCATTCAAAATATTTAGTTTACATAAAACATTTAATAGTTTTATACAAGAATTTTTGAGCAGTCGAATTTTAAAAGTGTACAAATCGTGTCCACAACTAATATTAAAAGTGTAAAAATCGTGTGCACAACGGGACTTCTAAATTTATTTTAAAAGTGTAAAAATCATGTCCACAACGAATTTAAAAAGCATAAAAACTTGGGCATTACTTTTATTACCATACATTTATATTCCTTAAGTAATTTATCATACATTCGGAAGGATAATTTTTAAAACACAAATATTGTGATTATAAATTTATAGTATCTGTTAGAATTTAACTTGTTAAACTGCTTTCTGCACATTATTGAAATCAAATCATAATAAAATAGTTTTTCTTCTTATTATTATTTTCCTTTTGTTCAATATCTTAGATATTGCGCAAATTGATTTTTTAAACTGTAAAAAAAAGCCTGTAAAAATATACATTTAAAAAATATATATAACATATTTATACTTTTATAAATTATACTATTTAGTCCGCAAACGTTTACTAACAATTAAATTATAGATTACGTTTATTTAGGGAAGTTCTTTTACTAGAGTGATAAGAGGGCTGAATATGTCTTCAAATGTTTTCCACTAAAATGTAGAATTTTTATATTAAAAGCTCAAAAACGATGGATGTAAGCATATCGAGACAAGAAAATACTTCTTTAGAGAGAAATTGAAAAACAAATTTCGGCCACATTTCTTAGGAAAGCCAATTTTTAGGTGCGTTCATAATTATATAAATACGTAGCACCTATTGTCGTCGCTTGGTCCGTCCGTCCGTCCGTCTGTCTGTCCGTCCGTCCGTCCGTCCGCATATAACAACGCAAAAACTACCCAACCGAATGGTTTGAGATTTAAGATATATTATCTTTGCAGAATTTTGTCGAGACATTTCAAATTTTATTAAAATCGAATCAAAACTTTAGGAGATATTAATAAAAATATTTATGAAGAAATTTGAATTTTTTTTTAAATCGGTGCTTTCTTGTTAGAGGAGATTCCGATGGATGTAAAATCGTCAAGCGACCGAGACACTTATTTTATTACAGAAATTAATCTGCAGACGATATAATTCATTTCACAGAATTAAAAATCATCTAGGTCTGAATATTTATATAACTAGCTACAGTACGAACACTACTGTACACACACACCTCGTTTGTCACGTTTGACGTACAATTTCCAACTTGTTTTATTTCAGAATTTCAATGAAAATGTATTCCCATCTAATTAAAAAATAATATACTTATATTTCCCAATAAATTTGGATTACAAGAACAAGAATTTAAAAAAAATCTACTCTCGATCTGTTAGCATGAATAACTTCACGCCGTATTAATTACAAAGAAATTTTTACCGTTATATTATATTAAGGGGACAGGGACACAAAAATCTTAAAATTTTGAAATATATTTTATCGTATTAAAGAGTTTCGTGTATTTTTATGCTTAAAATGACGTTTAAATCATGTTTCTTTATTAATTAGCACAAGATACTATAATTTGTTTTTCAAAATCTAACTTTGAAGTAGTGGTTGTTTTTTTGCGTTTTTATGCATGACGACTTTTATCACCAATTCTCCTCTTTAAATTGTTATAAGTGAAGAACCCTTAAAGATAAATGGTTCAAACTTGGAACTTGTCTTTTGCAATTACATTATTTTAATTTTGAATAAACAAATTTAAAAAAAATAACATTTACTTTTAAAAATATGATTTTACAAAAATAAGTTACATGTATTTGTTTTTATATAATTTTTACTTTAAATATTTTTAATTTTTTTCAAAATTAATGTTAAAAAAATGCTGAATCATAAATAAAGCTTATATATTTCTGCTCAATTAAATGAAAAAAAATGAAATTTGACAAAGTATATTTCGATTTTAAATTACCCCACTTTTTAAATATTTTTTAATTTAAGAGAAGTTTTTTGATTTTGTTTACAAATTATGTAGTTAACCATCACAAAAAAACCCCTCAAAATTCGAATTCAATAAATTAAAATGTTTTTAAAATTTGTTCCCGACCCATTTAATTAATACAGGTAATTTATTTTAAGTTGTATTTATAAATAAATATAAGAATAAAAATAAAAATTCATGGAACATATTTTTTTAATGACATCACATTTTTGTTATCAGTAATATGAAATAATCAGAAAAAAATATTTTATGAGGTTTAATTATAATTCTACTTAAATTTCTATAATATACAATAAAGTATGCAAATTTCTTTTTTTTTAATTATTCAACTTTTTTTTTCATACCAATGTATTTTTATGAAACACGAGCGCAGCAAAGAAGGATCCAAAATTGATAGGCGTTGCGGTACTGAGCCTAACAGTTTTATCAAGACACTGCACTTTTAGATGAAAAAGAAAAAAAAATCACAAAGTATTAAATATACTTTCTAAGCTCTTTCTAAGAAATAAATATCACTTGATGATTTCGGATACTTTTTATGGAGTAAGCTTGAAAAATTATTTTTTTAAGAATCTCTTACATAAAAGAACAATTATAACAATAATTGACAAAACAATATTTAAACAATATATGCTTAAATAAGTATTAACAACATAAAAATGTCCGGCAGTGGCGCGGACGGTTAAGCTCGGTTCTCGTAAGATCACCGAAAGCGAAGCAGCATCGACCAAGGTCCCTGCTTGGGAGGGTGACAACATCTCTCAACTGCCGCTGCTGTGGGACCATGTACGTTAATGGGATCTGGTACACGAAAAATCTGTTCGTTACTCCAATGTCCTCCAAGTTTATTATAAGCGTTACCTCTGGGGGTGCCAATCCAGGTGCAGGTCTCTCATCTGGAATTGGTTCAAAATTAGGAGACCAGCTCTAGAAGTCCGACCTCTCTTGAGGCTCTGGCACCTCTTCTTTCACAGAAGTGTCTTGACACTTTCTCTGACACGCCAACAACAACATAAAATGAAAATATTAACCCTTGTATATAGTATTGCCTCTACACAGCAAAGATAATATAACATTTTCATTAATATTGTAATTTTTTTTTTTGTACAATAATTTTTTAAGAAATCGCTAACAAAATTTTTGAACAAAATATAATTCGGTGTAAAAGAATCGAAATTTTAAACTAATGAATTTAAAAGTTAACATATATTCATGGAACACAGTAGAATTATTTATCTCTGAAAATATTATTATATTTTTATAATAGTACTTATGTTCATATGAAAATCTAAAAATATCCATGTCTTTGCTTTTGTCAAAATTCTTTCATAAAAAAAAAAATTGAAAATCTATTTTGATAGATTAAAAATAAATAAATAAATAAATAAATGCTATTAACTTTCTCACCGTCGTGAACTGATATATCCTTTCACTATGCTGTAGGTTTAACTGCAGTATTAACATTATTTAAATTCATATAATTCTGCAACTAAAATGTAGTTTTGAAACATGAAGTAATGATTAATAGTCACAAGGATTTTATTCTTGTACGTAATTAAGTTTTTTTATATCATGTTTGAAAAATCATGTTTTTTTAGCATTTAAAAAAATACAGAGGAAACAACATTACAATTTTACCCTTTTGCTCGGCAGTCAGAGCTTTAATCCCTAATTATATAATGCATTCAGCGACATACGCATAGCGTGACTGAAAATCATAATCGAAAGAAACCTATAACGGTTAAGTTTTAAATTCAATCAAATATATTTTACTGATTTATTCTTTATAAAACTGACTGTGACACACAAAAAATATTTGACAAAAATTATAGGTGGCTAAAAAATTACAACTTGGGATAACAGTTCTGGAGGAAAATAAAGAATGTTCAGTGTATGACAGAAATTCAGAGAAAAAGATATACGATTCACTGTATAAATTACGACATTTTAAGATATTTAAAACATATTTATATCGATATATACATATAATGTTATTGAAATCGGTGTAATAAATAAAGACAAATATCTTAAACTATCAACATCAACATGAACAACAGGGAAAGTACATCCAAGCAAAATAGGCAGGTAGAACAATGTTATAAGCACCAGAACACCAGAACGTTTCATTTACTTGCATTTTGGTTTCTGTAGCATTCAATGTACCGCCATCAGTGAAAACAATGATGGAAGTTCGTCCATATATATTCAGAAGAAACAGATTCCAGAGATATCATTATCCACCAATAACAGAACCTCAAATTACAGGGCACAGCCCATTGAAAATTTATTGGGAAAGGAAATTTTAATGCGGAAACATGCTACTAGAAAACAAGAAAAAGGGGCTTTAATATACAGGGTGGCCGAAAAGTCTGGAAACGGTGAAATAACTCGAGAAATATACATCGGATTGAAAAACGGCAAAATGCATGTTCAATACTTTTGAAAAATCTATTTAGGGATATGAAAGTTGCTCCCCCAACTTTGCCCCCTCGAGGGGGAAAGCAGGGCAACTTTGAAATCTTAAGCGATGATCTTAAGCGATTTTTTATTACAGATTCGGATTCTACGGAAAAAATACGTAACTTTTGTATTGAACATTTTCTTCGAAACATTGTAGATGGCGCTGTAATCGAGTGCGATGCTGTGATAATCGTTACCATTGCAATGTCTGGAAACGCTCGAATAACTCGAGAAATATACATCAGATTGAAAAACGAAAAAAAAAAATTGTTTAATATTTTAGAAAAATGGCAACTTCGATATCCCGAAATAGATTTTTCAAAACTATTGAACATACATTTTTCCGTTTTTCAATACGATGTATATTTCTCGAGTTATCCGAGCGCTTCCAGACATTGCAATGGTAACAATTCTCACAGCATTATACTCGATTACAGCGCCATCTACAATGTTTCGAAGAAAATGTTCAATATAAAAGTTACGTATTTTTTCCCGTAGAATCCGAATTTGCAATAAAAAATGGGGGTCATCATTTAATATTTCAAAGTTGCCCTCCTTCCCTCCCGGGGGTTCAAAGTTGGGGAGGCAACTTTCATATCCCTAAATAAATTTTTCAAAGATATTGAACATGCATTTTGCCGTTTTTCAATCCGATGTGTAGTTCTCGAGTTATTTGACCGTTTCCAGACTTTTCGGACACCCTGTATAATATTTGCAGCAATTTAACAATGAGGGAGTAACTAAATCACTTTTTATTATTTTTATAGATATGGAATGCTTTAAGGAAGTTAAGTGCAAGTACAAATGTGGGTTTAGAGAAAATTTTAGCTGAGTTAATGTCAATAGTGTCAAAAGCCAAACAATGTTTTGCAATGGCCGATTTACTATTTTCATGTTTTTGACTATATTGCTTGTGTTCTTTGATATGACATTTTAAACCGCGTATGGTTTATCCAGAATAGGAAACACCACACTGTCAATTAATGCTACAGATACTCCAGGAATGAAATATCTCAATAGGGTATTTCAGCTTGGAGTGTGTAAGTTTTTTGGCAGGAAGAAGGGGGAGCTTATTTTGAAGTCATAATTTTTTTAAATAATTTTAGCAATGGAAAAGTAAGGTAAAATAATGCTAATATTATAAATATTAGATATTGAGATGGACATGACGAATGAGGATGCTGTAGTTTATATAAAGCAGTATAGATATTAACCCAAGATGGCCAGAATTAATTTGTTTCCTCAAATTTAATTTAACTTTTTATTGTATTTTATTGCTTATCTAAGGGTAGAATATTTTTTTTAATTAAATTATTTAAGTCAAAAACTGCAGGTACCAAGCAGTACCGCTGGGCTCTTACATTACTATTTTTACAAGTCACAGTTATTTTTTTTTAATTTTGTTTTACAATAGCAAAAACATTTTTATTAATTAAGATTGTAGTTTTATTCATCCATAAAATTGTTTTAGTAAAAATTCAAATTAAATTGCATATTTATATGAAAACTAACAAAACAACCAACACAGAGTCCTACATTACATTTTACACATTCTGTAAGTACGCGGCTTTTGCAATACACAGCAGCACAGTGATGTCTTTGAGAAATGGGTCGTACTAGATGGTTGATTTTTTTCAAATCTTAAATAATCAGATACATTGGAAAACATATTCAAATCATATAGAACTCAAATATATTGTGAATCTCATTTTAAAAAAAAGAAATAATTTGCTTTCCTGACTCCAATAGAACTTACACTTGATGTTGAAATTCTTCCCGAAGATTTTGCAGGATTATAGTATATTGTGAGGTATGTTTCGGTTATGACGCTACGAAATTCTATTTGCTTCATAGAGGGGTTCGACTTCCTGAGGAATATCCAAGGAATGTGCACCGTAACACCTAGCAACCGCGCAAAAATAGACCACCACCAATTTTTCCTGGCTAGTCTGTATATGTACACATTTTTATCCATTTGATATGTATCACCCATGAAACGATTATACTCCCCAATGAGATTTGGACGCGGCACTTGATTTTTTTTTTTTACTTTTGTAATTGGGTAATTAAAAGCGACAGTCAATACAGCATTATCTACCCTACGGACAAAAGTAACATTTTCTTCTAGACAAGAACGTATTTCAATGCATCCTTTTTTCCATTTTTTCATATCTTTGGAAGAAGGCGAAGGACAATAAGACGGAATCATATTCATACGTATGGTGCCAGTTGCACCATAGCATTTTTCTTGCAGCACATTTACCAGATTCATTCCGAGAAATAAGTTGTCGATATACAAGCAGAATGATAGATTTTTGATACTGTCAAGAAAATTGACCAGTATTCCAGCTAGAGGTGCTGCAGACTTACAAAATTTTTCTTCATATTATGAGTTACACTTACGCCTTTTTCCTTGATAAACTTCGAAATTGATGAGATACCCATCAGGTGTGTTGAGGCGCTACAATTTACATTCGAAACTTATCGGTTTTCCTCTAATACACTACTTGCCGCTATGACGGCTGAAATAATTTATCATCGATTCGTCATAGTTTATATGAGGCTCATGTTTGAAATGTGAAAGAAACTTTTTGTTTAGTTATCAGTGAATGGACGTAGTTTGTATAATTTATCCGCCTTATCAAATCGTCTTTTCCCTGGAACCGCACAGTATAAGCTGATAATTAGAATTCCATTGAAAACTTTTATTTCTTCGGTGTCACCCGGGGATTACAGCTGTTTGTATATAAAGCATACTTCGTGATTTTTTATATTAAATGTGAAATTACAGTCATAGAACGTGATTGAAATGTACAAACACAACATTAGTTATAAAAAGCTATCATAAAAGCCTGGCGGTACCAAACGGTACCACAACATTTCAAAACGAAACTTTCTTCATATAATATGGGAGATTTTTTTCAAAAATGTGTCCTAAAGGAAGGGCATTCAAACATACATATAATAAATATTTAATTAACACATTTACAAATTTTGAATGTTCGTAATATGTACTCACTTTTGTCGAGCAGCCATTTTTTTAGCGGTCTTCAACACGCACAGTTATTGTTTTTATTTGACTGATTAGTTTACTTCTTTAAACAGTCTAGAAACGCCATGTTTTATGAGAAATAAAAAACAATTTTTTTTTTTTAACAGAGAGGATGTATTATCAAAATAGTGATTACTGGTACCAAACGATACCTCTAGGCTAATAAGGGTTAATAGCAATGACTTTAAGATATTCCATTTCAGAATGAAGTCAGTGGGAATTAGATCAAAAGTGTATGGCACGCTTTATAAAGGTATAAAAAACGATCTTTGTTTGACCATGAGGATGACATGAGCTAGCAGGGATGAGTGAAGATGCTAAAGTAGGACCCACCTCGGGAACTCAGCTTACGCTTACAGTGTTAGTGCAATCCCGAGAGGCAGACCAAATCCACTAGCAGCTCGCGTTACAAATATATTTTTCAATGCTTATACTAGCATTTTAAATTATCACATTACAACATAAATATCTATGATTTGTCGAAGATTTAAACAACTTTATAATCAATTAAGGTTACAATTGACTTATTATAGAACAGTACATCATTAAACCATATTTAGCCAAATCAATCAAATTTATATTGAATTGACAATTTTGTGTATGACAACAATGTATAATCACAAAATTAGAGTTGAGATTTAGAGTTGAGTGCTTTATAAGGATGGATCAAATGAGAACAGGTTATAATTTGAAATCAAATGAAAAAACGGTTATAATTTGTTTTATTTTTTATGAGTGTGGAGAAACTTTAGAAGTAAGGAAAGCAACACCTTCTGCGGAAATGGACTTGCCCCAGGTAGACACACAGAAGCACGTGGTATGTGCTAGCGGTTGGCATAAAATACCGTTCGGCCGTCAAATCGGAAATTGTTATTATTCATCTAGATCTTTGGAATGTGTGCGAATAAAAAAGAGCAATGCAGTGTCATTCTTCTTTAGTGGCAGAAGTAGTCGAATTTCGCGAAGTGCATCGGCGAATGAAGACAGTCTATGTAGAGGATGCACTGTCATTGACTCGTTTGCAGGACGGACACAAGCACGTCGTCGAGGGAATCTGTTGAAGCTTCGGTGGACAGTGTGGAAATACCAACCGGATATTTCGCCATATGAGTTTCCCATCTGTGGTCCTCTGAAAAATGCATTGAAGGGTTGCGCTTTTACTCGGACATCAAAGTCATGGACAATGTTCAAAACTGGCTTCGGATTTCCGACAAAGGACTTCTATGAGCACGATATTCACCACTTAATGAAACAGTGGGAGAAGCGCTTGTGTAGCTTTGGATATTATGTTTGAAATATAAACTATGTCATTTAGTTCTATGGAGCCTGTTTCGTTTTGATTTGATCCACCCTTATTTCCGATATACCTGTACAAGAAAACTTGATGACAGCATTTTGATTGGTGATAGGAAGGTTATTAACTGTTATTTGTTCATTTGTGGTAATTTGTTCATAAAGTTAAAATGTTTCCTAATAATTTCGTTTTCATATATTTTCTTCACACGTATAGGAAATATTTTACTTTAGATTTTATGGATTACAAAATATACTTAAATTATACTACGAATGCTATGTCATATGTGATAAAAATATTTTATTTAAATATTTCAAATATTCAGTCAATTTCAGGAAATAATATATACAATTTTATTGATATTATGACTTGAACAGATTTTTGTTTCTTTACAAAATGTGGAAATATCGACAATACCACAAAGACGGCTGAAAGCAATTGGGAAATAAAGTGAAACATAATTTTAGAATGTGGTATTGAAAGAGTCCAGAATGTTTCATTTTTGTTTTTTCTATTATTGGATTTGAAGAGATAAATTTTCCAAAATAGCAGTCAATAATATACCTTATTTTTATTATACAGGGTGGTTCAGAACTATATGTCAAAAATGTATAGGCAGGTAGAGGGGACTTAAATAAGCAGATTTCGTATAGGAACGTGGGTGCGGAAATGCAGTTTTGAGGCAGTAGAGGACGCGGTTGAATTCGGAGGATGAAAGCGTTTCGCTGGTTTGAATCGTCATTCCCCGCGCGGAGCATTCTAGCAACATGCATCGTTATGCAATATGCGTCGAGCAACATGCATCGTTAAATCAATGCGGAACTTGTCAACATGCATTTCATGTATGGGGCTCCATAAGGATATGGAGCGGCAGTCATGGAACATTCCTGGGTAGGAATCCGCCGGATCGCCGAACATTTGAGCGTATTCATCGGGAGTTGTGTGCGATTGGGTCGTTTTATGTTTCCAGGCGTGATACGGGTTCTAGAGGATATCGCAGAATTCCAGAAGTAGGAAAAGAAGTATTACGTACAGTAAGTGGATATTCATTCAACAACCTCGAGAACCGTTGTACCTGTGCATCCTTTGAGCATCCGCTCCATTTCCTTGCTCAGATCCATACATGAAATGCATGTCGGCAATCTCCGAATTGGTGTAACGATGCATGTTTCTCAAAATCCGTGCGGGGAATCACGATTCAAGCCAGCTATACGCTTTCATCCGCCGAACTCAACAGCGCCCTCTACTGTCTCAACGCTGGATTTCCACACCCACATTCCTATACAAAATCTGCTTATTTAGGTTTCCTCTACCTGCCTTTACATTTTTGACATATAGTTCTGAACCACCCTGTATAATCACTCTTATATTACGGGATTTAAATTTGAAATTATTTATAAATTTATGATATAAGATATTAAAATAACTGTTCTATTCACAAATACGACAATATGTGATAATACTGAATGTAATTGTGTATAACTTTTTATCTCTAATATATTATGACTAATACATTTTTATCTATTAACTATATTTTCAATTAATATGACGTAAATATTTATTTATTAACTATAATATAACTTTAAGTACTTATTTCAATTTGTATTTTTGAAAGAACTGCAAATCTTCCAAAGCACAATATACATTGGAAAGAAAATAAAGTACATAAAATAGAATATATATAAAATAATACTTACCCTAATTTATGTATCTTAAGGTGGATGATTTTTAGTCGTATGATTACATATATTTTAAAAATGTTTAAATGTTAAATAAAGTAATTTTGCAAAAACTTTTTGTTAAATTTAACTTCGAAAAAGAAACTATAAGGTAGAAAAATTTTTCAGATGTAGTAGTTGTACCTTATTCAATTTTTATCTATAAGATAATATTAAGCGGGCATTAACATTGCATTTAAAATGAAATTATTCTAATTTTTGAAAGAACAATACACAATTAAAAATAAATAAATAAACAAGTAATGTTGTTACCTCAGAATAGCTGAATACTTAATTTTTTAAAATTATTTCACTTACAAGATTAAAAAATCATAGAAAGTAATTTTGCTAATTAATGTGGTTTACTTTTAACATTTTAAAAATTAAAATGTTACGAAGACAAATTTATTCTTAATAATTGTATATATAATAATTCTGCACATATTTTAAATTGCACTTTTGAAGGAACTATAATGATTTCGAAAGCACAATATATATTGGAAAGAAAAAAATAATTTAAGAGAGAAAATTTCCTAATTTATGTATATTAGAATGGATGAAACTTTAATACTATAATTAAATACATTTTTAATATTTTAATAGGTATAAAATAATTTTTCAGAAACACTTGGTTAAATTTAACTTTAAAAATGAAACTATAAGGCAGAAAATTTTATTTCATTTAATTTTTAACAAACTTATTATTTTAAAAGGACATTAAAATTCCACTTTAAAAGGAACTAAAATCATTTTTTAAACGAACAATATAGAATTAAAAATAATAAATATCACACTAAGGTTGTTATCTTAGAATATGTGAATTACTAATCTTTTAAATAGTTTGTTTCACTTAAAAGATTAAAAAATATATATGAAATAATTTGGCTAAATAACGTGATTTAAATTTAAAACTTTAAATATTAAAATATTACGAAGACATATTTATCTGTCCTAATCCCTATTTTTGAACAGTCAAATTTCAAATATTGCATTGTTATTTTAAACTAAATTCTTTGAAATGAGTAACGTTTATCTTGTGCTTGATATAATGTCTTATATATTTAACTTTAAGTAATAAATGTGCTTCTTTGCCGTATAGTATTCTCATCTGCTTAAAAAAGGTCTTAATAGTTTATTCTTTTTACATTTCATTTACATATTTATATAAGAAACTTATGTAGGTTGTATAGAACTGGACTGTCGAACACGGCATCCGGAGACACCATGGTACCCATTGAAGAATTTCTTAGTGCTTTTCGAATGTTTTCAATTACTAGATTTTTTAAAATATATAATATATTTTAAAAAAGTAATTAAAAATTTTAAATTATTAATGTTTGCATGTCTTTTTTTTTCAAGCAGCATCTAGGTTTTCGGCTCTTTACGTTATCAAACACTGAGAAAAATGATACTTACAAATCTGAGTAAATCGATGTTTTCATTTTGTTATGAAACATTTAGTTTCAAATATGACGACCCATGCTTTCAATTCTGAAATACTAGAAATACTCAGAACATTGAAACATGGACATACTCAAAAATGTTTAGAATCAGTTCAAATTCATTTTTGAAACATGGAAATACTCAAAAATGAGCACGTAAGAGTCAGTTCATACTCATTTTTGAATCATGGACATACTCAAATACATACTCTTCAATAGTAAATTATTTTAGAGAGTCTTTCTCGAAGATATTATATATATTTTCACAAGCTTAAATTTCTATAATGTGGTATAACTCAATTTAAATATAGAATATTAAACTACATAAAGAATCTTCGATACTACATCGGAACGTACTCATTTTTATTTTCACAAACACTAAAACGACCTCTCGCAGGCCGAGATAAACAGAACTCTTCTTTTGCTGAGTTATTTAGTTACATAAAGAATTAAAATTGACTTGTTGCCAAACTACAAAAGAAAATAAACAAACATGAAATATAAACTTATAATTGCGAAACGCTTGCTTCAACAATGAGCACATGATGTTTTATTCTTGAGAGTGGGCATGTATTTAGAAATGAGTATAGACATGTTTCAAACTTGAATAATTTTAATTCGGAGCCATTTTGACTATGCGACATACTCAAATTTTAGTATTTTTTGCCCAGTTTTGAAAATGTCGTTTTTAGAGTGAAGATTTGATATGAACCCCTGTCAGGGGAGTATAATTCTAAATTTACTGTGATGTCTATATTCTTTGCAGTCCATTTTTGCATTGGCATGACTATCCCTATGAAGGGAATGTGTATAGTATAAGGCGTGTACAAGCCTTTCGAATATTTAATTTTAGTATATTTTTTGAAAGCTAAAAATCCATTTTAAAAAATGTTTTATTTTTAAACAATTAACATTTGCGTACTTTTCTGATGTAGGCAGCATTGAGATATTTGGGAACATATCCTACAGAAGATTTTGAGGTAAGCACCTATCAGGGAAATGTAATTTGAAATTTACAATGATTTGTATTTTTGCTGCAGATTATTTTCTCATAGCATAGTTATTAAAATGAAATATATGTTCATAGCGAAAGATGTGTATGCTAACACTACCGAAGTGAGATTATATTTTATGTTTCCAGTCATGTGAGTAACAGGGTTCAATGTTTGTTAATATATGAGATGTGTCCCTGGTTACTTAAAGGTTGCACAAGCCTGGTATAGATTATAAGAAATTCGTAAATTCTATTACGAAACTTTGTCCCAGGAGACTCTAAAAAGATCCGTTTTAAAAGTTTGCGCCTATATCCGTAATGCCTCATACATGTTTAGTCGATTTAATATACGAATGCATTTTAAAATATAATAAATAATTTTTTATAGATTTTCACTTATGCCTGACACATTTTCTGTGTATAGAAAAACGTTTCTAAGTTGCATTTAAATATTATATCATATGTGAAAAAATATTTTGATAAAATTTAAAAAGCACTGTTGATTTTAAGAAAGAATATAAAAAAATTCTATTGTAGGCTATTCTAACGATTTTACGCCACGAACAGATTATTTTACTTGAACAAATGAAGATTTATAGGCAAACATAAAACCTGCAGAGATCTATAAGAAATAAAATGAAACAATTTTTTTTAGAACGTGGTATCGAAAGAATCCAGAATATTTTATTCATGATTTTTCGTTTGTTAAATTCTACAAAGAAAATTTTCGAAACTATAGTCAACAACAAAAACAATTCCTGTTACATACAGTCATCCTTTTATTTTTGAATCGAGATTTTAATACATTTTAAAGTCCACTTATATTCATTGTCATATGTAACGTTAAATGTATACATAATACGATTTTGTAGGTTTCCTTGATATTTTGTTTCATATAATATCTTTCCTTATATATTTGTCATGGTAGTATCATGTATTATAAGAATTTACCAATACTTATTTCTTTATATATTTACATGTAGATAAGGAACTAATGTATATTTTACAACTTGTAAAGCATCCAAATATTGTTCTGAGAATGATATATGAATTGTTATAAAATATTTTATTTAAAGATTTCAAAAATACTCAATTTCAAAATTTATATATATACATATGTAAATCTGTTATTGTGATGTCTGAAAATATTTGTTTCTTTAGAAAATGTAGAATTATCGGCAATGCCAGAAATTCGACGGAAACCAATGGGAAAATAAGATGATAAATATTGTTAGAAAGGGGTATTGGAAGAATGCAAAATGTTTCATTGATGGTTTATCTTTGTTCGTCAAATATTTCAAAATAGTAGTCAATAGCAGCCAACAGTAGATTTCATATTTGTTCCATACAGTTTTTCTTATATTTGAAATTTTAAAATTTCGTATATATTTAAGAACTTATGCTATGTGATCAGGAAAAAAATTCTATTCACAAATACGTTTATAATATTTAGAGTAAGTCTTTAAAAGTAAGAGTTAACAGTAATTCTTACAATGGTTGAAAATCACGTTTAACCGGAGTCGGTAAGATTGGTTAAAAGTCAGAATTTGTAAAGTTAATAAAGTAATATATTTTTAGAGAAAAATGTCCAGATTGCATGTTCTTATTTGATATAATAGACATGAATAGATGTAACGATTTTCTAGTTAATTTCTTTCAGTTTTATTTCCTGTATAATTGTTTTTTCAATGTGTGTTTTACGGAATTAGTCTATAATTGTATTGTAAATTCATACATTTGAGAAGAAAATATGAGTACAAACACATGCCTCGACCAATCCCTATTTATTACAAAATGCTGCCAATAATATTCTCTACATAAAACAGGAAAATTTTAAAATGGCAGTTTTGAATTTGCTGTTTATTTTTTCATAAAATAAGCAAAGCGAGATACCCGTTTCCGAGATGAAAATATCCATTTAAGGTAAAACTGTGCTACGTAGCTAAGCGCCAGAGTAGCGCACATCAGGTGCGTCAACAATCTCACCCAAGTCCTGAGAGACTTCTAACGCACACGACCAGGAGAGTCCTCCCGTATGCGCTGCGACCGGTGAGAGCACCACCACAGGTTCACCACTCCCATTGAACCCGCATGTTGACGACAGAGGTCTTTACGATACGCGGTGGATCCCAAAACCAGAGGAAACCACCAAGACAATACCTGGTGAATCGCTGAAGTCTCCGACGGCTCCGTAGCCGGAACCCTGTACAGGAAACCGGATCCTCGGCCATAAGTCGAAATTCTCCAACAGCTCTTACTGTAATTACGGCTTCTAATTGTCGAGTCCTAGGGAAGGAAGAAACCATTGGTACAGAAAGTTATGTGAAGACTCCCGCTAATCCAGTCATCGGGTACGGCAAACTCCGATTACGCATACATGCGCTGGATTGGTTTTATACCCGCGGATTTAGTTTTGGCTTGATCGCCGCCCCGTTTGTCGACGAGCATCCTGTCCGATTTCTAGTAGTCAAACGGCCCAGGAAACGGGTGATACCCAACCAAGATTGGCTTCCCCCACACCGACCTGAGGGGTCGCCTTCGGACTGAAGCCCCACTTGGTTTTCGGCACTCCCTGTTCTGCTCAACAATTGAGGTCGACGTACGACTGCTCTAGCTTCAGAGGATGACCTGGTGGTTGAGAACAATGTATGTCCACATGCTGGTAACTATACTTTATCGCTTGCCAGTACCGATGCTTGCTACACGCCGCATCACCCGCTGACCAAGCGTCGCAATAGAGTCAACACGCATCGTGCTCTTCAGAGCTCGATCTCGCCTCTGTGAATTCCTCGGATAAACTTTTGGAGACGGTCCAGCAACCGACCGTTTGCTTGACGTTGCTCAGCGTCCCCTACTTCGATGCAGGACGAGGAGTCCGCTCGAGCAACTGGGATTGGCCTACGGGACGTCCTTCCACCACCTACAGAGGAGGCTCCGAGAATTGGCCGAGTCCTCGTGCCGCGGACAGCCCGCGCTTGCAAGGGGGGTTCCAGACTCGCAGGCCCATTACAATGAGTCTTAGTGGCATCCCCGGATTTTTGGGACGTCCCTTTTCCACTGGCGCATCAGGGTGAAGTGGTGGTCCGTCCGCTTCCCGTCCCCGTCGTGTCGAAGAACATCTCACGAAGTTGGGTGACCGGTCATCTTCCCCACTGGAGGGGCAGAGTCAAAACCATCGGAAGGGACCCGCCAGATCCATTTAAGGTTAATTTTAGAAAATTAAATAATAAACTGATACAAGTTGTAATTTTCCAACTGGACGAAAAATGTCCGGGCCAGGATTCGAACATGAGATCTCTTGGCTGAAGCCACCACGCCCTACCAACTGAGCTATCCCGATGGAATCTGGAGGACATAATTCATCCAGTTAACCTTATTGATCATAGCATCTGGTCTGATATTTTAATCAGCTCAACAGAATAGATCACAGATAAAGGAACTCCAGTAAACGCTGGATATGTGATTACACTAGATTAATTTTAACACAATTATTTCAAATTGGTAAAGAAATCATACAAGTTGTAATTTTCCAACAGGACGAAAAATGTCCGGGCCAGGATTCAAACCTGGGATCTCTTGGCTGAAGCCGCTACGCTCTACCATTGTAGATATATACGCTCTACCATACGCTCTGCCACGCTCTACCATATATGTACCATATATATCTACACTGGTAGATCGTGGCGGCTTCAGTCAAGAGATCCCAGGCTCGAATCCTGGCCCGGACATTTTTCTTGCTGTTGGAAAATTACAACTTGTATGACTTCTTTACAAATTTGAAATAATTGTGTTAAAATTAATCTAGTGTAATCACGTATCCAGCGTTTACTGGAGTTCCATTACCTGCGATCTATTCTGTTGAGCTGATTAAAATATCAGACCAGATGCTATGATCAATAAGGTTAAATGGATGAATTATGCCCTCCAGATTCGACCGGGATAGCTAAGTTGGTAGAGCGTATCGGCTTCTGCCAAGAGATCCCAAGTTCGAATCCTAGCCCAGACATTTTTTGTCCAGTTGGAAAATTACAAATTATATGATTTCTTTACCAATTTGTAATAATTGTGTTAAAATTGATCTAAAATAAACTGATTGTCTTACATATTTACATTTTCTAGGTTAAATCTAAAATCAATGTGCATTCTATTTAATAATTGAAAATAAAAAAATATATTTTCTCAATTGTTCGAATAATTTCTTTTTAAATGTGTTGAATGAAAAAAAAATAATCCTATGATTCCATGACTTTGTTAAAAAATATGCTTCATTTTATCATTTTCACTCTCACTTGAACGTTTATATTCTTCCATAATATAATTGGAAAAATAAGTAAAATTTAATAGTTAATGAATACATAAATCTCACAAGTAACTGTTCAACTACTTCCAAAATATTTGAAATTATATTGAAGAAATCCATACATATCTATGTTATACTTACTGCCATGAAAAGTTGCGAAAATTCATCCTACCTAAAATTAATGAACCGCAAATGGAACTGGCCAAATCAAAAAAGTCTTATTTTTCACAGCATAAACTAGTATAAAAGAAAAATAAGTCGTATCTGAGACGAAAGTATATCAATTTTGGTATTAAATAAATTTGCACATTGTATGTATCCATATCAATCTTGTACTGGGAAATAAAATATATTTAATATATATATATATATATTAAGAAATAAATATTTTTAAATTACAACTATTAGAAGATAGACTATGGTTTGTATAAGTAAATATGCATATAATACAGTTTCTCAGCAGGAATCAAATGTATTAATTTAAATCTAAATTCTTTCAAATAATATTTGCTATTTTTCTCTGTAATATTAATTGAATATTTTTATTCAAGGAAAAATACTAACAATTTGTTAGTTATTAGATTACATCTAGATATATTACATCACATCTGGTTTGATTGCTTCTCATATAACAATTTGTGTTTGTGTATATCAATTGGATTTATACTACTGTGCAAAGAGATATATAAGTGCCGGGCGTCTTAGTACTAAGTGTCCAAACTTTGAGTGGTGGTAAAGTAGACGACTGCAAACAATTTTTATATATGAAACTTGGGTCGCATTCTATTTATTGAGTAAAAAATGCATGTTCTCCCATGTCAATCTGTATCTGGACATTAGTTTATAACTTTAACAAAGATAAAGGTACTTTATCTAAACTTTCAGTTGACTTAAGTTGTTTTGTGTGTACATTATTTTGGTCAATGGCACCGTATAACTTCTACGACATTCCGAGATATGAAGCTTCTCGTTTTGCTCGATTTGGATGTGGATAGTAGCTACTTAAATCACCTTCGACAATGACATCGTTCCATTCGTATGACTAAATTGTATATATGTTCTGTTCACTTATTTATTGAGAAGAAATTTCGATTCTGAATGTTTAACTCAGTTTATGCGCAATGTTTTGCACGAGTAATTTAATTTTAAAAATTTACATGGCATGTGTACACATTTTATAAAGACAAATTCACAAAAAGTATAGGTTCAAAGCTATATCATAATATAGATTAAAATTATTTTTTCTTATAGAAACGACTACGTGCGAAACATGTGGAATTAGTTTTGTCATAGTGCATACATTTATAGGTAAAGAGGTACTTTTATTCGTAAGTTTAATTGAAAATTGTAATTTATTCATTTATATAATGTTTGTTCTTATTGTGACTGTAAATATATTTGAGGATTTAAAATAAAGATAATGGCGGTTATGTTTCACAAGGCGCTGTATCAATTTCTTATATTAAACTCAGACTCTCCGTTTGTGTTTCACACCTATTCCTCCAATAATACAGAATATTGGGCGATAAAATTAGATTCAGTTATTCCCATGGATCCCAGAATGTCATAATAACTTTCAGAAATTTAAAATTTGAAGTAGTCTTCGAGATATTATATTTTTCTTAATTTGACTGAAATTATACTTTATATTTATGTACCAATTTTCCACATGACATTGTCATACAATGATAAGAGAACAACATTTGCATATCAGCATCTTTTTATATTTATTTATTTCCAAATATGCCATTTTCATTTTTCTAAAACCTATAATTCTGTTTATAAAAAAATATATTTATCAGGACTCATTTAAAAAAACATAACTTAATTACTTTTTTAAAAACATAAACTTAGTCTGATGTCTAGTAAGATACAAATATATACCTATTGTAAAAATTTATTAAAATCCTTTCACTGACATCTTCTATTTTTATCTTCATGTCCTGTGCTCTTATCCTTTAAAAAATTCACAAAATTTCACTGCATTTTTATACTCCCATGTCATGTTGCTCTCTTCGAAAGAAAGCGTTATTACCCAACCCTGAGGCTTCTTTAATTTTTTATAATGTTAGTTTTTATATTTCCTTCACTGTGGCACGAGTTCAGTGAACGAAATTGAAGAGGTCAGTGAAATGATTTTAAAAACTTTTTACTAGCTAATATGTATATAATTATATATTATTAGACGTGAGATTAAATCTGTGTTTTTAAAAGTGACTAAGTTACGTTTTTTAAAAGACTGCTGATAAATGTATGTTTTTAAAGACAGAATCAAATGTTTTATAAAAATCAAAATAGTATATTTTAAAGCAAAAGTAATATAAAGAGATGCTGATCCACAAATGTTGTTCTTTCCCCATTATATGATTATGTCTGATGGAAAATCGGTATATTAATTTAACCCTCTGAGCGTTTTGAAAAGGGGTAAAATTGTAATGTTGTTTTCTCTACATTTTGTTTTAAATGCTAAAAAAATATGTTTTTTTTCAGCATTATAAATAAAACTTAATTACAAATATGAATGTAACCCTTGAGAGTATTAATCATTCTTCAATGTTTTGAAAATTCATTAAATCTATAGAATTATATTATATTAAACATTGCATATATTGCAGTGAAACCTGGAGCTTAGCGAATGGAATATTACGTGCCACACGCTTAGAGGGTTAAACTATAATTATAATACATTAATTCAACAATTCATTTTGTTTAATAACTATCTAAAATTTTAAGAACATTTCTGTAATGCTGGCAGATAAATTATTCCATTTTTGTCAAAAATGTATGTAGAGGATAAATAATGAGACATCGTCTGCTGTCCAGGTAGGGTATCGTCACCGTTAGACGGTGAACAATTTTTTATTTTTCTGTGTATAAATTTAATTAATTTTAATTTGCATTCTATCCAAAAATGTTAGATAAATATTATTCATATGACTTACTTCTTCGTTTACTACAAAAATACTATAAAAAAACTAAAATATTTTAATATTATTATTGTTCCATGTGAAATAATACTTTTCGAGATTGTTTAAAATGTAGAGGAATGAACTGTGATATAAAATGGTGTTCTGAACATAGAATCTGAACGTGCGCATAGGACTTATGTTCAGATTAACAGCTTTTGTCCAAACTAAAGCAACCGCACTACATAACTTGGACGAGTTAGAGGACGCATCGACGAGTTAGAGGAATAAGCAAAAGAACTTGGCGATAAAGGTAATCTAAATTTCTCCCGAACTATGGAATTGTATAGCCATACATTGTCGTTTTCTTAAGAAGGCAATCTACTATAACTGCATCAAAATCACGTAATTTGCAGAATGTAATTTTTACTTAATTTATATTTTAAATAGGATTCTTACTTATAATAGGACATTTAGTAAACTTAATATGGTATTTTTTTTCTTATTCTAGAATAAAGAAAGATTCTCATGCAATGAAAATACAACACATCATGCTGCTTCGACAGCTCGTGCGTATTAAAATATGAAATTAAATATTTATACGCCTAACGTTTCTTATAACGATTTTTTGAAAATTTTTGTCCTGCGTCTAAAATTGTTATTTAATCTAACATAATTATGATATTTGAATTGCATAAATTTTCAATGTTTTCCGAAAACTAAAAGCAAAGAGGCGTGGTTTTAGTGTGTCAATGTGCCATTATATCTTTTAAATAAAAATAATTTACATATTCATTCTAAATTTTCGTCAATTTAATCATCTAAAATATATTAATAGCTATAACTTACTAACTCTTTTCTTTCTAATGTCCGCTTCTGAAACAAAGCTGTAGGGTATTCTGAAATATAACAATAGCATATAAATTACTAAAGAGTATTTTCTTTATCCCTATCAAAATTCAGTGTCAAGCTGTAATATTGCTGAAAATTGTTTATCTAAGAGAAAAGGTTTCCGGAGAAATTGATTGATTTGGCATTAATATATTTTTCAAGCGTATGCTGTTCTGAAGAATTCGTTAAGTAGAAATGGTAATTTTAACTAAATTTCTTATCTATATGTTTGATTTAAAATAAACAATACGATAACAAAGATGAATATAAAACTTTAAAAACGAAACTCTGTTGAATGTAATCTTACGCAATTAATATGTACATACATACAAAATATTAATTAATGAATTATTCAAAAATACATATACCTCTTTATAGATGTATAGAGGCAATTATTGTAATAATTATGTATATAAGTGTGTGTGTGCGTGAATATAATGGATTCCAAACAGTACTTCAGATTGAGCTTCCATTGGAGAAGTCGAGGGAGAAATATGTTATAGATCACAGTTATTAGAATTGTAATGATTTTAGTAAAAATGAGCCGAATGATTCAACAGTAGGTATTCAGCAGATTTATAACCATTTTCAAAAAAAAATGTCGTTCCCAAATTCACAGAATTCTACTAAATATTCGTCAAACCGAGTGAAGAAACTTCAAAGCTTTTTATTCCTTATAAGGGGACATTAACAAATGCGCATATGATTGAAAAAATCATATAATGAATAGTTTTTCTACAAAAAGTAAAATTTAAAAAAAAGCCAAGAAGAAACACAAAGTGGAGAAAAATACAACATACCAACGAACAAGGAACTTATATGGAAAGTACTAAGGAAAAATAAATAAATAATAATAAGATTGAATTTGTTCAGAAATTAAATTATATTGAAAAGTTTATGTGAGATAAAGATTATTTAGTATACTGACCAAAGAGGTGTCTATTTTTTTCATACGTATATTAGACTTCAAAGAGCTCAAAATGTGTATTAAGTTAAAGAAAAAATACTAATTTTTGTCAAAGCTTTCAAAGCTTATCAAAGATAACACATCATATTTTGGTTCAATGGTATGTTCTTTACCTTTGAATACCACACCGCGTGTCATTCGGTTAAGTTGTTTAGGAATTTAAAATTTGATAATAAATATAAAAATTTTAACCCCTAATGTTAAATTCCTTTTTCATCGTTGCATACTTTTTGTGAATTTGTCTTTATAAAATGTATACACATGCCATGTAATTTTTTTAAATTAAATTACTCGTGTAAAACATTGCGCATAAACTGAGTTAAACATTCAGAATCGAAATTTCTTCTCAATAAAGAAGTGAACAGAACATATATACAATTTAGTCATACGAATGGAAAGATGTCATTGTTAGAACGTGTTTTTCTCCAGCGCCCTTTCAAATTTCAAATTTTTAGAAAACTGTTCTGAGCGAGTAATTGCATCTTAAAAACAGCAGCCATGTCAAATTTCATGTTTATATCCTTAACAATTGTATGGAAATCGTAATTTAGACCATTTTTAGAATGCGTTTCACGTTTTCACACTTCTAAATTTCGATTTTTTTTTTAATTTTTCAGTGCGACCATTTACGTCCTTAAAAGAGCAGCCATATCAAATTGCAAGTTTCTATCCTTAACATAGACATCGTAATGTACAATATCTTTAGAACGTTTTTTCATCAATTTACCTTTTACCTTTTAACGTTCAAATGTTTTAGAAATTATTCAAAGAGATATTTTACATCTTATAAGTAACTACAATGCCAATTTTTAAGTTTCTAGCCGCTTCAATATCGGAAAAAAATCGCAATTCAGAATGTTTTTCGGTCTTACATTGGAGATAGTGGCACCGACATAAAACATAGCCTATGTTGGAGTAAGGACTTTACTTTTAAATACTTTTGCCTTTACTGTCTCTACTTTACTCTTGAAATCGGTTCGGTAGTTTCAAAGATTCCCCCTAGAAACAAATGTTGCTTCTTATATTTGTATAGACTTTAAAATTTCAGAATTTAAATGTCAAATAGAAGTCGTTTAGAAAAATATATTTATGGTTGTATGTTTATACATCTTTAAAGCAATGTTTGGAACGATAATATTTTTTTTCTACTAACTGTCTATTTTAAGCATTGTTTAATACGTATGAATACATCAAAATATTTACTTTTGAATCGGAATCGTTATCAAACGCAATTAAAGACTTTTTTCGTCATTTAAAAAATGTCTTTGGAATAACAATACATAATATTTTTTTTTATGAAACGATTATTTAATTGAAAATATTTTTAATGTATATTAATTGCCATTAATAACAATTTTTATATTATATAAATGGTTACATTTATATGATATGTTTAACATATCATTATTTTGTTTTCAACAAAATAATAGTTTAAAGATCTTATGCAACAGAATAAGATAACGGAAATGATGAAGATTGAAAGTATGAAAGCATTATCGTCCTAAATAACGTAATGAGAAAACCGATACACACAACCTGTTCAGTTATTCTATTTGGTTTCTTATTTAAATTTTAATAATGTACCTTCACGAAAACGTATTTTCCTTTATATCATAAAGAAACAGTATTTGACAAAAGGAAATATGTATTATTAAAAGCTTTGAGTCGAAAGTGAAAGAAAAAGCTGTATCAATTACAATATAATTTACCATCATCATTTAAGATATCCTAGTAAGACAAACATCATAAAGTTACCTGACATTCGAAACTCAATCTGCAGGAACAGTAATTTAAGGTCAAAAAATCTTCCTTTGCCGCGGTCCTTCAATCTGACTGACCTCGACTCAGTACGATTTATAAGCTTGAAGCTACCTCGTCGTTGATATATTAAATGCTTCTTCAACCAACTATTACATGGCTATAAAAATGTCTGTATAATTTTTCCAGTGAGCTCTTCCGTAGGGATTACCGCAGTGCATATGTCTGTCGGTGAATAATCACACTCAGATGAATAATTTAGAAAAGAAATTTAATTGCATTATTTATTTTTCTACAATTGATTTTCATATATATTATTTTCTTTTTTTCATTAGGTATTCTTTCAAGAGCTACTTTCAACTGTGGTAAAAATCCGTTTGCGTTTCATACACACAAGCTAAACTGCTGCGTTTCAGTTACGATTATTGTATTCAACAAAGTGTTTTTCTCTGTGTAGTTATGGAAAAAAAAAAAGAAATAAAATTTGCAAAAATTGTTCTTAAAATAGACATTTATTTTCTTTTACGAATTAAAAGATAAATCTCAAGTATAATTTGCAATAAATAAATAAATAAAAATAAAATAACTTATTAAAAATGTTGATAAAATACTACTCTTTTGAAAGAAAAACGAAAATTTTGATTTTATCACATCTCTCTTTTGAAGAAAGAAATATTTAAAGTTTCTTTATAATTTAGGATCAATATTTATAATACGAACTGAGGTGGAGAACAATCGTATGATTAGATTATGTCAATCTGCTTAGTTTCACTATTCATTTTTATTTAAAGACATTTTTCTAATAAAAGTTAGCTTCTAAAAGCATGCATAAAATAGCAAGTTTAAAGCTTGTTTGAATATCATTTTCCCTGAACATATCTATGTAAATTAATTTAGCAATGTAAAAATTAAAAACAAAATAAAAATAATAAGAAATTGGATTAAATTAGCATAAATAGCCAAGTTATATGGTACTAACTTTAAGTTATATATGCATATAACTTATGTAGAAAATTAACACTATTAACGGGATTAGCCCATATTTTTCCATTCCCGATAAACAACTTAAATCGACTATAAAAATATATTTTTTTAAGATAGTAGTATTTTAAGCTATATGTAAAATAAAGAGATATGAAGTGTATTTTTGAAATAAACAAGTGGAGAAAATTAATATTAAAATTACTAACAAGAAAGGTCTCCTTAAAGCGCATACTCAGAAAGTTTTGAAAAAAAAATGCTAATGAAACTTCTCATGTATGTAACAAAGGAACAGTGAAATTTAACTGCGGAATCCCAGTAGAAAATCTGCAAAACAATAAAATACTTTCGAGTATTTGGCGCAAAAAGACGCGATTTGGCTAGCAACATTTTTTCGATGATTATTCGAATGCGTAATACAGAATGAATTTAAACTTAAACGATGAAATAGTTCATTATTTTTTTGTATATTATATACAAGCTGCTTGATGTTACAGTTATTTAATTTTACTGTTGAAAAAATTTCATATATGTTTTGGAAGCGAAGATGTTATAGAAGATGATATTTAAGTTATGAGCATTATTAAATTATTAAATCTGTTTTTTTTTTTTTTAGTTGCAAATGTGTCAAAATATATGAACTTGAAAGGCATATTAAAGTAAACGAAGAGTTTGAAGAAATTCTTGTTATGACGCATATGACATTTTTGTAAAATTTGAAAGCGTAAAATTGTCATTAGCTTAAAAAATTATACGAATGGGATAATTGTAGGGCTCATTATACCATATCCTCTTGTTAAGAGTCGTTTGCATTTTGCGTTCAACATTTTCAACTCTCTGTGCGTTTGCAGTAATATTAATTTTAAATATTCTTTAAATCTGATTAAATAAATCACTCACGTTTTTTCCTCTATTTATTACCGATTTAATGAAATTTTGCTATTGTTTTATCTTCCATTCCATGTTTGTTTCTAAGTTAAACGGCTTCACCTGTTATACAAGTAATTTTTAAATGTATTTTAAAAGGAAAACCCCGATGACAAACGGATTCGTTATACATTTCTACATCGAAGAAGTCGTTGTTTCCATAGCAACAAAATTTATTTCTTCAGTTGAAAATGTTCAGAATCGGGCTTATTTTTGAGATTGAAACAATTTTAATCAATTTAAATTTTGTTTTAAATCGTAAAATACAATCTTTAAATTTCATTATATATACATATAAATGTGTACACAAAATTGCAGTTATAAAAATTTATTTATTATGTAAGTTAAATTTACATAAACAAGTTCAGCATGAAAAAGTTTTTTCTTAAAGAGTATTTGTCATAAAAGAGTATTTTTTGAGATTTCATTCCGTCGCCAACCGGTGTTAAATAGCCAAATAAACGAAAATTTCATAAATTTTTATGGACGTTCTGTCGAGGTTCCGCAGAATATTTTTTATAGACGTATCCTCATGAGAAGAATATTCTGCAATTTTTTCAAATTTTTCTGAGTATGCGCTTAAGGAGACCTTCCTTGTAAGTAATACTGTTCGGAGACCTTGTTGAAATAGTGAATTATGCTATTTTTTCTGAAATACAGTTTAACTAATGACATATACTTTACTGTTTATGCAAGTTTAATTATTTATCATAATTAGGTTTGGATTAAAAAGGCCTAATAATTGATTTTGAAATAGTAAGGCGTTATTTAAATTTACCGCAAACAGTGTTTATAAGTGTAAGCATAGAAATATCGATTTTAACATGCATGCTATTGTAAAAATACAGATGAAACCAATTTTACAAGAGCATATTAAGATATGTTTTTTATAGATATAGATTTGATTGAATAACAGCAACATTTTACAAATATATATATAATCATTTCAAAATTTGCCCCAGCATAAAAATAATTAATTTTAAAGTTAAAATATAACAATCTAAAATTTTATCTAAAATGAAAAATGTAACCTGTGTCATTGGGTAAATTTTTCTCAATTTATGATACAAATATTTTTTTTTAAAGTGAAAGTTTGATATGTGATTTCAAAAATACGATTTTTTAGTTAAAATCACTGTTTTTTAAACTGAAGCATTGAGTAATAAAACTAATTTTGAAAAATTATTTCTGACTTCTAACAAAAACAGACTGAATAATTCTGAATTTTGAAACCTCTTTTATAAATACGAAATACATAAATGTATTCTTTATATAAACTTTCTTTACTTATTTTTATATAATTTAAATTTATTCATTTCTTGAAAAAATAATTTGATTTTGGAGTAATAAAAGTTACAAACAGAAAACACACTTACATAAGAACATGAAGATACTGCTTTGTAATCGAAATGCATTATGGACAATTTCAAAATGGCTTTAGATTTATTTTCTAAGAAAGTCTTTTAGAGAAAATGAAACTAACAGTGCCCTTAGTTAGAGCTTTTTGTAAAATACTTGTGAACATAGATAGAGTAACAGACTATATAGAGGTTAAGGGCAAACAATAAATTAAATGTATTAAGTGAAAATAATTAAATATTTTAATTAATTCGCGTAAATTTATTAAACTAATAACACTGTAGATTAGATAAAAATTAGATAAGTACGACGTTTCTTATAAGACGAAGAAATATCGTTCTTTTAAAGATGTGCTTATTACTCATTCGGACTGGCTGGGTTCAAGTCTAAACAAAATAAAAAAATAAATAAATAAATAAATGGCCCAGATATTTTTTTTTCAAAATTTCGATTTTTTTTTTTTGAAAAATTATATAATTTTTTTATTTTTGGCCCTATTGTATTCAAATAATAATAATAATGTTGCGGACATGAAACGATCATCCAAAATTAATTTCACTCAAACATTAAAAGAGTTGCGACTGGACAAAAACAAATGTTTTGAGTGTATAACTCTTCAGTTTCAATAAATAATGATTACGAATAGCAATGTTTTCTTCGCTGAATCTTTATCAGTTTCGATAAATAACACTTTGTTACTTATTACAGCAGAATTTTTCAATAATTTATTCATGCTGCACCTACGTCTATTTTAAATATAGAAGACTACATTAATTATATTTTGCTGAGATGGTACTTCTTTCTTTTCCCGATATTAAAAAATTATTTAATTTTTTTTTCTTTAACAGCGTTATTAGATTAAGATGGAAACGTATGAAAACACATGAAAGCAAAATAAATATTAATAAGATAATTCTGTCAGCGATATTTCAAATTAATCAATTCATGAAAATCCTAATTTCTAGTTAAAAATAATTTACAAAGATTTTATTAATTATATATATTTGTTTTAATATACCTGAATATAAAAACCGACAATTATTGATTCTTAAGGAGAATTAAAATTAAAAATCTTTGTTTCTAGATTAACGAACGCATATATATATAGATATTATATTTCAGATGTTAAATATATATATATATATATATATATACATTATTATTACTAAAAAGTAAATTTGCAAAATTAAAGTTTCGAAAATTTGAAATTTCTATCTCTATATTATATTTAGAATGCAAAGAATTTAACAAGGCATTGTAGCAGCAATTATTAAAACATAGTGCAACAAAATGAGTTCTTAAAATTTTTCAGATTGGAATCATTAATTGTACAATTAATTTATTTTAGTCTCTGTTCTTTCGGATTATTTTTAATATATTTGCTTACTAGTTATAATATCCCAAAACGTTTAAAAAATCACAAATAATTCTTTACAGGTTTACATTTATACCCCGAAGAAACGAATTTCCAATAGATCGTAAAACGTTTATAATTTATAATACAAATGTTAAATCATATGCTAAAAAATATATTTTATCTAAAGTTTCAAAAATTTTGCCGATTTGACAAAAGAATATAGAAAATTTTAATGATGTTATTCCGTGAACAGATTTCCTTTTTCTCAGAAAATACAGAATTGTCATCAATATCACAAGATAAACGGGGAAATAAAAATCGTACACTTCTTTTAGAGAAGGGTATTGAAAAACACATTGGTAGTTTCTCGGTTTTTTTTTTCGATACCGCAAACCAGGCCCCTACCTGCCCGGCATGAATGCCTAGCTTAACGGGATTTTTATGTGCTGATTTCACTTCTTGTTGTATTTGTCTCTGTCAAGGTTTTTTGGCGTTTTTATAGGCTCACCCCTGTTGTGGGTTGTTTTTGTCTATCATTCATTGGGTTTTTGTCTCTTTCTTGATATATTGTTACCTCTAGCTTGAGCTAGAGTTTGTTGTCACATTTTCAATCTTGGTTTTCTTTCGAGAGTTTCACTGGTTATTATGTCACTATCGTAGGTTTTGTCACGTTGTAACTTTTGTTACTGGTGGTTGTCACATTGTAACTTTTGTTACTGGTGGTTGTCACATTGTAACTTTTGTTACTGGTGGTTGTCACATTGTAACTTTTGTTACTGGTGGTTGTCACATTTCTGGATGTTGCACACTTCTTTTTGTTGTTTTTGTCACTTTATCTCACCCAAGCATTGGGGGTTTTGATTTAATTTTTTTTCCTTCGTGAATACGCTTATTGCGATCTGTCCATTGAATCCTAATGGCTGTTATCACTGCTTTTGAATTTTGTGCAACTTGTTGATTTGTTGTTTGAGAAACTTGTCGCACTAATGGAGTGGGGCTTGTTCCGTGGCCGTTAGTCCGTCATATATCTATGAGGCTGTATTCACTTGATGTGACACTGTTTTTTTTTTCCTATTCACTTTCTTTGGCAGATGTGCTTTGTGCATTCACCAATTAATTATTTTGTTGTGTTTTGTTCGCTTTTTGTTGGCTATTTGCCTTCAGCAGTTGGTGAAATTCAGTCCGTCACAGATGACTTCCACTTCTCACTAGTGCTGAAAAAAATCGATTATTTTTGGCGTAGCAAAGAGGTGTAGTTTCTCGTTTGTTAGCGAACAAAGACGAAATACTCTGATTTAGTAGACAATATTAGATTTCATTTTTGTTACATTCATAATTCTTATCTTTGGAAATTCAAATTTTAATACATTTATGAATTTGATACAATATAATGGATGAAATTAGTTTCTCACAAGTATGATAGTATATGAGACGTTTTATTTCTTACTAAGATAGACGAATTATAGTTTATCTCTCACTCTCTCTCTCTCTTTATATATATATATATATATATATATATATATATATATTATAATTTGAAATGCAATTGATTTTTTTATAATGTTTAAATGAAATTTCATGTTTTGAGCTTTATGCAATTTTTATATATTAAATATTTTAAGTAATAACTGTAATAAAGCAATTTTGTTTAACTGCAACATAAACAAAATGCAAAATATACAAAGAAGAAAGTTATATCTCTTGTTTTTTTTTTTTGTTTTTTTAATTTAATTGATTCTCAAAATGTTTTTAGGAAATTAATCCAGATTTATTAAAATGTTAAGTATTAACTATATATTTAATTTAATATTTTTCATTTTCACCGCTATTTCATTTCACTGGCATACACAAAGTAACATATATCTTTCATTTATTACTATAGATAGATAAAACACGTGCTAGTAAATGTCATTTCAGCAATTTTCTAATACGTATTTTTTAAACATTTATAAAGAAGATTATGCATTTGTATAGACTGATAAATATCTTGGAATTCAATTAATGACATTATATCACATGTGGTAAAATATGTGGTAAATATTTCAAACATTCAGCCGATTTCAGGAAGAAGTATAAATTTCTATTGATGTTAGGCCCAGAACAATTTTTTTCTTTAGAAAATATACAATTATGTAACACCAAAAAGCCACTAGATAGAAATGTGGTAATGAAAAGAAACATATTTTTAGAAAGTGAGTATTAAAAGAGTAAAAAAAAAATCCTTTTTGTTTTTTTCTTTTTTCACATTTGACGAAAACATTGTTTCGAAAGAACGGCCTTTGAAGCGGTTACAATAATCTTCGAAAGATGGAATATTCCATATTAAGAAAAAAATAATATATAAGTATAAATTTCGTAATTAGTGTATCTTAGAACAGGTGAATTTTTAATGTTTTATTTAAATATGTTTTAAAAGTATAAAACAATTTTGTGAAACTTTTGGTCAAAATTTAACTTTTAAAAATGTAGACTACAAGACAGAAAAATTTATCGCAATAGTAAATTTATCTCATCTAATTTTCAACTATAATATAATTTGAAGCGCACATTAAAATTGAAATTTAAAAGAATTAATATCATTGTTGAACGAACAATATGGTATTGAAAAATAATTTAAACATAATAATAATGTTGTGATCTTAGAAAAGGTGAATTCTTCATATTTCAAATAATGTGATTATTTATTGTAAATGAATTTAAAAATTTAAAATTATATAAAATTATTTTGTTAAATAATGTGGTTTAACTTTTACATTTTGGAATTCAAAACATCAGGAAGACATACTTATTTATTATAAATTACTTTTTTAACTGTCAAATTTAAAATATTGTATTGTTAAAATCATTATAAATTATTTGAAGTTTGTAACTATTATCCTGTATTTGATATAATATGTAACATATTTTATTTTATGAAATGAACTTACTCATTTGTTGTAATATTTGCATATGCTTAAAACGTCCTAATAGATTATTCTTCATATATTTGGTTTGCAAATTTGTATAAGAAACTTATTATGTTGTATAAATTGTTAGAAATTCGTAAATTGTATTACTAAACTTGTTTTATTATTTTTAGGGCTCCGTACTTAAAAAAGTAAAAACGGAACCGTTGTAAAATCCCTGTTATGTCTGTCTGTCCGTCTGTCACTGCTGTTATTCTTGAAAACTATGGAACGTTGGAAGTTCAAACTTAACAGGGATATAAAGGCTATTCACCGACATATTTATAGATTATTACCTATTCTTTAAATATTTTTAGGATAAATTGAGGAAAGCTATTTAAGTTACTTGATTTTTTTTTTTTTTTTTTTTTTTTTTTTTTTGCTTATCGTGTGAGGTAATGTTTAAAAGATCTTGTAACATCAAACTCAAAAATATATTTGTTTTAATTTTAGGGATTATATTTTGAAAGATATCATTAAAAATGTACAACAAAAATATGTTCCCCTATCCTATTTCTGAACCTACTGAAACTAAAATTAAGCAAAAATTAGGGATAGTAGGAATTTATTTAAACTTTACAGGAAAACTGTTGCTATTATCGTAGGTCACATAGTTTTAAACGAAATCGCATATTCTGTTACACACAAACTTTACTTTGCGGCGCTCAGCTTGGGGAGTTGAGGTGCACTTGAGACACATATCAACACATGCAATGATTGTTGATAATGATTTTCGAAAAATATCGTCAGTAATTAACCAGGATACACGGACGAATTTTACGCTTATAATGACACAGGCAGTGTACTCTATGAGTCATCTGCCTTTAAATTCTAAATAACATATTTTAATGGTAATCTTGTGTAATGTAATGTCAAGTAGCAGCATAAAAGCCATAAACATCAAATAGCTAAAAACAGACTAATATACTTAGAATTAATCACATTACTTTGGGATTCACAACTAGTTTTCATTGAGTGACGCACTCAATACGTCACCCGTGTCTTTGAAGGCTAACTAAAAACTTAACTAAAAAAACGCGGCACGAACCAAGCTGGCGTTGCCAGTTTGCAACAACCTTTCGGAGGGTGCTTAGCATAATGCCAAGTTTAAACTTTGTACAAGGTCTTTGTTTTGGATAAGACGAATCACAGTGATAAATAGTCAATGTTTTCATTCCAATTGAATTCAATTAAAAGTAAGAAATTTTGAGACAAAATCGCTTATAACTCAAAGTCTAATTCTTTTATAATGACAAAACGTTTATATTACAAATCACTTCAATTATAGTGACTTCACGTATCGTGCTTTTTTGTTTACAAATACAGTGAGGAAGTTTCGCGTCGTTCAGAGTAATTAAAAAAAATAGCCTTAAAATAGGCTACTATTACATGAAATACGAATGGCGGGTGACTTCCGGTAAGCAACTCTGTGACCTCTTTGCGAAGCATGGTTGGCATTCTGCCAAGGTTAAATTATGTACAAGGTATTTGGTTTAGCGTGAAAAATATTCATCGTTTTTCATTCCAAAAGAATCCAATTATCACATGTGGTATTATTTTACATATAAGTGTATATTGTTTTTGAATATTTCTGATATTTTATTACTATCTACTTTTTTGTTAAGATTTTTTTACCACATGTCTTGCGTTCTTCCATGTTTCTATGTCATAGACATATAGTATATAGATACATAGGTATAGACACATAGGTATGTATATTACTCTTTTAGCAATATATTTTATAATATTGAAATTAGAAATTAATAAATTTATTGTACGGGACCTTTGTGGGTGAGTAAAACTAATGCGAGTAAAACTCGCACTTGACTTATTATTTTTTATTAACTCAAACACACTGTTTGGTAAAGATTTCCTACTAATTCACGTTTTTCAAACTGAGTTAAAAAGTTGTCCCGTCTAGAGTCGAACCCATGATCTTTGACTTAAATTTCCGTTGTCTCCCTATTGAGCTATCTGGAATAACAAGCGGCCGACACAATTAACTCAAATAACCTTATTGGCAATAGCAACGTTTCTTTATGTAGACAGCTCAACCAAAGATATGACAGGTAATGGAACTCCATTAAACGATGGAAACGCAGATATGTTTTTTATTATTTTTTTTTAACTGAATCTTTTTGATTGGTAAATATATACGTCATCACATTTTTCCAAATGAGTGAAAAAATATCCATGTCATAGCCAATAAGGTTTTCTTAGTGAATTTTGTGTGTCCAGTTAGCTCAATAAGCAGAGAGTACACTCAGAAAAAAAGAATTGATTAAAACTACAAAACATGTTTCGTTGAGTACATTTGGGTTGTTTTAGCGAAATTCAAGTAAAATTGAACCATTTTACTCCAATTAACAAAACATTTTTTGCTGACGATACAATTTTTTTTTTTTTGTGATTCAAACAAAATTTCCATTGACCTATATTTAAACAAACTTTTTGTTTAAATATAGGTCAATGGAAATTTTGTTTGAATCAACAATTTTTTTTTTTTTTTTTTTTTCAATTCCAAAGAAAAAAAATGTATCGTCAGCAAAAAATGTTTTGTTAATTCAACTAAAATGGTTCAATTTTACTTGAATTTTGCTAAAACAACCAAAATGTACTCAACAAAACATGTTTTGTAGTTTTAATCAATTCCTTTTTCTGAGTGTATTGACAATTTAAAGCAAATATCTTGGGTTTGACTCCTGGTCTGAACAAATAATTAAAGAGGATTTCCGTTTCATAGTTTAATGGAATTCCAGTACCTTCGGTACATTCTGTTGTCAATAATGCAGACCTCATGCTATTACAAAGAACATTATGTGAGTAAATTGTGTTGGCAGATTGTAGGTCCATATAGTTCAATATGTAGAGCGTTGGCAATTTAAGCCAAAGGTCTTGGTTCGACTACTGGCCTGGACACTTTTTCACTCAGTTGGAAAAACGTTAATTTAAAAGAAACTTGTGTTTTATAAGAATTTCCAAAATTTTGTTTTACGAGTTCACCCGTAAAATGCATTATACATGTATAACACTTTTAATGTACTACGCCTTTTAAAATTTAATAAGTAATTTTTTATAGATTTACACTTATGTCAAGAGTTAACGCACTTCACGTGCATTCATAAATTGTAATTAAATGTTATACACTATATTGCCAAAGGTGACCGGTCACTTGTGATTTTAGACGTTTTGTTAACTTTCTAGAAAAATACATGACGAATTAACCTGAATCTGCAGGTGTGTAAACAGTATGGTATAGGTTATATATTTCCGTGAAGAGTCTTTCACGAAACCCCATAGGGGACTGTCAACAAATTGAAAAAGAACGAATATCTTTTGAGTAACTCTGTAAAAACTAATGTAGCAAAGGCGTTCAAACTCTAGATTATGAATAAATGGCTTATTGTAATATACTGTGCTCATTTTTATGAGGATAGCATGTATACTCGTAGAGAAATTAAGGGTTTTATAAAAACAGCCCCAAATTTTGCCTAGTTTTTTGCTTATAATTTGCAGAGTTCTTAATATAAAAAAGGGTTATTTTCAAAAACTATGACAAACAACATTGTACATAGTACTCTGTAATCAGAATTAAAAAATAATAAAAATTGGATGAAAAATGAGCAGGTTTACTAAAAAATGTTTCACTGCGCATGCACGAATGCAATCAAAATATAATATGCATAATGTATTAGTTAAGTATATAGAGCAACTTTTGTGAAAGTCTCAAAATCATAGCTTGAAAATTCTGAGAATAATCGTCGATAGAATAAGCTCGAAATCCGTTGTTCTCAAAAGGAAGCAAAATTATGAGGGTTGGTATCCAAATATAGTAGTACGTGCAATATTGTGTACGCTATTTTGGCACTAATCAACAGATATCTGATACAACCCCTCATCTTTTTGCTTCTTTTTGGGAACAACGGATTTCGAGCTTATTCTATCGATGATAATTTTCAGAATTTTCTAGCTATGATTTTGAGACTTTCACAAAAGCTGCTCTATATACTTAGCTAATACATTATGCATATTATATTTTGATTGCAATCGCGCATGCGCTGTGAAACATTTTTTAGTAAACCTGCCCAATTTTCACCCAATTTTTATTATGTTTTAATTCTGATTGCAGAGTGGTATGTACAATGTTGTTTGTCATATTTTCTGAAAAAAAACTTTTTTTTATATTAAGAACTCTGCAAATTATAAGCAAAAAAAAAGGCGAAATTTGTGACTTTTTTTATAAAAACCTTAATTTCTCTACGAGTATACATGTTATCCTCATAAAAATGAACACAGTATATTACAATAAGCCACCCATTAATAATCTTGAGTTTGAACGCCTTTGCTACATTAGTTTTTAGAGGGTTATCCAAAAGATATTCGTTCTTTTTCAATTTGTTGACAGTCCCCAATGGGATTTCGTGAAAAAAATCTTCGCGGAAATATATAACCTATACTATACTGTTTACACCCCTGCAGTTTCAGGTTAATTCCTCATGTATTTTTCTAGATAGTTAACAAAACGTCAAACGCAAGTGACCGGTCACCTTTGGCAATAAAGTGTATCATACGTAACAAAAAAAAACATTTTAGACAAAGATTTCAAAAATATTGTCGATTTTATGGAAGAATATATCATATTGTATTGATAATATGTCTCGAACAGATTTTTTGTTCTTCAGAGAATGTAGATATATCGGCAATAACATAAAGTCGGCAGAAGTCGATAAGAAAATAAATAAAACATATTTTTTAGAAAGTGCTATTGAAAGAGTCTAAAATATTATATTGGAGGTTTTTCCTTTGTTAAATACAAAAAAGAAAACTTTTCTAAATAGTAGTCATCAGCAAAAATGATTTCTGTTACATACAGTCATTCTTACTTTTCTGAATCATATATTTTAAAGATAATTTACATTCATTGTCATTTATAAAATTAGTTGTATATTTAATTTGACTGGCGGTTTTCTTTCATATTGTGTTTTATATATAATACCATATCTTAGTTGCCGTGATAGTAATATATATAATAATAATATATATTATTAATAACAACCGCGGTCATTATTAATAATAACCAGTTATTATTAATAATGACCGGATTAATCATATTGACCGTAACATATATATATATATATATATATATATATATATAGACTTGTGTGTCCTTATATTTCATTTTGCAGCGACAACTACCCAACGCAGACCACTGGTGTTTTTGTGTGGTAGTAGCCTCCAGTCTCCCATCGTGCACTATGGTGGTTGCATGTCTGTAGCTGTGGGGGGCGTGCGGTGTTACAAAGTGGTCGACCTTGGGCATTTTCATATTTCAACCAAAGTGTTCTAAAAAATGTTTGGAATCTTCTTCAACGGGAATTGGTTCATTCAACTTAACATGAACTAATTAAGATATCAAGTAAGATGATTTCTCGCCTCCTAGTGGTGGAAATTAAAACTGAACGATATTGCAGCACGTCCGTAGTACGTCTGCTATACAATTCCGTAGGCAGCGGAGACGATTGCCGGAGTTTCCTTCGGAAAGAGGTTTGTTTAGAACAGAATGCGCGCCGAAACTGACTATTTTTATCCGAACAGTAAAAGAGAGTTACTGATTACCGGGCAACGCCGATCGTATCAGCTAGTATTTTAATTAAAGATTTTAAATATTATCTCAATTTCAGAAAAGGAGATATAAAATTTTAGTAATGTTATGCATGAAGATTTTTTTTCTCGCATATGTAAGATTATTGGTGATACTGCAAAACTGGCAAGGGTATTAGTTGTTGTAGTATTGAATACATAAATGAAAATGCAATAATTCCTTATATTTGTAACAAAAACTAGTGTATTCCTTATAGACGGTATAGCAATTGTAAATTATACAGAGTGTCCATAAATGATTATCCCGTTTTCCTTACCTCATATCTTTTGATTTAAGTTTATGACGAAAAATATTAATGCATATTCGTAAATTACAACTCAAAAAGTTTTTTTAGTAACACAAACAAAGTTACATATGTGTAAAGTTGCATCTCCGAACGCTATCAATGAAATAACGATTATAGTCAAATAGTAATTAATATTACAATTTTCTCAAATTTATCAAAGAGCTGTTAATGAATTATGAGTACAAAGTTATATAGATAGATATTACATAATTCATTAATACTTTTTTGATAAAGTTTTAATATTAAGGTATCCGCACACCTTTGAAACGTCATTTTCGATGAAAATATCGATTTTTCATTTTTGCAATAATATTAAAATCCGATCTTTTATCTATCGAATCCTGCTTTAATTGTGTCTGTATCTGAATTAGAACCTGGGTTATAGCCGTTTAAAGTTACATCTATTACAGCTTGCCCAAGAATGTAACAACCGGGAATACCGTTCTGCAAACAGGAAGTAAGCTGAAATGTATGCTTACATTCTTCTTTCCGAGATTTAGCATTTAAATTGGATTATATGCTCAAGAAAATACATGGAGTATATAATCAAACCTTTAAAGATTAATAATTTTTATAGCAAGAACAAACTTTTAAAAGTTATTTTTACCTTTTTCTCAAAATGACGTTTTTCAGATTTTTACTTTACACAAAACATTCAATAGCAAAAAATTATGCATGAAATGCCTTGAATTTTTTTTTTACTTATTTTACAAATGTTTATTGAGGGAATAGACTACAATCATGATGATATATTAATTAGTTTTATATTTACACTGGTATAGGTTAAAAAGTTGCAAGAAATTTTACGAATTTTTCATTACATTAGTAACTCAAGTGCCATAGCGTCTGCGACAGAGAAAGAGATGCTATTATAATGCGGTAAGTCTGTGTCCTAGAGAAAGATATTTTCTTAATTATGCCATTTACAAAATGTGAATGCATTGATTGGATTTTGAGTTATCTTGTTTTGCACAAATGTCAATTTTTCACATAATTTTGACTATTTTTCACTTTAAAAAATTATTTCTGCGTAATGTCTAAAATGTTTATATATTTTTCAAAGTTTTCACATAAATGCCATTAGAAAAAATTGGTATAAAGAGAAAATTTCAAAAGTCTCAAAAAATCACCTCCGCAGGTGTGCGGATACCTTAATTATTAGTTGATTATAATCGTTATTTGCTTAATAACATTTTCAGTTGCAAAATTAAGCATATGTAACTTGAATTGTGTTATTAAAAAATCTAGCTGTACTTTATGAATATGTAATAATATTTTTCTGCCTAAATCAAAAGTTATTGGGTCAGGAAACCGGGTCAATTATTTATGGACACCTTGTACTACAAATGTTATATTGTATGTTGTAAAAATATTTTAAGTAAATATATTTTAACCCTCTGAGCGTTTTGAAAAAGGGTAAAATTGTAATGTTGTTTTCTTTGCATTTTATTTTAAATGTTAAAAAAATATGATTCTTTCAGCATTATAAATAAAACTTAATTACAAATATGATTATATATGATTATATATGAGTGAATATAACCCTTGAGAGTGTTAATCATTCTCCAATGTTTTGAAAATTCATTAAATCTATAGAATTATATTATCTTAAACATTGCATACATTGCAGTGAAACCTGGAGCTTAGTGAACGGAATATTACGTTCCACACGCCTAGAGGGTTAAATATTACATTGATTTCAAGAACACTTATTTAATGCACTATTAAAGCTATGTCGTGAACAGATATTATTTTTCTTTAGAAAACGCAAAATTTTGGTTAATACAACAAAGGTGAAAACGATCAATGGAGAAATAAAATTATTTATTTTTCTAAAAAGTCAAAATATTTCATTGATGGTCTTTGTTTATTAATAGCAGATTTTGTTTTTGTTACAGATAGTAATTCTTACTTTTAAAGAAACATAATTTTGATACATTCATGAATTAGTAATACATGATAATGCATGGAATTATTTGTTCACAATTACGAGAGCGCATAATTTTCAGTTCGTACAGCAAAATGTATCATAGGTTGTCTTTATGTAAACTGTGCGAACTTTGAATTTTAACTTTTAGGGAATAATAAAGAGGCGTCAGTTATTTTTGAACAAACCCTATATTTCAAATGAAACAATATTAAATGTGTATAAATATTTGCACAATTTGTACTTCAGAAATGGTTAGAAGAAAATTTTTTTGATTTATTTTATTATAATTTTTCGTATTAAATATTTAAAAAAATTTTTAGTAAAACTATTTCAATTTACTGTAAAATGAAAAAATCAAAGGCTTATTCAGAAAGCCTAATTTCTTCTAAATTATAGTTAAGCTAGAGGAATCTCTAATATGTTTTATTTATTTTTTAATACATGGTTTTAAATGTGCAACATCAACTCTACAATAATTTATTATTTTATTTTTATTGCATTTTTTTATACAATATTTTTGTAAGTTACTGTATATATTTTAAACATCTATATATATATAAAACCCGTCCTTGTATGTATGTATGTTCCTTATACAAATCTGCAGTTTTTGTCCGATTGGGGCGAAACTTGCTGTACATATGCTTTAGAACACGAGTAAAATCACTGTCAACATTAAAAATTTCTCAGACCATTCTTTATCATTTTCTTAAAACATCTCCCAGAGTTAAACATTACAGAAATATTTTTTTCTCAATTTCTAATGCAATTTCTTTCCCGTTACCATTCAAAGAAACTGCGTGTGGACAATATTTTTGTAAACCAATTTCAGATTAACTCCCTATAATTTGAAATCCGAAACTGACGTCAATTTCAGCAGATGTGATTATTTTTGCATATTACAAAGATTACTATAAGTGCTTTAAACGACGTAGTACATATATTTAAATATGTTTGGAGAAAAATAAATAACTTAGCTCCTAATTTTACAAAAGCAAATTGTTTCAACTGGTTTGCTAATATTAAAGTAAATTTTCTAAGAAATAAAAACATATTTTTTGCGAATTCAAACTTCATGATTAAATTTATTCTACATAATTAAAAATCATCTGTCAAATATTGACATTTAGCAATCATTACATCGTAACTTTTTTCAGCTCGATCCTCAACCAAGGAGGCATATTTAAGTGTGAACAATACATGCCCACTATTAATAAAAATTGGATTTAAAGCAAACAATACAGTATTTTTCATTATTTTTTCTTTAAAAATGGGGTGAAAAGTAAAACGGTGTATCGGAAAAAAAATTATGCATTTTTAAAAATGTAAACGCATTTATTTTAATTTAAAAAATTAATATATTTATTATAAGTTCGACAACGTGGCAACATTTTCATTTCACCAGCTTTGAAATTATTATCCAATTATTAAAAGAACAATATATTTTTGAAAAATAATATTTTGCATCAAAAATCACATAATTTCAAAACGCAATTTTAGCAAATTCTGTTTAAATTACATTGTAAATATAATTTCGAAGTTAAATTTAGTATTTAACCCATCAGCACACGCTCTGGCATAAAATTTACCCCAGTTTACAACTATTACTTAAAAATGTGCGAAAATAGTTCGTGATCATTCTGAGCTGTATAGTA
The DNA here is from genome assembly GCA_963931845.1 of Maratus michaelseni. Lineage (NCBI taxonomy): Eukaryota > Metazoa > Arthropoda > Arachnida > Araneae > Salticidae > Maratus > Maratus michaelseni. The sequence goes on from OZ007588.1 coordinate 299,501,217, forward strand.
CCTTTCAAGCTGAATGATATCAAGATGTGGCCAAAAGGAATTTACCACCGGTTGTGTATTTTCCATTTTTTCGTTATAAAAATATCACGTGCGAGGAAATTTACCCCACGCGTCTTATAACGTAACCCATAATGATAGGAAAATGTTAATGCAAATGTTTATGTAAAAAATATAGTGTGCAAATAATAATATCATTTTTCTTTTAAACGTTAACAACTCTTGCACATACAGTTTCTATATATGAGTACTAGGGGGCCTACCCCCTGCGAGCTACGCTCGCCAACCCCCGCTCAGACTTCGAGGCCTCTAAAAACATGACAGCGTGCTTTATTTTATAAATATTGGTAAATCTGTAATTGGGTTGCCATGCTTTTAACGTTTTAATGGGGCATTTTTTGATTATCATGGCCTCATACACAGCTGTTGCGACAACTGACGACTGTTTTCGGGAATGATAAGTAAAATCAATTACAACGTGAAAACCAACTTGTATAAAATGGTCAGGTTTAAATTGTGGCTACCTCTCGGACTTTTATAACAACGATCTGTATTCTATTCTTCCTTTGCGTTTAAGGATGAGAAAAATTACATCTGCTTGTGAATAACATTAAGAACCACGGTATTGAAAAGTACTATGCTATAGACATTTTCAGTAACAGGTTTTAATTTTCTCCCTATTTTAGTGCAACATCATGCATATTTTTATGTTATTTTAAATATGTAAATTATTTTTTTTAATTAATATGTATATACGAATTTTCTAATAATTATTTATCATACAAAATTAATTAAATATTTTGTGCATGTATGCCTGCATTTATTCGGCATCAATTGATGAGATATTTAAACAAATTTGCTATCCCCGATAATTTTACACCATGTTATGTCACTTGAATATTGTCCATAAGAAAATCGGGTACTTTTCCATTATAGGATCCTTTGCTTTTAGGTTTGGCGTAATTCGAGCTTCAAAAAGGGATAGATTCGTTAATATACATAGATTTGTTGCCAAAAGTTATGAAAACAAACCCAATAAACTTTTGGTGCTTTGCTATTATAGGGGTCTTGACGCTTTTTTTTAAAGCTTGGCGGAAAAAACCAAGCAGGATATTTTATTCTTCCGTTCAGTTGGGCAATTATTATTTTATATATTAGTTTCAAATATACAAATTAATGATTTTATAAAGTCGTTTAATTACATTTTACAAAAAAATAACAAAATGATATCAATAAATAATAATTACTATTAATTCCTTTTCCTCCCTTTCTTTTGCGTTTACCTAAATGACGTCATTTGGACAAATTTATTCAAAACATTTTCAGTTTATAAATTAAATTAAATGCTGACAGACGATTGAATCCTGACGTTAGAAATGTGATTTTTTTTTTTCAGATTTTACTGAAAAACATAATTTAATCACAATCTTGTCTTTATTATCGATTGAAATAAAAGATAAATCCAATTTCAATTTGAAAATGACGAATAAAAAGAAATCAATAATCCCTATCGGGATCCTTTTCAATTTTTTTCCCTTTTTTGTCACAAAAAAACTGAGTAATTAGTTGCCATCATTACAGAAATGTCATTAAATTTAGAAAAAAATTAATATCTCGAAAACTAATTCCAATTTCAAAATTCTATTACCAGTTTTGACATCCGCGGATTTTTATGAAAAATTGGTATTAATTTCACCATCAAGCGTTTAAGATTTTATTAAAAATAGCCCTGAAACATAATCAGTTGTTTAATCAGTCGTTTCATAAAATCGTTTCATAAATTCGTTTCATAAAATCGTTTCACAAATTCGTTTCATTAGGATTTTATATATATAGGGTAGATTATACTTTTTTTTGTATTTTCATGGCTGAATTCGGATTGTAAAAGCTCTGTATGTAATGATATGCAAAAAAATCTTACTGCAAGATTTTATGTTTTCTTTTTTCTTTTTTCTTTCTTTCTTTTTTTTTTTCTTTTTTTTTTTTTTTTTTTGCTTTAAATATAAAATAACTTTTTATTTTAATTTAAATTATGTCCTTTATTGATTTACAGTTTATTTCAAAATGTAAATTTTTGTTTGTAATCTAACCGGGGGAAAATTGACACAAGAAAACCCATTGGGGTAAAATTTATCCCGCGCGTGTAGTAATGTAATGGAGAGGGGCGCGTGTGCTGACGGGTTAATAATTTTGTTTAAAATTTTTCTATTAGTACAGTACTATTGGATTTCTTTACTTGCTTTCGTGTTTTAAATACAAATGTGCATGTGACGTCACGCACTCAAATAAAGTCGTTTTTCTCAGTTAATTGTAGGCGAATCGTAACAATTCTTGAGGAGTAAGTAACTCATAATGTATTATTTCCTACACACAATATAATTTATTCTAACTATCTGAAAATTACGATAAAACTTGGTGAAAATTAGCTCAACGTTTTGCCTACGTCAAGTTGACAAACATGCACATTATCTTTAAATATAAATGCATATTCGTACATGATTCATGAAGTGAAAGAATTTGTTTTAACTAGACACGTATCGGTTTAGAGGAAAATCTACCACCGTGAAAGTGTCGTCATATTTTATATCATGTGCCGGTTTTCATTCACAAAATATTAGTATTTTATAAGAATTACACAAAGTAGCGTAATTTCCACAGAATGTATTGGTCGACAAAGTATAAGTTTAACATCATTTTACCATACACTTTTCCAGAATATTAATTTACTTTAAAATTACTTTAAAATCCATAAAACATGAATAAATTGAGATACGCTTTTCAAACGAGTAACATTGAGAGTACATTTATTTTATTCGACCGCATAAAAATTGAATGTGCTATGTTTAGAAGTAAATGTCTTTACTTTATAAAGATCAAATAAGTTAATCTTTCGTAATTGGATTGGACACAGATTTAAAAATATACATTCTTTAAAATTACTTTAAAATCCATAAAAAAACTATAAATTGAGATAAACTTTTCAAACTACATTCGAAAGTGCATTTTTTTTTTTTTAATTGATAGTTTAAAAAATGAGAGTATGCGATATTTAGTAGTTAAAAATATGCAGTACAAACAAAATTTAATGGTTAGGTCATTGCTACCATCAATATGATGTCGACATTCTCACGGATATGTTTTTGTTTTATAATATGGTTAGATGCCATATGAAAGCTAATTTCGCAAAATGTTACGACATTTTGTAAATTTTTTTTTTCATTGTCAGGAAAATCGTATATTTTTATATTGTATGCGCAAAGAAAACGTGCATTCTCATTTATAAAGCTCAGAAATTTTACTATGGTTGAGTTAAGGTAACGTTTTTTTTTTTTTCTAATTGTCTTTTTTATCGATTTATGGTGGAGTATGCACAAATCATAATGTCGTCATTGTTATTGTCGTATTATTGTATTTTAATTTATGTTAACCCGGGCAAATACGGGTGGTTCTGCTAGTATTTTCATAATTTTTTATAGATTTACATTTATAAAAGGGGTTATTCCATTTATACAAATTAGTAAAATTTTAGTTAACTCCAATACAAATATTATGTCAGATGTGATGGTAAAAATATTTCTTTCAACAACTTTCCTGTCGTTTTCAAGAAAGAATATACAAAAGTCTATTAATGTTAAACCGCGAGCAGAATATTTTTTTTTCTTTTGGAAATGTAAATTTCTTAGCAATACCACAAAGCGATACAAACCTATGTGGAAATAAAATGAAACATATTTTTTGAAAGTGGTACTAATAGAGTTCAAAATATTTTATTGATTGTTTCCTTTTTAACACTTTCCACCATTGTTGAAAAGGGTTTAAGTTTTTGGTTTGTCTGTTTTCCGTCTGTTGTCTCTCTGCCCCATGTTTGTCGTCTGACCGTGCTCCAACTCTCGTAAATACTTTCCGATTGCCATGAAATCGATATATGACTTTAATGTTTTATATGGCATGTTCTCCATTGAAAATGGAGTATCTAGCATTTATAGTTCTTTTACAGGACACACATAACAATCCCGTTACACTTTGAACTGTCAGAAAAATTCGTTTGCAGTGTACTTCAATAATGTCATACTATGTCAAACATGGTGAAATTTCTATGCATTTCTAGCGTGCAATGAAATATACCTACTGTAGAATAAAGAGTACAAACCATTTATCATTCATTTACAGAATCCCACAAAAGAATTCGCTTTTATAATAGTCTATAGAAAGAAAAAAATATTTGTACAGTATTTTAATAAAGTTGCACTATTTAATAGATATTTAATAATGAAATTTATATATATTATTGAAGTGAAATACAAGATGCTCACGGTTGAATATAGCGTTGAAAATAGTTATCGTTCATTTATAGGAACACACAAAATATTTCTTTAGATTTGGTCTATGATCTATAATTACTGAGCTATAAGTGCGTTTATGGCTATGGTATACGTTTTTAAGTGAAAAACGTATTTTAAATTTTAATACATTTTTATATATTGCGTAGTGTGTATAAATTCTATAGAACATGCACAGGACTACACAAAATAATTCATAAGCGTTATTACTGTGTATTAGCGTGAATTATTTGAAGGTGTTTTTTAAATGAGTTACGTATTTTCCAGTTTAACTATACTTAGTATATCAAGAGTTGCTTATAGAATATAAATAAATTCATATACAGGGATACACAAAGAACTAGATGCATTGCGTCTATGGATGGTAATTTCTAAAAGCACATTTTCATTGTCCTTATGCGGTTTTCGGAAATAAGTAATTTGTTTAATATAAGGCGTATTTAATAAATCAATAGTTGATATACAGAGCTGTACAAAATCCTTCATATTGGTTTCCGTGTACTGCTAGAAATTGCTGAAGCAGATTTTTTGACTTTGTTATGCGTTTTATAAAAATGTTAAACTTTAGCACACTGCGTAGTATATAAACTGTTCTTATACAAGGATGCACAAAACAAAATCGAGTATCTTTCTTACTTGGATGATAATTAATGAAATCAGGTTTTCAAAGATGATATGCTTTTTATAATTTGTTTACTTTCATATATTCTTTCATCTTTATTAACGGAAAAGTTCCATTACAGTATTCGAGAAGTGTTTATTATGTATGCTTGATGCTTGATTATTATTTCTTCTTTAAATTCCACAAGGAAAAAATTCCGCAATGATAGGAAATGAAAGACAACAACAGTCCTAATATATATTATATACTATATATACTCGTAATAGTCATTCTTACTTGTGGGAATTCAGATTTCAACACACTTAGAAATTAATCTACATTCTTTGAAAAAATTAGCATTAACTGTATATTTAATTCGCATTTGCGGTTTTATTTCATGTTGTATTTTATATAATATACTTGCTTATTTGCCTTAATTTTCCAATTAAATAAAATACTAATGAATAATTCTTTCTATATTTCCATTTACATAAGGAGCTAATCTATATTTTATCAATCGTAAAACGTTCACAAACTACGAATGCTATATAATATGTGGTAAAAATATTTTATTTAAATATTTCATATTTTCTCTCAATTTGAGGAAAGAATATATAAATATATTGATGTTATGCCGGAAAAGATTTATTTCTTTGGAAAATATAGAATTATCGGTAATACCACAAAGGCAGCAGTAAGAAATGGGGAAAATAATGAAACATATTTTTAGAAAGTGGTATTGAAAATTCCAAAATATTTCATTGATGTGGTTTCTTTTGTTAAATTCGACGAGAAAAGATTCCGAAATTGTAGTCAACAGCAGAAATTATTTTTGCTACATATACTCATTCTTACATTTGCAAACTGACATCTCAATACTGTTAAAAGTTAATCTATATTTTTTTATATTTGTACCATTAACTGTATATTTGATTTCGTGGTTTACTTTTATATTGTACTTTATATAATACTTGCTTAGTTCCGATGATATCCTGATAAATTTTAAGGATTTACTAATAAATGATTCTTTTTATATTTACTTTTATTTTAACGAATTAAACGTATTTCACTCTAATTGTAAGCTATATTTCAGTTGTAATACAAATGTTGTATCAAATCTGGTAAAAATGCTTTATTTTAACGTTTCTCATACTCCTTCGATTTCATAAAAGAGTATTTAAAGCTCTATTGATGTTACGCCGCGAACTGATAGCATTTCTTCAGAAAAATGGATTAAAATTTTAACCCATTTAAAAGCGATGGGATAGATTACATCCTACTTAATTTAATTAAGATTTGTACCAGAATATTTAAATAAAGTTACTTCTATATCTTTTGTGGTAAAAGAGTTGTAAAATTATATTTCAATATTTTAATTAAAATTTTGCGAAAATTCTGATGGGAATTCTACATTGCAGAAAAACAATTACGTGCCCCTAAGAAGGATAAGCAGTGATACAACACATGAAAACAAGCCATTTTTGCCATATAATATATGTCCGTATCGCAAGTAGTAACCGTTAGATGACATTGTCATTAAACACAAAAAGCGCTGGTTTTTCATACGCATCGCTATTTCTACAGCAGATTAAATAGGGATTGCTCATTTTTCAAATCAAGAAGAGGCTGTCATTCATTTCATGTCTGGACCTGCTGATGCTACTTCTCTTGAAAACCAAACTGTGTATTAAATAGGGTGAAAACTACACAATCAGACAGCGCATCTTTCCATAGCGCTTCACCATTTGTCTTGTATGGTGTTTTGAGCTTCTCCAGAGTTGTTCTTTCTCTGCTTCAAATTTCCCCCTAAATTTCAGATTCTATCTATCTATCTATCTATCTATCTATCTAACTATATCTATATCTATATATACATATAAATTTGCACATTCCAATTAATTTGGAAATTAAATCTGATATTTAGGAAGAATAGAAAATTGAAGAATTATGTTATCATTAAATTATTATTGATATTAAAAGGGTTGATGTCTTCTTCCTTTGATAACCAAAAGTACAGTGTTCAATGCCGCAATAAATGTTCACCAGAAAAATAACCACATTATTTTTCTTTGTCTGCCACATAAGTTACATTGAGAATAATTTCAAAGCCATTAGCTTTAAAATCTTATAATTTAGAAAATACCTTCGCTGTCATAATGTTTAGTTGTTTCATATGCTCCATGTCCAGCGACAGCTAGCCTTGTTCCATGAGGTTATATAGTTGCAAGAAGTCCAGAAACAATAGAGGATCTCTATTCATGTCATCGTGGGTGAATTGGAGGCAGTCCAAAATGTGGTCAGGAGAAGCATTCCCAGAAGCACACTTATTGCAAACCGGGTAAACCTTTTGACCACCATAAAAAGCAACTCCCCTCAAATGACCACTAGCAAATCTGGATAAGGTTGTCTGGATAAGATTTTCGGTCGCAAGTGAGGCCCAAGGATCCGCCTGGACTCGATCTTGTGTACCATTCGTTTGCTGAAGGGACCTGCCACTTAACATTGTTCCTATTTTTCCTAATTGATGAGATTTCATTGAAAGTCCAGACAGGGGCAGGGAGCGGGGCCTCTGAACCGTTCTTCCCAAGTTTATCTACAGCCTCGTTTCCCTGAATGTCTACATGTGAGGGTATTCACTGCAGATGTATTACTCGAGTCAACGAGATCCTTTTCAGCATATTTAGAATGGAAATTGTAGTGCTATCACCTGTATCACTCCAGTCTTTTAGATGTTGGATTGAGGTCCTACTGTCCAATAGAATCCATACTTCACCAAAGCTCTTTTCTGCCAGAATGGCCTTTAGCCCTACTTCAATGGCATTCATTTTCTGTATCACTCATGGAAGGAGGGTGAGGTGCAGCTTCTGTTTACCTGAGCACCCGAAGGTAGAAGTTTGTCTTAGCGATTCGCCTGCTTGCATTAACTGAGCATAATGGTCTGGCCTTCACGCCTTCGGTGGCTCTAACAGGAGTAAACTCCCGACGTACTTCACCCAAACCACCCAGTGTCACCCCCTCGCCACGACTGAGTCTGCAAGCAGGACATGCGGTTGTCACAATAATTGTGTTTAATGCACAATTTTCCATAAGTGGAAATCTGAATAAACTGAGCTGCACCGCCAGGTGACTGAGGAAGCCAGTGAGACACGTAAACCGTCGTATCCAAGTTCTAGACAACTTTTAACACGCACGACCAGGGGAGTTCCTGTAAGGGATAAGACAGAAATGTTAAAAAATAAAGAAGTTGTCCGAAATGTTAAAGAAATTTTGAAAAGTATATTTTAAAGAAATGAATACATTTGTGTAACAATGTTAATAAAAAGGTTTAACAAGTAAATAATAAAAATGTATTAGTTTTGCACAATCTGTTTAAAATAAATGAAAAATACATAAAATGTTTTTTTCGTTTAGCAAATGCTGAATAAACTTTAAAAAAATTAATTTTTACCTCAGAATTTTTTTTTTCTATTCTATAATTATTTTAATTTTGTCACCTTTCTATATGGTTTTCTGTATGAACTTAATAATACACCACAATTAATATGATACTTGGTGCAGTATCTTATTTGCGCACACTATAGGTAAATAAAACTATGTTTTAAATATCAGAGCATTTTCAGACTACTTTCCGTAGCATTCAGTGAACCGCTATCAGAGCAAAAAAATGATGGAGTTTTGTCCTTATATATAGATGAGAAGAGAATTCGAAGGATAGGCTTTTTGGCCAACATAATTACAGCAGATGTCAGGGCACATGCAACAGAAAATTCCATGAAGGGAACTGGTAAAGTGGAGATTAAGAAAAGGAGGTTTATATATAATATATGGAACGATATGACAATGGAGGAATAACAATGTCTAATATTTAAAAAATATACATTTTTTTGTAGTTAAGAATGCTCGAATAAGGTTAAGTTCAAATGTAAATGTGCGTTAAGAGATAATTTTAGCTGATTTAAAGTCAAAGGTGTAGTTCAACTCCCAACAATATTTTCAAATGGCCGATTTATTAGTTTCTCGTTTACGAATATATTCATTATGTTCTTTAATTCGAAATTTTAAAGCAAACTTGGTTTTTCAATTTCTATTCGACGCTGTCAAAGAATACTATGGTTACCCCAAGAATTAGATATCTAAAAATGGTCTTTCTGTTTGGAGACGTAGTTCATAGTCAAGAGTAAAATTTATCTAAAAATAATATTTTTAAGAATCTTAGAAAACGAAAGGATGGAATTTTGCAAGTTAAGTAAGACAATGCTGACATGGGACCGAGAAGAAGATTGAATTCCGCATGAGGAACGGGGAAACTATTGTTTAAACTTAGTTTCCCCATTCATGTTCTTAATAGTTTCTTTCAGTATGCAATTTCTTATTGACTGTTCCCTGTAACAATTCTCTGTAATTCTATATTAACTTATCACAGGAATCCGCTTTTCTTGGATTATATATGTGAAAACTTTCATTAATCTTTGCACTAATGACGGTATGGTCAATCCAACCTATTATTAGTTAAAATGTTCTTGTATTACAACTTTGGTTTATATGCCTATTGTAATACACGTTAAAAAATGTCCCTATATGTCTTAACACAAATTTCAAGTATACTACAAGTTTTCTATCATATGCTGTTGGTCAATTCTATATATACAAGTATATATACAATCCTATATATACTATCCTACACTACAAGTTTGTTTTCCGACCTATGTATGGTCAATCCGTAAATGGTCAATCCTACCTATTATTAGTTAAAATGTTCTGGAATTTAAAACTTTGTTTTATTTGCCTATTTTAATACACGTTAAAAAATGTCCTATATGTCTTAACACAAATTTTAAGTATACTACAAGTTTGTTATCATATGCTGTTATGGTCAGTACTATATATACAAATATATATACAATCCTATATACAATCGTATACTACAAGTTTGTTATCATATGCTGTTGGTCAATCCTACCTGTTATTAGTTAAAATGTGCTGGTATTTAAAACTTTGTTTTATTTTCCTACTAGCTACCCGGCCCCGGACCCGAAATAATAACAATCTCAGAGCAAGGCGTTAACCCTCTCCCTCCCTACACCCGCAAATATAACGAATAATTTGTTCAAGAAATCCACTTTCACCTACATTAACGCGATCATTAAAAAAATAATTAAATTTTTAGGATGATTAGAACATAACGAAGACGCTATGCTAAAATAGCCGGCAGATGACAGCACTTCCCATCCTCAATTTCAGATCTATATCTTAATTAGTTATCTAAATTTTTGTTCATTAGTAAAAATTGGCAATTATTTCCTTTCATTTTCGCAAACTACATGGAGGGATCGGCCAAAGAAACAGATATGTTTGTAGTTCAGTTTTTAACAGAAGCAGATCCCTGTCTGAAACTTTTTTTTCAATTTTTCAATAGCGCCGGCAGATTTTTGCATAAATTAAGAAAAATTACAGGCCGATTTTTTTAAAAATCACATAGTCGGATGCAGAATATTTTTTTACATACGCTCAGAAATTTTCACATTGATATCTGAATTAGTTTTCTTAAAATTTTCTAATTAGTAAAATAATTTCGAATTCGTTCATTTGCGCTTGCAAATCCAAAACAGCAGTTCTTTTCTTTAGCCATTTTGATTTAAAAGATCGCATTTTCAATGCAATGTTTAATGATATTCTAATTAATATCTTGAGTAATTATCAAAACATTAAAATTATGAGAATCAGGTGTGCATGATCAGACCTTGGACTATCCACACCTAAATTTCCAGACTGCTAGGTAGGCTAGATTTTCCTAGCCATTTCCAACAGACAGACAGACACACAGAGCGAATCTTTATTTTATTAGTATAGATTCTAATACACGTTAAAAAATGTCCCTATATGTCTTAACACAAATTTCAAATATACTACACGTTTGTTATCATATGCTGTTAAATAATTCATTTAAAGTTTTCAAATATTCCCTTGATTATGAAAGGGATATAGAAAATTCTATTGATGTTATGCGGCGAACAGATTTTGTTCTTTAACAAATGCTGTACTCTTTGCAATACTGCAAAGGTAAAGGGGACCAATGGGGAAATAAAATGAAACATAAGAAGTGTTATTCAAAGTGTCCAAAAATAAAATTATGTTTGATCTTGAAATGGTATTTTTTAGTAGAATTTATGCTTGTTACGTGTAGTAATTCTTATTTTTGAAAACTTAAACTTTGAACTATTTATATATTTATTTTGTATGATTCAGAAAGAATTTCTTTGTTCACAAATATTATAGTATGTGAAAAGATTTATTTCGTACTAAAATAGAAGTATTTTAGTTTATCTGTATGTAAACTGAACGAACTTCAAGCTATTATTTTTAAGGAATTATAAATGAGTGAATAATAAAATTCAAAATATCAATGAATTTTAATACATTTTTGTAGCTCCGAGCGTTCAAACTGTGTTAAATGTTTTATCTAAATGTTATTTTTAATATTAAAAAGTATTTAAAAAATAACTTTATTAAAGAAATTGTATTTACATTTAACAGGAATATATGCAAAATTTTAAAAAGAGATTTCTTTCTCGTGTAATTTAATGTTAATAAAATCTAAAATATCTTTAAAAATGTACGCTAGATTTTAAAAAATATATATTTAATACTTACAGAATATATTTTTTTTCATTGATATTTCTTTTGTTTTATTTTATTATTTGTATATATTTGTATATAGTTGTTTATATTTTATTATTGGTTTTATTTGTCAGCTCTTCTTTATTTTAGCAAATGTAAAATTACCGGTAATGTCATAAAGCCGACAGAGATGAATGTGGAGGCAAAATAAAATGTATTTTTATAAATTGATATTGAAACAGTTCTAAATATTAAATTATTTTTTTTTTCTTTTCTTAAATTTGACGAGAAAAAGATTCCGAATTGATATACAATAGTAGATTTTTTTTTGTTACCTATAGTCATTCTTACTTTGGAAAATTTAAATTTTAATACCTATATGAATTTGTGAAATCCGATAATAAGGGAATGTCTTCATTTACCAATACGATACTATATGAAACAAATTTATTCGTAAAAAATAGAGGTATTATAATTTATCTTTATGTGAATTGTAAGAGCTTTAGTATTATTTTTTAAGGAATTTCAATGGCGTGTCAGTTATTTTTCAACGAACTATAAATTTTAAATGAAACTCTATAAAATGTAAAATCGTTTTTACATTTTTTGTAACTTGGAAGTGTTCAGTTTAATGTTTATTATTTCATTTTTGTATTTTTAAATATTAAAATAATATTTAAACAAAACGTCATCAAAATAATTTGCTTTGAATGAAACATTAAAAAAATGTGCTCTATATCTTTTAATTTAAAGTAAGTTAATATGGAATGAATGAATTTAATTTATTTCATTGGTTTTCATTGACATTTTATTTTTTGTAATATACTTGCAAAGTTACTGTAATGTTGTCGTATATTGTATATTGCAGAGTGTAACTTGGAATTTTGAAGCAAGAAATATTATTAAAATTTATAGATACCCTTTAAATGATGGGTATAAAACAAAGTGCGCGCTTCGCGAACCAAACACCTTTCCCATGTTCTCAAGAACTTCTACTGAGCTGGACCATGTTGGCCCAGTTTACCTGGAATACCACACAGATGAGTTCTATTACCACAGGAGGAGTAACACCAGCTGCGCATTACTCTTCCTATTCCCTAAAACCTGAAAAGGAAGCGTGGTCGTAGATGGAGAAACGAATCATATGTATGCGGGAATTTGGCGACTCCCCCCGAGAATCCCCGTGTAACCATAATGCCCAAAGGCACGCTGGGCCCAAGACATTATGCAGAAGTTCGCCAACACAACGTTATTTTACCAAAGATTTCAGACATCGAAAACCTATTAGAGGTATTGACTAGCCCGTTGGCAGTGAATGAGAAAAGGAAGGATTCAATCGCGAGTTTAGGAGGTCGTCGAAACTTCTCCCTGTACGCATGGACACTTACTCACTTCGGCTGTGGGATCACGTGGATCCACATGAGTCGAATGTTCTCCAGGTGACCCGTCACACGCGCCCCTGTAAGTCACAAGATCCGTTTCCTTACCCCCGACATTTGAACTGAAGCACGCTTTACTTCCTGGGCACGTTATGCAATGTACCCGGTACCAAGGAGAATAATATGCACCCCTAGCTTTACCGGAGAACCGGGAAATATTGCTCCCAATCGCTGTACTAGCGCCCCGCTTGGAATTCAGTAGAAAGAAAGTGACTTTCGAGACTCCTTTTAATCCAACCACCAGCCACAGAAAGCTCTGGTGGCCGATAGACGCGTTGGACAAGCTCATGAACCGGCGTTGATCTGAATGTCGTCACATTAGCTGACGATACTCCGGCTCGGTTTCTCCTGGCTGGTTGATACGGAAGGACGGGCGTCCCCCTTCCAGAGTAGTAATATGAGCCATAGTGCTATTAAGGTGGCGAACATGGGCACGAACTACCACCATATGGTCTACGGGGATGTCTGCCTTTTTAGCCGAGTCTACAGGGTGGCACACAAATACTTCGGCTACAGCGTGACCAGAAGGGATGTGCAGTCAATTGGTCGTTGGCCTTATACTGATCTCTACGCTCCACCATCTGCCAACACCGAGGGTTGTCCCACGCCGTCTCAGGCTCTGGCGAAACTACACAGCCGCAAGTGATCCTTGCTCTTCAGAGTCCGTTCTCTCCTCCATTTTTGCCCCTGATAAATGATAGACATGGTACTATCCCCTTAGCTAACCATTGAACCAGAGTCATCTACCTTTCTAAATGGTGCCTGTACTGCACCCACTCAAACATATTGCTCCATTTACATAAAAATATAAATAAATTTTGGAAACTATACTAATAAGAATCGAGATTTCCATATTAACGAAGCAGAAAAGAAGATGTGATTACTTGTACCATAAATCAGAGTATGGTTCGAAGCGCTTTGTAGGGGTTTAGGTAGACACATAGTGCTTGTATTATTTCATGTCCTGGCTTTGCATTTGCTAATTTTTTAAGATCGCATTACTCATTCGAATTCTATCTAACACAAAATATTTTACTGGACATAATACATTTTTGAACCATGAGCAGAAATTTTATCGTGAATAAAAATACAAAATAAAATCAGTATTTATATAGTAAACCGTACTCCTCTTATTAGAAGCAGGGGAAAATATTTGAACATTATTATTGTTTTCGTAGGGAATTGTTTTTGACTATGTATTAAACGCCACAGCTCGTCCGGTCACGTTGGTCGATATTTTAAACATATTACATAGATTTTTTATTTTTCTGATGTCGTCTTTCGAGTTCGAGTCTACTCCTATTCCGTTTAGTGTTAAAAGAAAGAGGTTCTCGATCGACGCGTGCGCCGACGGTCGGCCCCACCCACGACCGCGGCCGAGGGCTATAATGATCTTGAAGCCTCGTTGGTAGACTGATGTATCAAATTTAATGGGACTTATTTTACTTTTATGGTATATATATATATATATATTTGTCAGTTTCTGGGAAAGATAGTGGTGTGCGCAAACGCACCTTTCAAAAATACATTGAAGCTTGTTATATGCAGCGATATTTCATATTTCAGTGATGTTCTCATGATATGTGATTCAGTGACATGCAAAATCTTAAGCGGATAGTTCTGTCTCATCTAATTTAAAATTAAATTAATCTATATATTTAAAGCGAAAAGCGCATTTAACAAATTCACATTGTCTTTTCCACATCAAAATCGTCTCGTAAGCATGCTTCAATGTTTTTTGAAGGCTTCTTCCCTCAGAAATGGGAAACGTGTTTAGCCCTCACCTGTTTAGCCTAGGGGTATTGAAAAAATATTGCGTAATATGACCCTTGCGTTAAAAGCTCTTTTTTTAAGAACTCGTGTTTTCAGTACTAAATATTTCGCAAAATTTTAAAGAAAGCTTGAATACAGTTATATTTATAACCGATTGAAATTTAACAAAGTTCAGAAGATGAGAACTATTATTTTTATTGCTATGTTAAAGGAGCCGACGCGAAAAGAAACAAAAAAGCGAGAAGAAAACAATTCTATTGCAACTAGATAACAATATTTTTTCACGAATTTTTTACACGGGCTATAAAACTGTTTTATGTATAAACCAATATAGACTTCAAAGAGTTCGCACAAATATAACTTTATATTTTAAAGCTATGAAACGACCCTACGTGAAAAAAACAAGAAAATCAGCGCTTATATCACTAAACATCAAAATGTTTTCTCGAATTTTTCATTTTAAAATATAATTTCATACAAAATCGGGTTAAAGATATAGAATAATAAAAACGTGATGGTTTTTTTTATTATTATTATTTATTCATTAGCAAGGGCCCGAGCAACTTAGAGTGATCCAGATTGTAATATCTTAAACATATTTTCATTTTAAATTTAATCTACATGTAAAAAATATGTAACACTAACAATATATTTTATCTATTTTTTTATTTTTCATTGACTTTTTTTGCGTTTTATATACTTGATAAGTTAGCGCAATATTATAATATACTTCAACGATTTTCAAGCATTTCTGTATGTATAATTTACATTTAAAAACAGATTTAATGGTTCTTTATATTACAAAATATTCGTAAATTCTACGAGAAAGGTTCTGTGTTACATGGTAAAAATATTTCATTCGAAGAATTCAAATATTCTGTCGTTTTCAGGAAAGAACATATAAAATTCTACAAGTGTCATACTACGAACGGATTTTTCTTTATAAAAAATGTAGAATTATCGGCAACATCACAAAGGCGGCAGAGATCAATGCGGAAATAAAATGAAACACATTTTTAGAGAGGAGTATTAAAAGAGTATAAAATATTCCATTCGTGGTTTTTAAAAATTCAACGAGGAAATGATTCCGAATTGATAGTCGATAGTAGAATTTATTTTTTGTTACATATAGACATTGTTACATTTGCTAATTGATATTTTAATTCAATTAATATTTAATATGTATTATTTTATATTTCTAGCATTAAAAGAGCCTACATTTGTCACGGGAAGAAACGCTCAAGCTAGTGTTAATTCTATGGGAAGATTCTAGCGCGATTTCTCGCTCGCATTTTTATATTTTTAAATGATTTTTTGCATAGGAATGGGTAGGATAGCATTTTGCATAGGATAGCTGAGGTCAATCTCCAACGTTGTTAGTTTTTACTTTTTCGATTTGTGTTGCAGTTTTTTCATAAGCGGGCATTTTCAATTTTGGAACCAGTTGGAACCGGTTCTGAAATGGAATGTACAGTTATATAAAAGAAGTCGTTGGGGGCCACTGTAATACTTACCCATCACGGATATGCATAATGTAAAATATTAAAATAAAAATGTGTAAACTACTTATAAAATGCATTGCAATTCAAATAAAATCGAGGCTTGATGACGTCACAAACTTTAAAGGCTCGATTACTGAATTGCTTGAAAGAAACATCCTTATAACTCCAAAAATAATAATCCTATTAACACCCCCCCCCCCGTTATTGCTATTTAAAATGTTGTGAAAACTTACCAGGATAATGTTTATTAGCAAATACTTGTATTCGAAAAAACGAACAGTGTTTGAAACCCCTGTATGTATATTATATCATTTGTGGTAAACATATTTTATTTAAAAAGTACCATATATAAAATTGTATTCATTTTATGCGACGCACAGTTTATTTTATTATTATTATTATTTATGTTTTTGAAATTACAGAATTATCGGCAAAACCACAAATCCTGCAGAGATCAATGCGGAATAAAAGGAAACATATTTTTGTGAAACTGATATTGAAAGGTAGAAACATGCTTCATTGATGGTTTTTCTATTGTTAAATTCACCGATAAAAAGTTTCCTAAATTGTAGGCAATAATATTTTTGTTACTTAAAGTCATCCTTGCTTTTAAAAATTTTAAATTTAAATGCATTTATGAATTTATGATATATGATATAAAGGTATTTTATGTTGAAAAAATACATTTTCATCAAATGAACTAAGGATTTAAAGTAATGCTTAGCAGTAGTTTTCAAAATGACGAAAAATAATATTAACTGGTTTCAGCGAAATATGTTGGAAGCTATCATTTCGAAAGTTCACATGCTAATGGTATTTACGAGGAAAAGGTTCTTATTGCATTTTTTTTTATTTAGGTGAAATAGATATCGATATATACTGATATTTTCGACATTAGTTCCTTTAGTTTTCTTTTTTTGGGTGTAATACTTTTTTATATGTATGTTTCAAAGACTTAGACTAGAGATTTATTAAAAAATCAGATATTTGAAAAGTGGTTAATAAAACACGTCTGAATCATTCTGTAATTATACCCAAATATTGCCATTTAATAACATTTCTGTTGTTTAGACGACATGAAAATGTGTAAGTACATTTCAAAATTGCAGCTTTAAAAAAGCTATGCTTTTGTATAAAATAAGCAATAAAAATCAAAATAAAAACGATTATGCTTTCGCGAGGGAAATATCGCTTTTAATATAAACTGCCGAAATTAAAATACCGAGTGCCCGAAAAAGGTTGGGCTGATTTGACAGAATCATAACTCTAAAAATAATTGAGTAAATGCAATTATTTTTTTTTTCAAAGTACTCGTCAAATATCCAAGATTTGTTAGATGTAGCAGTTTTAAAATCGTGACATTCAAACGATGCGCAGAATCGATGATCGGAAAATGCAAATCGCACCACACATTCGCAATTTTAACTTTTTTCTTATGTTATTTGTGTACTTACTGGATCCTTTCCTACTAAACCAAAGATGCTGAAGAACTTTCTAATTGACATTTCCCCATAACTCCAATAGTTTTAGACCTATACGCTTTCCACTTCGGAATCATCGAAGAAATTGCGAATGAGTGGTGCGATTTGCATTTACATGTCATCGATTCTGCGCATCGTCTGAATGTTACGACTTTAAAACAGCTACATCTAACAAATACTGGATATTTGACGAGTATTTTGAAAAGAAAATAATTGCATTATTTTTAGAGCTATGATTCTTTCAAATCAGTCCAACCTTTTTCGGACACCCGGTATTATCATTCAGGTTTACATTTTTAATGTATAAATCAAACTCAAAGTATATTTTATTTACCAACTAGCTAACCCGTCCGGCTTTGCCCGTGCCCGAGATAATTACAATCTCAGAGAAAAGCGTTAACCCCCTCCCTCCCCATACCCGCAAACATAATGAATAATTTGTTCAAGAGAACCACCGTCACCTACATTAACACGATCATTAAAAAAAGAATTACATTTTTCTGATAATTATAACATAACGAAGACGCTACAATAAAATAGCCGGCAGATGACACCCCTTCCCAACCTCAATTTCAAATCTATATCTTAATTAGTTACCTAAATTTTTGTTCATTAGTAAAAATTGGCAATTATTTCCTTTCATTTTCGCAAACTAAATGGAGGGATCGGCCCTAGAAACAGATCTCTTTGTAGTTCAGTTTTTATTGAAAGCAGATCCCTGACTGAAACTTTCTCGGGTCGTTTTCACTGGCGCCGGCAGATTTTTGGCAGTTTTTTGCATAAATTAAAAAAAATTACCAACCGAATTTTTCAAAAATCACATAGAATATTACAAAGATCACATAGATCATAGATACAGAATATTTTTTTTTTACATATGCTCAGAAATTTTCAAATTGATATCTCAATTAGTTTTCTTAAAATTCGCTAATTAGTAAAATAATTTAGAATTTGTTCATTTCCGCTTGCAAATCCAATGCGCCAGTTCGTTTCTTTCGACAATTTTGATTTAAAAGATGACATTTTAGAAGCGATGATTATCGAGAATCTAAATAATATCTAGGCTAATTATCAAAATATTAAAATTCTGAGGCTCAGGTGCACATGGCCAGACCTTGGACTATCCACACCTAAATGTCTAGATTTCTAGGTGGGCTAGATTTTGCTAGCCATTGCCAACAGACACACACACAGACACACACACAGACACACATACAGACACACACACGGACACACACACAGAGCGAAACTTTCTTTTATTAATATAGATAAAAAATAAATGCCAATTGTTTGAATAATTCCTCTGTAAATAAATAACAGTATTCATGAGACATTCTTTTAGCCTTAAGATTCACTGGCAAGTTTCTGTTTCACACGAATATAAAAAGCCAAAACATCAAAATACTTGCAAAACGCGTGGTTGCTGAAATATGCCAAGTGATATTTGTGTGACTATTTTCATCAGACAAAATTATACCGCTAAGGATAATTTAAATATTACTAGGACTTGCAGGCATGCAAATTTATGTACTTATAGCTGAATATCTGCTATGCAGCTCAAAATCATAAAATTTCAAGAAATCGTATTATTTTAATATAGAGAGATAAAAAACCAAAAATCTAACATCCTTTTCGTATTAAATTTAAATATTTTTCGTTATAGCTGTTGCCAACAACTAAAAATCCACAGTAAAATTCTTTTTACAACAATTAATTTTCTATTGAAAGATTTCCACGTGAAAAATGAAAATGAAATAAAAAGTTTCACCAATTGAAAAAAAAGATTAATATTACGTCATATTGGTAATAAACCGGAAATTTTTAAATATTTCACAATAATACAAGGCATATGAGTATGTGTAAATACAGAAAACAGCTTTATATAACGTCATTAGAGAATTAAAAAGAAAATTAATCTGACGTCATATAGGAAGTTTAACAGATTTTTCAAATGTTTGAGAATATTACAAAGAGTATCAATATGAGTAATAGAGAATAGAACATATATGAGTTTGAGGAACGTATTGAATGATGATAAAAACCCGATTATAGAAATATTGCCATATTTTAACATTTTGAAGGCAACAAGTTTAATTTTGAAATTGATTTTTCTAAACAAAGATTCGATTCTTAAATTCCCGGACAACGCCGGGGGATTTTTTTTGTAATATCGCATTTAGTCCACATGACAGATATTGTTATGGCCAGGGCTGCGGAGCCGGTGGGAAAAATGACCGACTCCGAATCCGACTCTGACTCCTGAAATTTTAAAGGAACCGACTCCGACTCCGACTCTGACTCCTGAAATTTTAAAGGAACCGACTCCGACTCTGACTCCGACTCCGACTCCGACTCCAGGATGTCTAAATTGCTAGCATTGCCTGTTGATTCCTATTATTCAGATTGCTTTATTGCTGTCATTTGTTTTGAAATAGTAATAGTCGCTTTATTAAATTTGTCATTAAATAAAGGAAACATTACTATTTTAAAAAAATGGCAGCAATCAAGCAATCAACTGGCAACACTGCAACCTGCTGTTACATTCCTGTTTGACCTTGAAGTATATGATGTGTATATTTTTGAATGATGTATGGGTGTAAGCTGTGATAGGTAGTCAAGACTAGGACTCATTTACTGCAGTTGCAAACTTCTGACGGTATTTTAGTATAAAAAGTTGCACCTTTTTTCACCAAAATATGGGTGAATGGATGTTTAATTTTGGTTTTATATCTATTCCTGCAGACCCCAAAAATAGGAGGCAAAAATTTTACAATTTAAGCATCATTTGGGGTCTTCAGAACCAAAATTACGGGGGAATGCAAGAAAAATAAAAATGAAAATTTTACTATTTTAGCATTAATTCTGTTCTGACGGCTTCGTAAAAAAGGGGCAGAAGTTTTATACTTTCAGCGTTATTAATTGTACAATTTTGGGTCCTGCAGACCCGAAAAATCCAAATATTGAAATCTAAAGAACTAAATAAAATGGAAATTTCACTATTTCAGATCCCGCTGACTTGGAAAAGAAAATGCAAAATGTTGTAATTTTGGAGTTGTTGTGTCTTCCAGACCCGAAAAATTCCAATGTAAGGGAAGAAAAATAAAGAGGAGAGTTTTGTATTTCCTGCATTAACTTTATAATTTTGGCTGTATTTCGAGTCTGCAAAACCTGAATATCGAATGGAGAAAGATGACTGAAATTTCACTATTTCATCATCATTTTGATATACTGCAGACTCAGGAAAAAAAATTATAATTTCTCTTTTTTCGGGGGGGGGGGGGGGCTGGAGGTTCTATGCAGATGAAAAAAGGGGAAAAATTACTACAATTTCAGCATTACTCTTGGTCCTACAGACCTAAAGAATCTGAGGGAAACAAGAAAACAAAAGGGAAAAATTTTCTATTACAATGATATTTCGGATTCTGTGGACTCCAAAAAAGAACAGAAACTTCCAATTTTCGCATTACCTTGGGTTCTGCAAACCCCAAAAACCGAGAGAAAGTACTGCATACTAATATAAAATATAAACGAGATATTTCAATTAAAAGCTTACTGTAAACTGGACAGTATATTGGACCTGTTTAACCTTGGTTTCCTTTTATATATATAGTCCAAATATAAAAATAATAATTCAGTTTATAAATTTAAAATGCCATAGAATTGGTTTAATTTCACTTCAAACTGTGTAAAAAAATAAGCTGGAGTCGCAGTCCGAGTCGGCCTGTTTTTTAGTGACTCCGACTCCGACACTTTTGTCCCAAAATAGGCCCGACTCCGACTTCACGACTCCGTCTCAGACTCCGACTCCGCAGCCCTGGTTATGACAGAGTATAATAGCGGGCTTCTCCCGCTATCGGGCCGGTTCAGATATTCGAAAAAACGAAAAAAATAGATCGGTAAATTTTTACTTTATATAAAACGAGACTTTTTTTTTTTTTTTTTTTTTG
The DNA here is from genome assembly GCA_963931845.1 of Maratus michaelseni. Taxonomy (NCBI): domain Eukaryota; kingdom Metazoa; phylum Arthropoda; class Arachnida; order Araneae; family Salticidae; genus Maratus; species Maratus michaelseni. The sequence continues at coordinate 299,522,915 of OZ007588.1, forward strand.
GAAAATGAAATTTATTTGCATTTATTAAAGAAAGGATAAAGTGTATTGAAAGGAATATTAAACGAAACCCTTTGTGCGATCTTAGATCACACTTATCCATTTGTTATAGTATTAACATAACTTGAACCCCCATAAAAATTGAAATGCAAGGAAATAAAAAGTTAGAAAACATTGGTTTAGTATACTTCACCGTCAATTTTGTGTGTTGAAAGGCTAAATATGTAGTATTTCCTGACCTATTGGGCAATGATATTACTTTATTAAATACATTTTAATTCATTATAGTAGTTACTGATACTTGGGTTTTCATTTATTGCTGAGAAAATTTGGTACTTCTCCATTATCCCGTCGACCACTTTTCATAACAAAAAACTATCGCCAAACTGTAACGCCAAATAAAGAAATGAAACAATGTTGCCATTGGAATATCAAAATAAATAAATAAATAAAATACAAGAAATTCGGAAAAGCCACACTCACCAAAGTGTCAAATATTAGTATGTTTGAACAAAAAACAATTAAAATACATTAATGAAAACAGAAAAAAAAATCTTGGATATTTATTTATTTACATTATTTTTCTTAATTATCCATCTCGGCTGGTGTATAAAATGTTTGTGACGTCAGTTGATTCTGATCTATTTCAGTAATGTGCATCACAGCATTTGTCAAATGATTTTTCTCTTTTCATGGAACAGCCGTTTAAGGACTCAATTGTTATTTCAATTAACGAAATAGCTAATAAATAATCAGTAAAAGATAATGAAAAATACAGGTAAATGTCGAATTACAAATCGACATACTTGATGACATAACAAACACGTGTAATGTTTCTGACATTAAGTGAATGGGACTGTATTTTTGGCGTTAAATCCTATAGTTTGGCGATAGATTTTTGTTATGAAAAGTAGTTGATGGGATAATAGAGAAGTACCAAAAATTCGTATGTAACAGAGGCATGATAAATAATTTATTTTTCTTCTGTTTACATTTTTTAAGTTAAATAAATCCCACATTGTTCATCTGAGTCTGATTGCACATTTGAGTCTTATCAGTTATCTTCTGTATGCCAAATTTAAAAATTCAAGTCTGACAGTTTGAGAAAATGCACGGTGAAAATGAAACTGTAGAACTTCCCTCCCAATTATATCCTTTTGAAATTCAATTTTTTTACTTCATTCTATTTTTAAAAGAAGATAGTGTTGGATTTGTGTGAAAATTTTCTACTTACGATTTTCGAAATATTTATACGTTTTAGAAGGTCCTGAATACGATTTCATTGTTTTTAGAAAATGTCTGTCTGTGTGTCTATCTCTCTGTGTGTATGTGGCAAAAATTTTGAAAGAACTAACGCCCGGAATTTAATAAAACTTAAGATTCAATTAGAACTTGATATATATTGTTGCAAATTAGTTTTTGGTGTAAATCACCCGGCAGGTGGCACTGCTATGCTGCATTTTTCATGATTTTTGCAAAAGGTCTATCTCAAGAACTAATGCACTGATTGTTATCAAAATTCAGATTCAGTTAGACGTTGAAATAAGTTGTTTCTGATATGTTGGTGTAAATCGCCCAACAGGTAGCACATTTATGCCCCCCTTTTCAGGATTTACACGATTTTAGCGATAGTCATAACTCAAGAACAAATGCAAGAAATTTAATAAAACTTTAGATTCAGTAATACCTTCAGATACGTTGTTACGGAATAGGTTTTGGTGTACATAGCCCAAAAGGTGGAGCTATTATGCTGCATTTTTTTACGATTTCCTTAATGGCTCTATCTCAAGAACTGATGCACGGATTTTCATCAAACTTCAAATTCAGTTAGACGTTGGTATAAGATGTTGCTGATTAGGTTCTGGTTTGAATTGGCCAACAGGTGGCGCTGCTATACTGCATTTTCAAGGATTTACACGATTTTAGCGGTAGTCATTTCTCCAGATTTAATACACGGAATCTCATCAAATTTCATCTTTTATTAGACCTTGACATAAGTTGGTGCTGTTTATCTTTTCATGTAAATCATAAAACAGCGCCACTATACTACATTTTTAATTCTAAAATGCATAATTTAAAAAGTTACGCTTTTTTAAATATTAACAAATTAGAAGAAAGTTTTGGGATTGGCACATCCGACTAGTTTTCAAGTTTAAAAAAAATCATACATTGTGCGTCATTGTGCGCAAGTCCATTTTAAAAGTTATACGTATGCCAAATTTAAACTTTCAAGTCAGACAGTTTCAGAGAAATCACTGTGAAAATAAAACATTACAACATTTCCCCTCATTCCTATTTTTTGAAATTAGATTTCTTTAAAAAAAATTATTTTTACGTGAGTCTCACCTGCATGTCAAATTAAAAAGTTTTAGCCATAAAAGATTCCGAGAATCATGATTATAGAGTATTTGCCAATCATTTTATCCTTGTAAATCTCGTATATTTTAAGAAACATTCCTACCGAGCATTTACGTTTTAAAAGTAACCATCATATCATATTCTATATTTTTAGCACCAACAGAATCGATTAATCGAAATTTTAGAACGTTATTTACTCTTGCACTTCCTTGAGGCAAACAGATACATTTTCGCCTATTTTTAAGTAGATACTGTCATCATTATTTTCCTAGGAGAAAATTAGAATTTGGTTCAGTAATTCCAAAGTAATCGTTTTTAGAACGTTTTCCGATCGATTCAAGCTTTATTTCTAAATTTTAGAAACAATCCTGACAGAGTATGTATATTTTAAAAGAAACTACGATGCCAAATTTAACGTTCTAGCACCAACTGTTCCAAAAAATTGTAATTTAGAACATTTTAAGAAATATTTTGGTCCATTTTACAATTTTAAATTTCGATTATTTTAAAACCGCTCTTAACGAGCAATTATATCGTAAAGGTAACCACCATGTAAAATGTCGTGTATCTAGTTTCACGATAGACAATGAAAACATAATTTTAAATTGTTCGTTGCTTTAGCACCCATTTGAAGTTAGTTGTACATCATTCAAAATAGTACAATTTTAAGCAGAGACCGTCGCAAATTTTATCTTAAAATATTTTTTGAAAACGGTTCAGTAGTTCCAAAGTAATCGTTATTTTAGATCGTTTTCTGCTCATTTCACTTTAAAAATTTTCGAAAATTATGAAATTGTTCTGTGAAACAATTTACGTAACATATTTCTTAAAAGTAACACCTATCTTAAATTTGAATCTTCTATCCTTATTAATTACAAATGACTCTAAATTTAGAATGTTCTTCTAATGTTTTCTGTTCATTTTGAATAAAAAAATCATTCTTCTTGAGCATTTACATATTATAATTAACCGCCATTCCAAATTTCAAGTTTCTAGCCTAAACAGTATCGCAGAAATTACAATTTTTAGAACGTTTTTTCTCCTGCACCCTTTTAAAATTTTAAACTTTTAAAAAACTGTTTTGTGTGATCTTTTATGTCTTAAAAGTAACAGCCATGCCAAATTTCAAGTTTCCATCACTAACAATTTTACATGAAGATTAATTTCGAAAATTTGTAGAACGTTTTAAGCTCATTTCATCCTTTTAAAGTTGTTTTTGTAGAAACCATTCTTAGTGTTCTTACATTTTATAAGTAACCATCATGCCAAATTTTAAGTTTCCATTCAAAACAGTTATCACAGAAATTGCAATTTTTGAACTTTTTTTATCCTGCATCCTTTTAAATTTAAATTTTTTAAAACTGCTGTGTGCGAGCAGTTACGTTTTAAAAGTAACAGTCATGTCAAATTTCATGATTCTATCCCTATCCATTTCATATACATCATAATTTGGAACGTTTTCTGTTCATTTCATTCTTTTAAATTTCAAAATTTTTAAAAACTGTTCTTAGGGAGTATTAACATCTTGAAATTACCCCCCCCCCTCCATGCGATATTTGAAAATTTTTGCACAGTCAGTATCACAAAAATCTAATTTTTAAAACTTTTTTTTTACTCCTGCATAATTTTTTAAAGGTAGTGGTACAAACATAAAATATAGCCTATGGTGAACAAAGGAACTGTTAGTATAATTTTGCCACCAATAGTTTTAAAATTGTTTAGGTACTTTTAGAGATTACTCTCTACAAGCAAAAAGCAAACGTAGAAACAAACGTACCACTAAACGTTTCTTCTTTATAATATTAGTATTGATTACCAGTTCATAACTATATAAGATTCACAAATATATATACAACTTCTTAATATTCCAAATTTTATCGACTAGTTCCAACCAGGCTTATCTTATATTTACATCCATGAATAATTGCGAGAACCCCTTACAGCTAAAATTAATGAGCTACAAATGGAGCTGATGAATCCAGAAAGGTCTCATTTTTCTTGCAATAAAGTTTCATTGCAGAAAAATGTATCTGAAAGGAAAGTATATGAAGATTTGCATTAAATAAATTTCTACTTTATATCTTTCGATATGGAATGTTTTACTGGGAACTATGTTCCTGTTTCTAAAATAATAAAAATAATTGTACATAATTGAAACACAGAGCTCTAAGAAAAAGTATATATTATGCATTGTATAAGAATACACAAGTTTTCCTTCCCAGAAATTCAACAATGAAAATAAATATCAATTTCATTCTACTGTGTTTATGTAATATTTGCTTTTTATCTCAGTTATGTTATAGAAATATTTTATTTATCATTCATAAACATTTATTAGTTCTATAGACGAATTTGCGTTAATGTCCAACAATATTTATTAAAACCAGTTCAGATTAAGCAGATATTTAATTAAACTTTATAAACCAATCAGTATTTCAGTGAAACATATATTCACAAATCGTATTTCTCATTAAACTTTGTTAGAACACAGTGAACTCCAGAAACATCTTTGTATTAGTATTTCAAGTTAAAAATATTTGTAAACGACAGGTCAATTATTATAGAGGCAAGCCTCGAAAGAAGAAGGGTCAATGACTCGAACTTACGGCTGAAACTCACACTACAAAATAAGTACTATTATTTCGACTAAGGATAAAAATTACATTTACATAAGCGGAAATATTTTTGGCAACAATTTCGTGGCATTCACATTCATAACACACCAATAATATAGATGCATAGATCTAACGCACGCGACGGCCATGACAAATAGACTCGAGGCATCTTTATGTCTCAAAGATCTGGACATATCCATATAATATTCTATGTTCAAATTACTATTCCGTTTACATGATACATATAAAGTTTACAGAATATAAATGCATGCAGAAACATACACAAACTTTCATTTACAGACTACTGGAACCGAGTTAATTAGAATACAAAATTGAGACCTTTTGCACCTATCCTGCCAAACTATAGCCTAAATTTCTTTATTGGATTGTAGACCGAACTTTAATTAATTTTTAAGAAATATTTGTAAGACTTTCTGCCTATTCCAATTATCAATTTAGTATATATTTGTAACGAATTAATGAAATTAAAGTTCAAATAACTCCTGTTTAGGGTGTTATTTAGCCTAAAGTTACTTTTCCATAAAATAAACCATTTAAACAGGTGAAGGGCTGGAGTATGGCCTTGGATTCGGAAATTATATAGTAGATTGATAATCATTATATGAATGTTTATTTAAACTTGAAATTTGTTTTTGAAAATGCATCGAAAATACAATAATGATTTGTGTGATGCTGAATGAAATATTATTTTAGCAGCACTCTAACTTCTTGATAAATGAAGATAAAATAACACTGCAGATGCACATTCTTTGAGTACGCACCAACAAAATGACGCCTTAGACGAGATAAAAAGCTACTTTTTCTGCAATTAATACTTTAGGGGACTGGTAATTTATTTTTAGAAATATGGATTTAAAATTTCTAGCACTTTAAAATATCAATTAACTAAATTAACAACCTAATTTCACACAACAACAAATTTAAGTTATTTCAACAAATGAATGATCTACAAATCCTCAATTTTTTTTCTATTGTAAACGGTTTAAGTTAAATAATTATGAACATTTACTATTTTGTTGGTCATACTGTCTTGAAAACATTTTGCAAACTCAGATGAAAATAACATTTATTTTATGAAGAAATAAACATCAGTGATGTCATTTTTTTTCCAAAGCAAAAAACTTTCAGTTGTATACAGGTAAAGTAAAAATGTAATAGAAATCAATCAGTTTAGATTTTATGAGGAAAATAATGGATGTCGACATTTCTGTACCTTAGGTCTGAAGATGTTTTGTCTTGCTAAGTAGTCGTAAGATGGAAATATATTACTTGAAAAAGTTATTTCCCTTTAAGTGTGAAATAAATACTTTCATCTGTGTCAGTTGACTAATTTTAATTTTTATATGACACCACTTAGAGTGCGCAAAATTTCCATTGATCTATGTATTCGAAAAATGACTGGTGTGTTTCTCTAAGGCTTTTTCCCTTGCCTTATAGTATTTAAACGTTCTTATAATTTTTCAGCCTTCAAAATCTGCAAACTTTCTGCTTTCAGATGACCTTTTATAATTTTGCAGGATTTTTTGCTTTCAGTTCTACAACAAAAAAATTAGTAGTGACAAAATAGTAGTGATTAAAATTATTTCGACAGGGAATTTAAACTAATTTAATTAATTAATATGTTTAGGAGTTATTTAGGCTTTTCAAAGAAGCAAGTACAAGTAACCCCATTTTTAGTTTATCAGCACACTATCCATCATTTACAAATTTACAGTATTAAATAATTTTCTAATTAGCTAATACTGTTCTTATTTTCTGAAGTACGGAGTAAGATATATAAATTTCTGTTTATTTTGTGTGCAACTACAATTTGGAAAAATGTTGAAGTGTAAGTTATCAGATCCCAAAATTTTATAGTTTTATCAAAAATAAACAAAAAATTAGAACAAGTCAAGAAGGGCTAAAACGTAGTTGAGCACTTCAGATGCTAGCTTGGGCTATTAAGCATTCAAATATACAGTCCCTGGCCAAATTATTAGACGCAGTTGTTTTTATTATAATTTATTAAATATCTGGAAAGATACATGAGGAATTATCCTGAAACTTCAGGAGTGTAAACAACATAATAAACGTCATATATTTCCGCGAAGATTTTTTCCCGAAACCCCATAAGGGGCCGTGAACAAATTGAAGAAAAACGAATATCTTTTGGATAACCCTGTAAAAACTAATGTTGCAAAAAGCATTCAAACTGTAGATTATGATTAAGTGGCTTATTGTAATAATGTGGGTTCATTTTTATGAAGATAGCATGTATAATCAAAGAGAAATTCACGTTTTTATAAAAACAGTCCCAAATTTTACCAAGTTTTTTGCTTGTAATTTGCAGAGTTTTTAATATAAAAACAAGTTATTTTCAGAAAATATGACAAACAAAATTATACACAATACCCTGCAATCAGAATTTAAAAATAATAAAAATTGTATGAAAAATGAGCAGATTTACTAAATATTGTTTCACTGCGCATGCGCGAATTCAATCAAAATATACTGTGTGTACCATATATTAGCTTAATGTATAGACCAACTTTTACGAAAGTCTCAAAAACATAGCTTGAAAATTCTGATAGTAGTCGTCGATAGAATAAGCTCGAAATTCGCTGTTCCCAAAAGGAAGCAAAAAGATAAGGGGCTGTATTCAAATATACTAGCTTATGAAAGTTGACATAATAAGAATGAAGTGTCTCTCATTGTATATTTGGATACAACCCCTTATCTTTTTGCTTCCTTTTGGGAACAGCGAATTTCGAGCTTATTCTATCGACGACTACTATCAGAATTTTCAAGCTATGTTTTTGAGACTTTCATAAAAGTTGGTCTATACATTAAGCTAATATATTATGCACAGTATATTTTGATTGAATTCGCGCATGCGCAGTGAAACAATATTTAGTAAATCTGCTCATTTTTCATACAATTTTTATTATTTTTTACTTCTGATTGCAGGGTATTGTGTATGATTTTGTTTGTCATATTTTCTGAAAATAACTTGTTTTTATATTAAAAACTCTGCAAATTATAAGCAAAAAACTTGGTAAAATTTGGGACTGTTTTTATAAAAACGTGAATTTCTCTTCGATTATACATGATATCTTCATAAAAATGAACCCAAATTATTACAATAAGCCACTTAAGCGTAATCTACAGTTTGAATGTTTTTTGCAACTTTAGTTTTTACAGGGTTATCCAAAAGATATTCGTTTTTCTTCAATTTGTTGACGGCCCCTTATGGGGTTTCGGGAAAAAATCTTCGCGGAAATATATGACGTTTATCATGTTGTTTACACTCCTGAAATTTCAGGATAATTCCTCATGTATCTTTCCAGATATTTAATAAATTATAAAAAAAACAATTGCGCCTAATAATTTGGCCAGGGACTGTAGATCAGACACATCGATACTGTCAATACTAAACAGCAGACTCGGAACAGATTTAAATCTTTTTGCTTCTGATATAGTTAACCCAATTTTACGATTCATTCATATTATTTAAACAACAAAAATTGACTCATTCATCTAAAAGTTATTATTACGCATTATACAAATGCTGAAATTTAAGTAGGTAGTTTTCAATTTTATGGATAGCTCTTTGAATCTACGATATAAACAGAAAATTAATCGTGCAGTTTTATTTAAATGCTGAGTCCGTCAAAAAAATCATTAAGTTAATGAAAAAAAAGTAAGGATGCGTAAATCGTGAAACGTGAACTATTCTTATTTGTAAAGTTACATTAGAAACTTATTGAAACTTGCCAAACATTTCTATGACCAATATGGTTAAAATAACGTTATACAAAGGAAATTAAACAATGATGGTGAAAACGTAATGGCAACTATATTTTTTGCCAGAAATGGGGTTATACTAAGTACCTTATACTAAATTTTGAAACATATGAATGGAAGGATATTTTGTACGGAATGTTTAAGAGAATAATTTGTTTTGTATTAAGCATGAAATGTGTATTTAACCTAACAGTACTCAGCATGTTCTGTAACGCGATCTAAATGCGAGAATGGAGCCAAACTTTGTAGAATGATTAAACAAGACGGAAAGCGAATAATTTCGCGAAATAGATGTTCCAGAATCCACCGTTAGGGTAATATGTGGCACTGCTTTGTTTGGCGGAATTCTTCGTCTCCAGCCCTGTTTAATCATCCTAGAAAATTTGGCTTCTTTCTCGCCATTAGATCGCACTGCAGAACACGTTGACGTCCGTTTATTTAGGGCCACATTGTACACACATATATTTATACATTTTGTTTCGTTTTTTTTCTTCATGTATACAGCAGAGTTCAATATTTAAGTACATATATAAATAATAAAGTAGATTAAAATATTCAAAAATGTAATAACCTACGCAATCACAGAATGCTGTTTAACAATAATGGAAATTATTATTATACAGTGTAAAGGGTGTTTAATTGTATTTTTATGAACATCATTATTTAGAGAGATAAATAGATAAGCATTTCAATATATGCATAGTACTAACAAAAATAAGTAGACATTTTGAACATAAAAAATAATTTTCAATCGTATAATAACAGAATGTTTTAATAAAAATTCGGCGAACATAAAAGTATGTCACTGCTTAAAAAATAAAATGAATTAGTTGTTGTGATATATAATTAAAAGCCATTTGCTATGTGGATTTAAAAAATGAACCAATTATAGTGATAATCTATTTTTCCGTTAAATAATGCAGTAGTGAATTTATTTTTTCATTATTCTGCTGCAGACATAAAATTAAAGAATTGCAGTAATTTACTTAAAAATAACAGCATATGTTGATAATAAAATAAACTTTCACATTAGAAGGTTATACATGATAAAATGTATTGATAGAAATAATACTGAAAATTCATAGGTAGTCAAAATGAAAGAAAAGAAATAAAAACACATAATATAAACAGAAAACTTATGTACCGTAAATTGAGTTACCTAAATTGTAGTGCTATTGTGACCCCCCCCCCTAAAGAAAATAATAAAATAAGTGTTTTAAATCAGTCCTGGACCATCACTGTTGTTGATACCACCGACGTGAATCCCCAATGTTACAATACAAGTAACAGTACGAACTTATTAGAAAGTACACCAAAGAATAATTTGTAATATGTTTTATTTGGCTGCAAATAGTCTTAACCCGGGTTTAAGAATACCCAAGTTACTGTACGTTTTGCAAATAATTTTATAAACTTTACTTTGAAAAGAGAACAAAATTTAGTAATGTTGAAAATCGATAAACGTAATACAATTAAACGTAATTAAGACATTTTAAAGTAAGATTCTTAACATAGTTAAATTAAATTTATCCATGATTAATGAGAAACAAGAATAATTTTTTTTATGTTTTTTAAATATTGCAAATAGACACACACAAACACAAACGCGCTGCCTTTACAAATTTAATTACATCGAAATTGTTCCAATATATATATTTCTTAAATTATTTGTACCTTCCTAAAATTCTGTAAAAACGGAACAACATCAAATGCTTGCTTAATATATACAAAATGTTGAGCTATATTTATATTTACAACACTTAGTCGCACAGATAAAAATGCTGCATCATTTTTATTGGTTTAAGTTGTATGTATTTCTGGATAATTGTAAACTAGATTAATAAATACAATAAAGAAAAAACTTACATTGTGTGTTTACTCATCGTAGAAAAAAGTCTATATAACTTATTTCCATAAAGTCAGAAATCATCTCATTGGAACCAAACATTGCGGATGAGCAGAACACCGTAACAACCATATTTTCCAAATGGAAATCATTTTACTTATAAAGGCAACATCAAAGCGCTCGTAAAGCAGACATTAGACAGTTCATGCATTTATAAGAAACAATGAGTTAGATATTTAAACAATTTTTTCTACGACAACAAACCGGTTGATATAGTTGTTTTAAATAGTGGATTACATGCTCACATCATCACACATAATTCCACATCGTCCTAACTCGCTACGACAAAGAAAACTTCACAAACTCCTTGCAACAACGTTTCGGACCTTAAGACGAAGCGCAATTGATGCTTGCGCCAGCCTATCACTAGATACGATGCGAAACGCACAGCTTGAAATTCTAAGTAATTGAAAACATATATTATTACGTTTTTCACACAAAAACTTTCTGTATTAATAGTTTTTAAATATATTTAACAAAGGTACAAAGAAGCTTTCTCCAATTTAGTAGGGGTTTGAATAAATGTATATAAAAATACAATAAATATATTTATATATTTAATGACAGATTACCACAGGTTTGAAACAAATTTATAAATTTTGCTTTTAAAATCATAGATTAATGTAACTAATAAAACATAAAAAAAATTCGTCTAGATGTTTTTTCATACAGGGTAATCTTAATATGTTCTTCGTTTAAAATTATTAACACATAAAAATTTATTTTTCTGTCGCTTTGCAGTACAGAAAAAGTCTGCGTAAAAAACTCATTCAAAGCGTCTTCTGAAATATATCTTACTGTTCAGAACATTAAGTTTATTTTAAAATCGGGATTTTCAGCGTCTCTTCATATTTTATTTATTCTGCTGTTTGCATTTTTCAAAGCGTTTTGAAAGTAATTTTATAAAAGCAAGATGGCATTACGTAATTTAAAAATTTCTGTTTCGAATAGCTTTTCCCCAATGTCATACACTTCTGGAGTTGTACTTTATGGTAAATATTTTCTAAGAAATATTTCAAAGCTTGGAATAAAGTGTACTCATTTATTTTTAGAGTTTTCATTAAAGGAGAGAGATACGTTTGTATTGTGATTTAAAACTAAATTCACAGATGTGTCCGACGTTTATATTTTTGAGAAGAAATATAATAAAATAAAAATATGTTCAGTAAAACATAAAAAAAGATTAGATAACAAAAGTGTACAATTTGTGTCGTCATTATTATATATTACAGATATTTTGTGACATGATAATATGTGTATATTTCATAAAATTACTATTTTCTGACTTATATGAAGTATAAAAATGTATATACAATTATAAGCATAAAATACTAAGTATAAAAATGTATATACAAATATAAGCATAAAATACTAACGTAAGTATAAACTAGTCGTTGGGGGCCACCGTAGTACTTACCCATCATGGATATGCATAATATAAAATATGAAAATAAAACGTGTGTAAACTATTTATAAAATGCATTGCAATTTGAATAAAATTGTCGCTTGATGACGTCATAAATTTTAAATGCTCTATTACTCCAAAATTGATAATCATATTAACTAACGGTTTACTGCGTCGGATTAAGCGTTTCATTGCCAATTAAAATATATTTTTGAATTGAAATTTGAATGAAATACAGGGTCAGGAAAAATCGAAGAGTGTGGAAAGTATGATTACAAATATCTCGGCAACTAATTATCCTATCGACTTCATTCTTTATGCAAAGTTTATGTGTTTTTATTGTCTTTTATATTCCCTCCTTAAAATAAACAATTTCGAAAAAAATTATATACCTTTTATCAGAACGAATATTTCGAGAGTCCGAAAAAAATAGTTCTGGATAATCGAGGTTACTGAAATTCAATAAGCTTCTTCCCATTATTACATATTAAGTACACACCAAATTTAAAGTCTCTATCTCGATTTGTTCGGTACAGACACACAGGCAGACAGACGGATGGCAATTTTTTTTTCTAAAAATCTGTTTTTCGGAATCTCCAGTGTGTGAAACGTGTAATTTGTTTTTCCAAAATTTTTTTCGATTTTCAAAACGATTACAAGACTACGTATGATGGGTAAGTAAAATGTATATACAGATATAGAAGTTGTATTAAAAGCATGCACATATAATGTTAGTTACCGAAGATGGATTTTCGATTGATGGATTTTCTATTCAAATTCTACATCCCAAATTGAAATGTAAAGGAATATTTCCCTTTATTTCTTTAAATAGATATAGGATAACTGTTGAGGTTTATAACACAAAAACATTTTCTGTTATTAAGTAGAAATTTGTTTAGTATCCGAGGTGATACCACTGCAGACATTGCATATATGTTAATTACCAATTGTAGACAATTACGGAGACGGTTATTTGAGGAAAATTAAATTATATGTTTTACAAAAATATTTAATTTTGGAAGGGTTTGTTTTATTATTATGTTTCTAATTCAATGAGATTTAGTCTTTTAGAAATGATTTATAAAGAGTGACTTGTTTATTTTAAGTTAAAGCTTTTCCATTTAAAAGAAGCACGCAAATAAATTTTATTTAAATTTAAATTTAATGGAATATTAACTTATTAAAAACAATATACAACTGTATGAGAATACTAAATGACTAAGTATCAAATAAAATTATATCAAATAAAATAAGTATCAAATCATCCATGTGTTAATCAAAATGTTACAAAAAGTTTCATTTGTTCAACAATTTTGATATCATACTTGTCATACACAAAATGATATTGAGTAATCAACGTCATGTTTCATGATATCTCCTGAAAGAAATATTCTAGTCTTTATTCGAACATTTCATGTTTTCAAAAAAGCGATAAATGTTTAAATTTATAAATGTAAAATGCATACTTTAGAATTAACACAAAAAATAACGTCACAAAATTTAAATTCTACAAGTGTGTCATTGAATAAAATATTCCAAAAGATTTTTAAAACGCATGTTTGATGTATGTACATAAACACATAACAACTACGTTAGCATTTGAAATGCGACAAGTACTGTGAATGAAAAATATGGCCAAACGTAAACTAAAATTATAATTCATAATGTAAAATAGAGTTGTTTGCACAAAATTTACTGGTTTTTATTTTCCATATTTATAATATACTGTTGTTTGCATTGAGAAAATGCGTACATATATATTTTTCTCCAAAGTTTAATCGTTCCAAACTGAACCATACTTTGTGATTTTATCAGATTTGTCATGCTTTTTTTTCACTCTATAAGTAACTTTTCTCTGCATTACCTTGGAAGCATTTGAATTATGCAGTAAAACAGTCTTGTAGACATTAATAATTTTTTTAAAATTTATGTTGATTTTTTGAAAATTAAATGAAAAATTTGATATAACTTTTATGTATGTATGGAAAATTTAATTTTCAAGAATAATGTTGTTTACTTGAAAATTCATAAATGTGAGTTTAGTATACACAAATCAGCGTAAAGGGATTTTTATTTTAATTCTAATAAAGTCGTGTTTACATATTTTCAGGTAAACATGCTTCCCATTTTGATATTTTTTCCTAATCCTAAAACAAGAAGAAGTTATAATAAAAATAAAATACAGTTTTTAAAGGATCTTTTCAATATTGAATTGGATGCCATCTAACAGTATATCTGAACTGTTGTATAAATTGTGAATATTTAAAAATCGGCTAAGCTCCAAGTTTCCTCACATTCGTATTATATATAAATAAACTTTTAATTAAAAACATTATTTTAAATATTTTAATCTGCTAATGTGTTTACTAACATAAATCATAATGTAAATGTTTACGATATTTTCATTCCGTTTAACCAATTAAGCACGAAGTCTCCCAATTTGGGAACCCTCAACTATATATATTTTTTCTCAACGAGATATTAAGATTATACTTAATTATATATGTACTAAAATTAGAGACTAAATTTACAATAAGACTAAAAAATAACTAAACGACTAAAATTAAAGTCCCACATGAAAAAGGTAATTTTTTTTTTAATTTTCATGGATAAACCAAGCAGTGAAAGGGGCTAAATGGCAAGAATTAGTCTATTCAAACTGAGTCTTTTCAAAACATAACGTGCATTTTCATACATGAATTTGAATCATTTTACATACGGCTGCTCAAAACTGAAGCATATATTTTCTTAAGTCTCAGAATTCTTACTATAATAACCAAAATGCCGCATATATGACCTAATTTTTTTTTAACCAAACTTAAAGGAAAAAAAATTTTTTTTATCATTTTTAGTGTTTGAGTGTAGCGCAAAAATAAAACAAGAACGAAAAATCATGCGTCAAGACAGATTATGTAGCACTTTGCAACGCTTCCAAAATAATTTTACAAATCATACCGTTTAATAAGCTAAAAGATAACATCTAAGTAAACAATTTGGAAAACGCATAACATATTTAAAATTATAATTTCAGGAATTTCCAACATATACAATATTCGGAAAAATATCCGAATACTTTTATTCAGCCCTGTATAGGATCTATAGGTTTGTATATATACTACATAGAATGCTAAATTTTAGTTCAGTTAGGAAACGCGTAGCCCAGTTTAAAATTCTCCATCTGGAGTTTGTCAATAAACGGAAATGTGTTCGCGAACTTTTGTGCTTCCCTGTATATGATCTACAGAATTTATACACACCACGTAATAAACAAAAAGTGAGTTAAATTTAAAATCGCGTTCAGTAACTTAAAATGCACTTCCAGGAATTATTGTTAACAGGCAGTAGAGAATTCTTTTGTGTGTCCCTGTAAATGAACGATGACTGCTATGTACACAATATTCTGCCGTAAGCCTCTTGTAATGCACATTAGTGATATATATAAATTTCAGTGCGTTTAAAATAGTGAAACATTACTTAAATAAACCGCAGACGATTTTTCTCCATAGACGTAATGTAACGGAATTCTTTTGACTCTCTCTGTAAAGTAACTAAAGTAACACACCCTATTCCATATTAAGCTTCTTCTAATGCACATTAGTTATATATATAAATTTCAATGCGTTTAAATTAGTGAAACATTATTTAAATAAACCGCAAATGATTTTTCCCCATAGAACGCAATATAACGGAATTCTTTTGAGTGTCCCTGTAAAATAACTATAAGTGCTACACACTTCCGTTGAAATAGAGAACATGCTATTGATGGCGACAATAACATATAAAAATTGCAGAGCAATCCGAGCATATTTACGGGAGTTAGAGCACGAAAAGACGGACAGACGGCAGACGGCCAGACGGCAGACGGCCATACGGCCACACAAACCGAAGTCATAAGCACTTTTCAACTAGGTTGGAAAGTGCTAAAAAGGAATTGGAGAAAGAAAGTAATCATTTGCAGTTTGATATTTATTAAAATTAAAAGCAAAAACATACGTATGTAGTGCGAAAAGTCCGGTCCAGGATTTGAACCCGGGATCCCTTGGCTGAAGCTGCCAATAATCTATCGAATATGGCTGAACTAATTCACCCAGTTAACCTTAATAATCGTAACATCTGTTCTGATATCTGACTTAGCACATTAGAATAAATCACAGGTAATGGGACCTCCAGTAAACGCTGGAAACGTGATTACAATCGATTAACTTTACCACAATTATTCTAATTGATAAAGAAATCTTATAAGATGTAATCTTCCTAACTGAGCGAAAAGCCCGGGCCAGGATTTGAACCCGGGTTCCCTTGGCTGAAGCTGCCAATGCTCTACCATCTGAGAAATCCCGGACGAATATGGGTGGATTAAATCATACAGTTAATCTTAATACTCATAATTGGGAATATTATATCTCATATGATTTCTTTACCAAATAGAAAATTTGTGGTAAAATTAGTCTAGTGTAAATACATTTCCAGCGTTTACTGAAGGTCATATTACCTGTAATTTTTTCCATTTTGCTGAGCCACATATCAGACCAGATGCTATGATCATGAAGGTTAACTGGGTGAATTAGTTCACCCATATTCGTCCGGGATTGCTCAGTTGGTAGATCATTGGCAGCTTCAGCCAAGAAATCCGGGGTTCTAATCCTGGCCCGGATCTTTTCTCCCAGTTGGAAAGACTACATGTCATATGATTTCATTACCAATTAGAATAATTGTGGTAAAATTAATCTAGTGCAAGAACATACATGTTTGAAATGTTTTTTAGTAAAAGATTTTGTTCCTTTTTTTTAACCATTACAAATTCATAAATTATGTTACAGCATTGAGCTAAACTTTATCTGAAAGCGTATGTTTTGTTATATTCTACTCTGTAAATATGCATTATTTAGAAACAAAGATGAAAAAAAAAATCTAATGCAGAATTCCAGTAAAAACACTCCTAAAACTTAAATAAAAAATATCTATGTCGACTTTTGAAAGACTCTCTACGTGGTTGTTGGGTACACCTTGCAGTACCTCCCAGCGCAATGTGGTAGTGCTGTCTTTATTCATTACAGCGTGAGAGCGTACATAGTATAGCAGACAGACAGAATCACAAACTTCTTTTTTTTTTAATATAGTAAATTTTGTATTTTGTAATTTTTGAATATTAATGTTGTAAAATAATTTTATTATTATAAAGTACTTCTAAATATTTATACAAGTTATTAACGCAATATCAAACTAAAGATTATTTAGGATAGTTTAATTTTTTTTTATAGTTTTGATGAAATATTGAAACATAAAGCGTTGTATACAGATGTAAAAAATTGGATTTATTTCTATATTGCATATTACAGTCTGTTCGTTCTTTTCTGGATAAACATTGTGCTTTTGACCTTGTATTTCAAGGTCCAATATTTAACTTTTAAAACGCACGTTGAGATCTAATAAAATAACATCGGGCAAATATTTGTTTTATAGCAGGGGCGGGCAAATATTTGTTTTATAGCAGGGGCGTCCAAACATTTGATCCGAATTTCCCTTGATAATTTTCGCCTTATTTAATCGCAGAACGTTTGTCATTATAAAAGGCAACATCTTTCTATACGTAAATACTGGTACTTTTGCGGTCCGTAGATTATACAGCCCTACTTTAGAGGTTAATTTGATAACGCAATAATATCTATAATAATAAACGCAATAATATCTTGGTCAATACTAACAATACTGACATGAAATATTAACATTATTGGAATTATTGCAAATGAAAAGCAAACACATCTGGAAAATAAATGCTCATGAGCGGATACTTTCTATATCAAGCCAATATTTCTGCAATTGTGACATATATTTTCATTTCAAATGCAATATTTTACCAATATTGGTATTTTTTGAAAATATTTCCGATGGATGCAATATTGCCACATAATTGGATCTCTGTGTAAATAATATTACAAACACTGCTATGCTGCAAAGAGTGAATATCATTTTCAGAGCAGAAAACGATTATGTTTAAAAATTACTTTAATTGAAAATTGTTTGATTAATATTAGTACCCCATTATCAGAAAAATATTAAGGGATGTATAACTATTAATTTATTTAAATTATGGTACAATATTTTCTTTTTTATTTCTGCGTAGTAACAAAAAATAATTAATGCCTCTATGTTTTTTCTGATTCTGTGAAAATGTAGTATTGAAAATTATTTCGTTACTATTATATGTTGTAACATTCATTCGAATTTATAGACGCCTTGTTTTATAGATTGCAATATTCAATATTCTGATAAAACTATAATATAATATGTATAATACATATTTATTACTACATATGTTAGTTATTCGGTCTCTTAATTTTTATTATTTTTTTATATTTTTAAAATATAATGTACAGAGAATTCAGATACATTTAAAAAATAATACACTGGTGTAAATAAATTACACTGACCAATTTCAGACGTTTCGTCCAATATCTACTGAAACTCGTGTTGGGAAAATGATCTGCTAATCGATTAAAATTTTTCAGACAAAAGGCATCATATTATGAACAATACAAAATGTCTTTTAAAAGTATTTTCTATTATTGAAAACTATTCCATTTCGTCAATCTTATTCAGAAATAAACTATACTTACTTTTCAATTAATATAAATCGCGTAACTATATTTTAACATTTCAAACTTATTTTCAACTATATAAGAACGTCATATGCTATCTGGGTATTTTAATAGCAGGATTTATTTTAAATTTAGTAAGCGATAATTCAAATATAGCTGTCTTAAAAGACAGATTTGAGCAAGATGTTGCAATTATCCCTTCACATTAATTGTATAGTGCTGTTGAGTATATCATCTATTGCACGCGATATTTAGAGGAATATTATGAACTAATGTCAAACCTAATACACAATGACGACATGATACAACATGTAATTAGATAGTGTTAATATATTGTCCGGAGTATGTGGCATAGTTTGTTTCTTCCCTTATGTTATTGAGCCAACATTGCACGTTGAACATTTAATTACTCTTTGTTATATCGATTCAATAACTTCGCATTTTCAGTCATTCCATTTTCGTTGAAAAAATAAGAAGTTTACAGCACAATTTTTTTTTGTATCAGCACAATTTTTTTTTGTATCGTCCATAATATGAACAAATTCAAATTTCTTCCGAAATCGAAACTGAATATTTAGCCGTCTGTGTTTGTGATTTAGTCTGTAGATTTTGTACAGTAGGTGTCTGAACAGCTCCAGTTTAACTTGGATATCCAAAAGGATATCTATTTGTGTTTGTATTTATTATACGCACACAAATGAATGAAAATCGTTTAAACACAATTACGTTCTGAAAAAATAACTCTACAAATACACGACAAAGCTTAAGTGAAAACAATGTAACATTGTTTTCTTAACTTTATTTCAAGTAATTTGTAGAATTTTGAAATAAGCTTTTGAAATCTATTGATTTTAAAAGCTGAATAGGCAGCAAACCAAATCCTGGTATCTGAAGGATTTATTGATGTTACCGCAAAATATGTTAGGATAGTTTGAGTGGAAATAAAATATATCCAATATCTAAAATGTGGTATTGAATGTTTAAAAAATATTTCATTTCTCATATTTTTACATTGTGAAGTTTATTGAAAATTATTACATTATTGCTTTTTTTATAAAATCGGTATTTTTTATATACATTTTTAGATCCGTTAACATATTTTTATAATTCAGGAATTAAAATCTTACTTTTTTCATACTAACATACATACAAATTTGAATGACGCGTTAATGTAATATTACATGAAACGAAAATGCATGTCGTTTTAAAATCAAAATCAGTTGCATTTCAATATAAATGAAACAATGTTACTACGAGGGCGAGTCAAATGAAACTGAGCCAATGCAAATATATGATGGAGTACTTTATTTTAAACTAGTCTCCATGAGCATTTAGACATTTCTCCCACTGACTAACGAGTCTCGTGATTCCCTTCTCATAAAACTCCTTTGGGTTGCTACTTCAAAATGTCTGCAACTGCCACCTTCATGTCATCGTCCGACACGAATCTGGTTCCCTTGAACTGTTTTTTCAATTGCCCGAAAATGTGAAAGTCACAAGGCCAGTTCATTGCTGCATCCTCCGTTCTTGTAAAATCAGATCTTCAATCTGTGCAATTGTGTTGGGGGTGATTGCACGGTGACTTGGATCGTCTTTGCAACTTTCACGTCCTTCTTTGAACAGTTTGCTCCGACGCTTCATATTGGTGAAATAAAGTATGTTTTTCAATGACTATAAGTCAACTAAATTACAATTTAATAGTTCAGACTTATTTTCAACTCTATAATAACATCTTGTGCTACCTATATATTTGAATATCAATATTTATGTCCAATTTAGCATGTTATATTTCACATGCGGCTGTCTTAAAATACAGAATTGAGTAGCATGTTGTAACTATCTGCATACATGAATTGTGTACTTCTGATGAGTCTATTAGAGAGCTCATGGAATTTTTAGAGCAATATGATGGAAGAATGTGTATCCAAACATACAATGATTATATGGTGTAATATGTAATTTTAATAGAGTTATAGCATGGAAATTTGTGGTATTTGTTAGTTTATTTCAAAATTCCATTGCAAATTCTGTTGCACGTTGAACATTTAATTCCTCTTTTTTACATTATCTCAAATTAATAACTCTGTATTTTTTTTACTTTAAGTAGTTGCATGTACTTTGCAAAAATAAGTATTTTATTTCAACAGCAGCAACATTTTTCCCCTATTGGACATATGTTCGAAATTTAATTTCTTCATAAATCGAAACCGAATATTCTCTAGTCTATGTGTGAAAAATGCGATGGTGATGCAGTCAGTAGTTTATCTGCAATATGAGTGTGTATCCTTATATATTTAACTTGTGTATCCTTATATATATAATACATATACATAAATTAAAGAATATCGTTTAAAAATAATTATGTTCTGACGAAATAACTCTATACAGGAACCATAAAGCAAAAGTGAAAGTAATGAAAGTTTGTTTACTAAACTTTATTTCACGTCATTTGTAGCTTTTGAAATCGATTGATTTTAGGCCCCGACAAGACAGCAAACAAAATCTCTGTATCTAAAGAATTTATCGACGTTACCGCAAAATATGTTAAGAGAGTTTGAGTGGAAATAAAGTATATTCAATATCTAAAATGTGGTTTTGAATGTTTGAAAAATATTTTTTATTTCTGATATCTTTATATTTTGAAGTTCAATATAGGAAGTATTAAAATATCCAGTTTGTTACAATATTTATATTTTTTGAAATATACGTATAGTTATAGGTATTGTTATATACGTATTGTCTTGTGCGTATTCTTAAAATCGCAAAAATACTTTTATAATTTAGTAATTAAAATATTATTCATTTCATAAATACACGTACAGAAATTGAAATGGTGCGTTTATGTAATATTACATGTAAATACAAGAGCGTCAAGCATGTAATCATGCGTCAAGCATATTTTATAACACACTTTCCAAAACTTCCAGAATAAATAAAATTTCGCCGTTTAATAAGGTGAAATATAACGTATAAGGAAACAATCTGGAAAACGCATAACCCATTTAAACCTAATTTCAGGAATTAACATCAGTAGTTGGAAAACTATACGAATGTCATACTCTCTCATCAAGGGTGAAACATTTTGGATTGACCAATTTTACATCACAAATTCATATGAGGTACCGCATAAATCGATAGCTGTTGATAGTAACTTTTGTTAAATTTGAAATGACTTCGCCTGAATTCAGAATTGTTAAAAAACTTGAAATATTATACCAAACATCATTTTCAGAACAAAGTGATTAAGCTCCAGAATAGGTAGATATTATAAAATTTCATTCGGTTAGTTCCACTTAATATTAATTTCTTTGTAATAAATATTGTTAAGCCAATTGAATTAAAACAAATAAAAATAAAATTCAAACAATATGATATTTAATGTACCCGAAAAACTCAGATTCTGTCCAAACAAAATCGAAATATATATATATATATTCCCATTTATAAGCTTCACAAGCTGCAAACATTTGTATTGCAGATTTTGTATTACATTTATAATGGGTATATACAAACTGACAAAGTTAATGCAACATGCAAACCAACAAAAAGTCAAAGATTTATTTTGATTTCATTTTTGTTTTTAAGATGGTTTAAATATCGTATTGTTTAATTTTGATTTTGATTTTTTAAATTTCAATTTGTTTAACCATACTTGTTACCAACAAAATTAACATTAAATATAAAACAACTCAACGCAAAAGCTTAATACAGCCGTTCCCGGACATAAACAATGGTGGAAATATATATATATATATATATATTTAATTTGTTCTCCAAATAATTGTGTTTTTGTTTAATAATACATGCATTTGATCTAATTCTGTTTGGATTGTTCATTTATCATATATTCTATCCCTATCATGATTCGCCTTAGCTGCACACTTACTAGACGTTATAAGCTGATTCACGGTGGTAGAATTGCCCATTGGTGATAGGAAATTAAATCTTCTGGTTTATTTTGAAAATAATTTGCATTTATTTCTTTAAATTTGAAATCTCACTTCTTTTAAGACGTTCTGCAAGTTTAATAAGTTTTATCATTTGTATCAACTGAAATGAAGTATTAAAAATAATTGAAAAATGACTTATTATCTGAAGAAAATATAATAGGGAAATATTTTCATTTTCAAATAGTGGTGACATACTACTGGAAAATTTTAAGGAGTGTATGCTTGTTGGAGAATGTTGTTTGGTCACACAATGTATCTGAAAATATGCTTCGTATCAATTAGTTCTCAACAAACATAAACGCTTAAAAACCATTTAATTGTAACTTGTTTCTTAATTTTTGGGTTTAATGCCAGTGAAAAACCTGTTGAATAAATGCTGTATTAACGATACACATGTTCTAAATTGCTACGTAGCCGGACAATATTTTTTGAATGACATGCAATAATATCGTTCAGAAAATATTATCCGATTAGTGATATTGGCGATACTTTGGCTTCATTTTACTAATTATTCTGTTTGTACAATTTAATTTACATAATGTTAGCTTATATATTTTCTCATACATAGCTTATATATTTCCTATATATTAAAGATTTATATTTATATTTTAGCTTTTATTTTTCCTACTGAGGTTCCTATTGGTATTTTTGTTTCTTGTACTGTGGTAAGAATAGACATGTTTTCGAAAGTTCTTTAAGTCTTTTTATACTGTTTCATTGAATAATGTACATTTTTTCATTTTTTCTGTATATGATATAATATTCGTCTATATGTAAATCATAAGAAAATCGATGTTCTAACTTTTTTTCAATGGTAAATATTTAGTCACAGCTTAGCAGTTCTGAAAAATACCTTATACTAAAAAATATATATGTATATAAACATATAATATACTCGTCTTCAAATAATCGATCCTACTTAGCTTTCTTTCACTACGTTGAAACTGCCAAAAAAAATATTAAAGAGAGGATTCATAAAAATATCTTATAATGCGGTAAAATGTTTCGTACATATATTTTATAATTGAATGCAGTTGAAAAGAAAATTTAGTTGTCTATTGATAGAATCCACAGTTCTTTTAAGATTAAAATTACAAGTTTCTGTAGTTAATTTGATTTTCATTTAGTTATATCCCTTTATACTTTCAGAATTTTAACATGTAAATGAAATTTAAGTAAATTAATAGTTACCATCAAATAATGTGATTATTAAATAAGTGTGAGTAAAGTTTTAATAAATAAATAGTTTAAAATGAAGCATTCGGCATTTATAAATTTTAATTAAAATGTTTAAGAAAAATTCTACCATAATAACACCGAGATTAAAAATTATATACTTCGTTTATTTCGCTTTGTATGATATGATGTGAATATAATTATGATGTGAATATACGAGTTGTTTCAAATATAAACAACGTATGATTAGGACAATTGTCATCATATTTATATTATTAATAATAATTTCGTAACATAATCAGAATTATAAAAACATCAAAATTCATATTTAATAAAATCATAACAGCCCTAACTTTCAGGCACTAACTTATTTTATTCTTAATAAAATATTAAATATCTATTTAATGAAAAATATTGTTGTATGGTCGTTTATGAAATTTCATAAATTATGTGTTTTACAGAACATTCATTAGATTTTATCAGTCATGACTTTTAATAAAACTAATTATTATAGTGTTACTAGTACGATCATTTATCTGTATCTATTTTTATATACTAATAATTTAGTTATGTTTTAGTTAATCGGAAGCAAAATAACTTTACTTATAAATCCTGCGAAATGCTAAGTGTATTTATCTTCATACATGTTTATGATAATAATCTATATTTCCTACTGAGGAAAATACCTTTTTGATACAAATTATTATTGTTTATCTCAACATTAAATGTAGCCTCTTTCTATGGATATATATCTACTAGAATAGATATTCTTGAATTTATTACTGTTTTATGTTATTTAAGTGAAATACATTTACCTAGCTAGATGATTTACAAAAACTTTCTGTTAGGGTTACTATTTCATTTATTACATTAATTGCATTTTTATGACTCCATATTTACAAGTAATGAAGGTATTAATAAATGTTATCTACACTGTTAAAAATATCCCTGTAAAATTACGGGCGGAAGCCGACAGCAGAGAATCCAGTCATACCCCGTAAAATAATAATAATAATAATAATAATAAAAACCATGCCCATCATTTTGTGCTGCCCGTAATTTTACGGGGCAAAGTAATACGTAAAAAAATATGTTAAAAATAAGGAAAGGTCGCGTTTAAGTGATATTATTTTTCGAAACAATACTAAAATGAAGGGAAGACATCCTATCAGAGGAAAACTGTATGGGGTCGTACCGTATTTTTACTATCAGATGGGCTCGAACTGTAAGAATATGTGGATTGCCCTTAATTTCCTCTAATCTGTATCTAAGGGATCAGGCCACTTATTTAGTGGTAAAGTCCGTTTTTTATCAAATAAGGATGTTGCCCGTGAAAATTGAACGACAAACGCTCATAAATTTACAGTTTTTTCTGAGAATGTAATTAATTCAATATAAGTTATTTAAATACAAGGTTTGTTTGCAAATTGATCTTCTAAACCAAAATTTTAATTTTAGTTATAATGTAAATAAAATGAAAATGTTGCATGCTTTTTATATTAGAAGCTTTGTTTTCGCTAAGACATTAATACAAATTTCAGACGTTTATGCAGGACGCGACGACTGTCAGAAGCATTCTGCAATTAGCGTATATATTCATAATCAGGATATTATTTTTTTTGTTGTTGGCCTGCTTCGATATTTATTTAATTAAATATGTCACAATAAGTTTCCACCTAGCTCAGCAATATTTAAATTATTGGTTTTTATCTTCGAATGTAGAGAATATAGTAGAAATTAATTTATTAATATGACACACATTTTCTTTCTAATAATGCAATTGTTTAAGTTTTTGTAAATTAATATAAAAAAAAAAGAAAATTCCTCGTGAAAAATAATTAAGTTAAATAATAATAAAATAAAATATGACGCAATAAATTTTGATTAATAAAGAAAATATCCTGCAATCTGCTTTACTTGATTAACTTAGTGAAATTTCATTTATTCAGCTGTCAACTGTACACAAACATAGAAACCTGCTACATTGATAGCATGAATTACAAATATATTCCATAGAAATAACTCAATTTTTGGGAGCAGGCGGGCCTTGCCAATAATTTTACATTCAGCATTATTAAGTAAATTATTTATTTATATTGCACATTCAAGCGTTTGTATTTAAAATATATAGCAATTTATAGTAAATATTTGCGTAGTAGAGGTTTTTTTAAATATCAGATATTTCGTCTAAATTTTGTTCTTGTATATTTTGTTTTCCTTCGGCCAGGTAATTCTGAATGCAGTTTCTGTTACATACATTTCAAATTTCCGTTAAATATTTGGGTCTTTCTCTTACAAAGGTTACTTTTTATTATTCTTTGTATGTTGTAATGTTTGTCAGAATATTATATTTAAAAATGTTTCAGTTGTTTTATATAATATAACACATTCAAAATATAAAGTTCATAGCTTATATTTTTAAACTTATGAATGATTTATGAATTTTTTATTTTTTATTTTTTTAAATGAACGTAGTTGTAATTGCATACCTCTGTTAAATATTCCACCTAATTTTCTCTTTTAACATTTTCACTTATTTTCTCAATGTATATATATATATATATATATATATATATATATATATATATATATTTCAAATAAAAAAGTATATAATTTTGGCGGGTTGGCGGGGGGGGGGGGGAGAGATAGAATGCAGAATTTTAGTAATCTGTTGCAAGATGAAACCGAGAAATTCATCAGATGGTTGCGAAAAAAATCTCAAATTTATTTGTCAATTGCAGTAAAAAATGAATTTTTTCAGTCAATCAACAGGGGGGGAGGGGGTTATAAATAATTATTTTGGTGCAATCATTCATTAAACACGTAAAGGTTTTGCATATATATGATTTTAGTCGCTTTGAGAGTATATTTTATTATGTTTGCCAATACTAAAACTTCAAAATTGTTTTTCTCATTTTGAAAATTTGGTCGGTATCCATTTTTTCAAAATGCTCCATGCACATATTATTTCCTCTGAATAGTTTGAAATTTTTTGTAGCTGTTTGTCATTATATTTGTCATAAGACTATGCTTGGTTTTTTTAAATGAGGTATAATTACAAATTTAAAGGTAGTTAATTGCAAAAATATGATGCAAAAATGCGAAAAAAAAAAAAAAAAATAGAACTTTTTTTTTTTTTACCTGTATATTCAAATATATAAAATTTTATGCACAGTTTTATTTGTATATATAAACCAAACCTGCATAAAAAATATTGATGATTTTAATTGATATGGAATGCGCATGGGACATTTTGAAAATTTCTACGTAACGGTTAAAATATTCAGAAAAATTCCTTATTTTTCTCCAAAAGAAATTTGTTTTTAATTTTTGGTGTGATAAATACATGTCATAATGCATATAGTTTGCCCTTGAATAGTATTTTAAGCGAAATTTAAAAAAAAATTAAAAAATGAGTTTGAAGGTCCCTTGTCCCCTTAATCGTACCATTATTTTTCTAAAGAAATATATTTTACAATAATAGTATATTTCCGGTGAAAATTATGGTATTACTAAAACTAGGGTATGCAACCCGGGCTTCCCGGTATAGAGAATATAGGTGAGAATAATTTTTTTATTGAAAACTGTAATGGATTTTTTACATTTAATAGAAATGTATTAAAAGCGGTAATTTCTTTATTGGCCTCGTACCAAAAGATAATAGCCGAAGAAATCTATAAAAATTTCGTTATCTACATAAGTTTTTTTATTCTGATATTTTCAACGGTTTTAAGCGCTTAGATGTCTGTTAAATTTGTGTTTTATTTATACTAATTTATTTATTGCTTTAAGAAATTTTAATTTCGCTGTTGAATATTATTAGCTGAAGACAAATGCTGAACTTTTTATATTGTTTAACCCTTTCCGGCGCGGAGTAAGTCTGTTTGTAAAATGATGAAATAATGGACTGACACGAGAAATAACAAACGAATTCATTAGAAAATAGAAACTTGCTTATTTTCCGGTACTTAAGAAAATGAAAATTTTAATTAAATATTCTAGGTGCCGTTTGTCAGTTTTGGAATTAAAATTAGGTGTCCTTTTTTGTGACCACCGCCCGTTAAAGGGTTAAAGTGCAAACAGATTAATATTTTGCAATCGTCTGCAAGAGATAGAGATACATTTAATAAAAAATCATGCTTGAAATTTAATTTAAATGCTATAATAAATGAGTAAATTACGATACAGTTTTCAAGCAAATTGCATTTGAAAGTAGATTTTTTTCCTATATAACGGTGTAAAAATTAAAAATGTGCGATGTTTAGAAATTTTAAAAAATGCAGTAGCAAAAATCGCAAAACCGAAATTTCATCGTCAACTGTTGCCATTCGCAAAATGACGTCAGCGTTACGCACGGGCACGTTTGTCCT
The DNA here is from genome assembly GCA_963931845.1 of Maratus michaelseni. Taxonomy (NCBI): domain Eukaryota; kingdom Metazoa; phylum Arthropoda; class Arachnida; order Araneae; family Salticidae; genus Maratus; species Maratus michaelseni. The sequence continues at coordinate 299,551,095 of OZ007588.1, forward strand.
TTGTAATATAGATAGATAGCAGACAATGACCTGAATAAGCGTGAATCCGTCTATATACATACTAATTTGTATTTGTCATAATGTAAAAGGAATACAGACAAAGTTAAATTACTTCTAGAAATTACGTGCTACTATGATATGCTAACCCAATATTGTAATACTAAGTTCTTCTAAGTACAATACTATATGCTTAAAAGTTTTCTAAATATATTACATCAAAAATTTAAATTGTATCATATAAACCCTTTTATATTTACCAAAGACTGAATAAAAATACCTCAAAAATATTTTATGTGTTCTTTAGGTTTAAAAGAATTTTTTTTTTAAATTATTGATATTAATATTAGAAGGGATTGAATTCCTTTCAAGCAAAGAGAGATATCGGTTCTACCACAAACTATGTTAAGGTAATCTCTATAGGAATAAAATAAAACATATTTTGGAAAGTGGCTTCGACTTTTAAAAAACAAAATGAATCATTCATGATTTTCTTGTATTATAAGTTACAAATAAAAGTTTGAAAAAGTGGATAGCATTTTTTTTATGTTCAGTAATATATAGCCGTGAATATTTATATTGCAAAGTACGTTAATATATGTTTTTTTTTTCAATCTGAAAAGAAAAGATGGATGCCTTATTTAAGGAAAATAATGTTATTGAAAACATGCTAATGTGAATCACTGGAGACTTTCTTCAGAAAGTATTAATTCCGTGAATTCTGATATTTAACATATAGAAATAATTTTTGCATTATTATCAATCAACATTAAAATATAATGCCTAAAATGAACAGTCTTATGTTTAATATATAATTCAAGGAAAATTATAAATGTAGTACAAAATCATTGCATGACACATTGTGTTTGTGTAATGATTATTTCTAGTGCTAAGACATATATCACGTACTCATATCATATACTAAATGATATATTAAATTACAAGGTAGGACACATTTACAGTTTTACTTGGAATAATACTTTATGTATATACTCAAGGATATGAAATTGGAAAAGTGAAACAATTTTACAGACATTGCTTTATAAAGAATATACTCCAAGTCTTTCCCTACGTAGGATATTAAAAATTGGCAATGAAGTACAATATGAGTTTACACTAACATCCTGTGTTATTATTAATTTTCTTCCTAGTTTCAGACCTGCTGAAATTTAATTAGATATCAATATGAGGTTGGAATTTTTATTCGATTTGAAATTATAAATGACAAAAATAACATTTATTCTGAATTTAGAAATCTGATCACGGAAAAGAGGCCAAAAACGCTTATACAACTTTGGTTCAAACACTGCAAATAAAGTTTCTCTAAAGGACTTATGATGATTATTAGAATCTCTTACAACAGCAAATTAAAATCAGAAAAGTTTATAAAAATGTCAAAATTAACTCTTCTTATAATCAGAACAATGCTTTAATCCCTATTTTTAAAGAAGAAATTCCAAATCTTTATCCTACGGACGTTAAAAGTGTTGAGTTCCACCCGGATAAATCGAGCAGCCATACATGCAAAAGTACAGTCACATTTCTCGAAAAATTGACAAGAGAAACTGGAATTAAGTATATACAGTTTAATCCTATTCCAACCAAGTCACCAGATGATTCACTAATGAATTAGTGTGGCTTCGGACAATTAAAACAAGCTCTTACGAAACGCCGACCAACTACGTTGAGTGGAGTCTGGAAATGTGTGGTGGAGAAATGGATCAAAATGTCCCTTCCAGTTTTACAAAAAGTCTTACTATCATGGAAATCCTGCTGCAGTACGATAGTCCATAACAAGGGTTGCCGGGTAAAACATATTAAAAAATAATTGTTTTAATTCATGTGTTTTATTATTTTTGTCAAAATCGTTCCCAGTATTTGTAAACACCTTCTGTAGTCTGAATGCGCAAATTCCATCAGAAATTCTTAATGTTCTTTCCAAGAAAAACATATCTCCATTTAGAATGGTAATGAAAATTGTAATTTTCCTGAAGCAAATTCAGAATATCTTTACATTTGTTTGAGGAAAAAACGCAATGGAATATATATAATCTTTTTTTTTACTTTTTGAAAAGTGAACAATTTTTCATTTACTGTATCCAATGTTCAATTTGATTGCGTAAAATATTCATATTAATGATGTCTTTATTCTTTGTACAGTAATTTCGAATTTATCTTATTTTAAACAATTAAATGTCCAAAGATTGCTGTTGCCATTAATCTTTCTTGAAAATAATTTTACCAGTTCCGTATGATGTCTTTTGGAACTTCATAGATATTAATTTATTATAGAATTTCTTTTAAAATAATTTTCCGAAATATGTGCTTAATATATCATTTTGATTTATGTGGTACATTTTTCAAAATAAATTGATTCTCTGATAGTTTTAGATATTGTTCTCAAAAACTGTGATGCATTTATTAATTATTTTATGCATAAAATTTGTATTTCACATGATACTACAAATGAGTGAAACTCGTGACACTGGCTGTAATAAATTTCAAAAATTAAATGCATTTTGTAAATATTATTTTTTACAGTAACTTTGCCAATTTAAATTTAAAATTTTCAAAATTTCATGTATTTTATAAATATTTTTTACAAAGTTATTGAAAAGAGTGGTTTCGAGGTCTGAATTAGAGAATGCCGTGACCCCTTTCACATATAAAACATAGTTAATAGATAAAAATATGAAAAGCATAAAGTGCAAAATTTTTTTCTCGGTGCGATCCCCTGGCAAGGTTTTTCGCAGACAAAATAGTGAACAATTACTTTCAAAGAACAATTTAAAAAATGTGTGTAGGTTTTTAAATTTAAGACAAATATAAATAAAAACATATATTTTCGTGTGCGAACACACACACATATATAATGAAATAAATAGTGTTATTGCATTTTTATGCATGTAAGGAAAGAAAAGAAAGGAAAAAAGTATTCAATTTGTATTGTTCAGTCGACAAAAGTTTGATTTTATTCACAATTATTTATAATATTTTATACGCATAAAGCTACATTTTACTCAGCAAAATTAATTAAAATACGCTACATTAAATTAAAATGTACTATTTGAATTTAATGTTTTTTTTATCCTAATATTTTAGAAGTATATTATTTTAAAAGTTTGTTTTTTTTATTTTTGAATATATATATTTTTTTAATCTCGGAATTTCATGTTTGCATTCAGACAATCTGTTTTCGGAAATTAATTTTTTTTTCAGATGTATTTTTACAATTAATTACGTATACTTGCAGATTGGTTGTTAGTAAAATATGTACAATAAGGAAAATGAACAAGATGGGTTTAAAAATTTATGAATTGTTGCTGTTAAAGTTTTAACAGACATCTTTTCTAGAATGAGTTAATATATTATATTTTATTTTCAAAGGTTGTGATGTTCAAACGTTGCTCTTTAGTTTCAGATGGAAATTTCCAAACTGGGCAAAATGCCCAGGCCAGGAATCGAACAAGGGATATCTTAGCTGAAGCTGCGAATTCTCTACCAACTGAGCAATCCCGGACGAATATGACGGAACTAATTCACCCAGTTAATGTTATTGATCAAGCATCTGGTTTGATATCTGAATCAGCTCAACGGAATTAATTGCAGGTAATGGGACCTCCAATAAACGCTGGAAACGTGAGTACACTAGATTAATTTTGACACAATTATTCAAATTGGTAAAGATATCATATGAGTTGTAATTTTCACAACAAGAAGTGTAAATAATTGAAAATTCATAACAAAATAGCCTACATTCTTATATGTATATATATGCATGTGCGCATGTAATTTTTTTTTAAATATTTGTCTTAAATTTAAATAATTATGTAGATTGTTTGAGATGTGATTCTGTGGTTCAAAAATAATTGGTCATTATTTTGTCTATGAAACAAAAGATTCAGTGGTGATCGAACAGACAAAGTTTAGAGCGCTGCAAACGGTACAAATGATCCGTTCAGAAATGAGAGTAATTTTCCGATTATATATTTTGCGTAAACATTCGGTAAACGTTCAGGCTTGCTTTTCAGTACCAGTTAGCTGCCTATTGCACTTTATTACTTTCATATGCTTACGTACTGACTACTAGCAAGCTACGCCCGCTACGCTGGTCAATTTCTCTTCACGCACCTTTAATCAAGTTAAATATTGACTTTGAATTTAAACTTGTATTTTAAAACCCTATGGATCTTTACTTGGAATGTCCTTCTGCATTTCTGAAAACGATACGAACGCTATTGCGTTGTTACATTTTTAATGTGTCAGACGAAATTGGGCTGTTAAGGACAAATTAGGCCAATTCTCTGTATAGTTTATTATGGAATAGGTCAGCATTTAAAAAATGAATAATTGTGTTAAATTATGGTGTTTATGGGGTTTACATTATGGTGTCTATGGGGAAAAATAATTTCCGTTGGATTCAAATTGGATTTGAATGAAGTTACAATTTACAATACTTCAAATATAATGATATTGATATGCCTCACCGAGGTGGACAAAAATATGGCACTCGTCGAGAATTAAATAAAAATCATGCACTCGCGATATCATAATTCACTTTTATATTTTAACAGAATAATAAGGCGACTATAATTTGTGACTCGTGCTATAGTCAGTATATATACGTCAGGACACACTACCTTATCATTATCTTTTTATGCGTGAAGATTTCGCTATGGTACTCCATTGTAAAATTTAGTAATTTTTGAAATTCAATATTTGAAAAACGGCATAATCATTAGATTTGAAATTTATATCAAGAAAAATACAATTTTTTACCTTTCTAACGAATACCTTTTCTAACAAATACCTTGCGAGCTATTAATTTTTTCAGTAACTTCAAATGTTGCATTATCCGAGATTAATCTGTGGTAACGATTAGCGAAAATCATAGTCGTCAGCAACACATACCTTTTTATTAAAGAGGATACTCTGTTAAGGAAATTCTTAACTGACCTGGTCAACAACGCGAAACTTTCTGACATATTTTCTGATTCATTTTAAAACGCAAAGACATACAATTGGCAGGCCTATCTGTGGAAGCAATTTGGAATCAAAATAATTTTTCCGTTTTTTGATAAATACATTACTTATTGAGTTATTAGCGATTCTGGTCACGTGAGAACATGTTTTTTGCTTCTCCGTATGCTGCGTCGGGAATTTGCTACAAAACGTCGACTATGGCAGTATTTTATGAAAGATCTTCTGTCCTTACCAAAAAACGGAGAATCTAGTTCGATTACCTAGTTTCTGAATAAGCACACCTGCCAATTTCATGCGTTTGTGAAAAATACGAATAAAAAAATATGTCAGAAAGAAGCCAGTTTAGATTTCAGAACAGCCTTAATGCAAAAAACGTCACCCCATTCTTTTTTTCAGACCTCGAGACCGCCCCTTGTTAAAACATAGTACAAAACGTTACAAAAAATGTTTCTAAATTAAATTTTGCAAAATTATATTTTTAACATGTTATAGTTTTCGGTAATATTTTTTATGCAGTACAAAAATATATACTTTTTAAAATCCTGATAAAACATTTTATGTTATTCTATTTAACTACATTCAAACATCAAATTTCTGTTAAAGGTATTAATCGCTCTAAGAGATATACTAGTTTCATATGGTATATTTTACGTCCCGCAGAGGAGCAGACGATTAAGCTCGGTTCCCGCCAAGATCACCGAAAGTGAAGCAGCATCGACCATGGTCGCTGCTTGCGAGGGTGACAACCTCTCTCGACTGAGGCTGTTGTGGAACTGTGTACGTTAATTTGAGCTGGTGCACGTAAAATCTGTTCGTGGCTCCAATGTCCAGCAAGTTTATAAACGATACCTCTGGGGGTGCCAATACAGGTGCAGGTCTCTCATCCGGAATTGGTTCAAAATTATTAGACCAGCTCTAGAACTCCTACCTCTCTTGAGACTCTGGAACCCCTTCTTTCAGAGAAAATGACATGGCACTTTCTCTGATACAACAACAACAACATGTGGTTTCTTTTAAAATTACCAATTTACTGTAAGGAGATTTCATTTTAAAATCTTTTAGAAAAGTAGTCGAAAAGAAAATACGTGATCCTCAATTATATGGATTTATAATATATTTCTAGTTTTTCAAGTTAAATTGTTATTTTTTAAAATTTTAAATCATTTAGAAATATATTTACAATAAATATATATCCGTATTTTTTATTGTTGAATTTCAAAACTGACTTCCTAAAAATGAAGTTTAATATTTGTGTGAATATGAAAACGGATAAACTGAAAATTCCCGAGAATTGGTTTCGACTATTTGCGATGTATTTTACTGATTTTTTTTTGACTGTAGTACAAGAATTTTTTCTTCGGGAAGTGAAATTACCACCCATCAATTTCTTAGCTCGGGAAAATGGTTCATATTGCAGGACTTTATTGGATTTCAAATATTACAGTAGAGAAATATATTTACAGTAGTATATTATTTATAATTAAGGCATTCGAAGTGTGTAGAAAGTAACGCTTTTACCTAAATCATTTAATGCAAAGAGATGTTGTTATGTGAAAAATCGTTCTGTTACGTCTTACCAGGGAGGAAGCTGTTAGGCATGTCGACGATAATCATCACGTAACGTTTACAGGTGAACAAGCATCTGATAAAAACACAACTGCAGCGTGTAATATTTTGTAATCGCCCACGACCCTTGAAATAGAGCATGCAACGTAGAGAGCAACCCAGAATATTTAAACCATAAACTGTGAAACCTGATATAACAGTGAGCTATGAGGCGTTCTGATATCACTACAGACCAATTATCTCATCATATAGGTGCACATGTCACACACATATGTTGTAGTGGACTAGCTCTCTCATAACTCTCTCATAAAATCATTCTAGTGTTTTGATTGAGGATGTGACGTCACAAACTAACACTTGTGTACACAGCAGAGACATCTATACTTTATTTCACTCTAATTTTCGATGAATGCAAGTAGTCTTCGGAATTTGTGGGTTTTCTGCGTTTCGTAGCGTATTTATGCAAATTTTGGCTTCTCTGGTCAGTCAGCAAATGTATATAAGTAGATGTGATTGTGTGTTTCTTCGGAATTTGTTGAATCTCGTCCCATAGTAAATTTAGACCTGCTTTAGCTATAGCGCCAGTGCAAATATTCAGAAGTGAATATTGAGTAAAGTAAGTATAGCTCTCGCCTCATCGTTGGTAAGATTTATATTATTATTATTTACATTTAAATATATTAGTTTCAATAAAGTTGTTCAGCAGCTACGGGTTGCTTTTATTTTTTGGAAGTTTAGCTTGTATTTAACAGAGTTTGCTAGTGATTTTATATTTCCACGAAGGGCATTCAGTGTGTATTGGACTTAATATTGAAGTATTCCATCAGTAATCTCTGTGTAAGTAGATCTTTGATTAATTAAACTTTTCTCAAGTAATTTGGATAATTATTCAAAGTGAAGTGCATTTTTTATAAATGATTTATTTGGGAGAGTCTGTACAATTTAGGCCAAATCGATAGATACTTTGCCACTAACCCAGTCCGTTTACTTTAAATAAACATTGTTTAAAACTTACATCTGTGTATTGACTGAACTAGACCTGTACGGCATGAACCCGCGTGCTGCAACGTCACTCCACTATTAAGATGGCAGAAGGGAAGGCTGTATGCTAAAAAGATGTGTACCTCACTAGCAGGTAATGAATCCACAAGATTCACATTCAGGTGTGTTCTAAAATTTCAAGTACAGTAAAATCCAACACAATACGTAACAAAAGAATTTGATACCTCAATGTCGCATATGTCTCAGATGCATTTTGTTTACTATTGCATATGTTGCGGAAAGGTATCATTTTTACAGGCCTTATTTTCGGTGATTCGGATGATTTCAAAGTTCCACACGTTGCATCGCTGGATTTGATGACATGCTTGTTCATCTCCAAATGTTTCGCGACGAATACCGTCGATAGGTCCGATAGATTACCTTATTAGTTTAATACAAATTCCTAAAAGTGCATTTATATATTGCTCTTACGAATAAGTCATGTTTAGCAGTCTCATTTAATGGGCACGCTATTATGATTTAAGAATTAGGGAGAGCGAAAATTATAATTTTGCGATATCTACTTTGTTATGAACATCTGTAATAAGCAAAATTGTATTTAAAGAAATTTTCTTATGCCCCTCCAGCAAGAACAGCAAAATAGGATTTGCACATTTCCGAGAAAATAACAATTTTTAATAATGGAATTTATTTTTGACAAAATATATATTCTTTAACTTGCTATTATTGTTGTAGTTTAAGAATATAACACAAAAGTACAAAAATCATTTTTATTATTTTTTTTAATAATAAAGAAGTTTCGAGTAAATAAATTTTAAATATTATTTCGTAATCTAACACTATTTCTTTTAAATCCCCCAAATTATATATTTCTGTTTTATTATAAGCTAAATAATGACCTTTATTCTATAAAATCTATATACTTTTCATTTCCTTTGTTTGCATCGCTTAAAACTATTAGATAGTTAAAACATTATATAACTAAATTTATCCATTTTGATAATGTTTTTAGATATCTAACATTCCAATCAGCTCCATAATATAAATAACGTTGTTCAAATATTATTTTTTTGCTTTATATAAAAAAATGATTTTTGCATTATTTTTTACATTTACTTTAATTACTATATATTTAGATTTTTTAAATTTAATAATTAAATTTAATTTATAATCAAGGTTTTTTTCAAAAAATATAATCTAAATAATATGTTCATTTGTTTTATTTTATTTGAAAATTTCTAATATGAAAAAAATTCGATAAATAAAAGTAATTTCAAGATTCAGCAATAATTTTTGAAGTGACATGGCAATATACAACTCAATAATTTGAAATTACTTTTTATATACCTGAGTAGTGCAACAGATATTGGCTATTCTTTAAAATGTATTAATATAAACAGAATAATATTCATTTATCGCTAATGAAAAAAATAAAATATCATTCAACTTATTCTCAAGTGCTCTTCAGGCTCAAAATATAAGTAAACATCCATATTTTCAGTGTAAAAATAAATTACAAAAAAAAAAATATTATAATGAAAAGTACATTAATTTAAAACACTGTACTTAGTTCTATTATATTTATGACTAACATTTGTAATTAACAACGCATTTAAATTATTCTTGACTTAAAAACTATTCATTAAAGCAATACAATATGTTTTTCTTTTAGAGATGTAGAAAAATGTTAAATTACTGCTCAATATGCAACTTCAGAAATCAGTTTTTGATAATTACCGGTATATGAATAAGGTACAAATTGTTTATTCACGATATCAAAATAATTGAAAAAGAAATACAAAAGTGAAAATTTTCTAACAACGAATTGTGTAAAATATTTATGTCACACATAAATTACGATGTGTGTGTAAAGTCAGTAATTAAACTACATTATATATTAAAACTATATTTAGATACCATTTAAAATAACTTTAAATTCAAGTTCATTGAATGTATTACAGGGGTGAAATACTATGCAACACAATTATGCATAAATTGGATTACATTTTAAATATCTATCTTCTAAAATTAAGTCAAATTTCGCAAATAAATTTACTGGAAAGTTAAAAAAATTAAATTAATTTGTGATTATACTGAAAAATAATTTTTTTTTGTAACGTGGAAATCGTGCTTGTGAAGTCTGACTGATGCACAAAATTTAGTCATTTTGTTATTATCACCTAGTTATTTTTTTTCTTTTTAACGTCTACAGCATTTGCAGTTCTCAAACTGGTTCACATTAAAAAATTGGAATACGGTGTTCAAATGCGATGTTTTTAAACGTAGATGACATAAACATTTTTGCATGTTCTTATAGTTACTCATATCATGATTCCTATTCAAGATGGTGTGCAGCGCATTTATAGTTCTTTTCCTGAAAACTTTCTTTTCAAGAATTTGGATACATTTTTCTCAATGGTTTATATGTTTTTGACATACATGTTAACGACATTATACTATTTCCACATTGACGACATCCATATATGTTACTACAATGTTCAATCAAATACGAACCGGATTTTTAAAAATCTATTTATTGGCATAAGACACAAAATTTTCTACAGCATTTTATTGCATAATTTTCTGATTTCAAATCGCATTTTTTTTCTAGCGGATTTTTTTGTTCATAGACTGAAAGTGTCTGTTTCTTTAGCCTATTACGCACTTAAATATCGATAGCTGGATTGTCCTCAAAATAATAAACTGTAAATACTTCTTTTAGTAGTCCAAAACATGTGATAATTACATATCTGAATTTTAGACAGTGTGTTAAAATGTTTTTCAGTGTATTTTATTCATTTTATCGTTTTTCTTGATAACGTTTTGTCGTATGGGATCCGGAATTTTCATGGAGGGGAAAAACATACTTGTATTTTTTTTCGTCTAAATTCAAGTTTAACCTTGTCATTCGGTCAGCAATAGTATTGCTTCAGTGACAGTACATTGTTTGTGAATAACAAAAATGCATTTAAAACTGCAGAATACGGTCGCAAGGATTTTGTCGTCAGACAGCCGAGATATGGCTCGATTGTGGGTCTCGTTTTTAACAACTTCCAGTTCAACTAGGAATATTTTACGCCAGTTTAATATATGAGTTTTCTTGAGACAGGGTTTGGGGAATTACGCTTTAAATCCACAAAATGTTTGGAAAATTTTACGCGTTCCCTTGCAAAAAACGTAATAAAAATAAGTTCAGAAAGGCAGGATGTATTTATTGCTCACTTATCGCAATGCCACTAAAAAATTACTTTGATTAGACACAGTTATTGGCATACAGAACACATTTGTCGACAAATCAAGACCCAGTAGCTCTAAGAATAATGACGATTTATATAAAACTGTCAAAGGATGTGAATTAATTCTCTGTAAAACAACGCATAACCAACAGAGTGAAAAATGTGTCCGGACCGGGGATCGAACCCAGGTACCTTGGTTTAGCGCACCAAGTGCTTTACCATTTAAGCCATCTGGACTAAACCCAGTCTGGCATATTTTCCTTATACGTTGGCAAGGATGCAACATTGCAGAGCAAGCTGGAATGCCATACATGAGCACACTATCCTGTGTTGTACATGAGACGAATAAATTCCCAGCATCGGATAATATCTAAATTTACAGTTGCAGTCTCCAGTTGCATTCTAAGTTGCAGACTTGCCAACGTATAAGTGAAAAATGCCAGCCTGGATATCGTCCAGATGGCTTAAATAGTGAATTACTTGGTGTGCTATACCAGGGTATCTGAGTTCGATCTCCGGTCTGGACACATTTTTCACTCTTTTGGTTATGCGTTGTTTAGCAAAGTGAAAATTCAGATCCTTTGTCACTGTTATTAAATTTACGCGCAGTTTCAGTCCTGCTGAGATGCTTTTACTTTATTGACCCTCGTAGGCTACATCATCTTATATCTGCTATTGCAAATGATGTGCAAATGAAATACAGATCATTTACAAGAACGCACTCACAAAAAAATGAGATATATTTATATGTATAGTAGGCGATATCAGTACATTTAAATTCAGTACATTTTATCAGTACATTTTATCAGTACATTAAAATGAGTACATTTTATATTCTCTTGTTGATTTGTTCATAACTAAAGACTCACTATCTGTGCATTTTGGCAGTGATCAGAAAAGAGCTTTAACTAATCGAAATTTTGCCTTAAAAAATTAGTCTACATGGTGTAAATTAGGTGGCAACATGAAGTTTATATTATGGTTTTCGTATTTGTTTAGATTCGTTTGTAACAACTGTATTTTTTTCCAAATTTGTTTTAAAAAAAGAATTTTATTTATTACCCAATATTACAAATATAAGGCACAATAAACAGAAAACATTTGAATAGAAATTTTAAATATTATCGTTCCCAAAGATTGCAAGTTCCAGGAAATGAAATGACTAGTTCAGAGGTCAAGAATACATTGAACGTACGTGTACGCGTTACACAAAAGTTGCAAAATTTTAAAAGAAAAACAAGTAATTTCTTACATTTTAAATATAGTTATACATAATTAACACTATTGAACAGATATACATAAAGAACAGGGAATATATGTATTGATCAATCAGTATATCCAATCGTACAACATTTGTAAAAATGTTTCCGAGAGGCAGCAAAATATAATTAATTATTGGTGTACATTTCAACGTATTCCAATATGTTAAAAAACACAGTATTGACATAAAACCACAGAATGCCCATTGGCTTTGAGTATGACGCACCAAGTGTGATACGGCTAAATGTGTTATAAAAGTAGACAAAAAGTTGAGAAATTATGAGGATATTTTTAAATACATTCAGTTTGGATGAAACGGCTGGTTTAAACACTGTCAGTTACGGTATATAACATTACAATTCCAATATTAAGTATTATTTTTTAAAATGTGTAGACAATTTATCTGTAGAAACAGATTTTGTTCATTTTATGTAAACATAATATCTCCATTATTAAGTGCGAATTTCGATTTTTTTCTGTTTTAGAGATCAGAAAGATTATTTTGGTGAGGAAAATGTAAAATGTATTTGTAATATGATTTCTAAATTGTTAAAACAGTAATGAGCAATTATTGTATTTAAATAATTGAAGCAATACTTCATCTAATTATGTACTTTCTGTTAATTACTCCAGTTAAATATATTCCGATTAAATGTATATTTTATTCCACATATGACACGTTCGTTTTTCTACATATTAATTTAGACTAATTAAGCTCAATTAAAGTAATCAAGGCGATTCTTGAAGATTTTTTAGATACATACGTGGATTTAAGGCCCAATTATTCTTGACAAATTATATCTTGAGTTGAGTTTAAAAGACAGTTAGAAGAAAATTACTGGCTATGTAAAAGGATCATTTATAAAAAAAAAAACGTTATTTTTTCCGTAAGTAGTACTTAATATTTAACTAAATATTTAAAACGATTGCTTTTTAGTGTTTACATAATATAACACATTTAAAATAGATATTTGATGACTATTGATGTTGATTTCTTTTTTACGAACGAACATATACATTTGTACCTCTGTTAAGTTTTACACCAAATTTTCTCTAGGAATATATATTTCTCTTTTTTTTTGAGGGGGGAGAGGGAATGTAATAAATATGTTATACATTTTCATTTGATAGTACATAATGTTTCTCTAAAAAAATTTTTATACGTAAATTTTAAATTTTAAATTTTTTAATTTAATTTTTACATTTTCTTAAATTGGTCTTAAATTGTAGTCACAATTATTTATTGTATCCGTCGTAAAAGTAGCATTATATGCAATAATTTTAAAAATAAATCTGGAAGTGCATTTGTTATTAATACAAATATTCAGTGGCAGGAGAAACCATTTTTTTTATTTCAGTTGTTTGCAATGGATGTGCACATTGTCGCCTGTCATTAATTTTGAATTTTTCTACCGAAGAGGAACTCACGAACTTTATGCATCTTCTACTCTTAATTTAAAAGGTAACCATAATTAATTTAATAAAATTAAGTGTTTAGCATATGTAAAGAATTTTTAAAGATATTTACCTCAAGTTTCATACCAAATACTAAATAAGCCCAGCATTCTGAAACAAAATATTGTGCATTTGTATCTTCCATAGCCGTATCCTCGGTTACAATATCAATAAAGAAAGTACCTTCAAAATCCTTATAAAATAGATTAAGCACCAAATAATGAAAATACCATAAAACCACATTCATAAATCTTAAGAGATGTAGGAGATCAAATATGTATATTAGTATACAATTTTGGAGTTATGTTTTTATTAAATCTTTTATTATCAAAAAGTAACGTTTTGGGAAGAATGACCCCCCCCCCCCCCTCCCACCCCAACATTTTATTTTTATCTTGAGTAGACGGTTTAAAATGTTAAAAATAGATAATAAAATCTAAATATTATAACAGATTACAATTTTAATGTCATTGTTTTTATTAAAATAATAAATATATTAAAAATCTTTCATACGAAAACAAATCTTTAAGAAGAAGTATACTTGGATTATAGTGGTTTATATTTAAATCTGAGTTTATATACTGGCTCTGACTTAATCACACCATCACATTCTTATTTCGGAAATATGTGAGAATTTCAGAAAACGTGAAATATTTATCCAATCAACTACAGGCGGACCAGACGTGTTTAAGAAAACTTGTGATTCGGAACTCAAGGGGAAAATAGGGTGTTATTCTTTGAAAAATCAAATGGTAAATCTTGTGCCACATCGCTGGAATATTTTCTTCCAAACAAACAATGTAATACAGAAAATTGCCCTAATATGTAAATTTAAAATGCTATGAATAATTAAAATTCTAACTTCTAATTTCATCAAAACGTGAAAAAAATTAACCAAACTCAATTTAACCTAAGTGATGCTCGAATGCATTGCCTTCCACGTCTTAGCAGTGATAGAGCCGCTAAATAGAAAATTTCTTCCTGGCTATCTTAATGTGAAAAATTATATTACAGCCTTTTGTAATTTAATGTTTCAAGTATTCGATGAAATTGAGTAGTGCCTTGAAATGTATTCCTATCAAGTGTCCCCATACGAAAAAAAAATATTAGGCGTCATATCTGGATAATGGGGAGACATCAAAAGTTTGATGCTAGTGCGAAACTAAGACACCAGAATTTAGGGATAAGACCCCATCACCCCCAAATAAATAATGTCTGTGCTGAAATACTAGATGATAATTGTATCTGTTATCTTTTTCTGATTATAAAGCTGGCAATCATTATCGTACAAAGCTACGTCACGAAACCTATCAAAAGTTCACACAAGTTTTGAAAATGCATTTCATTTTACTAAAAACCACTTTATATCCAAAGAAAATGTCGTCTTTTTACAGGACGGCTGCTCATCTAAAGTAAAGAAAAATATATCAGAGATTAACTCGATAACAATTATCCAAATCGATGAATCAATTGGGAGGGATCAGTTTTACAATGGACTGCCTCTTGATTTCGAGCATAATGAGTTTTTCTGTAGAGGCAATTCGATACGTTACAAGTTACAGAAATCTGTAAGAAATGCTCTCTAGCTACATCTATGGTAGCCTGTAATAAATTTCTGCAATGAATCTATTACTCCCAAGAATTGAAAGCAGTCAGTTAGAGTCTCTTTTCAATTCAAATGGTTTAGGTTAAAAGTTTTTCATTTTTTCTTAAACTGAAGAGTAAAAAAAGCGGGGCTCAGGTTGAGTTATAAAAAAAATAAAAAACAAGAAAATACCTATCTGTTGATAGTTCTTTCGTGGTACTGATGGTATCTTCTATTTTAAAAAATATTAATATTTACTATTTCAAAATAACTTTTTCTGGAGGTAGTTTTCATATTTTTAGTTTTTTTCTGCTATTCTAAATCAGTAGTCCAGATGGAACTCTAAAAAACAAAAATACACACGGACAGAAGATGTTTTTCTGCTTTCTACGGTACCTTTCATTGAAAGAAATATAATTATTTAATATTTTTCAAAATATATTTTCTGAATGTCATTTATAAATTTTTCAGTTCCTGCAGTTTAAAGTCAAGCAAAAAAAGAAAAATAAATAAATTACCATACATATAGGGTACCTTTCTGCGTGCCCAGACAACGCGAGACTGGTTTGTTTGTTCAAAATAAAAAGTTGTAAATGCTTTTATTTAGTGAATAAATAAAAACAAAACGTTAGACGCAAAGATTTCAGTTAAAATTAGTATAGAAAATAAGATTTGGAAAACCATAATTAGTTTCATAATGAAATATTTATTTAAAATTTAAAAAAGAGGGAATAACAATATCAAGTAAGTATTTATTTTCCATCATTTCAAACGAACTACATTAATTAATGTTTTAATTTTTTTTTGCTTCTTTAACTGTGCACTAAAAATAGTTCTATGATAGAACTAATTATTGCCGTCAATGATAAATTTTTGAAATTGCCAAAAAGCACAGAATATTTTTCAAAGTGTTTTTTTTTTCTAACTTCTTATACTCTATGAAATATTAACGAATAAAATATTCATGAATAAAAATAAAAATATATAAAACAAATACCTAAAGATACATTTTGGGAAACATATTGTGACCATATCCAATCATATCTAATTTTAATGGTAACAAGTTAAAATGCGTTTCATGTTTCTGGAAGTTATCTTATCCTGTATATTTTTTCTGAATTTAACAAGGAATTTCATGCAATAGTTTACATTTTATAACTCTAACGTTTATCATGTTTGCACATTTCTTTATCATGACAAATTGAAAATATTAAAAAAAAAAGTAAAGTAGTAGAATAATTCAGGGGTTAGAATGACAGCGGAGTAGGTCAATATTTAGTAATTTGAAAAATGAAGGGTTTTGTGAAACTTGTCGAAATCCCGTTATATTAAGTGCACTGTTAAAAAAAATCTGAAATTCACGGGTATTTTTTTCCTGAATTTCACAGAAAAAGTCCTTTTTTGCGACAAAAGGGTATTTTCTGTTAAAAAACAGAAAATTTCCTCATATTTCCTGAAAACAACGGAACGAACGGAGACAAAAGGGGATAACGCAGATATTCCGTTATCTTATCTGCTGCATATTTATTTTCATTGTTTAAAAGACTGACATGTTGTTGCACAGAAAAACTAAAAATTTAATAAATTAAAATTTCGAGTTTATTAAAAAAAAAAAATAGTACTTTCGAATTAAAAAAAGTAATAATTTTCCCATTCTTTTAAAATTATTTGCAATTTATTTTTTAAAGTTATAAGAAAATATTCGCACTTAAAATATATTCTAAACAAGCAGATTAATATATATATATATAATAGTTAAATTAAGTGAAAAAAAATCTATTTTACTCAAAAAAGCAACATACAAAAATAATGCTTTCAAATAAAAAGAAAATAATATTTTTCTCATTCCTTTAAAATTATTCGCAATTTAGTTTTTAAAGTAATAAAAAGTACTCGCACTGAAAATATATTCTAAGCGAACACATTTAAAAAATATATAATAGTTGGAAAAAAAATCGCTTTTCTTAAACAAGCAAACATTTTTTATCAATTTAATTCAAATATAATATTCATATTTTACATCTAACAATCAAGTTAAGTATATATATAATTCAGGTTTTTATCCTGTATTAATATTACAATTCTAAAACATCAACATCATCTCATAACGAAATCTCCTCGCAATTAACTTCAAAATTACCAAGCTTCTAAACCCCAAATTATGTCTGTTCTAAGCCGCCATTTTGAGAATTTCCAAATGATCCGTTCAAACTGCTAATCTAGCAAGCGCCCGCTGGTCAAACCGCAAGACGCTGGACTCGAGGCATTATCACCACTGGTTCAAAACCCAACGTCGACCAAAAGCTGTTCTTGACGTATGTCAGATAGTAAATACTCCCGCAAAGTCGACAAATGGCAGCACCAAGTGAGATGGCAAGATTTTTTTTAAACTGAGTTTATCTAAAACGGAAAATGTCCTTTTCTGTCAGTTCTACGAGGAATATTTCCGTGATTTCTGAGAGCGTTAACGGGAAGTTACCGCTTCTGCAAACGGCGATTTTCCTTCTTTTATTTTTCAAAACGGAAAATCTACTAACGGAACGGAAAAAGTCCGGCAACTTCGCTGCCAGTACTTTTACCGTGAATTTACGGATTTATTTTTAACACTGTTGTACGACCTGTTTTGTCCTCTAGTAACCCCCTAAGTGAACTATGACGTATTTCACCGTCGCACTGAATAGAAATTTATACACGTTCAGTAAATATATGGTTATCCAGATTTTTCAAAAATTTGTCTTACTCATTCTAACCACCTCAATTAAAATATGTGTTAATTATTATTATTATAGTTCCTAAATTTTTTAAAAATATGTATATTTATGTACATTCACAAACACTTAAAACACCTATTACGCGTTTTTTGCAATTACTACCGTTTTAATTTTTGTTATTATCATTTAATTTATATATATATATATATATATATATTTCATATCATATTTTAATCATTGCTAACTGTAGTAACAATGTACAGTTTCAACTTCAGTTACCACTGAATTAAATTATTGTATCATTGAATTCTAGAAGTTTTATTAATGTGTCCATTTATTTTTTCCGCATTTCCTACCCAATATCATTTTTTTATCCCATCTCTTTTACTGTTGATAAGTATTTTCATATTCTAAATCCTATGGTTAATTAAATTTGTAATTTACATACAACTTCTAAAAAATAGATGAAAACTGAAATTCATGTTTTATATAAGTCTCCATACTTGTTATGTTTAATTATATTAATTATCATAGGTCTACAATATAGAAAAACTTTAGACATCTAAAACTTTTTGTCTATTGGTGTAAGAAGTCCGGGTAATTGTTTTCAGTTGTGTTAGGCGTTTTTCCATTGTATTCGTTTTTAATACTCTATGTGGTATATATTAAATTATATACGTCATATACAACGCAGCACAAAATAATTCGAAAACTTTATCAACTATGGCTGAAAAATGTATAAAATTGATTTTTTATACGTGTTTTCTAAAATATTTATTTAGATATATTCATTTATTGTAGGAAATAATGAAATTGGAAAAGAGGATTTGGTTGGGAAGTGTTTTGTAATCTATAGGTAAAAGATGCGTTTTCTTTCTTGTTTTTTATAGTTTTAACTGGTAGGTGATGGCAAATGTTTACATACATTTAATTGGGAATTATGCAATGAAATGCAAGTTACATTACCGACAAAATTGATTTTGTAAAAAAAAAAAAAATAAAAGAAAACATAGTTCAAGGAAATTAATTTTATAGGTAATGTATTCAAATTTTATTTTTCAATTTCTTGGATTTCTGTAAACATTTTTTTATCTTCTATTTTCACTGTACATTTATTTTTGTATATGTGCTTAACTGAAAAAATATTTGAAAGAAGTTAAAGATTTTAGCATTTTAAGTGTGTTTCTGTTTGTTATCTTTGGTTCTGTTTCCGAGAATCTAACATATTTTTTCTATAATATCTTTCAGAAGTATAATGAGTAAGAATAAAAATAAGACCCATTTTCACATGAGAATATAGAGGTTTTTTTTAAATATAACGATTATATTGAATTTATGATAGTATTATACCCTATAGAAAAATCTCGAATTTTGTCTCGTTGCTTTGGTATTAAAATGTTTTTAATGATTTGATAATTGTATTGAAATAAGTGATATTTAAATTTAATTTACCCCCATGTAACATTATAATCATAGTATTCTCTAACACTTATTGGAACTCTCCAAATAGTGGGATATGTTGTCTGTTAAATTCTAGACAATATTAATGTATCTTAGTAGCTGTTGTCATTCTATTTTAACCGTGTTTGTTAGTTAGACATATGCCATCACGCCAATCTGCATTCAGATGTTAACCACTATGTTAAAAACAACCGAACCGTTTTCGAAAATTAAATTTATCTTTTACTATAAAAATAATAAATGTTAAATATAATGGACTAGTGGAAAAAGAAGTTTAATTTACAGCAAAACTAGAATGTAAAATAAAGTGATATTGCCAAAATTTTCCGTCAAAATAAAACAAATACCAATATCATGCGAATAACGTCAAGTTTCATTTGATATCTAAAAATTTTAAATATCCATGTTAAAATGTATTAAAACTGTCTCTTTTTATTTGTAGTTAGTAGAACACATTTCACGCGATGAAAGCAATTTATACCGCTTAATAAATTTAGATTCAAGTTTATACCACATTCCTCTGCTTACATTTACAGTTTTATTCGACAATTAATTTTAACCTACTTCATCGTAAATTTTATTGTAAAATTAATATATTCTGTCAAGAATTTAGATTATGGGAAAACATATCATTAGAAAATATTTTACTTATGTCATCCATGTGCACTGAGTTCGAGGCAAGAGCTCTAATCTCTGTGCCAGTCTGAGCCGACCGCTGCTGGTCAGATACACTTAAGTTGTAAACAGTGTTTATAAAATGTCGGCGACAACGCCAATACAGTCATGTGTGAAATCTACAATGTTACTCGATTTATGAATATTTAGCTTGTTGAGATTTATTGTCAAATCAAACAAGTTTATGCTTAACCTAGCTCTGATGAGGAGAGATATGTCAATGGGTGAGCATATTCTGAAAAAAATAGTGCATCATGTTTAATCGAGAATAAAGGGTCATGAAAGGCGCAAAATAGATCGGAGCTGACAGTCATCAATTGTTACGGTAAAGCAGAAAAGAAATGTCACCGCTTACAGCCCTCACTTGGAGCCGAGTAATTTTCATCATTTTCAGAAATTGAGAAGATGAAAACGCTTTGAAATCGATGAATCTTTGAAATAAACAGTTGCTCCATAGTTACTTTTATTAACTCTACATGTGTATGTGTAAATCAATGTCATTAAGCTTGTGTTTGCATAACAGCAGCAACTATATCGAAATGTAGAATCAGGTGCAGTGTTATCGGAAATATTGTTATTGTCCTGACACGTATTTTTTATTATTATTATTGAGTTACACATAAACATTTTTTAATTTCTAGTTAATCCACTTAATAAAAAGATGATTGGCAAAGATGGCCCCAATATGCTTTCCATTCAGTAGTCATATGACTTAATAGTTGCAAACAGTGTTTATAAAATGTCGGCGACAACGCCAATACAGTCATGTGTGAAATCTACAATGTTACTCGATTTATGAATATTTAGCTTGTTGAGATTTATTGTCAAATCAAACACGTTTATGCTTAAACTAGCTATTATGAGGAGAGATATGTCAGTGGGTGAGCATATTCTGAAAAAAATAGTGCATCATGTTTAATCGAGAATAAAGGGTCATGAAAGGCGCAAAATAGATCGGAGCTGACAGTCATCAATTGTTACGGTAAAGCAGAAAGGAAATGTCACCGCTTACAGCCCTCACTTGGAGCCGAGTAATTTTCATCATTTTCAGAAATTGAGAAGATGAAAACGCTTTGAAATCGATGAATCTTTGAAATAAACAGTTGCTCCATAGTTACTTTTATTAACTCTACATGTGTATGTGTAAATCAATGTCATTAAGCTTGTGTTTGCATAACAGCAGCAACTATATCGAAATGTAGAATCAGGTGCAGTGTTATCGGAAATATTGTTATTGTCCTGACACGTATTTTTTATTATTATTATTGAGTTACACATAAACATTTTTTAATTTCTAGTTAATCCACTTAATAAAAAGATGATTGGCAAAGATGGCCCCAATATGCTTTCCATTCAGTAGTCATATGACTTACTAGTTGCAAACAGTGTTTATAAAATGTCGGCGACAACGCCAATACAGTCATGTGTGAAATCTACAATGTTAATCGATTTATGAATATTTAGCTTGTTGAGATTTATTGTCAAATCAAACAAGTTTATGCTTAACCTAGCTCTGATGAGGAGAGATATGTCAATGGGTGAGCATATTCTGAAAAAGATAGTGCATCATGTTTAATCGAGAATAAAGGGTCATGAAAGGCACAAAATAGATCGGAGCTGACAGTCATCAATTGTTACGGTAAAGCAGAAAGGAAATGTCACCGCTTACAGCCCTCACTTGGAGCCGAGTAATTTTCATCATTTTCAGAAATTGAGAAGATGAAAACGCTTTGAAATCGATGAATCTTTGAAATAAACAGTTGCTCCATAGTTACTTTTATTAACTCTACATGTGTATGTGTAAATCAATGTCATTAAGCTTGTGTTTGCATAACAGCAGCAACTATATCGAAATGTAGAATCAGATGCAGTGTTATCGGAAATATTGTTATTGTCCTGACACGTATTTTTTATTATTATTATTAAATTACACATAAACATTCTTTAATTTCTAGTTAATCCACTTAATAAAAAGATGATTGGCAAAGATGGCCCCAATATGCTTTCCATTCAGTAGTCATATGACTTACTAGTTGCAAACAGTGTTTATAAAATGTCGGCGACAACGCACAATCCAGTCATGTGAAATCTACAATGTTACTCGGTTTATGAATATTTAGCTTGTTGAGATTTATTGTCAAATCAAACAAGTTTATGCTTAACCTAGCTATGATGAGGAGAGATATTTCAATGGGTGAGCATATTCTGAAAAAAATACTGCATCAAGTTTAATGAAAAATAAAGGGTCATGAAAGGCGCAAAATAGATCCGAGCTGACAGTTATCGATTGTTACGGTAAAGCAGAAAGGAAATGTCACCGCTT
Source organism: Maratus michaelseni (assembly GCA_963931845.1). Taxonomy (NCBI): domain Eukaryota; kingdom Metazoa; phylum Arthropoda; class Arachnida; order Araneae; family Salticidae; genus Maratus; species Maratus michaelseni. Next base: position 299,573,349 of record OZ007588.1, read on the forward strand.
ACAGCCCTCACTTGGAGCCGAGTAATTTTCATCTTTTTCAGAAATTGAGAAGATGAAAACGCTTTGAAATCGATGAATCTTTGAAATAAACAGTTGCTCCATAGTTACTTTTATTAGCTCTACATGTGTATGTGTAAATCAATGTCATTAAGCTTGTGTTTGCATAACAGCGGCAACTATATCGAAATGTAGAATCAGGTGCAGTGTTATCGGAAATATTATTATTGTCTTGACACGTGTTTTTTATTATTATTATTGAGTTACACATAAATATTCCTTAATTTCTAGTTAATCCACTTAATAAAAAGATGATTGGCAAAGATGGCCTCAATATGCTTTCCATTCAGTAGTCTTATATGTAATACTAAATCAATTCGTATTGGTAAGGCGTTTTTTATTTACGAAAAAATTAATAAGGAAAAAATAGCCTATATTTCTTTTCCGGAAATAAAATATTTTTTTTTAGAATTTGAACAATACTCTATACATAGAATATACTTTACAGCATAAAAATTAATGAATAGTTATTTTCGCCACGCGGACTTCTGAATCATCGCCTGTGTAACAGCTGGAGGCTATCAGAGTTAAAAAACAAAAAACAAAAAAATAAATCTTTTGTTTCTACTACGAGTTTTTTTATTGAGCGCATTCCATTTTCTTGTTCCAAGTTTTCTAGGAAACTGCACAAAATGAAAGCCATGAATAGATGAATAGTTGCAATTGTTTTAAAGCTTCTTCAATTTTATTTATTTATTTATTTGTTCACTTATTTATTGTTGAATATTCTTCTCGCAATATAGGAAGAAATGAATTTAAAAACAGAAATGTTTAAAGAATGGTTATAAAATGTATATTTTTTATTTACATAGAAAGAAATTAATATCTGAAATAGGTAAATTAAACTAGAATAGCATAACAATCTGCACAAAGCTTTCTTTTTAATGTGTTATATAAAGATTTAATAAATGAACTTTAATGCAAATTAGTTTAATAAAAAATGGTAATATCAATATCACTGCAGTTTAATTAGTACAACAAACGAAATTAAATACAACAAACGAATTAAATACTTAAAAGTGACATAACCGATTTGACTTGTCCTGGAAAAATTAGAAAAGTTCTAGAAATCAAGAAATATGCTGTATGAATAACTTGTTCATAATCAATTGATATCGATTACTTTATATTGAAAAAATAATTAAAAAGTATAAATGCAATCATCGAAGTAGAAAACAAAATTAAATTCGTGATAAAGGTAATGCCAAAGAAATGTTTCTAAAAAGTAATATATAAAGTAATTTTCCACGAAAATAAATTTAAAAAAAGAAACATGAAAATTATTTATTCTTACATGTCTCGGTTTCTGAAGAAAACGAATATCTTACAATGTTAATTCGAAGATGTTATTTTAAGTAACTTTAAAATAGAAACTAATCACTGATTATGAGTTTTTTCAAACTTTCTAAAGTCCTTGAAACACCAAAATATTGTTGTTGTTTGTTTAATAAAGAAAGTATTTAAGTTAGTATTAACTGACACTTTCTTATGGAACCAAACATTTTTAATGCAGGTTAGTTACATTTTATGCAATCTTAAAACCTTTGTATGTTTAAGAATAAGTCGCTATAATAAAATAGTAAATATTAAAGTACAAATTTTTTTGGCATTCATGAACCCATACTGTATGTCAGTAAAGAACACGTCAGTAAAAGGGATTTGTGAAGAAGCAGAATTTTTGTCAATATTTGAATGTTTTGTTAAAAGAAGTCCAAATAAATATTAACGAAGTACGGCGCTAGTTAAAAGAAGTTCGAATAAGTGTTAGCGGAACAAGGCGCTAGTTAAAAGAAGTCCCAATAAATGTTAGCGGAATAAGGCACTAGTTAAAAGAAGTCCAAATAAATGTTTAGAAACAATTAATTAGTGAGAAAAAAAATATAAACAAAAAAACGAGTATAAAATGGTAAAGAAAATTATTCAAAAGGTATTCACGAACCTATATTGTATGTCAGTAAAGAACACGTCAGTAATAAAGGATTTGTGAAGAAAGAGAATTTTTGTCAAGACACGAGGTGCTAGGAGCTATTTAAAATAAGTCCAAATAAATGCTAGCGGAGCAAGGCGCAACTTAAAAGAAGTCCAAATAAATGTTAGCGAAACAATGCGCTAGTTAAAAGAAGTCCCAAAAAATGTTAGCGGAACAAGGCACTAGTTAAAAGAAGTCCAAATAAATGTTTAGAAACAATTTATCAGAGAGAAAAAAATATAAACAAAAAAAACGAGTATAAAATGGTAGAGAAAATAATTCAAAAGGAGAAAAATCACTTTTAGTACGAACAACATTATGAACAAGAACGTACGAACAACATTCATAAGCGGGCAGGTCGGTTATGTTTTTCAAACCCAGATGCTACAAGATCTTCCGGTATGTACAGGGAAGAAAATGTGGCTTTCCTATACATTGTTTTATGAATTCTTGTAATTTTACATGAAAAAAAAATAAATATAAAATTCGTGGAACCCGTTTATAGAAAATTTCTAGTATTCATCAATAATGAATTTGAATGGGAATTTGGAGAAATTAGTGAGCTACCGCAAAGTTGGCATAATTAATAACGACTTATTTTTGGCGCGAAATTTAACATTATTCGCCAAGTATCACGCTGGCGGACACTGTTAGGTACATACGTGTAAACGCACATGCGTGTGTCCGAATCATTTATGAATATCAACAATTTTTTTTTAATGTTACGGTGCTTTATGGTATGGCTGTGTAATTTTAAACGCATGAGAATTGCAACAATATTTACAACAACGAAACTAATTTTGCAAAAAGCACGTTCGCAAAAACATAAACCAGCACTGAACACATTTACGAAAGAATCCTTTATTTTTATCGTGATATCTTGTTTTAAAATGTTTGCCACCCCACAATTTCAAATTGGCATATCTTAGTCATATTTTAGAATACAGTCAAAACAAAAAATGCTTTGGAATCCTTGTATCAAAAACGAAAACTTAAGAAACAAGAAGTTTAGGTTTCTAAGAGTTTTGTAATTTTTTTGAGTTTAAAATCTTTAAGGGGCTGTCATTTTGCATACAAATGTCGAACTAAGCTGGATAACGACATCGGTGTAGACTTTTGGTAATCTTTCTACATATGCTTAGTCACATAAAACTGGGTTGTGAGGATCATTTTATAACAAAATGTGAAACGAAAACGGAATTAAAAATGAAACGAAATGCTAGCTTGTAATACTAAAATGCGCTTTGAAACAGCTACTTTCAAAAGAATTATTTTAAAAGTAAGGTATTGGGTCACATGCGACTATGGATCATCGGAAAAACATACAAGAACTGCTGCTTTAAAGAGAAAAAATATATATATGTGTATATCTTATGCTCACGGAAAATGAATGATAAGATTACAGCATAAATTCCAAGAGACAGAAGGCAGGGATGCGTTCACGTTAAACAAGTATATCGTGGCCGAAATGGGACATTTATGGCAGTAAGTTTACGTTCTGTATCTGGTGGAACCAAACGTACTTATGAAGAAATAAAAACTCTTTTTTCTCTATATAATGCTAAGAGACCACGTCTACCAGTTTCGAGAAAAGTTATTCACTTTCATAATCAGGTGGGATTAAAACAGGGTAGTTATCTAAAAGGATAAAACTGCTCTGCAAACAAGTGTTCGATTTTTTTATGTATATTACAACAGAAAGGATAGGGGTAAACACTCCAAGTAATTAAAGAAATTTTCAATAATGAAAGGAAAGGATCATCGGAGAAAAATACGTGCAAAAGGCAGACCTAACACCAACACATATGTTGAGAGGTGACTCCCAACATATGTGTAATAACATCTATATGTATTAAGAAACATTAAACGTCTAGAATGCTGACCCAGATAGAAGTATCGGAAGATTTTTGATATGGGATATCAATTTACATATAGAAATTTGACTCCATTATCTTCACATGTTTCAATAGGTCAGCCTTCTATATAATTTTCTGTTTTTTATTTCCCACGACCTATGTGTGGATAATAGATCTTCCTCACACACACAATACTTTTCCATGATCCCTTTCCATTGTTGACATATTTTTCTATTGCTTGAGGTGCTGAAGTGTTTTTTTTTCCTTGTCTGGATAACCGCTCGCTGGTAATCTCCCCTAATGTTGAAAGTAGATAAATGCCCTCTAAAACATAGCCGTGGTCTGTTAGCATTATATGAAGAAAAAAAGAAGATTTATTTCATCCTTTGTTCCAACTCGAGAGTTCTGAATCATTAGTCAACTTTCCGTAGTGTACTATGATCATATTCAATCATGTCAAACAATCAATGGTGAATGTTAAAACGATAAGTAATCCACAAGATTTTTTTGCAACTGGACGAAAAATTACAAACAGTATGATTACTTTGCCAATTTGAAAAATTGTGTTAAATTTAATCTAGAATAAATAATCCTTTTTAAAGAAGTCTTGATTGACAAAAGTCATCAATCAAATAAATCAGATATCCAGAAAAGAGTTGTTTTCTAACATTCAGTGTTCACCCAAAAGTCAATTAAACTCTAGAAACACATCGCTGGGATGTGTCGCACCCAAGCTGTATTCACCAGTTGTTGAGCTTTCAGATCATAATTTGCATCACCCATACAAAGCGCCTTTTTGTAGTAACGGTTCAGTTTTTATGCAAACCTAAACCAAAAAATTAGGTAATCCCTTCAATAAGATAATCCCTTCAAAACAACTACATTTCTTGCATTCCAAAATTCGATTTTTTTTTCGAAAGAATGGTAGAAAGTTGCAACTTTCATGCAACTGGCATTAAATACCTTAAAAATATTTTTAATAATTTTTATAAATACAACATTTGTCTATCCTTTACTCGATAAAGGACTGAGTCATAGTTGTACACCGAATATTATATACTTCATTTTTCTATTTTTTAAAAATTTAAATACTATAAACTGTGACACTATTCAGAATCGATACAGAAATTATATTTTTTTTATCAGATGTCATGCAAAATGTGTTTATCGAAAGAATAATGCAAAATTGAATATAATAAAAATCTCAATCTAGTTTAAGAAAAAAGTAATCACTTAAATACAAAAATAATGTTTATTAAAATATATATAGTATGCGTGTTCCTAGATGGGTTTTATTGTCCAGTTTATTTAAAGATATTTAAAATTTTTAAGATATTAGTATAAATTTAAATGAATGAGAATGAATGGTGCATTAATTTTAAAACAATTGACGAAAATAATTAAATTACTACTTTTAAAGAATATTTTCCAAAGAATTATGAACGTTTACCTAATCATTTATGCAATTGTATTTCGAAAAGGCTTTAAAAAATAAATGGTATGTTAAAAATATCTATCATTAGATTTATAATTTAATATAAACCTTACGTACATCTTGAATGCTCTTTTAAATAAAGTTTTACATGGAGATGTGCTCTTACATTTATGTAATTTATTGCAAGACTAAAAAATATAAGTATTCTGCAAAAGGCAGATATGTTGAAAAACCTTTGAAAGTAATATTTAATTGTCTGTATTTCATCAAGAATTGATATTAATATTTTGTATGAATCATGTGCTGCATCACATTTTCTGATCTATATGACTACCGTTATAGAATAATTTTTAAAATGAAAACTAAGTAAAAGGATAGAGTATCTGATTTTAGCCTAAATGTATTGTAAGAAATATATTTGAATTTGACTTAATTAATATTTTGATATCAACATACTATAGTCGAAAATATTTTTAAAATAAGAAGGATATAATACGTTCATATCCTATATAATACGTTTTGAATTTAAAATGGAAATTCAACAAGAAAGATAATAAAAGTTTATTTAAAATATTTCAGCTGAAATACGTTTATTCAAGGTGTCGTACTCTAGAGCATATTTTCATCTATTTAATACTTTTTCTAAAGAAATTCGAATTAAATTTGGTATTTTCATAATATGTATATATATATATATTCATCAAAAGGTTTTAATATAAAATCCATTTATTTCGAAATCATATTTGAATAGCTTTATTTTTAAATCCTTTAAGATATGCTGTTTAAAGCTATCGAATTTTATGTGTCTTTATCATGCAATAGATCAAATAATAAATTATAAATACGACATATACGTATTTGTATTCTTTTGTTAGAAATTAAATCCTATAATATTATGCTTTAAAATGTCTCTAAAGTTAGTTTTTTTTTCAGAAATATATGTAATGCCGTCATAAAGAAAGGATAAATAAAATCAATGTTAGAAAATTATTTGACTACAAAACTCATTTCTTATTAATTTCCGTGCAAGGAGCTATTGGGAAAATATTCTGAAACTATTCTTATGGAAAAAATATTTTAATATTGTATGAGAGTAATTCACAAGAAAGTGAGAATTTCATCTTCGAAGGATCTTGTAGGCGATTTGTTTTTAATTACAAGAGGAACAAAGGGGTGACTTACACTATCAGTATTAAGCAGTTATACATATAAGGTTAATTAATTGATTATTAAAATTGAAATATAATTTTAAAAATATTTTTTAAATAGAAATATCATTCTTTCACTGTGTCCACATTCACACACGTACGAAAAAATGTGGTTTCTCAGCCATTATGGCATGTATGTTTATCATATTTTTTTAAATAAAATTTATAAAAAATACTTTATATATATTTAGGCACTTAATAATATTTTTTTTATGTAATGAAGTGAAATAAGACACTTTTTATTGTTTTCTCTAGTACTTGACTTCATTCAGTCACATTCCTATAAATCTGCCCTTATTTATTCAGTAAATGACATAACATGCATTACATAGGTATAGGATAGTCGTAACTTAAAAAAAAACAAACAAACAAAAAAAAACATGTTGTATTTTTTGCTTAACAGAATTCTGCAATAGCTAGCAAAAGTCTTTCAATTATTAAATGAAAGTAAGTGTTTTTTATTACCCATTATTCCCTCATCTATTATATTTTTGATATAAGCAAATAAAACTTCTTTTTCTGTTAATATATAATTGTAAATTTTATTAATTTAAATTTTAACAAATGAAATACCTAAGCCTAATCATTTTTGTGATTAAGTGATTTCAGATATATTTCAAAATTCCGCATAATATTAATATAGGTATGGATCTGAATCCCCTTATATTTGTACTATACAATAAAATAAGATAATCTAATGCAATAAAATTCATATTATAAAACTATATTTCTTATTAGAGAAAGTAATGTTAATCTATTTTGGTGATATTTTATTTGGGCTCAATTAAAAAAAAAACATAAACAACCACTTTTTAGAGAATGAACCCATAAATTCTGACACTTTATATTCAAGTATAATTTCGATGAAATTCAATTTTCAACAATCCTATTTCTTTATGCTTAGAATAAAATAAAATATTTCGGTTTTACGTCTAAAAATGATTTCCTCTGAAATGTTATATAATGACTTCATAACAAAATTTTACTCTTTCTATTTTTTTTTAATTTCTCAAATGAAACTTTAAAAATTGATCTATTGGGATAATTTCTGTTTGAATTAAAACAAGAAATCATTTTTATAAAGCTTTTAGAAGTGCATATTTTTTCAATAATTTCAAAAGATTTACTTGTAATTTAAATTATTCCACAACATTTAAAATTTTTTTAAACTCCTAATACCACACGTTTTATGTATACTATATAAGAAACTAAATACTTTATTAAGATTTGTTTAGTTAATGACTATCTGAAAATGTTTATAAACAATTAAAAGATATTTATTTTTAATGTATAATTATTAATATGCAAAATTAGTTATAAGTTTAAATGGTTCAGTTTTTGCCACCACATGTTTGTATTCAAATAAGTAATAAGTACCGTTTAGATAACTGTATTCTTGAATATTTATGAACGCTTTATTAAACATTTATATAATATTATTTTAATTATAATAAGACTTTTAACCCTGGCGGTATATAGGAAACGACTTAAAACACTCACGGTTTATATGACTAATTTAATCTCAATCTCATATGCTGCTTCAATACAATAATACTTTAATTTAAACAGAAACCTCAAATGTGTTCATTTACATTTCCGTAATATATTGCAGAAATTCAAAATTTGAATATTCTACAAAAGGAAAAATATTCTGAGATACTTTTGAAAATCTCCTTTGCTTGTCTGTAATTCATCCAAAATTTATATTAATAAGTTTTTTTGTGTTTCATGTTCTGCGTCACATTCCGAAATCAATAGAACTATCTCTATGGAATTATCTTTAAACGAAATAACAAATATAGAATTAATTATGTGAGAATTTAAAACACATTCATTATGAAAGTATACTTCCATTTGTAGTAACTAATATTTTTAAACCAACATGATAAACTTTACCATATTTTTAAAAAAAATCTTAATAAAAGAAATTTTTTTAATTTAAAATCAAAATACAATTGAAAAGCTGCTTATGTAAGATCTTCCAACTAAAATAAGTTTATTCCGTACATTATACTCTAGTGCATTCTTTCGGCAATTTAATTATTTTTTCTAAAAATCATTTCTACAGAAATTTGAATTAACCTTGGCATTTTCATAAAAATATATGCATATATATTCTTCCAAAGGCTTTTAATATTAAATCCAATTTTTTCAGGAAAATGTTAAATAACTTTATTTTGAATAGCATAATCTTTAAAAATCATATTTAAAAAAGATTCTTTAAAGATGATGAATTTAATGTGTCTTTATCATTGAAGTGTTCTTTAAATTGAAAGGTATAATTACGATACATACGTATTTGTATTTATATGTTTGAAGTTAAATCCGAAAATTCATACATTACAATGCTGTGAAATGCGTCAAAAATTAGATTTTTCTTCAAACGTTTATTTTATGTTGTCATACAAAAAAAAAATATACTCAATGACAGAAGATTATTAAAGCATGAAAACTCAATTTTGGCTGTTTTTCATATAAGTTCCTCATGCAATAATTCTGGAAATCTTATCTTAATAAATTTCTCTCGATAATAATATATTAATACACTGGCAACATTTTAATTCCAATTATAATTTCAATGCATTTCCATTTTCAAACGTTCTATTAACATTCCGTTTAAGTAAAATATTTTTTTTTCTAATTGTAAAAGGAATTTCTCTAAAGAGTCATATACAAATCCATAAGCAAATTTTACGTCAGGTATTTCCATTATTTTTCTGAAATATCTTGTGGAATTGGTCTACTTAATTTTGAACTTAATGTTACATTCGGTGGACAAGGAAAAGGTGTATTACAATTATTCATACATTTCAATGTGAAAAGTGATATACATCAAATTTCATGGCTTTGAAGGCGAATTTTAAGATAAAATTAAAAGGTTATATTCAAATTAAGTTATTTAAGCATCATTTCAAAAGAGCTGAGTGTATAACTCAGAATTGAATGTATAAATCGGATAGTATTATTAACAATAAAATTATCAGAAATGTATTTTAGCAATGCATTTTCTTTCAAAAATGCAAAAACAATTCGCTTTAATTTAAAACATTTGACATTTTTTCGACTTTTTGTAATGTTATTTTATGCACTTACCGATAAGAAATAAAATACTAGTTTATGATTTATTTACATAATACATATCAGCGAAATATATGCACTTCAACCTAATTTGTATATTTAAATTTAAATGGTTTAGTATGAGCTACCGCTTATTCATATTTAAAAAAATTGCAAATGCAAATTAGATAATTATATTCCATAACATTTTAGGAATTCCTGATGAATTTACGCAATTTTATTTTAAGTCTCATAAGAGTTTAAAAATAGTAAAGGACTGCAAATTTAAATTTCGATTTTAATTTAAACCTCACATCCAACATGAATACAATGAACACGAATTGAAAGAAATATAGCCTCAAATGAAGAAAATATTTCACATTTTCGTATTGTATTGCAGAAATACAAAATATAAATATCATTCTACAAAAGAGCGAAAATTTTGAGATTCTTTTGAAAATCTACTGTACTGGTGGTAAACCAGAAAAATATATTATTTTTTTTTCTCTTGATTCATATGCGTTGCTTTACAATGGAACTATCGTTATGGATTTAACTTTAAAAAGAAAACTAAAGTTTGAATTGAAACTAAATCTCTTTTGTGAAATATATTTAAATTTGGATACGTTGCTGTTTTCAAACCAACATGATAGATGTTATCATATCCATTAAAATTTAATAAAAAATAATATTTTTTTAATAAATTGGGGGATAAAATTTTTAAATCCAGTTAAAATTCTTGTTATATAAAATCTTTCAGCTGAAATAAATTTATTTAGCGTATTATACATTTGTGAACACCTGCAGGACTTTAATACCTTTTTAAAAAAATAATTTCTAAAAAACTTGAATTGACTTTGTTGTTGCCATACAAATATATCGAGATATGTTTAATTCTTAAAAAAAATTAATTTCAAACTCGGTTCTTTCGCAATGATGCTTAAATAAATTTATTTAAATATAACCTTTGTAATTTTATCTTAAAATTCGCCTTCAAAGATATGAAATTTTTGTATCCTTCAGCATTCAATAAAAGTATAATTCTGATTTCTACGTAATTTTTAAGTTTGATATTATATCTGAAATTTCTTATCATACAACTCTTTGAAATCTCTCAAAAATTAGTTTGTTTCTTCAGAAATTAATTTAATACCGTAATATAGAATCAATGATAATACAAAATGATAGTAGAATATCAAAATATCAATTTATATCAAATTTTGTGCAAGCATCTAGTGAAACTTTTTTTCCAAATCTTATATTATGGAAATTTATTTTAATGTTATATAAATACTTATATATATATTTTGTCAATTAAATTTCTGAAGATTTTAAATTTGCAACAACTATACTTTTTACTTTTAAGAAAAATAATGTTTTTTTTTTTGTTTTTTTTTAAATTGGTCCGAAATAAGATTTCTTTAAATATATATATATAATTGTATATTACTATTTGTATTTCCAATATATTTTAAAAGAAATTATTATACTTAATAAATTTCTATGCTTAATAGATTTGTAGTTTTAACAGTAGCACTCCACGTCCTGTAAAATTAAAATGGTTGATTAATTTTATTCATTTCTTTTTCGAAATCAAAGGGTTTTCTTAAAGCAAAAATGCCCGACAATTTATCTTAGCAGAACATCGGTTTTTAATCTTTTGAAAATGGTTTTTAAATCAAAATACTCGACAACATTTCTCATTCTTTCAAATTTCTAACAATAATTGTTATAAATTTTCAACCCGTCCCCAATTTTCAACCCCGATGAAACCCGTCAAAACTTGACGGAAAAAATTACTATAACAATATCAGTAAAATAAGCTTATTTATTACATAAGAAGGGGTGCGAATGAAACAGTCTTTCAAATATTTTATTTAAAAGTTTTTTTTCCCTCAGCGAAATAGAGTACTGTTTCCGATGCAAACTCCAAACAAACAATCCGCAAACAACTGTGTAATGCAAATCAGTTTGACATTACCACCATATGCCCTATGGCAAGAAAGAAAAATGTATGGACCTATGAAGTATCATACAAATAGTATATCCCTACTTTCATCTCATAGTCAGTAAAAAAATAGAACATAGTAATTAAAGCACACATACCCCCCGCCCTGTGATAATGCAACCGAATGAGCTCCTATGCGCATGTGCATTGAATCTGCCCAAAGGCAATATCGAAATTCGACGTTGAAAAAAGTTTCAAAATGTTTAAAAGAAAAGTTGACATATCCATATTTTCTAAAACGTATCCATTGTTTTAAGCTAATCATTTTTTATTTAAAATAAAGATTTTTTTTTTTTACAATAATAAATCAAACTGCAGATGAGGGAGATTTTTAATGTTTTCAAGTGTAATTTATTTGTATGGTTTCTTCGGTCCTTTTACATAGTCAGGATGATTATTCCTTTCCCATCATACAGTTAAATATCCAATGGATCTTTTAAAAAATAATAAAATACAGTTCCTAGCATATTATAATGCAAGATATACATCAACGAATTAAACATATCAATTTTATGTTAATAATAAATTAATTTTATTATTATTTTTTATTTTTGACTGATTTTAGTTTAGCGCCAAAATGCTCTATCTTATGGATAATCTGCTCTTATGATTTATCAGGCTTTATTATTATTATTATTTTATGAACTTTTCATGATGGTTAGGAAAATCTATCTTCAATTGTGGTCAGTTTCCCAGGGCTATTTTACATTATTAAAGCAAACTGGTGGTCATTGTTGAGATAGAATTGAAAAATATTTCATGCTTGAAAATTATTTAAAAAGATGTTAAATTAAGCGGCAGTTTTCAAATAAATATCAAACGAAAGCTAATTCTTCTTTCTAATGCATGAAGTAAGAATTAAAATTATAAAATGTAGTAAAACGTAGTATAAAATTTAAATTTGTAGTATTTATAAGTGATGTAAGCGCGATGAAAGGTAAAGCGATAGCGCCGTTTGTTGTCACAACCGTTATACATTTCTAAAAATTGTCACTGTGTATTGGCTGGCGTCCAAAAGTAGACAACCAATTTTTGACATCGAAAGCGAAATTCACAGTGAAAGAAATAGGACTTTTCCGCTAATAAGGAACTGTTAAAGGACTTATAACAAACCTAACAAAATAATTCCTATAAAATATTAGACTTACATTGTTTATTATAGCTAAAAATACAATCTTTTATTTTATTTATTTTTTGTTTTTTTGTTTTTTTTGTTTACACTATTTTTAATAATTTTAATTTTCCTGAAATCCTTTACTTTTTTGAATTTTTTCTTAAAGAATGAAATCTTCTAACTTATATTTTTAAAAAAAGTAGTTGGTAACATGTAATCAAGGTATGTAATCAAGATGAAGCAACCAATAAAGGCTCCAGTTCTAATCTTTAAAATTAAAAATTGAAAAATCAGTTAAAATTACGTCATTTTGACACAATCATATAAATTTTTCTTTTTAATTTTATCAATGTCAAAATGCATTTCAAGCTAAGCAGAACGTCCTTTTCACCGACGCAAACTTTTCACACTTACTTTGTATACCTTTCTTTTATGGTTAAACGCGATGTATGTTAAAATACATATATATATATTGTACTTAATTGTAATGAAAAAAGGGCATCAACAAAGTTATAATGCATAATGATAAAATAAACCCAATGTACAATATTCCCATGACATCACGATAAATATGAATTTTTATTCGCTTATAAAACACGGATTCGCGGATAAATATTTTTACCGAAATTTAACTTGCAAATAAAAAAATCCGGCCTAAAAGCCACGTTCTTTTAATATTTATTATATCTCTTTGATCCTCGCAACCACAGAGTTTCTCGTTACTCTGTGTCTCGCAACAATGGGCTTTATCCGATTGCTGACTTTATGACGTCATATGCAGAAATAAAAGTTTAATTTCAAATTACGGCTGATTAATTAAATTTTCGAACAAACGAATGTACGATAACAAATCTGTGTCCAAATATCTTTCATTTAAAAAGAAAATGATGTAATTTTATGTAGTAGTTTGTTCTCACGGATTGTCGGAAGAAAACATGTTAAGAGTATTAAAAAATTTGATTCCTGATTTCTAACTTTCTTTCTCAAATGTATATATATGCGAATGTTTGATATCTGTAATTTTCAACATGAGTGTTTTCTACATTTAAATAATTCAAATATGATATCATATGAAAGCTATTATTGTATGCACTAATAAGATATTTTGTTTCGTAAAAATATAATTTTGCCGAATATTCGCTTACTTTTAGTGTGTTATGTTTATCTGGTTGGCTCACACGCCGTGAGATTCTTCTTTGAATACTACCGCTACAATTTGTTTTTAAAGGAAACTTATAATCATTAAGAAAACTGTTCATCATTGTCAACTGTAACAAGATTGTATAGCTTGAAATTATTTTGCCACAGAATAAAATTATTGTTTAATTGAAAAACAATTATGTGTTTCTTCTTTTATATGATTTTTTATTATTATTTACACTCTTTATTTCACTTGTATTTTGTATATAAAGTTGGAATTTTACAATTGATTTTCTCTCACTTCCAGATATGCAAGAATTATAACAATTATGTTCATAAGTGTTTTTCGGACAATACAACATGTGTGAATCCTATTATTTATGACAATATAACTTTTTATTAGCTTTAGAATGTAATTCTAAACTAATAAATTAATTTCAAGGAATTTTTTCGTTAGTTGTTCACACTTAATAGTTTACAAAATATTCTTCATGGCTACAATTGTATATGACTTGCTACAACAATGGAGTTAATTATGCACTAAACCACGTTCACCAAAATAGATCAACTGGCTATAAAACGATATAAACGAACTATTTTGCACAGAACTCAAAAAATTAGCTGCAGAAAAATCTGAAAAAAATTGCAGTTTGAAAACTGTAGTTATTTGGCCTATGTGATCTTCCGAAAATCCACACAACACTGTCTCGTTGATCGTGCAACACAAGTTCGGTATTAAAAATCAGGGCAGGTATTCTCAGATATAATCTATTGGGACCATATATTCTGTCCGAACGACTCAACGTTGTAAAATACCTGTTTTCCAAAAGCACGTACTCTCGAAATTGATGCAGGGAAATTTTGTTCATACATAGTGGTGCAGCAGCACATTTTGCGATTGCAGTGCGTAACCATCTCGATGCTACATATCCTGGAAGGTAGATTGGACGTTGTTCGATCGGACCTGTTTGACGATAGGACCTGTTGCTTGGCCCCCACACACCCCGGAACTCAGTCTCTTAATTTTATTCTTTTGTGACCACCTGAAATCGGTTGTTTATCAGACGTCTGCGTATAGACTGAATGATCTAACAGCACGAATCGTCGTCGGGTTAGCAGAAATTACCAGCACGCCGGGTATGTTTGAACGTGTCCGACAGTCTTTCGTCTGTCGGTGGCGGTTGTGCAATGACCTTCGCAGCCGCAACTTCAAATAATTCCTATAAAACTGTCTCTTAGTCTCCTTTCCGATGTTAAACTGTATTGCATTGTAATCCTGCTTTACGTCAATTAAATGTTTTTCTACTTAATATTGGTCTTTTTTGCTCCACTCGTCGTTACACACTTCTTAACAATTTTTTCGATTTTCTGCCACTAAACGTTGTTTGCGACCCCATGTTCTATGGCAATTTTTCAACCGTCTGAATTTGTCGGTTGAATTCGGCAATACCCTATATATATATATAGCACATCATGTTCAAAATACATTCGGCAGACCCAGAATTTCGCCGAAGAATATATATATATATATATATATATATATATATATATTACAAAATTTAAAATGATTATTTCGCCAAGGTTTACATTATTCTATATAAATTTTCCTTTTAATAATATTCCACATATTAAACTGATTTATTAAATTAAAACCTGCTCTTAAACTAATCTATCAATCACCATATGTAAAGGTATATGCTCTTAATCCACCAAATAATATTTATTCCAAATTGCTTAAATCTAAAAATGGTGCTAACTAATTATATATATATATATAAAGTAACTTGCAAAGCAAAAAAAAAATAAATTTATTTCTATATTGTTAAGCCCGAGAAGGGACAGATATTAAAATTATTTTATTTAGTCAATGCTACAATAATGTTGCATTTTTATATTAAATCTTGTTCAGTCTATTTAATCTTAAAAAATTAAATTTAAATTTGAAACATGAGATTAAAACAACTTTAAAACATTCCATTTAGTTGAAATGAAATCTAAATAAATCTTCAACTTTTTAAATTATTTGAACTTCTCATCTTTCTTGTCTCTTAGAATTTGCTACAATACAGATTTTGCATAAAGCATGTAAAACTGAAAAAAAAAGTTGAAGATTTATTTTGATTTCATTTCAACTAAATGAAAAGTTTTAAAGTTGTTTTAATCTCATGTTTCAAATTTAAATTTAATTTTTTAAGATTAAATAGACTGAACAAGATTTAATATAAAAATGCAACATTATTGTAGCATTGACTAAATAAAATAATTTTAATATCTGTCCCTTCTCGGACTTAACAATATGGATATAAATTTTTTTTTTTAGCACTTTCCAACCTAGTTGAAAAGTGCTTATGACTTCGGTTTGTCTGGCCGTCTGCCGTCTGGCCGTCTGGCCGTCTGGCCGTCTGCCGTCTGTCCGTGCTCTAACTCCCGTAAATATGCTCGGATTGCTCTGCAATTTTTATATGTTATTGTCGTTATCTATAGCATGTTCCCTATTTCAAAGGAAGTGTGTAGCACTTATAGTTTTTTTACAGGGACACTCAAAAGAATTCCGTTACATTGCGGTCTATGGGGAAAAATCATTTGCGGTTTATTTAAATAATGTTTCACTATTTTAAACGCATTGTAATTTATATAGATCACTAAGGCGCATTAGAAGAAGCTTAATATGGAACAGGGTGTGCATAGCACTTATAGTTACTTTACAGGGACAGTAAAAATAATTCCGTTACATTACGTCTATGGAGAAAAATCGTCTGCGGTTTATTTAAATAATGTTTCACTATTTTAAACGCATTGAAATTTATATAAATCACTAAGGTGCATTACAAGAGACTTACTACGGAATATTGTGTGTATAGCAGTCATCGTTCATTTACAGGGACACGCAAAAGAATTATCTACTGTCTGTTAACAATAATTCCTGGAAGTGCGTTTTAAGTTATTGAACGAGATTTTAATTTTAACTTGCTTTTTGTCTATTACGTGGTGTGTATAAATTCTGTAGATCCTATACAGGGCAGCACAAAAGTTCGCGAACACATTTCTGTTTATTGACAAACTCCAGAAGGAGAATTTAAAACTGTGCTACGCGTTTCCTAGCTGAACTAAAATTATCATCCTATGTAGTATATATACAAATCTATAGATCCTATACAGGGCTGAATAAAAGTATTCGGATATTTTTCCGAATATTGTATATGTTGGAAATTCCTGAAATTATGTTTTTAAATATGTTATGCGTTTTCTAAATTGTTTACTTAGATGTTAGCTTTTAGCTTATTAAACGGTATGATTTGTAAAATTATTTTGGAAGCGTTGGAAAGTGCTATATAATCTATGCTTGACGCATGATTTTTCGTTCTTGCTTAATTTGCTTTGCAAGTTACTTTTTTTCTAATATCTCAAGTTTTTTAATAACAAATTAATATGAAGATTCACACGAGGCAAGTATGTAAATACTGCACAGATCAAAATCAGAATTGGTAATATGAAATATACAGTTCAAACATTGATTAATCTGTAAACAATTAAAATATTAGAAGTAATTTTTAACAAAAATTATAACCGACTTCAACGGATTATTTCTCATCTTCATAATAATAATAATAAACGAATCATGTGCATTTTTGCAAATAATTTTATTCCATTGTGCAAAATACGTTTGCAACCACTTTGGAAAGAGACATCTTATGTTGTTTTATCACATAATAAGAAGTATAAAAATAATAACTAGTATATATGAGCAGAATGTTCATGAATACAATTGTAAACAGTGAATGTGTCAAGTGTTTTTGTTATATAATACAAATAATAAGAGAACTAGCTGGCTTTGCCCGCTAGCGGGCCCCAAATTTACATCGGTGCATCGAATCTTGTGAAACCTCGAATAAGATAAACCTCTAACCGAACGAACCTCCGACCCAGGCCTTCGGCACCATATACCGGTCGTGCTACGCACGCACCGGATAATCCCTTAATTTGCACATTGAATAGTTTAAACCTCTAACCGAACGAACCTCCGCCCGGGTTTCCGCTGCCTTTGGCACTGTATACCGCTACGCACGCACCAGATGATCCCTTAATTTGCACATCGAATAGACATCTAACTGAACGAACCCCCGGATCGGGTCCCCGCTGCCTGCAGCACGGTATAGCAGTCGTGCTGCTCACGCCCTGCATAATATGATTAAGCGGTCTCAGACCTTTCCAACGATATATCACATGAGGGGTATCGTCAAAATTTATAAACGTGGCCCCCTTTCGGTGGGGGGCAATTGTGGGGATGGACATCGCAGATGCATAATATGATTTAGTGGTCACAGACCTTTCCAAGGATGTATCACATGAGGGATGTGTGCAAAATTTAGAAAAGTACCCCCTTGGGGCGGCAAAGTGGGGGGATGGATACCAGAGATGCATAATATGATTAAGCGATCTGAGAGCTTTCCAACGATATATCACATGAATGATGTGGGCAAAATTTAGAAAAGTACCCCCTTGGGGGCAAAGTGGGGGATGGATACCAGAGATGCATAATATGATTAAGCGGTCTGAGACCTTTCCAACTATATATCACATGAGGAGTATCGGCAAAATTTAGAAAAGTGCCCCCCCCCGTGTGGGCAAAACGTGTGGGCAAAACCCTCCCCATAATTTCTGACGCGGCCTCATTTTTAAAAAATTATGTTATGTGTTATAAAATATCGTAAAATTTCAAACAGATCGTTTTATTGTATTTCCTAATTGTGTTCGCGCCTTCCCCAACTCTCCCGAAAGTTAAAAACGCGCCCCCCTCTCTACATAATTTTTGACGCGGCCTACTTCTTAAAATCATAATATCTCTCCCGCACTGTAATAGAACGCTTTAATTTATTTACCCATAATGCAGCTTAAACAGATTGCATGAATAGTCAAAGCGCTAGTCGAAGTAGCCTGACAGGTCTCTAAAGAAAGTAACAACACCAAAATTTAGAGTTTTTTGATTGAAGGATTTATTTTTTTACAGAATTAGGTGTTTTGAAAAAAATTTTTGGAAGCGCGTGCAAAAAGTGGGAAAAACTCTTGTAAATTAACTTGTTCAACGGGATTTGCTGTGTTAGAATAGCATGGAGAAGTCGCGCTGGAAATAAATAAGCCTTGCACTACCGCCCAAGACTCAATATTCCTTAAATAAAACCCTTTTATTATTTAAATCCCTATTATAATTCACTATTATTTCCCGTGTATATCAAAACTTACATTATTCTTTCTTAATTGCTAAAATGTCATAACTCCTAAATTACCCCGTTCTAAAAAACTTCATTATTTAAAATCATTCTTTTATTAAATTATCAAAATGTCTCTTATAATATTTCAATGCTTTAATGTTCTAACTTTTATTCCGCATCAATAAGTTCATTTTTTTATTTTCTGTTTTTCTCCAGCGAAAGCTAAAATTATCGTCTGAAATCTATTTTTAGCCGGTACTCTCGAGATCAGAGCGCATTCTTTGTTTACATGACTTGCATCTGAGTTCGATACTATTAGATTGTTCTAGAAGGGCTTTTTGCGCTACGGAAGTAAATTTACTTCAATATTATTTCACCGGAAGTGTTAATAAGTCCTTCTTAAAGCGATTGTGATTGGAGAAGGGGAGTCAGATGACTTGGTTGTCATTTTGAGCGAGAGTATCTTAAATAGGCACGCGCAGCAAAAATCAGAAAGGCATTGAACGAGACAGAGTTGTTTTTCGGAAATTGGAGCGTTCGAAGCTTTTTTGAGATGCCCAGTTTCCACGATAACTGTCATGTTCGAACACAGTGATATTTATACCGTACCTAATAAGATCTTTGGTACAGGTAACAACATATTTTCTTCGATAATATCATCATAGTAATTCTAAGACCTCATAATATAAAGAATTAAACTTCGACTGCCACATAGAGATGATTAAAAAATCATTAGGTAAAAATTTATATTCAAAAGAAATGCATTCAGTGTGTTATTTTTTCGTTGTTATACTGTAGCATTTACGTACATTTTTTCTAATAGAAATTTCTAAAGACATTTGATAATCCTTTGCTATTGCAATTTTAAAATATCATAAATTTATATTTCTCTAAAAATGTTATAATAAAATCCATTCTTTGTAAATGCTTCCTAATCAGTTTTATTGTAGTATAATATTTTAAACTTTTTCTAGAATTCTCATTTAATGCTATCATAATTAATGTTTCTTTACTATTGAATAGTTTCGTAAATTACAAATGTGATTCATACTTAATTGTATTTTTATGTTGAAAACCATATTCATGCAATACATTTCTTTAAAATATCTCAAAGATAATTTTTAAAGAAATATATTTTATATTGTTACATAGAAAAGGTAAACATATCCTGCGAAAAAAAGATTACTAGAATATTAAACTTCAATTATATATTCCACTAAGTAAGACATTAGTAAGAAATATTTTATTACTCTTATCTTTTAGAAATGTATTTTAATTTTATACAAGTAAGTTGGTGGCATTTAATTTTAATGCGTATACATTTTGAAATAACAAAACAAAAGATTATTCAAATTTATCCTTGTATACACAACACATAAATTTTCCGAAAGGAAATATGCATATTAATTAAAGTTTAAAAAATCAGCATAAATGTTTACACGTTTAGATTATTTCAGAATATCTATATTTTTAAACTATAATTTATATTTTCATATTTTATAAACGAAAATATTTATTTTCATCTGAATCTTACTAATCTAAAGTACGAAACTGAATAAAACTGTCATCATATTTATTCTTTATAAAGCAAAAATAGCTAAAGGAATGTTTTTGAGCAATTAATGTTGCAGCATGTCATAATCAGATTTTTAATTGCATATGAACGCAATTGTATTAATAAGAAATTCGTTTTATGATTTCAAGTAAGAGTACCGCGAATTTAATGTGTTATATACATTTAAAGAGATGTGCTATGCATTTATAAATATTACAAAGATTTTAATGGTGGGTATAAAATCAAATAGGTAGTAAATATTAAAAAAAAAGAGATTGGAACGCATGTGTTTATTTAAAAATATGTACAAGGATATTACAAAATAGTACAAACAACTGATATGCTTACAATAAGGAATTTTCGGCAACCGTGTTTACATGTATTAGTAAGCTTAGGAACATTCCTGCTTGTCACACGTACTCCATACCAATAACAGCAAAAGCTATGGCAGCATTTTTAAGTAAGACCAATAGTGATTGAGAGTTTAGTACGTGCACTGTGAAATAAATTTACTCATGCAACGTATTCGCCATTTAAATACCCATTTCAAAGTGTAAGACATTCACATGCATACAAAGAATATCTAAACGATTTTGTAAAAAGGAAATGACAAACAGTTAATTTTCGAGAGTTTACGATTTTATGCATACATGTTCATTTGTCGTAATTTCCAATTCATAGATAACGAGTAAAATGAGATTACTACGAAACTACATTCAACAAAAGAAGAGCAATCAAACTATTGCTCTAAACAGTACAATTTTCAAAAAGTTTAAAATGATTAAACACCTTTTTTATGTTATCACCTGTTTGTAAACTGTAATATGTGTTAGAATGTTAAGTAAACACGAAATATAAAAGCTTATCTAACATTTTTTTAGATTATTTATTTAAATATAAAGATAAATTTGAAGAAAATTCGTTAATTTACATACGAAACATCGTGTACTTTTTTGACATATGATCGTAATTGGCTCCGAGGGATAAATAAGACAAAAAAAATTGCTATGTTTTTAAATGAACTTTAATGTTACATGTATTGTAACTTCACTGCATTCATTACGAATTTAATCAATGAAAATTGCAATAAAAGTATGAACATTGGTGTTTTTGCTTGCTGAGACAGAATATAGTATAAAATATCTCACGTAAATATAAGTTTAAATGATAAAGCATAGTAGAGTAAAATCATATACTCATGTCATACCAATATCTCAGTATTGACACAATTTCAACAGCCCGAAACAGTTAATGGATGAAATAATTAGCTTTATGCAAGAAACAAAAGTGACCATTACTGTGTCTCCATAACGGTATTTGTGCAGTTTTTTAGTTTAAGTTATATTTTATAATTTTTTTAGTTGTTATGTTTGCTTATAAAATATCTTAATTTAAATCTTAATTATTAACCTTATTTTTTTCCTTTCTTATTTACAATTGCTCCATAGATGAATGCTGTCGTTTTTGTAATATTTCTGTTGAATGTGAATGTCTCTGACCGTACTCTTTGAATGTATGGAAACATCATTTACTGTTTTGATTAATATGATCTCCATTCACATTACCTAAAGACGAGTTATATTTTTTAAATTATTTTTTAGTCAAAATGCTTAAAGAAACAGAACTTTAAATCAATACGTCAAATCAAAATACAAAATGTTTTTAATGATAAATCATTTACACATGTTTACTAAACGTTTTCTAAATAGAGTATTTTCAGTCCCTGCGTACTAATGTTAATTACTACTGTTTTCAAGCAGCAATTTTTGTAGTATTTATTTGTATTGCTAATGTTAAAGAAATGTAAGAAATCTACCACATAGATTTTTGTTTGAAAAAAGTGGTATCCGGAGAAACATATAGGACGCTGTAACCCTTGAAAGTTTTGCTGTATCTAAAACTTATACAGATTCTAAAGATGCAGAAATACGTAACAAATGCCGAAAACATTATGTAACACGTGCAATCTAAAAGAATATCCTTAGTCGTATGATTAGTAATTCAAGACAGAAAATCTGTAATTAATTATATTAACACCAACAAAGAAGCTTAGAAAATTATTAGAGAAATATTTTATAACATTTTCTAAATATGCTTTATTAAATAATTTAAAACTTAAAGAATTAAAAACAAAATCGTACATTGCGATATAAGTGTTTTTATTAGTCATTTTTTGTGTTTGTGTGTTTTTGAGCATGTGCGTTTAAAATCATTGCATATCTTCATTAAAACATTATCACGAACATCTGAATACAAAATATTTTTTTTTTTTTGTTTTATTTATATTATTTTTATATTTTTTAAAGTTTACATTCACAAAAATTTTCGTTTATAGAAATGTAAAAAAGATTTTTTACAGTGATATTAACCAATCAAATACTTTTGTCTCGAAAAGATGGCTAAAGCTTTCTACTTTTATATATAGGGTGATTATAAAAAAACTATCCCGATATATGAGCCCCTAACTATCATACCGTTCACAGAAACTGGATGAAACTTTGGTTTACAGTATTTTGAGGTATGCGCTCAGCAACCATATGAAAGACAACCGTTAAATTCTAACAGTTACGGTTACAGTGACAAAATTTCGAAAATTTCAAATGGCAACACCTACTTTTTTTTATTGGAATGTGATCTTCATAGTGAAAAACCATAAAAAGCATTGGAACGGTGCCTGTAGCACAAAAATCGCTGGCGGTAGACAGACTAAGAATAATAGTAAACAACAACCAATAAGGACAGAGAAGCAACAGAAAACAAAATATTTTATTGTGTTTCATACATTTTCCATTTTACACACGACGGCACTTTACATGCGGCAGATGCTGGATAGCACTGAACAATAAAATGTTTTACTTTCTGTTGCTTCTCTCCTTTACTGGTTGTTTTCACTTTTGTTCTTAGTCTGTCTAGCGCCGGCGATTTTCGTGCTACAGGTACCGTTCCAACGCTTTTTATGGTTTTTCACTACGAAGATCACATTCCAATAAAAAAAAGTAAGTGTTGTCATTTGAAATTTTCGAAATTTTGTCACTGTAACCGTAACTGTTAGAATTTAACTGTTGTTTTTCACGTGATTCTTAAACGCATACCTCAAAATACTTTAGGCCAGAATTTCATTCAGTTTCTGTGAACGGTATGACAGTTATGGGCTTATATATCGGGATAGTTTTTTTATAATCACCCTGTTTTTAAACTGACAAAATTTATAAGGTATATTACCAAATAAATAAAGTTCATCAATAACTTTTTATGCTCTATAATATCTTTATATTGTTCTGGATAAAAAATAATAAATTGTATCAAATGAGTCATTTTAGTATTTCTATATAAAGATATTCTAAATAAATTTTATTTAAACTTATTCATCACCGTATATCTAGTGCTTCAATTGGAAAAAACTTATACCCAAGTGAAAAGAAAATGGTTTTATATATTGTCTTTGGGATTTCCGTTTTATTCTTTCTAATTATGTTTTAGGGAATTTCTGTATTAATAACTATTAATATATCATGTGATTTTACAACTCATTTATAAAATAAAAATGTTAATATTTTTAATGAAAGTTACAAATTCATTTTTTGTCTAACGTTTATATCTTCTTTAAAATAATAGATTTTCATTATTGTAGCACAATTTATTTTCCGCCTTCCTAAAATTTTATATAAAAATATTTAACAACAAATAAATATGTACTATAATATATGTTGATTAGCGGGAATTTTGGGTGATACGAACATCTGAATAAAGATATTAAAGTACAATTTATAAACTTACAACATTTGTTTTTAGAATATATACATTTTTCCATTTTGCTATTACCTAAATCTTGGTAACAGTATTAGTCACATAAAGAAGAAGTGTTTACTGCAACCATGTCGGTTATTGTGTGTAACTATTATTTGAATTAATGTGGTATAAAAATTACAAACTTTTTTTTTAATCATTAAACATTATAGTACACGTCTGTATTATATTCCCATGAAAAATTGCTTTCTTATAAAATTCACCTTATATTGAACGTTATTTGCAAAATGATGTATTATGGTATATAATATTGGGATGACACTTATGGATTTTGGGGGGTTTCTATAGTAAGGTTATTAATAATAAAATATAAATATATTATAATAAAATTAAATAATAATAAAGTAGAATAAAACTAAATTATTATTATTAAATATAACATAAATTATATTCTTATGATAGTATCCGAATGTTGTTTTAAATGTCCAGTTAAATATGATTTTTTTTTTCTGGAAGCTTCTGTTTTCTGCCGAAAGTAGTACAAAAATGATATGCTAATATTCCGAAATATCACTTCTTTATTACTGTCTTCCTTCAAACAAAGGACAACTATTACATCATCATTATTTAAGTTGGTGAATGAAAAATAATAGTTTATTTTATAATCTAAAATTATCTAAAATATGCTTTTATTCCGTACGGACCTATTATTTACCCGCAATTTTGAAAACGGCCAGTTACTCGAAGTTATAGTTAGGCGATCTTTCGATTCTATTACATTAGAATATGTTACACTATTTTCTATCATCATAGATTTCAGCAAAAAAAATTAGTAGAAGCGAAAATATTCTGTAACACATAAGGTAAAGCCAGGAGAGATGGCGCGGTCGGAGAGACTGCGCACATAGAGGTTCGGGAGGAAGGAGTAGAGTGAGCGCGCAGCGATTCCAGGTAGTTGTGCAACAACAGTAGTGGAGTGTCTACTTGAAAGTGCACGTTAATTGCTTTGAGCGTCTAAGATAAAGTATTGCTATTTTGTTTTGTTTTCCCAAAGTAAGTGCTTGAATTTTCATAGCTATTCATCAGAATTTCTATACAATGTCAATAGTACAAAATATTTTAAACTTAAACGATTTCTCATAAGCTACTAATCTAGACTAACAATGTGAACATCAACGTTTCGCTTTAAAATATGCCATATTTAAATAAAAAGCCACGCAATCTCTGCTAGCGAAATTGGAGAGTTTGCGCATCTGCTACTTAGGAGAGATGGCGCAGTGTTCCCATTAGTTTCCATGCTAGGAGAGATTACGCAGCTTATTGGTAAATTTGCACAAAAAAATTGAAAAATGAAAATGGACTAATTTTAAGTTAAACGTGTTATTAAGTAACATAATTTTATTTTGTAATCTTATCTGGACTTGCTTTTTCTGATTCTTTAATTTTTTTTCCTTTAATTAAAAATTTTTAATCGTTTTTAAAATTATTTCCTTTTTCGGATTCTTTAATCATTAGGTTGAAATATTCACTCCTAATACAATAATATTTGTTCACAAAAACCTTACAGCAATGTCATTTAAGTGTAATTATTGTTGTTAACAATTTAATTGTAGTTATTATTAGTAACAATATCTCCTACCCATTTCCGCAATCACACCAACTCTGTAAGGACAGATTGCTCAAAATAACTTTCTTGGTTTTATTACAACTGTTCTATTAAATTGCAACATAACAGCAAAATAGCAATGGAAATGCATAAAAAATTAATAAAGTAAAAATTATTCATGAATAGTTTAGCAAAAAAATAATATTTAGATTTTTTATTGCTGTTCTTTTGAATTGTGCGCAGACTATCCTAGCTTTACCTTATGTTTAGCTTCTACTCTGATATAGTATAATAAATCATTTTTTATGTAACTTACATAAAATCGTGTGTGATTTATTTTTCAAAACCAGTCTAAGACATGAAATGTAAATATATTAAATATTCAAAGTAACAGAGACTCCATCATATCTTATAATATAAATTATTCCGGATGAGTTAATTGGAAGAAAATTACTTTGATATTATATTTAAAGTTTGTATGATTGAATAGCAAAATCTTTCTGAAAGAAAAGTCTGTTCATTTAATGAAACAATTAAAATTAATCATGAAGAAAATTAGATATTTCTTTATTTAATGATTAGATATTCACATTTGTTATACCGTTTGCTTAAATAATTAATTTGTTTGGAATGATTGGGTGTCTCAATTTATTTATCTTTGATTAAATATTTACCCGCAATTTTGAAAACTGCCAGTTACTCGAAGTTATAGTTAGGCTGTCTTTTGATTCTATTACATTAGAATATGTTACACCATTTTCTATCATCATAGATTTCAGCAAAACAAAATAGTAGAAGCGAAAATACACTATAACACTTATGTTTAGCTTTTACTCTGAAATAGTATAATAAATCATTTTTTATGTAACTTACATAAAATCGTGTGTCATTTATTTTTCAAAACCAGTCTAAGACATGAAATGTAAATATATTAAGTATTCAAACTAAAAGAGACTCCATCATATCTCCTAATATAAATTTTACCAGATGAGTTAATTGGAAGAAGATTATTTTGGTGTTATATTTAAAGTTCCTATGATTTAATAGAAAACATTTCTGAAATAAAAGCCTGTTCATTTAATGAAACATTTAAAATTAATCATGAAGAAAATTGGCTATTTCTTTATTTATTGATTAAATATTCCCATTTGTTATACCATACGCTTAAATAATTAATTTGTTTGGAATGATTGAGTGTCTCAATTTATTTATCTTTGATTAAATAGTTTGTAGTAACTGGCAGTATGTCTTATATGTATACCAAATTAATGCTTTAAAATAAATTTTAATGAATAGCTGATTCTACTCGAGTTGTATGATTATTGAGAAAGTTGCTGTTGGGAGTTTTTGATGAAGTGATAAATAACCAAAAGAATGAATTTTGTTGATTTTAGAAATGAAAACAATTTAACACAATTACTAATTAAAAAGTTAAACTGAGAGATGCAATAAACAAAACACACCAAATAAATTCTGAATAACTAAAATTAATTAAGTCAATAAAAAAATTTATAAAAAGGGTATCAACAAAGTTCTCATTTATCACAATACCTCTTATACCCAACAAGTGGTTTGACGGATTGGAACATTGCTATGGTAATTTAAATGAAATTCATTAAAACTTTATAGGACAAATTTTGAATAAGAAAAACAATAAAAAGTGTCCTAGAATCCTTCCACAATTTTCGAAAGGCACAAAAAAAGGGAAGTTAGTTAATGAAAATAAAGAAATAGATAATTAATTAAAGTTACAAAACATGATCTTATCAATGTACCAATTTGCCAGAACCATGCGAGTGATTTGTATAGTTGTTAGTACCATACCCAGAAAAACTAGGTAAAACAATTTTCTTTTAATAAGAAATTGTTGTAATTTAATTACCTTAAATGCAGCTAATAAACTTTAAGAATTAAACATAGTTAATATTAAATTTTTCTTTTACATTCAACTTCAATTCTTTTACTTCAATTAAGAGCAGGTTAAATTTACTTTATTTATTAAATCTTTTTCTTTATAGAAGGAAATAAAAGTACTTCACAATATTTTAAAGAAGCAATTTAATATTTAAAGAAAATCAACTTAATAAACATTTTCAGAAACAAATCAAGAATTTAAATTTACTTCATTAATTTTAATTCTTTTAATAAAAACAATATAACACTCTGAGAAACAA
Organism: Maratus michaelseni; assembly: GCA_963931845.1. Lineage (NCBI taxonomy): Eukaryota > Metazoa > Arthropoda > Arachnida > Araneae > Salticidae > Maratus > Maratus michaelseni. The sequence goes on from OZ007588.1 coordinate 299,601,485, forward strand.
GTAAAGAATTTAAATTTTACTTATATTATCTGTATTGATAAACGAAAATTAAATAGAATCACACTCATAGTAAAATTAAGTTTAGTAAGAATTAACTATTTGGTAAATATCTGCTCTGATTATTCTGAATGATTAAACAAAACTCATTATCCTTCAAACAGTAAAATTAAGTATAGGTTTAGTAAAATAAAGAATGAACTTCCATAAAGTAGTCAAACAGATGAGAGACAAATCATTAATATGAATTTGAGTTTATTAATTAATTAACAAGTATATTAATTAAAACGCCGTCACGTATGTATATATCAAAATTTTCTCGTTCTAGAAACATAGAAATAACACAAAAATAACATTTTTATCAGTAAAAAGGAAATAGTTACCAAGACTTCATTGGCAGACTCGACAGTCGAAGTACTGGGGCCTACCGGCCGTAATAAACAAGTCAACAATATCCCAGGAGTGATAGTCCTACCCTCATAAACATTGGGCACTACACGAATAAATTTCAGGCAACACCGAATATCTATACAGTCCTTTCCTTTCCATTACACAACATAGAACCAGAAATCAGCTGTACGATCCTTCCTCAAAGATTGGTCTCGGCGTAGAAAGATGGATCTCGGCGTAGAAAGATGAGTCTCGGCGTAGAAAAATGGATCTCGGCGTAGAAAGATGAGTCTCGGCGTAGAAAAATGGATCTCGGCGTAGAAAGATGAGTCTCGGCGTAGAAAAAATTGGGTCTCGTCATAGAAAAAATAAGCCTCAGCATTATGCGTGACCATTTATATTACATCTTCTTATTCCGTTTCCTCCTCCCATCTTTAGCGGCTGCCAAATCAAAAAAGTTGTCACTAACTAGCGGTGACGATAACAACTGTTTACTCCAGGCTTAAAGACGCTTACTCGACGCTTCTATGTTTGACAATTTTGACTCCCGTCTCCATGTTTAAGAGAGAACTCTCCTCCTAGCTGAGAGCATCATTTATCAGTATACTTGCTCTTTCCTCGCCTCTTCATAGAATAAAATTTAAATCACTGGCCAACACCAGGAAAAATCCAGGGGGAGAGGAATACGCCCTCGTCAAAAATTAAAACACACTCCTTACCCGCTACTTTCTTCCCGCGCTAAACAATCCAAGGACAACAAACAGTTCCTTCCGAATATTTTTCCTGTAAGACCATTGGTTGTCACTCCCCCACGGGTGAAACTGCAATCAGTTGGAGGGATGCAGGCATGTGCCAGCTGCTTCGCCTGTGTCCTGCTCTTTCCACGAAAGATAAACAGAGCAGATTACTGGCGACCACCAACGTGAATCCTGTTTACGAAAAAACAGAATAAATGGAGTCATAAAACTCTTGACAATACGAGCCACTACCTGTCCCCTGGGAAATCGATTTTTATTGCCCAAGTGTCCTATTGCTGTAAAAATTCCCATGGATAGAAATGACCACCCTGCAAGTGAAATTATCTTACAGGGAATATATAAAAATTATGAAAAGTAGGTAGTAAAAGAGATAATGAATTTGTTTTAGCTTAGACATTTTAAAAGAAGAAAGGGTATTTTAACTCCATTATTTCAGAACTAATGTTACGAAACAGTAGAGAAAGGGAGTGCTATGAATAGTAAAATTTATATAGAATAATATAAAGAGAATATTAAATGAAAAACATTACGATTATTAAAAAAAGAGGGGGGGACTACACCTTATATAGAAAAAAAAGAAAATATGGAAAATTTAAAATAAATGAAAAAAACACCCTAACGTGATTCTCCCTTTACCGCAAAAAAATAAAATTTTTTGATAAAAAAAATTTAATTTTTTGAAACGTGCAGACCGAAACTGAAAAAAAAATTTCGCGAGGGTTACTGGGCTGAGAGGTAGTTCACACTATGCTGGAGATTCCATAATATAAGACCTAACCGTTCGAGCAGGCCAGACATCGGTCCGGGGAACAATAACGAATTATACAGTGAAGTCGCGCTGTCAGATATACACTCCGGAATGTATACTAAGAGCTGCCCACCATGAACCACTCCCAAGTAACTGCTGAAATACCTGATGACTAGAACTGGGAAAACTACAAGGGGGTAACAATACACCTAAGGGGTACTGCCTTCTAAGGCGGAGAAAACTGCACTTTGTTTCTACATAGGACACCTTCACTACATAACCATTTCTAACACCTGATACCTAATCCGACCAATAACATACCTGTGCTTGCTCCGAATGCTACTACTGTTACTGTATATTGAGACTCCTAGCAAGTTCTCCTTACAATACGTTTATCTATCTACGTATACGACCAAAATTTTGCCAAAAAACTAAATTATTTACAAGTTTTTTTTTTTTTTTTTGAATTTTGGAAAAAGATTGTAAGAGTGTAGAGACTGCCAACTGAAAAACAATACATTACTCATAATAATATATACAACATTTGCATAAAATCATGATAAATTGGCCAGTTCAATGTGAAAACAAAATCAAACTACAACATACATTTACCTATATCAGTACTACTGGCACATACAATAACCAAAAAAAAATAAGCAACTGGGTATTTACACATGTAACGGATTTATGACACAACACATTTTATCAAAGTAATCGAGTAACCAAAAAGTTTACAATAGGATACCAAATGCAAAAAGAACCCCGTAAGAAAGTTAAAGTCCATAGAAGTGGTGCTTGGGGTGTAGAATAAATGTATATAAATGCACTTACAACAAGAAAACGCTGTGCATGGGAAAAGTAGTTATGTTCTTGTGCAACCCACACGTAGACTGAACCAGCCTAGAAAATTTTTACTGAAAACATGGTTTTCCAAAGAAAACCCAGACAGCGATGATGCAGTATCATCAGACTACCCAATTTACATACCAAAGCTAAATAAAAACAGATGTGACTCATAACACATAGTCACAACAAAACAAGGTCATAATCCCCATAGTATATATAATTACTAAATATGAAGACATCTAAAAAAAACACAATTTAGAAGCAGAAAGTAAATTTAAGATAATCACAAATTTTAAAAAGGTAGACATTTCAGGAAAAAAAAATATTTACAAAAAAAAATCACTACCAACTAGGATTAGATAAAATACTACTCTGCTGACATTGCACTAGACGAAAAACAAAAAGGGATTTCATGAACGAAACCTAAGGGGTAAATTGGTATGTTACACCTAAGTACCAAAACAAAAATTATATTACATCAAATTACATTCCTTGACTAAAATTGGTATAAAAACACATAAAAAAAAATTATATACATAATTAGGAATCTATAATATCGTACTTGCGTGCATACGATGAAAAGTGCCAACCGACCCAACCTAACACTTGCTCTTAAAAACAAGGGGGGAAAAGAATCGGACACTTTCAAAGTACCCAGAATACATCTTAAATTTGAAGGAAAAACTGCACAAAAAGGTGTGCGGAGGGGTATTTACTAATACAAGTAGCTAAATACTACTAAAAAATGTATGTATACACGACACAGGGTGTATAAAAAACACGAAATCGGGTTTCCGATTTTCGCTAAGTGATCCAAAACAAATCATGTTTGGGTCAGAAAACGCTAATATATATGACTAAAAATACATAAAATTACTATAAAATACACTGCAACAGATAAACACACATGAATATTTCGAAATAAAACTATAAATATGCATAAATAAAAGAATATAGAATAACTAAATTTTATAAACAGGGTGAGGTAGTCTTTCACGTAGACCGTAAGAGTCCTGCGCAGTCGGCTGCGGTCGATTCAAAGATTTTGAGTTATTTGGTTTGTTAATCGAATTTTCTGCAACGCTAGCTTCGTTGGCAGGTGCAATTATTCCACAATCTTGTACCTCCATTTCCGATTCATTATTCTCCTCAGATGAGCTTCCTCCGCTGATTCACTTTTCTGCTGATGGTTATCAGCTGAATTTTCATCCTCCGGAGTTTTGTTTGAGTGAGTAGGAGGGGGGTCGATCTCGGCTGGATCGCTAGCTGAATTCGCTTGGCTTCCGTGAGTGCTGGATTCATTTTGAGTAATCGTACCAGGGTTACTCTCTTGAGCGTCAGATCTTGGTATAATACAATAATCACGCCGGCGCCTGCGCTGAGCAAACTGTTCTGTATCGTGAATCGACTGCTGCACATCGATAGGTGGATCGTCAATCGAATCTGGAACACTCTGTTGTTGTTGTGGGTCGTTGGACCAAATTGGGAGTCTATTTTTAAAGGCAGAGAGGCGATCTACATGGACAACTTGAACGTTTTTGGGATTTGCAACAAGGGCGATTTTAAAATTTACCTCATTTAATTTTTCCAAGACAGTGAAAGGTTCATTATTTAATTTACTTAACTTTTTTGTTGTTCCAGGTGCAATTGCTGGAGTAAAAAGCCAAACCAGATCACCAACTTTTAGCTTTTTGTCAACAGCTGTCTTTTCTCTATACTTTTCTTGATTTTCTGATACCTTTATTAAATGATTGTGCACTTCAGCGTGCACCTTTTGCAGAGCTGGTATTAAAAGTTCACAAAAAGAGGGGGCATCATTATAGCTAAATTGGGTGGGGGGGGTTGAGAAAATAAATTATAGGGTAGGTTAAGGTTTCTGCCATACATAACAGCTGCTGGAGTTAGTTTGGTAGAAGAGTGCACAGCCGTGCGCATGGCTAAAAGTGCAAATTTAAGTTTGGTGTCCCAGTCTGATTGATTCTCATTCACAATATGACACAGGGCGTTTTTTAAAGTCCTGTTCTGGCGTTCTATCTGAGCATTTCCGGCTGGGTGATATGCCGTGGTTTTGGGATGTTTTATTCCAAACATTTTGTATACATGCTCGATAGCTGCAGAAATTAAATTGGGTCCTCTGTCGGTTGAGATATAACATGGAGCTCCATAACGTGAAATGAAGTCTGCGAGAGTATCGGCTACCACATCAGATGTGATTGAGGATACCGCATAAGCTTCAGGCCACTTTGGAAATGCATCAATGTATGTGATTATAAGCTTGTTACCCGAAAAGGTAACAGGAGAAGGCCCTATAACATCGAGGTTCACTTTATTCATAGGGAAATGAGGTACACGTTGGAGAGGGGCAAGTTGATTTGCTTTGTGCGCTCTTTTTTCTTGACAGCTAACGCACGACTCCACTAGGTGCTTGACATCTGCCGACATTCCTGGCAAATAAAAGTTCTCACGAATGCGGTCCATTGTCTTTTGAAAAGCTTGGTGACAAGCAGCTAGGGATTCGTGGGTTAGTGCAAACACCTGCTCAACCATTTTCTTCGGTACCACAAGTTTGATAGGATTATTCAATAGGGGTGACTCCCGTGTATCCTCGCATACAAGAAGATCATCCCTAAAGAAAAATCTCAAATGCTTGGGTGCAACTTCAAGATTTTCACTAATTTTGCGAGCAATTTCACAGCACTTTTTATCTGTTTTCTGTAATTCACTTATCTTTTCTAAAAGGTTGGAATGTGGCATAAAAGTTGTCTCCTTCTGCACTTGAATACAAAAGTTGCAATTGGTCACATTATCTGGTTTGCTATCTGTGGCGAACCTCGAAAGAATATCTGCAACGCTATTACATTTTCCCTTAATATATCTGATGGTAAATGTAAAATCAGAAAGTGTACAGATCCACTTGGCCATACGTGATGTGGGATCCTGAATTTTGAGCATGTACGTAAGAGGCGCATGATCAGTGTATATAAAAAATGAGTATTGGCAAGGTAGCACTTGAAATGTGCAGCGGCCCATACTAATGCCAATAACTCTCTCTCAGTGGCGGAGTATCTCGTCTCAGCGTCTTTAAGTTTTCTGCTAGCAAATGCGACAGGGTGGAGCATCTCATTTTCATCCAGTTGTGAAAGTACTGCCCCGAGTGTTTCGCCACTCGCATCGGTGTAAAGGTAAAACTCCTTATCAAAATCAGGAAGGGCGAGACATGGTTTGGATATTAATGCAGATTTTAAATCCTCGAACTCCTTCTGTGCTGCTTGGTTACAAGTGAACCGACCCGTATCTTTAGTGAGGTTGATAAGATTTCTCGCTCTCTTGGAAAAATATGGTAAAAATCGCCTATAGAAGGAGAGTGCACCAATGAAGGATCTGACAGCCTTTCGGGTGTTAGGAGGTTGGAATTTTCTTATCACTTCAATATTTTTGTTGATTGGTGACACTCGTTCTTTTTGGATCTCAAAGCCCAAGTATTGAATTTTGTCGGACAAAAATGTGCACTTACTGGGTTTGAGTTTAAGCTTGTGTTGGCGAAGTCTTTCAAAAACAAGCTTAAGTTTACTTATATGGGGTTCGACATCTTTAGAAGCTATCACTATATCGTCGATGTACACTAAAATTCCCAAATTTCCTAGGTGACCAAAAATTGCAGACATAAGTCGTTGAAAGCTGTTTCCTGAATTCGAAAGTCCGAAACAGTTTCGATTCCACTCAAATAACCCTCTGTGAGTAATAATAGCTGTTTTATATTTATCTTCAGGACGAATAGTTTGTTGAAAAAACCCACTAGTTAAATCTAGTGTAGAAAAAAATTCGAGCCTGACAAAGCGTCGACTGAGTCTGTGATGTTTGGTATGGGGTAGGCATCTTTTACTAAATTTTTATTTAATTTTCTAAAGTCAACAGCCAGTCTGTAAGATCCGTCTGATTTTTTCACAAGAATGACCGGCGAAGCAAATTCTGAAAAAATGGGGAAATAATATTGGCTTGTAGTAAAATATTTAATTGATCTTCCATTTCCTGTCGTAAGTTATGGGGGACTCTATATGCTTTACATTTTACCGGTTTTTCTGAAGTTAGATTAATTGAATGGGGGATGGTGTCACAGCCGGGTAAGTCTAAGACAGACGCAGCAAAAACATCTTTATTTTCTTGTAAAAATTCCTGCATTTTAAATTTTAAGGGGGGTTCTAAGTGGTCTAATTTAATTTCGGAACTCCAACTAAGGTCAGCATGGTCAAAATCTGCAATTGGAGGGGGAGTATTGATATTACAGACTAAATTACAATTATCTGGGGTTACGTTAGAATTATCAATACATTTTTGAACTTTTGCTACTAAAGTACCTTTATTTAATACTATATTGTTATCGGAAAAGTTAGCAAAGGATAGAAATAGGCCATGTTCTTGGGTACAAATAGATCTAGAAATTAAGAGGCCGGCATGTAAATTCTTAGCAAAGAGCTCTAACATTAAAATACTATCCTTGTCATTGAAATTTTCCTTCGTACATCTGACTTTAGCTAAAATTTTAGATTGGGCTGGAATTTCAAGTTTATTACACGAAGATGCCATACTGATATTACATGCCTTTTTCTCAACATCATGTTTACCTGTATTTTCACTAATATCATTTGTTTGTACTTCCTCATTTTCAGTAAATTCATAACTACCCCTTTCAGAATTTTCAGAATTATCATTAAACTGCTCCCCAGTATTTGCATTTACATTATTTACACTATTAGATTCTGAGTTGATTTGAGAAATGCCTTCTTCAAAATTTTGATAATTTTCCTCACATTGCTTATTATTTCCCGAATCAATTTTATCAACAGTAGTACCACCCGATAATTCTTCCATCATAAAAACCTGACAATCACTATTACTTTCATCACATACCCTGTTACACCTTTTATCAACATTATTTTCTTCGTTACTACTATTCTGACTGTGATGAACCTTCCTTATCTCCCTACTATTCCCTAATTTTATTTTCTCTGCAGAGTTTCTTATTTCAATATCTTTCGAATAGTCAGGGGTACTACTTTTTGCTATCAATTTAGTCTCAGTTTCAACTTTATGATCTATGGGATAGTTATTTTTGCAAGTATTTACACTAGAATTGTTATTATTTACATTACACATACATTTACAATTAGCACAATTATACACATTAATAGGATTATTATATACAGGTAATTCATAACAATGCATGCATGGGTCACTACTCTTACCTTGTTTGTTTACCTTTGTTTCTTCTAAACACACATTACTGTTTTTGGTTCAAGGAGGGGTAAGCGGGGTTTGTTTACATAGTGTTTGATCCGAAGCCTGAAGAGAAACAGTATTTGTGGCACAATCAATGATTGCACTGTATTGTTTCAAAAAAGGCATACCTAAAATGGCATCAAATTCCTTCGCCAGCTTGCCCTGCACTACAAAAAAAAACAGTTTGGCATTGGGTGTTATGGAACTTAAAATCCATAACTACTTTTTCAGTAAGGGGAACTTGTTCTCCAGTTACTGTCAAAATAGGCGTATAACATTGTTGCACATTAAAGTCTGTGAGCGAGTTCAGAATCACACTGCTCAAGAGATTAATTCCAGATCCTGAGTCACAGAGGGCAGTTATGTTAGTATCACCTATAAGTATATTGGCAGTTGGCAAGTTATAGGACTGCGGGGAAAAAACAGTATAGACAACAGGTGGGTCGATGGCCTTTTTGGGAATCAGTTCGACTACCTCTGATTCAGCCGATCCTCGTTTAAATTACTATTTTCTGCACCAGTGGGATTATTTGCTTGCTGACCTTCCTCATAATTTTGTACTCTGTTCCTATCATTTCTGTTGTTGTTGTAATTATTTCCTCTGTTTCCCCTGAAATTTCCTCTCCTGTTGTAACTTCCCCGGTAACTATTGTCATATCCTCCCCTGCTCCTAAAATTATGGCCTCTGCTCCTATTAAAATTATACACATACTGGGGGCACTCTCTAGCATAATGACCGGGTTGGGAACAATAAAAACAAGTAATATTTCTACTGGGCACTCTTTCCTGGCTCTGCACCTCTCTCTCTCTGCTTTTGTCACTTATTAGGTTATCTAGTTTAGAATTTAGAGCCTCAATTTGTATTCTAAGAGTTTCTGTTTCTTTACTGTTGTCACTAGTTGGGTGAGTAGCTGCACAAGTTATATTCTGCGGCAAATTTTGCTCAAACAAAAGGGGGTTTGGTTCCTCATGTAAGGTGTAAAAAGGATTTACACTGCGGCATGCTTTTTCCTCCAGGAGAGCGGAAGTTAAAATTTGCTGTGAGGTTTTGGGATCTTTGGTGATGACACCCTTTCTGATTTCAGGTGCAAGGTTATTTAGTAACATAGAGTGCAACATGGCTTCGCGGCTTTTGTTGACAATGGCATCATCCACTCCATCAATAACAAGTGCCTTTGATGAGAGGTCAGATGCAGCGTCAAAAAATTCTTGCACTGACATACATGGTGTTTGTTTAAAGTTGAGGAATTTTGCAAGTGCAACATCAGGAGTAGGTGTTTGGATAAATTTGTTCCTTAAGATACTTAATAGTTCCGCACTGGTTTTATCTTTGTGGGGCTTAACTAATTTGGCTGCATTCCCATTTAAGCGGTTAAGGAGGGCAAATTTTTTCTCACTATCATCCCAGGCAAAAAGGGTGGAGAGACTATCCAGTTTCTCTGAAAAGTCAGTAAATGAGACTGAGCTATCCTCTCCATTAAATGGTGGGATGTTGCACAAATTGTCAACTAACGAATTCTTTTTCTGGAGCTCTACCAGCTCCTTAGTAGCATCTGCCTTGGCCATAATAAAGTCAGATAATTATACAGAACTCAAAATAAATAATAAATAGAAGGAAGAAAAGGGGAAAAATGGGGATTATATACCTCGGTAGCACAAGAACATCACCAATTTCATTATACAAATTTTAAAAACATCAATCTTAATATTTAAGAAATATATATAGAAAATTTTACCAGATAGATATATGTAAAAATTTCACAATAAGTAAAAACCGATACCCAGTTCCTCCAATCATATAATGTAAACAAAATTTACAGTTAAAAAAAAGTTTAGTTCTTGGTAACCGCAGGAAGGTTTCCACACGGCACCATTTTCTTGTTGGGGGTTTTTGATGAAGTGATAAATAACCAAAAGAATGAATTTTGTTGATTTTAGAAATGAAAACAATTTAACACAATTACTAATTAAAAAGTTAAACTGAGAGATACAATAAACAAAACACACCACATAAATTATGAATAACTAAAATTAATTAAGTCAATAAAAAAATTTATAAAAAGGGTATCAACAAAGTTCTCATTTATCACAATACCTCTTATACCCAACAAGTGGTTTGACGGATTGGAACATTGCTATGGTAATTTAAATGAAATTCATTAAAACTTTATAGGACAAATTTTGAATAAGAAAAACATCAAAAAGGGTCCTAGAATCCTTCCACAATTTTCGAAAGGCACAAAAAAAGGGAAGTTAGTTAATGAAAATAAAGAAATAGATAATTAATTAAAGTTACAAAACATGATCATATCAATGTACCAATTTGCCAGAACCATGCGAGTGATTTGTATAGTGGTTAGTACCATACCAAGAAAAACTAGGTAAAACAATTTTCTTTTAATAAGAAATTGGTGTAATTTAATTACCTTAAATGCAGCTAATAAACTTTAAGAATTAAACATTGTTAATATTAAATTTTTCTTTTACATTCAACTTCAATTTTTTACTTCAATTAAGAGCAGGTTAAGTTTACTTTATTTATTAAATCTTTTTCTTTATAGAAGGAAATAAAAGTACTTCACAATATTTTAAAGAAGCAATTTAATATTTAAAGAAAACCAACTTAATAAACATTTTCAGAAACAAATCAAGAATTTAATTTACTTCATTAATTTTAATTCTTTTAATAAAAACAATATAACACTCTCAGAAACAAGTAAATAATTTAAATTTTACTTATATTATCTGTATTGATAAACGAAAATTAAATAGAATCACACTCATAGTAAAATTAAGTTTAGTAAGAATTAACTATTTGGTAAATATCTGCTCTGATTATTCTGAATGATTAAACAAAACTCATTATCCTTCAAACAGTAAAATTAAGTATAGGTTTAGTAAAATAAAGAATGAACTTCCATAAAGTAGTCAAAGAGATGAGAGACAAATCATTAATATGAATTTGAGTATATTAATTAATTAACAAGTATATTAATTAAGACACCGTCACGTATGTATATATCAAAATTTTCTCGTTGTAGAAACATAGAAATAACACAAAAATAACATTTTTATCAGTAAAAAGGAAATAGTTACCAAGACTTCATTGGCAGACTCGACACTCGAAGTACTGGGGCCTACCGGCCGTAATAAACAAGTCAACAATATCCCAGGAGTGATAGTCCTACCCTCATAAACATTGGGCACTACACGAATAAATTTCAGGCAACACCGAATATCTATGCAATCCTTTCATTTCCATTACACAACATAGAACCAGAAATCAGTTGTACGATCCTTCCTCAAAGATTGGTCTCGGCGTAGAAAGATGGATCTCAGCGTAGAAAGATGAGTCTCGGCGTAGAAAAATGGATCTCGGCGTAGAAAGATGAGTCTCGGCTTAGAAAAATGGATCTCGGCGTAGAAAGATGAGTCTCGGCGTAGAAAAAATAGGGTCTCGTCGTAGAAAAAATAGGCCTCAGCATTATGCGTGACCATTTATATTACATCTTCTTATTCCGTTTCCTCCTCCCATCTTTAGTGGTTGCCAAAACAAAAAAGGTGTCACTAACTAGCGGTGACGATAACAACTATTTACTACAGGCTTAAAGACGCTTACTCGACGCTTCTATGTTTGACAATTTTGACTCCCGTCTCCATGTTTAAGAGAGAACTCTCCTCCTAGCTGAGAGCATCATTTATCAGTATACTTGCTCTTTCCTCGCCTCTTCATAGAATAAAATTTAAATCACTGGCCAACACCAGGAAAAATCCAGGGGGGGGGGATAAACCCTCCCCAAAAATTAAAACACACTCCTTATCCGCTACCTTCTTCCCGCGCTAAACAATCCAAGGACAACAAACAGTTCCCTCCGAATATTTTTCCTGTAAGACCATTGGTTGTCACTCCCCCACGGGTGAAACTACAATCAGTTGGAGGGATGCAGGCATGTGCCAGCTGCTTCGCCTGTGTCCTGCTTTTTCCACGAAAGATAAACAGAGCAGAACATTCCTGCTTGTCACACGTACTCCATACCAATAACAGCAAAAGCTATGGCAGCATTTTTAAGTAAGACCAATTAGTGATTGAGAGTTTAGTACGTGCACTGTGAAATAAATTTACTCATGCAACGTATTCGCCATTTAAATACTCATTTCAAAGTGTAAGACATTCACATGCAGACAAAGAATATCTAAACGATTTTGTAAAAAGGAAATGACAAACAGTTAATTTTCGAGAGTTTACGATTTTATGCATACATGTTCATTTGTCGTAATTTACAATTCATAGATTACGAGTAAAATGAGATTACTACGAAACTACATTCAACAAAAGAAGAGCAATCAAACTATTGCTCTAAACAGTATAATTTTCAAAAAAGTTTAAAATGATTAAACCCCTTTTTTATGTTATCACCTGTTTGTAAACTGTAATATGTGTTAGAATGTTAAGTAAACATGAAATATAAAAGGTTATCTACAATTTTTTTAGATTATTTATTTACATATAAAGATAAATTTGAAGAAAATTCGTTAATTTACATACGAAACATCCTGTACTATTTTGACATATGATCGTAATTGGCTCCGAGGCATAAATAAGACAAAAAAAAATTGCTATGTTTTTAAATGATCTTTAATGTTACATATATGGCAACTTCATTGCATTCATTACGAATTTAATCAATGAAAATTGCAATAAAAGTATGAACATTGGTGTATTTGCTTGCTGAGACAGAATATAGTATAAAATATCTCACGTAAATATAAGTTTAAATGATAAAGCATAGTAGAGTAAAATCATATACTCAGGTGATACCAATATCTCTGTATTGATTCAATTTGAACAGCCCGAAGCAGTTAATGGATGAAATAATTAGCTTTATGCAAGAAACAAAAGTGACCATTACTGTGTCTCCATAACGGTATCTGTGCAGTTTTTTAGTTTAAGTTATATTTTATAGTTTTTTTTAGTTTTTATGTTTGCTTATAAAATATCTTAATTTAAACCTTAATTACTAACCTTAATATTTTTTTTTTCTTATTTACAATTGTAAATGATGCCATAGATGAATGCTGTAGTTTTTGTAATATTTGTGTTGAATGTGAATGTCTCTGAAATACTCTTTGAATGTATGGAAACATCATTTACTCTTTTGATTAATATGATCTCCATTTACATTACCTAAAGACGAGTTATATTTTTTAAATTATTTTTTTTAGTCAAAATGCTTAAAGAAACAGAACTTTATATCAATACGTCAAATCAAAATACAAAATGTTTTTAATGATAAATCATTTACACATGTTTACTAAACGTTTTCTAAATAGAGTATTTTCAGTCCCTGCGTACTAATGTTAATTACTACTGTTTTCAAGCAGCAATTTTTGTAGTATTTATTTGTATTGCTAATGTTAAAGAAATGTGAGAAATCTACCACATAGATTTTTGTTTAAAAAAAATTGGTATCCGGAGAAACATATAGGCCGCTGTAACCCTTGAAAGTTTTGCTGTATCTAAAACTTATACAGATTGTAAAGATGCACAAATACGTAACAAATGCCGAAAACATTATGTGACACGTGCAATCTAAAAGAATATCCTTAGTCGTATGATTAGTAATTCAAGACAGAAAATCTGTAATTAATTATATTAACACCAACAAAGAAGCTTAGAAAATTATTAGAGAAATATTTTATAACATTTTCTAAATATGCTTTATTAAATAATTTAAAACTTAAAGAATTAAAAACAAAATCGTACATTGCGATATAAGTGTTTTTATTAGTCATTTTTTGTGTTTGTGTGTTTTTGAGCATGTGCGTTTAAAATCATTGCATATCTTCATTAAAACATTATCACGAACATCTGAATACAAAATAATTTTTTTGTTTTGTTTTATTTATATTATTTTTATATTTTTTAAAGTTTACATTCACAAAAATTTTCGTTTATAGAAATGTAAAAAAGATTTTTTACAGTGATATTAACCAATCAAATACTTTTGTCACGAAAAGATGGCTAAAGCTTTCTACTTTTATATATAGGGTGATTATAAAAAAACTATCCCGATATATGAGCCCCTAACTATCATACCGTTCACAGAAACTGGATGAAACTTTGGTTTACAGTATTTTGAGGTATGCGCTCAGCAATCATATGAAAGACAACCGTTAAATTCTAACAGTTACGGTTACAGTGACAAAATTTCGAAAATTTCAAATGGCAACACCTACTTTTTTTTTATTGGAATGTGATCTTCATAGTGAAAAACCATAAAAAGCATTGGAACGGTGCCTGTAGCACAAAAATCGCTGGCGGTAGACAGACTAAGAATAATAGTAAACAACAACCAATGAGGACAGAGAAGCAACAGAAAACAAAACATTTTATTGTGTTTAATACGTTTTCCATTTTACACACGACGGCACTTTACATGCGGCAGATGGTGGATAGCACTGAACAATAAAATGTTTTACTTTCTGTTGCTTCTCTGTCGTTTACTGGTTGTTTTCACTTTTGTTCTTAGTCTGTCTAGCGCCGGCGATTTTCGTGCTACAGGTACCGTTCCAACGCTTTTTATGGTTTTTCACTACGAAGATCACATTCCAATAAAAAAAAAAGTAAGTGTTGTCATTTGAAATTTTCGAAATTTTGTCACTGTAACCGTAACTGTGAGACTTTAACTGTTGTTTTTCACGTGATTCTTAAACGCATACCTCAAAATACTTTAGGCCAGAATTTCATTCAGTTTCTGTGAACGGTGTGACAGTTATGGGCGTATATATCGGGATAGTTTTTTTATAATCACCCTGTGTTTAAACTGACAAAATTTATAAGGTATATTACCAAATAAATAAAGTTCATCAATAACTTTTTATGCTCTATAATATCTTTATATTGTTCTGGATAAAAAATAATAAATTGTATCAAATGAGTCATTTTAGTATTTCTATATAAAGATATTCTAAATAAATTTTATTTAAAATTATTCATCACCGTATATCTAGTGCTTCAATTGGAAAAAAACTTATACCCAAGTGAAAAGAAAATGGTTTTATATATTGTCTTTGGGATTTCCGTTTTATTCTTTCTAATTATGTTTTAGGGAATTTCTGTATTAATAACTATTAATATATCATGTGATTTTACAACTCATTTATAAAATAAAAATGTTAATATTTTTAATGAAAGACAAATAAATATGTACTACAATATATGTTGATTAGCGGGAATTTTGGGTGATACGAACATCTGAATAAAGATATTAAAGTACAATTTATAAACTTACAACATTTGTTTTTAGAATATATACATTTTTCCATTTCGCTATTACCTAAATCTTGGTAACAGTATTAGTCACATAAAGAAGAAGTGTTTACTGCAACCATGTCGGTTATTGTGTGTAGCGATTATTTGAATTAATGTGGTATAAAAATTACAAACTTTTTTTTTTAATCATTAAACATTATAGTACACGTCTGTATTATATTCCCATGAAAAATTGCTTTCTTATAAAATTCACCTTATATTGAATGTTATTTGCAATTTGATGTATTATGGTATATAATATTGGGATGACACCTATGGATTTTGGGGGTTTTCTATAGTAAGGTTATTAATAATGAAATATAAATATATTATAATAAAATTAAATAATAATAAAGTAGAATAAAACTAAATTATTATTATTAAATATAACATAAATTATATTCTTATGATAGTATCCGAATGTTGTTTTAAATGTCCAGTTAAATATGATTTTTTTTCTGGAAGCTTCTGTTTTCTGCCGAAAATAGCACAAAAATGATATGTTAATATTCCGAAATATCACTTCTTTATTACTGTCTTCCTTCAAACAAAGGACAACTATTACATCATCATTATTTAAGTTGGTGAATGAAAAATAATAGTTTATTTTATAATCTAAAATTATCTAAAATATGCTTTTGTTCCGTACGGACCTATTATTTACCCGCAATTTTGAAAACGGCCAGTTACTCGAAGTTATAGTTAGGCGATCTTTCGCTTCTATTACATTAGAATATGTTACACTATTTTCTATCATCATAGATTTCAGCAAAAAAAATTAGTAGAAGCGAAAATATTCTGTAACACATAATGTAAAGCCAGGAGAGATGGCGCGGTCGGAGAGACTGCGCACATACAGGTTCGGGAGGAAGGAGTAGAGTGAGCGCGCAGCGATTCCAGGTAGTTGTGCAACAACAGTAGTGGAGTGTCTACTTGAAAGTGCACGTTAATTGCTTTGAGCGTCTAAGATAAAGTATTGCTATTTTGTTTTGTTTTCCCAAAGTAAGTGCTTGAATTTTCATAGCTATTCATCAGAATTTCTATACAATACGAGTAGTAATTTTCCAACTGGACGAAAAATGTCCGGGCCAGGATTCTAACCTGGGATCGCTTGGCTGAAGCCGCCACGCTCTACCACTGAGCTATCCCGGTCGAATCTGGAGGGCATAATTCATCCACTTAACCAGATTCTCTGATCAATAAGGTTAACTGGATGAATTATGCCCTCCAGATTCGACCGGGATAGCTCAGTGGTAGAGCGTGGCGGCTTCAGCCAAGCGATCCCAGGTTCGAATCCTGGCCCGGATATTTTTCGTCCAGTTGGAAAATTACTACTCGTATGATTTATTTACCAATTTGAAATAATTGTGTTAAAATTAATCGAGTGTTTCTATACAATGTCAATAGTACAAAATATTTTAAACTTAAACGATTTCTCATAAGCTACTAATCTAGACTAACAATGTGAACATCAACGGTTCGCTTTAAAATATGCCATATTTAAATAAAAGGCCACGCAATCTCTGCTACCGAAATTGGAGAGTTTGCACATCTGCTACTTAGGAGAGATGGCGCAGTGTTCCCATTAGTTTCCATGCTACGAGAGATTACGCAGCTTATTGGTAAATTTGCATAAAAAATGAAAAATGAAAATGGACTAATTTTAAGTTAAACGTGTTATTAAGTAACATAATTTTATTTTGTAATCTTATCTGAACTTGCTTTTTCTGATTCTTTAATTTTTTTCCTTTAATTAAAAATTTTTAATCGTTTTTAAAATTATTTCCTTTTTCGGATTCTTTAATCATTAGGTTGAAATATTCACTCCTAATACAATAATATTTGTTCACAAAAACCTTACAGCAATGTCATTTAAGTGTAATTATTATTGTTAACAATTTAATTGTAGTTATTATTAGTAACAATCTCTCCTACCCATTTCCACAATCACACCAACTCTGTAAGGACAGATTTCGCGAAATAACTTTCTTGATTTTATTACAACTGTTCTATTAAATTGCAACATAACAGCAAAATAGCAATGAAAATGCATAAAAAATAAATGAAGTAAAAATTATTCATGAATAATTTAGCAAAAATTAATATTTAGATTTTTTATTGCTATTCTTTTGAATTGTGCGCAGACTATCCTAGCTTTACGAAAAAGCTAAAAACAACGTTGAAGAACGCAAATTAAAAAACTTTAAAACACCTACGGCCGTTTCAAAGATGCATAGATCCCCTTCATCAGTGTAAGGTGTGGGGAAAAAATGTTAAAAGGGTTCAAAAGACCCACGCTCGTCTATAGCCCCGAGTACTGGCTGTAATCTGACCAAAATGGCAAAGCAAGTGTAACCAGAGCAGAAGTGACGCAGCTGACAGGAAATCACCGAAAACAGGCATCACTGCGCTGGCTCTCTCCAAACGGGAGAAAGAAAAGGGGTGCTAGATATGTCGTTCACCAATGAATCTGTATATTTATAAATATAATGTGCTTCATAAAAATCAAGATCAAAAATTGAATTGCAATTTTGAATAATTTTGGCTCCGGAAAAGTTAAATCTATGGTCAAAATTCCACCAATGCTTCGCTATTGTAGATTTATCAAGTTCTTGCTTTTTGATATAATTTTCGTGTTCTTTTAATCTAAATTTAAGTGCTCGCCTCGTCTGACCAATATAAGATAGACCACATTCACAATATATTCTGTAAATTCCCCAACTGTTATGACTTGGAATCGGATCTTTAAGATTAGAGAAAGTGACTTTATTTATTGGAGAAAAAACAACTTTAAAATGAAATTTATTTAGAATCCGTGAAATTTGAGAACTGACTTTTGGAAAATATGGTAGTACAATAACATTTTTAAAATCTTTGTTTCCAGATATAGGATTATCTATCTTAGGGGATTTAGATAAAATACGATCAATGGTATCCAATGGAAAACCACGATCGATAGCAATGGCTTTAATATAATTTATTTCACTATTGAATAACTCTGTATTCGAACACACGTTACGAGCACAGGAAATGAATGTATTGAAAGAAGCAAACTTATGTGCAGGGGGATGATTAGATCTGAAATGAGGGGGCAAACAAACAGCAAAGGGTTTACGAAAAAAGTCGTAGAAAAATCATGTTCATTACTAATTACTAGAACGTGAAGAAAAGCCAGACGTTGCTGACTTTCTATTTCATAAGTAAACTGGATGTAGGGGTCAATTGAATTTAATAAATTAAGAACAGCATCAATATTATATTGAGACAAATTGATTAAGGCAAAAGAGTCATCCACATACCGAGTATAAAATGGAAACTGTATTAGTTTAAATAACTTAACCTCAAAATAGTGCATATAAATATCACTTAAGACGGGGCTCAAAGGATTACCCATAGCCAAACCATCAGATATTCTGTAAAACTTATTTTGAAAAACAAATGTAGTTTGAGACAAACATTTGTTGGTTAAAGAAATAAGGTTATCAATCTCGTACTGAAAGAAATGAAATTCATTTAATCTATTTCTTAAACATTCCAAAGCGCCCTGTACCGGTACATTTGTAAAAAGTGACTTAACGTCAAACGAAACCATAGTATATCCTGCTGTATTAAAGTTACGTATTTTATTGGCAAACTGAACTGAGTTTTTTGATGTATAACTATTGTTAACCATTAGGGGGGAAAACCTGGAAACTAAATATTTTGCTAACTTATAAGATGCAGTACCAATATTAGAAACAATCGGGCGAAAAGGAACATCGAGTTTATGTACTTTAGGTAAGGCATATAAACGAGCACAGTTGGCAATAGAAGGAATAAGGGACTGTTTAATAGAATCACATATAATGGGAGAAGTCTTAACCGCAGATTTTATTTGATTCAACTCGGAGCTGGATGGATCTTTTTTCAAATTAATGTAAGGCCCCTCATTAATCAACTTCAAAACATTTGAAACGTAATCAGTTTTATTCAAAACAACAATTTGACCTCCCTTATCAGCTGTGGTTATAATAATATCAGGATTAGATTTAAGAGTTTTGAGAGAGTTTTTAACTGAATTATTCAAATTACTATTGTTAAGCTTTTGATTAAAGTCTACATTATTCTTAATGAGATGTCTAATGGAATCTTTTTGTAAGGAGGATAATGCACTGAACTTAAACGCCCTTTCAATAGGAGCAATTAATTTAGGAATATCGGGAGGTTTACTAATTGAAAAATTGTTATTTAGTTTAAGAGCATCAATATGACTATCATGAGGCGAGCACTTAAATTTAGATTAAACGAACACGAAAATTATATCAAAAAGCAAGAACTTGATAAATCTACAATAGCGAAGCATTGTTGGAATTTTGACCATAGATTTAACTTTTCCGGAGCCAAAATTATTCAAAATTGCATTTCAATTTTTGATCTTGATTTTTATGAAGCACATTATATTTATAAATATACAGATTCATTGGTGAACGACATATCTAGCACCCCTTTTCTTTCTCCCGTTTGGAGAGAGCCTGCGCAGTGATGCCTGTTTTCGGTGATTTCCTGTCAGCTGCGTCACTTCTGCTCTGGTTACACTTGCTTTGCCATTTAGGTCAGATTACAGCCAGTACTCGGGGCTATAGCCGAGCGTGGGACTTTTGAACCCTTTTAACATTTTTTTTCCCCCACACCTTACACTGATGAAAGGGATCTATGCATCTTTGAAACGCCCGTATGTGTTTTAAAGTTTTTTAATTTGTGTGCTTCAACGTTGTTTTTAGCTTTTTCGTATTGATAACCACACAAAGTGTACCTTTATACCTAATATCCTAGCTTTACCTTATGTTTAGCTTTTACTCTGAAATAGTATAATAAATAATTTTTTATGTAACTTACATAAAATCGTGTGTCATTTATTTTTCAAAACCAGTCTAAGACATGAAATGTAAATATATTAAATATTCAAAGTAACAGATACTCCATCATATCTTCTAATATAAATTTTTCCAGATGAGTTAACTGGAAGAAAATTACTTTGATATTATATTTAACGTTTGTATGATTTAATAGCAGAATCTTTCTGAAAGAAAAGTCTGTTCATTTGATGAAACAATTAAAATTAATCATGAAGAAAATTAGATATTTCTTTATTTAATGATTAGATATTCACATTTGTTATACCGTTTGCTTAAATAATTAATTTGTTTGGAATGATTGGGTGTCTCAATTTATTTATCTTTGATTAAATATTTACCCGCAATTTTGAAAACTGCCAGTTACTCGAAGTTATAGTTAGGCTGTCTTTTGATTCTATTACATTAGAATATGTTACACTATTTTCTATCATCATAGATTTCATCAAAACAAAATAGTAGAAGCGAAAATACGCTATAACACTTATGTTTAGCTTTTACTCTGAAATAGAATAATAAATCATTTTTATGTGACTCACATAAAATCGCGTGTCATTTATTTTTCAAATCCAGTCTAAGACATGAAATGTAAATATATTAAGTATTCAAACTAACAGAGACTCCATCATATCTCCTAATATAAATTTTTCCAGATGAGTTAATTGGAAGAAGATTATTTTGGTGTTATATTTAAAGTTCCTATGATTTAATAGCAAAAAATTCTGAAAGAAAAGTCTGTTCATTTAATGAAACATTTAAAATTAATCATGAAGAAAATTAGCTATTTCTTTATTTATTGATTAAATATTCCCATTTGTTATACCATACGCTTAAATAATTAATTTGTTTGGAATGATTGAGTGTCTCAATTTATTATCTTTGATTAAATAGTTTGCAGTAACTGGAAGTATGTCTTATATGTATACCAAATTAATGCTTTAAAATAAATTTTAATGAATAGCTGATTCTACTCGAGTTGTATGATTATTGAGAAAGTTGCACTAAAAAATTCCACCTGGAATATACATAGAAGTTTGCGGTACTTTTGCGTTCAATATTTTATAATTTATGGTTTTAACAAAACTCTGACGTGAAAGAATCGTGGAGCTAATGAGACGCAGTACTTATCGAATAAGCAGATGAGCAAATGATTAATTACGTTATGTTTAATGGTTATATACAGGGCTTGACAAATGCGGTCGACAGGTCGCAACTGGCGACCAGGTTTTTTTTATCTAGCGATCAAATAATTCGCCCCCCCCCCCTCCTTTTACTTTATTTTTTAAATTTTTTTTATTGACTTGAGAAATAAGCACAAACGGTATTTTTTTCTCTCACTGCTACTTGTGCTCGGCAAACAGCGGTTTTCCTCTTCTCTTGTACTTTTAACACTAGAACTACGGCAGCGGTCATTTTGACCGTAAATCCAATTTAACATATCATAACTTTGTAAATTTTTTGTTTATAGTCTGAATATTTTTTTACTTTTCCTAAAATCCCAAGAATATTACATAAAATCTTTTTTGTTCAATTTAAGTAATTATTTTTGAAAATATTAGTATGTATACCTAGAATTACGGCTACCGGTCATTTTGACCGTATCTAGAAAATTACATATTCAAGTTATTTTCTTCACTTTCAAAGCTATTTCTGCTATTCTAATAGATAAGCAGGTGCATCTGTGGTGAGGGGAATATTGCTTTGTGTATTTCAAAGCATTATTTGTTAGGTGGGAAGCGAGGAAAGGGGAGGGAGAGGTAAAACACCTGTTTGACACCTGTTTTGAATTGCAGCGCGCCTTCTGCTGCGCATTTCTTTTGTGTTAGAAATGTTATTTTTCAACGGATACAAATATATTGAGTTGCATTTCGTTTCAGTGAATGTCAGTGTTCAGACTTGCTTATTTTATTTGCTTCTTGTCAGAGCGCGTAGAAGTGTTGGCAGAAAATATCTAACAAAAGAAGATGCGCTAAAAGTTTTCGAAACTATTTCCGATGATAATTCTAGTTCAGATATTGAACCTGGTGAAAATTTTCATATCGAACCTATATCCAGTTTATCCGACGAAGACTGGATTGTTCCTTCAGGAACAAGTGAATTTGATTCATCTGATGAAGAGTCTTTTCACGAAACACCAAATGAAAATAATATTTTAGATCCAGAAAATATTCCTTTGCCTGCTGCTACCCATATAGCACATGTCCTTCCCTAGGACGTCCCCAGGAAGATTGACATTCATCCTCCAGGCATCCCTGAGGATGCAAAAATTTGTCATCAGGAGGTCCTCAGGAACCGAAAATGTCCGCCTCATAGCATCCCAGGGAGCTCCCCAGGACCTCCTTCAGGTTCCTCCTCAGGTTGTTCTAGGGAAGATTTCAGGAAGTAATACCGGAGGAATTTGGGAGACTTCAGGGTCACTTAATGTGCATAAAAAACAACCGAAGTTATTATTATTCGACGTAATGTAAAAAGTATTTATCTTTTTTTAAATTAATAAATACGAACATTATCTTTTAAAAATTTACATAATACACATTACTTTTATTAATCACGCACACAGAATCACATGACAGTTATGATACAGATTTTACGGAACAAACTTTCTTACCGCCGACTGTACTTGAACCTGGGTACTTACGCATACGAGAAACACGCTCTAGTGATTACGCTACACGGCCGTTGTACCTGAATCGTTTATACGGTATTCATGTATTTCTTTCTCTTCTTATGAGAGTCAGTAAATAGAAAACATACATATTTTTATGCTTCGTATAGCAGGAATTCTGTAACTTTTATTGCAAATAAAGATGCATACCCTTTGATATATATTCAATACAATATTAAATTGATAACTAGAAAAAAAGCGTATCAATTATTTAATGCTGTTCTCAAACACAAAGGATCTGTTTTCTGACACATTTTTTAACTCGTTTTTGTTCGGAAAGGCATTAAATTGGCAGGTGGTCTTATTTAGAAACTATGTAATACTAGAAAAATGTTTTCCTTTTATTATTATTATTATTATTATTATTATTATTATTATTATTATTATTGTAAACGCAGATCTTTTAGAAAATACTGTGAAAGTCATCGTTTTGACCCGAATTCCCCATGCGGCATCACAATAAAAGGGAAAAGGGAAGGGGTGTTTTATCATTTGCAACAACAATACGTTTTATCATTTTAGTTAGGAGCCACATATATATGGGTCAGGGGTCTATGATAAAGGGGTCAATTAAATAAAAATATTTAAAATTAAATAAATTAAGTAAATTAAATTATAAATTATAAATAATCACAATTAAACAAAGTAAGAGAAAAATTGACGTTTTTATGAACCAAAAATTGAAAGACAAATTCAAAATGCACTTTTTTTTTTTTTAAATTATAAATATTATAATTTTAAATTTAGAATTAGAATAAGCAAAACTCAGTTTGATTTCTAATATTGATATTACCATATTACAAGTTGCTAAACGATATATCTATAAAAGCTTTTCTGAGTTTATGCATGCTAGGCTGTTCTCAAACTCAAATTGGCTACTTTATGACATATTTTTTAGTTTATTTTTGTTCGGAAACGCTTGAAATTGGCAGGTGTTCTTATTTATAAACTTTGTAATCAAAAGATGTTTTCCATTTTTTTGGTAAAGACAGAAGATCTTTCAGAAAATACCGTCAAAGTCGGTGTTTTGAGCTGATTTTTCGACGCCGTAGCACGAGAAAGGAGAAAAACGTGTCGTCATGTAACATGAATCACTTATAACCCGATAAGTAATTTATTTATCAAAAAATGGAAAATTCATTTCGATCTCAAATCAATTCAATAGTCAGGCCAGCCAATTTTATGTCTTTGCGTTTAAAAATAAGTCAAAAGATGTGTCAGAAAGTTTCACGTTGTTGAGCAGATCATTTGAGAAACACCCTAAGATACATAAATACATCGTTTAATTTTCAATTACCTACATGAAACTGCTGTTTAAAATGACAATAATATTTCTTTAGCTCTTAATTTTTAAAGTATGGGCATTTCTACTCTATATCTGTAACTAGTTAAATATGAAAAAAAGTACTGTTAATAAAATTTGTGTCTGTAACAAAAATATTTTTTTTCTTATTGTAATAAATAAAACTAGTTTACAATTAAATCTCCATTTAGTGATCTTTTGAAATCCTGTGAAAACATTCAATACATAGAAATTTCATTATGTACTATTTTTCATTGAAATATAATTTCATTTTAGCTAACAAAACTAATATTTCAGGAGATTTAAAATGCCTAAATGTGCGGATACTTTGACATAAAATTTGAGTTCTTTGTTATGATTGTCAACGAAGTATTGTGTAAAAATTCTAAACAAGGAAATCCTTTAAAAGCAATACTTTTGTCTTTTATAGAATCATTGGTCGACTGCTTTAAAGATTATTTTTCTATTGTACCGACAATTGCTTATTTTAGTTATATCAAAGCTAAATTTGAAATAGCTTACTCCTTATTCTGGGAAGAAGAACGTTTCTCTGCTTTCAACCATGGAACTAAGTTCCATGCTTTCAACTACTTTTCTTTGCAAGTATTGCATGCATTCCAGTAAGCATACATATCCATTTTTCATCCATCAAAAGGAATTGGAGGTTGCTCAGTACTATTCATGTTCTTATTGTAGTTAAAATTCTACCGTTACCTGACTAAATATATTTGCATTATGGGACTTTTGCAGCTGATTATATAATCGTTCTTGACATCTGGATAGAAGTATTTCCTTGCATTTGAGAAACACCCTAAGATACATAACTAATAATAGCCGTATATTAACAGGAGTGAAGAATTTGCACGAAAAATAATCTTTTATAAATATCCTAAACTAAAAAGTTTGCCAAATATAAAATAGGTTTCTTAAATGAAAGTTTTAACAACTAAAGCAAAACACAACTCAGTTTTAAATTCTGGAGAAATATTTGTTATTTAGAAAGATAAATATTTATTTATATTTTCTGAATCTGTATGTTGTTAATATTTCTTAAGTTCACTAAATTGAGATTTCACCTTCATTATTAAGAATTAAAAAATATATACCATGTATCGTAATTTGAAAGATGTAATAGAAAATAACTAATTTGTATTTAAAAAATAAAATAAAATTAATATGGTAAAACCTCCAGAACAGACGCTTCATAAAAATTCATACATAATTAAAACTTGACATCATTTAGCGAACATATGCTCATTACCAACACATATATAAAGTATATTAAATGAGACAAGTGGTATTGACCAGGTCCGTGATAATAATCAGCACGAATTTATATCTTTAACCCGATTTTGTAAGAATGTATATTTAAAAAAAAATCTTTCAAGCAAAACTCTTATTCAGGGGGAGGGGGGGGGGTATGTTTGTATTTTTTAAAACCAAATGTGCCATTTCAATAGAGCATGTAATCTCTAAGTTGGTGTTATAATTTAGACTTAAAAGTAAATTATTGATTTGATAATGACGATAAATATAAAATTATTAATTAGTTGAAAATGTAATAATAAAATACATAAATATATATGTAATTTTTAAAAAGATCAGAAAAAAATATTAATAGAAGAATAATAATAAAAGTAAATATGCTCGATATGACTTAAATATGATTCAATTTTGAAACATACATGAAAATTAACTTTTACAATCGAAATAAGATTTTTTTAAATAGATTGTTTAATTTAAAAATGCTTATCTCTAATCTATTAACTATCAAATTCTGAATAGATACAAATACGTAAATATATATTAAACTGTTGATAAAACCTTATTTGTAACAAATTTTTGATTCCTTTTGATTTCTTACGGTTACGGAAAAAAATCCCTCATTTATTAGAAATAATAATAATAATAATAATAATAATATATATATATATATATATATATATATATATATATATATATATATATATATATATATATATATATGTATATATATATATATATGATAATTTAAAATGTTCAGCGAAAAAAAAATAATAAATCTAATTTATATTTTAAAATTAAATATTGACCTGAAAATTATTTATATATATAATTCAAATTAATATGAAATGATTAATTATTTAATACAAATAATAATAATAATTCAATATATAAGACTATATTTAAAGGATCAGAAGAAATAATTTTTACTAGGTATCTCTAATCCTTAATTTATAAAATATGGTTCTATACAAATATATAAATATATATTAAACTTCGTGTTTCGAAAAAAAATAATTCTGATTTCTTATAATTGAAAATAAAAATAATTTATTAGGAGAAAGTAAATCAATTTTATATTTAAAATTAAATTATTTCTATAGAAACTAATAAAGTATATAAGTGAAATCAATGTAAAATTATTAGTTAGATGAAAAAGTAACAGTAAAAATATATAAGTAATTGTTGAAAGTTCAGAAAAAATAATTAATGAATGTAATGATAAAATGAATTAATATATAAGTTAATTTTTAAAAGATCAGAAATATAATAAATAATAAATTTTCAATTTATATTTAAAGATTAATTTATTTTAATTATTTATTTAACTACATTTTGATTGCATTTTATAAATTAAAAATATATCTAAATAAGGATAATTAAATATTATAATAATTAAAAGTTAAACAATAACCAGATGTCCTTAGGAAATAAAATAAATCCAATAATAATATAAACTTTATTAATTAAAAAATCGAACCAAATCAAATAAAATATTTTTTTTTATAAAAAATTATAATAAGTTATTTTAGTGTCAAAATCACCCATGAGATGGCACCAGCACCGTCTCTTCCTAGGTACTTCCCTGGGAATATCATCCCGAGGAGCTTGATCCCTGGGAGGGATCTGGGAGATCAGTCCTGAGGAGCTTGCTCCCTGGGAGGGATCTGGGAGATCAGTCCTGAGGAGCTTGCTCCCTGGGAGGGATCTGGGAGATCAGTCCTGGGGAAGTGATTAAAGTATCTTCCCCAGGAACGCCTGATAGCGTCATTACAGTTTCAGGAGGAATTTGGGATGAATTGGAACTCCTGGGGAGGTTTTCAGGAGCTTTGGTGCTATATGGGTAGTACTGTTTCTAGAAATGAAATCAGTGGCAACAGTCAAGATCAAGAAAGTAGTCAAGACCTTCCAAACAGAACTAGAAAACAACTAAGACGTACCCAGTGCGAGGAAAACAAAAAAGATGAAGAAACAGCAAATTATGGTTCAATTTAGAAAATAGGAAATATTTCGACAAATGTTACAGGGAGACGTCCCCATCAGAATGTCTTACGAGAAGGGTCTGGGCCAACGTCGCATGCAAAAAGAAAAATAGTTGATGGCAGTGCAAGTAGTGCATGAAGATTGTTCATCAACCAAAAAATATTGCGTCATATTCAACAGTGCACTGAAGAAGAGGCTCGGAAGAAATCCCAAAATCCAAATTGGTCTTAGTCACTCAATGAGTTAGACGCTTTCATATCACTGCTGTATGCTCGAGGAGCTTTGGCTGCAAAAGGTCTTTCAATTTTAAGTTTATGGTCAAAATCCTGGGGTCCGAAATTCTTCTCTGAGACAATGTCCAGGGATAGGTTCCTGGAAATTATGAAGTATTTGCGCTTCGACATAAAGCCAACTAGATCCCAAAGGTTGCAACCTTATTTCATATATTTGGAATACATTTATCGAAAATTGCTTGATGAATTATAAACCGGGGGAAAATATTGTTGTGGATGAACAATTGTTTCCCATGAAGACACGATGTCGATTTATTCAGTATATGCCTAAAAAGCCGGACAAATTCGGCATTAAGTGTTGGCTGGCGACTGATGTGCATTCAAAATATTTACTGAACGGATTTCCGTATTTAGGTAAGGATGAAACCAGGCCCTATGGTAGAACGGTTGGCGAACATGCAGCTTTTCGCTTGACTGAACCTTACTACAACACTGGAAGAAACCTGACAACGGACAATTTCTTTATATCACTCAATTTAGTAAAACAAATGAGAAACGCAGGAATAAGCTATGTTGGTACAATAAATCGTTCAAAAAGAGAAGTACCTAATTCTTTCAAGAAAACAAGAGATGTGCTGTATTCTAGTAAGATTGCTAAGCATGAAAATATAACGCTTACGTCTTATCAAGGAAAGAAGAACAAAAACGGCTTGCTCCTGAGTAGTTTACAACCAACATTGGAAATTTCATCTAATGGAAAGCAAAAACCTGAAGTTGTAAATTTTTACAATGCGACAAAATATGGAGTTGATGTTTTGGACCAGATGGCCAGAAAATGTTCTGTGAAGTCCTCATCCAGACGTTGGCCAGTTCAAGTTTTTTTTAACAGTCTTGATTTTGCAGCGATAAATGCATGGATTATTTATAGAGAGACGACTAGATATAACAACTACAGACGCCGTGATTTCATTTTAGATACAGCTGAGGAGCTCAGAAAGATGTACGTTTCATCAAAAACACCAACGCTTTCTTCTTCTAACCAGTTGAAAATTTATGCTTGTCACACTCCATCCCGTAAACGTAAACAATGCCAAATAAATGCTTGTAAAGGCAACAAAACTCAGAATATTTGTGAAAACTGTAGAAAATATGTTTGTGGAACCTGTTCAAGTAAAATTAAGAAATCAGTAATCTGTGTATGCTGTCAAACCGAATGATATAAGTAATAAATTTATTTAATTTTAAACAAAATCAATTTGTATTTAAATTTGTTAAACTATAACAAGTTTTTTAAATCTTGAATGTTTTTTTTTGAACACTTTGTTATGCTAAATTAGCATTTGTTTACATTTGTTTATCTTATTAACCATATAGTTTACTTATTAAAAAAGCATGTTGTATATTTACAAGATTTAACTTACATAATATTAGCAAAAAATGCGCTTTTTCGTTTTTTCGAGACAAGCGGTCAAAATGACCGGTGATCGTAGTTATAGGTATACGGAAAACGCCGTAATGCTAGTGTTAATGGAAGAACCAAATTTAAAAGGCATTTACCGTCTCATGCGATGAAAATGCTATTATTTTCCACTCCAGCCAGCTAGCATGCCACTTAATTATAGAATTGGAGGGAGGGGTCAATAACACAGTAATAAATAGTGTCAATCTAGTCTCTGTGAAATCTGAAATTGGATAGAACGCAAATAAAGTTTCTTTTGTAAGTTTTAAATCAGATTTTTATGTTCAGAATTAAAACTGATTACTCTATCATATTCATTTTAAAGAATAATAACATATAAGTGATTATAAGTTCAACACATGACGATTTACAAAACCCTTACGTTTGCATTACTGCTGAATAATATATCGAATACATATACTAAATATTTTCTGAACAACAACAAGCATTATTTTAAATTAGTAAAATTTTTTCGTGTTACGATAGAGCTTTTGCTAACGATTTTTAACTAACTTCTGCTTCTACTTCCATTTCATTTACAAAAATACATAATTTTATGTTATAGACCTGACAAATAAAAATTCGGTATCAAGAGGTTAAGTTCCCTCGCATCAGGTACTCTCGGAGAAATAAAGTATCGCTCTCGTATTGTACCCACACATTAAAGCATTCTTCTTTTGGCAAAAGGAGAAAGTTAAACAGTATACATTTATTTTATGTAATCATAAAGAACATTTTTGTATGTTATAAAATTTAACACATAAAAGCATCAAACTAAAAAAAAAAGTATGAGGCAATTTGTATTACGAATTGAACCCGGAGAAAGCAACAAATCTGTTATTTTTCTAAATTATTTCAAGAAATAATGTAAATTTGTTCAGAATACGGAATTTTTTTATTACGCTGGGACTTCGACAAAAAAAGTCATTTAGACATTTGTCTAGTAGTCATTAATTTTCGGATTATTGTCGGATATTTAAACTCAATACCTCTTATTTTATAATCTATGTTAGATATTTATTGATCCAATTAGGACTTTTGATCCTTTCAAGTTTTGGATGATTCAAATCTAACTTTCTGAGTGATTAAATGAAGATAAAAATGTTTGTGAAACCTATTAGTGAATCCCGTGGTACCTTCATCAAAATGAAGTTATCCGAGTACTCGTCATTTCAAGGATAATTAACGAAAAACTTTTACTACATTATCACTGTACAATTTTGACAATTATAGAAATCATGTCATCCAATTTTAGAAGTTTTCATATATTCTGTAATGTTAAAGAAGAACTTCAATTAAATTTATCTCAAGCGTCTGATGAATAGAAAATTAAAATGTTCAAGTTAAAAATCTTACAAACATTTTATCAGAAACATACCATAATAATACTCTAGAAAAGTAACAAATTTAATTAGTTATCAAATCTGTAACAGTTTTACAAAAATTATTGAAATTTCGTTAAATATTATATCGATTTAAATGATGAACCAATTTTAATATACTTTAAATATGTTTTCGTAAAACAAAAAACAAAAACAAAAACAAAAGAAAACAGTAAAATTTGTTATAAATGTTCAAAGAATAGACAGTTTTCAATGGAAAAATGCTGTTTCCTTTTCGCAATAATTTATATTTTGCTTGAGGTAAGTTAGATACATTATGAGTATCGCTTAAATTAAAAACATATTGTACTTTGAACCAGAGGCGATATAATATCTTGTAATTTATATATGTAAAAAATATTGTACTTTTAATATCAAATAAAGAAAAATGAAACGAAATATACGGACCTATCTAAATCAATTAACGTCCTCTATTGCCTATTATATATTCACTACATCAAAATTATCTCTCTCTCTCTATATATATATATATATTAGGGCGTATCGAAAAAATCCAAATTTCTTAGATCTTTTTGCGGTAGTGCGGAAAAGTTGTGAACTGCCTTTATTAAAAAGTGTGCGGAATCTTAAAACTGTGGGTTGATATCTTCTGTCGCCTCAGTGGGCCTAAAGTTATAAAAAATGGACTAAAAATGATTAAAAATCAAAAATTAATAAATAATCACAGATTTCGCTCATCCGTTTGAGGTAGTGCTTACAAGTTACTATTTTGTAACAACAACAACCATAGAAAATTGTAGAATCATAGATTAATATCTTCTGTCGCCTCATCGGCATCGAATTTTGGAAATTTTGACGCATTTTGGTAATTTTCTGCATAATTGTTTACTGCTTGCACAATACACAATCGAGACAGACTGGGTTTGGCGGTCTGCCAAAATAGTGAAGGCAATGTGGGAACTCACAAGGAGTGTTCAAATGCGTTTAAAACTGGACAACACAGTTCTTGTCAGTAAAAGGTATGGTGTCTCCAACAGAGCCACGGCTGCTATTGCATTGCATGTTACGCAAGATTTGTGTTTAATATCGGAATCAGATACAGGCTCGTCACAGGCAAAAATAAAATATGGAGGGAAAAATTGAGAATTTACATAAAATTGGTCTCAAAATCAAATGAAAATCGTTCCACTCTATCTGGCTTTTATTTTGATGGACGACATGACAAAACCTTAACATCAGAAACACTCGAGGACAAGCAGTTCTAAAGTACAATTGTAGAAGCGCATTGCTGTATTGTATTGGAGCCTGGTTCTACGTATATGGGACATTTTACACTTGAAAGCGGATCTAGTCTTGATATATCTAATAGCATTTACGAATACGTAACAAGTGCTTTATTGGATGATTTTAGCAACCTTATTGTTCTCGGGTGTGACGGCACTGTAGTGAACACAGGAATGTCTAATGGCGTAACTCGCAGGTTTGAATTGAAACTTCAGAGACTAGTACAATGGACTATCTGCTTACTTTATTTCAATGAGTTGCCATTACAACACCTGTTTGAGTCCATAGACGGCAAGTCATCTGGCTCCACATATTACACCGGAGGCATTGGATGAAACCTTAAAGGATACGAAAAGCTTTCAATTGTTGCTTTTAATAGCATTGAATGCAAGTTGCCAGACATTGATCCTACCATCCTCAGTTCAGATCAGAAATACTTATTAGATATTTGTACCACCAATAGTTCTGGCGTTTGTTGTTCAGATCTACATTTCCGGGTCCGGGAACCGGGAACGTTGAATTTGTCCCGCTTGCTAACAACTTCCAATCGAATACTGAGGTTATATATATCAACATCAGACCCATCAAATGAGTTGCTAACATTTTGTTGTATTCATTCTAAGAGTCTACGCACTCTCATGATTCCCAATTAAGATTCGTCATTCCATAAAGGATGGTGCTAGACACCTGTGGTATTTGATCAGCTCATCTCGGTAATTGCCAAAAAAGTATTGTGACATAATCGACCCAGTTATTTTTCGCAACGCTTACTTTGCGGCTCAAGTAAACATGCTTTTGGCCATGTTATCTGATGATAGGTGCCATATTAGGACCCTTGCAGATCGGCGGATTATCAAGGCAAGACAAATTATCCCAGACGGAAATTCTGTTCGCAAATTTGTTATTCCTGCTGTTAACTTTGGAGCTACAGACTATGTAGATCTCATTGACTGGTGAGCTTGTTATGTGATATCGCCTCCTGTTCTCACCGAGATCTGTTCTCAAGAATTTCTGAAGATGATACAGGGCAGTATGCCAATGTATTGCTGGGACTTTATTAAATTTGCTTCAGACACACAAGCAGTAGAGCGGATTGTGAAACTAGTCACTGCAGCCTCCGGAAAAACAGTTGGGAGGCAGAACAGTGATAGATTTATTAGAGCGACACTAGAATCCAGAAAACACATCTCAAAATTTGAAACCAAAAATGATTACAAGCCTAATGATTTTGTCATTTGTATGTTCGAAAGGTAAAATAAATTTTGTGTTTGCATTAAAATGAGGTAAGTGTGACGTGTATTTATTTAAAATTTTGCCTTCAATTTCCCAAATTTGGTGTCGATGAAGCAGCAGAAGATATTAACATATTAAAATTATTATATTATTTTAATTGATTAAAAATTAGCTGATTGATGTAATTATTTTATATGATATTAACGTAAATTTTTTTATGGCTGTTGTTGTTTCTCGGCGTGAAAATAAGGGTGTTCCACTATTTTGGCAGATCAACAAACCCAGTCTGTCTCGATTGTGCATTGTGCAAGCAGTAAACAGTAATGCAGAAAACTACCAAACCGCATCAAAATTAAAAAAATTCGATGCCGATGAGGCGACAGAAGATATCAACCTATAATTCTACAATTTTCTATGGTTGTTGTTGTTACAAAAGAGTAACTTATAACCACTACCTCAAACCGATGAGCGAAATCTGTGATTATTTATTATTTTTTGATTTTTAATCATTTTTAGTCCATTTTTTATAACTTTAGGACCACTGAAGCGACAGAAGATATCAACCCACAGTTTTAAGATTCTGCACACTTTTTAATAAAGGCAGTTCACAACTTTTCCGCACTACCGCTAAAAGATCTAAAAAATTTGGATTTTTTCGATACGCCCTAATATATATATATATATATATACATATATATATATAGTATATACAGGGTGGTTATAAGTATCTCTATTTGGAGCTGTCTGGATCTGGAAGGAATAACCCAAATGTAACCAAAACTACTTACGAGAAGGGGGAAGAAGAATAGAATAATAATAAAAAATTGAAATAATCACCGACAGATGGCGGTACTGAGTGTAAAATGTAATGTGTAATAAAAGAACAAAGAATTAAGACGTATAACCGGATGGCACACCTAATTTATTGGAAAATGTCACAGTAAATGTGGTTACGCATTCGCACGGCGGTGCCTATCAAGTTCAGGTACCGCATGGCCATTGTGCTGAAGGACACAATCCGTGTGGTGCACGACGTGCTCAAAAGGGGAATGTAACGCATCAGGAGAGATGTTTCTCAAATGTTGTGATATGCGGTAAAGTCATTGAGGTTTGCGACACCTTCTACACTGTTTAGCACAATATAACTCATTACATTTCATACTCAAAAGCGCCATCTGTCGGTGATTAGTGTAATATTTTTTATTGTTCCATTCTTCTTCCCCCTTCTTGAATAGTAAGTGTACTGATTTTGGTTTCATTCCGGTTATTCCTTCAAGCTACAGACAGCTGCAAATAGAGATACTTATATTATACCACCCGGTATGTATAAATAGACGTGTGTCCCTATATTTCACTTTTCAGCCACAACTACCCAGCGCAGACCACTGGTGTTTTGTGCGGTAGTAAGGTCCAGTCTCCTATCCTGCACTATGGTGGTTGAATGTCGGAAGCTGTGGGGGTGTGGGAAATATGGTGGTTGAAAGTGGTCGACCTAGGCCGTTTTCATATTTCGACCAAAGTGTTATAAAAAAAATTTGTAATTTTCTTCAACGAGAATTGATTCATTCAGCTTACGATGAACTTATTAAGATATATATAAATAAGTAAAATGATTTCACGACCCTTAGCGGTGAAAATTGAAACTAAACGATATTGCAGCGCGTGTGTAGCACGCCTACGATATAATGCCATAGGCAGCAGGGACGAATGCCGAAGTTTCGTTCGGAAAGAGGTTTGTTTAGAACAGAATGCGCGCCGAAAATGACTATTTTTATCGAAACCGCAAAAGAAAGTTACAAATTTCCAGGCAACTCCGGACGCTTCAGCTAGTTTCATATAAAGTTTCAAAAAGACCTCCAAACTCTCAAAAATGCTAGAAATGAGAATTATTTTTTGTTAATACTTTTTATGTAACCATCTTAATGTCACTAAAAAAGTAAGAAACAACAAAAAAGTGAGAAAAAAAAGATTCATTCATTTCCAACTTAATGCAGATGCAGTTTGTTAGAAAACACGATAAGGAAGCATAAAAAAAACTTTTTGCGGAACAACAAATGAGTAGATTTCAGCTGTCGTAAACTGTGTTAGCTTCAGGCACAGACAGTAAGTAAATAACGGAGCAAAATTCCGTGAAAAAATGCGTTTATTTGAAGAGAGAGAGAATGTTTAGATTTTAAGAAACGTTTTCTTACATATATACAAATATATACAGTGTGTGAACTTAGTTCACATTCATACTTTTATAATAATCAACGAAACAATTTTAATGCTGTATCCATATTGTAATCAAAGAATGAAATAAAAGTTATTTATATACATTAAAAGTTAAATCTCAACAGATGCGTTGATCTTAAATTTATCATTATATATATTTTTTAAATGCCGAATTTCAAGTTATTTTATATTGTTTATATATACTTAATTTGCAAGTTTCACCTTATCATAATTCAATATAACGATTCCTTGGAAAAAATCTACGTAAATATTTATAATTCAGTTAGGTCTTTTTTTAAAGCAAAATATATAATGCATATAACAATAGAAACATGTGTATTAATTTTGATGGCAACATAATTTTTTATACACATTTAAAATGCATAACGAAAAATCAGGTATCATATGCAATGATTTCAATATCCTTTTGACATAGTACATTCACATTTCGTTACAACAAGCTGTTAGATTAAACACTGCAGTTAAGTAAAAATAACTGAAAACGTATAAGCAAATATTCCCGATGGTTGCAATGCGAAAGCTTTGCACTGGCCACTTGTCTTTCAATACATAGCTTAGTGATGTGAATTCAGCTTCAGTATTTTTTTTTTACGATTAGTTAATTTTCCTTTGTCAGTAAAATAATTTGAAGCAATGGTAAACGTGGTGAATATCGCAGCCTTATAGCTGCATTCAGATCTGATATTTAAACACTTTATTCACACAGAAGCTAAAGTTAAGTATAATTCGTAAAATGCTAAAATTTATGAGAAAATAATGGTAAAAGAGTTTGAAATACATGTGGGGAATCATGAGATGAAGGTAACAGATTGTGCATATGTAAAACATTTCCGTGTACGTCGACATGCGCATAGCGCTGGTAGACGTCAGGACTGGGATATAATGGCCTGAAGCGGCGTGCACAGTTCAGTCACATTTTTGCGTTATGGTACGAAGCGTTGGTAAATATCAAAAAGGACGAAAGATGTCACAAAGGCGCCAGCTGTATATGTTTCTGAAAGGGAGAATTATTGGAAAGCTTGAAAGTGTACGATCCTTGAAAGTGTCTCGTATTCTGAATGTGCCTCAGTATGTAGTTTCCAGTCTGCGGCAGATGTTTCGAAGTACCGCAGATGTTACTCGGTAACCCGTACCAGGTCAACCAAGAGCGACAAGTGCTCGGCAGGACCGATATCTGACAGTAAATGTGCGACGTCAGCGTGACAGTTCGGCTAGAGGAATAAGAGTTTCGAGACAAAATGTTACAGTAGACATAACCAAGATGGTTTGTCTACCAGACGACCAGCGGTTTGCATTCGGATCTCCTCTGTACATAAACGGGAACGCTAGTTTGGAACACTAACAGTGGAGTCGGGCATAATGGGCCAATGTCATGTTCAGTGACGAGTCCAGATTTGGTCTGCAAGTCGATTCCCGTCGTATAACGATTGGAATAGAACGTGGAACTCGTTTTCACAAAAGAAACGTAGCGAAAAGACATAATTTTCGTTAAGGGGGAGTCATCGTGTAGGCAGGAATAATACTGGACGGTCACTCAGACCTTCAAATCTTAGACACGAGGTCCCTTGCTGTTGAAACATACATAAATGAAATCTTTGAGGCTTACTTTCGCTTGTTTAGAGGTATTTTCTGTCCATATTCAAGTCTGATTGTTAGATTCATATTCAAGGAGGGTAATACCCGTCCTCACCATGCAGCTATCATCGACGACTTCCTTGAAACTGAAGATATACAGCGCATACACTGACCTTCTATGTCTCCTGATTTTAATCCTATACAGCATGTGTGGGATATTTTTGGAAGACAACATGCAGCCCATCAGCACTTACCAAGCTCCGTTTCAGAATTGATAAGTGTTCTACATCAGGCATGGAACTCTTTTAGCACACAACTCATCAATTGCCTCATCGAAACTATTGGAAAACATTGTGCGACATGTGTGGCTGTCAGAAGAACACCTTATTAAACTGTAACCTTTCTTTTTTTGAATAATTCTTTTTCGCTCAATTTCAAAGTACTGATTTCACTATTTTGCTTGCAACCTTGTTATTTGATAATAAAAGTCTATATTATCCTTCTTTTTCACTGATTTATTCTCTTATAACCCTTTTATACCCACATACCATGTTTCTTTCAATTCTGATTTACAATTCCCTAAGTTTGCATATAAACAGCAATTATGCTTAACTTTTGAACCCGAGTGTATTATTCTTATTTTGTCAAGCAACTTATGTACCAGAAATCGAAAGTCACTTTGATTATGACACATTGCTCAATTTTTATATAT
This sequence comes from Maratus michaelseni, assembly GCA_963931845.1. Lineage (NCBI taxonomy): Eukaryota > Metazoa > Arthropoda > Arachnida > Araneae > Salticidae > Maratus > Maratus michaelseni. The sequence continues at coordinate 299,638,993 of OZ007588.1, forward strand.
ACTTATTAAGATTTTGTTGGATAGAAATTATGGAAATTATTTAATAGGATGATACCTTTACAGCAGGGTTTCTATTGTTTATTAATATCCCCCGAATTTATTGAAAATTGTAAAAATGTTACCAAGTTTATGAAAAAATGTAGTTTTTGTAATGTATTTTTTATAAATTAATATTAATGTAAACACTAAGTATGATAAACTAGCTGTTACCCGTGACTTCGTTCACGCAACATTAAAATAATAATAAATACATTAATTAAGCAAAATATTTCACTCCCGATAATTAAAAACGTTAATAATTAACTAACTCTTTATCATATTTCATAGGAGTTACTTGCGGTATTTTTTACGGTATTTTTTGTTATAGAGACCTTGACATAACTCAGTCTTAAAAAAGTGAAATTTTGTGCCAAATAATCGCGAAAATGAAATTGCAACCAATGCAAAAGGGAGGGCCAAATAAAATCGTGGAAATATACGAATTGGATAAAAACAACTGCGAATTTTAACTGATAAACAATTTTACTTTTAACGCCTTTGTGAAACGTTTTAACAGCCATCCTCCAAAAAAACATTAATTGGAATTAGTATATGCTTTTCTTTAACCCTCTAAGCGTTTTGCCCGTATTTTTCCGTTTTCCAGAAACAACTTAAATTGGCTGTAGGCAAAAATATTTTTAACAGAATTGTATTTTAAGATATATGTATGATAAAGAGATATGAAGTGTATTTTAGAGACAAACCTTGAATGAAAATCTCAATTAATATTAATTTTAATGAGTGTTTATGTGAAAATGCAGGAAAGTCCTCAAATTCAATTCTGCCTCCGTGGTTTAATGTATAGCTGAAATAAATCTTGTTTTCTAAATGACTTGTTTTCTAAATGTTGACAGGTAATTTTTGTTCTCCCGAATAAATTGATTCATGAAGTTTGAATATGTGAAAATATGTTAAGTCTTCGGATCAATGATAACAGGTATTAAGTAAATCGCGTTGCGTTCGACAGTCTAGGAGTAGATTCGAAATACAAATACACGGTCAGATTTTAATGTAATAGATTCGTGTTCATTTTTCTTTTCTTAAAATTATGATGTGATTTTTTGCAGAAAACTCTTATCGGTATATAATGGATACTCATGCTTAATAACCAGTATAGATAAAAAAAAACATTTTAATTTTTCGTTATAAATATGGCGTGAAACTCATCTACTTCATATGCTTACTGATCCTTGTATTATTAATGTAAGGAACTGATTCACATTCATTTTAAAACATATCGGAAAATTCCCGTTTTATTTCAAATATATATTTCCCCAGAGAAATCTCTTTTAAATGACATAATACTTGTTAATTTTCTTTCCAGGCAATTATTTTCAATACTGGCATATGGGAAATTATGTTATTTTAACGAAATAATATTAAATCTTTAGGTTTTATCAACAAAAATGGAACTATTAACATTCGTCATTTTTTTAGGTAATCGAGGTATTTTTTTTAGTTTTAAGAATGAAAATATTTTTTTCTCGCTATCCATGACATCATTTTCGACATGGATAATATTGCGGAGCATATTATTGACATTTGCTAACCATTTTCTTCTGAAATTTCTTTTTACTTTTTTAAAAATTTAAATAAAAAATACGGTATAGTTATATTAGCCGTGCGCAGACGGTAAAACACCACGTATTGTTACCATACAAAAGAAAAAAAAAAGAAAAAAAAACTAAGATAATTTTATTTCACCAATCAAAGCATATCCGCTTTATTTTCCATGTATGACGTCATATTACCCTGTTTCCTATGGTTCCGCATATTGAAACCTTGTATTATTATCAAAAACTAAAAAAATTACGTTTTATTTCTAATAATATTATTTAATCTTTTTAATTCTTTAATTTTTTTATTTCATTTTCATTTTTCACGTGAAACTTTTTCAATTGAATCTAAATTGTAGAGTAAAAATTATTATTCTGGGTTTTTAATTAGTTTTGGCAACGATAAAGTATTAACAACGGTAAAGTAAATTTAACCATTTTAAAATATTATACGAAAAAATGTCCATTTATTCTCTATGAAAATAACGAAATTTGGAATTATTAAGAAAAATATTTGAATAAAATTAACAAAAACCAGCCTATGTTCATAAGAGGGTTATAATCCACCTATATGAAAAAACACAGCATCATTAAATGCTCCATTTTGACGCTGGCTTCAGCCTAACATTTGCACACAATCAGATTTATAATATTATTAGGATAGGATAGGATGTATGTATGTAAGATTTATGTAGATAAGTTTGTACGTTACAGACGTGTGGTAGAAATGTTTAAAATATTGGACATTAAGTTTGGTGAAAGTTTAAAATTATAAATTATTATTTCGAACACGAAACATTTTATAAATACTTAAAATGAAATTCAGATATCTTTACATTTACGTATATTGATTGTGGAGCTAGTCTAAAAAACATTAAATTCTTACACTTTCTTTCTTATTTATATTTTCTACTTTTTAGTATTTAAAATATTACGTTGTTGCAGATTACAAGCCAATAGATCCATTTTAGCTGCAGTAGTTTGGCGCGAACTCATTGTTTTTGCAACTCGTAAACATTTTTAATCGTAAAGTTTCTTTGGCGATTAAACACCTGTGGCAGGTTAAAGAAAACATTCCTTAAAATTAATTTATTATTTTATAATTAAGTTCTAAAAATATTAAAATATTGTAGTGTCGTCAGAAACACACCCGTATATAAGTTTTTTTATAATAATAAAATATGATATAATATTTAATATTAAAATTAACCAAATTATGATGTGAGTAAAAAATATGTTACACAATTTCATCTTTACATGTAAAATCGAAGTTAAATGAAATAAAAGAGCCTAAAAATTGATTATGTATTAGGTAATGCAGTTTAATTATTTCATCACGACTGTGTCGAGAAAGAAAAATAAAGTGAAATAAAAGGCAATTAATTTTCTAAATGCAGAAGTAATATATATATAATGGTAGACAGTATTCTAAATTTTAGTAGAATAATGATATTTTCGATAGTTTTTTTTTCATATCTATCGTATGTTCTATGGTTGTGTATTATGTACAGGAATCTACTAAAGGAAGGTACTTGGAACCACTGTTAGGCAGAATAATTATTGAAACATTCACTAATGTGCTTATTTCCTAATTTTTTTAATGAAATAGCCTGGATAAATATTTGTTGGACAACATATAGTCTTGTTTACACGGAGACAGAGTGTAGATATCTTTTCGTTTAGGACACTGTAAAACACGGTCAGCAATGTAAATGTGTGGTTAGTAGGGTGGGCCGAAAAAAAACTTTTTTTTTTTATTCACTATACCACGGAGAACTTGGCTTTAGGGTTGCTTAGTAAAATAAAATGAAAAAAAAAATACTTACATTTTAATTTTATCGGCAGAGCAGTTCAAATAAATTTATAGAGAAGCAATAGTTTTCTTTCTTTTTTTAAAGCTATAAAAGAAAAAAAACCGCTATAGTGAAAAATCTTTAAAAGAAAGATATAAAAATACATTATAATAAAAAAAGAAGCAAAATTACTTCATTTGAGGTAGCGCAAAGCATTTAAAAAATCCCTAAATTAACGCAATCAACTTGTATTCACTCAGTGAATGTTGGCCGGATTGTGGGCCGGGTCTTTTTTTCTGTTTTGATTCGCTATACCGAAAAAAACTTGTGTCTAGGGTAGCTAAGTAAAATGCAAAAGCAAAATAAATAAAATTTTTCTTCGGGTGGTAGCGCAAAAGGCTTAAAATTTGAGAAAAAACGCGAGTTTTAGGCCAAATTTTCTCAAATTTTAGGCCTTTTGCGCTACCACCAGAAGTAAAATTTTATTTATTTTGTTTTTGCATTTTACTTAGCTACCCTAGACACAAGTCTTTTTCGGTATAGCGAATCAAAACAGAAAAAAAAGACCCGGCCCACAATCCGGCCAACATTCACTGAGTGAATACAAGTTGATTGCGTTAATTTAGGGATTTTTTAAATGCTTTGCGCTACCTCAAATGAAGTAATTTTGCTTCTTTTTTTATTATAATGTATTTTTATATCTTTCTTTTAAAGATTTTTCACTATAGTGGTTTTTGTTCTTTTATAGCTTTAAAAAAAGAAAGAAAACTATTGCTTCTCTATAAATTTATTTCAGCTGCTCTGCCGCTAAAATTAAAATGTAATTATTTTTTTTTCATTTTATTTTACTAAGCAACCCTAAAGCCAAATTTTCCGCGGTATAGCGAATCAAAAAGAAAGTTTTTTTCGGCCCACCCTAGTGGTTAGCAATAACATGTTGAACAAAAAACTTAAAAATTTTTGTTTGTCTATGTTCCAGAGTTGTCTACGAACGCACATTTTAAGAATGAAACCAGACTGATCACTTCTGTAAACTTCGAACGAAAACAATGCCACAATTCTGAATTGTAATTTCAACAGCAATACTATTATTTCAATCTTTCAAGTCGAACAGAATCAAAATATCATGATATTTCACTCACATGATTTATGGCATTCCAATAAATTATCAGCATAATTCACAAAAATCTGAATATGTGCAAAAATACTCATGTCATCTGCTAAACATATGTACATGGAACTCATCGACTACTATTTATATGCCAAATTTGGTGGAAATCGATGATTGGACATCTTGAGCGTGTTACTTGTAAGATGTACTCAAACATTCAAATCTATATTCAGATATGAAATTGAACATAATAAACTGTCTTCCATTGATGTAAATAACACCACTAAGTAGGTATGTTGGCATTTTTAGATACTTCGAGAAATTTTTCCTAAAGAAAATGTACTAGTGTATAAAGAAGAAACATTTCTTTTTTTTTACATTGGTTATTTTCTAATCAGTTAAGATATTTCTTAGCTGTGCTAGATTACGTAAAACACACATTTGCTACATATTTATTGCACATACTAAAACAAAATCATGCGATATTATAATGTTTTGGTAATCTTTTAATTAGAAATTTCGTCATTCAATTGACATTTTTTCCTAATTGGAATGTTTTCATTTCAGTTTTAGAAATGCATTGGCAAAATTTTATAATGTTATAATGCCCAGATATAAATATTTATTGGACAACATATAGTCTTCTTTACACAGATACCTTTTTTTTAGGACAAGCAGCATAGTAGACTGTTATACACCAACATCAATGTGAAAGTCTGGTAGCGATAACATGTTGAACAAGGAAATCTAAAAACTCTGTTTCTGTATGTCCCAGAATTGTCTACCAACGCGCATTTTAAGGATCTAACCAGGCTAATCACTAGTGTAAACTTTGAACGGAAACTATGCCACAATACCGAACTTCGAATTCCTACAAAAACTATAGTTTCAAAAGAAATACTATTCTTTCTCTCTTTCTAGTCGAACAAGAGGAAAATATAATATTCCACACACTTTAATTATGGCATTCCACAAATTATCATCATATTTCACAAAATTATGACTATATGCGCAAATGCTAATGTCATCAGCAAAACGTCTGTAGATACAACTCATCAACTACTTTTATATACCAAATTTGGTGGAAATTGATGATTTGCATTTCAGGTGTATGTTCAGGTGTATGTATTATTTCTGGTATGATGTACTCAAATATTCAAATCTATATTCAGATATGCAACTGAACATAATGAGCTAACTTCCAATGATGTAGATACATAACACCGCTCAATATATTTGTCGGCTATTTTATATTCTTCGTGAATTTTTCACTAAAACAAATGAACTATTTTTTCAAGAGGAAAACATCTTTATTATTTTTCCAGTAATAATTTTCTTATCAGTTCAGATCTTTCTTAGCTGTGTTAATTTTCATATAACACATATTTGCCATGTATTTAGTACATATATTATTTTAAAAAATCATGAGACATTATAATGCTTTAGAAATCTTTAATTAGAAATTTAGCCGTTCAATTTAAAATTTGCACTAATTAAAAAATTGTCAATTCTAGTTTTATGGGTGCACTGGCATAGTTATAGAATATTATTCATATGCATAAAGAATTTTTTAAAACGTTAGTACAATTTGATTTCGTGTATTTTCCTTTCAGTATATCCATCTTTATTTCTGCCTCTGTGTGTATACATGTATTTTAAATACGTTAATGATTTCATTTTTAAAGTGCAGTATCCTTAACTAGCTGGTTACATATTTTGAGAAATATTACACAACGAAATGCAAATTTTCGAAAAGAGAAATTTAAAATTAAAATATACGGTTTTATGCGATCTAGATAAATTATATTACAATTATAAACTTTTAGTTTGAATATGTAAACTGAAAGTTTTAGTTATATTTTATAAAATGAAAAATGTATATTAATTGAAAATGATTCCCTGTTTAAAAGATATACGCATGTTAAATATCAATTAAAAAAACTCGCATTCTTATATTTCCACATTGTTCGCAATATTATTTGAAAATTTCTGTGATTTGCGAAACTTTTTATTTTGACTAACTTAGAATGTAAGAAATTTGGTATATTAATTGAAAAAAAATAGAAGGAACTGAGGTTTTTCCCTATGAAAATCGAATATTTCTTATCGCTTCTTGGTTATGATTCGATTTTCTGGTAAGATGAATATCGGAATGAGCACACGGTTAGTAAAATAACATAGCTAAGGTAGAGTAAAAGAAAATTGTTTGTTTATATTGAATATCGAGTATCTTTGAAGAGCGAAATCTGAAAAAGACCACATTTTTCGTTTTACTATTATTTGTGTACTATTTTTTATTGGATATTTCACTAAACGCTTACATCATAGCTTTTTGGAATGTATCATTCCTCAAAGTAAATAAAATATAAGCAAAACTGAATATTTTTTTTGTAAAAATATTTTAAATATTTAGTTTTGATACGCATATTTCGCAAATTTCATAGGGAATGTCGATATAATTATTGTTGATAAAAACATATATAAAGAATGTCTAGTCTTGAATTATCTTTGTATGTTAGTAAATTAATTTTTTTTGTAGATGGATTTTACAAAATCTTTCAAGACATTCACAATAATTTATTCAAAAATAGCGATAAGATTATCCAGATATTCTGGATTATTATAATAATTTGAAATATCATTATATATTATTTCTCCTATAAAATTTTTTGAATTTTTTGCATTAATGTCTGGATTGCTTTTCTGCTTATTTTGAACAATTTAAAATAAAAGCAGAATAATGAAAAGCCTCAATGTTTTTTTATTTAAAAGTCCTATAGCTCATCTTCATTATTTTAGAGCCGCTGAAAGAAATCTGAAAACAACTCACTGAAACATTATCAAGATATTAAGTGAATTTTCCTTTATTACTGTCTAAAAATTTTACAACATTCATATTAAATATATTAAAAATAATTATATTCAGATCTTTTCCTATTCCAACAATAAATTTTCTACGAAAATATTCCTCTTCTATAATAATTTTTAAAAGACAATCACAGCAAATTATAAAATAGTGAGTTTGAATGTATTAAAAATGTTTATAATATAAAAATGTATGTCTTATTGACAACATTAATATTATTCAAGACAATATTTCTTGTTTATAAGAAGCCATTGTAATACTCCTGTAGTGAAATTTTTAAATATTTCCCCAATATATCCCCCCATTTTCATTTACAAATTGCGTTGCTTCCTGTCCCTGTGTATTATCTACTGCAAAATTCAAGTGGATTTATGAGCTTATATCAGAAATTCAAATATTTAATTACACTGTTTAAAATATTTTTAACTATGAAAAAGCATATTTACATATTATTTACTACCATTCAAAAATTACTAAACTCTGGAATTGAATAAAATATTGACATTATAATGTTTTTTATTGTTTGAATGGATGGCTGAGTTATACTCATTTTCTTGAAAAGAACTTCAACTTGTTGCTTAAATAAATATTTTCAACAGAAATATGTTTATGAAATAAATAAGATGATGTTATCTGGTACAAATTTGAGGGCAGAGAAATGTAAAGGAAAAAAATGTTGTGTCATTATATTTATCAAAATGTAATATCTGCTTTTAAATACCGCTACGCACTGTGATACAGCACTCGAAAATTTACGAAGTAAAAAACTAAACTAATGTTATTATTTTGTTTTTGGGATAGTACATCGAGAATATTAAAAATTATTGACTACTCATTGTTTCGGTATACCTGTTACACAAATGGGTAATCGTTCATATCTACAATAGATATAAAAGAAAATGGAAATTTTATTCCGAACGCGTAAAACTATGTCTACCAAACGGATTTTTATGGGACTTACATTGTCAGTTATGTAATTTTTGAGGAAATAATTTAGTGTATAACACAGCCTTCTGTGCCACTTAGTTACAGCGATATGTGAAAATTTTACAATTAGGACAACCCGATTATGAAAATAATCTCTATTCGAGCACATATAAATCACCTTCTGCAAAAATGATGTATATGTGACGTACATTGTCAGTTTGATAATGTTTCAGGAAAAGTTTTAGCGTATAGTACAGCTTTCTATGTTGCTTAGTTACAGAGCTATGGTATAAAGTTAGGTCAACCCGATTATGAAAGATAATTTAGATCTGAATGCATATAACTCACATTCTGATAAACGTATTTTTATGTGACTTACATTGTCAGTATTTTTGGGATATGGTTTTAGTATATAACACATCGTTCTGTTTTTCTTAGTTATTGATCTATGGGAAAAAGTTCTATAATTATGTGAACCAATTATGAAAGATTAGCTTTTAACAAAAGTTATTTCGAACGAATTTTGATGGATGTTGAATTATTAATTAGATAAATTCAGCAAAAAAATGTAAAAATTTATGTACAATTAGCATTTCGAATTTCAAAACTTACATTTTACTTGAGCGGATTGTATATATATATATATACAGAGAGAGAGAGAATGCAAGTGGGAATTTCATCCGGAAAACTTGCAGTTAGGACAAACCAATTATGAATGATTGTTTTTTAAAAACATACTATCTACTATATATATATATATATATATATGCAGGGTATCCCAAAAGTTCTTGACACATTTTAAAATTCAATAAAAGATCAAGCAATTGCCGTACGAGAGTGCGGATTAGTTTAAAATACTGCTTATGATCTGAAATTTTGTTTAAGCAAGTAAAAAAATACTTCCAATAATTTCTCATAGATGGCGTTTCTTCTGCAAAGTTATCGAATACGAAGAATGTCTTTATATATAACAATTGGGAAAGTCGCACAAAGCGGGTGCACTGTTTTTGTCCAAAATATTGCAACCTACATTCCAGAAGTTAAGAATACTCGCCTTCATGAGTTCGATTATATGAGTCAGACAAGTCAAGAAACATTATTTCGACGATAATAAAAAGATCTCCAAGATTCTTGGCGATCCGTTTTTTTTTCTAAAATCGCATCAACCAATCAAATGTTTATTGACCGTATGTCCCTATTATCTTTTTTTTATCCTCTTAATCAATCCTCAAGTGCACTAAAACAAACAGATAAATATCATACTGAATCGAAAAAACTTTAAAATAAGAATATAATATTTCCTGCGTTACCCGATAATAAAATATCTTAAGCATCATATTTCAAATTTAAGAAGTAATAATACATTTAGATTGGTTGAATTAAATTATAATACCTTAGAATACATAACGTATTTTTTTTTTAATTTCATTGCCTCTTTTTATTTGCTATAGAATATGTCTCGGATAGACACTTTTTCTCTTAAATAAATCTTTCAAAATAAAAGTATCATTTTACACAACTTTGTATGATTTTAAAATTATTCATAGCATAATTTGGAATTTAGTAAGAAATATATATTTTATAAGAATAAATAAGTATAAAATTAAAAATATTTAGAAAAATCACAAACTTTTTTAATCATCCAACATTTATCTTTAAAATCAAGTGCTTAATTTCATGACCTCAATTCATGTTGTTCTAAAAGAACCCGTTCCAGATGTGCATTCGACGTTGGTTCAAATACGAAGCTTTCAATGATTTTCTTTATGCTTGAAAGATAACGCAAAATAGTGAAATTAACAAAAAAAATCATTTTAGCTTTGAGATATTGCAATAAAAAATTAAAAAGAAAAACATCTTTATAATACTGCAAATGTTACATCATTGTAACAAGCAAATATATATTGTTAATTCATGTGTTAATAGATATTACATTAGAGTCCCGCTATTCCAAACTAATTGGGACCGATCACTGTTCGGTTTAGCGATAATTCGGAATAGGCGGATTTCATTAATAATAATGAATGTATTGACTTCTTAAGGCGTAAAATAAGTGCGGGGACATCTGCGAGTGGCACCTCTATGCAGTGTTGATCGGCTCGTGGTGAACAGGTTCAGTGAAAGTGGGAACGGAAGTTCAGTGACCTTCGATAACCCTACATATCACTCTGGTTTACATTGGAATTTGTTGAAACAACTTTTACACAACTGAATGACTGTCACCTTCTTCCACTAGTCAATAAAATCCCTGGCTGTGAAGACGCAGGATAAATCTGTGTTGAGGAGTGTACTGCTATTGAAGAGAATGACCACAGAAGTACGGAGACGAAGACATCGTAGATATGATCCAGGACTCATCAGCTCAATCGACTCGGGAGAAAACGAGGAGGAGGTGAACGCTCAAACGGAACTCATATTACACACATACGCGACAAATGCTCTTGACCTCGCCTTACGCTACGTCGAACAACACGCTTAATCAACACCAAATGATGTTATGTTCATGCGGCGATGGCGGAACATTACATCCTCAAGTCGATTCAGTGCTCTTCGTCATAAAAAATCACTGACTTTACTTCTTAAGTGTGTGTAAATTAGTTATTTTTTGTGTTTAGCAGTGATTAAAAATGATTCTACAAAATTGTATAAATGGGGCCGACATGTACTGTAAGTAACCAGCTTTCATTTCAATTACGTTTCAGGCGTTTTCATCAAGCTTAGGCTCTATATATGTCTCTATTTAACTTCTTTGTATAACAATAAATGTACGTTTTTTCACAAACTTCATTTTATTGTTTCCTGTTTTTAAGTTTAAAAAAATCGATAATTTTCTGATCTCTGTTCAGAATAGGCGGATTTTGGAATAGCGGGACTCTACTGTACTTGTTTAGGATTTTAAATTGCTTACTAGATGTTTAATGATAATTTATTTAATACTAATATATTAATTCATAATTAAATTCTAAATATATGAATATATTGTACTGTCATACAAAGAACGGATACATGTACAATTCCAGAAGTTTTAGCACACCAGAAAATGGGTGAAAAAAGAATAACAAAATTCCCTTATTATACATGATATAAATTAGGTTAAATAAAATCGTGTAAACAGAACTTGTGTCGAGGTAGGTACCTATACCTTAACTGATAAAAAGGCTGAAACTCTTCGAAATGTTACTTACTCGGCCCCTTAAGGGGAGAAAATGACTAGACGTCAGGCAGAGGACGCTGTGTCACCGATCCGACCACTTTACTGTGTTAGGTATCCTGGAGCAGTGTCCATGGCCATTTCAGGCAATGAAGATTCTTGCCCTCCCTCTATTAATGTCCATGTTTGCTTTCACAGTTTGGTCCCAGTAGCCAGTTGGAGGAATTTTTCCTGTTCCACCTCACTGTCTTCCGGTGTTCCTCAATGGGCGCCTATGTTGTGTGTTGGGGTTGCGTTTGAGTGTACGCAAAGTGAGAGCTGTCTTCTCGAACCGGATACTGTGCTGTTAGGTTCCTGGGAATCGTCTTTCTCGGTGGTCGCTACTCCGCCCGTTTAGTGCGAAAGATGACGAGAGTCTGATCAGGGCGTCGTGTTCCCGTGCCTGCTGCTGGGTGCAAGGAGACCGCGAGCGCCTACTCTCCTAATAGCCCTCCATTGGCCTCTTTAGAGGGAAAAATGTCGGGGAATCGGTCGTCAGGGGCAGGTGCTTTCGTATCTTGTCAGAGATTCTGGGCAAAGTGTAGCGAAATGGATTAGGGTACTACCAAAACTTTTCTCGAACGCAGTAATTCGTAATGGATTCAGCGAGCGCATACCCTTCTCTGTGTTCCCGATTCAGCCACGTAGATGCGGCAGAACAATTGGGAGCAAAGTCAAAAGGACGAGGCGCTTCTGTCTTGCTGACTATTAGATTAGTAGTCCTGGGCTGTCATTTCGATTTTAGTCGGACATGGTGACCAGACATTCTTTTTTGTGTGTGTTTCACATTTGAACGCAACTAATTTTTATGTGGCTAACGACGGGAGGTCCTTTCCTTATCTGTATTCCAAACCCGGCTACTTGAGAGTGGAAGATGATCCGGAGCAGAGTTTCCCCCACCCCCTGAGGCGAGGCACTGCTGCGTCCTGTTTGTCACTACACATGTAGTCCGAAGCCGTCGTCACGATGTGCTTCGGGCTTGGTGACATAGTATTTCTCAGGGTTTTTCCCTTGTTACTTGCAAAAAGTCGCGTAGTCTTCTCATTGTCCTTCTAGCACGCATTCTATGTTTTGCGGTGTGATCGTTGGTTGTGTTCTTCGTGGTCTTTCAATTGCGGCCTGCTCTTGCAAATGATTCTTGTTGCGGAACTACCTAGACTTTAGCGCGTGGCGACTCGTTTCTCTGCTGTTGTCTCGTTTTTGTGCCTTTCGTGTAGTGGCGGCTTCTACAGTCTGGTGGTGTTTGCTGTGGTTTTGGCAGGGCTTCGTTTTGTATTTTTCTGCAGATTTGGGATATTTCGACCCTCGTACCATTTCTTCATTAGCTATAACTGAAAACATGACTATGAAATTGACAATATGGGAAATTTTTTATTGATAGTTAATGCAGCATTTAAAAACCTCATGCAGTGTATAAGATATTTGGTCCTACGATGTTACGATAATTTTAAAAATGACATTTTAATTCATCAATTTTCGATGTCAAAAAATGTATATACATTTCTTAAGAAGAGAATATTTAAGATATTTTCAAGTTTTATTAAAATAGGCAGTAAATAATTTGGAATATATAAAATACATAATCATGTTCTTTTTAATTGAAATCACATTAAAAAAGTGATTGGAAATGATTTATCAATTTGTTTTGCGTTGCAATATAAGTCAGCACAGATGGCTATTGGTATTGTTCTCAACATGATAGATCATTTTTTCTGTCGTATAAATAATTTTAAAAATACATACGCACATTCTAATTTGCAGCGAAATGCAAAGTGTATTGAAATATTTATGTGACTTCATATACATTATGAAAAGTTAATTTTTATATAAAAAAGCTTTATTTCTGAATCAAAATTCAGGGAACTTTAATAGTTTAAAATTTAAAAGTTATTAAAAATTAGATATTCATTTCAGAAAGGCTATTTGAAAGGTAAGACATTTTGTGTGACTATTTTAATAGTTTCATAAATTCTTAGAACATATTTTAAAGAACATTTATATTATCCTCTTTATAGGAAAACAAGTGTATGTCATTTGTTTACGTAAAAAGTATATTAATTACATACAAACTAGAAGCTTCTGTGACATTTTGATTTTGATGAAATTGAATGTAATACTAAGAAAAATATATTTTATTCTTATATTGCTAAGTATACTTTAACATTTTTAAAAATTATACGTTAATATGAAACATATTAGCGCTTCTCTGTATGCAAGTAACAGGAATAAAAATCACATTCAAACAAGAGATTAAAATAATCTTGATATTTGTTTTTCTTAAAAAGCATTATTTATTGTGCATACGTTTTAAGATTTAAATTATGTTTTATATAAACGTAGATGGTAGTTTTCTTAATTGTATTTTATTTTTGTCTCTTAGGAAAATCACCATCAAAATCATTTTACAAGGTAATCATTAATGCTTGATATTACTTCCTTTAACTGACTTTAAATGCTTGAGTTGCAGAAAGGGTTTTTGAAAAATCTCGAAACATTGATAAAATGACGAAATTTCTTTGACCAACTCTTCTTTTACAATACGTTTTACTGCAAAACTTTATTTAACCTTCGAAAACTTTATAATAATAACTTATTTATCATATATTTGTTCTGCGTTTTTCAATTACACTGGTGTACACGATTTTCGGAACATATGATTCAATGTTTCATAAACTGTTTTTAGTGATGTTGCGAATGCCTCCCTGGAGACCAGCCAAAAGATTTTTCGTTTACCAGTGGCAACCGCTTTTTTTGTTTTCTCTGATTTATTCTTTTTCTGTTAGATGTAAATTTGTTTCTTAACCAAATGTTCGGTAAAAATTTTGAACGCTCAGAAGAGTGTGATAAAATAATTATATCCTATATATAAATGAAAATACATCTTTATTATGTTTTTAAGAAGAAGTTTTGTTTGATATACAACTACTGTGTGAAATATTTTGATGAAGTATTGATTCCCTATTGATAGACACAAAAAGGCGTCGTATTTCGAATAGAACCTGCAGTTTTAGCAAAATGGCTTGCATCAAGTGATCAAACAGTAATTATAATGAAAAATGCTCTACCATGTCATACTTTCCAGTAATGTAACTTTAAAGATCGATATTAAGATATATTTGGCACATAATAGAAACTATTTGCTATGTTAGAAAACAAATGCAAAACTCACACGGAACCAATAAATAATGAGTCATCATTCTGGCACCACTTAACAATGGTTGAAACAGTGAGTCCTACCGCAAAGCTTTTTGCAATCTATTTATGCAGCTAAATCCATTGGTTGGTGTGTTGTGTGTTGTAATCCACGTTAATTTATGCGAGTTCTCTGAGAGTACTACATATCTCCCACTAAATAAACTTTAGTTAATTTCACTTTTTGTATTTTTATAAACCAAAAAAAAGATATTTATACTTTTCTTGCAATTTTTCAATGTTGCATAACAAAAATGTAACTTGTGACGGAGAAAAGTTGACTTTATTTTCAGATTAAGCGTAGACAAAAGCATAAAGATCAATTATTGAGGATTCTGGTACAATTTTGTTTTCAATTTGTAGATGTGTTATTTTGTCGAACAAAACGCATTGTATTCGCGGAAATGAAAAAAATCCTTATTTAGTGTTTAACATTAAAAAAAACTATTTATAAATAATAATTAAAAATAAAAAAAATAAAAAATGAGATTTATTTATATACACAAATGTGTGTTGGAAAACTTAAATTAATTTTAGTTTTATTCAGAGTTGGGCAAATATGTAATTGCAATTATCTACAACGTAATTACCATTTAATTGTATGTAATTATTTGAAATTTCAATTACATTCTGTAGAAAAATCTTTCAGCACTGTACCCGGGTCCGCAACCTATCCCAATGTTTGCCGAAATTTCTGTGCTTGAATGTGTGTAACTATAATCAATTACATACAATTAAATTGCAATTACCTTACAGATAATTGCAATTAAAATTTTTCCTAAGTTTTGTTTTATTATAGGATTAATTTCTAAATTACAGTTATAATAAAAAAGAAAGAGCTTTATTTATGATATTTTTTTATGGAAACAAAGACATAATACATTTTTCTTATTTTCCAATTTTATATTCATAGAAGAAAGTTTCCTGTAATTGTATTTCACATAAGAGCCCCATATATTGGAATTAATTTCAGTTTTAAGTCATTATAACATCTTCCCGTTATTATCTGTCATGATAAATTAGGAGCTTTTGTTAAATGCCCACAGGTTGTAAAGAAATTCCTTTTGTGTATTTTTACATCTTTAAAAAGTTATTCGGGCGCTGAATAAATTATGTTATCAAAAATAAAATGTTTGATGAGAAGAATTTTAAAAGAAAACATTTGAATTCGCACTTATGTAAACGTTAGCAAAATTGCTGAAAATCTAGTAATTAATTTTATTTCTATTACTCTGTTTATTTAACTCAACTTGCTTTTTGCATTTAACGATGAAATTATGTAATCGATATTTATCTCCCTTCTAGGTATACCAAAATAATAAAAATTATGTACAAAGGTGTATTTCCGATAACAATATAACATGTTAACAATTTTAGAACTTAATTATAAAATAATAAATTTATTTTAAGACATTTTTCCATTAGCCGCCACAGGTGATAAAACGCCAATATTCTTTATGGTTACAATTATATACAAATTTACAAAAACTATGGATTTAATGATACGCCAAACCACAATCGTCAAAAAATGCTAACTACCTATGAAGCTGCAAGAAATAAATATTTTTAACAATATAAAGAAGAATCTTAAATACAATAAAGATAGGAGTTTGAGAGTGGGTTTGTTTGTCTGTCGACTGTATTCTGAATAGACAGCTTCACGCAGAGATACAAAATTTAGTAGAAAGGTTCCTCTATGTACAAAGTATGTAGTTTTGCACCTCAAAGCCCGGTTTTGAAATTTTTGATTACGCTTTTATTCTGTTTAATTTATATGTGAATTTTAGCGTTTTTTCACGTTTCGAGGCAATATTTCTACATTAATAAGAAGAATCCGGTTTCAATCTCATAGCCCGATTTATTAAATGTTGTTCTGTTTTTTCAATAAAATATATTCAGAATTCCTACAGCGATTTTTGAATATTTCGTGAAATTTTTTATGCAATTTTTAAAGTTTTTCGCATTTTGTGACGATATTTCTCACATTGGTAAAAGGAATTTGGTTTCAAACTTGTAACATTAATAAGGTACATTTTGTCCTGTACGAGATTTGAATTTTAGTAAATTTTAATGCAATTTTTATTACGCTTTTTCGAATACCGCTGAGATTTTTCGGAATTCAAAAAATAAATTTGGTTTCAAACTTTCAGCATAATACAGTGAATTTTGTCCTCCAGAATTTTTAAATTTCAGTGATTTTTAATGTATTTTTTAGTAATTTTTGGAATACCGCGATGATATTTTGACATTCGGAAAAGGAATTTGATTTGACATTTTTAGTGTATTATAGTAAATTTTGTCCTCGTCGATTTTTGAATTTTACCGATTTTTAATTCGATTTTCAATGCAGTTTTTAGCGATTTTTGGCATTTTGGGGTGTTTTGTAGCGATATTTTTATATTCGGAAAAATATTTTGGTTTCATAATTTTAGCCTAATACAGTACATTGTGTTCTTAAATTTTCAACTTTTAGCGATTTTTAACGATTTTTAAAGTTTATTTTAATACGATTCATAGCGTTTTGCGTGATTCAGGGCAATTTTTTGACATTCATAAAACAAATTCTGCTTCAAACTTTTAGTTCACAATAGTAAATTTTCATACATTTCAAACATTAGTAAATTTCCATAGCCAATTATAGAACATTTTGTCCTTGGCGGTTTGATATTTACCGATTTGAAATGTAATTTTTTGCGTTTTTTTCACGATCCGCTGCTATTTCTGTGCATTCAAAGAAAAAAAAATCCTTTAAAATTTTTAGCTTAATATAGTAAACTTTGTCCTCCGCGATATGTGTCGTTTTTGCGATTTTCAATGCGTTTTGTACCATTTATTGGTATTCTGCGGCGATTTTTTGACATACGTAAAAGAAGTTCATTTTTCAATATTTTGCCAAATATAAAGTCTATCTCAAAAGTTTAAGCACAAGCATAAAATGGTTATTTTCAAAGAATTATAAAAAGTTAGAATGAATAACATTTTTTTTATTTGTAGATTTCGCAACATTATTTATATAAATGATATCAAAAGTAGAAAAAAATAAATTACATAATTGTAAAAAATATAATTTAAAAAAATGTTTTAAAAAAACTGTCTCAAAAGTTTATGCACGATGTCAAAAACAACCAGATTTATAATTTTTACAGAATTTTTACTTACAAATTATTTTTCCGTGATTTCGGATTAGTTCAAATAAACGTGCGTCCATCGAAATTATTAGTTTATGTAGGGTTTCTGGTGGCAAAGAGTACCATGCTTTCTGAATAGCTTCTTGGAGTTCTTCAATAGAGTCATACTGCTTTCCATTGCCGTAAACTTGGCTGGTTAAAATACCCCAGACATTCTCAATCGGGTTTAAGTCTGGACTTAAAGCTGGCCAGTCAAGAACTTTAACATTTTTCTGAGAAAGCCAAAGTTTTGTAGAATGTGATACGTGGATTGAGGCATTGTTTTGTTGAAAAGTCCTTTCAAGACCCCCCAAGATGTCAGCGAATGGAAGCAAATGTTGGTTTAGCGTCTCTTGATATATTTTTAATCTTGTCTTCCTTTTAGAAATGCCAGAGAGAAATGTCCATTGAATCCAAATGCCTCCCCAAACCATAACAGATTTACCACCTTGCTGCCTGCTGAAAAATGCCCTTGGTTCCTTTCATAAATCATCCCAATACACGTTAGAACCATCAGGGCCATCTAAGTTTCACATTTTCTCATCGCTGAATAAGCCATTTGTCCCCATAGGACATGTGTTTTTTAGCCCAGTTCATTCTTGCCTGTTTGTGATGTAACTTGTGAGACGGTTTGCGAGCCATTTTCTTTAGTATGATGTAATCACACTCTTTAATACGTCTATGTACAGTGTCTTTGGACACCTGTACACTGAGATTATTTTTAATTTGCCGTATGGACATATTTTGCGAAGATACCAATCTCCGTATTCTCCGATCAGTCTGAACAGTCGTCAAACGTGGTCGTCCACATCTTGGTTTCCGCTTAAAATTATCATTTCTAGAGAGTACTTGATATATACCTCGCTTTGATAGATTTAAAACTTTTGCAATTTCAGAAACAGTTTCATTTTGCGATTTCAATTTAAAAACTTTCACAATCTCACATTTTGTGAATTCTTTACCCTTTGGCATTTTTAAAACGAGAGGAAATAATTTTTCCACCTTTTATACTTTTATAAAAGTGCAATATGATGTCATACAAGAGATTACACACGGCCAATCCCGTGTTTCTAAAAAAATTGCATAAAGTGCTTAAACTTTTGAGACAGCGTATCTTCAAGAAAAAAGAAAAATTAAATAAAAATAAATATATTTTTTATTTTAACCATCCGAAATGACTTATTTTATTTTATTTTGATTAAATGTCGAGTATTTATCGTAAATTAGCATAAAATATTTTCTTCTTTAATTATTTTAAACCAGATTGGCAGAGTGCTTAAACTTTTGAGACAGACTATAGTTCATTTTCTCATTCACGAGTTTCAAAGCGACTTTTATCGTTTTTGCAAGTTTTGCGTCGATTTTTTGACATTCGTGAACAAATTCTGGTTACAATGTTTTAACTCACTGCAGTTTAGCTTTGTGATTTTTATGAGACTTTGGCGGGGTGGGGTGGTTTCAATTTGAGGCGATTTTTCCACATTAGTCAAATGGATCCGGTTTTAATCTTTTAGAGCATTCCAGTAAATTCTGTCCGCTTTTAAATGAAGTTTATTTGGATTTTGTACAGCGAATTTTGAATTTTTCGAAACGTTTTGAATTTTTTTGCGCTCCCGCAGTGATTTTTCCCCATCATTCGTATAAGAAATCCCGTTTTAATATTTTAATCCAATGTAGTAAATTTTGTCCTCTGGGATTTTTGATATTTTAGCGATTTTTAGAGATTCGCTGCAAATTTTCACGTTGGTAAAAGTAATCCGGTTTCAACCTTCTAGCCTAATATAGCAATTTCTGTTCTCTTTTCGATAAAGTTTATTCGGAATTCGTGTACCGACTTTTATAGTTTTCAGGATTTTTTATTGTGACTTTAAGGGTTCTTTCGCGTTGCGTGCTCTTGATTGAGGGGATCGAGCATCGCCTGACGGATCTACTAACAAAAAATAAATAGTTTAATATATGTATTTTAAAAAATACGCTTCAATCAAATAAAAGTTCACAATAATTAAATTGTGATTATACGTTCAGAAATAAATTTAGAAATTTTAAAATGACAGTTAAATATTGCTTTCACGTTCCCTCTTTGCTGTATCTTAAAAAAGAGATAAAGCAAAAATTGTAATTTTTTCAAATAAATTCACTAGCTTGATTTTTCTACAAAGCATAAAAATATCCTAAGAATTTTCCATAATCGAGTTCGGTACCCCCGTTAAATGAATGTATTCTTAAGGAATTGTTTTGGAAAAAGTATGAATTGCAGTCAGGAATTTAGGCGTGATTTTGAAGACAAACAATCAATGTTTATAAAAGGGAATATTTAAAAAATATTATTCTTGATATAATAATTATTTTTTTATTATTTCTGTAAATTAATTTTCTTTGGTTGCTAGCTAGTGTCGTGTATAAGCACAAAGAATAAATAAAGCTTTTCGCAAACATTTATTCTTAAGTGGAAAACTCTATAAATTGTTTGTATTCATCAATATTCAATTTATAATTTGAATTTGAATGCTAACAGCATACATCATCTCAACTTTCAGAGAAATTCGTTAATTTTCTTTATGTCAGCATTACACAACAATGTGTTACAATGTTTAAAACTACAGGGTAATTAAACTGAACAGTGCTTCTGAAAAAATTTAATATATATTATAATATAATATAATGCAATAAGAATTATTGTAAATTATTGCCCTTCTCTTTATATATCTTAAAATGGCCCTTTTTCAAGAAATCTCATTATTGCTTAGTATAAAATTTTCATAGATCATCCATTTTTTTAGGGTGAGAAAAAAAAGAAATTCTTTGCCAGTACAAACTGTTAGGTGATGAATAGAAAATGAGACAAATATCATGTATAATACATATAAAAATTCTGAAAACACTATATATCACATTTACATTTTCGCCACTGCTGATTTTCATTTTCAAGTAGAATTAGTAATTCTGAGTTGCAGTGATTTCTCTCAATGTATTCCTAGAAATTTGGTATTCTCACGTTTTTGAAAAATATGCATAAAACGTTTAAGCGAAGTTACTTCTTTTGAATATTTCTACTCAAATTAGAATTGCAAAACTTATGACAAGATGTTAAAATTCTGCTATCCACATCCTCTTGGGAAATAGTTTACATCATTTGCTCAGCCAAAGAAGTTTTCTGATTATTTTTGTACACTTCTTTGTTTTTATACAGGACTAATATATATTTTTGTAAAATCTAAATTCCCTTGTTAGAATTACTTAAAACAAATACTATATTATCATTTATTTTTTCAGATACTGTTTTATACTCTCTCTAGTGAAAATAAAACTATAGCTATTTTAGGTGCGTTCTTAATTATATAAATACGTAGCACATATAGTCTTTGTCTGGTCTGTCCGTCTGTTTGTCCGTCCGTCCACATATAACAGCGTAAACGCTATAGAAACGAACGGTTTAAAATTTAATGTATTTTACCGTTGCAGAATTTTGTCGAGTAGTTTTAAATTTTATGAAAATCGAATCAAAAATTAAAAAAGATATTAATAAAAGAGTTCTATTAAATCTCTTCATTCTATTAAATTCTATCGTACGTAAGGTATATAATAAAAGCACATGTCATGTGACTGAAGAAAACAAATTCGAGCAAACCACTACTTTTTTCATATGCCAGGCGGCCATTTTTATTCATTTTTTTGAATAAATTGCATAAAAGTTACATTTTAGAAAGATCGTTCAAAAAATTGTTTGCTTCAGAGATGAGTTACATTAAAAAATGTATAGATTCTGAGATAACTTCAGTGAAAATTAGGTTAACAGCCACATATCTCGATCTATTAAAGTAAATAAACAAAATATTCATTCATCGTGAGTCATAGAAATATTAACCATGTAGGTAATCATTCGCAAACCAAGATCTCCAGAGTGAATTTTGCAATTGCTGCTGTCTGGTGTAGAAACAAAAAATCGCATTTGTAAACGTGGCATACGTAATAAGAAAAAAAAAAGGCATGTTCATTTCGCTCATAGCAGACGATATAATTCATTTCGCTAAAATAATAAGGATGTTTTTTTTTTTATTTTTTTTTTTTTTTTTTTACATTGTACACTAGTTATAAAACGAACGCACCTCATATGTCACGTTTAACGTACAATTTACAATTTGTTTAATCTGTAGTTTATATTGATCATTTAAATAAGATTAAATATAAGATTAAATATTTTTCCTGGTTTCAGACAAACATACATTATAAATAAAATAAGATAATAAGATACTAAGATATTTTGGAAATTAAGTTAATATTATTCATGTATTTATTTAGTTTTATTTTTTATATATTTTTTCTGAACTATCTTATCTTTATAGTATATACATAATCCTTTGTAATTTGCCATTCAACATATACAATGTGCATCAAATATTGATGTGTATCGAATATCGATGTTGTCATTATGCAAGTGAACATTTTAAACAAAATCTACTGAAAATCTGAATGTCGAGAATGTAGAGAAGCATTATCTACAAATTTTGTTCCCGGTATTTTATTGCAGAGGAAAAAGTTACAAATTTTTCGGAAGTAAAACAATTCTTAAACTGAAAGTAATGAAATTATACAAAACATAACCACTTTCTAAGTTGCAAGTAACTTGAGGCGTACCTCTATTTACGATGCTTGAAAAATCACCAACTTTTGATGCATTGTTTTTATAACAAACTATATATCAGAATGAAAATCTGTTTGAAATTATTCTTATATCAATCTTCAACACCATTTACATGTATTTTTAAAAATTAAAACTAAAACTTGAGAGACGCTATAGCTGTGGCAACATGGCGAGAAAATGTATTCCTCTGGGTCTTGCAGGAAAAGTGCTGTCCAAATGAACTTAGAATGCAAAATATTTTCCTCTATCAATGTACTTGAACTTTGCAACAGAAGTACGCAGAATCATTAAAAAATATTGATATTTGTATTTATGGTAAACATTCATTTGGATATGATTGTTTGGGTAAAAATTGCCTTTGTATGTTATTTAAAAATAAAAGTATTTGATCAATCATAATAAACTAGTTTTTTTTTCAGCAAAGCATTGAGACTATTTAGTCGAACTGATAAAAAATATTAACGTTGGAGGAACATAATGTATTAATTTTATTTATGTAAAATCACTTCAGCGATTTATTTAAATCTGTTAAAATTAAAACTGAGAGTTTCTAACAACTTCTTCAGAAACACGTAAAACACTAACAATGTTTAAAGAAAGAGATGTCTCTGAACGTCCTTATAATACGTATATTTTACTTCAACAGTATATAGTTTTTGTAACATGATTTTTAAAAAATCGCAGGAGTGTTTTTTTTCTGTATGGAAACACACTGAAAAGGTCATTCAAAATTTTTTTGACAATTCGCTTAAATCGCTAACATATTGATTTTCTTTTCCAGCTAATTTTGAAGGACATTTACAATAGAGGAAACCACAGCCATCGTTTGAGTACAGAAAAACACGAAGCTTTTCCTGGTAAATGGATTGGCTTCTTTTTATTTAGATGGGCGGTTCTCTCTCCCTTTACTTGACACTACTGGGCGTTTCTGTCTGATATTTTACGTAATCAAAATAGTACAAAATAAAGATCATCAACTTTGATAAACTGAAACAACGAATAACATTAGCAGAAGCAGAGATCACGTAAGCAATGTCGGATAATGTATTCCAGTCTACGAGAGACAGGTGAGAGTTGTGCGCAATATTGCAGGGCTACCATATTTAAACACGCTCTTTTTTTTCTTCTATTCAAGAGTGTAATCAAATTGTAATGTTCTGTTGCAAAAAATATATAAATAAATAAACAAAAATATGAAGATGCTTTTCAATCACTCTGTAAATACAGCTACAGAAAGTACTACAAATTTTAGAACAAAGCATTTCTTATAAACCTTTCGCAAGTCTACAAAGTATATTTTTTAGCAGATCTCTTCAGAGATAATAGTAATTAGTAGTCCAATTATTTCATTCGAAATAAAATCTTGTACGTTACACATATATATTTCCCAGAATAATTTGTTATAAATAAGTAATGTCTATATAATGAGTTTTGGTATTTCGTGATAATTTCTTTTAACCTTAAAATTAAAATGAGTCACATAACCATTTACTTCTTGAAAACTTGCATAATGCTATCTGAATTAAATAATTTTTTTTTGTTGTTGTTACTTTCTGGCTATCAAAACGGGTATATTTTTCTCGAAAGCAATTTTTTGCTTATTTGCGACGTACATACATATTAGAAAAATATTTCTCCAGATATTTATTGAGTATTATAACGCACATAAGAAATTTAAACAATGCAAAAATATTAAAAATTCTCCTATTAGTGCTGTTGTTTTAAATCATTTAAATGTTCGTCCTAGAAATGCATGACATACATTATAAAAAAAAATCTGAAAAAATGACGTTTTTATGAATAAAACTGACAAATGTGCGTCAATTTAAATGAAAAAGAAAAAATCCTTTATATAATCTCCAATAAACATTGTGGGTTTTTCTTATGGATTTATAAAAATGTATTACTGAACCGGTGAGATTCAGTTCTATTATTTTATAAAGCAAAAAAAAAAAAAATGATAGTAAAATGATTACAAACACGACAGTAAAAATGATAGTAAAATGATTACAAACACGACAGTAAAAATTATTATACAAAAGAAAACTTCCTGCATAGTATATTATAATATAAAAAGAAAAAAATAAATTGGAAAATCAAAAATGCTTACAAATTAGGTCGTTATCTATCTAACAGATCTAACATGTCGTTTAGAAAAGGTCACCATACTCTTGGGGTGAGAGGTCCGTCAAATCAGGAAAATATAGGTAAGGGGCACTTTCTCCCCACAAGTGGTCGATAAATATAACAACATCAACAACAAAAAAGAAAACTCGCCGAGTATCTCTTGAATTAGGCATGACCTTCCGAGTATTAAGCATTTCGTGACATAAACAGTAATGCTAACAAATACTTTTGTGCAGCATTATGACAGGATCTAAAGTTTTTTTTAATAGAAACCAAACAGTATTCTAAATTTTAAGTAAGATGTAAAACTTATATCATAACTTAAAGCGAATTTCGCCAATCATTATCCGTACATGATAATATATACGCAATTTTTTGTTCCTAAGCCTTATGATTTAATTAATGTATATTTTACAAACATATCTTAGGAAGCTAAAATATAATTTGCTGGAAAATGCATAACACCTTTGAAAACATACTTTAAGCGATGCACGTCCACAAATACTACCTTGTATACTATCTAAATAATTTATAAACACCAAATAGAAAACTTATTTGCAGCAATTATAGTTCAGAAACAGTACTATAACCGAATTATTTTGTGAGTCTTCTTAAAATAAAAAATAAAATGCTACGCACACTATTTTCAATAGAAACCGTGTTGATGTGAAGGCCTATAATGCATATTAATTTAATTATGTTTGAAAGTATCATTAAAATACATTGTAAACAAATTTTCTTATAGACAAAAATGTAATGAAATTATTTTTTGTGTCCCTGTAAACGAGCTGGAATGGTACACGCTCCATTTTCAATAGGGGGTGGCCTATACTAAGCATAACACATTTTTAGATTGCTGGCAAACGGAAAGCAGACGGCATACAGACGAAACACCTTTCAACTTAATGGAAAGCATTAAACAAATTTCCCATGACAATAATTAGATATTTTGGTTATTTCAAGTTATTCAAGTTTTTTATTGGACAATATTTCACTCTGTCGGTTATACACTTTGTTAGCAATTTGAAAAATTCACGTGTTCAATATTCAATAATGGCGTAATTCACTGCTGAAAAATTAATTAAAATTAGCTATTTTGGTGTTAAAAAAATTATTTTTTACCGAGAAATCCATTAAAAGATAAGGTTAATGTTTAGTAAATGTGTATTCTTATTCTACGGAATTCTACAAGTCTAATTTTACTTTAAAACTGTTTATAAATGATTGCATGTGATACTGAAAATAGAAAGGTACGTTTTCACAATTGTTTATGTGCTTTAATTTAGAAAATTAAAAAAAAAAAAGGATCATTGTATAAGCATAATAATAGTTTATAAAAAACAGTGAAGAAAATCTTTAAAACAAAATAATTTTTTAATAAAATATTCAAGCCTTAAGATTATATAAAACATTCGTACAACATACCAAGTTTGAAAAGAAAATTAAAGTGCTAAAAATATTTCTTTATCTCTGTTCTTAAGGATATATTTAGGCATCTTAAAAATGTAATTTTAGAAACAAATATCCTTCAGTATCACTTTGTTATGTATTTTATTGTAAATATGAAAATATTTTCCCAAAATTCATGCTCATATTTCAAAACAAAGAAAAATTATAAAATTTGAAACAAACATGATTTTTCTCAAATTTCTTTTTCAAAGATTACATTGCTTATTACTTCCGTAAGAGGTTTACTCTGATATATTTGAACAAATGAAATCTACTGAGAATTTTGCAAAATATTTCATATAAATAAAGAAATGTTTTGAAAACAAATAATACCTTCCATTTTAAATAAAATACAACCTTTTGCATCATCTTCTTAAAGTGTTTATTGAAGACTGGTAATATTTATTTTTAGATATATGTATAACTGAAATCATATAAAATGTATTTTTATGAAAGAAAAATATAAATACTTTGGGATCATTTACTTTTAATTAAAATTATCAGTATCCATTGCAGGGTTAATTTCTGAACAGTGGTCTAAATGGAGAAAAATGACACTTTTATTTTATAAAACCTAACAATATTTCTTTTTTAGAATCCTTTGATTTATACCATATGTTTTTACATTATTACTCAATATTTCAGTATGAAAAAGATTTAAATAACCATGTTTACTAATCTCCATTGAAAAATGTGTTTAACTGTATTTCTTTACAAATCAGATAGCAGAAGAGTGGACTTTGTAAACACATTTGTAAACTACAGCTATATGATTCACGTATATTTGCATTACATTTGTTTACAATACTTGGACTTGAAAATTTAATGTTAAATGCCATTGTTAAGTATATACTGTATATTTTGGTACTGCGCACACTTTGGAAACAAAAAAGTTAGTCAAATTTCACAGTTGTGGGTTATTCACCGAGTATAAAAATGAAAGCTTTAAATTGAAACATAAGAATTGGCACTATTATATTAAAGGACAAAAAAAGAAGGCGTGATTAATTGAATGAACGAGAGTACGATTACAAACTCTTTGTGAGTATTAAAACAGATAGGCTTCATAGTAGCGTATATCTTCATTTTGCATATGCATTTTTATGTTTTTACTAGTTATTATACATTTTCTTCCAACATATTTAATTTTTATGTTATATATTCCATTCTTTTCAAAACAGACAGTGAGCGGATTACGGTTAATATATAAAAATAGAAAAACTCTGTCTAAAATCATGCGCATTATGCGACGGAGAACTTTATATGAAAGAATATAGGGTAATTATAATTTTTCCAATGTGGGTTAATTTGGATATACTGTCTAATTTTAGAACCAAACATCTAAACTAATACAGTTGTTCTTTCACTGATATGCATCGCCCGTATCTACGAAAAGTCCCATGAGATATAGGAGTTTTCAAAATCGAAGATGTGTCATGTGTATGTTACTATGGTCTGATCATAACGCTAACTGAGTGAATTAGTTCAGTCATATTCGTACGGGATTGCTCAGTTGGTAGAGAATTGGCAGTTTCAGCCAAGGGATTCCGGGTTCGAATCCTAACCTGGACTATTTCGCTCAGTTGTGAAGATTACATTTCATATGATTTCGTTACCAATTTCAATAATTGTGTCAAAATTAATCTCTTGATTAAATGTCTTGACAATTTTTTATCGTTGTTACTCAGTCTATTTCCTCAACCTAGACGCGACCTTCAAAATAAAGCTAACTCGGCTCATCTTCTTTCAAGGCGAAAAGTAATTAAGGAAACAACCAGTTTATACTATAGAGAGTACTACTTAATTTATTCTAGAAAATTGTTTGGGCAACAATTGGCAGAAATGCACTTCTTTTGTTATTCATTGTGTTGTTGTTGCTTGTGCTTGGCAAGAAACTCTACAGAATTCCTATGAAATTGGAAATGAACGAGCCTTGCATTAGAAATACATAATATTAGTATTTAGCTTATTAGTAGCTGAAGATGTCAAAGATGTGATAACACATCTGTTCACGTAATTAATACATCTGTTATTTTCAACCACAATACTTTTAAAACGTTTTAGATGATATCACAGTTGTTGGTCGATTTTTCCGAAAACTTATTCAACTTACAAACTTATACAACTCATATACAACTTATACAACAAAATCCGCACTATAACAGATATGCCATATTTGAAATTATATAGATTTTACTACAATATTTGCACTCAGTCGCTTTTTTCTATATGTTTAACGCACACACATTTAAGTCCTATCAAAAACGGATTCCCCAAATACCAACGTATACACATACGTAAGAACATGCATCGGGAATCGTTATAAAAGAAACAAATGCGTATTTAGAACCTTTTTCTTTACCTCACAATCATGTCTCAAAGGGACCGTACTGAAGCGTCTATATAAGAACGGCATAGAGAGGCTCGCGACTTATGGTTGCAGTTTCTGGTGGACGGGGACAGGCCGCATGAGAGAAAGCCTAATCACAGCTCAACGATTGGCGCTCTTCGCGATAACCAGGTGTTATCGTACTACTAGTACGGTAGCGCTTCAGGTACTAGCCGGAACTCTGCCGCTAGATCTAATGGTGGAAAGAGAGTACAACCAGAGTCGCGTCCTCCGTTTAGGGGAAAATACCAATGTTGGTGGAACAACAATACGATCTGACGAAGTTCAAAAACGGATGGGAAGATGGTCAGTACACCCTGCGACGGCACCTGCCATTGACTGGGAAGAAGCACCTTAGAACATCGGGGAACCCCATAGCCGCAGGGGTTGTCAGTTTATACTGATGGGTCGAAAATCGGAGGAGGTGTAGGATCGGGCGTCGCAATCTTTGACGGTGGGGAACTGATTGAAGAGCAAGCCTATCACCTCCCGCCGCATGCGACAGTGTACCAGGCCGAGCTAGTCGCCATTATCAAAGCGCTGGAGTTGTGCAGAGCCCGAAGCGAACTATCATTGTTCAGCGACTCTAGATCGTCGCTGACGGCACTAGCAAATCCGTACTCGCAAGATCCACTATGTGCACGTGTTCACGCGGCGAGAGAAGGCCTCGAGGTGAGGTGGTTCTGGGTAAAGGCCCATGTAGGGATTCACGGCAATGAAACAACAGACCGCCTTGCGAAAGCAGGTGCAGGTTTAGATGTCATTGACGTCCCTCTAAGTCTGTCGCCTCGATCCGTAAAAACAAGGATCCGCCAGGAGGTGAAAGCCCTCTGGCAATGTCGATGGGAGGGGCGGATACAGGGAGAAATGTGTTCAACATAATTCCGAAAGTGACATAAGAACGCACCTGGACTGCGCCTCTCATTAACTGGGCGATTACAGGGCATGGACCATTCCCGAAATACTTCCACCGATTCAAGGTGAGACCTCTCACGCGGGGATGTCCATTTTGCACAGACCCAGATCCCGCCACGAGTGAACATCTACTCGTGGCTTGTATTGGAACGCAACCTCTCAGGGACAGGTTCTGCCCGAAGCTCACCGCTTCAACTGTCCGGAACTACTTCGTGGTTCCGGAAGGGAGGAAAGCACTCACGGCTTTTCTCCAGGAAATAGAGCCACATTTGAGATAGGTTCCATTAATGGGCAGTCCCTCCCAGTGCACCTGAGGCGAAACCTTAAATTTGGCCCAGGTAAGTAACAACAGGTATGTTGAGGGGTGAAGTTTGAAGAGAGAAGAACACCAGAGAAAGAGTGAAGAGAAAGGGCATGAGTTCAAGGGACAGAAGAAGTGTGAGAAGAGTGAAGATTGAAGTGAGAAAAGGCGAAGATTTTTAAATGGCAAAATGTAATTATGTAAATAAATGTTTTTCTATCCTATGTAATCAAGTATTAATAAGTCTAACATGTGAAATAATGCTCTCGTGCGGCGGCCTAACCGTCGCAATGGATCAGTTTGTAAATACGTAGCAAATATTTCGATGTAGCTACTCTATTAATTATTAATGCAGAACAATAAATGTAAATATGAAGGACCAATTAAAGAGCAGTGGCTCAAATCCAGGACGGGGCGAGAGCTGGCACGTCTTCCTGGTGGAGGAATGAAACTCGAATAAACGAACGACACGAGTGAGAGGGAAGACATACTAGTTCGTCGGTGAGAACTGGGTTCTCACGTTCAGCAGAAAAGCCGAACTGACATGTTAGCTTAACGTGCAAGGGCAGCGGCTGGGCAGTCACTAAGCCCAAGTGAATGAATAGCTATCGTACCGAACCTGCTTCGGCGGATCAAAATATGCGATAGCCTGCAGAGGCTGAAAGCATTAATAATTAGTTTTTTACCTCACAATCAAAGATATCCCGAAATTCCATACTCGGTTGTTCATCAAAAGAACAGTAATTTTCATACCCAGTGCGTTCGGAAAGTAGATTTTTTTTTATGTTTCTTCAGTCGAAATCTTCCGTTAACTTAACAGATTGTGCTAAATACATCTTCACATATATATATATTCATGAATCTGTTCAGATATCAGTTTTACATATCTTCATTAATTTCCAAATTCATAATTTTATACACATTTATCAATCATTGTGTCTTCAGTTATCTTATTTAGATATTGAATTAGTTTCCAACGCGATGACGCTATAGCATCTTTTATATGTTATCTTAGCTCCCGGTGTAATTATTACTACACCCATGCCCCGAAATTAAAGGGCAGTAACCAGAGACTGATGATTTCAGACGTTTTGTCGAATATCTACTGAAATTCGTGAGGAAATGCCCTAAATGCCCTTGAACTTTGAGGATGTAAAGAATTTGATTCCTGTGTTTCAGTGCATATTTAGTCCCGCGGACAAATAGGGGGTAATAATAAATTTAATAAAAAAAATACTGTTTGCGTTTTCCCAAGAAAAAGAAAATAATCAAAATGATTCGTCACTGTAGCAAATGACCATGAGGATCTTGTTCAACGTTTTTGTGCATTTGTGTAAGAATATAACGCATATTCTTGCAGATGGTAACATCTATGTGAAAAAAACAATTTTTTTTATAGCATACACTTTTTAACCGAATTTAACACCGCTTTCCAAAAAATTGACAAAGAACAGTAGAAATAGTATAAGGTAAAGCTAGGAGAGTCTGCGCACAATTCAAAAGACTAACAATAAAAAATCTAAATATTAATTCTTTGCTAAACTATCCATGAATCATTTTACTACATTTGTTTTTTATGCATTTCAATTTATATTTTGTTGTTATTTAGTAAATTAATGGAACAGTTGTAATAAAACCAAGAAAGTTATTTTGCGCAATCTGCCCTTACAGGGTTGGTGTGATTGCGCACATGGGTAGGAGAGATTGTTACTAATAATAACTACAATTAAATTGTTAACAATAACAATTACACTTAAATGACACTAGATGTAACCCGTCAAAATATGACGGCAAACAACTTGATAGTACCATAAAAATAAAATCCGATGATATGTAACATGAGATGTGTGTGCAAAATTTAGAAAAGTACCTCTTTGGGGGGTCAAAGTGGGTGGATGGACACGGAAGATGCATAATATGATTAAGTGGTCACAGACCTTTCCAATGATATATAACATGAGGGCTGTGTGCAAAATTTAGAAAGTACCCCTTGGAGGGGGAGGGGGAAAAGTGGGGAGATGGACATCGGAGATGCATAATATGATTAAGCGGTCACAGACCTTTCCAACAATATATGACATGAGGGGTGTCAACAAAATTTAGAAAAGTGCCCTCCCTTGGGGTGGGAGGGAAGTGGCGGGATGGACCCCGGAGATGCATAACATGAATAAGCGGTCAAAGACTTTTCCAGCGATATATCACATGAGGGATGTGTGCAAAATTTAGAAAAGCGTCTCACCTGGGATGGACCCCAGAGATGCATAACATGAAAAAGCGGTCATAGGCCTTTCAAATGCAACTTTTTTCTCGAAGGTATTTGACAATATTAAATTTTTTTCACCGGAGACAATTTGACGATAGTCTTCATTTTTTTGCATAATTCGTCAAACGTTCATGGAAAAAATCATGAAATTCGCTAATCAATAGTCGATAAATTATAAAATTCAACAATCGATAGCAGTAAAATTGGACAATCGATAACATAAAAATCACGAAATTCATCAAATGGTCTCCCGTAAAAAAATTGTCCTGCACGCTGATGTGATGATCAAAAGAGTTTTGAAGTGTACGACAAAATTAGCACTCGCCAATCGGCGAGTAATACTGAAAATTTGGCGATGGACTTTATTGCCACCACTGGTCAAATATAATAGTCACACTTGCCAATTGCGATGATTGAATGGAAAAAGATTTTTTCCCCGAAATTGACGGATTGTGATTTTTTTTTCTCGAACCCATTCGGCGATATTCGAAAAAATTTTCCCCCGAAACCAGTTGACGAATTTTGCGATTTATTCACTGTCGATTAATGAATTTTGCGATTTTTCCGCTATCGATTGACGAATTTCTCAAATTATCAACTATCGATTCACGAATTTCACGATTTTTTCCCATGAACATAAAATTGCGCACTTTCTTCCCGCTAATGTTTGACAAATTTCGCACTTTATTTCTGCTGCCGTTTGAAGATTTTTGCAATTCTGTTCTGCAATTGTTAGACAAATTTCACTATTTTTCTCCCGAGATCATTTGGCGAATTTTGTGATTTTTCCCCCCGAATCTATTTGGCAAATTTCTCGAATTTTTTCACGACAGTTAGACAAAATTAATTTTTTTCCTGCAATGCCTGATTTCTTTCCCGAGACAGTTTGACGAATGTCGCGATTTCTTTCCCGACACCATTTGACGAATTTCGCAAAATTTTTATCAAGTATTTGTTATTGGCAGTGCTGGAAAACAATGGAGAGTAAAAAAATCCATGTACTGGCCAGTGGCCAGTGAGTAAAAAAGTTCATTTTTACCTATATTTTGAAGGTATTTAATTTATTTGTTGTACTGTGTATAAATACCTAGGTGTCGATAATCTTTCCCAAATATAAACATTTAACTGCATTATCTATCATCATACTACCAATAGAAGATAATACTGTCCCAGTTGCACTCACTTCCAAGTACACCCATGAGGTCGAGTGCTTGTACGCATTAACCCTTATACAGTAGACTCCCTTAAATCCTCAAAACTTAAAACCAGAGGTTGAAACCTTGAAAATTTTCAGAAATAAATTTATGCTTTCTTCATGAGAAAACATGAGTTCAATCATATTAACCAGAATTTAATGTTAAAATGTGTACAAAATTATATTAAAAAATATTATAAAATTTTTTCACCTAAAACTTAACTGTAAGTTTCATTGTTTACATCAGAAACAATGTGCAGATTTGAGGAATATGCAGATTTTAGGGTTACGGATTTGAGGGAGTCTACTGTATATATAACCTTCCAGCAGGCATGCGATTGAAAAATTTTCAACAAAGTGCGACCAAGGTCAATCACTGGTCAATGGTCCTTAAATTTTAAAGTGGTCAGGGGAAAAAAAACTTTTCTCTGGAAAACTTAGAAATTTTGAAAAAAAGACGACTTTTTTTACAAATAAAATATTTTCTTCAATTATTTCTCTTAGAAAACAAACAATTATTAGGCTTATGCTAAAATAATTTTTGGTACTTGTTGATTATCCCATCGACCACTTTTCATAAAAAAAACCAGTCGCCAAATTACACGTGTTTATAACATCAATGGATTTTTAATTTGACATTTATCTGTATATTTAATGTTTTAACGATTTATTAGTTATTTCCTTAATAAAAGTAACAATTACGTCTAAAGTGCGTCACCAAGATATTAAAAGAGAAAAAGCTTTGATAAAATGTTGCGATGCATACTTAACATCAGTTTCCTAAAATTAACAAATATTCACGTTTCTACTTTTTGCTAGGAAAAATGTAAGCATGACTACTGAATGGGAAAAAATATAAAATTCTGATAAAGGCGGGTTTCCCCCACGGCCATAGATAACAGTGAATAATAAATTTGAATAAAATTATATTTCATAAAATTAGTATTTGCCTTAATCTTATGTTAAAAATTTCGAAAATATTACCGAAATAAAACAGTGGTATTCAAAATCCATTATCCTTGTTATGTATGCCCATGAGGCATATTTCCTAAAACAGCCAAAAGATCACCCCCCCCCACCTCCAAAAAAAAAGTGCATATATACAAATTATTTATAAACAGATATTTCAGTGTCCATTTCAATGTTATGAAAAAACATTTGAATTTTACAATATAGTACAACAAAAATTACCTGTACAGATTTATTAGGAGCTTTTAAAATTTTCTTCAAACTTTTTCTAGAAATGAAGTATAGTAAGATATTTTTTGAATTGAAATACAGACAGACATGCAGGCGGCAAAGCACACCATGCACATGAATGTAATTTACCTTTTTTGTACTATAATTTAGATTGCAGTTACCATTTGAACCATTTACCAGTCGCCTAATTTGAACCTTTGTGTTTTTTGAATTGAAGTACAGACAGACATGCAAGCGGCTACACGCACACCATGCACATGAATGTACATAACTAAAATTACTGAGAATTCTATTAGTTTAGGGCCTCCTTGTATACTACATTCACAGTTGTTACCTTTTGGTAGTATCTGAACTTCAAAGTTATCGAATGAACACACCGAAGACATCGCCTTTTTGTTTACTATTTACCTTTTTGTATATTATAATTTAGAGTGCAGTTACCATTTCGCCTTATTTGAACCTTTGTGTTTTTTGAATTGAAGTACAGACAGACATGCAGGCGGCAACGCACACCATGCACATGAATGTAATTTACCTATTTTGTACTATAATTTAGATTGCAGTTACCATTTGAACCATTTACCAATCGCCTAATTTGAACCTTTGTGTTTTTTGAATTGAAGTACAGACAGACATGCAGGCGGCTACACGCAAACTATGCAAATGAATGTACATAACTAAAATTTACTTTTTGTATTATAATTTAGAGTGCAGTTACCATTTCGCCTTATTTGAACCTTTGTGTTTTTTGAATTGAAGTACAGACAGACATGCATGCGGCAAAGCACACCATGCACATGAATGTATATAACTAAAATTACTGAGAATTCTATTACTTTAGGACCTCCTTGTATACTACATTCATAGTTCTGTTACCTTTTGGTAGTATCTGAACTTTTAAGTTCTCAAATGAACGCACCCGAGACATCGCTACATATAACTAGCCATGGCTAAAAACAGGCTGGGGTAAATAAATAACAACACGATCTAAGGTTTGTCCTTGTGCTTTGTTTATAGTCATACAAAAAGTCAGACGTATGGGAAATTGGCGTCTTTTAAAGGAGAAAGGGAGTGTTGTGTCGGATGGCGATAGGTCGATTCTATTAATTAAAGTCCTTTGCCCTTTTCTTTCGCCAGTAATTATTTCCAAATCTAAACAATTGTCATACATATTCCTCACAATTAATCTGGTCCCTTTTAAAAGTCCTTGGGTAGCATTTAGGTTTCTTAACAGCATTACAATTGCACCAATTTTTAACGTGAGAGTATGCGGAGGCAAACCATTTAACTCTAAACTGCTTAAAAATTCTGTAGGAAATTGAAGAATTTGGCTTTCCTCTTCAGTTATGAGATTATTTATGCTATTATATGTCCTCTCTGTGCCAGGTATAAGATCTAGAACTTTAGAATTTATTTCATTACAATGTTCATTTTTTGGGGCAAGAATAGCAAACTTAGAGAAATTAATAACATTATCTGGTGAAGCAAAATGCTTGCCAAAAATTTCAAATACAATATCTTCTTTTGCAATGATATCTACTGGTAAATCAATTAAAGAAGAACTATATGATGGTTCATCATTAACTGAAGGATAATCTCCATCACCAATTTTAAGCAGAAAATTTGAAAATTCTAATTCATCTGGTCTAGCTCGCATGTTTTTAATTAACCGAAAAACTTTAAAATTTGGCCAAAGAGGTGAAAATTTAATGCAGTTTTGAGTTATTGTTTGTCGTGAGGCATGTGGAACTACGGGTAATACCTGTCTAAAATCTCCGCCGAGGACAATTATTTTCCCACCAAAAATAATATCATTGCTAATTAGATCTTGCAGAAGTCTATTAACAGTCATTAAGGCATAAACATTTGCCATAGATGCTTCATCCCAAACTATTAGCCTTGCTGACTTGATATCAGATGCTGCTCTGCCATTAATTTTTAAAGATGATACTGAAGTTTCATGCAAAATCAAAGGTAACTTGAACTTACTATGAACTGTGCGGCCGTTTGGTAAGAGCATAGCAGCAATGCCAGTCCATGCAACAGAGATCACTTTTAGACCTAAATCAAAACATTTTTGTATAAGGCATTGGTATACAAATGTCTTCCCTGTACCACCTGGACCATCTATGAAATATGCATTACTTTTACCTGTGTTATTCTCTTGGACTACTTTTAATATTTCTTCTATTATCAAAAGTTGTTCATCATTAGCTTGCTGAATCATGAAGTCATAGCTAAGATATTTTTAGAGAAATTAATGTTGTGATCAGTTGCTAAGAAATCATTGGTAACTGGCAAGTTAAATGTTGAAAGGCAAAAACCATGCAATTTAAGTGTTTCATTAATATCTCTGAGACTAAAATTGTAAGCTTTATTCGCGTCATGAAGCTGCAAGTAATCTTCACTAAGGTAATCTTTAAAAGTTTCCCATAATTGAGTAGTGTTTGATGGTTGTTGAAATATGGCAATGAAAGAAAATAACTGTCTTAATTGAAACGGCATTTGAAGAGCTGATGCTTCATACAAAAAACGTAGCCACTCAGTATCATCTTGAAGTAATCCACGATGCATAGTTGCTTCTTTGAAAGAAGAAAAAGCAACATTGTGCACTGTCCTTAAATCTTCAAAACATGTAGCCCCAACTACATGAAGTGACAGTAATCGAAGGTGATAGCGCTCAGATTCAGCAGGAGAAACATTATACATTCTGCCTATTACTTTTCTAAAATTAACGCGTTTTTCCCAAATACGCTTAGTTTTATTCCATTTATAGTAAAGAGGTGTTTCAGGATAAATGTAAGGGCTTTTTATTTGTGAATCCTTATTCAAATTAAACCATGCGATAAGTTGTGTGCTTTTCAATTCTGATCTAAGTAAAGCTTCATCAGCATTATCATCACGAAAATATACTTGTTGTTCCTCTGGTAAATGTACAGGCAAGCGAACGATTGAGTGAGACTGTTCATGCATAGGATACAAAAAATTCTATATGCAGCTTCACTTGAACTAACATGTCTGGTGTTTAGAAAACCAGTGACTTCATCATGATGAAGTGAACCACCTTCAGCACTAATCTGCACATTGGCGCAGTCATGGCCTTTGTAAACATACTTATGTATATATTTTATACTGTGAACACTTGCACAAATTTCAACGTTTATATGGGCTTGAAAATAAAGTAAGAGAAAGGGATTATATGGAACTATTATAAAGCGCAGAAGATGGACGATAAACACTTAAGAGGTTGATGTAATACTAAGAAGCCATCTTGTCCTTTTTTAATTTTATTTACACATTCACAAGCACAAGTTACAACACAAAAACGAAATACAAGTAGTAACATTTACACTTTTTGTTTCATTCCACTCAACTATACAAAACTTCCCCTTCACACATCCAGCTTCGGCCGCTCACTAACGCTCTGAGATTCTTCTTTTGCAAAACAGTTCAATTTAATATCTCATTGGATGAGTACTGCCATCTATCGGTGGCCTGGAGAAAATAAGTTCTGTGAAAGTGAGTTCTTTACACAGAAAAATAAGTTATCTGCAAGTAAGTTCTTTACAGACTCCTCCCCACCTGGACAAAACTTTTCACGGTCTTGACGGGGAAAAGTTTCTTTCTAAATTATTGTTCTTCAAGCACTAGTTCCAAAAAATAGATTAGTACCTTGAACCACACCTGACTTATTCCCACCGTGAAAAAAAATATATGTAATTAATACAAATAAAATTTACAAATAAACAGGCATTATACTCAAGATACAATTGAAAAATAATATATACATATTCAAAACAATGAATTCAAAATTAACAATCATACAAATTATCATATATACATATTAGCATCCTAATCAAATTTAGGCTTTCATGGCACGACTCAAACTATCAGCATTCTGATGTTGTTTTCCCTTTTTATGAACAATTTCATAATTGAAGGACTGTAGAAGTAAGGCCCAACTTAAAAGTCTAGGATTAGTTCCGCTGTTTTTGTTTTTGCTGTCAGTATCCCTATTTGAGTCCAGAAATTCTGAAAGACAGGGAAGAAACTGTTTTCGCGCTTCAGGAAGAATTTCCCGTAGGAATTTGGACATATGCTGCAGTATCCCTATGCGAACTTCATCCAGATCTTTGATGAAGCGTGAAAACACAGGCAGTAAGTCCTGGGGTGTTATTTTAGGACCAAGTATCACAGCTAGTTGATGCATGGAAGAGGCAACATTGTGACGGACTTTCCTCATCATTATAAAATCCTACAAGTCGGATGAAAGAGCATCAAACGTTTCTTTGAGGCATGGCCAAAATTTACGCCCAAGAGTAATCGCAACTGCTGATAAACTATAAGCACAATTGTGAGCAATTTCAGTCCAATTCACATCAATCATTTTTAAATAGCACCATAACAACTCAGGGGGATCAATATCATGATCATATGCAGTAATAGTATTCTGAAAAGGAGGGGTTCACCTTTTTTATTTTCTAACATTTTATCAAACTCTAAAGTTTTTATTTCAATTCTACAACTTGGCTTTAAAATTGAGTTGTCTGCATCGAGTTCTTTGAGTCGACTGAATCGAAGGCTGCATCTAAAATCTAGATCTGGTGTGGAAGTACTGGAATCAAACATATTGTTGCTTTTAGTCTGAGCCTTTATCCGGCTAAAAAACATCTATGTCTACGCAAGGCTCACCTGTATTTGTAGGATCTACATCTGGAAGAGGAATGCGCCAATACTGGAAGCTGTTAAAGGCACTTTCATCATTTAAAGAAACTGTACTACTGCAATCATTTTGAACTTCTTCTACTCTGGATTGAGAATCTAAGTCTAATATAGCACCAGCTGAATGTAAAGATATATGATTTTCATTACTTTGAGATACGTCTAAAGAATAACACAAATTATCTGTATTTAAAAACAGGACAATTGCACCATAATTTCTATAATTCAAATACAACATTTGCTAAATGGTACATACATTAAAATCGTGAATTTACAACCACAATTAAACATCAACGTTTCATTTCGCTTCTGCGAAGGTTCATCAGGATGTTACAAACAAGTCGAAAATGTCAAAATGTGCCTACACGTCAGAGTTCTGGAGAAGACATGATCGGAGAGCGCTCAAACGTCATCAAGTTCCCATGGTAACCAAGTGGATCATACCACTGTAGTGAAAAGAGGGGTTGGAAGACAAAATGAGCAGATTGTATTAATGGATTATAACATATTATGCCAGATTTTATGAATGTTATAGGATAAATTATCGTTACATGTATACTGCTCAAGCTTAATAATCGTAAGGGACTCTAAAATTTTATTAACATAAGAATTCTTGCATGGAATTATGATAGAGGAAGAGGCTGAAGAGGCTAGAATCATAATTCCATGCAAGAATTCTTATGTTAATAAAATTTTAGAGTCCCTTCCGATTATTAAGCTTGGGCAGTTTACATGTAACGATAATTTATCCTATAACATTCATAAAATCTGGCATAATATGTTATAATCCATTAATACAATCTGCTCATTTTGTCTTCC
This sequence comes from Maratus michaelseni, assembly GCA_963931845.1. Lineage (NCBI taxonomy): Eukaryota > Metazoa > Arthropoda > Arachnida > Araneae > Salticidae > Maratus > Maratus michaelseni. The sequence goes on from OZ007588.1 coordinate 299,678,856, forward strand.
ACCCCCTCTTTTCACTACAGTGGTATGATCCACATGGTTACCATGGGAACTTGATGACGTTTGCGCGCTGTCCGATCATGTTTTCTCCAGAACTCTGACGTGTATGCTCTTTTTGACATTTTCGACTTGTTTGTAACATCCTGATGACGTTCGCAGAAGCAAAATGAAACGTTGATGTTAAATTGTGGTTGTAAATTCACGATTTTAATGTATGTACCATTTAGAAAATGTTGTATTTGAATTATACAAATTATCTGCTTTCCCACAGTCTTCTTCATTTTCATCAGTAATTGGCTTACTCATACTGCAGTTTATTATCGATAGTGGTTCACAAGTTTCAGACAGCACTTCACTCAAACAGACACTGTTAATAGCAACATTCTGAATTGTTTCAAATTCAACAGGATCAAGTTATTTCGCTTCACTACAGTCACCGTTAACAAGAGGACTCTGTTTTTCCATGTAATAATTATACCACATATAAGACTCTCTTACTGAATCCCCAGACTCGTTCAAATCATTCAGGCAACAGAGATGATTAGCCCTACTGCTTTTTGCAATCCCCCTCAAACGAGTTTGTGACAACGGTTGTGAACCATTCTCCATTCGAGAGACATCTATTGCATCATTTATCACACTGTCGTTGGCAAACTTGCTTTGACAGCCTACTTCTATCACAGTGGAATATTTTCCTACATGGCCCGAGATATCCGGAATTTCCGAAACAGAAGTGGGAGACTTTTCAGAACAGCTCAAAGGAACTATGCTATCACAGGGTTCTGAAACATTAGTCCTGTCTACCTTGGAGGAATTATTATCAGCACTTTGTTGAACAGTTTCAGTTCTGTCATTAGGAGAATTTTGTACTGGAGAAGAGTTTGGAACATCACAAACAACTAATTTTCCTTCACTATAATATAAACCGGTTTTAGATGGCTCAGAAAATGTAGAAATGAAGGGACCAAGACACTGATAAGCAGTCACTTTTACCCATCTACTTTGATCCTTTAATAGAAGCTTATAAATGTTTGTAAGCTCATTGCCACCAGTCTCTTCGGAGGCGTGGGTTCGAATCCCACCGCTGCCACCAAATTGGTTGTAAAGCGCCGAAGATGGACGATAAACACTTAAGAGGTTGATGTAATACTACTAAGAAGCCATCTTGTCCTTTTTTAATTTTATTTACACATTCACAAGCACAAGTTACAACACAAAAACGAAATACAAGTAGTAACATTTACACTTTTTGTTTCATTCCACTCAACTATACATAACTTCACCTTCACACATCCAGATCCGGCCGCTCACTAACGCTCTGAGATTCTTCTTTTACAAAACAGTTCGATTTAATCTCTCATTGGATGAGTACTGCCATCTATCGGTGGCCTGGAGAAAATAAGTTCTGTGAAAGTGAGTTCTTTACACTGAAAAAAAGTTATCTGCAAGTAAGTTCTTTACACTATGTAACTGTTGTCAACCTCAATATTTTTTTAATGCGTTTGGTAATAGTCCTGCCATTATTTTTCCTTCTATAAAGGGGATAATCGTTAACATTTTCTTTTGTTTCATCAACAAACTCTTTTAGAAATTGTTTTTTACATTTAGTGTCTAAAATGCAAACTTAGTTAGGATTAAGAATACCACAAGGACCATGTACCATGTGACATTTAACTAAGTTATATAAAATTGTATTATTGGGGTCGGGAATTTCTGCAGAAATAACTTTGTCTATGTCTGCTATTTCCCTAAATTTACATTTATCTTCGAGACACAATAATAAATGAACATGGGGCAAACCTCTCTTTTAAAATTCAACCGTATATAAATATGTTTGTACTTTGCCAAAAATTTCTTTATGATTTATCAAAAATAAGAGTTCTTTAATTTTAGAATGAAAAACACGAACTGTAACGTCGGGTCTATTATTAGCAGTTTCAAAAGAATGTATGCTGTTAGTTATTTCTGACCATAAAGGATTACATGTAAATGTTAAGAAAAGATCTGGCTTACCAAATTTTCTAACCATTGCAATGGCATCCTGATAATTTTGAATCATGTTTCGAGGACTACCAGTAAAAGAAGAAGGTAAAATGACAATCCGCCCAGCACGTAAATTCTCTTTATCAGCACGTGCAAACAGAGCATCTGCAAGGCCAGCGTATGTGTCTACTCGCAATTTTGCCTGTTGATTACGGATAAATTTCAATCTGTCACCTTCAATGCGACAGTAATAATCGACTATCAATTGCTGAGTTAATTTCCCAGCATTAATAAGTGGGTTGAAATTTCTTTAGGAGGACATCCCCAAACCATAAGTCTATACGATACATATTCTCTCATCGAAATGTTTTCGCGAACATTAGTTTTCCGCTCTCCTCCAGCTAGCATTGAAATATGCCAACCTGGTTCACCGCAAGGCCAAATTAATACATATGACATTGGATCACAATGCATACTATCAAAATCTAGAGTTTTAAAACCACCATCTTTAGAATAAACATTTATGTACCTATGAGATGGGGGGGGGGACCATCATGAGATTCAAAAACCACTGCAACCTCTGAACATGTTGGTTCATTGTAACGGCGAGGATCTGATATAGGTTCATGATAAAAACGCATAACAAAATCGACTGGTACTCTGTTTTGTTTTAAAGCTAATTCACGTTCCTCAGATACTTTTTGATGCATCGTTTTATAACACTTTACATAGGGATTACACTTAATTAAATTCTGATTAATTATTTTAAGAATGTCTGCTCTAATGGAACTATTCTCAGCCCTTCCCAACCTAATTTCATTTGCTTCAGAAAAGTCTAAAATGTACAACTGACCATAAGAAGCATTGCATGAATTATCTGGATACAAAGGGGAAATTTTGTGGTGTACTGAACCTAGAATTTTGAAACAATAAGGACCATGACCAAGAGGTAACTTTATGTTGGCACCGAATGACACAAAAGATAACGCATTATTGTATTGCCGAATATTTTGCCTACAATTTTTCGACATGTCACTATTTCCTGCAAATAAATGTTTTATTTCGTCAATAATACAAAATTCAGGCAATTTGAATTTTCTGTTACAGCAACACAAATTAAAATGGCCATCTGAATTTTTTTCATATGAAAAATACAATGCATTACAATAAGTGCATTTATTTTCTAAATTACCGAAGTAGGATGGAGATAAATTGGTGATGCTATCTGAGACAGCACACCGATACTTAATTTTATATGGCTTCAACATTTTTCTATTAGCGTAATATTTTTTTTTGTAACTCTTACAGTTTTTGCTTTTTGGATGGAGATATCTTTTTCTTTTTGGACAGAGATATCGTTTGCTTTTTGGAGGGAGATATCTTTTGCTTTTTGGAGGGAGATGACTCATTTTTTTATTAGCATCATAACGCTTTTTATCGTACTCTTGCTTCATTTGTTTTTTGTCTTTTTTGAGCAACACATTGTAGTGACCGTTAAACCCATCTCCCTGATACAATAAATTAACTTCTGTTTTACCCCTAGCATTTTCTCCCAACATTGTAACATTACCATCATGTGAATTTATAATATTCACAAAAATATTAAAAATTCTTGTTGCCGCATCTAACTCTAAATGACTACCGTGCGTACCGTCGTTTGACATTATATTTACATAATCGTTTTCATTGTCAATCGGAACACCATAAGATTCATCCCCGATAATAAACGGACTGTAAGTGGTCCAATTTCGTATTACGTGTTCTACGATATTTTTACGTACGTTAACATAATTATTTTCTGTACTATATAAACAAAATGATAGAGATCTAAAAAGACAATTTCCGTCGGGATTGATTTCGTGAACGTTAAATGAGCCTAAATTCATTTTTAAACAGTAAATCTGAAATGGACACCTAAGTAATCCTACCAATTATAATAAATAAAATAAATAAATACCTTCTAAACACTCCACAGTGAGTATACAATTACCTTCCCAGGCTTACCGCAACGCAACGTGCAAGAAAAAAAACGGAAGATGGATGATCCCAATTACGTTTTTAGAGACAGCAATAGACCCTCACCTCATTGGCCGGTCCTATTTTGACGCATGCGCATTGGGTCGAATATTTATGGAAAATTTGACAGAATTAGAAAACTGCTTTAAATAGATGGATAGACCCTCACCTCATTGGCCGGTCCTATTTTGACGCATGTGTATTGGGTCGAATATTTATGGAAAATTTGACAGAATTAGCAAACTGCTTTAAATACATGGATTAATGTAAGGTTTTTGTGAACAAATATTATTGTATTAGGAGTGAATATTTCAACCTAATTATTAAGGAATCAGAAAAAGGAAATAATTTTAAAAACGATTAAAAATTTTTAATTAAAGGGAAAAAATAAAGAATCAGTAAAAGCAAGTCCAGATAAGATTACAAAATTACATTAAGTTACTTGATAACAAGTTTAATTTAAAATTAGTCCATTTTCATTTTTACTTTCTTTTTATGCATATTTACCAATAAGCTGCGTAATCTCTCCTAGCATGGACAATAATGGGATCAATGCGTCATCATGATTTAGCAAGCATTTTGTTAAGTAGCAGAACCGCAAACTGTCCAATTTCGGTAGGAGAGATTGCGCGGCCTTTTATTTAAACATGGCTGCTACTAAAATAAACCGTTGATGTTCACACTGTTAGTCTAGATTAGTAGCTTTTGAGAAATTGTTTAAGTTTAAAATATTTTGTATTACTGACATTGTATAGAAATTCTGACGAATAGCTATGAAAATTCAAGCACTTACTTTGGGAAAACAAAACAAAATAGCAATTCTTTATGTTAGACGCTCAAAACAATCAACGTGCACTTTCAAGTAGACACTCCACTACTGCTGTTGTGCAACTATCTGGAGTCACTGCGCTCTCACTCTACTCCTTCCCCCCGAACCTATATGTGCGCAATCTCTCCGACCGCACCATCTCTCCTGGCTTTACCTTAATGCAATAAAAAGATAAATATATTGAACATTTGATGATATATGGGTATTTTTATGAAATTTTAAGTGTGCATGTGCGAACTATTCCAAAGATTTCTTTTCATTATTTGGTAGACAATTCTATAGAGCAACTTATATAAAAAGTCTATTCAAACATCGTGAAAATTCAGAAAGATATATGCAATACAGTGAGCGAATTGATAAATTGTTGAAGAAATCCCATAGAATTATATGTGATTTCCTCCTCAATTTATTAATTATCTCACTGTATTGAGTTTAAACGATATTTGACTGTTCTTTTTATATGAATTGCTCTGTAGTATTGGCTACCAAATCATGAAAAAAAATCTTTGCTGTAGATCGTGCAGGCGCAGTTAAAATTTATTTCGTACAAATACCCATATCTCATCAAATATTCAATATATTAATATTTTAATTGCAGTATACTATTTCTATTATTTTTTGTCAAGTTTTCGGAAAGTGGTGTTAAATTCGGTTGCCAATTCTGTATGGTCTAAACAAAAAACTTTTTAACTATTCACAGAAAAGTTAACATCTTCACACATATACAATATATAATTAACATGCGTACACAAATGCACACAAATGTTGAACAGGACTTACATAGTCATTTGGTACAGTGACAGTAACTTGGGTGATCGCCAATATTCTTTTATTATTAAAATTATTATTGCCCCGCGTAATTACCCTCGCGACAAAATCTTCACCGAAAATTATGAAGTCAAACATGTTCTTTACATTATTGAAGTTCAAGAACAATTCGTAAAGAATTTCAATAGATATTCGACAAAATGTCTAAAATCGAAAAAATCGATCACTGCCCCTTTATTTTTGGGCATCAGTGTATTACCAGCTTTTATTTAATTTCTTGACTCATTATATATTTTTTTCTTATCAAAATATCGGGCGAAAGGAAAAACAGTTTTTGAAAAGCGTTTTTCCGAGGTCCGTGTTTGAACTATGATCTTTAGTTTTCTTTTTTATATTAGCATAGGAAAGCTATCATAAAGTTTCTTAGTAGCAGATAAAAAAGTACATTTTTCAATAAAATCATGCATGTTTGCGTGCTTTTCTATTTTAGAAAGGAAGAGGATTGTGGCTCATTGTTTGGCAATAATTTTGATAGACCTTTTCAGGAAAATAAAATTCTAAATATACTATGATTTGTGTTTCGTAGTATTTTATTCTTGCACGGTGCTCCTGCAGCGTAGGTGTCTTATGGCTACAACTAAGCGATCTGTGTGTAGCGTTCAGACGAATGTTTAACACTACTACAACTATATTGAGCTAATACTGTTGCTTGTTTCAAATCATATGAAGAACTGCGGCCCAAATAGTTTGTCATGAGCTTATGTGTGCTGGTCCTTACAGGTCTGGAATATATCTTGTATCAAATGAAATTTAAACTAAACAGACAGAAAATATTCTGAAATTTCTAATTTGTCTTAAGTAAGACTTTAAAATTTTCGTTATAATTATCTGAATATTTTTCGATACGTGGTTATTTGTGGTAAAATTTCAAAGTTTTCGTTGGCGAAAATGAATATCACTGGATATTCGGAATAAAATTAAAATACAGAATTTAAAATGGGATTTCTAAAGAATATTTAATTTAAAATTAGCAATTGTACTTTATTTATATTTTTTAATTCACTTACGGGATATTGCCTATAAATGAGATTTTTTCTTTCGTTAAACGATGTCACATTTCACAAAGAATTTTTTATTAAACTGCATTCACATTTGCGTAAATAAAATAGTAAATCAGTGCATAGTATTTAAATAACATAGAACTAGGCATTTAAGTTAGTTAAAGCACAAATTCAACTATTTCTTAATCCTTTCTGTAAATCTTCTATATTCGAAGTCCTCATTGTTTGTCTTTCTTAATCATTTTCGTAGTTATAGCAATTTATTTAGGATACACAAAACGTATAAAAAGCAATATCCCTAATTAACTTCTAGGGTATTATGTACAAATATTTTGTTATCTGAAAAACTTTACTATATTTAATATATGTACGTATTTATCAATTATTTCTCTTTATATATTTAGTAATATTAAGAATTTGCTGTTTTTTTTTATTCTTTACAATTAGATGTTATGTTTTTGGTTTAGAAATTAATAATAATATTCAATTTTTAAACAGTGAAATGTAGAATCTTTTTTTCCAGACTATTTATAATTTATTTCGTTTAAACAATTATTTAAAAAATTGGAAAATAATTTGTAGCTACATTATATATTTTTACAGTTATTGAAAATGAATAATACGAAAATGGAACATTTTAGTCAGAGAACTAAAAACAAAATGAAGGTTCCCAGGAAGGGGGGAGGGACAATGTTAGCCACAAATGAGTAGTTCATAGGTCTTTTTCTTACTCGAAAATTTAATCGTCTACTTTCATGTTCTTTACCTATTCTATGTATATTAAACTCTGTTTTTCAAAAAACTGCAATCATTTTTCTTCGATTTAATGTTACCAAAGAAGAGTACACCTCTCATGTTAGCAGATAAAATTTGATTGAGGTCATTTTCTATTTTAGAATCGAGTTCCAAAACCAAAAGTATTCTCATAAAAACCTGCAACCAAAATAGAAAAAGTAAAATTGTCTTCTGAAAAGGATCCATTCCATCTATATTATGCAAAAAAATCATTTAAATATGGTTAAATGCAAAAACGAGAATTTAAAATAAATACAGGGAAGGTTTACCATAAACGTGCAAATGTCTTTGCATAACTTGTGTAGGCTCTTGATAGCTAGAGCAATTTGCCGCACATATTTTACCCGTCTGCAACTATATTTTCCAAAGTTCTGCTTTTATTTTCCAAAACCTACGGTTGTTAATTAATAGTGTACGTCTCAAGCTCATAAATGACACTGTCTGCTGAAATTTCAAAAAAAGTGCACTATCATCATTATGTTCACTGACTCTTGCATTAATTTGTATTAAATCCTACTGTGATTATACGTTCATATCTCAACTTATGCATTATGTTAAAATGGTTATGCATTATGTGCTGAGATAAAACTCTATATCTGGTATGGATTATTATATGTGAACCGAAGAAAATGATCATGGTAATTAATTGTATCGCGTGTTTACCAACGTCACGACAGCTCTAAACAACATTTACCAAACGGAAAACGAAATTATGATATAAACTTTTATCTTTGAATTCTATTAATACTAGTGATAACAAAAGGCCTAGTTAACAGCTTTACTTTAATATGCAATTTGTATTTTTTTGGATAAAATTTAAAATATACAAAAATAATTTAGAATGCATTTCTGAAATCTATAATTTATGTAGCCGTTGTGTTCATGGCTATTACCAGTAAAATACCGAAGTAATTTGAATTTAGTAATATGATCATTAAGTCACAAATAAATGATAATTTTAGCGTATTTGAAATACGCATGTGTTATAAAAATACATTGTAATAATTTAGTTAACCAACATACATGATTTATAAAAAATCAGTAAGGATTCTTTATTGAATAGCTCGAAATGTTTTTATAAGTACATTTTCAGTAAATTCCTCATTTATGTCTGATTTTTAAAGTAATTAATCGTATATGTTAATTAATATGAACGGCGTATCATTATGGACTCTCTTTAAAAAGGTCACTATACAAATTCATTGCTAATTCGAAAAATATAAAAGGGATTTTCAGACTTTTCCATCAAATTATTTATATAGACATCAAAGTTTCTTGTTTGTCACTTAAAACTAGTAATTTAAATCTCTACAATTTCCCTCTAATTGTATAATCTTGGCTAGTAACATTTCGAATAAAGACCCTACAAATGAAAACAATCCACATAATTTTGTTTCTATTGCCAATTTAGTTATATAAAGAATATTGGGAAAATATAGTTCTTCTATATACATTGTACTTATTTGTGGTAATTAACCCGATATTTATCCTTCTTTTAGAAGATTGATTTCCTTTGAAGAAAGCAGATATTTCTTTCTCTAATTATAGAACTCCTTATTATAGGGGATTACTTTCACCAGTTCATTTTCATTCTTTGTGAGAAAACCCAGAGAAGTATTATGAATTAAGTATGTTTTATAAGAAAGAAATATATTTTCGCTTTATTTAAGTGAATTACTTGAAAGATTAAAAAAATAATAATCGTTTCAGTTGGCTAAAACTAAATGAATACTAAATAAATATAGAAAACAGTAAATCAAAAGTAACAACAAATTTGAATGTACTGCCTTTAGCTAAGTGACTATGATGTAATATCTAACACCTTTCAGAGTCTACACTAGTCACGGGAAGAAACGCTCAAGCTAAATGTTAAGTCTATGAGAAGTTTATTTTCATATTTTAATATTTTTAAATGATTTTTTTGCTTAGGATAGCTGAGGTCGATCTCTATCGTTGTTAGTTTATACTTTTTTTATTTTTGTTGCAGTTTTTTTGCAAGCGAACATTTTCAATTTTGGAATTTTCAGAATTCTGAATGTGAAAGTACACTTATATAAAAAACTGGAACCAAAATCGAAAAAGTAAAAACTAACAACGTTAGAGATCGACCTCAGCTATCCTATGCAAAAAAATCCTTTAAAAATATTAAAATGCAAGCGAGAAATCTGCAAAGAACCTTCCCATAGACTTAATATTAGCGTTCGAGTTTCTTCGGATGACTAGCGTACGCTCTTAATGTACTTTCACTGTCGATCGATGATATTAACATGTGAGGATTAGGGAACATTCGCACGGTGGACGATTTGCTGATTCTAGCTGGCCAAAAGTCGATTTTTCAAAGTTTATCCAACTGGATTTTTTTTTTACCACATGTACCTTATATGTGCAGGTGGTGGACACTGCAGATGTTTTTGATATAAATGCAACCGTACTGCCAGTAGGTGAGTATGAAGTTGGCGTTTATTAGAGGAGAATAAATCGATGATTTCTAGTATATTGTTTTAATATGTGAATGTTGAAGAAATTGAAAGAAATTGTACATAATGAGTGCTTTAGAACAAGGCATGTACTTTATTTTTTTTAATTTATAAGCATAATTTTTTCTTTTGCCAATAGTTATTTCACATTCAATGTTTTTAATGACTTTATGTATTTTTAATAAATTTCATTTTGAAAATTCAAAAAGTTATATGATAAAGCTAGATAAATCTCAACTTTTAATTTTAGTAAATAGTTTAGAGTCTTAGATATTGGATAAACGTTTACTTGTCTGCTTCTATCTGCTTCCTTACATTTTAAAGTTGTTTTTATCATACGAAGTCTAAAGTTATTATTATATTTTTTATTCTAAGAACACTTTTCTTTTTACCAGGGTCATCAGAATGTAAACCAATCACACGAATAAGCTTTTATAATATTATACAGCAGCAACAAACTTCCACATTTAACGAAAAAATAGAATTGGCTTAATATGTTTTGTTGAAAAATAAAAATTATAACGAAGTATAAATGAAAGTTTTCAAGCAGGAAATGATTATACAGAAGACCCAGTTTAGACAAAAGTGGACTGCTGTACATAGAGCACAGGAAAAATTTCTGAAAAAATATGAAACTTGGCTGCAAAGCAGTTTTGAAATACCTCGTTCAATGAGTACTCGTAACTTACTGAGGAAAGCCAGAATGAAGAACTATTAGATGGCGAATTGTCAGAAATTTCTACGCAATTTTCTTATTCCTTTGTATATGTAATAATATGTATTACTCTTTAATATTTATTTTGCATCCAAATTTCTAGTAGATTATTATAAAAAATTACTTTTATAATTTGGTATCATATAATAAATATAATTCTATAGCTTAAATCTTAATAATATTATAAAAGTTCATAAATATTGTCCTTTTTAGTTATCAAGTAAAAGATTAACTCATTCATTACATGTTTTAAAACTTTAAATAATTTAAATATTTAACTGAATGGTACATCATAGTAATATAATAAAAAAAAATCACATCAGGGTGGCTAGTGGTCAGGGTAAAATACAGTAAAAAAAAGTGATAAACACCAGTATATTCTCATAGAAAAATTCATGTCGATTATTCGATCAAATAATTAACATGAATTTTTCTATAAAAATATATTGGTGTTTATAACTTTTTTTGACCGTATATTTCACTGACCACTAGCCACTCTGCACATCAAATGTACTACATTAATAATTTTTAATTAAATATAATGATTTCTCATTAAACTACCGTTTAAAATTTCATATATTTTCTTTAAATCAGCTTAATATATCGTTTATATAAACGAAAAATAGATTTTATCAAATAGAAGTTGAAAAATAATTTTGGCCAGCTAGAATCAGCAAATCGTCCACCGTGATTCGATAGATGATAAACATGTTTAAACTACTTGACCGAATGGCTTTTCGTTTGGTATTTTAGGGTGAAATTTACCAAAATATTTCAAAAGTTACTAAGTTAATATTGAAAATTTAAAGATTTGGAAATTTTTCTATAAGTAGACGATACCTTAAGCCAATTTCAAGTATAGAATTAATTAGTAGACGTTAATACTAATCGATTGGTGCCATTCACAATCTGTTAACGATGATTTTCTTCAGGATTATTATAGGGTATTCCTTTTTATTGATTATTATTATTATTATTATTATTATTATTATTATTATTATTATTGCTTGAACTAGCTTTACATAATATCTTTATTAATATGTTGCAAACTAAAACAAAATACATCATAAGATACATTTAATTATAATGCGTTATAAACTCGAGAAATCTTTTGAAATTAATATGCAAAAATGTAAAATCAAATTACATTGCTAAACTGCAGTATGCTTTGTTTTCATTCAAAAACTCTTGTTTTAAAATTATTTATAATGATATGCTTACCGAAGACAATACTCATTACTCAAAGAGAAAAACACAAGACAAATTTTGTAACTATTGAATTCAGATTAAACCAAAATTATATGCAGCACTTGAGATTTTGTTTTGAAAAGGGAAGTTCGTTTCATTGTAATTTAAACAAATTCAGAGATTATTTTAAATGCAAATTGTGAAGTATTTTAGAAAGAAAGAATAAAATATATTCGGAGTCGTACGATACGAGTGAAATTATCTGCCATTTATATTGAAACAAACAAACAATTATACTTATTGGCAGAAATTGAGTTTTTTTTATACAAACTTATATAGTTTTAGTAAAAGTATTTAGAAAATAATACGGATTTATGTATAATACTTATTTTAAAAAATCAAGCAATAATTTTTCGTATACATTATAAACACGAATGATTTTAATCAAATTTATTAAGTTTATTATGAACTATTAAATAACAATATTAAATGTATCATATTTAGCAGTTCTATAAAAATATAGTTATTGTTCAAACAAAATATTTTATTGTCTGATAAACTCTCATAGTGAAAGTGACAAATACGTTAAGTAAGAATATTTTATCACGTTGAAAATTGTTTATTATTATTAATAGTAATCATATTTACATCCCTAAAGAATTTTCTATATTAATATTGGATTTACATATGATTGTTTGTTATTTTGAACGTTTTTTTTTCTGAAATTCATGTTATTGTTATGCTTCTCCATTGTTTATTAGTTTTAGAGGCATATCTACATTGCTGTAAATCAGGAATAATGTTTAATTAAGTTGTCGCAAATTTTGAATTTTGTAGCAAAGCACTATTTTCCGAATACATTTGAAATTAACAATTTCCCTTGAGTGTTTTTCTTATATTAAGCACAAAATACCTAAAATCATAATTTTGATTAAAAAATCTCGGCTGTGAGTATGCCTATTCAAAAAGAAGATTTAGAATCATAATCTTCTAACTGCTTTATTCTCCTGTTTAGTTTACACAAAGTGACTCATCTTCAAAGTGACGCGTCTTCCCATTATATATCACAAGATTATACCTGAAGGTTCTTTTCTAGAGCACAATTAACTTCATGGAATTCATTTAGGTTACCAGATTCTACCTAAGACATTGCATTACAGAATTCTTCTACTGGTCGGATTCAAAGCAGTGGTCAGAAAAAAGTAATTTATCTTTTTCGCGAACTACAACTGGTATATGGAAAATGTAGCTATTGCAACTACAATTATACTTGTTTTAAAAAGTAGGGACTACAATAAACTTTTCCAAAGTAGTTTCTTCTTTGTTACTTTCAGGATTTTTCTAAGGATTCACACTCAATATACTTGAAATTGAGGACACGGATGAAGTAATACAATGAACCCTCGTAATATCGCGTTTGCCGGGATAAATTAAGTGTTGTAAGTAATAAAAGTGTAGTAAATAATAAAAGTGGTGCAAAGCTGCGTTCATAGTAAAATATTAAAAATAGAGAGTTAAGTAACTGCATTCCTTCACGTCACTAACAGATTTAGGAAGCAGAAAAGTGGTAAAATGTGGTAAAATGAACGTAACTATTGCTAATATGAAGGAATGCAGTTATTAAAAATAGTTACGTTCATTTTAGCACGTTTAAACACGTTGCTGCATCCTAAAATATCTTAGTGACGTGCATGAATACAGTTACTTAACTCTCTATTTTTAATATGTTACTATGAGCGCAGTGTTCTTTAAACACTTATATTTTAACATATATTGTACATTTTGATGTATTTTATACTATATCTAAAGAAGAAAGTGTTGCGCGATTGCGCTCATATAAATAATTGAGGTAAAATTAGGTGAAATTGCGTATTTTTCATTAAAAATCATGAATAACGCAAACTTTGAGCTTCTGTAAGTCATATAAATCCGAACAAAATGCAAAAACTACTGTTCAAAATCGTACAGGATAAACTTTCTAATATTAAAAAGTGAAAGAATAAGTCAGTATAACAAAATCGAATTTTAGTCTTATTTCATGGGCCAAAAACACGGATTATGGACCCTGATCCTTTGTTTAATTTTTTTTAATAATAACTAATTAAGAGTTTTTAGTTAAATTCTAACTTAATATTGTTATAAAATGGTTTTATTTTTACTAAGGAGTTAACTTATAAAATTTGTCCCTAGCCAAAATAGTCTTCCTCCGTGGACACTGAAAATAAATTAAAAAACTGTCATAGAGGACATTACATGCTAAATTACACATTAGGTAGTTGGAAGAAATAAATTAGTTTTGCTGTTTTTTGGATATAACTCATTTTTTTATGTTCTGAAATTCTTGAATCTTTTCCAATTTATTAGTTTAATTTGGAATTTGGCAAAGTTCTAAGTGTATGCTCCGTGGTCATCATACAAATTGTAAGAGAAAGCTAATTCATAATTATAACACACATTTTAAACAGCTTTAACATTGCATTTAATAAAAAAGAGATGCACTATATTAGCAAACTGAAAACTAAAATAAATAATAATTTACAACTTAATTATTGTCTTTTACGTATACTTCACATTTTCAAATTTATTCATATTGTCTAGTTTATCGGTCATTTATCTAACATTGTGTACAGAATAAAGAGTTATCAGATACAAAGAAAAGTTTGAAAAGTAATGAAATCCTGATGCGTATTAAGTTTCAGAAAATTACATTCTATAAATTCAAAAGTTTCGAACAACTTTTTAAACTAAATTTGCCTTCTCTGTGAGAATGACTCTTAACATGTTAAATATAAACAATATATATGTATCGATTACACTCTATAATTAATCTATTATGTCTTCAATAAAATTTTTCGAGTGTAATTGTCCCTTCCCATGACCTCCGTAGCAATATCAGAATTTTAAAAAATCAAAAACTTGTGAAAAATAAAATAGAAAACTTATCCACTAATATAAGGTTATTTATTAAGAACGTAAATGAAAACATCCACGCAAATTTTAAGATTGTTTACGAACTTTTATAAAATATATTTTCTATTTTGCTATTTCGTCTATTTTTGTAAGAATGTTCCTTTTGAAAAATGAAAACAAAAGTTTTATAAAGGTGATCATTTGGAAATAATCCTGACAAAAAATTACGATAACTTCTTTAATTAAAGCTTATGAAACATACATTTGTGAATGCTGTTATTCTCTTCATGTGAGTGTATTAGAAATTAAAAAACACTGTTTATCTTACACAGTTTTGAGTCCAAAAGAAGTTTAAGACTTACTGTATAATGAAAACAAATATGAAGTTAAAAATTAAATGAAATAACACGTGCGTTCTATCCCACGAGTTTTCTGCTTATTATGATATGTGTAATGAGACATTTTTGAGTGCTAAATAAATGTAATATTAAATCACATAATGCATTAATTTACATAAATTAATTTCGTATTAGTGTCACCGATCTAATACTGAAAATAATGATCATCAATGGATATTATTTATTAAACATCAATTACAAATGAATACTCATTACTTATATAGAGTAATATTTTACATATGTTAATTAAAAATAAATTGTACCGTTCCATAAATGCTGCATTCTTAAGTATTTGTTTCAGTTTAAAATAATTATTATCACTAAAGCAATTGAAATAAAAATTGTTTTGCAGGTTCTGAAATTGTTTATATTTAGCAGAGAATCGTAAAACGTTTGCCTGAATAACATACAAGATTTTCTAAATTGGAAAATTCTGTAAGTTATTCAAATTATATTCGAAATTTCATAACATACAGAAGACAGTAAAAATCCAGCATTTTTAAATTATAAATTTTACAATTTTTTTTTATCCTTACAGAGCGAATAGTTTTTCAAAATTTGCTTATTCCCATGCTGAAATTCCAATAACATGAGTTTCGTCAGGGATAAACGAAGGTACATGTGAAATTCTAAAATAATTGAACATGTAAATATTTTAACTATATTGATAATTTTAAAATGTGCTTACACAGTTCCTAAAAACGGATGATATGTTGATTGAATGTAGCTATAAATACCACTTTTATTTCCCAAATAAACCAATTTATGAGAGTTTATTTTAAATAAAGTAAAAATAGAAAAATATTAGTGTAATTTTCTTGTAATTTGTTATACAGAATTTCTGTAAAATTGTATAATAGTATTGCTGAATTATTATTCTTGTAGCGTAAACTACTATATTTTGTTTCATTTTCAAATTTTACTGGACTTGAATTTGTGTAATTAGAAGGCTAGCAAGAATTACAGTAAAATTTGAAAAAAATAAGAGTTCATAAATACTCTTTCAAAAAAAAAGATATCTTGCTTTCTTTTACTGTATGTATCACTGTTTCACAAATTGTATTTTTTTCATAATATTCGATGACTAAATATAAAACTTTCCAAAGGTCGGAGGTAAAGTAAAATTCATCCGAATTCGATAGTACAGAATAATAGTACAGAAACCAAATAATTATTGTTTAAATGAATAAAATCAAATTTGCAATAGAATTATTTCTAGTGTAGACAACGAATTAATAAATTTAATTTAAGGAACCAATTGATATTTAGATCTATAAAAAGCAAAAATTAGCATTATTAAAGAGTTTAGGAGTTAAGATTTCTTTATATATTTATCAGTAATGTTTACGTGTTAATAAGTTAAAACAGTAATTGTACAAGGTAAAATATTCTTTCCTTTCATTTGGACATTTTTTTTTACATAGAACCATTTAGAAAAAAGGAATATACTTTTATGTTGTTGAAGGAGTTTTCCTGTTCAAACTGGAACAAAGACATAAAAGAACGTTCTCTTTTTTGTATATATATATATATATATATATATTGTGTTTAAAGACAGCATGTAGCCTAAAATGCTGATTTTTGAAGTTCTTTTTTATTTCCATGATTTGTATATATATTTTTTGAAAAGCAAGTAACTATAAATTGAAATATATGTAATAAAATATATCTAATACAATAAAAATATAAAAATATACATCTTTTGAACTATGAAATGTGGTTTGATAAAATGATTACTCTATTAAAACAAGCATCGTTTACTTTATTTTAAATATTTTCTCAATACAGAATCATTAAAATTTTCTTACTTGCAAGTAAACTTTGTTTCTGAAGAAATTCAAATTGCATACTTTTAAAATAATGTGTACCAAATTTGTTTGGAGATCGCCCATAAAATTTAACCACTGAGATATTTAATACTCTTTAATTGCGATTGCTTTGTAGAATGTATAAAGAACTTTCTTATAACTTTTTATAACTTAATTTCTTAAGAATTCTTACAACCTCAAATAAATTAAAATAAAACCTCCACTTTCAGCTACTTACAGCTGTACGAATAAGAATCTTATTACTATCGAAATACAATAACTTCCTACTGTTTCTAATTCAGTTGACACTGGGAATTAGAAAGGTAAAAACATAGAAATATTGAAAAACTTTATTCAGTTAATACAGAATTGCACTAAAGTATTCTCTCTTTATAATTTTGACTTTTGCTTGAAATGATTACTTTTCCTTTTTTTTTCTGCAACGTGTTGTTTTACTATCTAACAACTCAAACTGAATAACTTAAAGAGAGAAATGAATTTGTCATACAAACCTCATGAAAATTGTATTTGAAATTTTTATAAACTATAGTTTTTAATAACGAAACTTCAAAATGGCTTTTTTTGTATACATTGCCGTAATAATATATTGATATAATTATTGAATTTTGAGTTCAATCTTTTACTCAGAGGTTTGTTCAGTTTAAATAGTTTTTTATAACATAAAATACAAATAACTTGTTAAAAAAAAAAAAGCAAACTATATATTCTCTTGATTGAATAGAGCAAAATTTTTCTTCAACTAAATTTCAAACTTATTTAAAAATTTCTTAAATCCTTTTTTCAGCAAACAATAATACAAATTATATTTTCTACATTTTTTATGTATTATGTCAAATACAGACAATAAAAATATATAAATAATTTTTTTTATGATAAGTTTCAAACTATTTTTAAATACTTCAGTAATCTTTCATCCATAAATTCTCAAAGTAAGTATAATTTATACAGCTCTAATGTAAAAATTTAAGTTTTAACGAATCAGTTAACGTTCACAAGCCAATTATGAATGTGTTCAGCCTATGTTTTTCTGAAACGCTCAACTCAATTCACGTCTTCAAAAGAAAACTCCGAAGAAAATGTCTTTCATATATCTCCTGAAAAATAAAATCACACGCGACTCACTCCATGAAATCATTCTGGTGTTAAAATGTGCTGCATAACGAAGTGTTTACACATTAAGGAAATTGTGTGTTAATTTTGCAATAACCATTGTCACTTAGATCATTACACAGTGAAATTAATATGTATCATATTTTAACAATTTATAAATATAAGTGTTTTTGTCTTTCAGATCATTTTGAAACGTTTTGTAGAAGAAAGAAGATATAATTCCTGGTGCAATATGTGGCATTAAAGAATATATACCATTTTAAAATTACCTTTAACTATATTATATATTGTAAAAAGTTTTCATATTTATTTGTTTTTTTCAAAACATTAAATACAATTCCTTTAAAATTCTCAAATATACAAATACATGTAAATATATTGCTTGAAGGTGCGTAAAAACATTTAAAAGCACATTAAAGTCTTTTTAGAATCAAAACGTTTTCACCCAACTTACTCGGTCATCATCAGAGAAAAACTAATAGTTAAGTTGAGTTGTACTTGTTTTTGTAATGTTGAATGACCTTTCCCATCCCACCTTATATTCTGCACCCTTGAAGTAAAAAAGTTTGTTCCGGGAAAGCTACAAAACGGGCAGAGACAACAACTCAACTTAATTGTTAGTTTTTCACTGATGATGACCGAGTAAGTTCGGTTGAAAATGTTTTGATTTTAAAAGGACTTTAATGTGCTTTTAAATGTTTTTATGTATGTTTTTACGCACCTTCAAGCAATATACTTACATTTATTTGTATCTTTATGAATTGTAATTATTAAACAAGGTGAGTTTGCACTGAAATTTTAACTTTTTATTGACAATTCCTTTAACCCTTCTTTGCATGAGTTTTTCTTTTACAATTGTGTTTTCTTATACATATATTAAATATTAGACACCAAAAATTTTAAGATAGATTTTTAACTTTGTTCAGCAACATAGTTAACGGGAAATTTACTGTATTAATATTTCTATATAAATATAGTGGTGGCGAAGAAGTGGATTTATTTATTAAACGTTAAATAAACAGTAATGGAAATTTACATCACTATGCAATTAAGGGTTAAATCAATTATTCAAGAGAAAATGCAATTAGTATTCTTGTGACATTGATGGAATGTAAAATAAGATAGATAAAATCTAGTTATCTGTATCAAAAATTGCTTTTTTTATACTTTAATTTAAATGAGATTATTTCATATATTTTTTATTCTTAATGTTTATAGAGCTAAGCCATTGAATTTTCAAAACTATTAATTCCTGCTGAATATTATCTCTCAATATTTTTTATAATATTTGAAAGCTTTTCACTCGTAATATAATCTTTTTATTGTTTATTTATGAAAAAAAACATGCTTTAAATAAAACGTGTCATTTTCTGGTTTATTACATTTTCTACACCGAAGAAATCCCAAAATGTTAAAAATGTAATAAATATGTACTTATAAATTAAGAATAAGTACCAATTTTTGTTTTTTTCGTTGCTGAAGTGGCAATTGAAAAAGAAAAATACCTGTTTTAGCATGTACTTCGTTTCACATAAAGTTGCTTCAAGATAAATTTTAAGAATGATTTTATAATAAACGAATTCGTAAATAAATCGAGACATACATTGTTTACACAGATTCGATAAATATGACATAAATCGCAACTCTTTATCTTTGAAGGCCGTAATTTAAAATTCTTCAAAATATTTTATAATATTTCTGAATTGCACATGTATATTTATTAAAATATTTCTGTTGATTCTGTATCATGTAAGATGTATTAAAATGAGTTTATAATATAAATAAAATGAAATATACATATATATTGAAAAGTAACTGTTTACATTTGAGCATGACGTACACTGTTTTCTGATAATGTTACACTTTAAACTAAATATAGCTTGAGGTTTTCAGTTTTGAATAGATTTTTTAACGGGGAAATTACAGAGATTACAGACATTACAGAGGATACAGAGATTAGCAGAATATTTCCAATGTGTTCGTCGGTCCAGACATTCCGCTATGACTACAGAGATTACAGACATTACAGAGGATACAGAGATTAGCAGAATATTTACAATGTGTTCGTCGGTCCAGACATTCCGCTGTGACTACAGAATTTTACTATATGCGTCATATATAAAAGAAAAAAAAAAGGTTCAGCTGTTAAATTTGCTGGGAATAGAATGCTGTTTTAGGCAATGAAGAAATTCAGAGATGTATCTACAAAAACAATATGATTTCAACTTCGATTTATATAAAATTATGGCAGGTGTATTCTTTTTTTCCCTTCTCCGTCCACATATATTTTATGTTATGTTTACACGTTATCGTTTCTTTCTTAGTGATAAATTTGTAAAGCTTTGCCATATTTTTTTTAATATCATCTTACTAAACTATAAATCCGCTGGATGTAGTTTAATTTTGAGTACTAAACACTTCGATAAACGCAAAGTGTTTCATCTTAATATTACTTTACCTCTTTAAGTTATCAGACATTTAAAATTATAAATAAGTTTGTCGTTTCTGAAATTGCAAACTTATTCAAAATGTTTAATTTCTCAATCATTTCTCTCCATGTGTTTTCCCACCTAATAGACAAAATGTTACTAACTTTGCCAGATTTTTTATAAATATATGTATGTAGATTAGATCACTTTTTTCACCGAAATAATACTAAATATCTATATTATTAAACATTTTAGAGAAGTTACATATGACGTATATTAATTTAGTATGTTACTACTTTTAAAAATATAATAGAACACAAGTCGATATATCACGAGAAGGTATTACATAATGCTTGTGTTTAACTTATTTTGTATATCATACTGAGTCCCATGATATATAAACTCGAAAACTTCATTTTCTTTATGTATGATGCAAATTTAAAGAAATCGAAATAGTAAAAATCCTCTAGTCTAACGTCTCTCTACTGCTGTTGACAGCAAAGATATTTTTCATTTTATGTTTTACTATGAAAAAAAATAAATAGGAATCGCGTTGTATTGAAATTGATCTCTTTTTGCTTTCACTTTATATTTAAAAATCTTAAAAGGGAGTTTTGAATGCATTAAGCTACAATTTCTGAATGTATTACCGAATTTTGAAAGAATGATAAACATTAATCTTAATAATATTATAAGTGCAAAAGTTTGTGTGAATGTTTGGCGGAAATCAACGTGAAAGCAAATGATTTAAAATTTCGTGCCTTTGAATATAGGCGGATTATAAGCCAGAAAAGGTTGTAAGCTATTTTTTATTAACTTTATTGAAGTTTGTGTTTTAATAATTCAAAATGTCACTACTTTTTGAGATATCAATGTACATTTTTCCTATAAAATGTATCAATTTTGTTCTTTGCCAAGTCATTAAAATCAAGAATAATGCTTTTTATAAAGCAATTAATTTTCAATTCAAACATTTATACACTGAAAATGAAAGAATTTTGAAATACAAATTTTGATGAATTAAAATTCAGATGAATATGACGTCATCATTGAATTTTTTTTGTACTATGTTGTTTTGTATTCTGAAATTGACATGACGCATAGATATTATCAAGTACACTAAATAACTCAGTTTGAAGCGTATTTTGAAAGAGTATTTTCTTCCTTTAAAAAAACAATTAATTTTTATAATGCGACTTTCCATTGAGTTGATTCTTTATACGGGTTCTTTTAGTTTCACACGAATTTATAATTTCTTTTATTAAAAAGAAGATGAAAATAAATGACAGAAAGATCCTAAAGCATTTTTTATTCATAGCATTTCGTAGGCAATCTACATATTTAAAACCAAAAGCACATTCTGTCAAATTTTCCACACGAATATCGTCTCTTTGCGGCCGAGTTTTATAAAGCGCGGTGCTTCTCTGTTCCGATCATAGTGTCGGTTCGAAACCCACTCCGGACAGAATGATTTTTCTTATTTTATTGCCATTAATTCATTTTAATAATGTCATATTTAATTCAGGAGGAAAAGTTATAAAATTTGTATTTTTTTTATTCGAATGCTTTATAATTAAGTAAAATTTAACACCCAAGAATATTTTGTTTTAATTACTAAATTTAAATTAAAAGTATTTAAATTAATCTATATTTTTAAAACGAAAAGCGCATTCTGTCAAATTTTCCACGCGAATATCGTCTCTTTGCGCAGGCGTAAATGTTTTTTTTAAGGATTCTCCCCTCAGAAACGGGACACCTTCTTGATTAGCCTGTTTAGCTTAGGGGGATTGAAAAGCGTTGTTTGAAAACAGATGCAGGTGCACCAATGCATTGAAAGCATAGACCTTATAATATATTTTTGCTCTGAGATTGAAAGCTAAAGTTTCTTTTTAAAGAACTCATGTTTTCACTATTAAACTTCATTATTTCACTATTAAGAAAACAGTGGGCGAGTGGAATAAGTGAGTGGTGCCTCAGTGAGTGAAAATAACGTCATATTAAAAAGAAAAAGAGTATTTTATTTCATAAAAGTAAATATTTTTCTAGGAATGCGTCTAACACAATACATTTTTCGATTTGGAGTGCAAATGTTCACACGCAAAGATGCGGCTGGCAAACATTACAACATCATGTTTGAAAATATATTTATTAAGAATATATTGCACATTAAATCATTTTGCAATTCGTTCATATGGATATGAAAAATACGCATATAAATTTTGCAACGGTGATGTTATGTTTAGATTTCGTTGAAAACAAAATATGATTGTGTCAGAATTGGCACCATTTTTGGTCATTCTTCATTCCGAAATGTCACAAATCAAAGCCTCAATTGAGAAATTTATAATTACTTATCTTGATTACATCTTACTCTTTATGCATCGGAATAAAGTTTAATTTTTCAATAATTTGAAAAGTTTAAATTAATGGAAACAGCAGTTTGGTAACTTTAGTTTACAATAATATTTGTTTTAATAGTTATGGTAGCCAATGTAAGATTGAGTTTAATGTAATTATTTTTTTCTGAGTTTCCGTATGAATTCAATCTAACAGTCCTTTTAAACATTTGTATTCGTCGAATTCGACGAGTTCCGACTCGTATACCTCTTAAACTATAATGACTAAAACATGATGAAACAGTGTGTGTGCGTGTGCGTTCAACTTAACCAAAGCATAGCTCCTATTTTCGTTATTATTTTATCGTCACGTGATGTGAATGAAGAATCGTATCAAAGCCCCTTGAATGCCGCATGCAATTGAAGAAAAGACGGTGGGTCATCTGACACTCACAACGAGTTGAATCAACAAAGTGACCATTTGGATACTTTTGTTATTAGGATAATTTTGAATATTTATGAAAATTTGAGATACAGTGACACGGCTTAGAAAGGCTCTGATATTGGAGTATTTATATTTAACTTATGAGCTAGGACTGACGAATATTTTTATATTCATTCGTACCACAATTGACAAAGAAAAACTTTTCTGTTACATTTCGCTTGAAAATATTCCAATATAAGTGTAGGGCACACATTATTTTTCAAAAAGGGCTTTGAATGGAGTAAAAAAATGGTCGATCGAGCGATATGTGTCCCAACCCCGTAATTAAAGGGTTAATGTTTGTTTTAAAAATCATTTTTTAATATATTAAATTATGCTTATTTAATTTTCTAGAAAAAAAAAATTATAGAAGAGTTTACAAATGTGGTTGGTCAGTCTCGATTTCGTCATCATTCCAGGTTTAATTTTGTATTTAATGATTAATTACATTTTGCACTGAGTTTTTAAATAGTGTACAAGAACGACCCATTTACCTATACAATTTGAAACTGCTGTCGGAGCAAACATTAATGAGAGATCCCTTGAAGATTATATAATTAATATAACAAATTTAATGAGAATAAATATTTTGAGATTTAAAGAAGGGAGATTTATAATCTAATATGAAATACAATGTGTATCAACTTGTGAAAGAGAATGCGTAAGCAATGTATCTATCTACACTTTCGAATACAACATGAGGGTGGTGACCCGGGAAGAGGAGTTCAAGACTCAACTTTAAATTTATGCATTCACAGGATGACACAATTAGGGGTGGGGGGTGAAAAATGCATGACGCACAAAAAGTTTAGGAAAAATGGACCGGTCCTCAAGGGGCCAGGGTCCTAAATGGAATGTACAAATGGAGAAATAAGTAAATTGAAAAAGTCCTCGGACTAAAAGGAGGCAAGTTATTAGCCATTTATGGGAAAAAAAACTTAAAAAGCCCATGAAGCCCGGATCTTGTCCAATATATTTTTTTTTTTGTCGCTCCTGTAGTAGCTGGAAGAAGTTGTTAGAAAAAAAAGCTACTGAATCGGACGATTTTTAAAGGAGCTATAGTAGGGGGTTCAAAAGAGGCCAACTGATAGCTTTGAGCAGGGCTTTAAGAGGAAAACATCTTAAATGGTCCTAGTACTGAGATCTTTAGATCTCAGTAAGTCAAAATTAAGCATAGGGTCTAAATTATTAGGGTATAATTAGGGAATAATTTTGAAAAAAACGTGGAAAATGTTCGGCCATTGCTTGCTCAGAATTTAAAGTATCTGTATTACGTATATATATATATATATATATATATATATATATATATATATATATATATATATTAGAATTGTCTAACAATATTTTTTTTAAAGAGCAAAATAGAATTTCCGAAATTTTAAAGTAATTGAAAAAAATTTATATATATATATATATATATATATATATATATATTGGCATTTAAATATTCAAAGATAAATTTAGTTTACTTTTGCACCAGATTGTAAGCTTTGTACAAATTATAAAAAATAATATATTTACAAGTTTTATAAAATTACCAATTACCACAATAACGTCTACAGGCGTTGGGATTTGTACACAAACCTCACTATTCAATGTCCACACGCTGATTTTAGCGAATGACTGTTCAATACCAATTTTCTTGTAGTGTGTTTTATATGTTTTAAATAATTGTTAAATGTAATACAAAAATATAGTTCTTTTATGAATAAGCAATTTGTTGAAAAGTGAAGTAGAAAAAAAAAAGCCATTTCAATCAGTGCGCTTTTGTAGGTAAGTGAAACTTTATATAATTAAGAGGATGCTTTAAAATTAGCATGAATTATTAAAACTTAAAAACAAATTTTAAATATTTTGAAAAATGTATATGTTGTTCCATTATCTATAAATTTCTCAATTTGTCAGAACAAGTTATGATAGCAAGTAATTACAACGTTTTACTGAAATTCAGAATGTGTAAACTATTTCATTTTATTCCAATAATTAAACGAAAATGCTGGAAAAATTGCGAACATTTTTTCAATTTTAATTCAGAAACTATTACTTTTTAATTAATGGCAATTTTTTAGTACATGAAAGATATTTTCTTAAAAATAATTTTGACTAAATATGGTGTAAATAGATTATTTACACCATATCTGGACATCATTATTTACACCATTTATCTGAACATCACATGTTTGAAAATAAATAGCAAGTTTTCGATGTTAGTTGTGATAATTAATAATGATAATGGATATTTATTCAAAGGGGGAAATTAATTGAGCCAAAACGTGTCAAAGAGAGTTGCTAGTCTCTTAAATAACATAATTCGCGCCTTTTATATTAATTGCAAAGCACTAATTCTATTCAGTTTTTTTAATGCTTTATTTATTAATATTTAGATAAATGAAGAAAGTAGGAAGTTTCAGTTCGTTGTGATCTTCAGGAATTGCGCACGCAATGCCTTCAAGAAAGAAAATATATTATATAAAAATTATATTTATTTTCCAGACTTCAAACAAATTTCATGCGAAAAGCATGTTTTTTTTCTTCCTGCAAAATAAAGCTAACAATATATGTTTTTCATACATTTTTAAAAGTATTATTTTTATAGCAATCGTAAACATGAATTACAGTTTTATATTATTACAGTTTTACGATACAATTATGCGATACAATTTGCGATACAATTATACAATGTTATTAAAGTTTTAGCTATTACGTACGAGGCATGAAGATAAATAATGTATTTGTTTTTTAAGTTATTTCTCATAATTGACAGAAATAATATATATTTTTGAATGCAAACATTAATTGAGCGTAAACTAATAAAATATGACTGCCATTTTGTTAATCAATACACATATATATAAATTGTTCACACTTATACTACTGATAATTTTATGTATATATTTATTTTATTTTATTTATTTGGCACATAATCGGACCAGATTATTTCAAGGGTCAATGGGGCAGCTGTCCACGGACAACAGCTTTAAAAAGAGCACACAAAGGCAGCATTCAGGTATTTCTTCTTTAAATGTGTGAGAATTGCGATGGAAGTCATGTTAGAAGCATCTCCAATTGGATTTTTACCTCAGAGCCCCATATATTAATAGTTGAATCCTTTATACAAAAGCTTGTAAATATTAAAATAAAGTAAACAAATAAAAGAAGTAGTAATATGAAACTTAGCTATTCATCCAGTAAAATTTCAGATTTGTAATGATTTCAAAAGAACAAAGATGTAGCATGAAAATATTCTCGAAATATTAAAGATGTGTGTAATATTAACATGTAAGAATCTAATTTAGTTTAATGTATATACTTAATCCACTGCGTTATATCGTATTTACACTGGCATATCAATAGACATATTCTGAGGAAATGTTTGTTATAAATGCATAATAATATATTTATGAAATTTTCAATTTAAAAATTCGTCAATCCTCATTCGGTTTTCCGCTGCCGGATTCAAATAACAACAGTATCTACTATCTCATTCGATTACACCTCATTCTATTATTCATATAACATTTCTTAACATTTAAAAATTTTAATTAAAGTTAAAAATCCTCTAATATATCAGTAGCACGAAAGTGGTACTGATAAGTGAGTGAAACTACTGAGTGAAAGTGCTACTGCAGTGCATCAGTAGTGTGAAACATAGGACTGTTAGTCACAAAATCCACCAGTCCAAACTTCTACATCTTTTTCCGCAGTAAAAGTCTCAAAACGTTCTTAAATAAACAAAAAAAATAAAGTTTTTAAAGTTTTGCATGTATCTGACAGAGGTGACTCAAAGAGACGTTGTAAATTGAGAGATGTAGCTCTTTATATTCCTATTCCTCATTCCGGTAATTCAAAATTAGTTTTTAGGTGCGTTCGTAGCTATATAATTACGTAGCACTTACAGTTGTCGTCTGCTCCGCCCGTCTGTCTATCTGCATATAACAGCGCAAAAACTATCCAACCGAATTGTTTGAAATTTAATATATATATAATCGTTGCAGAATTTTTCGAGTCATTTCAAATTTTATGAAAATCGAATCAAAACTTAAAAAGATATTAATAAAAGTTTTCTTTATTCTATTAAATCCAATCATACGTAATCTATATAATAAAAGCGCAAGTTGTGTGACTGAGGAAAACACTTACGGGCTAACCACACCATTTTCCATATGCCAAGCGGTCATTTTTATTAAAAATAATTTTTTCGAATAAAATTGTATAAAAGTTACATTTTTAGAAAGATCGTTCGAAAAAAATTGTTTGCTTCAGAGATGAGTTACATTAAAAAATGTATAGATTCTGAGATAACTTCACTGAAAATTAGGTTAACAACCAAATATCTCAATACATTAAAGTAAATAAACAAAGTATTCATTCATCGTGAGTCATATAAATATTAACCATGGCGGTAATTATTCGCAAATCAAGATCTCCATGGTGAATTTACAGCGCTGTCTGGTGTCGAAAAAAAATTAGCATCTGTAAACATGGCATACGTAATAAGAAAATACAAGGCATCCTCATTTCGTTCATAGCAGACGATATAATTTATTTGTCTGAAATAATAACGATGATTTTTTTAAATTGTAAAACTAGTTATAGCACGAAACGAACGCACCTCATTTGTCACGTTTAACATACAATTTCCAACTTGTGTAAAACTACAAACGTTTACAACTAACAGGGAAATTGGAATTTGGAAATTTAAATTTAGATTGACTATTTCAAAAGATAAATTACTTTTTATCGCAATATGTGGTACTTACGTATTATTTGGCCAATGTCAGATACAACTACTCCAATCATGATGCCAATTATACTAATTACGATAACACTTATAGTTTTTAGCATGATAAACATCAAAACAATACCAACGATGCCATTTTAAAGAATTTTTCTAAAATATTCCCTCCGGAAAAAAAATTTCACCATAAATACTTTTATCACCTAATACTTATGTATATGCTAAAATGTCATACTAAAGTAATGGTTCATATTATAGTTATTTGCATTATATTGGCATCATTAACTGCTATAAACAGCCAGCATGATGGTATATATTTAGTACATGTGTACTAAATTAATATTATTTACCATTTTTAATATTGTTATGTTTTTAATAAACGTATCTCAAATGACTGTTTTGAGCATGAGCGGCGTCGATAAGCAATATTGATGATCGTCAAAATTTTTGGCGATCTATCTCCTGGCCCGGATAATACGTATGTACCCAATATGTTTCGCCGGGATTACTGTAAAAAGTCCTTCCGGCCTGTACCGGGAGGAAAAGGTAGCTTTCCTATATCTTCGTTTTAAAATTTTAGCTAATGTTACTCGAAAACAGCAAGCTAAAATGCAAAGAAACCGTTTACAAAAGATTCGTTAATACTGAATTTGAATAAGAAATTCGCCAAATTATTGAGCTATAGCCAAGTTGGCTTCATTTATGAAGACTTTTTTTGGTCGCCAAATTTGGCGATATTTCGCAAAATGTCGCCAAGTTTGGCGAGAATTTGGCGCTAACGGATATGAATATATAGTTTTATGCGTATGATTGGGAAAATGATTGCAACAATGAAAGAAAATTTGCGAAAAATCGCGTTCACTAAAACTCATAAATTAATCGTTGTTTTTTGCAATGTGCTGTTTTGTAATGTCCACCCTATGTATCAGCCACCCTAGAATTTCAAACAGCTCTATCTCAGCCATTTTTTAAGATAGAGGTAAAACAAAAAATGCTCCGGAATCCTTGTACCAAGGCCCAACACGTAAACTAAAAATCAATTTGAATTTTTAACTTTTTTTGTAAATTTATTTTAGTTTTAAATCTTTAAATGGCCGCCATCTTCAATCAAGATGGCGGACTAAGCTGGCCAACGAACTCGGTCGAGACATTGGTGAGCTTAATACACACAATTAGTTTCATCCAAATTGATTTATAAATACGAGTGTTATCGTATGACATACGTCAGATATATATATATATGGATATAGATATATATATATATATATATATATATATATATATATATATATATATATATATATATATATATATATATATATCAACATTTGATTGGTTTTGGGGTCTGGGGGTCATGATCGGTGAAAATATACCAAAATGTACCGGAATTGCTTTCCTCCGAACGACTGCAATAGGTAGCTTTATACTTTTTTGTATTGAAAGCTACCTAAAATATAAACAACAGTATCTATACGAAATTTATTTTCAGAAATTCATAAACAATTTTTATACAATCTTTTTTAAACTATCGTTAAGTAAAATGTTTGTCAGCAAAACAGCTAAAACTATATTATAAATACTTATTCATATTTACAGTAACAAAAACAAATTATGAATGTAAATCATTACAGTTAAATGTAAATATCAAATTTCATTATATAGAAGTAAAGAATATATTTGCCTGCTTTTGATCAAGTTATCCAATTTTGACTTTCTTTGGAATTCTGTAATCTTATACCGTGTAGAACCAACACAATCTTCTTTTGCTAATTTAATGTATCACAACAACTTTTAAAATTCAATGAAAAACAAGTAATTGACGTACAAAAATGCAGTTTGAACGCAAATGCTACGCATTTCTTTTTAAGTACATTAAAAAAATTCTTAAAATCTGTATAACTTCAAATTTGAAAAACAACATCAAGAACTCAAAATAAGCCGTTACAAATGATTATTTTTATACAATAAATAATAAAAAAAATATGTAATTCCACTTCAAATGTCTATTTTCGTTTGTTTCTGTGACAATTTGGTGATCAAAACGTATGGGATGTTAAGTTTATTTTGGACACTGTGCAAGAGGGTGGAACGAAAAAGATGTTTTTTGGAATTTCAATATGCTATAATTTTCACAATTTGCCTTTAATCAAAATAAAGATGAAAATTAAATATCAGAGTAATTGTATCATGTTTGTAGTTGCCGCAAGAAGGGTATTTATTCAGTTCTCAGTTGTCAATTTCAATATAATTTCGAAATTATCAAACTTTTAATAGAAACTAGCGCTCCCGACGCGATATGTATTTCAGTTATACGTTTAACCGATTTACGTATATACGTATAATACGTATATTTGAAATACGTATACATAAAATTATACGTTTAAACGTATCTGTATACGTTTAAGCGTATACCGGTTAAACATATAATTCAAGTATACGTATATTTCAAATATACGTACTTACTTTTAATGCGAAAGACGTCATCAGTCTTACGTCACTGAAGGAAGGAAAAGCTGGAAATCGTAGCATTACCGTAGCAGTCTGCATATTATGTTTCATACGTAGGTTCTTGTTATTTTCCCCTACAAATATTTTAATTAATTTATGTTACTTCTAATGTTTATTGAATTTAGTGATAAATTGTTATATAAATTTGCTAAAGCAATTTAAATTGTTTTATAAATCTTAAATTTGCCATTTTGGTTGTTCTATGCCTTTGTGAATGCAGGTCTCTAGAGGGTGTTTCTCAATGTCTGTGACCAGCAGGAGAAAAATCATCTTTTTTCATGCAATGAATGAAAAACGTTTAAACGTTTCAACGTTTAACCACTGGGTAAGATCCGTATATATGTTGTACCGTATACACTGTTTCGTATAATACGTATAACCGCCTTGGCCGTAACATACGTATCCAAAATGAGTACCCCGTATAATACGTATTGTACGTATACTCGTATAAACGTTTAACAGGGAGCACTAACAGAAACCTAGATTTTGCCCGTGGTACCGTGGTACACCGTAAAAGTACTGTGGTACAAGAGGAGCCCGTTTACACACTTACGGTTAATTTTCGAAGACGACACTTCCATATTCGCGAAGAACATTTGCATTACATAAACGAATTTCTTTCAAACTTTGTAATTTACTTGAAAATTTAAAACATAGGGTAGCTTGTGGTGAATTGTGATCTGTTTTAAAAGGTTGAAAGGAAAAAAACCCTTTGTTTTAGACATTCAATTTCTGTTTACTGAAGATACACTGTTACAGTATAAAATATTTTTTTCAATTAACTAGACAGAAATTAACTTGCTATATTGTAAAAAGTTAGTTCACTGATGAATTTATAAGAAAGTGTCAGTAATAAAATTCTCACAAATGCTTTATTTATTTATTTATTTATTTATTTATTCAAGAATTGCAACATTTTTAATTTAAAAGACTTTTTTCTTTTATAGAATAACAAATTTAATTTTCTTATGCCTACTTTAAGGATTTAGTTTTTTAAGGAAAGAAAATAATACAGCAAAAAATTTTTGGTTTAAACATTATAATAGGTTTGTATGAATAATTGAATAAAAGATTACTTTTAATGTATTCAGTCTCATGCAAATTACCTAATGTAACGTTTTGAATTTCAGCAATGTAATTTCGTCTCTATTATCGTCTACATAAAGTATCAAATAAATATATTTGCAATATATTCATTTATTTTACCCATTCTTTTATATTCAAGCTACAAGAGAATTTGTATTTTAAAATATCCCTTTATTTAGTTCATACAATCGTATTTCAAACAAAACACTAAAATGGGATTAATGGTAATGTAATGAGAAACATTTCCGTTTATAAATAAAATATAAGACATTCAAATACTAGTGTATTGGAATTCATTCATGAACACTAGTATTTTACTGAACTTTACAAATTTTAATTTTTTATCGTTACTTATATTTATAATAATTCTTGGAGAGATATCATAGAGCAACTTTTATCTGTAATAAGATTTTCCATAAGTATTAAATGAATGTAATTTACACAAACATTGAAGTCACTTGATATCTTTTGAATTTTCTTTACCCCTTGACTACCAATTTTATTTTGCTACGCTAACACGCTAAGCCCTAGAGATCCTACATAAGAGATAGATTGGACATTGACGAAATGTCCGCCATGTAAGTTCCAAGAGGATGGAACGCAGTAGAACGCAATTTATTTTCTTCATCATTTAACACTTTTAATTTTATTAAAAGTTTTTTTATTAATTTCATAAAAAATTCGTTTTATATACCTTTAGAGAGCCATGCAGAACATAAATATAAGTGTATTTTCACTTTAATGCATAAAAAATGTCCGCCATTTTAGTTCAATGTCCAATCTCTCTCTTATGCAGGATCTCTACTAAGCCCCGCCTTGGGCTGTCATCTACCGAGAAAACGGTCAACTACGATCCCAAATGAATGTGAGAGACCAGTGGGACAAGCAGACATGGTTTTTAATCGTTTCATGGACTGCTGTGTCCAGTAGTAAATTTTGAAGTTGTACTGAAACATAGTGTCCCACTGGAAGTCTAAGGGTTAAAGTATGTTATTATCAGAAATAACATTAGAAATTGATAATCTTAGGAAAAATGTGTATTGTTTTATTTATTACTTATTCCACGTTTAATATTACGAGATTTTTTTTAAACAAATAAATATCTATAAGTATTTCATTTTGAAATGACATTAATTTTTTTGTTTATATTTTGGGCGCACCTGGTCATAAAATGCTGATACTTATATTATTTCATATAATTTTACTAAAATTAAATTTCATACAGTTATAGAATTTGCTGAATAATAAAAATAAAAAAAACTCGAACACAAAAGTGGTCTTAGTTCTAATTTACAGGCTGTCCCAATATCTAATAACTAATTGGTAAGTTATTAATTTTAAAGGTATGATTTCCAGCTGTCGAAATATATTAATGTTTTCTTCGTGAGATTAAAACACATTTACGTCAAAATAGTTATTTTTTTAAATATATATATATATATATATATATATATATATATACATATATATATATATATAATCATTTTCCACACTCTATCAAGTAAAATAATAGATATTCAGCGATCAAAACTTACACAGTTATGATATTTTGAATTTTAAGATTTTTTCGCGTTTTCTGGTGATAAAACGAAAAACGTGTTTTTAGTGTGTGAGGGAGAAGGGGTGTTTGTCTAGCTGATATCAATGTGTAAATTTGATAAAACTGCATAAAAATCAATTATTTTAAATCGGGATAGGAGATATTTTTATGCTTACTACGTCATAAACTAATGTAGTTAAGAATATGTAGTACATAAAATCAAACAAAATAATATACAACACTCCTTCAAAATATTAATAAATAGCAGATTAGGAGATTCCCTACCCAACATTTAGCAAAATAGGATAAAAAAATATTTTTCATATGTTTTGCTTGAAATGTATTTAGACATGCCTAGTACATACTGGTGAATCTACATAAAGATATAAACATGTTAAAAAGGATATAAACTTGTAAAAAATTATTTTCATTGCATATTTTATCCTTAAAATTATTATAAATTACATCCTTTAAATTCACCTTTTCTCAGTTTGTGTTTTTTCAATATATTACTAATGTTAAAAATTCTAAATAATAAAAATATATTTACCGATTAATCTGATTTTTTATTGATGTTCTTTATGCTGTGATCTATGGATGTATGGATCAGATTTACAATCAGTAATTTAACACTATTTAATATAAATAATTTATTACAATTTAATATAATTTAATATACGTAATTTATTATAATTTAATATAATTTAATATACGTAATTTATTACAATTTAATATAATTTAATGTACGTAATTTATTACAATTTAATATAATTTAATATACGTAATTTATTACAATTTAATATAATTTAATATAATTTAATATAAGTAATTTATAAGTATGATAATTATTGGAAGTAATTATTTTTTTTAATGAAAATGTTATATAAATAGCCCTTGTTACTGTATTTTACATATGCTTTACATAATTTTCATTTTTGCTTAAACTAATTAACTTTATGAAAATCTGATTATTACGGTTAATGATCACATCTGTGAGAAATTTATGAAAAAAATAGAGTATTTTTTTAAGTTCAAAATTGTAGGAAAAATATAGTTAATTAAACATTACATTAATAAATGTAATTTTTCAAACATTACTACACGAATTACATTTTATTATCTGATTAAACAATTTTCCTCCAAAAATCCGTTTTATTATGTGTCAAAAAAGTATTACAAAATATGCATATAAACACATCATTTCAAACAGGACCGTGTACTCTTAAATATTGAATAAAAGTGTTATTTTATGCATGATTTAATTGTGCTTATTTATTTTTACACATGAGCGTAATTTCAGGAATTTCAAGGTATCCAAAATTACAGTACACATTTCCGAGACGCCTAAAGAAAAACTATTCATCAAAAAGTCATGCGAAATGAGTAGTTTTCTAAAGAAATAATGGAAATTTTATCTAGAGAGCTAAAACGTTAGTTAAAACAAATCACCAATAGTGAGCTTATATGACATCTATTCAGGTTGTATAATATTAAACACACAATTAAACCGCCTAATAACGACAAAGCATCTCCAACACGGTAGACTGTAAAATAAAAAGACAAATGTTTCTTAATCCATGAAATTATAATATAACGAACGAAGAAATACAATAATCAATTTATTTTTGCATTTATAAAAACAATATTTATTTTGTTGCCACTGATTTTCCGAAATATTCCAAGTAGTTTTTTCTGTGTATTATAACATATATATATATATATATATATATATAATTATAATATCTTTGAATTTCAAAAAACATATCAAGTTCTTGTAACATTCTAATTAAATCTCCTAAGAGATAATTAGTAATAAAGTGTAGACAGAATACCACATAGTTAATAAATTAACAAGTGCAATCATAATATTACCATAGCATTTACTTCAATGGTAATTGGCCAAAAATACTGAAAATATGAAAAATATTTAAAAAAAGAGAGAGAAAAAAAAACATATAATAAACCATAAAATGTTAATAATTTGATGTTGATATCAAGTGAATACAAATGGATTTTGAAATGAAATATGAACTAAATATAATGGAAAATTGGATAAAAAGAGATTTAAATTAGAATTGGATATGAAAAAACACGTGTAGATATAATCATCAGCCTGGATGTATCCACACGTGTTTTACAAATACAGTGACCTCTCACTTATACTACTCTCAGTTATACGACTCTCTCGGTTATACGCCGAATCCTCTTGGTCCCGTCCACGCTTTATGGGAAATAATGCTAAGATTCTCTCAGTTAGACGACTGCTTTTCTCACTTATACGACGCTTTAAACCAGCCATACTCAACCTGCGGCACACGGGCCGCAAGTGGCCCGGCGACCTTTTATGTGCGGCCCGGCGTACTCAATCCTTTAAAAAATTAATTGTGCTGTGCGCAAAGTATTTAAAAAATAACAAAGTAATAAACATAACAAAGTTAAACAAAGTTAAAACATAACAAAGTATTTAAAAAGTATTTAAAACATTCACTGTTGTGTTATATATTTTCATGGGAAGGAAAAATCTGCCCTGTTACATATAATTGATTTAAAATTATATTAAAACATCTTAATGCAATTCACATTTAAATGCTGTTATCTTAGTCAAAAGTTCTTTTTTGCATGTAGTCCTATTTGTGGTACAGTGGTGTATACTCAGCTTGAACACTAATCACACATTATTCCAAATTAAAAAAAATTTACACTGTATATTTCTACAATTAAAAAAAAATTGCATTGAGCTAAAGATTAGTTTATTAGAGCAAATCTCCCAATTTTTTTTTCTTTAGACCTTGAAAATTCTGCATTGTTATATTATACATTTTATACTTGTTATATAGCTAGTACTGCTTTTTAGGGTTAAACATTTGTTGTGGAAAAAATTGGCACCAAAAAACTTTTACACCACTTTTATCAAACAATAAACTTTGTGAACTCACATTTCTAACCATTTGCAATAGCATTTGCTACCACGAAATTTATTGCTTTGAAATAGCGGTGTTAAAATTTTTTACTAACATTTCTTCAGTGATAAATGTTCAAATCTATTGATAACATTATTTTGTTAGATTGCTTTGTTATACTATTTATGTTGTCTTACTATTTTAATTACTCTTTTTTTTTTTACCCTTTTATAAGTGTGTTGCGGCCGCCTGACGTCGTAATTTTTACACCACTATTTTCAAGTAATAAACTTAGTGAACTCATATATTTCTGCAACATTTGCAATAGAAATCTATTATGAAGTTTATTGCTTGTAAATAGTGGTGTTAAAATTGTTTGGTAACATTTCTTTTGCGACAAACTTTCAACCCTGTTAATAATATGAACTGTTTTATACTGCTTAGATTGTTTTATTACTTTAATTGCTCTTTTGTTTATCATTTTATAAGTGTGTGCATCGCAAACATATGTATGCGGCCCGCGAGAAAAAAAGGTTGAGTACTGCTGCTTTAAATGGTTCGGGCGATTTCACATTTCTCACACAAGAATTTATTTTTATAATCATTAAAGTGCAAATCATTAACGTTTTCTTAGCTTTATCTTTTTGACTATTGTTAAAGTTTTTATCAATAAGGAATAACATAGCTTATCTACCTTGGTGTGGTATTAACAATGAAATCTATGACGGGAGGTTGGTTGTAATGAATTTTCTTGTGCCTACCATTTAACAAAAGCGATTAACAAAAGCGAGATGACCACCTGCAGATCACGTCTCTGTATAGTACTGAGTGAGATATCAGGGTTATTGCAAAATGCATTTTCCTGGATCAATGTCCATCACATCCAGATATAAAAGTTCGATAAAAAGTTCAAAAATTAAAGTTCGATTTTTGCAGAAAATTCTACAAACAGATTAAAGCCATTATATTTAGGGATTATAAAGAATTTCGAATAAACAACAGAAGGAGTTTGATTTGTTGTTTTATTTTTGATCGGGAAAACAAAAAGGAAGCTAAAACAATTTCCATTTTAGATGCTAAGAAATCTTATAGCATCTGCCGGGGAAAATATGACATCGCAGACAATTAAGAATTGTTTTAAGAAATGTGGTTTTTCACAAGACCAAATTGCTAGATCAACGAGTGAACCCGATTTTGAAAGCGTATGGGAATCCTTTAATGAGAAATCTTTGAGTATATCAATAATGAGAAGTGAGCGAGGAAAGTGAGGAAGATGAGAACCAGTGTTGAATCCAGGGGGTGGCCCGGAGCATTAAAATGTCCCCCCCCCAAGGAGTATTTGAAATGTTATGCTTGCAGAGGTCAAAAAGCGAAAATTCCCCCCGGAACTCTATAATGTACCCCCCCCGGAGCTACAGAAATTCCTCCCGGAGAAAAGTGTCTGAATTCAACACTGATGAGAACAGTGTTCCTGCTGTTGTAAATTTTTCAGAATTATTCTTTAATGTTTTTTCAGAGCCGCTTCAAAAACATTAAAGAATTAAGTCTACCAAAATTATTATTCCCAAAATAGCTTAAAAGCTTAATAGACTTAGAAAAAGACATTTACTCTTTTCGTCGACGACAGAGGCAAACTAATATCGCTTCATTTTCTTTGAAAATCTGATCTGTAAATTTTCAAAATAAATATAGTGGTAAGTGAACTATTTTGTGAACCTTTTTAAATATATTTTGCTTTATTTTTTAATATATTTTATAAATGTGTTAAAATATGTTCCTAGTATTCAAAACTTATCATTTTCAATATAAACAAAATAATTAAAGCATTTAAAGTTCGAAACTTGAATAATAAGACGGTCTCTCCCTTATACGACTCTCTCAGTTATACGACTTTTTCCTATGGTCCCCTGAAAGTCGTATAAGTGAGAGGTTACTGAAATACAGTATTTCATAAATATACTGGCATTTATGCTAAGATCAGTATATTCATCCAGGTATACTGTATTATTACCAGAAAACAATTGGAAATAGTAAAATTGGAAACAAAAAACTTGTAAAGAACAGATAAAAAATCTTACTCACAATAATTATCAAAATTTCCCTAAACATCACAAGGTCAACATTTATACCAATACGACCACTTGGCGCACATCATGAAATATCATAATCTTGATGAGTTGTGTTTTTGTATATGTTATGTATAGTTATTTTAATACAATGCATATTTTATAGATTTTATAACTGATCATTAGTATCACTTAATATACAGGTGATCGGCAGACGCACATTCACCATGACTATATAAAGTGTAAACAATGCTCAACCATCTTAATAATACTCCTTATATGTTTTAATTGTATTATTTGTTATATCATGTGCTATATTTTATCACACACTAAAACAAAATAAATTATTACATAACATGTTTATATTTACATGATGTAATAAATGTTATTTAAAAGAGTTGATAATTGAATTTATCAAAAAATAGGATAACCATAAAGTTTTGCTTGATTTCGTATAAATCTAATATTTTTGTTTTTATTTATATCTGAGCATAGATATTTTATACGATGAAGGTAATTGATAATTATATTTTTATAAACTGATTTATGTAAACATGAAGCAAAATTGGTAAAAATATTTACTTTAAATGGAAAGTCAAATCTTTTATCTATACTAATATTATAAAGGAGTAAAGATTGTTTGTTTGTTTGTTTGTTTATTTGTTTGTTTGTAGGGGGTAATCTCTGGAACTATCGAACTGATTTCAAAAGTGATGGTGGCAAATTGAAGGTGACAACCCCTGCTCCAACATAGGCTATATTTTATGTCGGTGCCACTACCCCAGGGGGGTGCAGGAGCGAAAAACGTTCTAAAATTGCGATATTTTCTATACTGAAGCAGCTAGAAATTTGAAATTTGGCGTTGTAGTTACTTAAAAGATGTAAATGCTCTCTAAGAACAAAATAAAAAAAAATCGAAATTTAAAAGGGTGAAATGAGCGAAAAGCGTTCTAAAAACATTCTAAATTACAATTTCTATGGAATCTCTAGAACTACCGAACCGATTTGAAATTTGGCGTTGTAGTTACTTATAAGATGTAAATGCTCTCTAAGAACAAAATTTTAAAAAAATCGAAATTTAAAAGGTTGAAATGAGCGAAAAGCGTTCTAAAAACATTCTAAATTACAATTTCTATGGAATGTCTAGAACTACCGAACCGATTTGAAATTTGGCGTTGTAGTTACTTATAAGATGTAAATGCTCTCTAAGAACAAAATAAAAAAAAATCGAAATTTAAAATGTTGAAATGAGCGAAAAGCGTTCTAAAAACATTCTAAATTACAATTTTTATGGAATCTCTAGAACTACCAAACCGAATTGAAATTTGGCGTTGTAGTTACTTATAAGATGTAAATGCTCTCTAAGAACAAAATAAAAAAAATTCGAAATTTAAAAGGGTGAAATGAGCGAAAAGCGTTCTAAAAACATTCTAAATTACAATTTCTATGGAATCTCTAGAACTATCAAACCGATTTGAAATTTGGCGTTGTAGTTACTTATAAGATCTAAATGCCGTCTAAGAACAAAAAAAAAATCGAAATTTAAAAGGGTGAAAGAAGCGAAAAGCGTTCTAAAAACATTCTAAATTACAATTTCTATGGAATCTCTAGAACTACCGAACCGATTTGAAATTTGGCGTTGTAGTTACTTATAAGATGTAAATGCTCTCTAAGAACAAAATAAAACAAAAATCTTTAAAGGTTGAAATGAGCGAAAAGCGTTCTAAAAACATTCTAAATTACAATTTTTATGGAATCTCTAGAACTACCAAACCGAATTGAAATTTGGCGTTGTAGTTACTTATAAGATGTAAATGCTCTCTAAGAACAAAATAAAAAAAATTCGAAATTTAAAAGGGTGAAATGAGCGAAAAGCGTTCTAAAAACATTCTAAATTACAATTTCTATGGAATCGCTAGAACTACCGAACGATTTGAAATTTGGCGTTGTAGTTACTTATAAGATGTAAATGCTCTCTAAGAACAAAATAAAAAAAATCGAAATTTAAAAGGGTGAAATGAGCAAAAAGCGTTCTAAAAACATTCTAAATTACAATTTCTTTTCTGTTATTGTGCCTGCAGTTTCTGATTTTTATTCCATTCGCTAATTGTTTTTTAACAATTGTTTTGATCGCTTCGTAATCTCGATGTCCCAGTCTTCGGTGCAATACTTCTAAGCATTCTTTATAATTAGAGCTGAATGTAACATTTGCGGGATTTTCTGCTTCTTCTAAGTTGTTTAACTGTTCAATGATGTATAAGATGTTTTTATTTTTCGCTCTCATGTAAATTTACCCATAGAACGTTAAATCATATTTATCATTTTCAAAGATTAATTTGCATCCGTTGTTGGTAGTCTTGCTCACCGAGATTAAGTTAGATTCCCGATCTGGATCATATAGAACTTCCTGTAGCTTTGTTAATTTTTTGATCGTTGGAGGATTTAGTGTCTATTAAAACATATCCGGAACCGAATGCTGAAAGTTTGTTGCCGTTAGCAATAGTGACTGTTGATTTTCCGAAGTTATTGAATTTTTAAAATAACTTTTCATCATTCGCTATATGCGAGGTTCTGCCACAATCAAGGATCCAATTTTGTTTTCCCATTTTTTTCTATTGTTAGTGCGTGATCTTCGAATTGATGAGTTTTTGAACTTGTTTGGGGATGAGTCACGTTTTTGTTGCGGTAAGTATACTCTCTATAATTTTCGGTGTTTTCAAAACATAGAGACGATGAAAAATGTTTTGATTTGTTTTTGTTGTTGTAATTGTTTGCAGTTTGATTTGTGTATCTGCTCTTGTGGTTCCAAAACTCGTTGTTGCTGTGATTTTTCATTTTATAGTGGCTGCAATATTTGAAGGTATTTTTATTAGCATAGTTTGTGAATTGTCTATGTGTTTTGAATGCTTTTCCGCACTATCTGCTTGTTAAGACATTTCTTGTCTGCGATTTTATTCATCAATTAACGTACTTCTAATAAAATATGTAGATAGTTCATCTTCGGGTCTGGCTTCCAAAGCCGTAATGAAAGTGTTATAGCTGGGGGGAAGGGGGGGGCAATGTGAATAAAAATAGTGCAGTTATATGAGAATCGTTTATTTTGTCACCGATGGTGGATAATTTATCTACAATTTGCAGAATGTTTGTTATGTGCTTTGACATGTTACCGCTTTTGGATAGTTTTGTACTGTACAATATTCTTAGCAAGCATAGTTTACTGCTTGAATTCGCCCTTCCGTGCGTATTTTAGCGCGTCCCAGGTTTTTCTGGCTGCGGTAAAGTTTTTGACGTGCACGATTTGTGAA
This sequence comes from Maratus michaelseni, assembly GCA_963931845.1. Classification (NCBI taxonomy): domain Eukaryota; kingdom Metazoa; phylum Arthropoda; class Arachnida; order Araneae; family Salticidae; genus Maratus; species Maratus michaelseni. The sequence continues at coordinate 299,720,327 of OZ007588.1, forward strand.
TTTTCTACACACAGATTAATTAAAGTCCTAGATTTTCTGTCTTTCTTATTCCAATCCTCATTTAAAAGAGTTAGAGGTTCTTCGGATATTACTTCAAATAATTCTTCCTTTATTAGAAGCATTTCAATTTTAAATTTCCAGTTAGAATAGTTACTCGAATTCAACTTTTCAATTAACTGGCTATATTTAAATGTGGCCATTTTTCAATTTTATATCTTTATTTATTTTCAAGGATTTAATTTAATTTTACCTTAATTACTCTTCTTTATGTTGGTTTTTATATTTTAGAATGGTTTTAAGTTTTTTTCTTTCAGCATATGTGCTTAACAGTTTATTTTTTCTGAGATGTTTTCAGTCTCGAAACCTGTCGTCAGAGCAGTATAAAATATTTGTTTACTTTTTTCTCACTTCATCAATATGCATTAATAGAGGTAAGGAAAAATGCTTCTTACCTTCCTATTACTTCGAGGTGTTGAGATCATATATCCAATAGTAGCAGTCCAGAATTAAGCTCCGATGATAATCTATTCGTCTTCATTCGTGAGAAATATTTTACTGAGGTACATCTATTTTATTTGATATTGCTGAAAAGAAATGTTTCGTCAAAAAGTGTATTTTATGTTAAATCATTGACTATCTTTATGCTTGCTTAGAATTTAATAGCTGTAGATTAAGTTATTTTTTTATCAGAACACCGTACATAGGCTCTGAGTTTATGTCTTTACATTATGAAAAATTGAGTGTGAAATGAAAAAAAAAATTGTAAATCCTTGTGATGAAATTGCGTGATGATGTCATGGAATACAGTCTGGTTCTGATTCAGCGTCATGTGGTGATTTTCACAGTTCATCACCAGTCGAGTATTTTGTGATGAAATGTTTATAATCGATTGCGCGCAATGTTCGCTTTCACTTTCACTAATAGGATTAATGTTTTTAAGTTCTCTATCTAAAATAGGAGATTAGATTAATTGTATTTTCTATCAAGACACAGGGTAGAAAGTAATCTAAGGAAACATTATACTATTTTCTGAAGGATAAAGTTATAATTCAGAGACAAATGTTTACTGATAGTAAAATGACTATGCAATATCTTATGAGAATGACTGAAGCATCCGACGGTCGGAAATGTAAAAACTATCTAATTTATCTTGATAACTATGAAGTAAAGCGGAGGAAAAGTCAATTGAAAAAGTCTATACCTCCCTTGAAGCAATATGAGAAGTCGTGCATAGAAAAATAAATTTATCAGAACTCAAGAAATATTAATTTTTTGTTATTCATCCAACAGATTACATTTTTCACTAATAACGTGCACAATAGTGATATTATAAGCAAACTGTATATCTGAAAACTTCTAAGAAAGATACATTTTATTTTAAATAACAAAAATGAAGTTCATTATCCTCAACCGTTCACCCTCGTATGAAATGCATTCTGTCTGTGTCCTGATGAAGTAGTATGAGGAGTCTTGCATGCAAAAATAACTTTATCAGAACTACAGAAATCATATTTTTTGTTATTCATCCAACAGATTAAATTCTTCACTAATAACATGATATTATAAGTAAACTGTATATCTAAAAACTTCTAAGAAAGATACATTTTATTTTAAATAACAAAAATGAAGTTCATTATCCTCAATCGTCCACACTCGTATGGAATGCATTCTGTCTGTGTCCTGATAAAGTAGTATGAGAAGTCTTGCATGTAAAAATAACTTTATCAGAACTCCAGAAATAATATTTTTTGTTATTCATCCAACAGATTAAATTCTTCACTAATAACGTGCACAATAGTGATATTATAAGCAGTGATCATATAACAACGAATCTTTATCAGACGATAAAGATTTTAATTAAAGTAACCAGCACTTTTGTCACATGTGTTGCATTGCTAATAAGTGTACAATCACCTTAGAAATTTACACTTTTCAGACGATTAGAGACGTATTTAAACCATTGATTAGATATATAAAATCTAACATATCTTCATTTCTAAGAAAGTTGTTTTTATTTAAAAGGCATCATTTCATACTTAATCTAGGACGGTCTACATGTTTGTAATTTACTTTCTTTCGCTGCCTCTCAATACTTTCGGGATACAGTTGATAATTTTCACATTTAATCTTTAGTGGCTTACTGCAGTCTTTCTCATATGAATGCGCCTATTCATTTAACTATAGGTAGACAATTGTCGAGCAATTGTAACAGTGTACGTTTATTACTATTTATGATGTCACCTAATTTTACTTTATACTTGTATCAACTCGATTATACAACTAAATCTTGTAAGGAGAAACAATACTGCAAGGAATTTAAAAAAAGTGTGTTTATTACCAATCTTTAAGAAATGATAGAAACAATATCTGCAATAATTGCAGAGAAATCTGCGTTACAAATCCAGGCATTAAAGTATATGAAAGTTTTTAATGGACTATCAGATGAATATAAAGTATTTTAACAGAAATAATAAATAATTTGTTTCAGCAAATAGATCTTGTATCGATCAGATGTTGCGGCTGAGACAAAATATGGAAAAAGAGAAAGCTAGGGATCTTTAACATATGTGGATCTTGAAAATCTTAAGATAGTAATAGCATGACAGTTTGTTTGACAAATTGTCAGTGATATTTAATAATAAAACAAGGAAGCATATTGGTGAAACTTTCGTCTTCACAAATTAATCTACAGCAAGGTTAATACATGTCTTGGCTTCCTTGTTTTTCAATTTAAAAACGACCAATCTATTTTAGGATAAACTATATAAACAGTCACTAATATTTAAAAAATAGTAGTGCCTAAAATAATTCGAATTGATTTTCATCATTGGCCACATATTTTCTGAAAAGTATGTCAGCGATTTTATTCATTTTCAAATTAAAAACAAATTGCTATTGTTAAATTATGACATATTTGATTTTCTTACATTAATATTGTCCTACAAAATCAGTTTTAAAGAAATATCAATTATTAATGTAATGTTATTGTCTATATAGAGATATATATTGGTGAAGAATCTAGTGATTCGGAAAGAGCTTTTAATGTGGAACATACTTTGGAAAATTTCTGAAAGCTATCATTTTCCATAGTTATAGAAGTATTGAAATCATTCTAGGGTGCCTGTGATATTTTCGAACGTTTTTCTTTTCCAAGGAGAAAGTTACATAATTGGCTTTGTTCACCATAGTCAGTGAGTTAATGTTATCGTAAAGTTAGCAATTTCAACTATATATTGTCCATGCCAACTAATTACTTCCATGGTTAGAGACAATTTTGGAATACGATATGAGATCACTAATTCGCTATTTTCAGCTGGTTGCCAAAAAAGTACTTTAGTAAGGACCAATAAACTTACATAGAATAATTTTATACTTGATATAAAAATTACTATTTCGTACTAAATATTAATAATATAAGAAATTTCTTTATAATTTATGCGTCTTTCATGATTTTTTTAGCGTTTCCATATAATCTCAATTTTTAAATATGTATAAGTATGAAATATATTTATTCAAAATCAAATATTATTCTTTAATACATTTTTTCATTAAAAAAAATTAAGGATAATTTAACTCCAAATACTTAGGTAGTTATTTCTAACACGAACTAAATTATTAACTTTGTTGTATGGTGGAAATAATATCAATTGACTTGTAGATTTTCTGCCTAGTTACATAAATATGAAAAGATAAATCCAGACACTGAAATGAAATTTCTGTAAGTAAAACTCCAGAAATTCAATTACAAAATTTTTCCTGTTATCGAAACGTTGCAGAAGAATATAATTGAAACGCAAATAATTTCAAAACTATGATTCTGTTGCTATAAGAATGAATTGAAGATAATGCATAATTGCATATTTTGCTATTGTTTAACATTTTCTCAAATGTATTGATATATATACAATTAATATTAGGAAATAATACAAGCATCTAAGTATGCCATATGGATTTAGTAACAGAATAAAAGTTTTATTTATGAAATATTATAAGCAAAGTCAATTGTTTCTACAGTATATTAAATACGACTGAAATAATCCGATTTGTGAGTTATAAACAAAAACTATTTCTTGTTTTGAAATGCTTGTTTTTAATTGGGAAGACGAAACATTATCTTTATTGTAAGATACGGGGTATATCATTTATAAATGTTGTTAGAAAATATCAACATATTTTAATAAAAATTCTTAGTAAATCTTATAAATAATATTTAGAAAATTTCAAGTAAATCGTAAATATTTTGTAATGCAAATCGCCAAGAAACTGCCACATGATATTGAAATTTTGTTACAATGCATCATGAAAATATAAATTAAATATCCATCGTATTATGATGGGTAGCGTGTGACATTTAACCGCTTTTATTGATGTAAAAGAAATATTGAAATTAAAGCCAATTCGGGATTAAACAAATAAAATTGTAACAACACAATTATTTCGTGAATTTGTGGTATTTTTCATAACTTGTAAATTAATTAAATAGTTCTTGTATATAGAACACAGTCTTTGAGTTTCATCACCAGTTCTCTAGATAATGGTGGTATACTATTCGAAGGAAAACTCACTGACGTAGAAGTTTACCCTTGTGTTGATGATAACTAAAGTTTATCACAGATTTTTATCGAGTTCAGAGATTGTTTATTTATCGTTGCCTTCCTCACTGAAGTATCCAGGATCTTGTTGATATCAAACGCTTGAGAGCTTTTCTCAACCATATATGCCTTTGGTATAGGACATACCTCCAATAGTTATAATTCCAGAACTCTCCCTTAGCCCTTTACCGAGCCAATACTTTATTCCAGAATTTATCCGGAAAAATAAACCCAGATCCTAAACTGAGGTTTTACTCCTATCCAGTACTTATCTCTAACTAAATCATTTCGATGTCTTTCTTCACTTCTCATGATTAAATATGGAAGGTACTTGACCCGTCCAATCCGAAGATGCGAAAATGATATTCTCAAACTCTATCATTATTGGTTGAAGAAGGGGGCAAAATTAGACTCCGTTATTTTGATAGAATTACACCTTCTACACCTTCTACACTGTCGACACCATGAGCTTAGAACAGCCATATTCAACCTGCGGCCCAGAGACCTTTTATGCGCGGCCCGCGATACATAATCAATAACCTCTATTTATTACATTAATTGAGATGTGTATAAACGTTTTTAAGACCTTCACTGTCATTTTTTTATATTTTCGTGGGAAGACAAAAACTGTCCTGTTATTTAAAACTTTTAATTTAAAATTATCTTAAATACCGTTTCCTTACTCAAAATTTCTTTTTATACGTACTTCTATTTGTGCTATAGTGGTGTATACATTTCTTAATCTTCAACACTAAACCAATATTATTCCAAATATATTACATTTGCACTATACATTTCTACACTTAAAAAAAAAAAAGTTTATGTATTAAGAAAACGATTAATTTATTAAAGCAAATCACCGTTTTTTTTTCTTTAGAACTTGGAAATGCTAAATTGTTATATTATTACTTTTAACTAATAGTGCTTATTAGGGTTGAACGTTTACCGTGGAAAAAATTGGCAGCAAAATGTTTTGTACCACTATTTTTACATCATTTGCAATTGAAATCTACCACACAGTTTATTGCTTGGAAATAGTAGTGTTAAAAGTTTTGGTAATATTTATTTTTTGACAAACGTTCAATCATACTGATTATATTAACTTTATTATATAGGTTTGTTATGTACTACTTTGTTTAAATCTTACTATTTAAATTACCCCTTTTTTTCATTTTAGTATAATTGTGTTGCGGCCCGCCGAACCTTCCAAACATATGTTAGAGGCCCGCGAGAAAAAAAGGTTGAGTATGGCTGGTCTAGAAGGATCTACCCCATACGTAGAATTCGGCGATATTAACCTGTCGAAAAGCGTTTAAAAAGACGATTGGTTATGATAGTTTATGATCATAAAAGCTTACGTACCATGGAAACCAATCACTCGGACCACATATGAAGAACTCTTTCTCACGCTGTAAAATAGCCGAATGTTTTTCTCATTTCTGTAAAGATGGTTTAATTATACGTATTTTCCATCAAATTACTTACTACGTTTTAGTATCTAAAGAACATAAGATTTCTAAAACCGAAACGAATTGGTAGTTTTCTTTAATGTTTCTAAGTTATTTTTAATTTGTATTTAAAATAAGTTTACACTTAAAACAAGAAAAAAAAAACCTTAAAATTCAAATAATTGTCGAAATTATGTGTAGATGGATATTTTTCATGTAGCAAGATTAAATTTGTTTTAAAATTTGATGTTTTCCATTATCAATCAGTAAGAAATTTTCGAATTTTATTTACAGAAATGCCCTTTCTGAAGTATCTTGAAAATGAATTTAACCTACTTATCTGTCACCAATTTTCTTGAACATCCTCCTTATCCGTAACCAATTGATAATTTCGTCTTTAACCATCGTTAAATAACTTTATATATCGCTGAATAACAAATGCATCACCCCTTAGTAAATAACTTGTTTACTAAGTTGCTTTTGTTAATGAATAAAGATAATGAATATTCGCAGACAGGAAAATATTAATTAAGTGGAAATAGATCAAAGAAATATATCGGTCTATTAAGCAACACAATTTTAGTGTTGTATGTTAATTGCTGTACAGTAATTTTTCTTTTCATCTTTTAAGGAACAGTAGTTTGAAATATCTCAAATAAGGGAAAGATTAAGATAACAAATTACCTTCAGAATATAATTCTTATAATATGACAAAGAAGCAAAATATTTAGCGTGCTGCAGAATTTCATGAAGATACAGAGTGGATCAGTGGATAATGTTTGAAAAAAAGCCTCTTAGATGGTACTAGGTATAAGTGATATAAATAATACGTGAAGAACATGATCGTCATTCTAAGGAACGTTTCATGCGTGCGTTTTGTTAGTTAGCGACAGATTTATGTTTGTTGCCTGAGAAAAAACTGTTACCGCTACTGTTTCATAGAAATTATTAAAAATATTGTAGTTTGAAGCCTCTGTCTGATACAATGTTTCATGCGACATACAATATTATCGTATGGTGTTTCGGTCCAATCATTATGAACTAAGACATGGTACCATATAAAACGTTTCTTCAGAAGGAAACTTTAAACTGCCGTGATTTTAAACCTTTTTCTCCCAGATAGTACATTTTTTTTGTTTATGCAACAAACATAAAAGTGCCATAAACAAATAAAACGCATTCATTAACAATTTCCTATTATGAAAATCCTGTACACCACGTACAATTTGTGATGCTTATACCTAGCACTTTCTATAAGACTTTTTTTCAATCAATATACGTTAAAATAACCTGTAAACTTTATAGATATTTCATATAACAAGATAGATATTTCAGTTATACAATATAACTGATAACTTTAACAAATGGTACTTTAGATTCAATAAACTGAAATTTTATAATTCAGCTACTCCACAAAAATAAACTAAATATAGAATTATGTCAAAAAATTAGGATTACAATGTACTGTAGGAGGTTTTTACTACTTCGTGCTATAAACCCCATATCAGCGACTACCGCTGGGTGGCACTATTGCAATCTCGCTGATTTTTTTATGAACTCACTTGTAATCTACATCAATAATGTATTTTATTTTCAGGGCTACCTGAATATTTTTATAATGGCTTGGTTGGTATTGTTACGTAGTGAAGATTACAGACTAATTGTATATATCTTGTTAAAATTTTGTTTTATAATATTTTAGTAGTTTTATTTTTCTGTTTATTTACAGTTTATTTTTATTTATTCCATGATTTTCGTTTAAAGATTTTCTAGTTAGTTTATGTCAGGCATTAATTAGGAAAATTAAAAAGGAAGACATTAATTAAAAAGGAAAAAAGTGCATATACGGGGGGGAAATCAATTTCCATAAACATATGTCTTCATTACAAATACTCACGATCGAGTGTTATTACACAAATGAATAAATGTGTAACACAGATTAGGATCAGTGAGAAAGAGATTCTTTGGACAAATTTCAAGAGTCAATCCTTCAGGACCTTCCTCAGATTCAACTTCTGCATTAATGAGTTTGAAATGTTCTTGCTGTTTTATTATGCATAATAGGAAATTAATTTGATGTAAAGCCATCCCACCCAGTTTTTTTCTACAATTTCTCCGAATAACAAGTAGACGATATCTCATATCTTTATTGCGCTATGCACAATTATGACCACTTACCAGAAGGAACAAAAAATCACATTTTTTAAATTCAGATTAAAATTTAAAGGTTTTAACCTCTTGTTTTTATTATTTGAACGTACATAAACTATGTTACTAGTTACATTTAATTCGAAAATCTTGCAAAAATTAATTATTTAAAAAGAAGTATTGAAATCATTACAATTTCAAACGTTTCACAAATTTTGGCTTGTAAATCGCGCCAGCATGATATTCAAAAAGTTGTTCGGAATATTGGCTTTTGTAATAAAACATTAATAATTTTATTCTGGGAAATCTATCGAAATTCTGCTACTAAATTTTATTGATCTTTTAATGGATACATACATAGATTCTTTACTAGTTTTTCGTTATTTGTTTGTGAATAAGTATTTTAGGTAAAGGAATGATGTTTGTGAATGTTTTTGCCTTTGAGGAAACTTTCCTTGTAAGATTTTCTTTTTGTGGATGTTTTTGATAGCAGGAGACGTCTGCTTTAGACTGTTGAAAACTACAATTCTTATATATTTCAAAAGCTAATGATTCGAAAGAGCTGTAAACGTACACATCTGATTTTCTGACGATTGTGTTTCGTTTTATATAAAAAATATTGTAGGGTTATATTTTATCAGAATATAATTCACAATTTTCTAATTATGAAATTTTTTAATAATTTTTAAAATTAAACATTTTTTGAATCGAAATAAAATGCCTGAAATACGTTTGTGTTTATTCATTATACTTCTATAAAAAAAAAAAATTCATTGTGATCATTTTTTCAAAAAAATATATATACAAGGATTTAATATTGTTATCCTCAAAATTTGACCTCTTGTAACTCTATGAAGATTTCAGACACAGTATATAAACTATACATTTTCTCAGGTGAAACAGGTGAAGATATATCTATAGAATCTGTAGTTTTAGTGTGTCTAACGTATTGTTTCCTTAACTAAGATTTTCAGCTTAGATGTGCTTATCAAATGAAAGTTTAAAAACAATACAACTTAATTTATGAACATTCAAATCTCTCATTATGTCAGTTGTTTATGATTTTATAAACAATTGGAAGCACTAGAAGCGGAAGAAAATGAAATAATATGGCTTATATATTGTCACAGTATAATGTCAATACAAGAAATGTAAAACAAAAAAATATATATTAAGACTAATGCTTGCGTTATTGCATAAGCAAAGGCTATAACTAAATATTCAACAATAGTATTTCAATAAATGTCTGTACAGATAATAAGTTTTAAAAGAATTTAAAATAATTAAATACATAAAAATAAATTTTGATTATTCACAAATCTTACTTAAATCTTCTTAATCTTAACTTTTCATGAATAAATACACATAGCGCCTTTTAATAAATATTTGTCTTAGACAATTTACTGTTTATCCAACAAAATACAAACAAAAATTTCTATTGTTATTTTATATAAAGAAATATATTTTTAAGTCTGCAATGTTTGCGTTATTGCATAAGCAAAGGCTATAACTAAATATTCAACAATAGTATTTCAATAAATGTCTGTACAGATAATAAGTTTGAAAAAAATTATAATAATTAAATACATAAAATTAAATTTTGATTATTCACAAATCTTACTTAAATCTTCTTAATCTTAACTTTTCATGAATAAATACACATAGCGCCTTTTAATAAATATTTGTCTTAGACAATTTACTGTTTATCCAACAAAATACAAACAAAAATTTCTATTGTTATTTTATATAAAGAAATATATTCTTAAGTCTGCAATGTTTGCATTATTGCATAAGCAAAGGCTATAACTAAATATTCAACAATAGTATTTCAATAAATCTCTGTACAGATAATAAGTTTGAAAAATAATTTTTATAATAATTAAATACATAAAAAATAAATTTTGTTTATTCACAAATCTTACTTAAATCTTCTTAATCTTAACTTTTTATGAATAAATACACATAGCGCCTTTTAATAAATATTTGTCTTAGACAATTTACTGTTTATCCAACAAAATACAAACAAAAATTTCTATTGTTGTTTTATATAAAGAAATATATTTTTAAGTCTGCATTATTTTTAAATATTTGAGTAATTTTGTTTGAACTTTCTTTTTATACAAAATGTGGTTTAAGATACTGGAAATAAATATTGCATAACTTGCTCTTTAAGTTAAAAAAAATATTTTCTTTAGCAATCCTACTTACTTATGAACTGATATTTGTACATATAATAGCTTGATTTTTAAAAAATTATTTTATTTACCGAAAGTATTATTATCTTAAAGTTAAAGTCATTGGATTGTTTGCTCTAAAAATATTGTTTTTTCTAAATCAAATGTAAATAAGATTTGATTTTAAATAGTTTTGATTATTTTATTTATTGCATAAATGTTTTTAAACAACTGTTAAGTTTTGTTAAAAAAAAAATGTGTTACATGTTAAACATATTTCCCATATTTTATACATGTATAATGTATATATATATTAAAGTTAGTTTTATATGGTAATAATAACAGACATGGTTAATAGACCATTATTAAAATACAATCATATTTTTCTTCTATTTTTCTCAAAATGTGTTAATAAAAATCAATATATTAAAATATTTACTAATAATTAAAACTATTAAAAAACAAAAGTTTGACGCAGAAATTATTTTTTACTTTTCAAAATTATAATACCAAACTTAATTAGAATTTTTTTTTACGTATTGAAAAGGAAATTGATATTTTTTGTTTTGTTTTAATTAGTTATATATAATGTAAATTAGAATTATTAGTTTCCTTTATAGATATTTTTTTAATCGTCTGCCTTGATGCAGATAAAAGCAATGAATAAGTAAGAATTTAAGTAATATTAATGATGATTAAGTAAGAAAAAAACAATAATTATGTTAGACGTTATCTTGGTTGAAATTATACAAATATCAAATGAGAAAATTATATCATTAGAATGGACAGAAAATTTAGCCAGAGACGAAGATAGAAAGAGAGAGCAAGAAAGAAAGAGGGGTAGGGGGACAAGAAAGAGAGAGAGGGGGTGAGATAGAAATACAAAGCGAGCGAGATGAAAACAGGGAGAGAAGGGAAAATGAAGATTTATTAAACGAGACAATTTATAAAAATTAGCAGCATTAGTGCTAACAAAAATGATAAATAAATGAATTTTGTTTAGATTTAATACGTTAATACCATTCTTAATCCCACAATTTGTAAAAAAAAAAATAATATGATGATGATCAAGGTTTCTATAGATGTAATTATTTGTGGATACAAAGAATACTCTCCCCATTATTTCAGCAGAAAATTATCGCTGAAAAATGTTACTTGTAATAAGCGATTAGCATTAATGTATATTATTAAATTATTTGCTAAAATTAGAGATTGGAGTGCGTCTACATATTACAAATTGTACGAACCTGTTTCATTAAATGGTAACACCCACTTATCAACACTATATTTCTGTTTTTTTATAGATCTGCCCATAAAAATACTTATTTTATGAATTGTTTATATTTTTTTTTGCATTCTCATGGAACTATAAAAAAGAATTCCCTAAAGATCAATTTAGAAAAAAAAAAAAAACATTATGACATTATAGACCGGGAGGCGGCAGCACAGACAATCACCTCATCGAGTCCATGGCTGAAATTCCAGAATTAGTTAAAACTCGATTCGCATATTAAAACGCAATCGGTCTGCCAAGTCATATCTTGGTGGAAAGCATTTGAAAACCCGATTTTACCGGTTGACTCGTAGGTTTACCATTGTGTTTTTCCTGCACCCAAAAGTATGAAAACATGAAGAACTGGGTGCAAGAAAACACAATGGTAAACCTATGAGTCAACCGCTAAAATCGGGTTTTCACGTGTTTTCCACCAAGATATGGCTTGGCAGACCAAATGCGTTTTAATATGCGAATGGAGTTTTAACTAATTCTGGAATTTCAGCCGTGAACTCGATGAGGTGATTGTCTGTGCTGCCGCCTCCCAGTCTATTAAACTACGAACATTCAATTAGGTTCCTAAAAAATGTATAGAAACACGAAAAATAAAACAAATCAAATTTCTATAAAATAAAATATCATGCAACTTTTGCACTACGTTTTAAACTTTTGTTTTCTGAGGATGCAGGTGATAATAGGAGTAACCCCTTAAGAGAGTAAAAAAGCAAAATTACTGTATATATTGAATACTGGGATAGACACATAGCCAGTTACATTGCTACGATTCTGACATTATTTACTCTATGTTAAAATTTAATGCAGGTCATGATTTATAATTCTTTTTGTAAAAAATTTATTCATAATTTTCTTAATTAAATATATGATTTTGAATTTAAAAGAAGCCTATATTAAAAAAACAAACTTTCGTGTATCCATTGTATGGCATCAGAAACATACCATCGAATGATATTCAAAAACATATAAATTCAGATTGTTACGTACAATTAACATTATAATCTTCAAACTTTGCCCTCTTCTAACTCTATAAAAATCTAAGGAAAAAAATGCATAAAATACTCAAAATCCAGAGTTGATTTGACTCAATATTGCGAAATAAAATAGCCAAAGCTGAATGTTACTGTATAAAAAATTAACTTAGTATTATGTAATATGTAGACGATTCCTGAAACGTAATTTATGCTCTGAACATAACAATATACATTGTTCCCTATCCATTTATAACTACCGTATTATTCGGCGAAGAAGGCACAATTTTCATATAAAAAGTGATCAAAATATATTTGTGCGCGTTTCACAATGGTTATGAAAATCTAAAACGAAGAAAAAAATAAATGACAAAAAGAACTAAGTTTATAATTTAATAAACATGATTCTTATTTACAACCTCCCCACACCTTCTTTAAAAAGTACTGTAACTCTTCATTAAAAGTTATAGTTAATATACTTTACAACAACATTTATTTTATTTTTGCTATGTATCACATGAAGTTTTATTTTTCATACTACGGGGCTCTGCTCCGTGCTCGCTACGCTCACCAACCCCCGTTCTGATTTCACAGCCTCTTAAAACTTGGTAATGTATCCTGTTTTAAAAAGATGATGGTGATATCACGAACGGCGACTTTCTTCTGTAATCAGGTTATAATGCTTTTTCAAACTGGTTATAATGATTTTTCATTTAATTCATCTTTTTATGGTTTCGTTCATCTCACGAAACCCTATTGCTCCCGCTGCGTTGTCTGTCTGTCACAGAGCCATTCTCGAAAACTATGTAACTTACAGAGTTGAAACTTTGTGTATAAATCAGAATATCAGCTGTGAAGAGCTGAAAATATTAAAATTTGAAAAATTAGTATTATTTTAATAAATAGAGATAAAAAACCAAAATTCTAACAGCCTTTTCCTTTTAAATTTAAACATTTTTCATTATAGCAGATGCCAAAAATTAAAAATCCACGATGAAAATCTTTCCACAATAATTAATTTTCTATCAGACGATTTCCACGTGAAAAAGGAAAATGAAGTAAAAAGTTTCACCAATTGAAAAAAAGATAAATATGAAATAAAATTGATTGACGTCATAGTCGTAATAAAACGGAAAATGTCTAAGATTTCTCAATAATACAAGGAGTATGAGTATGAGTAAGTAAACAAAGCAGATTAATATCACGTCATTAGAGAATTAAAAAGAAAATCTGACGTCATATGGGAGGTTTAACTAATTTTTCAGATGTTTGAGAATATTACAAAGCGAGTATCAATATAAATAATAGAGAATGGTAAAATATGAGTTTGAGAAACATATTGAATCGTGATAAAAATCTGATTATGGAAATATTCGCATATTTTAACATTTTGCAGGTACACAATTTGTTTAATTTTGAAATTATTTTTTTAAATATTGCATTTAGTCCGTATGACGGATATTATTATGACAGAATATAATAGCGGGCTTGTCCCGCTATCTGGATGGTTTACATATTCGAAAAAACGAAAAAATAGACCGGTAAATTTTTACTTTATAAAAAGCATGACTTTTTTTGTTGTTGTTGTTGCTAAATGAAATTTGTTTGAATTTATTAAAGAAAGGATAAAATGTTTTGAAAGGAATATTAAACGAAACCCTTTGAGCGATCTTTGATCACACTTACCCACTTGTTTATTTTTAATATTCATGTGTAAACCCGATTTTTATGACGTAATTTTCTTTTTTTCCTGCTCACTCACCAAATTATACAAATTGACATAATTTTTATTTTAGATAACGAAAAAACAAATAAATTAGTATAACATTAATAAAAATATAAATAAAACGTCTAAATGAAAATAACTTGATGACGTAAACACGTGTTGTCAAGTGAATGTGACATTTTCGATCAACCATTATTGGCATTTAATCTTACAAGTACCGTAATTTCCGGCGTATAAGCCGCAGATCAAAGAGTCGTTTTTCGACCCAGAAATATTACTTTATAAAATGTAACTTAAAAGATCGCTGTAAATATTTAACTACAACTATTGAATAAAATTTCTGGGTTGAAAAACGACTCTTTGAGCTGCGGCTTATACGCCGGAAATTACGGTACCTAGTAGACCAATCCTCGCTCGGTAATTTTTTTCAACGGGTATTTTTTTATTTTTTTTTTTTTTTTTGCTAGCTTATTTTAATTACTTTTTTTTATTCATGGAATTTTCCAATCGATTTTTAACACAATTCCTGATAGGCAAGAATTATATAAATTATGTTGAAAAGTGTTTTGCCGATGACAATACCACATTTTAATATTTTTACAATTTAATTATAAATTAACCAGAGGGCCCGTGCGAAGATTTCGCACTGAAATCTAATATTTTTTAGGTACTTCTCTATTATGCTGTCGACCACTTTTCATAACAAAAAACTATCGCCAAATTGTAAGATTAAACGCCAAAAATGCAGTCCCATTTACTTGATGTCAGAAGCATTATACGTGTTTGTTAATCATCAAGTGGTTTTTAATTCGACATTTGCGTGTATTTTTCATTATGTTTTACTGATTTATTAGTTATTTCATTAATTAAAATAACAATTGTGTCCTTAAATTCTTATATTTTATTTATTTTGATATTCCAATGGCAACGTTCTCCCGTTTATTTGGCGATAGTTTTTTGTTATGAAAAGTGGTCGACGGGATAAAAGAGAAGTACCATTGTTTATCAATATGTAATAGTTATTAGATGCAAGGTTTAAACTTCTAAAGAAAAAGCAAGGATAAAAATATCTGTAAACAACATTTAGTTGTTAGTCAATCCAGAATATCATCTAATTTATTCCATCAAAGTTAGAGTAAAAACTGATCCAAGATTGCTAAAGGCACGCGCGAGAAAAAAAAATTAACAATCGTATTTTAACTGCATTAGAGGATGACGTCATCCGCTTCGGGAAAAACATTCGACATAGAAATATAAATCTAAACATTTCAATTTAAATTTCGCTTTTTAATCATAAATATAAAATAAACCCGTGGGTATTTTTTATAATAATTGCTGAGCATCATATAATGTGGTATTTTATTTTTTTGGCAACAATGTTTTGAGGAAAACCTTTCATTTCATTTAGGAAAACAATTCCGATTTAATTTTTAATTATTAGCAATTTTTAATCGAAAACATGTTTTAACGAAATGTTAAGTGAGCTATGTCAGAAGCGTTTTCAAAATCCTTTCATATGCTATCTCATTCGTCGTTCTGCGTTTCGATTTTCAGAAAAAAGGGATGTTGACAGGAGAAATAATATAAATGATACATTCACTTGAAATTTATTGTTCTTTTTCAATTAGGCGGTCACAGGTGATAAATCGCCAAATATCTCTGTAACTCGTGCAATTGTATGGGAGTTGAAAAACAACGGATTTAATTATGTGACAGTAAAAATCTCGCCAAAATAGGC
Source organism: Maratus michaelseni (assembly GCA_963931845.1). Classification (NCBI taxonomy): domain Eukaryota; kingdom Metazoa; phylum Arthropoda; class Arachnida; order Araneae; family Salticidae; genus Maratus; species Maratus michaelseni. The sequence continues at coordinate 299,736,412 of OZ007588.1, forward strand.
CAAAGCGCTGTGAAATGGCAAAAGTCAATATTTTAAAGAGTTAAAAGTAAAAAATAAATTGTTAAAAAATGTAACATACAGAATACGCTTTCATCAATTAATAATTAAATATCAATAAATTTACGATTACACGATGACAAATAAATTTAAAAGAGTAAAAAGATAATTTAAATAATGTTTCATTTTTCTTTCTGATTCTCTTTTGTTGATAAATAAACAGAGCAAAAAGTATATATTTCAAATAAATTCATTATTTTGAGCTTCCTGCCAAACGTATAAAAAATAAGTGAATTTTTCATAATAGAGGTCTTTGCCGAACCAAATTAATGCATTTTAATAGATATTTTACGTAAAAATATGAATTGCGGTTAAAAAAATTCCCCGGTATTTTCAAGATGACCATTGGTTGCTTATAAAAGAGTGTTTTTAAAAAACTATTTTTGGTATTTCCGCATTATCCCGTCAACCATTTTCCATAAAATAAACTATCGCCAAAGTAATCGTCAGACCCAGACTCTAACGCCAAATAAACAAATGGGTGAATGTTGGCATTGGAATTTAAAAAAAAAAATCGGAAAAGCTGCATTCACTCAAGTGTCAACTATCAATATTTTATTAAAATAAATTTTAAAATGTATTAAGGAAAACAGAAAAAAATAATATTGGATATTTATTTATTTACAATATTTTTCATAATTATCTCTCTCGACAGGTGAATGTTTGTGACGTCAGTAGAAACTGATCTAATCTATGTAACTATGCATCACTAAATTTTTTCAATCCTTTTACCGCTTTTAAAATTTTTTCGAGGCCGTTTAAAAACACAATTGTTAGTTAAAGAGGATACTACACTCACACAAAAATACTCGCTGGCTTACTTTAGTCCTGTGGGATATATTTGTTTTAATAATCTCGTTTGCATTTCAATATTTATGAATGTTTTTGCTTCCTTTATTTCTTTTTTTGGTACATTTTGGTTCGAAACCTAGCTAGATTGATTTCTCGTGCTCGAATTAGTATAGGCAACACGTTTCGTGTAAATCGTTTGAGTATTTTTCCATTTATAACAAAAAACATTTTCAGGGCTGAGTTTGTTTTACCCTGTAAAAACGAATTTACTTGTATTCGGAACCTAGCAAGATCTTTTTTTCGTGGTCGATTTAGTACAGAGGACAATTTTCGTGAAAATCTTCCACGTCGTTTACGATATCAATCATAATCAGGAAAATCCCTTGCTCGTTTAATATATATGAATAATCGGGAAAATCTCTTGCTCGTTTAATATATATGAATTTGGCGACAGTAATATGGTCGACAGGATAACTAACAAGAACCAATTGTATATATAGTGTTACGAATATTGTAAATAGCTAGTGTTTGTGCTTAAAAATAATGTAAATAGTTCAATTAAGCTCTATTCATAAGCTAATATTAATTTTTGTTGCATTGCAATATCTTAATTTGGTGACTTTTTGTAAGCGTGTAAACGCTATTGGATTTCAATAGGAGTCTATGGAAATTTGGTGAAATATTGGAAATAGCGTCAAGTTGGCGCCACTTTTGGCAGCTAATTTTGGCCACCAAATTTGGCGATATATCGCCAAGTTGGCGCTAAAATTAGCGACAGACTCGGGTCTCTTCCTCTTGGTAACCCCTCTAATAGCGTCCATCCTATCTAAATTTTCTACTTTCATGTTAATTCCCCCTAAGAAAAGTCAGAAAGCTCTGACCAATCAATCAGATACGTTTCGAGGTATTAGAAGGATTCATGTGTAAACACAATTTTTATGACGTAATTTTCTTTATTTCCTGCTTTCAACACGTGATCATTTAATTATTATTTTAAACTTTCATTATTGTTTTTAATAGTCTCGCGCAAATACATTTTTTATTTGAGATAAAATACGAGGGTTGCCTTTTATGTTTTTACAAACGACCAATAGAAGGCGCTACTGAAATTTGTCTTCAGGATATTCGTAAAATTTACATTTTTTTATCTTGGAATCCGTGGCATCTTAGAAATCGTCTGCGTTTTTTGTTAACAGTGAGTGTTTCAAATAAACAAGTGAGTGATAAAAATGAAAATAACTTATCAAGGTTTCCGTTGGATGATTTTTTATGATTTTAAGAAAGGCCTCACTCGACAAGAATGCTTAGCATCGCTTCGTGAAACTTTTGGTAATGAAGCACCATCAGAAAAGACTGTTTACAATTGGTTTGCAGAATTTCTTCGTGGTCGTGTGTCCGTCAGTGATGAACCTCGTGAAGGACGACCAAAATCGGTAGTGATTCCTAACAACATCGATGCTGTGCGCAAGATGATTGAAGAAGATCGGCATGTCACATATGGTGAGATAGAAGCATCCCTTGGCATATCACAGACTACAATACATTCGATTTTTCACGAACATTTAGCTGTTAAAAAGATTTGTTCCTGATAGATTCCGCATAATTTGACATAAACTCAAAAAGAGGCTCGTGCAAATTGGTGTAAGGAAATGCTAAAAAAATTCAAATTTGGAACTGCAAAATCCGTATACAACATCGTTACAGGAGACGAAACTTGGATATATTCGTATGAGCCAGAAATTAAACAACAATCCACAGTTTGGGTGTTTCTAGATGAACCGAATCCTACGAAGGTTGTTTGTCCACGAAGCACTTCCAAGAAAATGATTGCTTATTTCTTCAGCCGTACACGACATATCGCAACCATTTCTTAGAGGATCGAAAAACTGTTAACGCTAAAGGGTATACAAAAATTTGTTTGCCAAAAATCATCAAGGAAATCAAGAAAAACAACAAAAAACGCCGCATCATAATTCACCACGACAACGCCAGCTCCCACACAGCGCATGAAACAATTTATTATTTGACGGATAAAAATATCGAATTAATGTCTCATTGCCCATATCCTCCTGATTTGTCGCCTAACGACTTTTTCTTGTTCCTTATGTCAAACAAAAAAATGCGTGGGCAGCGATTTTCATCACCTCAAGAAGCTGTTGATGCCTTCCAAAACTATGTTTCTGAGATATCAACTTCAGAGTGGAAAAACTGTTTCAAGAATTGGTTTGAATGGATGGAAAATTGTATAAATCTTAAAGGCGAATATTTTGAAAAGCAATAAAACAGTTTGTTCCCAAAAAATTATTTTTCTTCCAACTTTTTGTAAAAACTTAAAAGGCAACCCTCGTATAACCATTTGCGCTTTTTTGGCAACAATATAAAAAATGACTTTTTCAATAAAAGATTTTTTACTCGATTTTTAAGGATTTTTTGAGTTTTTATTGTCCGACTGTGATAATTTTTTGAATTTTTGAAAGCTTGTTATATTTCGCATCTGGTGGTTTGATTTTCGAATCCGTAGGATGGCTGGAAAAAAAGTAATCGCTCCTCAAAAAAGTCCCTAATAAAAAAGCGATGAGACTAACCCGGAATATCTACGCAGATTTTCATTGGTCCATTTTTAAGCCAAAACTTTTTTTTATATATAGAAGGATAAGGAGGAGCCTGTTATACCGTGAATAAAAAAATAGAAAAATTAAGTGTAAGAGCTAGAGCGCATTATTCGCTGGAATATACTGTATATATTTTTATGGGATTATTTGCAACAGAATTAGTAATGTATGATTGCTATTTTCCAGAACCGTACATAATTATAAAGCAATCACAGTGTTATTTCTTGTATAAAGCAATGGAGATTTACGAAAAATCTTAAATTATGTATTTTATGGGCTAAATTATTCCAAGTAACAGGAATATAGTGTCAAAAGTGGGTATTAATATTCTGAAAAAAAGTGGCACTATTATCAAAATGCACACAGACCTGAAAGCACAAACTATGCACCACAATTAATTGTACACATTATTGTATTAGATTGGTATGGGTATCATTTTTATTCGATGATTTGGAACAAAATTGTAGAATAGGTATTATTCTTTCAAACGTTGCATAAGAGACACACATTTCTGCCAAAAAAGACATAAATTTTCATGGATCAATCTTCATTTTAATACGTAGAAAATCTTTATTGCCTTGTTTCCAATTGATTAGAGTTTTGAACAGAAATAAACAAATTGTTAAATCCGAACGATTAACTGCCTTGAAATGTATACAGTTCTCTAAATATTAATCCAAAATGAAAGTGAAAAGGAATAAAAAAAAAAAAAACAATGTAGGGAATTTATACGTTTAATCTCTTAAGACCCGAAATTAAAATAATAGTACAAATACTCATTCTTTGCTTTTAAACAAACAAAATGACATCATAGATGAAATATATATATATTTTTGAAATCTATTGTTTTATGGGACTTGTAATTTAGGTTCACAAATATGAACATAAAATTACTAGCCACCCCAAAATATCAATATAATTATCAATAACCTAAAATTACACAATAAAAAAATAACAGATTTAAATAAGTGAATAATCTGCAAATTCTTAAATTTTTTTATTATAAAGTTTTTAATTTAAAGAATTCTGAAAATTACCTACTCTCTTGGATGCACTGTTTCGAAAGCATTTTGCAAACTCAGGTTAAAATAACATTTATTTTATAAAGAAGTCGACATCGGTGCTGCCATTTATTGGTTTCATTTTAAAGCAAAATCATTCAACTTTATAGAAGTGAAGTTAAAATGTAAAAATATCAATTGTTTTAGTTTTTATCAGCAAAAGAATCTAGGTACCCATTTGGATACCCAGTACTCAAGAAGTTAATGTGCACTTTTAAACAATAACTAAAAAAATATTATCTTTGCTTATCTGTTATATTTTAAAGCAGGCATATGAACACATTTCCCGCGAGACACAATTGACCCATTAACGTATTTGTGGCCCGCGAAGCTATAGACATTTAATTTTATTTGTAATTTAGTTGTTAGAATGCGCATGCTGAAAATACACTTACACCAACCTTGGACTTGGACAAACATCAGAAATATGTGTATATCAGTGTTAACAGATTGCCGGTCTTTTCTTTAATTTAGAATGCTACCACAGTTTTTGAATAATAAATTTGTCTTATTTATTCTCTCATTAAATAATGGGAATATTTCTTTTCAGAATTTGGTACCATTCTGCATTAAAAAATCCCGATCATCTGGCATCGCTGATGTGTATAGACAGATTCAATTTTACATTTTAGCACAAAACAATTGTATATACAATGATAACCAGCTGAAACGTAGCACAGCGCAAGATCTTGAGTCTAAAAATTTAAAGATTCGTAAATGTTTGTACATTTCGAAAAATTATGTCGAAATAAATACTTTATTTTACTACTCTTATCGATTTTACACGACTTTAGAAAATAATATGCAGTGTTTGTTATATACTAAGAAATGTATGGTAAACTTAATAAAATTCGGCAATAATCACGAACGGTTATAAAATTCAAAAATATATATAAATATAAAATTAAATAGCTTTAAATGAGTCGCTTTGAAAATGAGCCAAATTATTATTTTTGTGGTTGACACAAAAACCCGAATATGTCATCTAGGCCCTTCTCTTGTGCTTTAGTCGAACATGTGGATTTTTGATTTAAGCAGTTTAATTATTTTCATTAGTTAGGTTAGTATTTGTATTTGATTATCCTGGAACCCTGTGTGAATTTCTTGAATTCTTATATTGATGTACGCATATTTTATTGACATACTTTCACACATCATAGTATTTATAAGAAGTTATGTCACTTTACCACATTACAACTAGGAATAAATATGTTAATCTGAAGATGAACATCGCACAATTTTTTTAAGGAGGATTTACAATACAATTATATTCAGATGAAAACTGAAATTAATTGTTTGATATGTAGACTCTGTTGTATATTGGAAAAAATGTATCATTAAGATCTGCTACATCACAATTTATATATTAAAAAAAATCGGGCTAAACATCGGAGAGATAAACTTTCAGAATTGAAACTGATACGTTTTAAAAGAGAATTTCTGTGCTTTCACCAAGCATATTGAAGAAAATACATTGTCTTTAAAAAGCTATTGTCTTTATTACATCAAATGTCCCGCGAGTAGAAATCATTCACTATGAATTTGAAGAAATGACGTCTAGAACAGCGAGAAAAAATATTTGGAAATAATATAAGAATAAGTATCATAGCTAGAAAAGTTATATAAAGCGGATAGATTTATAAAAACCGGATATGTGCTTAAAAGCTTATTGTGCATTTAAACTTATATAATATTCGTACGCACATGCGTAATCATCACCACTCGAAAAAATATCCATCATAAAGTTTTAGTGTTAAACAAGGTTACAATTTTAATTCTAAATCAACAACTTATGAATGTGGATTATTAAAAGACAACCGATAGACAAAGTACTTCGATTTTTCATTTGAAATTAAAAAGCACCTGAGTAAACTTCAAGACAAATTTCATAATGATATCTTGTTATTTGGTAGTATTGGCGTTTTCAAATAGAATTATTACTTCGATAAAACAATTTTCAAAACTAAAGTTTATTTCATTTTAAATGCTACCAGATATTATTATAAAACCCATCGGGGTGGATATATTTGGAATATACTAAAAATATAGTTCCAAATCAATTATAAACAGCATTTTGGAATTTCAAAAAATATGAAAATCAATTTAATATATTTACTTCAGTTCTAATGCTTGATGTTGAATATTCTTCATAATTTATTATTGAAGATAAATAAATTCCAGCGCGATTCCATATTACATCAAAAATATATGTGTATGGGGTTTCCAAATTTCTGTAATTATTCATCAGTCGAACCGATTTTTTAAAGTTTATTGTGAAATTAGGCATATTTTAGCTATATTCCGTCGCGCACTTTTATACCACATCTTTGCGTAATCTGCCAACCTTCTGTTATTTTTCAAATCAAATAAGCATCATTTGAACCAGGAAATTATTTAATAATTGAAATCAAAGAAGTAGCACATAGATACAAGACACAGATTATTAAATAAATTCTGATTCAAAATCTGTTTAGTTTTATTTTTTCTTGAAGAAAGCATGGGAGATTGGTAGTTATGCCTTTACTAGATCAACGTAAAGAAACCAGCGTACACAATCAAGTTTTAAAATAAATAAATTTAGAAAATACAATTAAATTTTATAGATTTGATTGATAAAAAGTAATTCTAAATAATTTTTCGAAAAATATGGTAAAATAAACTATGTATAATAGAAATTTTGGAACTTTACATAAATATTTCTTCATTCTGTGTAATGGTAAAACTATTATCTACTTTTTTATGCGGCCCGCGTCTTTGTATAAAATGATTAATTTGGGTCGCGGAAGTGAACGACTTTGACATGCCTGTTTTAAAGGATCGGTAATGAAATTTTTAGTGATTTATTTTAAATTATTCCTCACATTTTGTGCGTCAATAACGACTTTGTAAAGAATGTAGAATTATATATTCCGTATTATAATTCAAAAAAAAATTCCAAAATGCAGAAGTAATGGCAACTCACAAAGTTGTACAGTGGGGCGTTTTGATGATCTAGGGCAGCGCTTCCCAACCTTACTTCTTTCAAGTACCCCTTGATTCGGCTTTTTTTTTTCGGAGTACCCCCTTTTCTCATAAACGCGCCCCCCTCACCCACATAAAGCAGACATGCTTGCTTTTTTTTATTAATAATCTTTTTAGCATAGCTCAATAATAAATCGATGCAAATTATATTGACATTTCTAACCTTTTCTTTTTTATCTTGCATTTTAAAATTAATATTATTTTTTGTAATACTAACATGACATCAAAAGAAATCAATATAGCATTAAAAGTATTTTTAACTAACTTAAAATGAAAGTTCATAAAAATTTGGCATCATGATATACAAGTAAGTCAAACATTGTTTTTAATACTCTCAATGGGATCCCTGAGCTTGTTTCATGGGGCCAAGTTTCTTAAAATCAGTTTTAAACAAAGACAGATTTTACCTCAAGTCAAGAGCAGCGTCAAACTTCTTGCGATATTTGTTCTCAATATTAGTTTTTACGAAGATGGGGAGAAATACTTAAGTACGCATGCAATATGATTAGCAGTGGGCGCAGCTAGTGACATTGAATTATCAATGAAGTGGGCCTTTTCCCTCATTTTAAGGGTAACCTATTGGAATTATACATTAAATTAACTTTTTAATCCAAAACAACAAACTTCTTTTATGTGTTTTCAGTTAAACCATTTTTGTTATTTCCTCCATTACCGATATTATTTTGACGTACTCGCAACAGGTCTGCCACTTACCCCTAGGGGTACGCGTACCCCATTTTGGGAACAGCTGATCTAGGGGGACAAAATTCATTTTTTCCGATTATCTCGGAATTTAACAAGACCGCGTATACTGGTAGCCGAACGTCTCTTCTGTCGAGATCCGTACAAGTTTTGTCGAAAAATCCGATGTGTGGATAAACTACGACCGTAAAAAAGGCCGTTGGTTTGAGGGAGTTTCAACAGTTGCATTATTTTTCTGTAAGTTCGAAACCAAGTCGTGACTTTTCTGTTTTGTTTAAAAGCAGGAGTTTACTGGACATATGTCACATGTTTGTCACAAGATTTAACCTATTGTTGTTTGAAAATAAGCGCCATCTTGTTTTCAAACTTTATCTTGCATTTTAATACAGCATTAAGCATTATTAAGAAATAAGCATTTTTTTAAAATCAAAGTACCATTCCTAAAGCATTGGAAACTTAAGAAAGCTCCTGCGAAAATTTGCGAATCATTAAGATATATTAACTTGAAGTGTGTGTTTGAGTGTTTAATTCAAATCTTGCAAGTCAATTTTAAACCACTTTTAATTATCCGATTGAGCTGAAACTTTGAATACATGTGTAGTTTCAAGGACAATACAATATTATAAAATAAAATAATAATAATAATAATAATAATAATAATAATATAAATTATTAAATAAGACAAATATTTATCATTGTTTGATTATTTTATTACTGATAGATTCGAAAACCCAGCAAAAACCTAATTAAAATTCAACGCAATAATTTTGTCCACCTAGATCCTCGAAACGCGCCACTGTGGCGTTGGTAGAATATAGGAGCTATAAATGAAGACTAAATGATAAATTAATAATTTAAAGTTTCTATTAAGCCTAAAATTTATTTAGAAAATTTTTTATACTAATTTTACTTTAACAGTGATTATAGCTAGTTTTCTATTTGAACTAAAATAAAAACGAAACGCTAGATTTATTCTTATTAAAAATGTAAGTCTTTTGCAAATATACACACAAAATCTCATGATATAACTCTAAATATTTTTTTCAACGTCAACAACTTTTATTGATAAAAAAAAAACTTTAGTTCACCAAATAGAAAAATATTGACAAAAAATAAGGCTTTATCTTTGCACTTTTCACACAAGAGATATTTCTCAACATAATGGAAGGAAAAAATATTTATTCGAAGGTATAAATTTATTTTCTACGATAAGAAATAAGTAAATGACATTTGCTTCTCGTGACATTTGAGTCAGTGGAATGGTGGAAAGACAGATTATGAAAATAAAACTATACTTTTAAAATTATCTCGTGTGAATTCACAATTATAAAAGAACTAAACTAATTATTATTACAAAATAGAATAATTTACGTTTGAAAAGAATTACATATTCGAGATGCCTCATACGTCCATTTACCCTCTAAGAAATTATAAACAAATTACAACAAATTGGTATTACCGTTCAGTTTGCAACATACGAATATTCGAATAGTGGGATGTTTTATAGAAAAGGAATATAACCTTTAATTCTCATTGGTATTTGGCGATATTAATATGTACGCACTTTTGAATATTCTATGTTCTTATTTGCAACTAAATATTTGTTGTAAAACGTAATATTTTTTATGTATATGAGTAATGTGAATACTTATAGACCTTTGGAAATAATTGCATATTGTATAATCAGATTATTTGTAACCAACTTTCAAAGGAGGAAGTTACGCAATTTGTTTGTATTTTATTATAAATCTAACCCATGAAGGACTCTAGTGTGGTTAACAATACATGATTGTCACATAATTTAGAAACGCCCAATGCCCAACGCTCTTTAAAATTTGTCTAAAAATACTTGTTATTGTTTAATTTTTTTTTCATAAGAATCACTATATTACAGAATATTGTTCTCATTCAAATGTTGCATCTAGAGAAATATCCAAAAAATTATCCATACCAAAAGATGATGTTCCTTTTTTTGTGAAATATAGCTGATTTTTAGGTGCGTCCGTACTTACATAAATACGTAGCACCTATAGTCGTTGTCTGATCTGTCCGTCTGTCCGTCTGTCCACATATAACAGCGCAAAAACTATCCAACCGAATGGTTTGAAATTTAATATATATAATCATTGCAAAAGTTTGTCGAGTCATTTAAAATTTTATAAAAATATAATCAAAACTTTAAAAGTATTAATAAAAGTTTTCTTCATTTTATTAAATCCTATCATACGTAATTAATTCAACGATTTCCCATGATAGATATTCATTCTAGATCGCCATGGTGATTACATCATATTTAAGATGGAGTCATATTATTTCCGTATTCCTAATTTAAAAACCAAATTTGTATACTAAAATTGTTTAATTATACTAATCATATAATCCATCGACAGCTATTTGGATAGATGTTTCCCGAGAAATAGATATTAAATGGAAAAAGAGTCTAAATATGGATTTCAAATTCTGAAAATTTCAAAGCTAGACTTAAGTTTCCCATTGGAATTTTCAGTAAATTTCAAAAAAGATAAAATGTTGCCAACTTAAAATGTACTTATTGTCTTACGGAAATTTATGTTATCATAATAATAGATGATATAATTCATTTCAATGAAACTAGTACGAACGCACCTCATTTGTCATGTTTTACGTACATTTCCCAACTTGTACATAGGAATCGTTTACATATCAAATTGCATTTGTGTTCGAAATTCATGGTTTTTAATTTTCTTATAGGGCCAGTATTCCATGGGAACTGATGTATTTTTAGGTTTTACATATTCCTGAAGATAAGTAAAGCTTTAAGGGTCTCTAAATGCATGTATAACACTCACGTTCAGACCGTTTGAATTTCACCCTGACCTACGAATTCTTGATTTCTATACTTGTGAAACTAACAAGGAAGGTCTCCATAAGCGCATACTCAGAAAATTTTGAAAAAATTACAGAATGTTCTTCTCATGAGGGTATATACGTCTATAAAAAAATTTCTGCGGAACCTCGATATAACGTCCGTAAAAAAATTATGAAATTTTCTTTTATTTGGCGATTTATCACTGGTTGGCGACGGAATGAAATTTAAAAAAATGCGCTGTTATGACAAATAATCTTTAAGGAAAAACTTTTTCTTGCTGAACTTGCTTATGTAAGTTTAATTTACATAATAAATAAATTTTTATAGCTACAATTTTGCGTACATATTTATATGTATATATAATGAAATTTAACGATCGTATTTTACGATTTAAAACAGTATTTAAATTGATAAATTTATAAATAATTTTGCAAGCAATTTCAAAATGCAAACGATCGTTTGCGTTTGGCGAGGAAAAATGTTGCTAAGCCAATTTGCGTCTTTTTCCTCCAAATGCTCGAAAGTTTTTATTTTTTGCAGAATTTCTACTGGGATTCCGCAGCTAAATTTGACTGATCCTTTATTACATACATGAGCAGCTTCATTAGCATTTTTTTCACCCTTTTCTGAGTATGCGCTTTAAGGAGACCTTCCTTGTAAGCTGTGTACGGATTACAGTTGTCTATCATATAAATATTTACAATGATAAAATTGCCACTAAATAAATGAAATTAGAAAATGCTTTTCTAGAATTGTAGTGAAAGCGTATGAATTCAGTGAATTTACTGCTTAAATGTGGACATTTCTCTTTGTAAGGAATGCTGTGTGCGAAATACGCATTACATTCCCATAAAAGTAGTTACATTTCAAAGTTGCAACTGAGTCTTTTCCGAATGCGAATTTTGAAGAAGGGTACATTTAATGCAAATGTGGATTCAACACGTGTTCGTGTATGGCTGTTTTGATAGTATTTAGAGGAAATGAATACACTTTGTACTATTTTAATCTATTTTCTATTCAATTTTTGACATATTATAAAATGGTTTTATCAAATAAACTGATTTAGTCGTACAAGACAGCAATCTATGTATACAGGGTGTCCGAAAAGTCTGGAAACGGTCGAATAACTCGAGAAATATACTTCGGACTGAAAAACGAAAAAATGCACTTTGAATAGTTATTAAAAATCTATGTAGGGATATCAAAGTTGACCCCCCTACTCTGCCCCCCTGGGGAGGAAGGTGGGAAACCTTGAAATCTTAAATAGTAACCCCCTTTTTTTATTGCAGATTCGGAATCTACGGAAAAAATACATAACTTTTTTATTGAATATTTTCTTTGAAAAATCGTAGATGGCGCTGTAATCTAGTAAAATGCAGTGAGAATCGTTTCCATTGAAAAGTCTGGAAATGGTCAAATAACTTGAGAAATATACATCAGATTGAAAAACGAAAAAATGCACGTTGAATAGTTTTGAAAAATCTATTTAGGGATATCAAAGTTGACACCCCAACTCTGCCCTGTCTGAGAGGGAAGGAGGGAAACTTCGAAATCTTAAACAGTAACCTCTCTTTTTTATTGCAGATTCGGATTCTACGGGAAAAAACGTAACTTTTGCATTTAACCTTTTCTTCAAAAAATCGTAGATGGCACTGTAATCGAGTAAAATGAAACGAGACTGGTTTCAATTAAAAAGTATGAAACGGTTGAATAACTTGAGAAATATACATCGGAGTGAAAAACGGAAAAACATCTGTTCAATATTTTAGAAAAAATCTATTTAGGGATATAAAAGTTGCCACATTTCCAAAATATTGAACAGGTATTTTTTTCGTTTTTTAATCCGATGTATATTTCTCGAATTATTTGATCGTTCCCAGACTTTTGAAAGGAACGATTCTCACTGCATTTTACTCGATTACAGTGCCATCTACGAATTTTCAAAGAAAATGTTAAATGCAAAAGTTACGTATTTTTTCCGTAGAATCCGAATCAGTAATAGAAAAGCGGGTTTACCATTTAAGATTTCAAAGTTGCTCCCTTCTCCCCCAGGGGGGGGCGGAGTTGGGGAGTCAACTTTGATATCCCTAAATAGATTTTTCAAAACTATTCAACGTGCGTTTTTTCGTTTTTCAATCTGCTTTATATTTCTCGATTTATTTGACCGTTTCGTGACTTTTCAATGGAAACGATTCTTATATTTTACTCGATTTTACTCGCCATCTACGATTTTCCGAAGAAAATGTTCAATACAAAAGTTGCGTATTTTTCCCCGTAGAATCCGAAGCTGCAATAAAAAAAGGAGGGTTACCATTTAAGATTTCAAAGTTTCACCCCTCCCCCCAGGGAGGCAGGGTTGGGGAGTCAACTTTGATATCCCTAAATAGATTTTTAAAAACTATTCAACGTGCATTAATCGTTTTTCAGTCCGACGTATATTTCTCGAGTTATTCGGCCGTTTCTAGACTTTTCGGACACCCTGTATATTAAACGAGCAAGCCTTTTTTCTGATCACGGATGATATCTAAAATATTTGGAACGATTTTTACGAAACGTGTGCCTCCTATACTAAATCGAATACGAAAAAACGATGTGACTGGTCCCAATTTCGGGAAAGTTCGTTTTGACAGGTTAAAACAAACTCAGCACTGAAAAAATGCTGCTATACATAAAAAAAGGCTGGGACGATTTTCACACAACTTCGCTTCTATATTAATTTGAACACGAGAAAAAGATCTAGCTAGTTTGCTAATTTGGGAAAATTTCTTTTATATGGTTAAAACAAATTCATTAATAATATCGATGTTATAAATTGAAAATAGTTTCGACGATTTTCATGAAATAAGACTTACTCGAATACGAGAAAACGATCTAACTAAAACGCGACTTCAAAAAAATTGGTTTTTGCAGGTTTAAGCAATTTTCTAAATTAATCTTCAGTAATCGGAATTCTCGCCAACACTATTGGTCATTGATCAGCAACACGATTACGGACGATATCGAAGACGGTGTAACCATTTTCAAGAAATTATTCTCCAATATTTTTTAATGAAATTCAATTCATTGTGTAAAACATGTATAATAAACGTTTACACTTCGAAATCTTTACTGCCGATGTTGTTGGTCCAAGGATTTTGACCCCTATAATTCATTTAATGCCATCAAATATACACTATGTTTCCAATGATGATTGGTCACTTGCGATTTTAGACGTTTTGTTAAATATCTGGAAAGATACATGAGGAATTATCCTGAAACTTCAGAAGTGTAAACAACACCATAAACGTCATATATTTCCGCGAAGATTTTTTCCCGAAACCCCATAAGGGGCCGTCAACAAATTGAAGAAAAACGAATATCTTTTGGATAACTCTGTAGAAACTAATATTGCAAAAGCATTAAATCTGTAGATTATGATTAAGTGGCTTATTGTAATAATTTGGGTTCATTTTTATGAAGATAGCATGTATACTCGAAGAGAAATTCAGGTTTTTATAAAAACAGTCCCAAATTTTACCAAGTTTTTTGCTTATAATTTGCAGAGTTTTTAATATAAAAACAAGTTGTTTTCAGAAAATTTGACAATCAAAATTGTACACAATACCCTGCAATCAGAATTAAAAAATAATAAACATTGTATGAAAAATGAGCAGGTTTACTAAATATTGTTTCACTGCGCATGCGCGTATTCAAGCAAAATATACTGTTCATAATATATTCGCTAAATGTATAGACCAACTTTTATGAAAGTCTCAAAAACATAGCTTGAAAATTCTGATAGTAATTGTCGATAGAATAAGCTCGAATTTCGCTGTTCCCAAAAGGAAGCAAAAAGATGAGGGGTTGTATCTAAATATACTAGTTTATGAAAGTTAACTTAATAAGAATGAAGTGTCTCTCACTCTATATTTGATACAACCCCTCATCTTTTTGCTTCCTTTTGCGAACAGCGAATTTCGAGCTTATTCTATCGACGATTACTATCAGAATTTTCAAGCTATGTTTTTGAAACTTTCATAAAAGTTGGTCTATACATTTAGCTAATATATTATGCACAGTATATTTTGATTGAATTCGCGCATGTGCAGTGAAACAATATTTAGTAAACTTGCTCATTTTTCATACAATTTTTATTATTTTTTAATTCTGATTGCAAGGTGTTGTGTACAATTTTGTTTGTCATATTTTCTGAAAATAATTTGTTTTTATATTAAAAACTCTGCAAATTATAATAAAAAAACTTGATAAAATTTGGGACTGTTTTTATAAAAACCTGAATTTCTCTTCGAGTATACATGCTATCTTCATAAAAATGAACCCAAATTATTACAATAATCTACTTAATCATAATCTACATTTTGAATGCTTTTGCAATATTAGTTTTTACAGGGTTATCCAAAATATATTCGTTTTTCTTCAATTTGTTGACGGCCCCTTATGGGGTTTCGGGAAAAAATCTTCGCGGAAATATATGACGTTTATGGTGTTGTTTACACTCCTGAAGTTTCAGGATAATTCCTCATGTAGCTTTTCAGATATTTAACAAAACGTCTAAAATCGCAAGTGACCAGTCATCATTGGAAATATAGTGTATATCTTATTTTTTTTCGAGAAAATATACCAATTTCTTATTCATCTTACATTTTACATAACTATGAATAAAGCACACAGACACAGTTGTGTGGTTATTGTTTATGTATACCAGTTTTTAGTCATGGACAGTTATATTAGTTGCGTTGTCTCGGGTACATTTGTTTAAAAATTCTAAAATGCAAATAGTAAAAAAAAATTCAGGAACACCTTTAAAAATATCCTCATATTAAATTTGCATTATAAATTTCAGCTCTTACTTATTATACAAAATTTTATGAAAAGAATATTCTCTTCTAGCTACATACTTCTTCTGTTTAAAATACGAGGTATATCCAAAAAGTAAGTTCCGTTTGGTTATATAAAAAAAAACGTGTACAGATACAAAAAAAAATATTTATTGTACAAAAATCTACAACTGTGAAACTACTTTTCTACATAGCTTCCGAAATTTTGTAGGCACTTGTCGTAGCGTGCCACAAGGTTTTGTATGCCTTCTTCATAGAAGGCTGCCGCCTGTGTTTTCAACCATGTGGTTACATGTTCTTTCAGCTCGTCATCATCGGTGAAGAGTTGACCATCAAGGAAAGATTTGAGGTGTAAGAAAAGATGGAAGTTGCCCATCCGTTGTTTTTGGTGCTGTTCAGTAAGAATTTTGGGTACCCAACGTGTGCAAAGTTTTCGAAATTTCAGTTTTTCAGTTACAATTTCATGAATTAGGAATCGTGAGATTTTCGGAAATTCTATAGCAAGAGCACTAATTGTAAACTTACGGTTTTGCTTAACCTTCTCTTCAATTGCGGTCACAGATCTGTTTTCACAAGCGGCGGCATTTTCAATTAAGGCTGACATTCTAAAGAAGCACTACAAATAACACGTCGGCAGCAGCGATCTGAAAATGGCGTACATTCCTTCTCCTTCAGACAGTGTAACTGCCGCGCATGCTCGGAACTGCGATCGCAGCTCTGCTGCGGATAGAGATAGAAACGGAACTTACTTTGTGGATATAACTCGTATTAATCTTTAACATATTTTCTGACATATTATCTTCCGTGGAATTTAAATTATTGCCAAATTCCTTTGTTAATTTTTGTTATTAAAAAAGTTAAAATCACACTTCTCTTACAATATTGAACTGTTTAGCCTCGACGATGATGCCTGTGGGGACGGCCATTATCTGTAAAGAAGGACCTGTTAAAAGAAGCTAATCGAATGATTATGCACTGTACTTTTTGGAATATTTTGGCTCTGTTATAGCTCCTGAACTGTGTAACGATATTTTCTATTAAGAGGTTCTCCTTTACAGATGATGATCGTGCAGAGCGGGCATCATCTTTGTGGCAGAAAATTCCTTGCTTAAAGGAACGATGGACGTTAAAATTATTTTTTTGTTCATCATAGAAATATTAATTTTGAGCATATGTACATTTCCCCATAAATATATAGAATACCTTTAAAAAAATGTCTAATCTTAATATAATGTTAAGATTTTTCAAAAAATTAAAAAATAAATAAATACAATTTTTAAAATGCTCCTTGCGTCTTAATTTTTAAGATATTTCCTCGATTTGGCATTTGGATCACTTAAAACTATATTATTAACAAATCTGTGTATCAGTTATATAATCCCTTGAATAGTTAATTTTTGAGTGATTTGTTTCTGAATTTCATTCCCATTTTCATCACAATTTAGCATTTCAATAAGTTATAAATCAAATTCAATTATCTTAACGAAGTCTAATTGTAAAATGCATACACAGTTTCTTGGTAAACAGTATCAGGATTCTTCCTTATCAATTTCATGAATTTTGAACGAAAATTAAGACACATGGAGCATTTCAAAAATCTAAAAAAGTGCAAAATCTATATTGAGGAAAACAGGTATAAAGTTTACTAAAGAACAGAAAAATTTATTGTGTACATAATGCAAACGAATATAACTGAAGAATAATAATACACACAAACATAAATTTCGATTTTTGGGTAGATTTTTGATCAAATAAAGGTCCACATTTTCCCTTAAATTTCTCCAATCACCTTCGACCTGAGTCATCTGAAACAGTACTTTGTACATATACAGCACAAATTTTACGAGCAGTCTGGCTAGCATTTTTATCTTTCTTGAAGTAAAAGAGCAAAATGGAAGCAAATCAACTTCCTTGTTCTCCATTCTTAGCACTACACAGAAACAAAAATTATGTCACAACGCAAGCGAGAATTATGCAGCGCAAGCAGAAAAGACAAAAGCTTCATATCTGTGTAATTCAAGACCCGTCCTTTTCAGGAATAGCAAAATAACTAGACGAAACCGCGTTTCGCTTTGAAAAACGATAGAAATTTCAGGCTGACACAATACTTTTATTTGATAATATACTTAGAATGTCTGAAATTTATATTTAAAAAGTAATAATTGTATTCTAACATACCCAGTGTTTACGTTGCGAACTTTACATATTGCCTCATAACTTGACAACTATTGATTATAGAATCAAAAGAAAATTTATTTTGAATACGTAGTTACCAACCATTATGTTAACACTAGAACTACAATGAGCCGTCTTTTTGACGGTTACCAAATGAAAATATTCCGATTCGAACCAGAAATTTCTTTTTAAAATAAATTAAATATAAAAGTCACAGAAATACGTTAAGTGAATAAGTTAAGTAGTTTTAAATAAAAATTCTGGTGTGAAATAGTTTTAAAAAACTTGAGTAAAATTTCCGGTAGTTCTAGTGTTAAATATATTTATTTGCCTCTATTAAGGAAATTTCGTAATTGCATTGTTAAGTAATCAATTAATATATTTTTAAAATATTTTAATCCTAAATATGTTTTGCGTGTTTTGTGTGGACTCGAAGTATCATATAAGGAAATAAGTAATGTAATTTGTAAATTATTGCCCGAATTTAGTCTAAATGTTACTTGGGTTATGTCTGTTTAAAACCCGTTAATTCATTTTTGAATATATTATACAAAGTGAGACCAATATGTAAGGTGAATCCTCCTGCACTGGCATATGCACATTACGTTATTCTCTATCTTATGAAAATTTCACGCTTCGTTTTCAAAATTTCTCAGTAGGTGTTTGTTCATACGGTAGCTGCAACGTAACAGTTGTTAGTGCATTGCATCATGTAGCAAAGAGTCAATATGAAATTCAGTTCTCAAGTTCCTCTTTAGGCGTATTCGTCCTGTGCGGCTGTAACTCACTGCTGAAGGATCATGCAAGTGGTACTTTTTTCACAATAACTAATGATACTGCTCTGTGTGTAAAACGATTCCTCGCCCAACATCAGATTACAGAGTTGTCTCACCCTCCCTATTCCCCTAATGTTTCGCCATCAGTCACTTTCCTGTTTCCAAGGATGAAGAGACACAGATGAAAAGACCATTAAAAGAACACATATTTGCAAACATTTCAGATATCCAAGGTGCTGTTACCAGGGAGCTTAAAGCAGTAACGAAGGAAAACTATACCAGAAGTTTCTAGCACTTGTATGAATATTATGAGAAATGCATTACGTCTGGCAGGGAGTACTTTGAAAGACAATCAGGTTTTTTTTTTTTTTTTTTGCAGATATATAATGCTGTAATATTTCCGTTATTAGTCACTTCATTTATCGATCACACCTTGAATTTGTGTAAGAAAACAGTAAATATTTATGAAAAGTTGTACATCATTATATTTTTCGGGTATGTAGAATTCAATTATGTAATACAAGTATGGGATACAAACTTCATAAATCTGAGAGCTTTATAAATATCTATTATAAGATAACTCACATCATAAACCCCCTTTCTACCAATTAAAATGGCAAATTATGCGTTCTCTTCATCGATTATTACTGAAGTTGTAGTCATAGTTTCGATTATTTTATCAACTGTACGTTAAGTTTCATTATAATTTTTATCAAAACACGCTTGCTGTAACACTTCAAAAAGTCCTACCGGCCTGTACTGGGAGGAAAAGGTAGCTTTCATAGTCCATGTTTTTTTAAAAATTCGACTAATTTTACTCAAACACCCGAAGCTAAAATGTTTCGAACCCGATTATAGAAGATTCAATCTCGGTTTTCCTTAATACTGAATTTGAATGCGAATTTCAGCAGGAAAATTACAGCATGACAAAATAAGATTGTTTCAAAATATCAA
The DNA here is from genome assembly GCA_963931845.1 of Maratus michaelseni. Classification (NCBI taxonomy): domain Eukaryota; kingdom Metazoa; phylum Arthropoda; class Arachnida; order Araneae; family Salticidae; genus Maratus; species Maratus michaelseni. The sequence continues at coordinate 299,756,248 of OZ007588.1, forward strand.
CTACCCTAGAATTTAAAACTGCCGTACCTCGGCCATTTTTTAACATAAAGCCAAAACAAAACATTTTCCGGAATCCTTGTATAACGACCTAACACTTAACGGAAACAACTTTTTTCAATTTATAATTTTTTATAAAACTTTTCAAATTTTTAAAACAACTAAAAAATTTAACTTGCTGCCATTGTGAAACAAGATAGCTCATGAAGCTGGCCAAAGAACTCGGTCGAGACCTTGGTATGTTCTGTACACATGATCAGTCCCATTCATATCGGTTCATAAATATGAGAGTTACAGCAGAACAAATGTCAGGTTATTTAAAAATCTCAGCCACCTTAGAATTTCAAACTGTCATATCTCAGCCATTTTTTAAGATATAGCCAAAACAAAAAATGTTCCAGAATGCTTGTATCATGTTCTAACACTCAACAAAAACAATGTATAACTTTTTTGTAAATCTTTTTAAATTTTTAAAACTTAAAAAAAATTAACTGGCCGCCATTTTGAAACAAGATGGCGGATGAAGCTGGCTAACGAACTCGGTCGAGACCTTGGTATGTCCTATACACATACTCCGTCACATTCGAATCGGTTCATAAATAAGAGAGTTATATATATATATATATATATATGTGTGTGTGTGTGTGTATATATATATATATTAGGTTTTTTTCAATACAAAAAGCTACATATTGCAGCCGTTCGAAGGGAAGCAATTCCAAAAAAATTTGGTATATTTTCATCGATCATGACTCCCAGACCCCCAAACCACCCTCCGTTCAAATGTTGATTTATATATATCCAGAAGATTTATATATATCAAATGTTGATTTATATATATCCAGAAGATTTATATATATCAAATGTTGATTTATATATATATTAAGGTGAATCTGTCTCCCCTTCTTTTGAAAATGTAAACAGCCTGACGCGCTGATACATGCTCATTACATTCTTACCTGTCTTACATAAATTTTGCACTTTCTTTTTCAAAATTTCTGGGTAGGTTAAGGCGGTAGCTGGAACGAAACAGCTGTGAGTGTATTCAGTCATGGAGAAAAGAATTAATATCAAATTCTGTTTCAAATTGCGTAACAGCCCAACGTTCTGTGTGGCCGCAATTCCCTGCTACAGGATCGTGCAAGTGGTACTTTTTGCACAATAATGCACGGCTTCATACTTCTACGTGTGTGAAATGATTTTTCACCCAGCATAAGACTACAGAGTTGTCCAACCCTCTATACGTTTCTGATCTTTCGCCATCTGTAATTTTCCTGTTTCCTAGATCCGTACTGAAAGAGCACAGATTTGAAAACATTTCTGATATCCAAGCGGCTATTATCAGGAAACTTTAAGCAGTAGGACGAAGGATTATTCCCGAAATTTCCAACCCTTGTTTGAACGTAGAGAGGTACATCAGTGGGAAGAACTTTAAAAGACAATGAGGTTATTTTTTTAAATGTACATTACTGAAGTATTTCTGTGATCAGTCACATTATTTACGGTCACACCTTGTATGTCAGGTATAACAGAATAAAGATTTCGTGAATATTCCATGTTGTTAGCTGTAGAATCATTTGAGTTACATAAGTTTTTTTTTTCATCTTCTTTAAATTACTCCTGACAGTGTATATATTCGTTCTTGTATTGATAATCTATTTCAACTGTCTGTTAACTGCGAAAATATCTGCCGAAAGTTCAAATGGTTATTGTTCGTTAACGTGATTGGACACAGCTACAATGTAGTCTAATCTGATATAAGATTTATTGCATACTGTTCGAGTTTTTCGCACCTAACCGACATTTAAATTTGTTGGTGTATACAAGCGTTAATGAATTTAATGTCGAACTTAAAACAAAACAAAAAAAAAGATTAATAACTATGTAATATAAAATCTAAATTTTTTTTAACTTTTAACTATGATACTTAATTTTAATATATACAAAATTTAATTATAATACGTGATTAATATACTCTCACTTATCTTTTAACAGTGAAGGTAACGATATTAACCGAAAAAATTTTTAAAAAAATGTTTAACAGTATTAAAGATCGAGATATTTTTATCCATACCGCTAAGTTCTCTGCTAGCTAAATGTTTCATTTTTTGTTCAAATAAAATGAAAAAATGTAATAGCAAAGTCTTTTACATAGTTACAGAAATCTATTTATCAGAAAAGTTCATAAGAATATTCATAAATTATCTCAATTATCTAAGATAAACCTTTGCAACCGAAATAAAAGTTTCTTTCTCGCGTACAATCTGGGTAATATAAATGCACAATATTTTAATAATGAATTCTATTATATAGGTAATTTTACGGAAAATCTTCTATCGAATTAGAAATGCAAATTGATTTTCTAAAATAATGTGTTTTACTTTCGCAGGGTTTCAGGCTCAAGACGGAAGAAGATTACAGAAGAAATTTAATTACACTTTCCAAATGAATTTGGAAGATCAAATATGAAATAAAAACCCTACTTATTATGAGCAGATTATTTTTTAATTAAATCGAATCTCAGAAAAACTACGGAATATAGTAGGATGAAAATAATTGAATGAACTTTGTTTTTGAGACAAAATATTTTTTAAGTCATTTTATAAGATTATTACTGAGATATTTTTTATAATGCTGCGATGCAGATCGCCCAATTTAATCATTGCAATTTAGAAACAAGGTTGTCTTTTTTTACATCCCTGTGTAAAAAAAAAAAAAAATCTATTATTATGGAACTAGCTGATCCGCCAAGCGTTGCCCGGCCCGTGATAATAACCTTAAATAAACTTCAAATGTGTATGGTACTATATCTTTAACACGATTTTGTATGGATTTGTATTTTTAAATGAAGCATTCGCAAAAAAAAAAGGTATTTAGTAGTAAAAATGCTCACAAAAATGACATTTTTTTTTGTTTCACGTAGGATCGTTTCATAATTAAAACAAAAGATATCTCTCGTCCGAAACCGTTATAATTTTTATCGATTATAAATATAGTGGTTTTGTGACCCGTGTAAAACTTTTGTGAAAATATATTGATATCTAGTTGTAAAAGACGTCTGTTTTCTTCTCACTTTTTTTTCATACACTGTGTCCTTTATCATAACAAAAATAAATTGTTTCCATCGTCTAAACTCTCTGACACTTTAGTAGTTTATAAATATAACTGTATCCGTGCTCTATATAAAATTTGTGATAAGATGTGCATATTAAATAGTGAAAATGTCACCCGAAGCCGAGCGTCGCTACGCAGAAACACCTCCTTATTTAGCGTTTTCGTTGAAAATTTCTCCGATTTTATTTATAATATATATATATATATATATATTTCCACTCGTCGGAACGTTTCGAAATTGTTGTAAATTATGTACACCTGTTCTACGGAGATGCTTTAAAAACATTGTGTCAAAATACGGATGTTTAGTTACGTTTAGCGCAGAAAAAAAATCGTCTCGGAAGACGCAAAATAACATGCGTTCGCCGGTGTTTTTAAAAAAGTTAACATTCGTATTTTTTATAACCAATTATATCGTCGATTAGAAGAAGTATGCAAATTTAAGCCCATATAAATGGTTTGTGAATTCATTATACATTGCACCCTTAACCTCTTTTAAGAGGCAAATGCACACACAGAAAAGTTTTTTTAATTTTTAATTCAAAATTTAAAAGGGTGCAGAATTAAAAACCCTCCAAATTACGATTTCTGTGATACTGAAATGATTACAAAATTGAAAATTGGCACGGCGGCGGTTACTTTTAACATACAAATGCACGCTAATAGTGGTTTCTGAAGTAATTCAAAATTTAAAACAGCGAAATGAGCGGAAAACTTTCTAAAAGCGTTCTAAGTTACGATTTCTATGCAATTTTTAGGGAGAAAAACTTGAAATTTGACACGGATCTTTTAAGAAGTAAATAATCGGCCAGAAAAGTTGTTTTTTTATTAATTTTTTTTAATCAAAATTTTAAAGGATGCAGGAAGAAAAATTAACATTCTAAATTACGATTTTGGTGATACTTAAAGAACTAAAAACTTAAAATTTGACAGTGCGGTTACTTTTGAGACGCAACTGCACACACAGAAGAGCTTTTTTTTGTTTGCTTGTTTTTATACCAAATGAAAAGTGTGAATTATGCAAATACCGTTCTAAATTACGTTTTCTACGGACTTGTTAAGTATAAAAACTTAAAATTTGACATTCCTGCTACCTTTCAGACGCAAATGACACATAGAAAAGTTCTTTTTAATTGAAATTTAAAAGGGTGCAGGTAAAACAAAACGCTCTAAATTTCGATATTTGTTATACTGACAGGACTAGAACTTAAAATTTAAAATGGCGGTTACTTTTAAGAGACAAATGCTTGCTATAAATGATTTCTTTACAATATTCGAAATTTAAACAGGTGAAAACATGTGCGAAAAGCGTTATAAATGACGATTTCCTTGAAATTGTTAAGGATAGAAACTTGTAATTTTACATGTCCACTACTTGTAATTCGTAAATCGTCGCACAGAACAGTTTTTAAAAAATCGAAATTTAAAATTAGGAAAGCTTGAAAAGTTTTCTAAAAATATTCTAAATAATGATTATATTGAATTGTTAAGGATAGAAACTTGAAAGTTGATATGGCTGCTCACTGTTAAAAAAATTTCTGAGAATTTACAGAGAATCTATTGGTAATCTGTTATTGTAAGTCTTAGGTAAAATTACCGAGATTAGAAAAACCGAGAAATTATTCGGTAAATTTACAGAGTCTACTGTAATTTTTTTTGAAAAAAAAAAAAAAAAGTATATTATATATTTTAAAAAATAGACAGAAGATGACGTTTCCACGCCAGCTAAGGATGGTATTAGAATTACTGCATTGTATTTTAACCGGTTTAAAGAAGTGATTTAATTTTTATACGAATCGCCCCGACCACAGCCGTGATCTGAACCCGAGCCGTCTAGGTGGAAGATAAACATCATAACCAGTATATCATGTGGGCAGTTTCGGTCCTGTGACAAGTATGTCTTTTATTATTTAGTCGAAAATCTTGTATTTACAAAGTTTACCATTGTTTTTCAACGATTTTTTTTAATGTGAGGATTAGTAATTAATATGAGCGTTTTAAAACAGCTTTTATTTTTCTTATTTTTAAATAACATTAAATAATATTTGATGCTGCTATCTTTCGGATTAATATACGTTCAACTTAAGGTATGTTTCCTTTTCATATGAAATTTTTTTACGAATTATTACACTTTGTAAAAATTGTACTTTAAAAATATTCTCTTTTTTCTTTATTTGTTTGTTTTTTCAACTCGTGTAATATATCATTTAGAATTCCTTTTAAAAACTAGAATAACAGGCATTGCAGATGTGTGTAACATATATTAACTTATAACATGTAAGAAATGTTTTTGTTATTTTTTTATTTCTTTTTTTTTTAATAAAAAAATGTTAATGTAATTCCCTTTTCTTTTGCAACAAAATTATTAATGTTTTCGAGAATTTTTCGAAATAGTAACACAATATATATAAATATACATATTTCATAATACACGAATATTTTTTGAAAAGGATATTTTTTGGAAAGGATTTTTTTTTTGTAATAAATAAAAGAAGAAAAAAAAATGTAAGTTATTTTTAAAATTTGACTTTTAACGTTTTCATGTATTTATTTTTTATACTATATATTTCAGAAGATGAAATTATATATTCATTTTGTGTAATATTTACGTATTTCGAAGGTTAATATATTTTTTATAACCCATATATAATTAAACTTCTTCTATTCCTAATAATAATAATATATTATAAAGTTTTATAAAAAGTAACAAAAATTATAAAGTAGACTAAAATAACATTTCAAAGTTATCTTACCTAGATTGTAAATCCCGATTGAAATAAAAAATTATTGTTTAAGTAACCACACTCTTTTTCCACCTTTTGATGAAAATGATAGTCGTAAAAATCCCCTTTAACTCCGCAGAGATCAATTTTCCCTTTCTAAAATATTCTAATTTTTATTAAAACAATTTTTAAACAAAATTTTCTTCTTTAATATTTTAATAAAATTGTAAAAGAATTTTAAAAGTGTGTATTTTGAATTACAGGTTTTAAAAAATATAAAAATATCTTTAAATAAAGACACGGAAATCCCTGCAGGGGATTTGATATAAGGAAAGGGAAATGTCTGTAAAATGATGACCGAAAAACTAGATCGAATGCATTTAACCGAGAACTAGTGTAAATTTACAGAGAGTCTCGGTTATTTTTCTGTGTTTTATAAAAGATTTTAACAGTGTGCTTTTAAGACGCAAATTTTTGCCGAGAACAGTTTTCTAAAATTTCGAAATTTAAAAGTGTGCAGGAGCAAAAAAAATTTAAAAATGCGATTTATGTGATACATTTTGTACAGCATGGAATTTTACATGATGTTACTTTTAATATGTAAATACTCGCTAAGAACTGTTTCTAAAATTTTCGAAATTTAAAAGGGTGAAATGAGCAGAAAACATTCTAAAAAGATTCTAAATTACGACTTATTTGGAACTATTAAGGCGAGATGCTAGAAATTTGTCACGGCTCTAGAGACGTAAATGCTTGAAACGAACAGTTTCTAAAAATCCGAATTTTAAATGGGTGCAGGAGCAAAATACTTTCGAAGTTGTGATTTATGCAATACAATATGGTATAGAAGCTTGCAATTTGGAATGATGGTTTCTTTTAAAATGTAAATACTCGAATAAATGATATGCTTGCTACGAACTGTTTAAAAATTTCGAAATTTAAAAGGTGAAATGAGCGTAATTTTTTTAAAAAACATTCTAAATTACGATTTAGTTGGGTTAGAAACTTGAAATTTAGTATAGTGGTTACTTTAAAGATAAAAATGCTCGGTATAATTAGTTTATTAACTAGTCGGATATGCCAATCCCAAAACTTTCTTCTATCTCAGCGTTTCTTAAACTGTGGTCCGCTGACCCCTGGGGTTTCCGAGTTGGGGGTCCTTAAGCCCAATATTTAATTCTGAATTATTTTTTCTTCCAGAGAAATTTCTGTAGCTGCGGAGGAGGAGGGATTTGCAATACTAGAACTTCTAGTCTTGATCATTAATAAGCATAAAATCCCAAATCTGTCGGCGGAGACATTTCAATGTTCTCAAGGTGGAGTATGTGTGAAAATATTAAGAACCGATTGATTGAACATGTAAATTATCAATCATTTTTTCACACTGCAACTAGATTAGCGTTTAGACATTTCTAATGCTGTAAGTTTAATAGTTTTCGTTCATTATGATCTTGGTGATAATAAATAAGATATGTGACAATTTTTTGTTTTTCGATTCCCTTCCAATTTACACAACAAGTGCAACGTTTCTCATGTCTATTCACATGTTGAAACAGTTTTATACTACGAAAATAATTAAGCTCTTCAAGATGTGTCGGAATAAGTACAGACGAGGATCGAGCTATGAGTGAAACTGTTAATGATTTAATCAGCTTGCTTAAATCTAAAGCACCACATGTAGTTTGGGACACACTGTTTTATTCACCACGAGTCGCTGGTTGCTGAAAAATATCTGGAGATTTGAAGACTACATTCAACAAAATTGTTTCAGTAGTTAGTTATATCAAGGTTCGTCCACTGAATTCACGACTTTTAAAAATAATGTCCAAAGAAATTGGAGTCAATGCAAACAGGTACTTTTACATGCAGAAATTAGGTGGCTGTCACGATGGTTAAATTGCATTTTTGCACTGCCTGATGAAGTAAGGCTGCTTTTAAAGGACTCCAAATTCCATTTGAAAGTTCTGTTCAATGATTTCTCTTGTCAAAGCGGCGTATTTGATAGTTATTTTTTTCTTTTTTCTGAATTAACTGAATTGTTTCAGCAAAAAGTTACAAGAAAGTGCTTACAAGAAATTGTGGTACACCCTTTAAAGTCCAGGACTAAGTAGACAACAATAAAGAAGTTTGTGGGCAATTCGACTTAAAAATAATTTTTTAATCATTCCCAACATTATTCGATTTCTTATACAAACCTCTGACGATATACGTCAGATACGTAGATATACGTCGATATACGATAGACGTTGTATCTTGTCTGTCGATACAATATACCCTGATTCGAAAATTTTGTTATAAACCTGAAGCACATGAAAGAATCTTTTAGACTTTATTTTCGTAGCTCGAAGTCAGAAAATTATTGGTTAAAAGATCCATTTTATGTCCAAGAAATTAGTGAAATCAAAACCTAGATATAGAGCAGGATCAAGATGTGGAATTATCGCCGGTTCCATGAAAATTGCTTTCAAGCTGTTAAATAATTACTTCCACTCTGAACTACATATCCTCGCTACCATGTCAAACTATCGAATGTGAAAAAATGCATTTTTCATTGCTTTTAAAAATGGGCGGATTGTCGCCACTAAATTTTAATAGTAATCTTCACCGGGGTTGTCAGTTTGGCTTCTTTTTTTATTCAGAAATTTCAATACCAGAAATTTCAAATAGGAATTTTTACTTTATTTAATGACAGACATTTCGTAATTATTTAAAGTAAATATTTTTTTCTCAAAATTTCTGGTAGGAATTTGGAATCTTCGAATAAAAGAGAAGGCTAAATGGCGACCCTGTTCTTCACAGAAATTTTATTAGTATTTTTACTAGGCGAAGAATTGTAATAAAATTTAGTAGTGACAAACGACGAATTTTTAACTAATAAAAAATGCATTTTTTCACATTCGATAGTTTGACATGGTACCGACGATATCTGGATGAATTGATTTTCTCCAGCCTTATGCGCGTGAAGAACAACTATAGAACTCGAAGGAATGTCGAACCAAACTAATTTAAAAATTGAACTACTGCAAATCTAGTAGCAAAAGATAAACAGCATACTTCTCATAGCAAATAGTAGTATGTATATTTTAACTGTCTTAAAATGTATATTATATTTACCAGCTGGGAAGACCGAGCTATGCTCTGTTAAATTTAGAATTGTGTTCAACTCACCAATTTTCAATCTTTTCATAAACTTCTTTTTGCAGATCGCAAGATTCGCTGTCCAATTTCACAAACTTTAGGTTTCGACCGAAATACTTCCTTATATGAATTGTATTGATTGCGAGAAAGAAATATGAACTCTCGAGAAATTTGTATGGACTCTGATTGGTTGAATCATTTATCACGGCATCTATTGAGAATTTCTAGAAAATTCCTTTAAATTCTGAAAGCTAATTTTTTCGCCAAATGTTGCCAAATTTGGCAACACTCTTTTATTTGACGCCAAGTATATGTTTTGGCACTGGTAATCTTAACAGTCAATTGCCCGCCAAATCTCGCCAATGTCGCCAACATTTCACCAAATATCTCCAAATTTGGTGAAATGTTACCAACTTTGTGACTTTGTTTACTGCAAACTGTTCAACAACTTAATAACTGTTTCAACCTTCATTTCCATTGAAATGCATTGACCTGTAGTGACTCCAAAATGACCCACTAATAATCGAATTTTTTCGAACATGTGACGTAGCCTATTAGTTTTCTCACACTCCAAAACGATGGGATACAAAATTTCGTCAAAATCGTTCAAGCCGTTTTTAAGATAAAATTAGCATACACACCGACATAAACACAAGATTTGCTTGTATTATAATATATGATTTTTCTTATTAATGCAGCTGATTTTTCTAACACCATTAACTAAATATATAGCGAACGCAGCGCCCCCTTCGCTCGAAATATCCTCAAATTCAACTGGGTCCTGCAGGCTACAGTCAAAAACATATACAAAAATTTGGTTCAATTATCTGCCTAACTTTAGACACTTTTCGATGATACGATAGTGAAATTGCGATTTTTGTGATATAGTTGTTATAGAAGCTTGGATAACTAAAAGCTTGAACTTGGCATGCCGGTTATTTGTAAAATGTAAATGTTCGTTAGGAACGGTTTCTAAAACCATTCATTTTTTAAATGAAAAAAGAAATGAACGGAAAACCTCCAAAATACATTCTAAATTTGCCCTTTATTTGGAATTAATTTTAGTTCTTCTCAGTCATTTATGTCCTATGTTCGGCTCAAGCATTATAAGAATGCATTTTACGCAAAATGTGGTTTAAGTAATAATTTTTTAATTATCCGTAGTAGTATAATCTTCTTTACCAAATAGGCCGCGAGTTTTGTTAGTATTTTATAAATGTAGAGTAAAACTAGATTTATCTTTTCCTGAAACAATCGAAAAATCTCTCGAAAATTAAAACATTGGATTCCCACGCTGCTAGTTTATTCATATTATATTCACACCACATAGTTTTCTAAACATTAGTTTAGCTGTAAAACAAGTGACACACTTGAAAACACATTTTATGCAAATTTCGTACAAAATCGAATTATCCTGTGTAGCTCTTTATATATTCTATGGTACTTATAAACACAGTATAAAATTTAGTAAAGCTCGAAAACGCAAAAGATTACAGAAAATTACCCAAAAGAAATTGGAAAACGACGGAAAACAACAAAAGCAAAAAATAACACAAGCACACACAAATAAAAAACACAAAAATAAAGGCAAGCTCTAAACAAAAGTACAGACGCAAAAGAAACGAACGCAAATGATAACTGAAATTACGCTTCTTAATCACTAAATAACGTTTTCTTAATCACTAATGATAACATATATGAATATCGTGCCGCCCTATAAAAGAACATTAAATAGTATACGCTCATTTTACGTATTGAAGATGTTATTGAAAAACTGAATAACATAAATAAACATCTTATTAGTTGGACTACTTACTATGCAACGAGTTATATTTATGACATTCGTAAACAAGAACGAAAAATCATGCGTCAAGCATAGATTATGTAGCACTTTCCAACGCTTCCAAAATAATTTTACAAAACATACCGTTTAATAAGCTAAAAGATAATATCTAAGTAAACAATTTGGAAAACGCATAACATATTTAAAAACATAATTTCAGGAATTTCGAACAGATACAATATTCGGAAAATATCCGAATACTTTTATTCAACCCTGTATATGATCTATAGATTTGTATATATACTATATAGGATGATAAATTTTAGTTTAGTTAGGAAACGCGTAACACAGTTTAAAATTAGCCTTCTAGAGTTTCTGTCAATAAACGGAAATGTGTTGGCGAAATTTTGTGCTGCCCTGTATAGGATCTACAGAATTTATACACATCACGTAAGAGACAAAAAGCGAGTTAAAATTCAAATCGCGTTCATTAACTTAAAACGCACTTCCAGGATTTATTGTTAACAGACAGTAGAGAATTCTTTTGTGTGTCCTTGTAAATGAACGATCACTGCTATACACACACTATTCTGTAGTAAGCCTGTTGTAATGCACCTTAGTAATATATATAAATTTCAATGCGTTTAAAATAGTGAAACATTATTTAAATAAACCTCAGACGATTTTTCTCCATAGACGTAATGTAACGGAATTCTTTTGACTGTCCCTGTATAGTAACTATAAGTGCTATGCACACCCTATTCCATATTAAGCTTCTTCTAATGCCCTTAGTGATATATATAAATTTCAATGCGTTTAAAATAGTAAAACATTATTTAAATAAACCGCAAATAATTTTTCCCCATAGACCGCAATGTAACGGAATTTTTTGAGTGTCCCTGTAAAAACAACTATAAGTGCTACGCACTTCCGTTGAAATAGGGAACATGCTATAGATAACGACAATAACATATAAAAATTGCAGAGCAATCCGAGCATATTTACGGGAGTTAGAGCACGGACAGACGGCCAGACGGCAGACGGCAGACGGCCATACGGCCAGACACACCGAAGTCATAAGCACTTTTCAACTAGGTTGGAAAGTGCTAAAAAAACCGCACCTTTTGTGTGGAAACTTGAATATTTATATACAAAAATGAATATTGCGCAGCAACATTCTTGTTAAGTTGTAAAATGATATCAAACTTATGTGCATATCAAAAATGTTTTAGGAAGCCTTGTATGAAAGTGGCGCGTGATAGATAACTGCCGTCCATCGGACACTTGAAAAAAAGGCAAATGTTTCTGAATCGAGGAAAACATATTAAAACCACGAACCATAATATACAATAACCATATCCGGGTTCTTCAGGATTCGGATTTCAAGAAGAAGTCATTTATATTTCGAAACCTTAGAAACCGATATATTTCCGAGATTTGAAGTAGCATTTATAAAAACAATGATTTTTTTAAAATGTTGTCATTGATTTTCAGAAATATTTCCGAGTAGATTTTATAGGCTGTAAATAAATTTGGTCAAACCGGAATATCAGTTTTTAGAATGCTACCAATTCTCAATTATATGTTTTCAGCTGTTTACATTTTATACATGCAAGAGTAACAACATGATATTAATTTTTATGTTATTACCGTTAATTTATCGTGTATAAAAGATGTTTCTTGAGCATGACAAATTTAACTTGAGAATTTACAGCATCCGAAAACTCTATATTATGCGTTGCGAAAACGTATTAATACACTACAAAAACTATTAGGAAACGTTTTCGAAAATCAGCGGCAACAAAAGAACTTTTTATAAATGTTTCTTTAAATCTCGAAAATATATTGGTTTTGACGTTTCTAAAAATAATGAACGCTTTTTCAAAATCATGTGTAGATTGGAAGAGGTTATTAGACCGGGAGGCGAAAGCACAGACAATCACCTCATCGAGTTCACGGCTGAAATTCCAGAATTAGTTAAAACTCGATGCGCATATTAAAACGCAATCGGTCTGCCAAGTCATATCTTGTTGGAAAACACGTGAAAACCCGATTTTATCGGTTGACTCGTAGGTTTACCATTGTGTTTTCCTGCACCCAAAAGTATGAAAACATGGAGAACTGGGTGCAGGAAAACACAATGGTAAACCTACGAGTCAACCATTAAAATCGGGTTTTCACGTGTTTTCCACCAAGATATGACTTGGCAGACCGATTGCGTTTTAATATGCGCATCGAGTTTTAACTAATTCTGGAATTTCAGCCGTGAACTCGATAAGGTGATTGTCTGTGCTGCCGCCTCCCGGTCTATATTATATCTTTCAATTCGTGGTTATATTGTATTTTCTCAGATTAAATTTTTTTTTACTATGCTGCTACATTAAATATACGCGAGATTTATAAACCAGAAACAGAACACAATGTAATTATATTTCATATTTTAAAACTGATTTTATAAATTACGTTAGTTGGAATATTTGTTATATGTCACCAATGTTCGATGTTTAAAATATATAGTGTACCCTTACGACACCTAAGGCTGATCTCAAATTCAAATGTTTTTTTAAGTAATTATATATTCGAAATCTCATAAAAATATTTTATTTTCCTATCAGAAAGGAACATGTCGAATAGCATTTTCCCTGTTTCGAGAAAGAAAAAGTATTTTTAAGAAAATTTTATCAAGTTTGGTACTTTACAGCCCGGGAAAGCTTGTATTAGGACAAAAATAGCTTTCATCTAAAAATAAATTATATTTATCAAAAATACGAAAACTGCTGTTCGATTCCAAATCGTTTTAATAGTCATGGTTGTCATTGTCATGCATGTACGTTTAAAAATTAATCTATGAGTATGTCGGAAATTCCCCATTCTTATGAAGGAATTTTTTTTCTCATAACAACCTTAAATATAAATATATTATCTAATTTAAAAACCAATTATGATTATTTCTCTTTTTTGGCCGGGGGGGCGGGATTATATTCATCATTCCTTTACTGTAATGACCTCAAATAATTTGTTTAACTTCTGACTTTCGCAATGAATAATGGTATATAATTTATGAGAAGTATAGAAAAAGAATCTATTTTTGAATACAAATTCGTAGTAACTTTGAGATAAACAATAAAAAATATAAAAAAGGTGAAAAACCTTTTTTTTCAATGATGTATTGTATCGTTTTAGTTTATTGCCTTTTTCCAAGCCGATATTTGCATTAGTTCGGGAATAACAGAAAAATTCAATTGTTTATTGTGGATTTAAAAATCATCGTTTTCTCGTAAATGTAAAATTATATGTTAAATTTATTCAAAGCCAAATTATGTCATTTCCAAACAAAAAGCAGGCGCAATAATAATCATCAATAGTTAGGTCATCTATATTTATTTTAATAGTTTCAGGACAAGAGTGGTTTGAGAAAAAGACATTTCCAGGTTTTTCTGATATCTTTAAGCAATAAGAAAAATCCCCAAAGTATAGCATTTGTGTTTTGATATTTTTATTCGTCCAAACCTTAATGTCTTACAACATTTAAGTTTGGCATGTATGAATAACGAATACCCATCTGAAGTGCTATAAGGGTTTTATCTTAATGTCTTTAAGATTACGATGTCAAAGTAAAAAAGGGGTGATGGAAATGTTTTTGTATATACGTATATTAAAAGAAAAGTATTTTATTTTATTTTAAAAAAGGAGAAGATTTTTCAGGTATTTTAAAATAACGTGTAACTGTGTTCAAGTCAAATACGGGGATTGTATTTTAAAGTTGTTAAGTGATCATATACGATTGTTTACATATTATGGGTTATATGCAATTAATTATTAATATTAAAAAATATTCGATGTCCGAATATTTTCATGATATGTAAGAATTATTTAACTTAATAATAAATTTTCTGATTTAAACAATATTGTCCAGTTTCTTTAAATTCGCTTTTGATCTAATTATGCATTTATATATATATATATATATATATATATATATACATAAACGTATATCCCAACTTTACAGGTCTATTAAAATAAGACAAAAAAAGTACAATCTTGTTGTTCATCGGAAATAAAAAATAACAGTCAAAGTTGTTTCAGATGATGGCGTTGGATAGCGTGATTTTGCTCTTCATCAATGACCTCCTCGCAGTGCTGACATCACTCCATGTGATTTTTTTTTTGGAGCCTCATCAAAGATCAGGTATTTCTTCCATCGCTACCGCGTTGACGAACTTAGGACACGCATATCTGCAGCAACTGAAAGAGTCACGCCGGACATGCTGAAAAAAGTTCAGATGAGTTATCGTACCGTCTCGATATCGTTCCTGTTTCTGTCGAAACTCACATTGAGCACATATAACTGTGTTTAATTTAAACTATAAACCGTTATTTTTTATTTCCGATGAACAACAAGATGACTGTAGTCCTATGAACAACATTTTTGTTTTCTTTTAATAGCCCTATAAAGAATATATGGGGTATTAATTTTTGTACCCCGTGTATATATATGAAGATATATATATATATATATATATATATATATATATATATGATATAGCTTATATAATAGCTATAATAATAGCTAAACTGTAGTCACGTAACAGCATAAGTTGCAGCTCTTCCATCAACAACACCCACATTAGCTGTCCAAAGATCAAACATGACTCAGCTAAAAATGAACTGCAGTTTTTCTATAGCAGTGAAGTATTTTTGCAGTTTACTGCAGTTTTTCTACATTCAACTGTAGATTTTATGTAGTGCAATATCGACTGTAAAAATACTTCAATTATTTTGTAGTTAATATGAAGTAATTTTACAGTAATTTATTTCAAAAATGCTCTGATATATTATCTACAAAAATTCTGTAGTTTATGTGAAATGATTTTACGACCATAAATTAAAAAAATAATGAGGCTTTACATTTGTAGTAAAACTGCAGTAAATTTGAAGTATTTTTACAGTCATTAATTCAGAAGTATATTTTCTGATGTATATGTAGTATAACTGTAGTTACTGTAAGGAAATTTTACAGAACTGAATTTAAAGAGAGCATGTGTTATATGTTCTGTAGTTTATCTGCTGTTTTAAAAGTGATGTTAAAGCTTTTCAGTTTTTGTTACTGTTGCATGACTCACTATTTACTTTATTAATAATAATTAATACTGTTTTCAAGACTTTTATTTTAAGGACCTAATTTGAGCACCTGTGGACTGGTGGTCCTCCCTTCTCTCCTTCATTAAGTGAAACAAAACAAATATTCAGATATATTACACTTTAAAATTCAAAACAAATATACATATAAAATCAATGAATGTTGTTTATCGTTAAAATGTTAGACCTAACCATGGACCGACTTACAGATTTCGGGGCACTGGGCAAAAAAAAAAAAAAAAAAAAAAAAAAAAAAAAAAAAAAAAAAAAAAACGCTTCTATAACATTTAAAGTGTAAAACTAATGCATTAAATCCATATCGTCTATTATACTAACTTGCTATTCATACAATATTATATCATTATATTACGCTTTAATTTAAAAAATGAAAGTGCTATGAACTATAGACGTATTATAATTCATATTACAAAATTCAATTAAAACTTCTAATTATATAAAATAATTAAATATATATACTTAATCGTTGTTAAACTTAATCGTACAAAGAATATAAAACTAGTTCGCAAATTAATTCAACTTATTTTTTAAATTACGTATTCATTTCCAGAGTAACAGCTAATTTTCTTATATTATTTAAAATTTATTAATTATTAAAATTAAATTAAAATTATTTTACAAGCTATAATAGTATAAACTTGTCCCTTCACACACAAAAAAATATATTAATAAAACAAAAAAAAAACTAATTCGCAAATTAATTCAACTTCTTCTTCTTCTTCTACTTTTTAAATTACGCATTAATTTAAAAAGCAACAACTATTTTTTTTAAGTTATTAATTACTAAGATTAAATTAAAATTATTTCACAACCTATAAAAATATAAACAGGAACCTTTACAAAAAATTATTAATAACTTTATTATTAGTCTCTTCACAAAATTACTATTAATAAAACAGTGTCCTTCACCAAATTCTCTTAATAAAATATGTCTCTGCTCACTATTTATAAATAATTTTCACTTTCGAAATTACTGTTTATTAAAATGATTTTTTTTCAAGTTAAAATATGTAGTGCATTAAAAAAATATATATATCCTAAACTAATTCTGTATATAAATAATATCCGCTAAGATATTTATTCCACACATTTAAATAATAAATAAATTTCGAAGTACACATGCACAGAGATGTATAAAAATGCACCTCAAAATCCCATATTTCGCACCGTCAAATTACCAACCAACGAAAAAAATTCCTGTTTATTTGATCACCCTCCCCCTATGATCCCATACAATCAAGCCTTTACTAAGACCCAATGGCTCAATGGATAAGACATTCGACTTCCAAATGTGACACCCTGAGTTCGCATCGTATTTCGGAAAGTGGGGAAAAATATTTACAAATAAATATTCTAAGATGGCTTATAGATGGCTCCTCTAAAAAATGAAAGACAATCAAAATAACTTTTTTGCAAAATTACTGCAGTCTTTAAACTGTATTAAATTTGTAGTTATATCGTCTTAAAAAACTGCAGGGATTTGTGCCAAATCACCAGTCTTCCAACTGCATTTTTTTTTTTAAAGTTTCACTGCAGTTCCTTTTTAGCTGGGGATCTAAACCAAATGAGTAAAGTTTCATTAACTTTAGCGAGTAAACTCTTATTTACAGTCATTTTCGCTCTCAGATGGAATTGTAAAGGCAGGGTACGTGCAGTGAATTTAAAGAATGGTTTCGAGTGGATTAAAAATTGGTCATGGTAAACGTGGAAACTTCATTGGTGTTATCCTAAGATAAAGAATCAAAAAGATTAAAATTAAACTTTTTTAAACAGCATCTTCAGAAATTAGTGGAACACTTTACAATTAACTCAACACGACATTTTAATAAAACACGTCAAGGAAAAAATTCTAGAAAAAACGAGTTATTTATTTTGATGCCTTTGCTATCTTTGAGCAGATGAAAAACACACAAAAAGGTCTCTTCATGCAGCTGGTGTAACCCCTAGCGGACAACCACAAAAATGGAACTACATATTGAATTTATGCAATCAAAGGCCCCGACTAAGCCATCCATCCACCGCGTAGGCATAAGTTTAGTGTTATCAAGTTTTCAAAGATGTTCGAAAAATTTTTCTAGAACTTTCTCAAAAGATCTTTGCGAAATAGAAGTTTTTTAATCGAATGTCTTTTCACAGAAAAAAATTAGAAATTTCGCAAATAGAAAAAGTAGGCTGAACTAAGAGAAAAAATATATATATATATGACGCTGTTGAAACCCAACAATAATTTTGAAAGGGAAAAGGAAAATAAAATATTTATTGACGAAATAGAATAATTAAAAAGAGAACAAAATTTAGACAAAATTTAAGAAATATTAATATTTTTAAATATGTTATATATATATGTGTGTGTGTGTGTGTTTGTGTATTCATATATATATTGTTTTTAAAATAAATACCAGCATTTTTAGACAAAAAAAAATTCCATTTCAAAATATAATTATGTTTGGCAACAATTATTTTTCTAAAAGCATTAAATAGAAGTTAACATACCTCAAAGAGATATTCCAGTATTGATATTTTTTATCTCCTTTGTATTATACCAAAGAACTATAATTTTAACAAGTATAAGATGCTTAAATGAGTTGGAGATGTTTTATAAAATTCCACAGTGCTTGGAATAAAATACAACTTCGTCATTAAAAAAAAAAAAAAAAAAAAGTATATTTCAAACGAGTTAATTTGTTAACCTTAAATAGCGACTTAATAATTTTAACAACTTTTTTTACTATACGTATGGTGCTGCATTCCTATTATGTTTTATTATGAAACATTATTATATTTGAAGTTTTAAAAAACAACGTCAAATGACTTGAATTAATAAATTTCTTTCGATCTCAAAATAAATTTTTATTTTAAAACTTGTTGTTATATATAAATTAAATCATTTTACTAAACTTTTACAGTACAGCACATAATCATACTTAAAAAATGTTCATATTTTTCTGATAAAAGTTTAATATTGATGTTTCACATTTAAGTAGAAACTTTTTAATTTGCCATTTTCAAATCATTAAATGAAACGATCTCTGATGTAGCATACTACATTCATTGAGTACAAACAAATAGGTATTCATTTTCGTTAGACGAATGCTTATTTCAGTCCAGACGATAAACAACCTACCCACGTTTTATCATAACACAGACATCAGACGTTCCAGTAAATAAGTTCATTAAGGATATTTAGAACTCATTTCGTGTCTGATGCATGACAGTTAATTAGAAGAAAATCTTCTATTAATTATCCGCTATTTAATCTTAACAGTTGTAATTTTGACATACGTTTACGTTTGGCATATAATAAATAGTCTTAAAGTGTATGTTTATTATTATTAGGTGCGTTCGTAATTATATAAATACGTAGCACCTATATTCGTCGTTTGGTCCGTCCGTCTGTCCGTCCGTCTGTCCGTCCGTCTGTCTGTCTGTCTGTCTGTCTGTCCGTCTGTCTGTCTGTCCGCATATAACAACGCAAAAACTACCCAACCAAATGGTTTGCAATTTAAAATATATTATCTTTGCAGAATTTTGTCGAGACATTTCAAATTTTATTAAAATCGAATCAAAACTTTAGGAGATATTAATAAAAATATTTATTAAGAAATTTGATTTTTTTTTAAATCGGTGCTTTTTTGTTATAGGAGCTTCCGAAGTTTAATCGTCAAAGCGACCGAGATACTTATTTTAATACAGAAATTAATCTGCAGACGATATAATTCATTTCACAGAATTAAAAATCATCAAGATCTGAATATTTATATAACTAGCTGATACATATATATCTGAATATTTATATAACTAGTTAAGATATTTGTATGAACAGTGTCATAAAATATATACTTAACTAGCTGTTTAACCCGTTCTACGCCCGGGATATCATGAATTTAATTCTAAAACGTGCGTACGAACGCACCTCGTTTGTAACGTTTGACGTACAATTTCCAACTTGTTATTATTATGAAAGTTGGCAAACCTCATTCTAACTAACGCAGTAATATAAAATTTAGAAACAAAATATTAAATATGAATTGATGTATAATTTAAAAAAATTAGACAAACAGGGCTACTCAAGTTTAGACGACACACACCTTTGACACCTATTCAGCATACATTAAAGTATAAAGACATATTTTTTTATAATTCCATACTAGCCACTAAAGGTGAAGCTTGTGCATACTTTCGCTTTTTCGAAACAACCGCCATGTAGGCGTGATAGCTGTGCAATGTTTATAAGGTTTTCGTTGTACAAGACAGGTAATTCAGGTCACTTTCTCTTCAAAATTTCTCTCTGAAGGCATACCTCCTATAGCAATAGAGCCAATTATGTTCTATGCTTAACAACATTCTTCCTCATATTTCCCTCTTTTTATACAGAAAATCTTATAAATATACATCATTGTGTGCAAATTTTGAAATAAATCTTTCTAGGTCGTAGAATTTAATTTTTTTAATATTGAAAAAATACATAAAACACAAATGATTCTTAATTATTCAACCTCAAAAGTTTCACACGTCCAGCATGGCGGGTTTAGAAGTTAACGGCCTTCTTCAGTGTATATCTAGGATAGAAGTGCTTTTTAATTGCTTACTGTATCCAAAACTTTGTGAGTCTTGTAAAGCTTCTGTAATGAATAGTTAGTGACAAGATATGTATTTGTTAATAATAAGTGTAATTCCACGCTAATTCAACTCAATTTATATTCCACGTAATTGAATGTAAAATAAAATCTATATAATAAATAAATAATTATACTAATTTTATAGAGGTACACTTACATTTTCTAAAATATCTATTCAACACGATATGTAGAATTTTATAGAATGATACCACGTTTATTAAACGTTATAGAAGCTTTATTGGAGAAATTCCGGGAGTCTGTTCTTTCAGCTCAATTCCGCATTAATTCTTGCGTTGAAAATTAGAGCTTGTGACTGATTAATTTGTTAGCTGTTGTTATACGAGATGATCGCCATAATCATTACCTGCACTGTTAAAAATTTGCAGCAAACTGTCCAGTCATTTGACCGTTTTTATAGAAAATTGTTACATAACCGTAATTTAACTCTATTCTGATCATAATATGGACAATAATATGGTCAGAATAGAGTTAAATTAAGGTCGTATAACCGTTTTCAATAAAAACATTCAAATGACTGGATAGTTTGCTGCAAAATTTTAACAGTGTGGAGTATGACGGTCAAGACGTAAGTCGTCGTACTAACTTCGCACTATTAGAAACTAAAGTTTTTCGTCGTTTTATATGTGGGCTTATGTAAAATTATTTTTCTCCTTTGAATGTTCTGGGCGTATATATATCATTATTTTTATTTTTTTAATTATAATTTGTATAAAAACATTATTTACATCAAAAATTAAAGTAGTTGAAGGATTTTTCATTATAAAGGTAATGTAGACTTAGAAACAAATTATCATAAAAAGTTAAAACAAAATAAATAAATAAAGTAAAAACATATATACATTTAAAATGTTGAAGAAAGTTACTTTAATGCATCTTTTAATAATGCTTACTAATTCTTACATATGAAGCTAATTTTTGAATGAAATAATTATCATAAACGAAAAGTAAAGAAAGTATAATGGCCTAAACATATTTTAAACGAATCATATCAATACACCAGTTTGTTAAAAATTCAGAAAGTTTTTTTTTTATGCATATTTCAAAATAGCTGTTTTAAAGTGTAAGCAAATTTAATTTTTATGAAAATAATGATCATAAAGGAATAGTAAAGACTGAAACAACATTAAACATAGCAAAGTACCGAATCTCAATACACGAAATTCTTATAAAGCATTTTAAAAGGTTCATTTTTAATGCATGGTATCGTCTATCTTGATAAATCTTTTAGAAACATCAGAAATAAATTTTGTGTAAACATCTTGTAATCTAACTTCAAAACTGAAGGCATGAGATGAGATGAATGAATATCTCTTTCATCGACATTGTAAAAGCTTTCACAATTTAGCAACATTCCTAGAATATCAAATTAGAATTTTGAAATACTTCCATGAACAGTTGATTTAATTTAGAGTCTACGATGACTAAAACATTTTTTTTTCTTTTTAGTACCCGGTATTATAAAATGATAAATTTTTAAATTTAATGCAGTTTCTTTTATCTTCATATTTTATGCAAAATATTGATTGCGAATTTATTTATATTTCTTGTCTTTGAATCCGTAAACATCTGGTAAAGCAGCTGGAAATTTAACTGGATAAATCATATAATGTAACGTTTGACTGAATAATAAAATAAGAAACATATAATAAATAAAGCAAAATAACATGATGAAACTCAGAGTTTATTTCTAGTTTAAATAAAATTGCAGAAATGAAATTTAAATAAACAATTGAAATGTTTTAGTGAAAAATCTCTTTTTAATTACACAACTGAAAATATTTATAAATTTTAGTATTACTGTATTAATTGTTTTTGAATTTTTATTGAATATTTCTTAACTAGTACACTAACCCGACGTTACCGTGAAAACCTTGACTCCTCCCGAGTAAAATAATGAAAAATGAAGTACTAGATTAATTTTAACAAAATATTAAAATTGGTAAAGAAATCATGTGATTTTTAATTTCCCGAACTTTGAAAAAAATGACCGGACTAGGACTCGAACTAGGGATATCTTGGTGGAACCATGGATATAAGCTTGGCATAATTGTCTTAAAATTAATCTAGGGTAATTACGTATCCAGCGTTGACTGGAGTTCCATTATCTGCAATTTATTTTGTTGAGCTGATTCAGATATGAGACCAGATGCTACGATAAATAAGGTTACCTGGGTTAATTAGGTCCAGCAGATTCTTCCGTGAGGGATCAGTGTGTAGAGCATTTGCAGCTTCAGCCAAGAGATCCCCAGTTGGAATTCTGGCCTGTTTTCGCCCATTTGGGAAATTACAACTCATAAAAATGAAGTTACATTTAGAATAATTTTCTTTAGTAATATAACATAAAAAAATATTGAAAATGTAATGTTGATATGATTTGTTAATTAAACCTATCCAGAGCGAAATTTGGATGAAAATAGCCTACCTTTAGTGCTATTTTTTGAACACCGGCCGACCGGCCATTACATTTCTTATGGTAACTAACGTTCTTTTAGTCAGAAACGTAAGTTACCATAGCAACTATAATTTTTAGCGTTCAAGAAATACACTGCTCAAAACAATTAAAGGATATTTGAAGTTTTATATAAAATAAAGATATAAACGAAATTTTTTTTGCCGAAAATAGAAGAAGAGAATCACAAATGCAATTTTTTCTGGTTTTCAAACTGTGGAGTATGCAAATTTTGAGTTCGACGTCAAAAACGTCGCTTCAGCGGCAGCGAATGAAATTTGACTTTCAACTGGATAAAAGAGAATGAAGACAAGGATGATCGGCATTCAGTGATTGCTTTGTTTCGATGAGTACGATGTCTCAGCGAAGTCATTTGACAGATTCAGAAGCTTGGAGAATTGTTGGTAGGTTAGAAGGGGGCCAAACTCAAGCCGAAGTAGCGCAAGCCATTGGAGTGTCACAAAGTGTCATTTCCAGGATCTGGAACCGTTTTTTGGAGAGTGGATGTGCAGGCCGAAGACCAGGGCAAGGTCGTAGACGGGCAACAACGCCCAATGAAGATCGGTATTTATCGTTAACAGCTCGGAGACACCGAAACATGAACGCTACTCTTCTCCAACAACACCTTCGCTCGGCTACAGGCACCACGATTTCAACTCAGACTGTCCGAAACCGGCTCCATGCTGTAGGTCTGTATGCTCGCCGACCGATGGTATGTGTTAGATTAACATCAAGGCATCGTCGCGACCGCAGGGAGTGGGCAACCGAGCATGTCAACTGGAGGAGAAATGAATGGAGCAATATTCTGTTTTCTGACGAGTCCCGTTTTTCTGTGCATCCGGATAATAGGCGTATTTTCATCTGGAGGGACCGTGGCAGTAGGAATAATCCTGCGTTCGTGCACGAAAGTATCAGATTTGGCGGTGGAGGAGTGTTGGTGTATGGTGGCATCTCCATTGACGGGCGCACTGACATCTACATCATTCGAGATGGAGCTCTGACTGGTCGCCGATATAGGGATGAGATCCTCAGACCTATTGTAGTCCCTTACGCTGCAGCAATCGGAGATAACTTCATTTTAATGGACGATAACTGCAGGCCACATCGTGCAAACCTGGTGGATGATTTCCTTTTCGAGGAAGGAATCTTTCGAATGGAATGGCCAGCGTGTTCTCCAGACATGAATCCAATCGAGCACGTTTGGGACGCTCTAGGAAGACGAGTTTCTGGCCGCCAACAACCCCCACAAACTCTCCAAGAACTGGAAAGAGCTCTTCTGGAAGAGTGGGGCAGAATACCCCAACTCGTCATTAATAGCCTCCTTGAGTCCATGCCTCAAAGGTGTTCAACGTGGCTGGCCGCCCGTGGAAACCATAACCCCTACTGAAAATGATTTTCTTTGAAGAAAACACCTTTTCTTATTCTTTTTTTCTCATATGCACAAATTGTGTTTTTTGCCTTTTGTACACAAATGCGCAATAAAATGCATTTTTTTTCTGCCAAACATGTGTAATTTATTCTCATATAACCTACTATGTCTGTCGACCATGTATCAATCAGCTAAAAAGTTTCCCAGATACAAAATCCACCTAAAACTGCAGTATCCTTTAATTGTTTTGAGCAGTGTAGTACTAAATTTAAGTAATCTTTATCTAAATTAAGCTTTGTATTGGTTTAATTAATCTATCATATAAACATTACATTTTGAATATTTTTTTGTATTATATTACTAAAATTACTGAAGTCAATTATTCTAAATGTAACGTAATTTACCATGGAATAACCCAGTACACTAAAACAGGGTTCGTACGTTTTTACCACATTTTTTAATGTAATTTTTCAATTTAATAATTAAATAGCGGAAATTGTAGACACCTCGTTTAATTGCGAGATTTGTAATACTTTTTTGCATTTAAATAAAGCAAAAAATTCTATTAAAAAATTGTGGCAAACACGTACGAACACTGTAAAAATTTAGCTATCATTGTAATTTAAACGTATGCCTATCGTGCCCATAAACCTTCAATACAGGACTAACAAAAATGTGAGAAGGCACCTCATAAACCTTTATTACGACGATCATTATAATGAGGTCTCTCAGAATAGGAGCCCTGCTTGATTCGAAACGCATTGGATTTGGAACACACATAACATATTTCAAAACGTAATTTCAGGAATTTCCAACATATACAATATTCAAAAAAAATTATCCGAATACTTTTACTCAGCCCTGTATATGATCTATAGATTTGTATATATACTACATAGGATGCTAAATTTTACTTTAGTTAGGAAACGCGTAGCACAGTTTAAAATTCTCCTTCCGGAGTTTCTGTCAATAACCGAGAATTGTGTTCGCGAACATTTGTGCTGCCCTGTATATGATCTACAAAATTTATACACACCAAGTAATAGACAAAAATTGAGTTAAATTTAAAATCAAATACAGCAACTTAAAACGCTCTTCCAGGAATTGTTGTTAACAGACAGTAGAGAATTCTTTTGTGTGTCCCTATAAATGAACGATGACTGCTATACACGCAATATTCTGTAGTAAGCCTCTTGTAATGCACCTTAGTGATATATATAAATTTCAATGCGTTTAAAATAGTGAAACATTATGTAATTAAACCGCAAACGATTTTTCTGCATAGACGTAATGTAACGGAATTCTTTTGACTGTCCCTGTAAAGTAACTATAAGTGCTATGCACACCCTATTCCATATTAAGCTTCTTGTAATGCACCTTAGTGATATATATCAATTACAATGTATTTGAAACTGCGTGACATCATTAAAATAAACCGCAAATGATTTTTCTACATAGACCGTGAAGTAACAGAATTCTTTGAGTGTCCCTGTAAAAAAAACTATAAGTACTACACACTTCAGTTGAAATAGGGAGCATGCTATAGATAACGACAATAACATATAAACATTGCAGGGCAATCCGATCATATTTACGGGAGTTAGAGAACGGCCAGACGGCAGACGGCAGACGGTTGTTTGGTTGGTTGTATACGTTTTTATGGCACAAAATCCCTTAAGGGACATGCTGCGCCAAAAAAAAGTAAACAAATCAAGAGGTGGAGACGGCAGACGGCAGACGGCCAGACGGCCATACGGCAGACAAACCGAAGTCATAAACACTTTTTAACTAGGTTGGAAAGTGTTAAAAAATAATAGTAGAAAATGAATGAGAATTGGAATCTTCTAAATTCACATTTTTGAGGAAATGATTTTCTATTTATTTTTACTTAGTTTAATATTGGTTGAATTAATTAAAACAATATTAATTTAGATATATTCCCTTTTTAAAATATTGAATAAAACAAAAGATTCGCATTCATTAATCGTCCGAGAAAAAGAGACGTCCGGCCTTTTAAACAAAAATGCACATATTATAAAATATCCATAATTTTTTTTTTGTCTTAGAAGTGATAAGTAACCGGTTTTCGGCTGCTGTTTAAATCCTTCCTCATGAATGTTCTTTCAGAGAAATGAAATTCCACCTGCATTCGTCCACGAATTCAGCATAATTCTAACTTGACAGTTAAAATTAACATTCGTTAACGTATTTTAAACTGAAAAAAAAAATTATTAAAAAATCGAAAAGCCAGCTCTCACAAAGAAGGTCTCCATAAGCGCATAGTCATAAAAAAAAAAAAAAATACACAATATTCTTCTGATGAGGGTATATACGCCTAATAAAAATTGCTGCTTAAACTCAATATAACGTCCGTATAAAAATAAAAAAAAAAATCGTGTTTTTAACGATTTATTGGTGGTTGCGTCATCAAATGAAAAAAAAATTATAAATATTCTTTAAAAAAAACTTTTCCTACTCTTCATACTGAATTAGTTTAAGTAAGTTTAACTTAAAAAATACACTTCGTATTCGTTAAGCCATATACATTTTTATGTACAGATAAAGAAAATATACAATCGTATTGTACGGTTTAGAACAAAATTCAAATTGGTTAAACATCCTTCAAATTAAAAATTAATGTCCGATTTTGAGCACTGTTAATTTGACTTGTTTGTGTCGGAGACAACAAGAGAAAAGTATTTTTGCCATGGAAATAACGACTTATTCAGTATAGAAATGTAAAATGAAAGCTTTCTTAATTTGACAGTTACTGTTAAAATACACTTAAAACTTGTTTAACGTAAATAATACACTTCGTATTCGTTAAGCCATATACATTTTTATGTATAGATAAAGAAAATTTACAATCGTATTGTACGGTTTAGACCAAAATTTAAATTGGTTAAACATTCTTCAAACTAAAAATTAATGTCCGATTTTGAGCACTGTTAATTTGACTTGTTTAGAGAAAAAAGTATTTTTGCCATGGAAATCACGACTTATTCAATATCGAAATGTAAAATAAAAACTTTCTTAATTTGGCAGTTATTGTTAAAATACACTTAAAACTTATCCAGCTGACGAAACCATGTAAAATTAAATAACTTCAGCAATACTCAATTTGTATATATATTATATAAACGTATAGAAAAAATAATAAACTAATTTAAGTTTAAATTCTTAACTCATTTAAGTTTAAATTCTTAACTCATTTAAGTTTAAATTCTTAACTCATTTAAGTTTAAATTCTTAAAGTACTAAGCATTTAAACACTCACGTAAAAAGGCAATTTTCAAATGTATTAAATTTGCTTGCATTTGGCGAGGAAAATGTTTTACTCGCCAAATACTCGAAAGTATTTATTTTTTTGCAGATTTTCTATTGGAATTCCATAGCTAAATTTGACAGATCCTTTATAACCCTTCTATACAAAACCTTTAAACCTGAGTTCAACGGTCTCCTCAATGTACACACATAGAAACACATTAAGCTGAAATATAAAACGGTGTTTTTCTAACAGTTTTTTAAGAGTAATATAATTCTTATTGTTTTACAAACATGGCCTTCACACTAAAAGAAAAAGATTTGCTATGTAATACGTATGGCTAGCAATTCTTTTTGCTGAGTTGTCGCCTTCTTCTCTTTCTTCGATTGTTATTTCATTAACAGGTATACATCGAATTGAAAAAAAAAAATCTTGAAATTCTCTTCTCCGTCATATTTTAAGTTGTTTACGTAGAAGTAGTTATTTTTTTGTAAATTTTGTGTATTTAAAATTTTATTCTGTGCCTGGGACCTACCTTTACGCTATCTTTTGAAAAGACTATGGTTTAGCAAATAAAACAAACAAAAATCGTTTTTTTACAACCAAATATTCTCGGCGTATGATAGTGTGAACATTTTTGTATTTACTGTGTTTTTTGGATATAAAAAACATGTGTTACCGTTTATATATTGTTTGCAATCCGATAATTTTTGTTATAATTTCAAATGAACATTAAAAAAATAATGTAAAAGAGATCAAACCCGACTATCCAGGGCCCGACTTGCAAGTTTTTGTGCCCAGGGCACTTTCACTTTTTCGTGCTCCCTTAGTTTGATTCATTTACTGATATTTTTTTTTTTTTACATATTGCACGCTTATTCGAAAAGTGTCAACTAAAAAAATTAATTCCTGAAAATTAAAAAAACTGTTCCAGGAATAAAAATAAAATACTTTTTCTATTATTTATTGAAATGTACTTTTAACTACACTGTTAAAAAATAATCTAAAATTCACGGGTATTTTTTTCCCTGAATTTCACAGAAAAAGTCCTTTTTTACGACAAAAGGGCATTTTCCGTTAAAAACAGAAAAATTCCTCATATTTCCTGAAAACAACGGAACAGACGGAAAAGAAAGTAGCCAACGGAGATATTCCGTTATCTGCTGCATATTTATTTTCAATGTTTCAAAAACTGACATGTTGCAGACCAGAAAAACTAAAAATTCAATAAATTAAAATTTCGAGTCTATTTACAACAACAAAATAGTTCTTTCGAATAAAAAAAAAAGCAACAATTAATTTTCCTATTCTTTTAAAATTATTTGCAATTTATTTTTTAAAGTTCCAAAAAATTATTCACACACACACACATATATATATATATATATATATATATATATATATATATATATATATATATATATATATAATAGTTAAACTAGGTGAAAAAAAATCGATTTTACTCAAAAAAGAAACAAACAAAAATACCGTTTTCGAATTTTAAAAAATAACAAATAATTTTCTCATTCCTTTAAAATTATTCGCAGTTTATTTTTTAAAGTTATAAAAAACACTAGCACTGAAAATATATTCTAAATGAACACATTTAAAAAATATATAATAGTTGAAAAAAAATCGATTTTCTCCACAAAGCAAACATTCTTTATCGAATTTAATTAAAAATATAATTTTCATATTTTACATTTAACAATCAAATTAAGAATATATATAATTCATATTTTTATCCTCTATTAATACTAAAGTTTTCAATCATAATCTTATAACAAAATATCCCCGCAATTAATTTCAAAATTACAAGGTTTCTAAACCCCAAACTGTTTAAGTTCCAAGCCGCGACATGAAGAAATCCCGTATCATCATTTCAAATTCTTATTCTAGCAAGGGCCCACAGGTCTTGCAGTAAAACACTTGGCTCAAGGCATTATCGTCTTTAGTTCGAACCCCAAGGGCAGCCAGAAAATATGCTTGAAGTATATCAAATATTAAATACTCCCCGAATAGTCAACAGATGGCAGCACAAACAGAGATGCATTATTTTTTAAACCAAGGTCATTCATAATGGAAAGTTACCGCTTCTTCAAACGAAGTTTTTCCTTCCTTTATCTCTCAAAACGGAAAAACTACTAGCGGAACGGAAAAAGTCCGGCAACTTTGCTGCCAGTAGTTTTACCATGAATTAACGGATTTATTTTTAACAGTGTACAGATTGAGATATATTTTTGTCATTTTATCGTATTAATATCTGAAATATCTTATTTTTTTCAGTTGTGTCACTAATCGAATAAATGTGCAATATGATAAAATTGAATGACTTGATAAATACAGTAAACCAATTACAAGAAAATAATGATAAGAAGGATACTTATTAATGATGTTATTGATATTAAATGAAAAAACCAAACTGATACTGAGTGCAAACAAAAGTCCTAAAAGAAATAAAAAAGTTGGCACAATTATGATTTTTGTAAATGGAAATTTAGATGAAATTGTAAAAATGTTCGTGCCCTTCAAAAATTTCGTGCCCAGGGCATGGGCCCCGGGTGCCCGTGCGATAGTCAGGGCCTGCTACTATCTCATCCGCACGTCATTGTATAAAAACACTACCCTATCAATCGAATAATAAGTACGTCTAATATTAATTGCTATACTTAAAGTTTGCTTGCGGATTCGTTTACATAAAGCAATTATACCGAAATTTTCAATACGCACACCTCATCAGACATCTTAATTAGCTTTTATCGGCACATTTTACCTTAGGGTACCAAACGGAGAGTTATTGGGGCTAATAGTTTAATTATTATGCCGTTAAAGTATAGAACACTTAATGTTAAAATTATTTTTAATCGTTCCAAAACATTTTACAATGCGATGAGTGTTTTACGCATAAATCAACAACCAACTGGCGAAATGATCTGTAATTTTGCTTTCGCATATTTTAAGCTTGTAAAAATCGCTTTTTGTTAAAAAAATTGTATTTTTTGCAATATATTTTCAAAAATTACTTTTGAAATTTTATATACAGGGTGTCCCAAATTCTACCGACAAATTTAGAGGGATATTAGAGGGCATCAAGAGGATGAAAAACTATTATAGAACATGGGGTCGTAAACCACATTTAGTGGGAAAAATAACAAAAATAATTCTGAAGTGTGTGGCGTAGAGTGGAACAAAAAAGGGCAATAATAAGTAGAAAAAACATTTATATGATTGCAATCAGGATTACAATGCATTGAAGTTCAACGTCAGAACGTAGAAGACGACACATTTTTGTAGAAATTGTTCGAAGTTGCGACCACTAAGGTCATTGCACAACCGACACCGACGGACGAAGGATTGTTGGACACTTTAAAACATATTCCTATAAAAATGTCTCGTCGCGTCGTTTCCTTTCTGACGTTGAACAGTAATGCATTGTAATCAAGCTTCAAATATGGAAATACAAATTTACAGATAATTTATCCAAGCATTATTTTTTACCAAAACTATCCGCATCGCAAAATATTTTGGAAACAGTTTAAAAACAATTGAACATTACGATTTTCAAGCATTAAACTTGCACAAAATTTGAACTACTTGACCGCATGAGTTTCCGTACACTATCATAAAGTACAATTTATCAAATCACACACATGTGATGCCAAGGTTAGGTGCTATTATTTAAATTCTCATGTTTGGTAAAATCTCGTTAAGTAGAGGACCCTTTATGCAAAACTTAAATATAACATAAATTAATAGACGCTACTACTGATCGATTCATACAAATGATACTTTTACACGGTGATTTTCGGTAGAGTTATTAAGGGTTTGTCTTTTTGTAAAACTTTCCAACATTTTTGAAAACTGTTTATGACTTCGGTTGTCTGGCCGTCTGCCGTCTGTCCGAGCTGTAACTCCCGTAAATATACCGGATTACTCTGATTTTTTTTAATGTTTTTCTCGTTCACTATAGTATGATCCCTATTGAAAATGAAGTGAGTAGAACTTATAGTTTTTTTACAGGGCTAGTCAAAAGTTTTCCGTTACATTACAGTCAATCGGAAAATATCTATATGTATGCGTTCTCAATCGGAAAATTGCATTCAATCAGATAATAATTCAAGTGCATTATGATGATGCTACACCATTTGAACCATGATTAAATTGATATACAATTATGAAGTGCAGTAAAATATGCTTTTTGTAGAATATGGGGCGCAAAGCGTTAATTATTCATTTACAGGGTCAAATGAAAATATCTGTTGCACATTGTTCTACGGGGAAAAATCTTTGCAGCGTAATTTAATGATGTTTCACAATTTCAAACATAATGAAATTTATTTTCATTACTGAGGTGCACTATAAATTGCTCACTTGAAAGTATGGTGTGCATTGCGTTTATCGTTCATTTACAGGGACACACAACATATATCTGTTTCAGTATACGTGCAGTAAATACAGTCTATGTGTGATAAGTGCGTTTTTAAGTTTAACACTATTTTTTTGCATAGTACGTTGCGTATAAATTCGGTTGATCATTACAGAACTACACAAGGGAATGCGTAAGTATTACAGACTTTGAATTGAATTGCTTAGGGTAGTTTTTAGCTCACAGGCTATCAAAGTCTGAGAGCTTATGTGCCCGCCGGTTCTGTATGTATGTACGTATGTACGTAACGCGATAACTCTTCATAGAAATATCGTTTTCCTTCAAATTTTGTTTATAGATTCACTGTGTTAAGCCGCTTCCCTGATTAGTTTTTGGGATTGATTGGTTAAGTATAAAGGGGGGAACGGGGGACTAATCCCCCCTTAAATTATATAATAGGGTTTTTCATGCAGAATTATTCCGTTTTCCTTCAAATTTTGTTTATAGGTTCACTGTATTAAGGCTCTTCCCTGATTAGTTTTCGGGATTGATTGGTTAAGTATAAAGAGGGGAACGGGGGGCTAATACCCCCATAATTTATATAAATGGGTTTTTCATGCAGAATTATTCCGTTTTCCTTCAAATTTTGTTTATAGGTACACTGTGTTAAGGCGCTTCCCTGATTAGTTTTCGGGATTGATTGGTTAAGTACAAAGGGGGGGGACGGCGGTGCTAATCCCCCCCTTAATTTATATAAATGGGTTTTTCATGCAGAATTATTCCGTTTTCCTTCAAATTTTGTTTATAGGTTCACTGTGTGAAGGCGCTTCGCTGATTAGTTTTTGGGATTGATTGGTTAAGTATAAAGGGGTGGGGCAACGGAGGGCTAATCCCCCTTAATTTATATAAATGGGTTTTTTATGCAGAATTATCCCATTTGCTTCAAAATTTGTTTATAGGTTCATTGGGTTAAAACGCTTCCCTGATTAGTTTTCGGGATAGATTGGTGAAGTATAAAGGGGGCAACGGGGGGGGGTAATCCCCCTTAATTTATATAAATGGGTTTTTTCATGCAGAATTATCCCATTTGCTTTAAAACTTGTTTATAGGTTCATTGGGTTAAGACGCTTCCCTGATTAGTTTTCGGGATTGATTGGTTAAGTATAAAGGGGGGTACAAGGGGCTAATCCCCCCTTAATTTATATAAATGGGTTTTTCAAGCAGAATTATCCGATTCTCTTCAAACTTTGTATATAGGTTCATTGTGATAATGCGGTTCTCTGAATAGTTTTGGGGGCTCATTGGTTAAGTATAAAGGGGGAACTGAGGGGGCTAATCCCCCCTTAATTTAGATAAATGGGTTTTTCATGCAGCATTATCCGATTTTCTTCAAATTTTATATACATATATTCATTGTATTAAGAGGCTTCCCTGATTAGTTTAAGAGGTTCATTAGTCAACTATGAGGGGGTAACGGGGGAATGACCCCCCCTAATATATTGTCTATTTCTTTATTTATTTCAAATTCTTTGAAATACGAGTATAATATACAATTAGTGTGAATAGCCTGTGAGCTCAATGCCCTCAGTTTAACTGGGCATCTTTCTTTTTATTAAATATGTTACCCATTTTCCTGCTGAACTATAGTTAGTAGAATTATAGAAATTTGCGAAAAATAAATAAATGAATATACGGGGCTACGCAAAGAACAAGATACATTGTTGTTCATGGTTGGTAATTGCTGGAAATTTGTTTTAAGTTGCCTTTTGTAAATTTTAGCTTAATATGTGGTGTGTATAGCCTTTAGATAATATACAGGGTTGTACAAAAGATTTCGAGGGTATGTTCATCTATTACCGAAAATTGCTAAATGTGAATTTTCTAAATGAACAAAATTTTATCATGCAGTATTATCATCATGTAGTGTTATCATTATGTTTATCATTTTGTAGTATTATCATTATGTTTACCATTATGCAGTATATATTCAAATCTATATATCATATACAGGGATGCACAAAATAATTCGGCTACATTTTTTACTATGGAAGGTAATTACTAAAACTGCACTTTTAAATCCTAATAATATTATAAATCTGATTGTGTGCAAATGTTAGGCTGAAGCCAGCGTCAAAATGGAGCATTTAATGATGCTGTACCTTTGCACATAGGTTGATTATAACCCTCATATGAACATAGGCTGGTTTTTGTTTATTTTATTCAAATATTTTTCTTAATAATTCAAAATTTCGTTATTTTCATAGAGAATAAATGGACATTTTTTCGTATAATATTTTAAAATGGTTAAATTTACTTTACCGTTGCTAATAAGTTATCGTTGCCAAAACTGAATAAAAGCCTGGAATAATAATTTTTACTCATCAATTAATTTTCAATTGAAAGATTTTCACGTTAAAAAATGTAAATTCAAAAGAATTAAAAAAAAGAGGAATTTCCGCGATATTTGAAACAAAAATAGGGAGTATTTGTTATTATACATGAAGTATGAATATTAGAAGATATTTTCCATCAAAAACTGCGTTATAATTAGAAGGAAAAACTGAACAAAAATCATATTATTAAAAAAAGATTTCGCTTGGACCATGGAACTATGAAAAGGATCCTCCTTGGCTTGAACAAATATGACGTCATAAATAAAACATGTATTTTCAAATATTCGTAACATTAAAAGGAGCATGAATATCAGTGTATAATAAAAGTATATACATAATGGATGTCAGATTTACGATGAATAACTGAAATATGTTTTTTGATACTGATTAATAATAAGCTTGAAAATCAGTTACATACAGATGTGAGTTTTCTGATAAAATTCCCGTCATGATTGCCAGGAAAAGAAAATTAATAAGAATTATATCATTGAAAAGAGATTTCTCTGGAATCAAAGTGACGTCATATTTCAAATAAAACTTATAGATACAAATAGACTTGTGTTATTTTTTTTTCTAATAATCTTATCAGTAAGATTATTAGGAAAAATTAACACAAGTCTATTATTTTAAAATCTGACTGTATGTTTGTATTTCGCAACAACTACTCTTAATGCAATGCGATTTACTTAACACCATCATTGATCTAAGGATGTCATATAAACTCTGAGAAAACTCTAAAAACGGTAATTAAATTACTGCATTTTTGTGGATAAAAAAAGGAAGAAATAAAGCAGATTAATACATTTTTATGCCATTTTCTAATTAAAACTGAAAAAAGAATTTATTTTCAATTTGAATAGTTGGTGACAAAAAAAAAAAAAAAAATCTTGATTAAAGTAGAATTTCCGAAAATTAAAAACATATTTCCACATATTCAAAGTTTATGAATTAATTAATTCTGCAGAACAAAAATCGTCTATCAGCATATTGCCAAGAAATCAAGAGTTGTGTCAGCTATAGATTAAACCAAGGAGGCAAACTTGCTGTTACATGTAAACGTAACACTTGCAATTGCAAAGCTTTTCGCAACCCCAAATTACATGCAAACGTAACATTTACATGTAGTTGGCACCCAAATTAATTTTAATTTGAATCCTTATAAATGTTAATTTGCACTGAAAATTACATGCAAAAGTAATGTTTACATATAATTTTGGGTTCCAAAAAGCTTTGCAATTGCAAGTGTTATGTTTGCATGTAACTGTTACTGTTACATGTAAACGTAACACATGTAAAGGTTACGTTTGCATGTAATTTTGGGTTGCACAAAGCTTTGCAATTGAAGCTCCTTGCATTTAGGTGTAGAATTATTCCTCCATATTCACAAGAATTGAATTTAAACAAAAAGCATATACTATTTCCAATGAATTATTTTTAAATTATGGCTGCTAAAACGTTTTTCAAAGTCGTTAAAAGTAAAATGGTTTATCAGGTAAAACTAATATTTGTTTTCTGACATATTGTACTTTTTTTAAACTGAGCTATGCCAAGGCCCCTATAACAAAGAAATACCGCATTTTCTCCTATGAAATATGATAAAGAGTTAGTTAATTATTTACGTTTTTAATTATAAGGGGTGAAATATTTTGCTTGATTAATGCCTTTATTCTTCTTTTAATGTTATGTGAACGAAGTCACGGGTAACAGCTAGTATGTTATAAGTATTCTATACTGTTTACTTACATATTTTATTTCACCTTATTTAACGGTGAAGTTTCGTTACAGTTTTCTGGATGTGTTGGAAAATGTTTCATAATCTATGGTTGACGAATGATTTTAAGGGATTTTTTTGTTATTCTTTTTGTTTTTTCATGAGTATGCTTTACTTTATATTAAAAAAATATATAAGCATACCTTTCAGCTTCCGAATCTTTTACTACCACATCTTTCGTATAGAAAATATAGTTTTATTTAATCATCGATTCCCTTCAAAAATTTCTATAGAAAAATAGTGGGATTCAAAAATTGGCATGTTGGCAACTATGCGTTTGAATAAAAGCAGTAGTGTAGATTAGATCTTTCAGTAAAATTGGTGAATTTATGGATGATCAAAATTTCTTACAGTTATGAAAGCTTAAATTAATAATGTATAAAAATTTATAAAAATAAATATTTAGACATAACTGTGCACACTACAAAAGAAACTATATACGTAATACCGTTAGAAATAGAGTGCATATAAATTATTATTTTAATGGAAGTTATGGATGTCTTAGGAAAAGCTAAACATATATTTTTTAATTTTGTAAGAATATTGCGAAATACACAATTTTTAATTGATATTTATAGTAGTTAATATTAAATAATAATTTATATTTTCTAAGTTCTTTTTTAAATTCATACAACAATTAACTAATACCATAAAAATATATGACATATATATATTTTTTATTTT
Source organism: Maratus michaelseni (assembly GCA_963931845.1). Classification (NCBI taxonomy): domain Eukaryota; kingdom Metazoa; phylum Arthropoda; class Arachnida; order Araneae; family Salticidae; genus Maratus; species Maratus michaelseni. The sequence goes on from OZ007588.1 coordinate 299,793,097, forward strand.
CTACACATGGTAATTTAAGTTATAAAGGAATTGAATGTCAGATTCTATATATTAAAAAAATAAAGTACCCGCATTGAAATATTACATACATTTACACATAGGGAGAAATGTCTGCGAAACATTAAGGAATACCCAATAGATTTAATGTATAAATACAAACAATTCGTACAGAATATTGCTTCTACGATACCTAAACTAAATACATTTAACTAATTTTGCAATTATTTTTTACTATAAAAGACGGCAGTACAAAACTTATCCTAATTCTTCTAGATATTACTAAATACTACGGGAAAATTAATATATAAAGATAATTAATTTGTACAGCATATTACTTCTGTGATATTTAATTGAAATACAATATACTTATTTTACTGTTATCTTTATAAATAACTCTGTCTATGACAGAACACAGCCTTATATTTCTTTTACCTCAGAACGCCTCACTCCATACTGATTAATATTGTTTGCAATGTTACTTTTGATAATTATGTAAGATAATGAATATTCAGTGAGTGGAGAAAATTAATTGAGCGGAAAGAGATCAAAGACAGCTTGGAATATGTTTAACCGCATAATTCATGTATATTGATTGTAATCCAAAATTTTTTGTCATCATTTAACGGAAACATTTTTAACGACTTTATTATGGAAATGACGTATAGTACTGGAGAAATGTATAGGTTTTGTGGAAAAATAATAATACGTATTACATAATTACAGGAATATATAACCAATATTTTACAAATATCTGGATGATGAAAGTGTCTGTATATTATCAAAATAGTTTTACATAAAAATTTAGAAAGCTAAAAATACAGAAATATATGTCTAAATTTTAAATTTTCTTCATTGTTTGTGTGTGAGAAATTCTGGTATAATATGCGCATTTTGTGTTAAATTACCGCACTTGAGGAAAACATTTCGTAGAAATCATAGGAAAAATGTGATTTAATTCAATTTTATTATATTTAAATGTCGTTAGCGCAAAAATTTCATAGTATTAAGAAAATACTGCTTAATGGTTTTGAAAATATAAATTCAAAATTTTATGCAATGTATGCAATGACCAATGGTCATGTATACAGTGTCCAGAAAAGTTCTATATATGCATATATCACGTATAACTTTTATTAATAAGATAAATTGCAACAAAAATAAGTATAAAAGTAAAAAAAAAATAAAAACACTGTTTTTTAAATATTCAATGTTTATTTTGAAAATCACGCTCAATTGCATGAATGCATGTCATAGGTTTTTTCGAGCAAAATTTTTGTAAAATAAAATAATTTGTCGTCGATATCAAATTTCATTATGGATGGTCCAATTTTTTATTATTTTTTTTAACTCATGGTAGAAAGAGCTAACAAGTTAATTTATTTAAAAAATACATTTTCTGCTCTGTTTCTTTTTCAAGATATTGTAACAGGATAACTAGTATTTCAGTCAAACCGAATTGTCGGAGCTATGTTGTAAAGATACATAAAAAATGGAAAAAAAGAAAGAAAGAAAGAAAGAAATCGATTGTGAATGATCAAAAGTGTTAATTGAAAGGTACGTGCAGTAAAGACAATTAAAATATTCACTCGTTGAGTAGGATATTATTTTGTTTTTAAGAAAATAATAAGCTACCAAATGGCTCAGTGTGTTTATAGCTCTGTGTAGCGGTTTTCAATAGCTTTCATCATATTTGAACTAACTATCATCGAAAATGTCAAGAGCCAAGAAATATGCTATAGAGAACGAGAATTAACCTGGCAAATTTACAACAGAATTAATATGTGTAAAATGTATTAAGATTAGCAGTATAAAGTGTTAATGTTTCATTCTACTTTCTATTGTAACAACTGAAAAGGTAGTAAGAGCTAAGGCCGTTACAGATTCAGAGATAACTTTTTTTTCATTTTTGTTTCACCGGAGTCTTTTTAGGTGCGTTCGTAATTATATAAATACGTAGCACCTATAGTCGTCGTTTGGTCCGCCCGTCTGTCCGTCCGTCTGTCTGTCTGTCTGTCTGTCTGTCCGTCTGTCTGTCTGTCCGCATATAACAACGCAAAAACTACCCAACCAAATGGTTTGCAATTTAAAATATATTATCTTTGCAGAATTTTGTCGAGACATTTCAAATTTTATTAAAATCGAATCAAAACTTTAGGAGATATTAATAAAAATATTTATTAAGAAATTTGAATTTTTTTTTAAATCGGTGCTTTTTTGTTATAGGAGCTTCCGAAGTTTAATCGTCAAGCGACCGAGATACTTATTTTATGACAGAAATTAATCTGCAGACGATATAATTCATTTCACAGAATTAAAAATCATCAAAATCTGAATATTTATATAACTAGCTGATACATATATATCTGAATATTTATATAACTAGTTAAGATATTTGTATGAACAGTGTCATAAAATATATACTTAACTAGCTGTTTAACCCGTTCTACGCACGGGATATCATGAATTTAATTCTAAAACGTGCGTACGAACGCACCTCGTTTGTAACGTTTGACGTACAATTTCCAACTTGTTCTAGTATAAAAGAAGGTTTAGAACATGCTTGCCTCACACATAGTCGTAGAATTTTCTACTGTTTAGCAGAGATGATATATATTAAAGTAGCTGATGTTTGATATTCATGGGTAATATGTTCGCTTTCCATTGTTTTAGAGGGCTCAATAAAGTTCGAAAAATCTATTGCGGGGCAGGGACAATGTTAAGGATTCCAAGCAAAGGCATTCTCTAATAATTTGCATGGATTGCGAATGTGGTTTAATAAATTCTCGGCTTGACAGTGAAAGCACGAGATTTTTTATACAATTTCATTTTATTTTTCAATGTAGTCCCCTTGCAATTCAATACATTTAAGACACACTCTTTTGTTCGGATTCTTTAGTACAGCCCTGTACAAGGATGATTCGAAAAGTTGTAGGCCTGACAAAGAAATACAAGATTTTTGACAATATTTCATTTTATTTTTCAACTTGCAACACAATACATATCAGAACACTCTTGAGAATAGTTCATTCTTTGTCGTGTCTTGTCGACCTTCAACAAACGCAGCACGCATCGATCGGAAAGCTTTTTCATACTCAATACATCGTGTAAAATATAGTAGACACGGTCTATCGAGATGTTTGCAATATCAGCACGTTCCGTATCTTCAATCGATGATCATTCAATATGGCATTGTGAATTCTTGAGACGATTTTATTGGACGTAGCGGTTTCTGTGTGTCCTGAGCGTTCATCATCGTGAATGAATTTCCTACTATGTTTAAATGCAGCAGCCCACCTTTTTATCGTCGAATACGAAGGACAAGAATACTTTAAGGTGAAATCTAACACTTTTTGTATGTCTTGCGAGTTAAACCTTTTTAAACAAAGTATTTTATGACAGCTCGAACTTCAATATTTTCCATTTTTAAAAATTGTCAAAACTTGTTTACTTTAATTTATCGCCAAGCAATAACCAATAAACTCACGCGTCTGATACTCGGTTGCATGTCTTCTAAAGGATCATACTTTACAAAAATCATTATAATTTGGTTATACTTGTTCCATATCTACGTCAGACCGCGAACTTATCAAACTATCCTCTTATATCCGCCAATGCATATAGGATTGTTTAAGAGGTCAGGTACCTTTTAAATTATCAAAAAATCATTTTTTATTAAATAGCTTATATTAAAATTTGATTCTTTCGGAATATTTTGAAAGAAACATCGTTATAAAATTCATTTTAGAAAGGAAATTATGTTTAGAAGAATTTAAGATCTTTTTATATGATCAAGGGGAAATTTTATGTTTAAGATCAATTTTTGATTTTGGTCATCTGAATAGAATTTCATGAAGATTGGCCTGAAAGTATAAAATTTACATATTTACAAAGTGGCGTACTAATATGTTAATCAAGTAAGAAATTTAAAAAATAATGCTATTTTGTTTAAAATAAAACACAATTTTGAGTTTTACTTTAAATTTGTATTTCTCAAGAACAATTCACTATATATTTTTTAATCAACCGTATATGTAACTTTGAACACGTATTATACCTCTACTAATAAAACAACTTTAATTTATTGTGACAATTCAACTATGATAAATCCTCGGCGTAAAGTATATAAGGTGACTTCATTTATTAAAGAATCATTAAATTTCAAATTAAATTTAAAAAAAACTTTATATGCATGCAGACGCTTCTTGACACAAATTAACTGTTAGTATATATCTTTTTTAATATGTGTTAAATTTTCATATCAAAAAGTCAATTAGATGTGGGGGTCTTCTAATTTATGTTGGGGTCACTTTTACATGTAATTTGTCAGTGTAAAAAATACCTGGCCTCTTAAACATCGAAATATGAAAAATGTAAGTAGACAAAATAATATATTTGCTGAAAATTTTGTAAAAATGATAATTTGATTTGTGTATGATAGAGAAAGTATTTGCACTTAAAAATAACTACTAAAATGAGAAAAAACAGGCAAGAGGAAAAGTAATCTCGGGTACTTTCGTACTATCCGCAAACTATTGGCAAACTTTGGAGTTAATTATTATCAACAACGATAGTTTGGCTCACGAGGAAAATGTTTAGCAATTGTCTTTCACATAAAACCAATACATTATCGTAAGTATATTTGCGAACAATTTTCCACTTGAAACAAAATATCTTTGTTGATCATAATGAACTCCAAAGATTGCCAATAGCATGTGAATAATGCGAAAGTATCCGAATCATAAAGTACCAGAGTCAAATACATAATGAAAATAACAATACATACATAAATACATACATAATGAATGAATATACAGGGTGAATCTCTTGGGCAAAACTTTAAGGGGTGATAGTACACACCAAGACAAACAATATTAAATAGGAAACTAAGGGTTCCAAACGTCTTCCGAAGGAGATAGGCACCATTAAAGTTTAGGATCCAAAATTTCAAATTTTTATAAAACACGGAAAAATTGGTCGATTCGTTTGCGGTTTTCACTAAACGTATTCTTTATGTCAGTATTTTCTTAAAAATAAATTTTAAAGATAAAGTTAAAAAAATGCCGATAGAGGGCGCTTTAGATTTTGGAGTAACGAAAAACTATTTTTTACCGTTATTTTTTGTATCTCATTAAATGCTTTCAAAAGCTTAGACTTAAATTTTGAGCTCAAAATCTGAATCGTTGGGAGTGGTTAAGTAGCGCAAACATTCAGGAGTTGAAATTTGAAACACCTTCCTCCCTCACCCCCCCCCAACTCCTGAACATAGTTCAGTTATTCCCGATCTTGGTGTCGTAGACCCGGCAGAAGCAATATGAGTTGTAATTTTTCAACTGGACAAAAAATGTCCGGGCCAGGATTCGAACCTGGGCACACTTGGCTGAAGCTGGCATTCTGTATCAACTCAGCTATCCCGGTTGAATCTGGAGGGCATAATTCATCCAGTTCATGTTCTCCAGATTCAACCGGGATAGCTCAGTTGGTAGAGCAGGGCAGCTTCAGTCAAAATATCCCAGGTTCGAATTCTGTGCCGGACATTTTTCGTCCAGTTGGGAAATTACAACTCAGGATTTTTTTACCAATTTAAATAATTGTGTTAAAATTAATCCAGACTTAAACTACTACCCCCTACACGTAAAATAAACGGTAAAGTAATGTCAAAATTAAATAGAAAATCTATTCATAACAGACAGGAGCAATTTCTCTGAGCAAAACAAAAAGAAATAATTTGATGTCTGCATGTAATGCGCAAGACACTTTGACACGTAGAAAACGGTAAATGCATTATATGATGTTCGTGAGGAATCACAAAAACTGCTTGAAAGATTGACCACCAGCAACGATGCAGGCCTCACACCGCCGGCGGAGGGAGTTGAGAACATTAGTGAGTACCCTGGGCATCTTCCGGATATTGCCTGCTACGAAGGTAATCATCGCAACCAGGTCCTCGTTGGAGTCGACGGTAGAAAATAGTTGTTCTTTACTTCAAAGTCTAAAGCGCCCTCTATCGTTTTTTTAACTTTATCTTTAAAATGTATTTTTAAAATAATTTTTTTATTTAATTTTGTCATCCCTCTATCGTTTATTTTACGTGTAAGGGATAGTAGTTTCTGCCTGGTCTACGACACCAAGATCGGGAATAACTGAACTGTGTTCAGGGGGGTTCAAATTTCAACTCCTGAACACAGTTCAGTTTGCGCTACCTAACTACTCCCAACGATTCAGATTTTGAGCTCAAAATTTAAGTTTAAGACAAGCTTTTGAAAGCATTTCACGGGAAACAAAAAATAACGGTAAAAAATAGTTTTTCGTTACTCCAAATTCTAAAGTCCCTTCTATCGGCATTTTTTGAACTTTATCTTTAAAATTTATTTATAAGAAAATACTGACATAAAGAATAGTTTTAGCGAAAACCGCAAACGAACCGACCAATTTTTCCGTTTTTTACAATCATTTGAAATTTTGGGCCCTAAGCTTGAATGGCGCCTGTCTCCTTCGGAAGACGTTTGGGACCCTTAGTTTCCTATTTAATATTGTTTGTCTTGATGTGGACTATCACCCCTTAAAATTTTGCCCAAGAGTTTAGATTCACCCTGTATACACATATGAATATAGGCTAAAGCTCTGTAGTCCAGTGTATAGACAAGATTGGTATTAAACACGAACGATGTGAGCAATAATGATGTTTAATGTGTACGAGATCAGTTATATCATAGCTACAAAAGACGCAGGCAGCGATACTTCCACTCCTCTTGGCTTTTACGGTATCAAGATAGGCTGTTTTTCACCAGTTGTTGAACTGCCATGTTGACAAGGTAGGCTGAAGAGAACAATGTGTTCAGTACCACTCCGGACACTTTCGTTGGCTGCGATTTATATAAACACAGAGGCAAATGCTTACATTCAAATATAAATTATATGAAAATGGTTTATATTATTGATTATACAAATAGCAATTATATAGAGACATATGGTTAAATTCAAACGAAATATTTACCACCCACCCAAAAGAAAAAAAACCAGGTTAATACAATGAAATTAAATTCGCGCCATACTCACGCCAAACAATGCTCACTATAACACACCGTTTGTCTCCGAACACGATTACGAAACTTTTCCTATATAAACATAGATACAATGAATACATGAAGACATTTTTCTTGATTCCCTTGGTGATTATCCGTTGACATGCGGCGAAAACGAATGCACCCACAGGTAAAACAAATGCAGGTAAAACGCTGCAGGTAAAACAAATGCAAAATAAATCTGCAAATCAAACCAAATTATATGGATTTGGAAGTTACAAAGAATTTAAGGTCTAATTTGGGTACCCATCAAATCTGTAGTAGTTCAAGACATGCATCTGAATATGACTTCTTTTTAACATGTGACGGACGCATTACAGGAGATCTGAAATGGTAAGACATACAATCAGATATTATTATGTAATATTTTACTATTGATTAATACAATAATAACTATAATAAATGAACATGCAAAGAAAGGTTTAAGGTTTGGAATGATTTAAATACTATATAGAAAAAGTATATAGGTATATATATTGTTCACTTTATAAAAATAGAATATTTTACATTTTATAAACATTTTAATGTATTTTTAAACTAATTCTATTCTAATTCCTGTTAGATAAAGAATTTTATTCAGAAAAGCTTTATATAACACCTTTAAAATACTACAAACGTTAAATCTAAAACTATAATCATTTTAAACCATATTAAAAATTTAAGGTAAAACAGCAAAACAAAATCTTACCTTGATGGACAAGAAATAGAAGTGCTTAGTAAGCAAAATGTTTTCAAAAGAATGATTTTAAATTAAACATTTTGAGCTGCAAGAAGTTTAGTCAGACCACATCTGGCAGGAAGTTGTTCTCAAACGTTTCTACTGTTGCCACTCAAATAGAAAAAAACAACAACAACAAAATAAATAAATACAAATAAGGGCAAACAAAAATTAAACATCAAGCAATCATATATAATTAAAAATATATAAATATGTTAAAGAAATTAAAAAATTAAACAATATTTTTAACTACCCATTTTACTCCATCTGTCCTCAAACTAAACGGCGTTATAAATGGAACTTGGTTTAACTAATATGATAATTAGTAATAATATTCAACATGCAATTAACGTGTAACTTGATCAAAAATTCGAAGACAGATAAGCAGCTAAATAAGATTGTTGTCATAAAGATATGCGTGCGTTTCATTTATTGTATTTTTAAACATTTTTTTGTTATCGTGTTGTAAGATATTTCGCAGATAATCTACTTTAAACAGGGATAAGTATAAATTTATTTCTCAATGTGAGATTTTCTTCTTAAAATATAAAACGTACATATATATACTTAGCTGCGGGAACTTCACATTACCGATGTTCAGACGGGCTATTGTACCATATAATTGTGAAAACATTCAAATGATAGTTTTGGAAGCATTTCTGAACGAATATGCTGAAACTACACTAAAAAACATTAAAAATAGGTGTTCACCCGTTAATGTCTGTACATATATTTATTCATAAATTTTACCAATTTCTCTCAGACATTACTTATAAAAAAGCATGGTCAAAAATTTTCATTAAAAATGTCCTTCATTTAAAAAATTAAAAACAGTCTCTAATAAAAACTTCCACCACCTAACAAAAGCGCTTTCACCCTTCGCCAGGGCATCATCAGTTGTGTTCTCTATCCAACTTCCTCTCCTTTATATAGATGACTGGTGGCTGTAGAGCTCCCCCTATCGGATTTCAATATTTTCTCTCTATCTCTCTCACCCTCCTCCAACATTCTTCTCTAGCACTGACATGGTACACTCAATGCTCGATTGCCGCTGGAGAAGAATGTTGGAGGAGGGGGAGAGAGATAGAGAGAAAATATTGAAATCCGATAGGGGGAGCTCTACAGCCACCAGTCATCTACATAAAGGAGAGGAAGTTGGATAGAGAACACAACTGATGATGCCCTGGCGAGGGGTGAAAGCGCTTTTGTTAGGTGGTGGAAGTTTTTATTAGAGACTGTTTTTAATTTTTTAAATGAAGGACATTTTTAATGAAAATTTTTGACCATGCTTTTTTATAAGTAATGTCTGAGAGAAATTGGTAAAATTTATGAATAAATACACTAAAAAAGTTCAAAAAGATCACAATGGCTGATGAATATTGAAGATTAGTTGCAGAAAACACACCGTTAAAGCATTTCGAATTAGTAGGTTCTACAATTTATAAGACAATCAGACATTTTCAAATAAAATATTATTTTGACATTTCCAAGAATTCTGCATATCTCGCAATTGATAATATATTTTTAGACGAGTAAATGGAAATTTAATTTCAATTTTTATATTTTGTTTAAGTTGATGTTATAAACTAAATGTTTTATTTGAAAATTTAAAATAATATTATGGCAAGATTATCTATATATATATGAAACGCTTAGGTATATGTTGGAGAAAAAGATGTTTTTTCTCTTTTGCGGATGGCAACAAGTGGTTGCTTTAGAAAATCAAACCTGCTAAACCTAACTTTATCCGGCTTCGTTATTTGTATTAAGAAAAGTATTTGACTTAACGATTTGAAACTCTGGATCTATATGCAGAAAAGAAAATTTTGAATCTGATTATCCAATTTTTGTGAAAATCGTTCGGTAATTTTACTTATGTTTTGCAAAAAAAACTGAAAAAAATTGATAGTGACAGTTTACAAAAAGTTACCAAAAAATAAACAAGCCAAACAGTAAATATATTATCAATTGTAACATATGCAGAATTCCTGGAAATAAAAAAAAATAATATTTTATTTGGGTCGCATTCAATTGAGATCTATCCCAGTGCCCATCTCTCATATTACTTTCCGAAATCGATAAAAGGAATAATGCGAAAATAAATATTTTTTCTTTAACGTAATATTGCAGGTAATGAACTAAAATTTTAAATGTCATATATTAATTCTGCATTTTTATAAATTTAATATGACGAGGTGGGGTGATTTCTTTTCTCGAGTTCTATGAGCACGATTTCAACGGGAACTGGTTCATTCAACTTAAGACGAACTAATTAAGATATAGATAACTAATTGGGATATAGATTGGCGCCCCTGGCGGTAGAATGCAGAACTAAAATATTTCCATACGCGTCCCCAACACGCCTGATATAAGTAGTCTGCTATACGCCTGCTATAAGTAGTCTGCTATACGCCTGCTATAAGTAGTCTGCTATACGCCTGCTATAAGTAGTCTGCTATACGCCAGCTATACTGTGCCATAGGCAGCGAGAAACCGTGCCAGCGGGTCATTCGCAAAGAGGTTTGTACATAATGCGCTCCTTGGTGGTTGAAGGTGGTAGTAAAATATTTCCTTCGATACTGTGCTGTAGGCAATGGGAACTAGTGCTGGAGGATCGTTGATAACAGAATATGCCCCCGCAGGCGGTGGGAAGATTGAACAAATAATATATACGGTATACGGTACCGAAGGCAGCTTTTTAATACAGAAGTTTAATGTTATTATCACTGGTCCGGGTAACGCCGGGCGGATCATATAGTATAATATAAATGCGGTAATCCGTTGATTTGCGATTCGCTCACTAGATTCTCATGACTGAACAATCTTTATAACGCTTATTTATGTTGAGCATTATTGTAATAATTGTTGTAACCGTTTTGTAACATTTGTTATATCCATGTTGGTAAGTGATGTTGATTGTTGTCGAAGCTATTGTTGGCGTGATTTATGTAAAATATTTTGTGTTATTGATATTATTTCAACTATTTTTCCTGCTTAGATCAGCTTGCAGAAACAAAATGTTGTTATTGCTATTTGAAACTTTCGATGTTTTGTTACTATATCTCAAACCACGAGAGCTCGATAATTGAACTACATTCTCGAACGAATAAACACCTACAGTGGTTCCCAAAAGTTATCGGACAGTTAGCAAAATAGAATTATGGAATTATTCTTCTCGTACAAACCTTCTCCAATTACTCACACCAGTCAGCGCTGATTTTGAACCCGCGAACATTTGACAATGGACTTCTTTTTGTGGCCACCATGCTAACCACTGGGCTTAGTATGTCCGTCACAAAAGTTATTGCACACTTGTGAGACATTAACAATTTCTGTGGCGATGGTACTTTTATGATACCACTTAATTTTAATTACGAAATGCTACAATGGCACCAGAATTTTGGTATAAAATTTTCCGTTTGTTATGTTTGATAAATATAGATTTTTTTCTTATTTCAAAATAAATTTGTTCGTAAATTCCTGTGTCATTCAATCATTTCATGATTTTAGCAATGGGACTGATTTGACCCTGAAAAGGTTAAATAAAATAACATTTGATAAATGCAAAACAATATATGTATTGTATTATTTGGTATTAAAAGTAAATTGCAACACTTTTGACAATGATCTGCTTACTTTATTAAAACCGTTTCGTCTTTAAGTGTCTTAATTGTTTGATAGTTTGATATTATGGATGGTTCTGAAAAATACAATAAATTGGAGTGTTTGAAATTTATTCGTACTTTATTTACATCTAGACAGAAAAAAATTTATCAAGAATAAAGCTGAGAGAGAACATTGAAATTGACACATGAATAAAAGTTTATTAATGCGAAAATTAATAATTCAAGTTAAAGTTTAAGTACACTTAAGATTTGAATGAATCTTTATAAACTATGTGGTATAAATGACCATCCAAAAAATTTTGTAAGAACAAAATGTAGCGCCATGACAAACTGGTTTTTAAACGTTTTTCATACTTCTTTTCCAAAATATATTCATAAAATTTATGTACTTATATAATTATAAGTTATTGTTCAAGTATACTTAAATATCATTTTTCCGAATGAGACGATCGATGCGAAATAAACTATAGAAATTTATGAAAATGTTCTAAATTTTATAAAGTATAATAAATGGCATAATTTATCTTTCCCTAAACTTTTTAAAAATCTTCTGAGCAGATGGCGAAGAATGATTAGCATGAATTATTCAACGATTCTTACTGAACGCTATTTGTTTTTATGCACAACACGGTCTGTTGATTTTTCACTAAATTTCATAAGTTCAGAATGGAGAATGGAATAACTTGTAATGATGTTCTTCATATTTCCATTTAGTTTATTTATGCATGAATCGTAGTCTTACATTTTAAATTTACATGTTTTAAATGCAAGAAAATGTTTATATTTCCCAATTTGTAGTCGATAGTCAAATAGAAAACACTCCATATTAAGTAAGATGCCACTTAAACATTCGCTAACAAATTCGATTTAAAAGTTTGAAACAATCGATACCAGTATAATATAATTTTACAAGATCCATTTTATTTTTAAAAAAACATTAGGCATTGTTACTTTTATATTATGAAATAAATTATTCTATCTAATGTATGTATTGATTGTTTTATATAACTACTGAATCAAAGTTAAACAAAATCATGTTTCAACTCAAAACAAGAACATATCGTTTTAAGATTTTTTTTTATATAAAAGTATGTATCCATCATGTACGCTGGATAAAAGTACGCTATCATTTTTTTAGTCAGTGAGAAAATTTTCAAATCGCATGACTTTTTTATTAAGCACTATCACTGAATAAAAATAATAAATTATAATTACGTATCTATCCATTGTTTATTGGAGTTCCTCTGTTTAGCAATTATTTTGTTGATCGTTCATTCTCTGTCTCAAGTGATTTGTTTCTAAAGTTACACTTATGCGACTTGTCGAAATATTAAGATAAAATCTGTTTTAAAAGATTTTTCAATTATTAATATAAAGAAATTGTTTAAGAGACATAAAAGGTATTTCTAACATATTAAGCTCGTGGCAGTAAAATTTAACTTAATATGCTTGTTTTCGAAATAATTTCATCTGTCTCAGAAGGCATTAAATAACTACATTAAATATCGTTAAACAGGAAATGCGGCACACTTTAATAAATAATACTGCTTGCTGAATTGCTTTGATAATTAAAAAGATAATTAATATACGCAGATAAAAAAGATTATTGTATGGGAAGTGATGAAATAGTTAAACGAGTTTGTTACACAGCATATTTGTGTTTTTCTTATTCAACATACAAATCATATTTGTAAATTATTCTCTTTTTCGTAGGATATCAGAGGCTGGCTTTTGTGCTAGTTTACATAAATTTACGAGTTTAGAATTAATTTCTCAAAGATATCGAGTAATATTACCTCTATCCTCTACAATTCAAAAATTAAATTGTCCTGAAAATAAAACTGCAACAGAAATCGAAATTCTACAAATTTCTCTTCGATTTTAGATATCCTATGCAAAAAGTACAATTTAAGAATATTTAAATTCAAACTTTTCTTTTTTGAGAAAATTTCCATCGGTTTACATTTGATATTGCATGTTATATGCTGGTGAATATAAGTTTGGAGTGGGATATTATATATCACACTTTATTTTAATCCCCAAATGTCACAATGGCACCATAAATTTGGAAGACAATTTTATTTTAAAGTGTACACACAAACAGGTGTTATCTTCTTTCCTAATAAAACTGGGAATACCAATATTTATGTGTGTCTTAAAAGTGTTGAATAACATGACATCATTTTTTTATTTGTAACATAAATGAAACAGTGGTTGAAAAAACTAAAAATGCCAAAGAGATAAAGTTGAAACTCATATCCAAAATATTACCCAAAATATAGTACAATATGTAATATGTAATAAATATAGTACAATATGTAATATGTAATGGTACGTAATTTTTAAAATTTCACAGTTCTAAAAAATTAAAAGAAAATGAAAAAAATATATATATGGAAAAAATGAATAATGTATATCACGATTTTTAGCTATTGTGTTCTTTTTTGTAACTAGGTAAAACATATTTAAGAAATATATAATTTCTTAAAATTTTGTCATTGCTAGAACGAGAAATGAAACTTCTGGTTCTGCAATCAGCTTTCGGCAAAGAATAGTTCCGCTACAGGAAATTTCTTTTCTATTTATTATTTTCTCATACTTGTCAAGAAAAATGCTTCATTTCAATAAACGAATGAAAAATTACCGCCCTATGTATGAGTGATATTACCACTTTTGTGAGATTATCAGAATACCACTTTTGAAAGCTACTAAAGATAAACAAATGGAAGCGTTCTGTACAAATTTTTGTTTTGTTTGTCGATATTTTTAAATAATAATAATAATAATGATTATTACTTTTTGGCATAGGATATCTGAGGTCGGCTTTTTTCTAGTATTTAAAAATTTTACGTATTTAGTATTGATTCCCTCAAGGTTGTCAAGAAATAATACCTATATCATCAACAACTAAGAAATTAAATTTTCCTGAAAACAAAATTGCAACAGAAACCAAAAATCTACATATTTTCCGCGTTTGTTTTCGATCTCAGATATCCTATGCAAAAAGGATAATTGAGAAATATTTAAATTCAAACATGCATTTTTTAGAAAGCTTTTCTATTGTTTAACATTTGGTTTTGAATGTCATACTCTGTTGAATATAGACTCTTAATAGCTTGAAGTGCGATGAGATATTATGTATCCCAATTCATTTTAATTCCCAAATGCCACAATTTCACCACAATCTTTAAATAAATTTTTACTTTTATATTGTACGCGAAGAAAAGCATTTACTTATTTTCAGATAAATTTGTTCTTAAATTCTGGTGTCACTCAATCATTTCAAAATTTTATCAATAGAAGTACATTGCCGCTTGTAAGGTTACAACAACATTAATTAACTTTGTATGTTCAAAGGAACTAAATCACTCACGCATATCAAGATAAAATACAGGGTGTCCCAAAAGTCTCCGTACAACTTCAAAAATTTATTACAAAAAAAATAATAGGCCTACAGCAAAAATAATTACAACAATACATGTTTTTTCTACTACCTTAGTATACTCTTACATGAGATCCTTTCGTTGCACGAATACTATCAATTCGATATTCCAATTCCACCCACGTGCGTTTCAGCATGCTAACATCAACAGTAGTCACAATTGTTTGATGAAATCTGAGCAAAAGTTAATAGTCTCATGGAATTGCTATTCAAACTATCCAAACAGCCAAAACCATCCAAACAGCAGTAGCTACTGTTGATGTTAGCATGAAAAACGTTCGTGGATTGAATTGGAATATCGTCTTGATATTCTTCGTGCTACGAAAGGATCTCATGTTGAAGTTTACTAAGGCAGTAGAAAAAACTTTTTAAGTTACTCTATGCACTGTTGTAATTATTTTTGCTGTAGGCCTCTTATTTTTTTGTAATAAATTTTGGAAGTTGTACGGAGACTTTTGGGACACCCTGTATTTATAGTTTATAATTTTAAATTTTCGTAAATCTTTGATCTATCAGTTAAAAATAAAAGACCATTCATTTCTCGTCACACAAATTGGTAAATTCAAAAGCGCATAGCGTGGAATAATCAAAATAGTTTATTATAATCTTTATATATAACGATCATTCCTTTCTTACACAACATGCTTTGTTGGATTTTACTGAAATTTTTATTTCTATATATCCTGACTTTTAACATTAAAACGTAATCATGAATTTAATATTTCTGAATATATTATTTACGGATGAATAATAATTTTATATATTTGATATTTACGTTTCAAAAACAAATAGATATTTAAACAAATATATTCTGTTTCTGCAAACAATATTTTAGATGCAATTATCGTAAATTAAATAATATATTTAAATATTCGAAAATATAACTAATAGTAAGTTTAATAGTACAAGACTTTAAAGATATATTTTAACTAAAATATTTCTTAGATTAGAAGTATTACAATGCATATCATATCATATACTAAATTTTCGCTCTGGTTTATTCACAGGTTCAGAGACTACTAGGCTGTTTCATGCATCAATGTTTTCAAACTTTTGGACAAAAAGACGAGAAAAAAACTATTTCCTTTCATCGAATAATCAAATTTAAATTTTTAAATTACAGCCTATGACTCAATAGTACAAAATCATCGGAACAAGAAAACTAATTAATCATTAATATATTTAATATTTTTTTAATATCAAACTTAAAATTTTCATTGGTTAATGTTATCTGAATACTTTCAAACATCTTGACTGAATACCGTAATAAATGTGTGCATTACATAATATCTTTTGAACTCTTTCCAACATAGTTGCAGAATGTTTGTCTGTTGGCAGTTTGACTGCCGTCTATCTGTCCGTGTTGTAACTCTCGTAAATATTCTAGGATTTCCATTAAATATTCATATGTTATTGATGTTTAATATAGAATGTTTGGTATTGTAAATCAAGTATATAGGATTTACATTTCGTTGGGGAAAAATGTTTGCGGTGCATTTTATTGATGTTAGGATATTTCAAACATAATGAAAATTATTCACATCCTTGCAACATGTAATGTTTGGACAACAAAATTCTTTCTCAGGAAAATAGAATTAGTAGTATTTATACAGTGTCTCACAAAAGTGATGGGACACTTGTGCTTTATAAAAAGAAACTGCAATAAAATAAATAAACAAACATGTGCAAAAATTTTTTGGGTGTGTTTCATATTTAAAGTTAGTAACAATTATTACATAACATACATTTTGTCAAAATATTAAAATATTAATTTAGTAAAAATACAATTGTTCAGAACGGAGCAAAAAATGGCTCACATAAGTGATGGGACACTTACTTTTCCACCAAATATTTATCCAAAAATTTTACTTTTTAAAAGGTTTTAATATTTTGTTGGATTTCCTTTTACTTTTAAAACATGATTTAATCTTTTTGGGATGGATTCGACTAATTTTTTTGTGATTTCTGGAGTGATTTTACCCCATTCTTCTTGAAGCACCGATTTTAGTTGTTGTTTTGAAGAAATGGTGTGTTTGCGAATTCTTGATTCCAATTCTTGCCAAATATTCTCTATGGGATTTAAGTCTGGAGATTGTGGTGGTGTTTTTATTATTTCAGGACAGTTATATAGCAGCCAGAGTCTAACGTTCAGAGCAGTGTGCTTGGGGTCATTGTCCTGGTAGAATTTAAAATCGTTATGAAGGTTCAATTTTCGTGCTGAAGATTTCAAATTTTGCTTTAAAATATCAATATACTTGTACTGATCCATTATACTGTCAATAAAAACAAGATTACCAACTCCAGCGGACGACATACACCCCCATACCATAACTCCTCCTCCACCATGTTTTACTGTTGGTACCAAGTTCTGTTTGTGAAGTTCTTCCCTGGGTTTTCTCCACACCAAGATTCTACCGTCAGAACCAAATATATTAAATTTACTCTCATCAGCAAATATAACTTTATTCCAGTAATCAGAATTCTTATTTATGTTGGATTTTGCGAAAGCTAGTCTGAGTTTTCTATTCTTTTCACTTACGAAGAATTTTTTCCTGGCTACTCTACCGTGATATCCAGCAGATCGAATTACCCTTCTAATAGTTTCAGGATTAACAATTATTCCATATAATGCTTGTAAATCAGCAGCAACTTTTGAAGCACTAATTCTTGGATTTTTTTTAATATTTCGAACGATAATTCGCTTTATTCCATTGGATAGCTTTGATGGTCAGCCAGGTCTTCTTTTATCCTGAATCATATGATTCTTTTTATATCGTTTAATGATATTGAAAACTGTTGAACGACTCAAGTTAACTGTTTCAGCAGTTTTTCTAATAGATTTTCCACGTTCAATATGCAAATTAATAACTAATTTTCGAATTTCAGGCGAAGTTTCTTTTCGTTTAGCATTCATGACTACACAGAGCTAAAAAACACAAAAATTCCAAAACAAACTGGAGAGAAATACTGCAGACGATTTTATAAATTATTGCCAATTGCTTTTAAGTAAAAATAAAACCCCAAAAAATATTTTTATTGCTTATTTCAGACGAGTTTTGTTGCATATATAATGGTGTCCCATCACTTATGTGAGCTATTTTTTGCTCCGTTCTAAACATTTGTATTTTTATTAAATTAATATTTTAATATTTTGACAAAATGTATGTTATGTAATAATCTTTACTAAATTTAAGTATGAAACACACCCACAAAAAAAATGTGTACATGTTTTTTTAATTTATTTGATTAGTTTCCTTTTGTAAAGCACAAGTGTCCCATCACTTATGTGAGACACTGTAGTTCGTATACAAGGAAGCACAAAAGAGTTTCATTGCATCATCAAATATAGGGAAAATCGTTTGCTGTGATTTTTAATGATTTTATGATACTTCAAACATAATGAAATCAATGAAATCACTTCAACAGGTTTACTACAGATTATGGGATGCATAGCATTTATCGTTGATTTACAGAGATATACAAAATAATTTCATTGACTAGCACTGATAATTGCTGAAAGTGCGTTTACCACTGTGGCTTGCATTATTAAACTTATCTAAATTTGAGTGTTACAGAGATACACAAAATAATTTCACAAACTAAAATTGATAATAAATATATTAATAGATATTAATAGATTAGGTAGTGCATATAATGTCTATAAATATCATACAGGGCTACACGAACGAAATCGCACACTGAGTTATGCGTTTTTTTTTCATTTGCTTGTTTAGATATTTCACTGCTTTCTGAAAAAAAATGAAATTTCTTAATAATATTATGTAGTATGGGAAAGCGTTGTATAATTCATGCCTGATGCAAGACCTAATGCTTCTTTTTATTTGAGACATAAAATTTTTAATAAATGATAATTTTTAGTTTTTAAGTTAAAAATGTATTTTAGAACTCTATAAAAAAAGTTCAATAAGGCACTTTCAAATAAAGACTAAATAAATAAAAAACTAACATATTTCATGTGATTTAAATTCATAAATATAAATATTTTTAGATTTTTATAAAGGAACTAGCAGAATTATCAGGATTTGCTCTTTGTAAACCATTGGGGACTTTGAGATAATATATATTGTTATGAATTTTGTATATACTTGTAAATATTCCATTTGTTTAAATTTATTTTATTTTATTATTGTGAAAATTGCAGTATTAATGTATTTCCTATTGAGCATCATGTAACTCAATGCTAAAGGCCTCAGGTGCTTTGTAAGAAAAACAACCTTACACCCTCATCGTTTTTACAATAGAGTTCTATGGGAATATCGCCAAGGAATGGGTTTATCGCCAAGTTGGCGATGGTTTTGGCGACTTATTTTTGTCGCCAAATTTGGCGATATATCGCCAAATGTCGCCAAGTTGGCGACGGATTTGGCGACTTTTTGTGCAACCCTCCCTTATACAATTACATTGGGATCCTTTCACGTTTGGAGTACTCTATCGAGAGTTGGAGGACCTTCTGGTAATTTCTAGCATTAGAAAGTCCTGGAATAATCTGGAAAGATCCCTGAAGTCTATATAAGGGAACTCCACCAGTTCAGTTGAGTTAGTTGTCTGTCAACTGCGATTGAATTCATACGAGAGGCTTTGCATTGAGAACTGTGTTTCTCGGATCGATTTTGTCGTTGATACGTCGTATTGAACGCATTGTTTCTGTGTGAAATTTTGCTTAGCTTTTATTGGATTTGAAGATTACTGAATATCTTGTAATTTTCAGAAGATATTTGTGATCGTATTGCACTGTTTATAGTGAATAAAGCCTTTTTATTGTTCTTATATATTGGCATCAGTCCTTTCGAACCCCGAGCTCACAACATTTGGTGTCAGAAGTGGGATTGAATGCCGATTACCAGAGCAATGGAGGCGCAACTGACTAAATTATTGGAGAAATTAGGAGAGATGGATGAGAAAATGACTGCGAACCAGGCTGAAATGAAAAAGGAAATGTCAGCGATGGATGAGAAAATGACTGCGAACCAGGCTGAAATGAAGAAGGAAATGTCAGCGATGGATGAGAAAATGACTGCAAACCAGGCTGAAATGAAGGAAATGTCGGAAGAAATGAAGAAGGAAATGTCAGCGATAGATGAGAAAATGACCGCAAACCAGGCTGAAATGAAAGAGATGTCGGAAGAAATGAAGAAGGATATGTCAACCAACCTTGGTGAGTTGAAAGAATTAATAGATAATAAAATAACATCTTTAAATGAAAGAATTGACAGCGTGGAAAACAAATTTGAAGGAAGATTTCTGGAAATAGAGGAAAAAGTTCAAAAGACAGCCAATACCGTAGAAGAAAGGATAGAGAGTATAGAAAAGGAGTTGGAAAATGTGAAGAAACAAAAGATAACTGCCGAAAACTATCCCGAAGATGTCAAGTATCAAGCTATGCTTCCCCGGGCCTCTATTAAACTCTCGACCTATGACGGAAAATCCTCATGGCCAGTTTTTAAGACAAAGATCGCAGCGGACGCCAATAGATGGGATTCCCAGACAAAGGCTTGCCAGTTAGCTGCTTCTCTACGAGCTGATGCTGCCGACGTCCTACAGACTTTGCCTGCAAATGAACCGCTGGATTTTGAAACGCTCGTCAGTGCCTTAGAATTACGCTTTGGCGAGAAATGCATGAAGGAATATAGCAGACTCCAGCTCAAATCTCGACAGCAGAAATCCACTGAATCTCTGCAAGAGCTTGCTACGGATGTCGAGAGACTTTCACATCTTGCTTATCCTGACTGTCCGACTGAAATTAGAGAAAGCTTGGCTCTGCAGCATTTTATTGATGGTGTGCGTGACCCTGAGATCCAGACAGCACTCCGGATTGCAGATCACAATGATTTAAAAGGGGCTTTGGTTTACGCTCTGAAATTCGAGGCAGCCCAGCAAGCTACTAGGAAAGATCGACACTTTGTGCGAGCAGCCAACCTGCCTGAGACGTCGGATAGAGCTGTGGAGCGCTTACAGCAGCAGATTAATGACATAATGAGAAAGATGAACTCCTTAATGGCCAACAAACCTTACAGGCAGATCAAGTGCTGGAAATGCAGTGGAGAAGGTCATATACAAATCGACTGCCCAAGACGACCCAGCACCGAAGGTAATATCTCTCCCGCTAACGGAGGAGCAGGAAAACTGATTAATGGCCATCTTGCGGGGCGGAGGTTGCCAGATTTTGAGAAGCCCCATTTTCAAGTATGTGAAATTTCTGCAAGAAGTTGCGGCGAGAATGGAGTTTTTCTAGTCGGAAGTGTGAATGATTTGCCCTGTAATATGATCATCGATACAGGAGCCAATGTGACCATCATTCGGAAAGATCTAGCTCAGCGGCTGAAAGAAAAACTCTTCTGGACCCCGCCGCGTGTTATTCTTCAAACTGCGACCGGAGATAAGATCGATATACATGGAAGAATGACACTGAAAATAAAGTTTGGGAACGCCGCTTACCAGCATACAGTCTATGTGGCCGATATTTCAGACCCGTTCATACTCGGACTGGACTTTTTAAAAGAGCATGGATTTACACTGGATTTTAAGAATAATGAGTTACGCTCTGCTCAAGAAGATGTCACTATTTTCAAACTTGGAAATGAGTCCGGGTCTATTCAACGGATCACAGCCAAGGCAGATGTTATCATCCCTCCTCGGACCGAAATGATGATACCTGGATTAACTGGAAACGAAAGAATTTTCCAGTATGGCTTGACTGGATATCCTGAGAAGATCCCAAAGGGAGTGCTAATAGCATCAGCGCTGGTAGATCTGTCGAGAGATGTGATACCTGTGAGGATTGCAAACGTAAGTGAAAAGTCTAGAATTATCCAGAAAGGTGAAGTGCTTGCAACCTGTGCTCCAGTCAACTGTGTTTGCAAAGACCCGAGCTTGACGTTATCGGAGCCGCCTACAAGTTTAACACCTGTAATTGGACGAAATGAAAATTTATCTCCTGAACAGAGACATGCCGCAGAAAGACTGTTCCAGGAATTTAAGGATGTGTTTTCACAAAACGAGAGTGATATAGGGCGCACTTCACTGACACGTCATAGAATTGATACTGCCAACCATCCACCGATTAAACAGCATCCAAGACGCTTGCCGTTCGCAAAACAAGAAGAGGTTTCTAAGCTCTTACAAAAGATGCAGGATAGTGACATCATCGAACCGTCATCAAGTCCGTGGGCCTCTCCCATCGTGTTGGTCCGAAAGAAATATGGCTCCACAAGATTTTGTGTTGATTATCGTAAACTTAACGATATCACGAAGAAGGACAGCTATCCTCTACCAAGAATAGACGACACGCTAGATACTCTTTCAGGACATAAATGGTTTTCCACGCTGGATTTGAAGAGTGGATATTGGCAAGTAGAGATCCATCCTGATGACAAAGAGAAGACCGCATTTACTACTGGACAAGGACTTTGGCAATTTAAAGTTATGCCGTTCGGGCTCTGCAATGCTCCAGCAACGTTCGAGCGCCTCATGGAGACAGTGTTAAAAGGTCTGACTTTTGAAGCTTGTCTCATCTACCTACATGACGTCATCATTGGTGGCCGCACGTTTGAAGAACATCTAGAGAACATTCGAAAAGTGTTAACGAAACTAAGAGCGGCGAATTTAAAGTTGAACTCTTTGAAATGCAAGTTCTTCCAACGAGAAGTAAACTATTTAGGACACATCATCTCAGCTGAAGGTGTTCGAACAGATCCTGAAAAAGTGTCTGCAGTAAAGCACTGGAAACGTCCGGAAAATGTCCATCAGTTGCGAAGCTTTCTGGGACTATGCACTTATTACAGAAAGTTTGTACAGGGGTTCTCCAACATCGCAAGACCCTTGCATAGGCTCACTGAAAGCAAACAGAAGTTTCTATGGACACAAGAATGCGACAATTCATTCCAGCGGCTGAAAGAAGCTCTCACATCCTCTCCAGTCCTTACCTATCCAGACCCCGACAAACAATTCATTGTGGACACGGATGCCAGTCAGGAAAGTGTCGGCGCTGTACTTTCCCAAGAAATAGATGGCCAAGAACGAGTCGTAGCATACTGGAGCAAATGTTTATCAAAACCAGAGCGGAATTATTGCGTCACTCGTAAGGAGTTATTAGCTATAGTGAAAGCCATAGAACACTTCCATCACTATCTCTATGGCAGGAAATTTCTCCTTCGTACTGACCACGCATCCCTAACATGGCTGATGAATTTTAAGAACCCAGAGGGCCAAGTAGCCAGATGGATACAACGACTCCAGGAATACGACTTTGACATCAGGCATCGCAAAGGCTCATCGCATGGAAACGCCGATGCCCTATCAAGAAGACCGTGTACCGAGAGCTGTCGCTATTGTTTCAGAGCGGAGAGCAAGTATAATCCCGAATATGTCATACGCCAGACGAAGACTTCACTATTGACGCCACCAGATCCCTGGAGTGATGAGAAGATTCGAGAAGATCAAATGGCAGACTCTGAGATCAAACCAATCTTGGAGTTATTAGAATCTTCTAGCACGAAGCCCAGTTGGAAAGACATCTCGACTTACAGTCCTACGACGAAGCAATATTGGGCTCTTTGGAACTCTCTCCACGTCAGGAATGGTGTCCTGTTCCGAAAATTCGAATCGGAAGATGGGAAGACATCTCGGTGGCAGTTGGTACTTCCTCGATCCCGAATCCCAGAGGTCCTCAAGGAATTACATGGCAGTCCCACTGGTGGCCATTTTGGAGTCATGAAAATATTACACAGAGTCCGAGAGCGCTTCTTCTGGGGAAAAGCGAGAGCTGACGTCGAACGATGGTGAAAATCTTGCGATGCATGTGCAGCTCGGAAAGGACCAAAGAAACGTAGCCGAGGAAGACTACATCTCTACAATGTAGGAGCACCTTTCGAACGCATCGCCCTTGACATCCTAGGTCCCTTGCCAAGAAGTGCTGATGGCAACAAATACCTCCTTGTTGTCATGGACTATTTCACGAAATGGCCTGAAGTTTATGCCATCCCTGATCAAGAAGCTTCTACGGATGCGGATGCCTTGGTACACTAGTGGATATCAAGGTATGGAGTCCCTCTTCAAATGCATTCGGACCAGGGGAGAAATTTCATCTCTGCTGTGATTGAGGGTCTCTGTCAACTTCTCGGAATGGACAAAACTAGGACGACGCCTTTACATCCACAATCGGATGGCATGGTTGAGAGATTTAATCGTACCATCCTCAACAATCTCTCACTGCTAGTCTCAAGAAACCAACAAGACTGGGACCAAAAACTTCCCTTGTTTCTTCTCGCCTATCGCATCGCCGTCCATGAAACAACCGGCTATTCCCCGTCTCAGATGCTTTTCGGTCGTGATCTTCGTCTACCTTGTGATCTGCTTTTTGGTCGCCCTCCAGATGCGCCTTCATCGCCAGAGGGATATGTGCAGAATCTCCAGGCACGATTTGAAGACGTCCACAACTTGGCTCGAGAGCGGATCAATATACAGACGGAGATGATGAAGACCAGGTACGACACGAAAGCCACGGGACATCAATTCAAAGAAGGTGACAAGGTTTGGTTTTATAATCCGACTCGACGTAAAGGACTTTCTCCCAAACTGCAATCGCACTGGGACGGTCCTTATACAGTCCTAAACAGACTGAACGATGTCGTAATTCGGATCCGAAAGTCACCAAGTTAGAAGCCTAGAGTCGTTCATTACGACAGGCTGGCTCCATACTATGGCCATAGTACTTAGTTCATAGTACTTAGTTCATAGTACTTAGTTCATTGTACTTAGTTCATTGATTGTAAATAGTGTAATGTAAATAATGTAAATTAGTATGACCATGGTCTTGTATATAAGTTAATGTAATAATTTCTTTTGCTTAGCATTATCATTATTAATGTTATTATTATTTAAATACTTGTATGTAATGATGTCTATGCTTTAATTTAATTTAATTTTTTTTTTAAATAAGTGTATATTTTGTATAATTCAGCATTATGAATGTGTTTAATTGTTATTTTCCATGTTTGCTTTAGTGTTTTGAATAGTATAGCATTTGTTGGTAACGGGTTTGCTTTCCGATCAAAGGTTGAACTGCCCGGTACGTGCAGTCCTTGAGAGGGGGGCAATGTTATGAATTTTGTATATACTTGTAAATATTCCATTTGTTTAAATTTATTTTATTTTATTATTGTGAAAATTGCAGTATTAATGTATTTCCTATTGAGCATCATGTAACTCAATGCTAAAGGCCTCAGGTGCTTTGTAAGAAAAACAACCTTACACCCTCATCGTTTTTACAATAGAGTTCTATGGGAATATCGCCAAGGAATGGGTTTATCGCCAAGTTGGCGATGGTTTTGGCGACTTATTTTTGTCGCCAAATTTGGCGATATATCGCCAAATGTCGCCAAGTTGGCGACGGATTTGGCGACTTTTTTGAGCAACCCTCCCTTATACATTTACATTGGGATCCTTTCACGTTTGGAGTACTCTATCGAGAGTTGGAGGACCTTCTGGTAATTTCTAGCATTAGAAAGTCCTGGAATAATCTGGAAAGATCCCTGAAGTCTATATAAGGGAACTCCACCAGTTCAGTTGAGTTAGTTGTCTGTCAACTGCGATTGAATTCATACGAGAGGCTTTGCATTGAGAACTGTGTTTCTCGGATCGATTTTGTCGTTGATACGTCGTATTGAACGCATTGTTTCTGTGTGAAATTTTGCTTAGCTTTTATTGGATTTGAAGATTACTGAATATCTTGTAATTTTCAGAAGATATTTGTGATCGTATTGCACTGTTTATAGTGAATAAAGCCTTTTTATTGTTCTTATATATTGGCATCAGTCCTTTCGAACCCCGAGCTCACAACATTTATAAATACGGCGATCACAGTAATAGAGCTCTGTGCATTTGCGATCATAAATCATTAAAAGATAATCAAAAATCAGTATAAAAACAAAAATAGTTAAACAGTTCTGTTTTATAAGCTATCAATTTTATAAGCATTCAAATTCCACGCCTAATTTCATGACTGCTATTCATGCTGTTGCAAACTTTTCCATTAAAATACATTAATTTCACGGGGGTCCCGATTACGAAAATTTCGCCGTTTTGATTAACGATTTGTAAAAGTATCTATCGAGTGAGCTTATTAAAATATATACAATCTTTATTCTGTTTCTTTCATATGGCAACAATAAAAAAGTGATCATTTAAACTTTCTATTCGGGATTATTAAATTAGTTCTCCAATGTATAATCGTAATTTATTAATATCGAACTATTAAAGGGTAAAATATTTCTTTTTAAATATAGCATTAAATAATTTTTTACTTTTTAGTGTTTAAAATATTTTATTCTATAAGTTTCACAGCCAATTTGTATATTTCAGCGACCGTTGTTCGGATCATTATTAACGCAAATGTAATTGCAACACCTATGCAGTTCTAACCATAAAGAATATTTGGTGATTTGCTACCTGCGCCCTACAATAGATTAGCATAGACAGCATCACAGTTACGACAAAATCTGTAATGGCAGCAATGCTAGCGTTATTAATGACAAGGAGGAAAAACTAACAAGGTTCTAATATTTACGTATATATATATGAAACATGTTTTATGCTCTATGTGTTTACTTTCTTCTACCTATAATAAGTAGAAGAAAGTAATGTAATCGAATTTTTTTCAACTTTCGGTTTTTGACGGATTTATACGTTTTAGACGTCAGATATCCCGAAAACAAAAGTTTTTAGAAAATGTGTGTCTGATCATGTGCCTTTGTGTCCTCTTTGTATCATCAAAAAGTGTACGAAGTTATGCATAGATTTGAGTCTAACTTCATGCATATGTGTTTGACTATGACGGTCAGCTCCCAGTTGACATTGGGGATATTCCCTAAAGGAAACAAACGCTGTGATAGCGACTTTTGTGCGATTTTTCTTAGGTATTATTGCAAAGTAGATGAAACTATGGATAGAATTGAAACGAACTTCATATATAGGTTTTTGGATATGGTCGTCAGCTCTCAGTTATTGAGCAAGATGGTGGCACTGTAATATCAATATTTGAACGATTTTTTTTTTCAGTTTAAGGGAATAATTAATTACAATGTTTTGACGAAATTTTGTGTTTAGATATAATATAATAATCCCAGGTTTGTGTACCATTTTGGAGAAAATCGGCCTGAAACTGACACTGTGATAGCAAATTCCGTTCGAATTTTGAAACGGACACAGAAATTGTTGAAAAAAAATCATACTGAATCACCCAATTGTTTATTCCAGGTTTAATTTGCATATTTCTAATAGGTAGTTTTCTTTTACTTTCTTCACCCCCCCACCCCCTAATTTTGAAACATTTATTGACCAAAAACTTAAAAGTATATTTAAAACAAGAACGAAAAATCATGCGTCAAGCATAGATTATGTAACAATTTCCAACAATTCCAAAATAATTTTGCAAATCTTTTTCGTAAGGTGTAAGATGATATCCAACTAAACAATTTTGAAAACGCATAACATATTTAGAAATCCAATATTAGGAATTACCAACAATATTTGAAAAATATCCTAGCTCTTTTGTGCAGCCCTGTATATCATCTATAGATTTGTATATATACTAAATAGAATGCTAAATTTTAATTCAGTTAAGAAACGTGTAGCACAGTTTAAAATTTCCCTTCTGGAATTTCCGACAATAAACGGAAATGTACTCGAGAACTTTTGTGCTGGCCTGTGTACAATCTATACAATTTATACACACCAAGAAATAGACAAAAAATGAGTTAAATTTAAAAACGCGCTCATCAACTGAAAAAGCATTCCCAGGAATTATTATTAATAAGCAGTACTTTAACCGAATTATTTTGCGTGTCCTTGCAAATGAACGATGAAAGCTATACACACAATATTCTATAGTAAGCCTCTTATAATCCACGTTAGTGATATATATCAATTTCAAAATGTTTGAAATTATGAAACATTAATAAAGTAAACTGCAAACGATTAATTTTTATAGACCGTAATGTAACGGATTATTTTGAGTATCCCTGTAAAGGAACTATAAGTACTATGCACACCATATTCTATAATTAGTCTCTTGTAGTGCATCTCAGTGATATATAACAATTTCATTATGTTTGAAATCGTGTAACATCATTAAAATAAACCGCAAATGATTTTTCCTCATAGACCTCAATGTAACGGAATTCTTTTGAGTGTCCCTGTAAAAAAACTATAAGCGCTACACACTTCATTTTCAATACCGAACATGCCACAGTAAGCTTCAATAACATATATCAATTGCATGACGATTCGAGTATATTTACGTGAGTTAGAGCACGGACCGACTGGGAGACAGACCGACAGGTAAACCGAATTCATGAACACTTTTCAACCATGCTTGAAAGTGTTAAAAAGGATCTTTTTAAAGTGCTAACATGTATGAATAGAAGAAAGTTTAGGGATTGGCACATCCGAATAGTAAATATCTATTAATTGATTGAGGGAGATCATTCTTTCTAAATTGATCGTTACAAGTTTTTCTAGATGTCTGCTTATTATTATTATTTCCTTTTAATTAAAGAAGTGACAGTTCTTTTCAGAATTATTTTAAATGTCATTTCCCAGCCAGTATCTCGTCTGCTATGTGAATCTGGATCCGAAACTTTATTTTTGAGCGGGTCTTACGGACAACACAGACTATTCGTTAATTTTCATCGCCGAATATTATTTGAAAGCTATATATTAACGTAATATATTAATTTATGTACAACACAACTGGTAGTTGGTATGCGTATAATTAAATGATATATTTTACTAAGAAATGAGAGATATACTAATTAGTATATATTTATGTAGTGGACAAGTGAAAATTAAAATTTTCATGACACTTTTGCGTGCAACTATAATAAAATTATACCTAAGCGTGTTAAATTTACGTACACTAGATATAATGATTCAAAACTGTTGATGAAAATTAACGAATATCGTCTCATATATAAGTACAAACAAACAAAAACAACAACAAACTAGTCGGATATGCCAATCCCAAAACTTTCTTCTATCTCATACATGTTAATACTTCAAAATTTGCTATCACACCACAGAAAAAAAATAATAATTTTCGTCATTCTATTGTATGTTAGCTGCTTGCGAATCATTGGGTTACCTGGATGTGAGCTGAACGATATATACTAAACTACGAAAAGTTTTTCTTGCCTGTACCGGCAGGAAGACATAGCCTACCTATTCCTTGGTTTTAAGATTTTAGCTAATTTTACTGGAAAACACGAAGCTAAAATACGTGGAACCTGACATACAGAAGATCATTCCCATCTCTCATCAATATTGAATCTGAATGGGAGTATGTCCAAATTAGTCAGCCATAGCCAAGTTAGCTTCATTAATGGCAACTTATTTTTGTCGCCAAATTTGGCGACATTTTTCCAAATGTCGCCAAGATTAGCGGGAATTTAACGTTGGTGAATATAATTTATATAAATATATAGTGTTAAGCATATAACAGTTGAAGCGATGGTTACAACAATGAATGAAAATTTGCAGAAACCATTTTTGCTAAATCTCAGAAATTAAACCTGTTTAGGGTGGAATCCTAAACAGGTCTGCTGTATTGTTTCAAAATGACAGCCATCCTAAAATTTCAAACTGCTATATCTCAGCCATTTTTTAAGATAGATGCAAAACAAAAATTGCTCTGGAATCCTTGGATCAAGGCCGAACATTTAACGAAAAAATCTTGTAGGATTTCTAAATTTGTGTACAACTTTTTGAATTTGAAATCTTTAAGTGACTACACCCAGATAAAGGAATTGATTAAAATTATTAAACATGTTTTGTTTAGTACATTTTGGTTGTTTTAGCAAAATTCAAGTAAAATTGAACCATTTTACTTGAATTAACAAAACATTTTTTTGCTGACGATACAAATTTTTTTTTTTTTGGAATTGCCAAAAATTTTTTTTTTGTTAATTCAAACAAAATTTCCATTGACCTATATTTAAACAAAAAGTTTTGTTGGGTCAACCAAATTTTTGTTGATTCAACAAAACTTTTTTCTGTGTGTATTGCAGCGTCCCCTGGATAGAGCATCCCTCCCCTACTTAAAACCGGCTTAGTATACAGTATCCTCTGTGGGGTCTGTGACTTTGTCTATATTGGCGAAACGGGTCGTACTTGCGCCATTCGCATTGCCGAGCATAAACGTGCCTACAAATCTGATAGCGTTCAATCGAAACTAGTACAGCATTCTTCGAATACTCATCATTGTCCGGATTTCCCAAGTATCATAGCAATCAGATCCAGCTGCAATAACGTTAAGAGTAGAGTGTTTCTTGAAGGTTTGTTCACTCGTAAGCAGACTTCGTGAATTAATGAATTTTGTGTGGTTCCAGCCGAATATACGGTCTTACTTTAATTTAAGTTCGGTGCAGTTTTCATAATTTTAACTGGTTAAAGTATTGACTGTACACATGGTTTTGGAAATTGTCTGGTCAGCGTATGTAATTGCACAGATGAGGGGCGCTAAAATATAGCCCGAAATGTCTGCATGTTATTTTAATAGTATTTTACGTATATTTAACTTTATGTCTGATTAAATGTGTCATTTTATTTACTAATACATTAATACTTATATTGAAAAAGTTTTTTTGTAATTACTTGCATGGTAATATATATAAATTTTTATGTTGAATATCATTGTTTTATTGTGTATTTAAATTTTAATAAAGAAAAAGTATATTGAACACTTCCAAAATTTGAAAACGTTAGGATGTTAAATGCTTTATGCTGAATGAAATAGATACAAGTAATATATCAGTAAAATCGTTATATAAGCTGTTTTAGATAGTTATGTATGAAATACGAATAGCTTTAGCTCTAAGGATAATACTTTGAAACTGAACAATTAAAAACACTTTCATAATCAGTTAAAACAAGCAGGAGTGAAAACAGCCTAAAAAATAATACTTTATTTACATTAAAAAAAACTCTTTTTATTTTTCTCCGTAAAAAGCATCAATTTCTAAAGATTGTTGTTGCAAATGCTTTAGTACATTAAACTTCATAAATTAACAAAACATCAGGTAGAAAGTTTTTCCTTCAAAATAGGAATGGAATGTTTATTTCTTATTTTCGATTTTTCATCCGTACTTAATCAGAAACATGAAAAATAAGATATTTTCTGGGACTTGTAAAATAATATTACTTTGTATATTTTTATAGTATATCATAGTTTTATCTGAGATAATATCGTATTTACATGATAAATAATATTAAAGGCCATTTTTAAAAGCTTATTGTTTGTTGAATTTGCTGTGTTCGCACCTAATTCATGCAAAATAAATAAATGAATAAATAAAAAATAGAAGCTACTCTTGAAAATGCAAACATGCAAAATTTAAAAAATAATAACAAGGTAGACGTTCAAGAGCAAAAATATTCCGTGTATGATAATTTTTTTCACTTTGTCACTACAGGCGCTGCGATCGTCATCGCGTTACTTTTATGCTATATGGTAGCGTCCAGTCTGCTGTGTTAATCTAGTATGCGTGCGACTAACGGAAAATGTCTTAAAATAAATTTATTCTTTTATAACCAAGCTCGAAAATATATTTTGTATTGCCATCGAACACACACCTGCGTACGTAACTTTTATAATTCTTGAATATTAGGTGAGTGAAAAATCGATTACAAAATCCCATCTTTACATGGATGAACCAAGTTAGGTTAAATAAAATGTAAAGAAATGTATAACTTTAACAAAATTATACTGTTAAAGCACACATAAATAATGCCTGCATTCAGCATTTAAAGATAAACAATTATTATACAGATAAACATACATTAAACACAATAATCCAACATGGAGTGAAAAATTAGCTAGAGCCAGGAATCGAACCTGGGTCCACAGCGTTCCGGGCTGTTGCTCTAACCACTGAGCCACTCCGGCCGATTCCTGAGTCTACTGTCTCTCCAACATGGTTTAATGGGGAAAAAATGCAGACTCAGGAATCGGCCGGAGTGGCTCAGTGGTTAGAGCAACATCCCGGAACGCTGAGGATCAGGTTCGATTCCTTGCTCTGGCTAATTTTTCACTCCATGTTGGATTATTGTGTTTAATGTATGTTTGTCTGTATAATAATTGTATATCTTTAAAATTATACTGCTTTATAAATAAGAATGTACTTTTTTAACCGTGTGTAAATGAAATTTATACGATATCCTTGACAATACGGGAAAAAAGAAAAACATTCAACCAAATGGAGCAGCATTAAGTGGAATTCTATTTCGTACCGTATATTTTGAAATGAAAACTTAGATTTTCATTCATACAAACTAAATCTACAATAATTGCATGAAAATGACATCATTTTTCAGACATTTTCTATCGTGATGCCACTCATGCAGTTTTCCTTCAAAAGAGAAAGAACTGACTTAAAAAAAATGGTTGCAAGGTTTCATTTTCTATTTTAAATAAATCGTAAAAATTTTAACATCGTATGTAAAGCATAAGAACACTTCGCTTTAAAGTATAGCTATAAGATATAGCTGTATAAAACAAACGAAGTAGGAAATAAAACACAGTGACAATTTGTTTATACTCAGTTTCACGTCACATTAAAATGGTCTCATAGAAAGTGGTGCTAGATTTTGTAAATTAATTGCTTATTCATTTTGTTTCACGATTTTCTTTCTTGAAATTGATATGTATGTATTTTAGGAGATATTTTAACTTCAAATACATTTAAATGAAGTTATTACATAATTTTAACGCACTTATAAAGTTTTAATTTTATAAATGAAAAATGCGCATTTTCTGCTCAGAATGATTTCAGCATCGGTTGTTAAAATATAGCGAGTGTGTCTGAATTTGTATTGGCTTATAAGAACGAAGTAC
Organism: Maratus michaelseni; assembly: GCA_963931845.1. Classification (NCBI taxonomy): domain Eukaryota; kingdom Metazoa; phylum Arthropoda; class Arachnida; order Araneae; family Salticidae; genus Maratus; species Maratus michaelseni. Next base: position 299,825,870 of record OZ007588.1, read on the forward strand.
ACGTGTTGTCATTTTTTTTTAATATTATTGCGCCGATTTTTAGGTTTTGGCAAGATGAAATAATGCATAGGAAAATTTAAAAAGTACAAGAAAGAAAAATTATACGTCAGGCATAGATTGTGATACACGTCTCAACACAAACATAATATTATTGGGAAATTCCAGTTAGTCATTCAAGTAGCGAATTCTTCTGTGCGTCTCGGTAAATGAAAAATAAATACTATGCACGCTATAATCTACTGAAAACCTGTTGTAGCACACTTCAGTGATTTAAAAATGTTTGAAGTTGTCATAACATCATTAACATGCACATCAAACGATTTTCCCCATAGGCCACAATGTAACGGAGTTCTTTTGTGTGTCTCTGTAAACAAGCTTTAAGTGCTACAAACTTTATTTATCATATGAAATTTCCATTGCAAATCAAGAATATTTACGAGAATTAGAGCAAGGCGAGAGAGACGATTCCGAATTCATAAATACTTTTCAACTATCTTGGAAAGTGTAAAAAATATTTATATGATAATAAACTATGGCAGGTAGGTTAAAAATAAGAAAAGAGTGGTCTGTTACTTTTTTATAAGTTGATAGTAATTTTACTCTTGTTCTAAACAAATACTCTTGTTTCTTACAAATCCGACAAAAATTCTAGATTTGTATAAGGAACAAACAAACCAATAATGATGTATATTTTATATAGATATAGACAGATGGATTAACATACATTATACTTGTGTAACAATATTGGTTTTCTTTTATATACAGTCCCTGGCCAAATTATTAGACGCAGTTGTTTTTATTATAATTTGTTAAATATCTGGAAAGATACATGAGGAATTATCTTGAAACTTTAGGAGTGTAAAGAACATCATAAACGTCATATATTTCCGAGAAGATTTTTTCTTGAACCCCATAAGGGGTCGTCAACAAATTGAAGAAAAACGAATATCTTTTGGATAACCCTGTAAAAACTAATATCACAAAAGCGTTGAAACGGTATCACACGCTTAGGAGGCTTATTGTAATAATTTGGGTTCATTTTTATGAAGATAGCATGTATACTCGAAGAGAAATTCAGGTTTTTATAAAAACGGTCCCAAATTTTACGAAGTTTTTCGCTTATAATTTGCAGAGTTTTTAATATAAAAACAAATTATTTTCAGAAAATATGACAAACAAAATTATACACAATACTCTGTAATCAGAATTAAAAAATAATAATAATTGCATGAAAAATGAGCAGGTTTACTAAATATTTTTTCACTGCGCATGCGCGAATTCAATCAAAATGTACTGTGCATAATATATTAGCTAAATATATAGACCGACTTTTATGAAAGTCTCAAAAACATAGCTTGAAAATTCTGATAGCGATCGTCGATAGAATAAGCTCGAAATTCGCTGTTTCCAAAAGGAAGCAAAAAGATGAGGGGTTGTATCAAATATAGAATGAGAGACGCTTCATTCTGATTATGTCAACTTTCAAAAGCTAGTATATTTGTATACAACCCCTCATCTTTTTGCTTCTTTTTGGAAACAGCGAATTTCGAGCTTATTCTATCGACGATCACTATCAGAATTTTTAAGCTATGTTTTTGAGACTTTCATAAAAGTCGGTCTATATATTTAGCTAATATATTATGTACAGTATATTTTGATTGAATTCGCGCATGCGCAGTGAAAAAATATTTAGTAAACCTGCTCATTTTTCATGCAATTTTTATTATTTTTTAATTCTGATTGCAGGGTATTGTGTATAATTTTGTTTGTCATATTTTCTGAAAATAACTTGTTTTTATATTAAAAACTCTGCAAAGTATAAGCAAAAAACTTAGTAAAATTTGGGACTGTTTTTATAAAAACCTGAATTTTTCTTCGAGTATACATGCTATCTTCATAAAAATGAACCCAAATTATTACAATAAGCCTCCTAAGCGTGTGATATCGTTTCAACGCTTTTGTGATATTGGTTTTTACAGGGTTGTCAAAAACGTATTCGTTTTTCTTCAATTTGTTGACGGCCCCTGATAGGGTTGCAAGAAAAAATCTTCTCCGAAATATATGACGTTGATCATGTTGTTTACACTCCTAAAGTTTCAAGATAATTCCTCATGTATCTTTCCAGATATTTAACAAATTATAATAAAAACAACTGCGTCTAATAATTTGGCCAGGGACTGTACTTTGTATATGATGTGACAAAATATGTATAAGATTTTTCATTACTTATTTAATGTATGAAATATAATTTTATGTTTTCTTTTTTTTTAATATTAATATTGTCAACAAGTAAAAAAGTTGTTTTTCAAATAGAAGTTTGTTTAAGATATTTAAATTCAAACAAATAATACAGCATTTGCTCTTTTTGCTCAGAAAACATACTTTTAGTAATTAATTCTGATTATATCTATACAAACTCTTTCGCTTTGTAGCTTACTTTTTTTATATGTATTTTACTTAGAAAGAGCAAATATAGAATTTTCTAAAAGTGAAAATATTTTCATCTTAAAGATCATTGAAGTGTTTATGATGAAACTCTTTTTAATATCATTTATATAAGAAATATTTTTATATACCTAAGACTTTAAGATATTTTCTTGTTTTGTAATGTATAATATTCATTTTAACTATAAAAACTTTATTATTATATTTTTATATATGACGTATACTTTAATAAATATTTTAACGATTGTATCTTCTGATCTTTTATATATATATATATATATTTATTTAATGTGTAGTACTTTATAATAATCTGGCAGACATTTTAAGAAGTGTTTAAAAGGCAAATAAATGTAATCGTCAGAAAGCGTATAGAAATATTTTGACTAAATATTAAACAACTTCTTAAAATGTCTGTTGAAATTTATATTTGCTCACAATAAGCGTTTTTCAACCAGTATGATCTTAATAATTATTATACACAATATTAACTCTACAAAATAAATAAAATGAAATACAAAAAGATGCATTAGAATTTATTTAAGATGGCGCTATGTTTTGAATTCCGAAATATATAAATGTTAAATATAACAAAATTGGTCATATAAATTCAGATTGTTTTTCAATGTCAACAACATTTTCTTCAAATATCTTTCAGCAAATATCTTTCAACAAATAGAAAAATATTGGCAAAAAATATATAACTTTATCTGTGCACTTTCACACAAGAGGTGTTCTTTAACACAACAAAAGAAAAATATATTTCTCCGAAGGTATAAATTTATGGACTGAGATAAGAAGTAAATCGCATTTGCTTCTCATGTCATCTGAGTTAACAGAATGGTAAACAAAATTATTACAATACTAAAACTATTGTCTTATATGTATCCCTCGCAAATAACTTTTATAAGGTAACAAACTACTAACTGTCTCTACGAAATAGAAATATTGGTCTTCAAAATAATTGTATAAATATAATTGGTGGCATATTTTATATTTCTATTTTAGCTACTTCTACAGAAAAGGTTTCTTTATGCAATGTTTTAAGAAAAGTTCGTGTTTGAATTTCTTTTTTCTGCAATTTTTCCGTTTCGATCAAACTAAAATTGCTTTTATAAATTTTTATAAAAGTATTTATTGTATTATTTTATTGTACAAAGTATTTTATTGTACAGTATAATTCTACTAATTTAAAGAGTTAAAATGATAATAAAAATATAGTTTGCATATTTTTGAATATGATTAAGCGTACACCTCCTCTGTCTTCTTTTTTCAGAGGTTGTACAATATTTAAAATACCAGCCGATTTATTTCGTTATCTACCCATGGATTTCTTCTTAACCTATTTCAACACTTCAATAAAAGATAATAAAAAAAATCTGTTCATTTCAAAATGGCACTTGCCATTTTTTAAAAATATTTCTAATTGTAATTTATTTTTAATTAAAAAAGTTTCTTCATCATTAGATCAAAATGATAAATAAAATATTCTCGCAATGTTTTATAAAATGGTAGACATAAACCACGAGATCACATGTCCAATGCAAGCAGGTGCCTAAATTGGTCAAACTGGAAAACATGAAATTTATTTTTTATTTTTATTTTTATTGCTTTTTCAATCTGTAAAGCATCGCGTGCCATATTTTAGGTAATATTTTAGGCAAAAGAAGCCGATACGTTGCAAATGTTATCGTTTTGCAAATATATTTCTATTGATTCACGGAAAATGGATGGGAAATAAACTCTTGATTGAAAAATTATTTTACTATTCTTGAAATCAATCTCCAACGGCTCTTTTCTATGTTGTCTAGCTAAGGCAGTAGTTCTTATGTCATATTTGATATATGCCATATGTCCTTTTATTCTTGTTTTAAATTTTCTGTTTGTCATTCCTATATGGCATTGTACTGTTCCATCTGCTTTGGGGAATGGGATTTCATAAACACCGGAGAGTTGATCAGGTTCTATTGGATCTGTTTTTCAACATACTATGTTTTTTAATTTTGTGGATGCTATGTGTATACTTTTCGAGAATATTTTATTTATCATTTTGATCTGAAGATGTCGCCGTTAGAGTAAAAGAAACATAGGTAATCTCGATTTTAAAGATTTCGTGTTATGTTTTTATCTCTTTAAGCAATAATTACACTTTAATTTAAAATTAACAAGTGATTTTAATTTATTATCTACAATTATAACAATTATCTTTTTCAATTTTATAAATGAAAATGCACATTTACGTAATTTTACACTGAAAAAGTACCTCACTGTTCTGAATTTAATGCCGTTTACATAGTAAAGTTCCAAAATGCTTTAGTGTGTAAAAATAACATCATATTTTACAAGAAGCGAGAGTTTGAATTGAAAAATTGAAAATATTCCCAAAGGATTCGTCTAAATAACGTGAATGTCTATATCTGTTACTTGCTAGAACGGAAATTAGGATGTAAAAGCCAAGTTGCAAAAATTCGTTCCTATGTAATTTTAAAAGTGGTAAACATTACATAAATTAACGAACTATGGGCACGAAGAAGAACCCCGTGTTAGCGAGGAGTAAGAATAACAGCAATTTCTCTAGCAGAAAATAAAAGAAAAAGGATAGTAAAAAAAAGCAAGTGCAAAACACATGTTCTAAATTTAATGTGATTATCTTTATGTTCGTTTGTATACATTACATATTCACCATAACATTAATTCTAAATAAAGTAAACTCTGGGTATACTTATTTGTCAACATGGGTACACCAAATCAAAATTCAGGTAGGGACAAGATTTTGGAACAGATGTAACTGTAGTCATTTTTTTTTAAATAAAGAACATAAACATGAAATAATGTAAACTGAGAATTTTGTTTATCAGAACTCCACATGGAAAATATTTTTTAAGCATATCAGTATAAAAAGGAATTTAGAAATATAACAACACATAATTAATATTCAACAACATATATTAAAAATGAAGAACTGAAACAGTTAATTATTTTCCTTTATCAAGGCAGCTCTTCCCCTAACCCCTTTCCCCTGATTAAGGTAATTTTTAAACACGTAAACGTAAAAATAAAAACATAATTAAAAAAAATTTTCAACGGAAATTTTGCGTTTACTGCCGCAACCTGGAAAAATCTTTATTCATTTTCCTCTTAGTGCTTAATTATTTTAAATCATTTGAGAAGAATAAATTTTACCATTGTTTCAAAATATTGAGAGTAAAATTGTTTAAGAAATTTACAAATCTACGGACGAGTAATTGTTCGCTCCTGATCTCTCTGCCGGCTGCCGATATTTGTCAAACTTTTAAATTAATATAACCCCTCGCTTCACTCAGATTAATAATAAAGTTTTTTTTATATTTATAAACTAGTTTTCTGTGATTACTATTGATTTTCAACAACGGATATTTTCATATATGAAACAAAAGAAGAAATTTGTTTTCAAAAAAATATTTGACACTGTAGAAAAATTCTATTTTATAGGTAGTATGATTTTTCTAAGGTATTTTGCAAGAATCTTTTTTTTTTTTTTTTTTTTTTTTGCTATAGAAAAGAATAGAATACGCATTTTCATTAAGTTTCGTATCTGGTGTCTATATCCTAAGGTATACAAACTAACATGACTTTTGGATTAAAGCCTTTTGGATTACAGATTATTTTTAGGAAGAAAACAAAACAAAAAAACTAATGTGCATTTTATTTATTCTGCTTTAGAATCAAGACATAAATGTAGAATAGCAGTATACAATATTCACCTAAAAATACTATAGAAATAAAAATGAAAAATGCAAGGAATTTTCCTTTCTACCAAGTGCACGCCATTTCCACCTACCGTGCAGCTTTGTATCGGCATTTTGAATTTTGGCCAGGGAATTCCAGCCACTTCGCAAAGTTGCATTCCAAAATAGGATATGCACTGTTTATTTCACGTACATTGGAATTTCGGACAATTCTCGAAATAGCCGAACTTCGGGATTTGACCGTAGCATATACAGAGAATTCTGGATAAGCCGAAGTCAGATAAGTCGAATTTTCGTTTAAATCCAAGTTTACACAAAGTCTCGACCCCTTCATTAGAATTCAATGTTAAACTTTCTTGTTCCCTCGAATTATACATCTTTTATGTCGATTTTTACGCCAAACAAATAGCAGTATGTTTGAATTATTTTTGTAATTTTTCAGCCACCCCCAAAACATTCCGTCAGTCTCTGTTAGATAATGCTTCTCTGCACTCGTTCTCCGGTTTTGAAGAACCCCATTTTTACTTCCCACCGTGTTCACTGTCAAGCGTCTGCGATTACAACGGCAATCGTTCGCCCTCTCACATTCACTTCTCTTCTATACCAACCTCTAAAAATATACTCTGGCGAAGCAAAAGGCTAAGTGTGTTCTGATTGGTCAATTTTCACACCTTTTTATGTCTTTATTTTTTTTTTTCAATCTTTCCATTCTCTTGAGCTTTCGTTAAGGTTATTTTCTCTAGTGTTGAGTCGTGTGTATTATTTTCGCATCGTTCTGTATTTTCAACTGAGACTTTTAAAATGTGGAAGAAGAAATTAAAATTTTTTAATTCAGAAGAAAAAATAATTTTTTTTCAACGATAATTGAAATATCTTAATTTAAATAAAAGAGATCTAGCGCTGAAATATGGTATCGACCATACTTACACTGCAAATAAAGGAGTCTTAAAGTAAGACAAAAAAAAAAAAAAAAAAAAAAAAAAAAAACACTGAAAATGCATTTAAGACACGTAAATGTCTTAATATAGAGCTTAGACATAATAGATACCTTAATTTAAGACACTTGTGTGTCTTAATCGACTGGTGGTAGAAATGAACCAATAGGGTTGCTGTGGCCAGTGTCTTAATATGGTAAAATGTTTTAAATTAAGACATTGCTTTTGTTGATCACATTTGAAATGAGAAGGGAGGGAGGTCAGGGCATGCAGGCGTTAGTGATGAGTATCAGAGATAGGGACGCCGGCATTACATGACGACGTAATGCATTCACAAATATAATAAATACAAGAGCTCCTTGGATTATACAAGAAAATATTTTAAAGAATAAAAGTAAGTTTTATCTTTAGGTATTCTTATATCTTTGTTTTAATAACGTCACATAATTTCAATTTTATATTTGTCAAATACGAATTTAGTTTTTATTACGTGTATATTTATATAATAGCTTTCAAGTCTATAATTCACGTGGTCTATTGCCTATTCAAAGATAAATTTTGCTAAAGTTATAGAATTTCGTTAAAAACGCTTAAAAAATTCTTCTAAAGTTACAGTCTATAATTCAAGTTGCCTAGAATAAGTATTTTATCTTAAATAATTAAAAAATGATGATTTTGCTTGGGTTATGTGGTTGTATTGTAGTCTACTTTAACTATTACGTGTATTTTATCACAGGACTTTTTTATTATTTACGTATGATATGTGTCTAAGTATAGAAGGTAAATTTTATCCATGCAGATATTTTTTTTATAAGATTCCTGTTCTTTATTTCGATATTATTATGCATTTTTCAAAATTCCATTTTATGCGTTGGTATTCAAATATATTTTCTAAATCATATAAATTTTGTGCTCGCTAACAGTTTTCGGTTGCCTTTCGGCGTAGTTTAAATATTTATTTATTTAATTTACTATTATAATTCACTAAATTTCCAAGTCTTATTACTACTAAGTTGAGTTTCGGCCGGTGATTTATTTTCGATTTTTTTCGATTCGGAAGCGTATTACTGCTTATTTTACTGTTTATTACTGTTAATTTTACGTTATAATACTGGCAGCTGGGGTGCCAGTATTATACTGTAAAACCAACACTTTTTTTGCATTGTACACTCTCAGAAATAAAACACTCAATTTTGACTATTCGGCAATCCTTAAGCCCTATTTCGTTATTTTTGACAATCATTTCGTCACAGAGTCACGTGGTTTTTGACGAAACGTGAATCCTCAAATATCTGACGAAACTGTTTCCTCACTGTCAAAAATAACACTCACTATTGACTATACCGCAATTCTTGAGCTATATTTCAACATTTTTGACAATTATTCCGTCTCGAAATTAAGTGATTTCTAATGAAATGGAAAATCTCAAATATTTGACGAAACTGTTTCCCTATTCACGGCCAGATTATTTTTGTTGTTAAAAATCGTTAAAAAAAAATTACACGAAAGTACCAAACTTGCAATATATTAATGAAAACAGAAACAAAAATATTTCATCCTTGGGGGCCGCTATAACACGAAATTACTAAATTTCTACTTTATTTTTCATATCTGATATTTTGCGTATATCCTTTTTGTAACTTTAACATTTTTGTAAAGATTTTATGCATTTCTATTGCCTATTCAAAGATAAATTTTGCTAAAGCTATAGAATTTCGTTAAAAACGCTTAAAAAATTCTTCTAAAGTTACAGAATTTCGGTTAAAATAGTAAAATGCGAACATCGTTTGGTGCATTTTCAACCGAAAGCAACAACCATTTTCCCAAAAGTAAAAAAAAAAAATCAAAATTTTAGGAGCTTTTTTTAATTTAAGAAATATATTCATATAAAAATCAAATTTAAAATATGATCCTTTAAAATTGATCCCTTTCCCCTCTATTAACAGTAACGTGTTAAAATCTCTCCTCCAATATGCAATTCAAAATTTATTATTTCTGATCAACAAATTAACTAGAGCATAATCTAATCATTCATTGAACAAAAGCAATTTCTCTAATAAATTATATTAATCAAGCCATATTCTAATTATTTATTAACCACAGAAAAACCATAATAATGATCTAGCTTTAATAATTAAAACATGCTGATATTATAACAGCACCGATAAAAATACAATCTGCTTTCTAAAAATATAATCACACATCAACATCCGCTAGTTACATTTAAAATCAAAATCACGCAAAGTCTCACTGGCAAAGCAGGCAGCACGTTCGCCTTCCAAGCCAAAGGTTGCGCGTTCGAATCCCGTTCAAGACTTGAGAAATGCGATGTAAAATTCCCCTCCTCCTGCCAATTCGAGATGCTTCTAAAATTGTCAATAGATGGTGCCATCAGTCTTTTTTTCGAACAAACAATTTGACGAAACGGCGGCTTTTTCAGACATTTCAAGTGTTTTAAAAATGGTGGCGTTTTAAGACGTTTCCAATGTCTTAACTTCAGATGCAAAAAGGTGTCTTAAAAAGTAAGACACTTTTTTTTTCACTTAAAATGTGACCATCCATTTAAGATACTTTTTTAACTGAATTTCAGACGTTTGTGTTTACAGTGTAAGGATAATGAAAGCATTTTGAAAAGATATAAGTCAAGTGCAATCTAAAGTGCAGAATGTTGAAGACTTGTTCCTGCCCAGATATCGAAACAGCCTTCGTAAAATGGTTAACATATTACAGGACTCATTACAATGCAATTAAATGGTACGATGTTACGAGAGAAAACTTTGGCTGTAGCAAAATTATTGAATGTGAAAAAGGATTCACTGCAAGCACGGATGGCTTGAAAAAGTTAAAGCCAAGAAACATGTGTTCAGGAACAACATTGTGTTTGGGACATTTCATGGTGAGGCAAATGATGTGCCTGACACTCTGTGTGTATAATGAAAGAAGATTTCTTCATCCAAATTTCTTACAGACCATAATGCAAACGACGTTTTCAATAAGGATGAAATGTGACATTTTTTAGAAATGCTTTCCTAGCAAGACTATGATGTTTAAGGGGGGAAAGCTAAGTAAAGTATGTTTACCTATGCTTGTATACCTCTCGAACAGAGAAATTACTCTTACTGATAATCGGTAAATATAAAAACCCTCGCTGTTACAAGCATAAAAAGTCACTTCTCGTACAGTACAGATCAAATAAAAAGGCTTAGATGACTCTAATATTGTTAGAGTAGTACATCAGAAACTTGTATGTAATGTTTTCTGCAAAAAGGCATAAATTGTTGATCTACGTTGATCAGTGTACAGCTCACGATAAACATTTGAACTTGAAATCTTACAAATTGGAATTTCTCCCTTCTAATATAATTTGTAAACAGCAGACAGCAGATTAGTGAATAATTAAATGTTTGAAATTTTCCGACAAAAACGTCTAGTGTGAAAGACAATCAGGGACGAAAATTGAATAAATCAAAAGTGTGATGTGTTAGAAGCAATTGAACTGATTTTGCGTGCCTGGAATAACGATGTGAAACAAACCACTGTCAAAAATTGATTCAATAGATGGCTTCTTGGGAAGCAATGTAGAGAGACTTGTGTGCTGTAAGTGAAAATCTACAAGATCAGGTGATTTCTGAAGATGATGATACTGAGTTTTTGAATATTTACTAAAATGTTACAATTTGCGGAGAACTTAATGATACAGATACAGTTTCAGCAATAAAAAGAGTGGAGAACCATATTTGGAATCTGAAGATTATGATGCATAAAATTGCGTTTCAACCCCAAACAATCTAGAAGCACACGCAGCAATGCCGAAATTACAGCAGTATCTCGAAAAATGAAACGGTTTGGACGATTCTCTATTCCTTTGTAAAAAGTGAATTCTTAAAGAAGTGAACGATTTTAAGACAGGAAAGGTACAGCCTTTTAAAGACAGAAAATTCTATCTAGCGATCATCATTAACAAGTTTTTTCAGAAAATTTTAGTTTATAAATATCTTTCTTTATATTTTTCATCTATTATATTTTTTGTCAGTGTTTATTTTTCGAGACTCAGTTATTACAGTATAATTACAATTTCTAACCATATGATTGAATGATTTTCCATATCATTTCCGTGCGTATTGCATTATCGAACTTACAATAACTCGGATATTTTTGTCGGTTCTTTTGAATTCGGCTTACCGACAATTCACTGTATATTTAGTGAGATAGAGGGGGACGGAGAGGGAAGGAGAGAGAGAAGGATAGATGGAAGAAAGGAAGAAGGAGAGAGGAGTGAAAGAGAGAGGTTTAGATGACCATGTTGAAACAGAGACAATTTTTAATTTTTTTAATATTCATTATGACATCATATTTAAATTCTTCGATAACATTTACCTCCGAATATCAATTTGAAAGCCATCCGGTGATAAAGTTTAAAAACATGCAGGTCTAAATTTTGAAAAAACTTTTAATGCTTATTTCATTTTTAATAATTACAATACAAGCTTCAATTCGGTTAGTTTTTAACTTAAAAGGTACTTGGCCAGTTTAAAGGTTCGCAAACTTTGAGATTCTATAAATAGACATCTTTTAAATTATAAAATGTATATTTTTATTATAAATATACAATTAAAAATTTATATAAAATGTATAAAATATAAATGTATAAAATATATAAAATGTATAAAATATAGTGTATAATTTATATAAAATATATTTTTTTAATTATAAAATGCATATTTTTAAAAATAATTGTAATAATATGTTAGTTAATATCATAGTTAAAATTTCCGTCTCATTTAATTTGAAATTGTGAAAAAAACTTATGAATTTTCTAATACATAAACAAGCTTGACTTTTCAGACACTTTAATTAAATACTTCGAAAAATTACAGAGAATTCGTAATTAAAAAATATATAAGATATGTGTACAACGTAGGAAAAGTACACAATGTAAAATATAAAACTATATAAGATACCATATATATTGACAATGAATAAGAAAATAACTTAGATGAGGCATTTTTGCACTTTTTAAATTTTATTCTGATTTTATTGAACTGCCGTTTAATAATTCTTATATATGAATATTTTAATATCATAAAATGGATAAAATACATCTTTTTGAAGAATTCAAACAAAATACTGTGTTAAATCTATACAGGATTTTTAAATGAACCTTCAAAGAGTAGAGTATACGAATATATTATTTAAATAAAATTGTTATTCTTTACAAATCTGAAAGTAATAAAGTAGCCTCAAGTAGTAAAAGCAACAAACGCGTAAAAAAGCGAAATATATTGGATATCACCTTTGACAGGCATGTAAAAAAATGTTAATGGCTTAGGGACAAATTGGGAGATTTTCTAAAAGTTTAAATGAAATTTTGCTTACGCTGTTTCAATTAAACTTTAAATTAAAAATCTATCAGCTATGAGATCCTTTTAGAAATTGATTTATCAATTTAAAAAAAAAATGAAATTTTCTAAATATGTCAGAAAGTGTATCCAAATAACATTGTTTCAAGCATTAACACTGAATTCTTGGATTTAGTATTGTATGTATGTATAGATGTTTTTCTATTTCACGATTTTCACTATTTTTGTGTATAAATTTAGAAATATAGAACTCTACTTTATATCTTTATATATGTAACATTTTTTTTTCAAGCATTTTGGTAAATTTTATTGCTAAAGAGCTTCTTTAACATTTCGCAGTATCTCTAATGGGATTATTAAGGGATTTCTTTTTTTTTTGTGTGTGTGTGTGTGTTTTGTGCTATATTTTTGCGGGTGCTGGCAACGCCAGTCGGTTAGATAGTAATGAATAAAGATAAAAAAAAAAATTCCAGTAGAAACTGTTTTCAGGAAGTCACAATAAATGCAAACATGAATGTTCATTTCCTTTTAAAACAGAATACATGTGTTTAATTACTCTTGCCAAAATTCAACGTGCAGAAAAAAAAACGTCCAAAAGTTCATGTCTCTTAATATTTTTCATTATTTCCCTTTTGTGCGCAACAATGGTAGTAACACGATTACCACTATTTAGATGAAATTTCATTAAAAACATTTAAAATTAAAAATAAAATATAAAAATATTTTTTTAATATATATTGCGGGCTCATCTACAAGTGCACAGCTTTCTGTTAAAAAAATAGTTATTAAATTTGGTTCAGTAGAAAGCTCAGTGCAGATGACATGAAACCGGTTTGTGTTTTACTTTTTATGAGTAATTATCCAAGTGTTTTAAAAATTTTAAATTGAATAGTATATCTAAACAAAACATTTAAATTTTATGTTGCATTTATTCACGTTTAAACCAAGTACCATAGAACATTTGTTTATAGATAAAAAAAATTCTTCCAATAGTTAAAGCAAACTATTTGTGAGAAAAGCTGATAAATGTTTTCTCACATTATCTCTCAAATACTTTAGATAATCTTTTGTAAGCGAAATATATTTGTTTATTTCTAGCGTTGTGTCTATTTAATATAGGAGATATTACGGATAGTTTAGACACTTTTTAATTTTAAATTTAAAAAAAAAATTCTTTTATACATTTTTATTGCAAAATAAAATATTGCAGTGATACATATTATATTATTTCTTCAAAATTAGTTGACAAATCTTTCATTTTCATCGTTTAATAAATTTTAGCTTTTAATTTTACATTCTGGCTGAATTATTCCTACAAGAGGGATGTACCATTCATAGTACCATAGTAAAGGAATAACTCAGCCAAAACGGAAATATACCAACACAAATAATATTATAACTTTTATTGCTTATAAGTATTTTAGTATCTGGATAACGAATCTTTGCACTTGACAAATGGGAAAACTCATTGTGCTGTTGTTTTCCTGGGGAAAAATCACTTAATCGGATCCAAATTCAATTGGCTTTGGTACATTTAATATTAATAGATAGTTAAAACGCTTATATAGTAAATGGACATTATTTGTAGCATCATTTTTGTTTGACGACAACTTTGTCTGTGTATCCGATTAAGAAAAATTAGCTATTTTATGTTCTTACACAATATATTATTTGCAATATTTTAATATATATTTCGAATTTTGTTCAATACATGTACATTTTGTATACTTTTTGAAATGATTTAAACTGGTGCAAAGAGCAGGTACTTTCATACAAATTGCACACTGAGTTTAATTTCTAGATACATAACTGTCCATTCGGCATTTTTATTGAAATTGTTTGAGCCGTTTTCCCGAATTCCATTAAAGAATATCTAAAGAGAGAAGAATTACTCGTTTAAAACTATAATGTTACACATTTTGGCAATTCGTGTATCTTTTATACGCTTTGTTGAATTCTTCGCCTGGAAAATACCCTGTACTCGTTTTCAAAACTAATGGGCATAGGTATGGGGCAAAATAGGTTTTCTTTTTGTATCCATTGTTGTAATTCTCATACCGTTAAAATTGTATATTGTTTGACACCAATCTTATCTCAGAATCCGATTATGGAAAATAAGCCATTTTATCCACCCGATGATCGTGTGGGATAATAATAATAATAAATAAATAATAATAATAATAATAATAAAGGTATAATAATAACAATTCATCGATAATGAATTGTTTTATTGGCCTCCCACATGCTAATTCAAATTTCTGTATATTTCATTTCCATATTTCGTAGTTCTTGTATACGTTATATGACTTTTACAATGATTTCGATTTCTGTGACGTGCGGATACTGCATGAAAACGAATTTTTCTGGAAATCATGCTCTAACAGATCGATTTCTAGATATCAAAAATACCCTGAACCATGATTATCATAAAAATCGTTAGGTTGGTTTTCGAAAATTCAAAAACGGATATAAACAATCATTGCACGTTTAACGGTTTAAGATAAATGTTTTCCACGATGTGTAAGATTCACAAAGACCTTCAAAACCAGATTTTAAAACAAAATTATTAACACGGTCCTTTTTATTAGGGATGTTTGTTAGTCGCTTCGGTTTAATTTTCATAGAAAACAGCAACGTCGTCATGTGATAGCAATTTACATGTTAAATGGGTAATTCTTTGAGCAAACTTTGTGCTCAGTCCATATTCTGTAATATTAAGAACCTGGCCAAGGAATCTTTTTACAGTATTTTCCCTTTACATTTTACCAGAAATTAACTCTTATTCATAAAATCATCATCACTGTCAATATTTTCACCTACTGACATTGTTGAACTTATGCTTTCAATTTAGTAATTGTAAGAATCTGACTCAAAAGTATCATACAATATTCCAAGCGTTCTTTTTATATTTTTCAGCTAAGTATTTTCTTTTTACGTTTTGTTCTTTTGTTGAAAATTTGATCTGTGATCGTCGTTATTTTTTCGTACTATTTTTAAAACCTGTTATTCAATGTTATGTTTTTCTGGAGAAGACAAAATTGCTGGTTTAAATCTTTTCCTATCATCTTTCTTTATACGAGACAAGGGTGTTGATTACGGTCATGGAATGTCTATAGAGACAATGGCTTGACTAGTTGAGGACCTATGAATAGAACAATTTACAGAAATATATCCGGGAGAGGGTTGGTTTGCTACAAAATTCTCAGATTAGTCCAAACCTTCGTTAGGACTAAGATCTAAAGAAATCTGTAAAATACCATTAGTTCCTAAATCACGAATTAGTGACGTGTGACTTAAAAAATTCACCATCTCTTAAGACAATGTACAGATGTTAGCTTTACTTACAGATGTTTGCATTAAAGATTGCTACATGCAACTCTTTATATATTATGTCACCTATGTCATATATGGAAATCGGTGAACTTATAAGTAAAACAACCAATCTTATGTTCGTGAGGCACTAATTTTAAGTTGCTGAAAAAGATATTTTCATTGATGCGATTACTTCTGGTAGTCACTGCCTAACTTGATTAAGGAGTCAAATACCCTTTGAACTCAGAAAATACATGAAAAAGTGATCGCTATAAGAATTGCAGTTACTCAGTAACTAACAGACACAATAAAGTACACACTGATATAAAATCTTCTAATTTATTTTTAAATATAATACACTTTTTGCGAAATAATTATTTTTGCATGCATTGCGCGCATGCTTTTTCACATTTAAATTGCTAAAACTAGCCGAAATATTTTTCATTAGTACAGATATAATGTGGCTCTCAAAATGACCCATTAGAGTGTTTTTTTTTTAGATACAAACGTACTAGTAAATTGCAAACTTCTTACTTCAGAAACATAAGAACAGGTCATTTCGTGCATCTGTGTGGTTAATACAATCCCTAAACATTTCATGAAATTCTAGTCAACCATTTTCTAGAAAGCATGCGCAGAATGACCAAGACTACGGATTTGAAAAAATTGACTTCAAAGGTCATATTTCCCCTTGATCATATAAAAAAATCTCCAACATTTTACGCATAACTTCACTTCTAAAGTGATTTTTTGCATGGTTTCTTTTTTAATGTTCCTAAAATATCATAATTATTTATAAGCTATTAAACAAATTCGATGTTTGGATACTTTAAAGAGTACCTGACCCATTTAGGCTCTCTTAACGATAAAAGTTCATCTCAGCGTACAAAAAACACAAAACCATTTAATTGCAGCTTGTCAATTGGAGTCCCAAGTAGAGTATACATCTTTGTTGCTAACGGGTTCAAAAGCGTATGCTAACTTACATATGCTTTGTGGAAATATCCATTATTCAATTTTGATCACTTTAGTGTGTAATCTTTCTACATATACTCAACCTCTTTTGTAAATAACTGCCTTACTTTGGAATTAGGCTGGAGAAGATTAGAATCATCTGGACACGTATTTGGATATGTATATTGTAAGTGCCATTGTATCTAAGTCTCTTTTTGTTTTGGGAAATTCTAATAGGTAAAATTTCATCCATAACTTCCTTCCAAGCTGATTCCATAATGTCCACAGGAACAACTCTTCTCGCTTTAGCATCATATTTCCGCTTATAAAAATTAGGGATTATCTGGAAGAAAAAATACAGAATTTATGAGTTATGAAGTTATTAAAATTCTATAAGATGTATTAAAATTTAATAAAATAATTCATATTGCAGGGTTGCTACAGGTAACTGTTTTGTAATTCTATATCACACCACTTTGTAAAAACAAAAAAAATCACATACACTGTGACAAAATTTGTGGAAAAATATAATACAAAATATTTTTTTTAAATACTGGTGCGAGTAAAATATAAAAACATAGGCGGCAGTGGCAGCTCTGTATTGTCATATTTTAAAAGGAATTCTCTCTGCCTTGGTCTGGCTCACTTTTTCAAAAAAGCCTAAAACTTATACAAATTTTAAACAAACATAGACAATTTTGTTTAAAAAAAAGTATTCAAATGATTCAAATAATTAATACCACTATGTTTACAGTTGGGATAATTGAGCCATGGTTTATTTATCCTCAGTCTCCAGGGTCAAAAGCATCCTTGTCATCACTATATTCGTTTACCAAACTTTAACTAAAAATTAAAAAAACGAAAATTTATTTTAAATTGAAATACTTTTAAATTCAACATTTATTTTAAGTTACAAGTATCAAAACTAGGTATATTATTACAGCTTAAAAACAAAATTTGATTACAAAAAAAATCCATTTAAATATTGTTTGAGATACAAAAAGAGAACTGTTGATCATTACACTTTCAAAATGGTATCAAGATATATATCTTTTTTACATATATGAAACTATAAATATTTTAAAATGTTGTCATCTTTAGAAAGAGAAATATGTCTAATCTTGAAAAAAAGAGGGTTTAATTATACCATATGATCAAGTAGCCTTATTCTTTAATAAATACATAATATTCAGATAACATGAAAGTAAACAAATAAAATCTAATACCAAAATAGAAAAGCAAATTGCATACCTTGAAGAATGTATTTTAGTCTCACATGTTTCATTCTCAAAATATAAGAACATTATAGAACAAATTATTGAAGTTTTGAAACAATTTCAAATCTTATATGTACCACTTAATTTTAATGAAATTTTGCACAAAAAGTTTTGAATAAAGTTTTACTTTTATAAAGTTGGTGAAACAAAGGTGTCAAATTACATTTTTTGAAATGAATATTTTCGAAAATTATGGTGTGAATTCAATACTAGAGAAAGACATTCCATTGTCTCTAATAAGGTTAAATATATAACAAAATCAAGCATCTCATCCACATTTTGCTTTTTAATTAAATTTAATCCCTGAAATACTAAGTAATAGAATGATATTAAAATATTAATCGAAATCACTTTCTTAAAAATAATGTACATTGAATTTTTACAGGTAATTTTTATAATTTATTAATATAAATGTATTATATTCCTTGATCGCTTAAAATTATGTAGTTATGTGAGAAAAGTAACATCGACTTGAAAATGCAAATTACATTTCTGGAAGAATGAATAATTTTTCTCGCGCGTTTTCAGTTGGTTGTAGAGAAAAATTAAAGATAAATTAGTTGCAATTTTAAAATGAATTTAAAAACTTAACTAAGAAACAATCCAAGCTCCTACGCTGCATTTAGATTTCAAATAAGTTAGTCCCTGTAAAATTAAACAATATAAGTATCAAAAACTAATTTTTTTAAGTACACTAAGCATTTAAACTATATGTTGCAGTTATATGTTTAAATCTAATAACATAAAAATTAACCGTTTATTGACAGCCAAATTCTTTTAATATTTAAAGAAAACTATTTATGAGAAAAGTTCACAGAGTAACTCTTATTTTATCTCAATAACGTAAGATAAACATCCGAAAGCGAAATAAATCTTTCTTTCTTGCGTATAAGCCAAGTTATATTAATGCATAATAGTCTTATCGCTTGTAAATAAGCAACAATTGGGTGAAAACGTAATAGGCAGTTATAAATGCAAATTGCTTTTCTGGAAGAATGTATTCTCACGATAAGCACGATAGGCTCAAGATAGTAAAGCATTACAGAACAAATTAATTGCAATTTTCAAATGCATTTGAAACTTAAATATGAAACAAAACCATCAATGCATTTCATGTTCAAGAGGGAAGAAGATTACATAAAAAATAATTGTGGTTTTCCAACTAATTTGAAAGCTTAAATAAGAAACTTAAACTCATCTTTCTAATGAGCACTTTGCTTTTCAAAAAAAACATTCTACACCTGAAAAGTAAAGTAATATAATTATGCAAGTATTTTATCTGTTTAAAAATAATAATATGGCTATACTAAGTATTTTATCTTTCTGTTCCAGGTTCTAGTTTTTAAATCAACATACATAGTATTCGCTTATAGATAGAGAAATTCATTTAATAGTTAAATAAAACTGTTTATGAGGATCGTTCTTATACATTTTCTTTAATATCTGAATTACCTTACAAGGAGAGTGCCAAGCTTGGTAATCACAGATTTTGATTATTTTTATATATGTTGTAGGGTAGAAGCCCCTTAGTCTCAGGTTCAATGGATTTTATACAACGCTCCTTAGTTCTCGAGAAATGGGGGGTGTAATATTATAACACAAATTAAATACTTACTTTGTAACAAAATAACTACGTCGGTTGTAGCTCAGTTGGTTTGGCGTCGGCTCGTTGTTCAGAGGGCCCGGGTTCGAAGCCGGAACGCGCTACGTTTATTTTTTTCTCTTTTTTCTTTTTATTTTTTTTTAATAAATATACTTGTAATTATAATTTAATAATCTCAAAAAAAATTTTGTTAACATAATTAAATTTTAATTTAGCATTTTTGATTTTTAAACCATTATTAAACATTTCTCATCATTTAAAGAGCTTTAAAAAATTGAATCTATTATTGACATGTAAAAATTCAAAAATCGTTACAAAATCAGCATATTAACTATCGAATTACAGAATTCTTCTGCCATCGCAATAGAAAACAAGGATATTTCAGAAGCTGGATTATTTGTTAAAAATTCATTGTTTTACAATAAAATTTTACAGTACTTCAAC
Source organism: Maratus michaelseni (assembly GCA_963931845.1). Classification (NCBI taxonomy): domain Eukaryota; kingdom Metazoa; phylum Arthropoda; class Arachnida; order Araneae; family Salticidae; genus Maratus; species Maratus michaelseni. The sequence goes on from OZ007588.1 coordinate 299,845,925, forward strand.
GCATTTGTGACATCACTTTTCTGATTTTCATTGAATCCCGACACTTCAGATTGATCTTGCGAACTACAGCTTGCTTCTTCTATTTTTATACGATTATGAGCTGTTATAAAATGATACGCACTTGTACGATAAAGATTGAAAACAAAATCCACTTAACTGCATCAAACTAAAAAAAAGAAATAACCAAAGTTTGTTGTGGCGCCCTCTAGTTACAATAAAATAAAACTAAATATGTTGTAATTTAATTCTTATGCTAATGTTTAATATACTTATGCTTCTTACTTTAAAAACAGAGTAGTATTATCATCGCATTAACTTCCCTTATTAAGGCAATTTATAAATGATGTTTCTTTACAATCACGAATTGACACAATTGTTCAATATCGTTGCATTGATAAAGCATATATGGAATACATTTTAAAAGTGATTTTTTTTTAATCAAAAATGCTCAATTAAAATGTAATTATGTTAACAAAAATTTTATTGAGATTATTAAATTATAATTACAAGTATATTTATAAAAAAAAAAGTGAGAAAAAACAAACGCAGCGCGTTCCGGCATCGAACCCGGACCCTCCGAACAACGAGCAGACGCCATACCAACTCGACCGACACAGTTACACTGTTACAAAATAAGTATTTAAGTTGTGTTATAATATTAGATCCTCCATTTCTCGAGAACTAAGGAGCGTTGTATAAAATCCATTGAACCTGAGACTAAGGTCTTCTACCCTACAACATATATAAAAATTATCAAAATCTGTGATTACCAAACTTGGCACTCTCCTTGTTAGATAAACCTTTTCAAACAAAATAAATATGTATTTCTTGCGGATAGTCTAGGTAATGTAAATGTACAATGATCTGGTCGCACGTAAATAAGCATTTGGGCAAACAAAATAATATGGAATTTGAAATGCAAATTTTATCTACAAGACTGTATCTTTTCCTTAAGGGCTTCAAAAAAATAATAAAAGTGCATTACAAAAGAATTAATTGCAATTTTCAATTGAATTTGTAAATTTAAATATGAAACAAGACCAAGCACCTAATTCACAATCTATTTTGAAATAAATCCGATCACTGATAAAATATTTCTTTATAGTTATCTGTTTTAACTATCTTAATCTAAATAATATAATTAAACGAAGCATTTTAAATATATATTGCATTTATTCACTTTTATCTAAATAAGATAAAAAAAACTGTTTCTAGATAAAAAATTATTCTAAGAGTTAAAATGAACTATGTACAGGAAAAGTTTATAAATATTTTCTTATATCAGTTCAACATTAGATAAACTTTTTTAAGCGAAATAACTTATTCTTTCTCTTATAGAGGCTAGTTAATGTAAATGAATAATATTCTGATTGAATATAAATATACGAGTGCCGAAAAGCATAATAATGTAAAATGAGACAAGCAAACTCCTTTTCTGGCAAATGTATTATTTTATTCTCACGCGTTTCAAGCTCAAGATAGAATACAATTAATGGAAAAATTAATTGAATATTTTCAAAAGAATTTCAAAGCTTAAAAATGAAACAAAACCAATAATCTAATGCGCAGTCTGCTTTATAATAAAATCTAATCCTTAAAGAAGTAAATATTTAATGCGATTAAAAAAACTACGAAATATATATCTTAAGAAAATACTTCACTTTACTACGCATTTTTAAACATAATTTTTATAATGAAGGTTTTGCATGTTAGTCAGTTTCACCATTGTCACTTGAAAAAATATTAAATAAGATATATATGTGTATTATTCAAATGTTAAATAAAGAATATTGTTGATATGGAATTTACTTAACTGAAGAGAATGGTTTATTCAGGAATAATATAATGTGATTTTCAACTTTGATACTAGACTACACTTGTAAGAAAAGTATGAAAAACAAATGCTGCAAAAACTTCAAAATTGTAGAAAAAAATTGCTTTTAAAATTTTAAACTGTATTTCTAGATGTTACGTCAAATAAAATAGATGTATTTTTTTATATTTGAGTATTATATGTCAAATGTGGTTATTGATTAATGCAAAAATTTACGCTGCTAATTTCCTGTTGTAAAAATGTATATAATAAAAAGATATCCCTTTCTCTTTTAAACTATTTGTGTGTTAAAAACATTCGACTAAGATTTTCGATAATTACTTCACATTTTTTATAAAATGGTGGAGGAAGCTAGTGATTACATCGGAAATTTTATATACTGGAAGACAAGAAGTGTAATCTAACCCAATTTGATTTATCGCTATAGAATGAAATTTTCTATATATTGTAAGGTTTTTATTACAATACATTTCTCAATGCAACGGACGTGAATTATCACTTTACTACATAGCATACAACTAAGATATTATTTTTCAGCTCTGCTGAAAATTTTAATTATATATATATAAATACATTTATCGTAATTTTTTCGAAAGATTGCAACTTTATGCTGTTCCTGAAATAGAAAATATTCATATATTTGTGCTATAAATTATTCACAGAATGATGAACTAAACCACAATCTTGATTGGCCTTTCTCTTGTAAAATTACAGTCTTAGAGTATTTTTAATTCACGTAACTTTACAGATCCTTTATGTTTTTATTGCAGTCTGCGGTAAATAGTCAGTATGGTAGTACACTATTAAAAATTTGCTGCAAACTGTCGAGTCATTTGACCTTTTTTATAGAAAAAAGTTACTTAACCGTAATTTAACTTTGTTCTGACCACATTATTGTCCATATTATGGACAGAATACAGTTATATTACGGTTACGTAACCATTTTCCATAAGAACGGTCAAATTACTGGACAGTGTGCTGCAAATTTTTAACAGTGTATGGCATGTATGTGTGCTGTACAAAATCTACGGTATATTTAAAGAGTGTGTTCTCTTTTTTTGTAGTATCTTGTTTTCAGTTCCCAATGCATTTACAATAGATATAAGAACAATTATTACAAGTAAGTTCTCTATTGTTTCACAGAAAAAAATTCAACAGTGTATAAATTTTACATTAAACTATTAATATTAAATTTATTTATTTTACACAAAATTAAATAGACAGATTAAAAATATTATATGGTACATTTCGTTTACATAATATTAATTTAGTGTTTAAAATTTATCATTTGTGAAACATGTGCAATTAATTTTTTCATTAATTTTATTCTATCTTGAGCTTGAATCGCATGAAAATAAAGTAATACCTTTTCCCAGAAAAGGAGTTTGTATGTCTATTACGTAGCTTTCAATACAAAGAGCTACCTATTTCAGCCGTTCGGAGGAAAGCAATTCCAAAAAATTGGTATATTTTCACCGATCATGACCCACAGACCCCCAATCCACCCTTCGTTCTAATGTTGATTTATATATATATATATATATATATATATATATATATATATGACATATGTCATGCTGTAACTCTCTTATTTATGAACCGATTTGGATGTAACTGAGTATGTGTATAGGACATACCAAGGTCTCTACCGAGTTCGTTGACCAGCTTCAACCGCCATCTTGTTTCAAAATGTCGGACAGTTAAAATTTTTAAAAATTCAAATAGTACATGTTCCATAGTACAAACATAGTGATGTTGCTTTTTAGAAGAGATTCTACCAAGTAGTAAGAAGTAAATAATTAATCACATGTAATGATGTGCCGTCTAATTTCATATGTTAGATACCCTACAGCTTCCATTTCTTGATTTATTTTTTCGACTTCCATCCTGAATCTTTTCATTTATAAATCTATACCCTTAGATTTAGAACATGTGAAATTTAATTATTACATAAATTGCATATTTCAAATCGATATTGAATGCAGAAGAATATTGGAGAAAAGAAGACACTTTCAATTTGCGCTTTTTACATGTGTTATTATTGACATTATATATATATATAGTACAGCAAGAGCTTTTTCTGATATAAATAGCTTCTGGAGTAACTAAAAATTCAATATAAGTAGAATTCAGACCGACAGAATGTGTAAAACTTGAGTGACAATGGTTCCTATCTACTACTGGATATAACCGGCAATAAGCTACTTATGATGCCTGAGCGAAGTTCTAGTGATGGAACTTGGCTTTGTCTACGGCTCAACGTGATGTTGTCTTCCTATGTTTTCCATAGCTCTACGTGTCGTGAGAGTTCATTCTCCCACGGGAAGGTCTGCCTAGCTTGACGACTCCTCCCTCAAACTGGGGCGAACAACACGCCCTTCATTAGATCCCTCATTTGTTCATAGAAGACTACACATAATATTATAAAACAATCACTTACAAAGTCTGATTAGGAAGGTGTGCACACGAGAGCGGACTTTATTATAGAAATGGATAACATGTTAGACTAAATGATAGGAATATATATGGAAATATTTGCATATTTACAGGCGGATCCAACATCATTTTATATTTTGATCTTTGGATTAAATATATTGCACACTACAAACAGCAATTCTGCATTGTACAGTTAAGGGAAAACAAATTTTTACGAAATTTGCCGACTTGCAACATGTGGTCGATATATTTAAAACCATGGTGCTGTATCCGACGAAGTTATTAAAGCTGGGCTGTTGTTTCTGGTACACCTGTAGGGATGCAGCGGGAACGTAATACTTTCCCTAAACAACCTGCGGTACAGATGCTACATAAAATAGGATTTTAAGACTGCTGCAAATATAGCGTTGTTTTTTCCAACAGAAGATGAAGATCCATATCACTGTCTGAGAGATTACCACGAGGCTTACGAAAAAGACAGGCTACCGCGGTGCATTCAACTTATCGTTTTTTACAGACCGCCAGACTGACGTGATGCTTTTTTCGTACACCTTCATTGATGCATTCGAGCATCACGTGACCCCGGCGGTCTGTAAAAAAAGATACGCGTAAAGCACCGCGGTAGCCTTTCTTTTTCGTTGGCCTCGGATTACCACCAAGTAGAGCTATGTTTAAGTAACTGTAAAAAAGCTGATGAATGTTGCTGGAATAAAACCAAGAGCAGCATCACACCCATAACAACTGTCAAAACTCTCGCACCAGAAGCAGTTCTGCGAAATATATCCTGCAAATGCAAAACAAACTGCAGTGGAAAGTGTGGTTGCAGGAAAACAGGTTTGTTTCGTTTTCTTATCTGCCTGAACTGCGATTGCCATTGTGACAATGTCAGCTCCTTCATCGCCAAAGATTACTTGGAAGCAGAAGTTGACGACCCAATACTCCATGATATTTTGAGTCAAGTGGAAACAAAACTTAAGCCATTATGTGACGATAAAGAAGAAGAACATAACGATGAGCCTCCTGTTGATCAACCAGGCCCTTCAAAACGACCAAAACGACATGAATTGGAGAACAACACTGTATTTCTCTTTTTCTCCGGTTTACAATCTTCCACATATGTTAGTATTATATTAAACTTATAATAGTTGTGATTATACTTAAATCCGATTACTAGAAAAATAAAAGTTGGTACTCTCATCTATGCAGAGTGTTTGTGTTTCTATATATTTACTAATCATCTGATTTCAATTTATTTTCTTAGTGCTATAAAAGGTTGAAAACTTGGTAAGCAAACAATAATGTATTTGAAATGCAACTACAAATAACTAAAGGGCGTCAAATTGGTGACTGAAATGTATGCCTACTGATTGGATCACGTTTTCTCCCTCTGATAATGGAATTTTAACACTTCAATAAAATTCATTTTACTTGTATGCCAAAACTATTCATCTTAGAAAGAAATATTGTATATGTAAAATGTAGAAAATGTTCTCTAGTTTAATTTAGTGCAATAATATTTTCAGACAAGTTTAACCCTCTACCGGATACAAGGAACAAAACGAAAAAACATGATTTTTTCATAATTTTCCGTTTATAGCTTTTTAAGCAGACCGCATACGAGGTGTCAAAGTTGAATTTCGTGTTCAGCACCCTCAAAAACAATAAAGGAAGAAATAGAAAAAACTTCTCCAAAACTTTCCAGGCAGAATCTTTTTTGGTCTAAATTTACTGGACTATTAGCCAACACTGCTTTTTTAGTATTACATGAGAAATAAAATTGCAATCACTTTTTTCAATCTCTGAGCATCGGTTTCAAATTTAAAAAATATTTTTTAGAATTTTTGCATACGTCACTAATTTTTCGTTAAGAGGCTATAAATGATGATATATTTTTTATGACACTTATATGAAGATGCCCATAACATATTATCTATGAACACACGAGAAGAATTGAAGAAATACACAAACACAAACTTGTAAATAATTTCTTGAATAGCACAAATTATCGAATGCCTTGAAGCTGAGATCCATTCCAAAAACGGTAGGACTTCTGTAGTGAATCATGAAGTGTCAATGAAAGCGAAGCTAAAGTTACCATGAAGAAGGGAAGTCACAAGGGCTGATGAACACCGCTTGATCTTTTGATGAAATCGATGGTAATTTGCATTTTACCAGATGATATGTAGAAGATAGATGATCACTTATTCAGTAATTTATGAATTGGGTAATTCGCTCTAATTGAATTTTTAAATTTTCGGGCAGTGCTCTCCCAGCGAGAAAATTTTAGACTGAAAGAAATGCCAACCCACATGCGAAAGATATCCTGCTTACTTCGAACAACAAATAATCGCGTCGAATTACTAAGGTGCGGCGGGTTGCTACTTGAAGGAAGTAAAACATCAGGTCAAAAGATGCAGGAACGTTTTTTGATACACGACGCTCTCTACACAGGAAAGAAATTAATGAGAAACTTTCCGAATTAAGGAGTTAGCCTACTCGTACAAAGATTGTTGAAATCTGCGGATGGATGTCAAGGGAGTTTGTTGACGAATGTAGATAGCTGCGTATTGGGGGAGAAGAAATTTAACTCATGCTAACAGCATGCCTGTTTCGAAGTTCATAACGAGAAGGTAAAAAACAAGAATTTTGCAGAATTGGAAATATAGAAGCCACTTCAGACTGTATTCGGCAATGATCTTCATTGAGACGTTATAAATAAAATATTTAAATTGATTTTCAAATTCAATTTTTGACTTAAAAAATTAATACATGTTTTTGAATATCATTAAATGTATTCCAAATATTTTGATAGAATTCCATTTGTTATGCATTATTTAAACTATTGTTTCTTTTAAACGTATTAACTTATAAATTATATATTTGGTATATAAAGTGTTTAATATTAGTAACTTTTATGCAATGTATTATTCAATAAACTTAAATATTATTGCGAAATGATACAATCAATGTTAAGTTTTATACCATAAACATATAAGTAATTTATTAATGTTTTGCTTTATTAGTCTTTGGTAGTTTTGTGTGGAAAACAGAAAAATGTCAAATGGTTTCCCACATTAAATACTTTCCTAAGTGGTTGATAAGTCAATCTAGAATTACTTCCAAAAGTGGCAAGCGATTCTTCTTTATCAATAATGGAGTGTCATCTCCAATATACTGTATCTTGAAAGAATTAAAGAAGATAAATGGGAATTGGCATTTTTATTTCTTATCATTAACTCTTTATAAGCGGGTTATATTTTCTTTTGTGTCACGAATTCTTAATAAAAATTTCTTTTTAATCTTAAATAATGGTACAAATTCATAAAGATTAAGGGGTCAGGTAACCTTTAAAATGTCCGAAATTTGAAATTTTTTTTATTAACTTATAATTAAATATGATTCCTTAGGAACAATTTAAAATAAACCCCATGCAAAAATTCACTTTAGAAGTGGAGTTATGTCTCAAACAGTCTGAGCTTTTTGTATATGATCAAGGGACAGTTTGATCTTTGAAGTCAATTTTCTCAAAACGTCGATTTTGGTCATTGCGCACACGATTTAAGAAAAATGATTGGTTAGAATTTCATGAAATTTTGACTGATTGTCTTAACCAAACAGATGCACAAAATGACCTACGATTATGTTTCTCAAGTAACAAGTTTAGAATTTATGACTACTTTTGTAGTAAAAAAAACTAGACATTTCGAATTTCTCTAAAAAAAAAATTTTTTCTCAAGAACTACTCATTTTATTTTTTTCATCGTAGGTCATTTTGAGAACACATTATATATGTACTCATTAATTTTTTTTTTTGAATGGTTTTAGCATTTCAAATGTGAAAAATCGTGCGCGCAGTACATGCAAGAATAATTCTTTCGTAAAAAATTTATTATATTTAAAAATAAATTTAAAAGCTTTATATGAGTGTAAATATTTTTGAAGAATTTTAATTTATAAAATAAATCTTTATTAATATGCATTTAAAATTTTATAATTCAAAGTCAAATAGTTACGGAGTTATGATAATTCTTACAGAGGTCTCCTTTTCATGTATTTTGTGATTTCAAAGGTTACCTGACCCCTTAAAAAATAAATGTAATTCTTTATTTTTAATAAATTTTGAAGAAACACTTGCTTATTTTAGAAGAAAATACTTTGAGGCAAATTAATTTTGAAGAATATTTGATGTTTTTTTAATATATATATATATATATAATTATAAAAGTCAAAAATGGCTTTTTAAAAAACACAGTTTTATAAGAATCTAATGTTCATTTTTAAAATTACGTCAAATTTTTTTACTGTAATTCGTGTTTTTCCAAGAATTTCCTTTACAACACATTATTTTTTTAGGGGCACCGAACTCGATTATGGAAAATCTGCTGTTTTTTAACGCTTGGTAGAAAGCTCAAGCTGGTGAATTTGTTAAAATATATATAATTTTTGCTCTTTTTATTTAAGATAGGACAACAAGAAAGAAAAAATGAAGCATTATTTAAACTGCATCTTTAGGATTTCAAAGATGATTTCCCAGTGTTTAATCGTAAATTGATTAATATTAAATTATAATTGCTGAAAACCTATTTTTTTAAATATTACACTCTTAATTTTTTATTTAAAATTTATTTTCTACTTTTTAGCCTTTAAAATGTTTCATTGTTCCAGTTTCACAGCCATTTGGTATAGTTTAGTGAGCGTTTATTGGAGTACACAATTGTATGAATTGCACAGAATATTTGGCGATAAATAAGCTGTGCGGTCTAACGAAAAATGTCTTAAATTGTTTTTAATAGTTAAATTCTAAAAATATTATAATGTTGTATTGCCATCGAAAACAAACCTGTGGACGTAATTTTTGTTATTCTAGCGCATCGGGAAGTGTGTTAGAAATCGATTACAATATTCCATCTTTACATACAATAACCAAGTTAAGTTAAAGGAAAGGGTGTAGTAAAAATATACAATTTTTAAAACACTTGATTTCATAAATGTTAAAAATAAATCAAAAGAAAAAGAAAACATCATACTTAAAACATTATACTTTAATCTGATATGAAGTAAAAATTGTTATTATCTGTTAAGAAAATTGTATTTATAGCAAGGAAACTGATTATCCTTTTATTTCAGAAACATATCTAAAAATACTCTAACATGTAAAAAAAAAAAAAAAAAAAAAAAAAAAAAAAAAAAAAAAAAAAGGTACGTTTTGAAAACTTAACAATACTTAATGTAAATTGAAACGATTATGCAACGTGAGAGGTTCCAATATCATGAACCAATCAATAGTTGAAGAAACTCATACTGTAATACCTATGAAACAGAATCTGTCAGTATCGGAAAAATGTTCCCTAAACGGAAAATGTTCACGGTTCCGTCGAAAGAATATCATACAATTGTAATTGCTAAAACGGAAACCTATCTAATTCGGTATTTTACTGGTTCCTTGCGATTACGTCATAGCAGGTTTTATTGCAGTTTGAAATATTTTTATATTGTTGGGAGAAACAAATTATTATTTTCAGTATAGCTGTACGGAGCCAGAATCTACTTATATAAGATAGGTACACCCAGAAAAAAGTTTCGTTGAATCAACAAAACTTTTTGTTTAAATATAGGTCAAAGGAAAATTTGTTTGAATCAACAAAAAGTTTTTTTTTTTTTTTTTTTTTTTTTTTTTTTTGCAATTCCAAGAAAAAAATTGTGTATCGCCAGCAAAAAATGTTTTGTTAATTCAACTAAACTGGTTCAATTTTACTTGAATTTTTCTAAAACAACCAAAATGTACTCAACAAAACATGTTTTGTAGTTTTAATCAATTTCTTTTTCTGGGTGTAAGTTTATAAAGAGACGGAAGAAATGTCACAATTGTGTAGTCGTTATCACACTGGTTTACAAATCAAATGTCCATGATTTGAATTTTGTTTGGCTTAAACAAAGGATTTACGCTTTAAATTAACGATTAGAATTCCACAAGACCATACTTTGTATTTCAATATATTTGGACAAAAATGAAGCTGAATATCTCAAATAAAGGGTTTATCAATTTAAAGAAAAAAAAAACTCTTATTTATCATCCATTATGTACGGATCTTTACAAATTTTCAAACCGTAGGTTTATAATTAAGGTGGGTGTCCCTGATATGAACATGCTAAAGTTTAAGAATTTTCCCTGTCGTCACTTTCAAAAAAATCAAAACCGTTTTATTTTCATACAAAAATATTGCATTCCCCATGATAATAGTTTTACTAGTCCAAATAAACGGAATCCCAAAAGACTACCTAGTGGCCATATCAGGAACATGAGCACATGATATGGTCACCATTGTTCCATGTTCCACAAATTGTGATTTTCCTCATTTTAAAAAATTCTGTTCTGCTAAATTAAATAATTTTAGTGTAAAACAAATGAATATGGTACTCAATAATTATTTTTGTTATTCAAAAGTGGATTTGAAACAGGATTTTTTTTATAAAATTGAGATTACAATTTAAGTTTTTAATTAAAAAAAAGTGAAATCCTTTTAGAGTTTAAAAATATTGTTAGGTGCGTTCGTAATTATATAAATACGTAGCACCTATTGTCGTCGCTTGGTCCGTCCGTCTGTCCGTCCGTCTGTCTGTGTGTCCGTCTGTCCGTCAGTCCGCATATAACAACGCAAAAACTACCCAACCGAATGGTTTGGAATTTAAGATATATTATCTTTGCAGAATTTTGTCGAGACATTTCAATTTTTTTAAAAATCGAATCAAAACTTTAGGCGATATTAATAAAAATATTTATTAAGAAATTTGAATTAAAAGAAAAAAAATCGGTACTTTCTTGTTAGAGGAGCTTCCGAGGTTGAATAGTCAAGCGACCGAGATATTTATTTTATAACAGAAATTAATCTGCAGACGATATAATTCATTTCACAGAATTAAAAATCATCAAGATCTGAATATTTATATAACTAGCTATAGTACGAAAGCACCTCATTTGTCACGTTTGACGTACAATTTCCAACTTGTTAACACGAATTACTAATGGCAATTCGGAATCGGAACAACTAAAAATGTCTTTATTCTAGTCTTGCATGGTGCACTTGATATGAACAGCTGGATGGCCGTATCAGGAACAGATTAGCGTTCACGAAAATCGTTTGATTTTGAATAACTTGTAAAATAAACACCATCCACGACAGCACCAATTGATAGAGCATTAAAAACTGAAAAAAGTATTATGAAAGTCATAAAATAATTCTTTTGAAAACGTGCATAAAAAAATTTGGCTTATCAAGATAAAAAGAAGAAGCGATCGCACCAGAAACATAAAATAGGAAATTGCTGTCAAACTCCACAACCTAGCTGAATTGAGAATGATCACTAGGAGGCTCCTACACGGTATGCTCATGGCATTTAGCGAATTTTTGGTTAGCTGCTGTTTAATAGGGAGATGGCGATATCAGGAGAACTTGGCCATAACAGTGGCACCTACTTTACTTCTGCAAGATATTCACATTAAATCTAGGAAATGCCTAAAATATTACATGTACTAGGCCCAATACCTTTTTACTGCATACATATCCACATATATCATGAGTAATGCCGAACAGTTTTCAAAAGTTTCACTATGAACTTTATCCTTTATTATTCATTGTTTTATTTCTACCTAAGTATCGCTCATTACCATTAGAGGAATGTCGCCTTGTAATAGAATAAATTTGAAACAAAATGGTTGAGACTTTTGTCCCATGGAAAATGTTTTTTTTTTCGTAGCATTTTAAATTTCAATGTTAAACAATTAAAAAAAAAATTGGTCATTGGTAGGAAGTTGAAAGTTTCAAGCTTGTTACACTTACTGTAATCTGTCATCTAGAACCTAATGTTTAACTTTTAATATTATTTTTTTTTACTGAATGGAAACAACGACATTGTTATGAAAACGTATGTGTTTTTTATGTCAGGAAGAAACTTTTTTCAGTTTACGGTATTTTGGGATTTAAGGTTAAGAATTGTGTTTTATTGATCTCTAGCATATAAAATGTGTATATAGTTGCCTGCAGGGCTTGGCAGGTTCGCTAAGCGATTAACTTTTTTTACCTGACGACTAAGTTATTTCATCTTTTTTTTCTTTACAAAAATTGAACTAAGAAATGAGCACAATTGTCTCTTCAATACTCCTACTGTTGCAAGAAGCAATCAGTGATCTATCTCTTTTCTTCCATTTCATGCACATAAAACGCCAATCTTTTCCATTCTAGAAGGCTAGCATGTCACGTGATTAGAATTTGGAGAGAGGGGGAAGTTTCAATAAGAAATATTTCAATCCATTCTATGTGGCTTCTAAAAGTTGGATGCAATGATAAAAAAGGTTTATGCTTTGTTGTAAGTTTCAAAACAGATTTTTGTGTTCAGAATTAAATTGATTAATCTATCTCATTCATTTTAAAGAATCATAACATATAAGCGATTATAAATAATTCATTTGAAGAAAATCTATAAAACTTAATAAAAATTTCAAATATTATGTATTTTTTTAAATATTTCTTCCTCGCTTAAAAAGCTTGGCGCCTAGCGCCTGTGTGCACCACACACGTTGGACAATAGTTCGGCGTCAGTCTGTCTTGGAGACAAAGTGTCTGGTACTGTGTTGTTACTCCAGAATATTTTATAATTGCATTGTTTGGATTATTATCTGCAGTAAATGTAAATTAAAAATATCATTGATTGTAATTCAGAAGGGAAAAGTACTATTCGACCACGACGAGTTGGCTTCTCAAATCGTCGCTTGGGATAGAGTTCATTTTCTCAAAGGTTAGGACAGCTGAAGGAGCAAGTAATTTAGGGTTGCAACATATTTCAGCGTTCCTGTCTTTGGCGACGATTACGATACCTTTCCCTCTCTCCTCTCATTCAGATCCTTTCTTCTCTGCTAGATGGTCGTTATTTTAAGCGCTTTTGATTATTATTATCACTATTTTATATTTAAACTGTTATTTTTAAAAAAATACAAAGTGTCCCTAAAAGAGAGAACGCTGTTCATTCTTTCTAATGAACGTAACATCGTTAATAATGTGCATGTATTTTTTTTAAATGAAGCAAAGTCACTTTCCTTTAGAAAGTCCTCCCTGCAGGCAATCTCCCTTCTTCAGCAATTCCAAAAATGGCATTTCTTTAAATAAATGCCACCCACCCTCTCCTTCTTTATACTAATATATGTGTATTATGTGAAAAAAATATTTAATTATATTTTATAAAACTGATTTTTAGAAAAGAATATTTGGCATTGCATTTTTATATCTAGTATCAATTATAGATGTAAATGTAATCTAGTTTAATAAGTTATGATAAAATAATACATTAACAAAATTTATAGAAAACTGTTTAACTAATAGATTTTACTGATAGAAACTATAAAAAAAATTTTTTTTTCGCCGAATTACTATAAATATTCCCTAAGCAACAAGATATTCAATACTTTAATCATTTAATGTTACAGTTGATAATTATAAATAAATATAAAATGAAAAAAAATTGCATATTTTTCATATAAAAATTACAGTGTCCTTTAAAGAACGTTACAATGAACAATTTTGCCAAATTCAATTGGAGTCATATTTTTTCAATCACAATTCTACATTATTATAAATAAATTTTAATATTTTTGTAGAGAATGTTTAACAACTTTATATTAACAAAGTAATAATATATATATTTTTAAAAATTAAAGAAAAGAAAGAAAGAAAGAAGAAAAGAATTTTTTTTTATTTACTTTATACTTAGTTAATCTAATCGGAAGTATCTTCCGGATAAATGTATAAATGAAATTAAGAATTTATTTGTATCGTATAAGCAAATATTTTAAGATTACTATATAATGGAATAAAATTCGATTTAAGATTCAAAACATTTAAATGAAAAAAAGGCACGAAAATTCAACGTATGACAGGTGCTTTCCTTTATATTTCATTTTTAATTAATGAGTCTATTATAAAACCATTAAGAGTCCCAGAATTTTTAGACCACCTTTGTTTATTTAAATTAGGTGGATTGAACTTTGTGCCGTTATATTAAAATAAATGTTCAGCGCAAAAATAGCACAAATAAAAATATATATAATGGCAAACAGCTGTTTCGGAGCCCCTAAAGCTCCATCAGTGCCAAATTTAAAAGATAAAAAAACTTATTTAAAAGTATAAGCCGCACGCGACCAAGATAGACCAAGATTCTATCTTGGTCGCCTGTGGAGACGCAAGCATACTTAAATGGCTTAAACATTTAAATCAGTTTTTTAATCTTTTAAATTTGGCACTGATGATGGGACTTTAGGGGCTTCGAAACATCTTTTTGCCATTTTATATATTTTTATTTGTACCATTTTTACGCTGATCAATTATTTTAACACATTTGTTTATACTGAGATTTTCATTTCTAAAACCAATTTCATTTCTTATACCAGCAAAATAAAAATATTTTTAAGATAAATGTTATCCTTTAAAATAATGTTTAAGATAAATGTTATCGCTAATATCTTTTAAAATGCGTATTTATATTTTACCTTAATAAAAATCTTGTGAGCATAACGCATATACACATAATTGTACTTCTATTCTGCATCAAAAGGCGATAACTAGCCAAATAAGGTAATCCTAAATCAAAACTCTTTGTCGGAAAATTCTCTTCCCATTCCCCGATCGTCTAGAGAAATCGCAAAAAATTTCGTTACATACAACAGTTTTTCTTACTCTGATAATTTCAGCGGTTTGTTCAGGTAACATGTCTGTTAAATTTGTGTTTTATTTATACTATTTTATTTATTGCTAAATGCAGTCTTAATGAAATATTAGCTGGAAACAAATGCTGAACTTTTTAGCACTTTCCAACCTAGTTGAAAAGTGTTTATGACTTCGGTTTGTCTGCCGTCTGGCCGGATGACCGTCTGTCCGTGCTCTAACTCTCGTAAAAATGCTCGGATTGCTCTGACATTTTTATATGTTATTGTCGTTATCTATAGCATGTTCCCTATTTCAACTGAAGTGTGTAGCGCTTCTAGTTTTTTTACAGGGACAGTCAAAAGTTTTCCGTTACATTACGGTCAAATCGTTTCAAGCGCATTTTGATGATGCTACGTGATTTAAAACAAAATGAAATTGATATATAATTATGAAGCGCATTAGAATATGCTTTTTGTTGAATATGGGGTGCAAAGCATTTATTATTCATTTACAGGAAAGTGTTTCATAAGCTGTGCTTGATGCATGATTTTTCGTTCTTGTTATATTGAGTAAAGTGAAACGGATTAATATTTTGAAATAGTCTGCAAGTGGTAGAAATAGATATTTTTTTGTTAAATCTTACTTGAAATTTTATTTAAATGCTATAAGAACTGAGTAAATTGTGATACAGTTTTCAAAGACATTGCATTTTAAAGTAGATTTTTTTTTTAATGTAGCGATGCAAAAATTAAAAACGTGCGATGTTTAGAAATTAAAAAAGTGCAGTAGCAAAAAGAGCAAAACCGAAATTTTATCGTCAAGTGTTGCCATTCGCAAAATGACGTCACCGTTACGCACAGAAACTTTTGTCCTTTATAATATAGATAACCACAAAACATTACTTATTATTTTAAATTACTTTATTAGAAGATATGTAGACGTTGTCATTTATTTCATCCATATCCATTACATGTTCCGCAATGCATTTAATTTAGTATAGCAACATTTATATTACATCATCAAAGGGTATAATCAACTAATTGTGTAGCTAAATTATTTATGAGCTCTATCAATATTTTCCTCGTTTACATCATGTCATCCAATCGTATTAATCATCTGCTTATTTCATATTACAAAGAAAGTGTTTTTTATTCTGATAACACTATTCCCTTATTAGTTTTGGGGGTTCATTGGTTAAGTATAAATGAAGGAAACGGGGCTAATCCCCCTTAATTTAGATAAATGGGTTTTTCATGCAGAATTATCTGATTTGCTTCTAAATCTGTATATAAGTTCATTGTGATAAGGCGCTTCCTGATTAATTTTGGGGGTTCATTGGTTAAGTACAAAAGAGGGAAACGGGGGCTAATCCCCCTTAATTTAGTTAAATGGGGTTTTTATGCAGAATTATCTGATTTGCTTCAAATATTGTATATATATATATTCATTGTAATAAGGCGCTTCTCTTATAGTTTTAGAGATTCATTGGTTAAGTATAAATGAGGGGAACGGAGGCTAATACCTCCTTAATTTAGATAAATGGGTTTTTCATACAGAATTATCCGATTTTGTATATATGTTTTTTTGTGATAAGGCGCTTCCTTGGTTAGTTTTGGCGGTTCATTAGTTAAGTATAAAGGGGAGAACGGGGTTCTAATCCCCTTTAATATTCTGTCGATTTCTTTATTTTTCCGAGGGCCATTATTCTTTGAAGTAAGAATATAATATCCAATTAGTGTGATTAGCCTGTAAGCTCAATGCCATCAGTTTAACTGGGTACTTTTATTATTTTTTTCCTCATTGACTGTTTTTGGCAAAATTCCACTTCTGCAAGTTTCCTTATATTTGTCCCCTGCATATTATAACTCCTTTGTGATTCGACAGCTCCGACGCGAAAAATATTTACTCAGTTGTTACAATACATCATTTTAATCATGTAAAAAGCAATTAAAAAATTTTTAAATATAAAAAAATATATATATTGACTAAAATGTACTTTTTTTATATCTGCAATAAACAGGAAGTTAAATACTTCTCATAAACATTGCCAATTTTCTAATACAAATTTGTAAAGTATACGAACTTACACCTTTGTAAGAAATATCCAGCCTTTTTAATTAAAAAACTTTTACGAAGTTCATTTTAGCAAGAACGATGCAAAACTGCTCAAATGATAAATAAAACTTTGACATGAAACGTTAACTCAGTATCACTACCGGTTGAGAATTCTGTGAACAATTTATGTTAACTGCTGTGTTGGAAGATAGCCGCAATAAATAAAATCGCCTTTTAAAGTCCACTGTATAAGTAACATTGACGTTTGTGTATATTCCAGATATGCAATGCGGTTATACAAAGAGTTAATATAATTTAGGGTTAATATAATTTACACTGACATTAAACATTTCTTTTCTGAGTTGAGTTTTTTATGATTAATCAATTATATCAGATGTAGAAAGATTTATTAAAAAGTTAGTAATAGAGTATCTTATATTGACATTTGAAGAAATTAAGATTAAAATATTTTTTATTTTCCATAATAAGTCATTAAGTTATTTATTGTTTTTGATTACTCATATAATTTTTTCTTTCCAAATGCAAATAATATAGATGGTTTAAATTACTTCATAGACTCATTTTCATAATTTGTCTCGAAAGGAACTGGAACAAATAAATTCTTTTTTTTTTTTTTACGTCATGACATGTAATAGAATAAGTCATCTCGTTTTATTTTACACAAAAGTGGTTTTAATTTACGTTAATAACTTCTGATACAAAAGGCTATTTCTTTATATATATGATAGTTTTTATTTTCTCCTTATTTTCTATTTTCAGCGAAACTTTCATTTCATGACAAGGTTCCACATATTCTTCGGCCGCATATTTTACAAATATTTTCTTTTCTACAATTGAAGATTTTCTTTAGAGTTTTATAATTTTGCATTAAAACAGATAAAGAAGAGTGTTACAAAATAAATATTAACATTTCTAAAAATTCATAACATTAAAAAAATTCACATTTATCAATATAACGTGACACTTAACTATTAACCTCATGATATTGGTGCATGTATAATTGGTAATTTTTTGTTTTTAGCGGTAACATTTCATTATTATTGTAAGCTCTTTCTTCTTCTTCTTTTTTAGGGTTTCGTTCATCTCACGAAACCCTATTACTCCCGCTCAGTTGTCCGTCCGTCACACAGCCATTCTCAAAAACTGTGTAACTTACATAGTTGAAACTTTGTGTATAAATCCGAATATCAACTGTAAAGAGCCCAAAATATTAAAATTTGAAAAATTCGTATTATTTTAATAAATAGAGATAAAAATACCAAAATTCTAACAGCCTTGTACCATTAAATTTAAATATTTTTCGTTATAGCAGATGCCAAAAATTAAAAATCCACAATGAAATTATTTCTACAATAATTAATTTTCTATCAGACGATATTCACGTGAAAAATGAAAATGAAATAAAAATTTTCACCCATTGAAAAAAAGATAAATATGAAATAAAATTGATTGACGTCATAGTCGTAATAAAACGGAAAATGTCTAAAATTTCTCAATAATACAAGGAGTATGAGTATGTGGATGTACACAAAGGAGATTAATATCACGTCATTAGAGAATTAAAAAGAAAATCTGACGTCCTATGGGAAGTTTAACTAATTTTTCAAATGTTTGAGAATAATACAAAGCGAGTATCAATATGAATAATAGAGAATAGTAAATATATGAGTTTGAGGAATGTATTGAATCATGATAAAAACCCGATTATGGTTAATATTCGCATATTTTAACATTTTGAAGGCGTCCAACATGTTTAATTTTGAAATTATATATTTTTTAAATATCGCATTTAGTCCGTATGACGGATATTATTATGACAGAATATAATAGCGGGTTTCGCCCGCTATCCGGCTGGTTTAGATTTTCGAAAAAACGGAAAAGTAGACCGGTAAATTTTTACTTTATAAAAAACATGACTTTTTTTTGTTGTTGTTGGAAATTATATTTATTTGAATTTATTAAAGAAAGGATAAAGTGTTTTGAAAGGAATATTAAACGAAACCCTTTGTGCGATCTTCGATCACACTTATCCACTTGTTTTTCCTTTTTTGCAATATTGCATGTTATTATTTTTTTTTTCATTGTTGCATGTCACTTTTAATTTTTTCCATTATTGTAGTTCCATCTTTCGCAATCATATTCATGTGAATTTTCGGCATTGAACATCAGTGATGTTACCAGATATGTATGTTTCTTAAAACAAATTTAGTTGTCATTAAAGTTACCAAATTTTATTTGCTAAAATATAACAATTGTCTATAAACCCAGATACTTAACTTTTCGCCAGACCACACATACATATATATATAAATACACAGATATTTAATTAATACATACTTAAATACATAAGCACATATGAATACATACAAACATGAATACATACATGCATACATGTATTGAATACATACATGACATGAAATTTTTGACTCTTTCTTTGGCGACTGAAGATACATGAAGTTAATATTTATATATCGAAATATTTATGGACATTTTTCATTACTATTTGTTGATTTATCGTATTCACAGAAATTATGTATCGAAATATTTATGGACATTTTACTTACCCATCATACGTAGTATAGGGTAAATCTTGTAATCGTTTTGAAAATTGAAAAAAAAAATTGACGGATTTACACGTTTCAGGCACTGGAGATTCCGAAAAACACATTTTTTTGAAAAATAAATTAGCCGTCCGTCTGTCTCTGTGTGTGTGTCTGTAAAAGCTCTACCTCCCGAACAAATTGACATAGAGACTTGAAATTTGGTATGTACTTAGTATGTAACAATGGGAAGTAGCTTATTGAATTTTAGTAACCTCGATTACACGAAACTATTTTTTTCGGACTCTCGAAATATTCGTTCTGATATAAAGGATATAAAAAATTTCGAAATTGCTTATTTATGTAGTGAATATAAAAGACGATAAAAAACATAAATTTTGTATAAAGAATGAAGTCGATCTGATAATTAGTTGCCGAGATATTTGTAATTATATTTTCCACACTCTTCGATTTTTCATGAACCTGTAATGCATTAAAATTTCAATTCAAATATATATTTTAATTGGAAATGAGACGCTTAATCCGACGCAGTAAACCGTTAGTTAATATGACTATCAATTTTGGAGTTATAAGGATGTTTCTTTTACGATTTCAGTAATAGAGCAGTTAAAGTATATGACGTCATCAAGCCTCGATTTTATTCGAATTGCAATGCATTTTATAAATAGTTTACAAATATTTTATTTTCATATTTTATATTATACATATCCATGATGGGCAAGTATTACGGTAATCTCCAACGACTAGTTTCATTACTATTCGTTTACTTACCATCTTCATAGAAATTCACATTTTGCTATGAGTATATTTTTTAGTATTAACCAGTTATTTGTGTTACGTCTATCTGTAATCTAGCCGAAAGGGTTCTACAATTTTTTACTTATACAGGAAGTTCTACAACCTTCCCCCTTTTATATAGCCTAGATATAACTATTTATAACATGTATAATTTGGAAAATAAATAGTTATTATAAGCATAACAAAAAATATTTGTGCAGTTTAAGATTAATAAATAAAATAAAGGAAAATAATCATGTTGAAATATAAAAAGAAATAATCTAAAACTGAAAAATAAATCTACACTGTAAAAAATAAATTGTAAACGTATACTAAAAGTGGTAACAGAATACTTTACACAAAATATGTGTAATGAAAGTATTCCGGTTTGATGAAACATCGTGAACATTTTTTGATGTAGTAGAGAATTACGATTAATTCTTTGTGCCCCATTACATGTATTAGTGTTTTATACTTCGCAATAATCTTTGGCGATTAATTAATACAATGCGGTTAGTACCTAAGTATTTATAACGTTTATACAAGATTTATTACATTTTTATTAATATTGATATAATCTTTTCTTTAGAATTTATGCAGATGGTGTCATTTATTTCATTAATTTTCATGTATAATCCCAAGAATAATTTAAACCTACAAAGCATTTTCTATTACACCATGCCATCGAATCGTATTAATTTTTTCCTTGTTTTATTTTACACAAAATTTTATTTTATGTCCATCCATAACCCTTGCTACTAAAAACTATTTCTTGATATAAATTATACATTTTCCTTTTTCTGCGTTGAATCCGTTTTTGGTAAATTGCTTCTTTTTTTTCGCTTTCACGTATTTTTATTCCAAACTTTAACAAATATATGTGTATATTTGTAGAATATATTAATAATGTTATATTAATATATATTATATTAATATATTATACAAAATATTTTGCAGAATATTTTTTTTTAATGAGGATATTTGTTTATTGTATTCTACAAATGCTATTAACATTTGTTTTAAATTTAATAATATGACATTAATAATTTTAATTTATAATTTCATATGATTGAAAAATGCTTGATTTAACAATATTACAATAATGAATTACATACCTTTTATCCAATACTGATATATTTATTTCTTTAGAATTTATGCAGATAGTGTCATTTATTTCATTTATTTTCATTAATGATCCCGAAAGGAATTTAGACCAGTAAAGCATTTTCTTTCACATAATGACATATAATCGTATCAGTCATTTCCTTGTTTTATTTTACAGAAAAATGGTTTTCATCTTCATCAATAACCCTTGCTTCTAAAAGCTACTTTTTGATATAAATTATTTATTTTCTTATATCTTCGTGTACTTTTTTGGCAAAATTCCACTTCATGGCAAGTATCCTGTTGTAGTTTATACACACATCAGTCCAGAGAGTTTTTTCTGTGCGTTATGTTTGCCATATATATATATATGTATATATATATATGTGTGTGTGTGTGTGTGTGTTACGGCGAATATGATTAATCCGGTCATTATTAATAATAACCGGTTATTATTAATAATGACCGGATTAATCATATTGACCGTAAGATATATATATATATATATATATATATATATATATATATATATATGTGTGTGTGTGTGTGTGTGTGTGTGTATAAATATATATCCATATATACCAGTGGACCCGTGCGAAAAATTCGAACTGCAGCCTAATATTTTTTAGTAATATCTAATATTTTTGTATGCAGGTTTAAACTTCTAAAAAATAAACAAAAATAACAACTAAAAATATCTGCAAAGAACATTAGTCAAGCCAGATTATCATTTCATTTATTCAATCAAAGTTACAGTAAAAACTGGCCGAAGATAGCAAACGCAAACGCAACCGAAAAAAAAATCGTCTTTTAACTGCATTAGAGGGTGATATCATCTGTTAAAAAAATGGTATAGATAAAATAATTGAGCATTTTATTTTCAATGCTTTTAATAAGAATTGATTTTTAATCATAAATATAAAATAACCAAGGGCAGTAAATGTGACCCACTTTAAATTTATTTTTTATAATGATTGTTGCGGTATTTTATTTTTGTGGCAATGCTAATTTGAGGAAAACCTTTCATTTCATTTATGAAAAGAAAACCGATTTAATTTTTAATTAATTCAATTTTTAATCAAAATACATGTTTTAATGAAATATGAGTGTACTATGTCGGAAGCCTATTCAAAATTCTTTTATATGGTGTCTCATTTATCGTTCTGCGTTTATGATTTGCTTAGAAAAAGGGATGTTGATAAAATAAATAATATATAGGATATATATTTTAGGTTGCCCATGATTTGCGGAATCTATTAGTGAGAGAAGAGTCTGTTAAGTATGAAAAATCCCTTTTTATTTACATTTTCATAGAATTTCGTAACATGACATATCCATAATTTACGGATATTACACTATCTAATATCTAAAATATCTGTGTTTGTATACATCATATATATTAGTTCTGTTGTAAACTTCCGTTTTCTATGAAGTTACGAAATGCACAACAACGAATGAGGTAATTGTTTAAAAACAACACAAAATGTCACAAAAACATATATGAATCATTTATTAAAAACTTTTACTTTAGGTGTTTTAAAAATATACAAAACTGTATTTCACATTAAAAACCTAGCGCTTTCGAGCCGTCCTGGCTCATCATCAGGGTTAAAACATCACCACGCAGATACACACAAAAAACACAACTCACCTCTACCGTACAATTATTATAGTACAGAGGTGAATCTGATTCAATTGAGTGTTGTGTTGTGTTTTTCATGACTCCAGTTTATTATTTTAACGAATGAGGTATCATTCGAAAGGTTTTTGAAGCGGCTTCTGACAGAGTACAACATTTTGTTAAAACATGTTGTTTGATTAAAATTTAATGTTAATTAAAAATTAAAAGGTTTTCCTCAAATTAGTGTTGCCACAAAAATAAAATACCACATCATACAATGCTTAATAATGATTAAAAAAATAAATAGTATATGTAATGTATGTATGTAAAAAAATAAATAGTAATAAATGTGACGTTTTCTTCCGTGTTTATTTTATATTTATGATTAAAATTGAAACGTCTAGAAGAAAACTATATTCACGTGTATGTTAAGATGTACGATTTGTTAGATTAGATTAAATTTCAATTTAAGTGTATTTCAATTTATTTTTATTTGTCCCGTGTTTTTGCCGAAAAGATGACGCCATCCTCTGATGCAGTTAAAATACATTTTTTTTTCTTTTCGCATGCTTTTTTGTATCTTCGATGAAATTTTTACTATTAGTAATAAATGAGATGATATTGTTATGGTCTTGTCACCTTTTGCGGTCCCCGTGATACTTCTCCTAGACTTGAGACCTTAGTTTTATGGTATTTGCTGCCACCACAGGTAATATACTGATACCGGACACGTTAGAATCCTCACATAAATAATCAACTAATAATTTATTGATTAAATTAATATTAAAAAAATGTTACAGTGATAGTTCTTATTGGGCAATACAGCTTATTGTCACTTGCCGTATGTGACTGTCCAAAGACAATCTCCCTGATCGCACGTTTTACTCTATTTCGTTATGCAATATTCGTACGCACCGTGCCGCCTACGCTGTAATTAATTCACTATGGACCAAACTGTCTGATGCACGTTCTCGCCACAATTAATACACTCCTCTACGCTCTTGGCTCTGCACGTCTATCCTATACGTAGCGCACTGGCAACTCTGGCGTCCTACTCTTTCCGCTACACATCAACTAGTGACACGTTCTACCTTCTTCACGGCACACCGGTGACTCTGGCGTCCTACGCCCTTAGCTGCACATCCACGAGTGACACGTCTCCCACCGTTCACAACAAATCAACGAGACTATGATTTTTCTTTCACGGAGATTCCATACTTGTAGAAACATTTCTTCTCGAAAATTTCACCCCTCTATTATCCTCTGAACTCCAACTCGCTAGGAATCCAGTGCTCATTGTATTTTCCTTCCAAAGCCGAATTAGTAATTTTCACAATGATCCCGTGAACATTCTCCAAATATATAATAGGATCAGAGAAATTCCATTGTCAATCACATACGGAAGTTTTACAGAAAAAAGAAAATATCTACCAGAACAGAGTAGTGTATAATAGTGATTAAATATAATTAATTCAATTAATTAGAAATATACAATATAGGTTCTCTTAAAGTCAGAAACCTGACAGATATTCTGGCTTGAATAATGCTGTTTTCTGATATTTGCATCCTTAATTTTTCTGTAGAAGTCTAAATCTACATCTAAAAATATTAGATATTGCTAAAAAATATTAAACTGCAGTGTGAAATAATCGCACGTGTTCACTGGTAATTATTGTTGTTCTCTGAAGGCAATTACACTCTTTGATAGATCGGGACTATATGCGGTATCATGAGTAATACAGAAAAATTCTAGCGATCGTCAAAGATCTCTTTTGAAATTTGAATTTTTATTTGTGGGTGTGTATTTTTCCAATCAAAATGTATTTGATTAAACAATTTCAATGCATTTGGTTTCTTTCCCTTTACCGTATCTTAAAATGAAACAGTATAAGAAATGATCTATCATAACAATGTATAAACAATATTTAAGCACGTGTTTTTTTAACTATATTTTTTATTTTATTTTGCATGTTAAATTATGGCAAATCAAATTATAGACGTATACTTTCTATTTATAAACAAATAAATTTAATATCTATACATTCACACTTTGACATAATATTTACTTATACTTCCGCAAATAAAAATGACATTACTTCAAAAACAGCCAAGTTTTTTTTTCTTTTTTTTTTTTTTTTTTAAGTTTATAAAACATATTATTTTCCTATGATTGAATTGGAATGGAATTCATTTTCACTGGTTTGGATTTCTTGGATATCTACATAAAAATTAATCTAATAAAAAAAAACTATAACAAATTTAGAAATATGTTACTTTTGTTTAACGTTTCTGGCACGTTTTAATATAGTTGAAAAGTGTTAGTAAATTCGGTTTGTGTGTCTCTCTGCCCTCCTTCTGCCGTCTGTCTGTTCTGTAACTCGCGTAAATATACCCGGATTGTCAAGCAATTGATATATGTTATTGAGGATTACTTTGGATTGTTCGGTATTGAAAATAATGTGTGTAGCATTTTTAATTCATTTACAAGCATTCATTTACGCTGAAAAGAATTGCGTTACATTACAGTCTATGGGGTAAAATCGTTTGTGGTGTACTTTAGTAATCATGCACTATTTCAAACATATTGAAGTTGATATATATTATTGAGGTACACTACAATATACTTACTATAGAATAAGATGTGCATAGCATTCATTGTACATTTACAGGGACACACAAAACAATTCGTTTCCAGTACTGTCCATCGATAAAATGGAATAACTATTGCTGGAAAGGCGTTTTCAGTTGTGGTACGCATTTATACTCATTTTTTTGCATATTGCTTGGTGTGCATATAGATTTTTTAAATCCTATACAGGGCTGCACAAAAGATCTCGAGTACATTTCCGTTTATTGACGGATATTGCTTTAGGGGGATTTTCAACTGTGGTATATGTTTCCTAACTACAGTGAAATTTAGAATAATAAGTAGTATATATACAAATCTAGAGGTCTTAAACAAGGCAGCATAAATGAATTCGGATACTTTTAGTGAATTGTAGATAGAAAAGCTATAGAACCTATACAGTTCTGCAAAAAAATTATTCGAATAATTTTCCGACTATTGACGGTAATTGCTGACATTGGGTTTTTTAATGTGTTACGCAGTTTCAGAAGTGTTTACGTAGACATCTTCCACCATATTATAATGTGAATTTGTTTTACAGTATTCTGAACGTTTTGGAAAGTGTTTCATAATCTATACTTGACGCATGATTTTTCTTTCTTGTTTATATCATGATGCCGATGTGTAATTTAAATATATTTAATCAATATTATTTTTTTCATTTTAGTGAGATAACAATAAAAGCAAAACTATTGAGATATGTTATTATATGCATATCGTCATTCTGAGTAGATTGGGGAAAAATCGATTGGGTAAAATAACATTATTACACCATATTAGATGGTTTGTACGTCTCAAGAGAAGAATACTAGAACTTTCGTAAAATAATATTTACCTTATTTAATGAAAGAAATTATCTGTTTAGATATGGCGACCATCACATTACGAAAATTCCGATAAACAAACCCCTTAAATCCCCTGAACCTCTATGACATCTAAATTAGGTGGTAATAACTTATTTCAGTATTTCGCCTAAAAAAGAGAATTTTCAACAGATTGCGATGTCATTTTCACTGCCAGAATATTTCTGTTTTATTCACTTTATAACTGTTTTTAAAACATGGATTTATAATCATAAAACTGTGAATAAATACAGTAAAACGTATGGAAATATAAGTGTGTACATCTTAACTGTTACATAAATCTGAAAATTAATCTAAAACACCTTCAGCACTCTTTATGCAACTTCGCTGTGGAAAATATACAGTAACTTTTTTTTCTGAAAACTGAAGCAGAGTTTTATGCCTCTATGATGCTTATATTCAATTCAATTATAATTAATTTTCTTAATTCGACATTTTTAATTCCGACACAATGTGAATATTGCCGCCAGCATTATTTAAATCTTTTATTGTATAGAACCAATTTAATAGTGTTTTACTTTTATTGAGATAGAAATAAATAATGAGATACTTTATATAAAGAAATAATATAACTAATGATTTTTATTACGAAATTTTGTTTTATAAAATCTGGATGACAATGTGATGTAAATCCAGTGCAAATGACTTGATATTATTTTCATTCAAATGCTGCAATTTTAGATTACACACCTTTTGATCAAAATATTTTCTTAAAAACATTATGCTAGTTTTGCGGATAGGATCACTTTATTTTGTTTTTTTCCAAACATGTTTTATTCATTACATGGTTTATTTCACGTTTTATTTATTTTTTCAAAATATTTTGTTTTTCTGCCAATATCATGATATTTTCACAGATAGAAACAGTCTTGGGATGAAAAATCCGGAAACTAGATTACTTTTAGTAGATTTAAGTATCATTAACAAAAGATTACTGTGATTTCATATATCATAATTTGATTAAAATGATATCATATTAAGAAAAAGTAAAATCCATAATCAGTTTATTTTTTATCAAATGTAGCCAAATATCGTCAGATTACAAAATTGGATTATTAAAATATATTTTACTAAGAATTAATATTAATAACAAATTTTAGCACAAACTTAGAGATGACACTTATATTTATCAAAGTGAAATATAGAGCAAAATAATGTCATTTCTGTGCAAAAATGGTAAAATATTTTAAATTCATGAACCAAAATACACGTTTTCTTTTTAAAAACGCGTCATAGTTTATGTCTGTTTTTTTTTAATCCATAATTCTGATTGGTGACATTGAATATTTAATCTATTATAACTGAAACCATTATTTTAAACACTGACTTTAATCTCCACCACTACTAAAAATTAATGTTAAAACACATCATTTTAACAATCTTATTAGTATGATTCAGTGTTATTGATTATAATGTTTATCAAACATGTGGAAGTTTTCCACTTACTCATATTGTAAATTTTCACGGTTTTCATCATCAAATGGAATGGACGTTTTATTTCTGTTTTTTCTTGTTTTTTTAAATAAGTGCAATTCTTTTTTCTTTACCCTTTGAGAAGAACGAACATACTGATATTTGTTTATATTTTTGTGATTGTATGTTAAATGTTTTGTGATTTTCAAGCTGAACTGTTTAAGTTTAATAAGATATGATGTTGATTCTATTCCAAAATATCACCCAGCAAATTACCTAGCTAAATGGGAAATGATTTATTAAAAAATGAGAAAATCAGAATTTATTTTTTTTTCTTCAAGATATAACTGGCGTTTAATGTAGCCAACTTGCGTATCTACATCTTCCACAAAAATTATAACGTGCACAATTTATTATTAATAGGAGTTTTCAACAAGTTATTTATTGATCAGTGATTCATTTGTTATTTTCGCGAACTGATATAATATTTATATATACAAGGTGTTTCACAAAGGACCCCTAACTTTAAAAATCAATAACCCGGAAACGATGATATATAGAAATATGAAACAAGTGGTATGTTTATTAAAAAAATCGTAAGAATCTTATACATAAATTTCAAAATTTAGTTAAAAATAACACCGATAGATAGCGCTGAGAGCGTTAAGAATCCTTCTAAAGAGAGTTCAGAAGCATAGAGAGACTAGCCGTCGATGATTTCGCCATTGAAATCTGACCGCTATTAGCGTATAGTGAAAATAATTCCGAAAGTGATGTATACCGTGGAGGAACGTGTGTTTATTGTGTTGGAGTACACCGATTAAATCAGAGTCCTACTATCACAAGGAGAAGGCCCAGATGGGAAAACAATTGGTAAGCTTTTCAAAAAATTTCAACAGAGAGGCAACGTGGCCGATGCGTTAGTCGGAAATGTTTTCGGAACCACTCCGTCGTTATGCTTGAAAATTCAACGACACTTGTTGCAGTTATTGAGCGTAATCCGAATAAATTTGTGCGCAGACTTGCAGCTAAATCCGGAATCAAGCCATCCAGCACGTACAGAATCCTGCGGAAATCATTACACATGTTTCCTTACAAGATAAGGAAAGGGCATGTTTGCAAACAAACAGTTCCATCAACCAATCTACCACTACAATTTTGTCGTAGCGATCATTTCAAGTATCGTTATGGGGACGTAGGCCAATCATATCGTAGACTAGTCTAATGTAGACCAATCAAATCGCCCCATCTCATGTGTACAGTAGGAGTCATAAAGAACAAACAGATTTTTCTTGTGAACCAACAGTAATTTAACCAAAAGTGACGTCATCTGCCCTTTCCTTATTCAATGCCGGAACGCCATACCAGTTCAAGCTGAACGACAACGAGAGCATTGCACTAACGAGATGCTCGATAAGATTGATTCTTCTGGTTTCGATGTCGGCCGAATGTGGTTTACGGATGAGGCCCATTTTTATCTGGATGGTGTCGTTAACAGACACAATTGGCAATTTTGGGGTACAGAAAATCCTCATTTGACTCAAGCACGACCACTCTATAGCCAAAAACTTACAGTTTGGGCTGCAATATGTGGCAAAGGCATTATTGGGCCCTTTTTCTTGCGATAAACGGTGACGACTGAGCGGTATATTGCGCTTTTTGAAACAATTTGCCTGCACTCAACAAGCGTTAGACGATAGACCAGGCACGGCGTGGTTCATGCAAGATGGGGCTAGTCCGCATCACACACAAGACGTTTTGGACTTTCTGGACGAATACTTCGACGATAGAGTTATTGCGTTGAACTATTCGACAGTGAAAGGAAAAGGCATGGAGTAACCTCCGTATTCACTCGACCTCACTCCCTGCAATTACTTTTGTGGGGCACATTAAAGGAAATTGTTTACCGGAACAATCCTTTAACACTCGGCGAGTTCGAAGATGTTATTTGTTAAGCTTGTGTATCGATTTCCGGTGACACACTACAGAGAGTCACTGACAATTTCATTCTGCGTTTGCGACATGTCTGTCGTGCAAAAGATGCACATATTGAATCACTTTGAAATCACGTAGTGTCATCATCAAAATTTTGATTTATAATCCTAATACAATTCAGTGTATTACAAAAGCTAACAAATATTTGCATTTAAATGTCCGTCAAATACATCTTAGCAGTTACTTAACTACAAAGCGGTACATCACAATGCATTTTATATTATGTTTGTGAATTGATATAATACTTTCTTTAGAATTTGCACTGGGGATAATATTTTTTTCATTTATTTTCATTAATTATAGTCTTAAGACTTAATTCAATAATACTTATATATATTATAAAATTTAATAGAATTATTCATCACTTATTTTACATCATTATTTTACATAAAAATGCTTACCTGCACCATCAATAGCCTTGGCTAATAAAAACTACTAGATGTATTTTATCTTAATTGATTATTTTAATAGCTTACTTTACATTCTAAGCTCCCTCTTATTCTTCACTCAGACATTATAAAAAAAATGTTTTATTTTAGGTCATGCCAAATTTTTCTAAGGTATTTATAATTATTGAATTTTATTAGAAAAGGAAGAATTTGTTCAACATTTAAATAGATAGATGTTATATGTACTATTTACATAGATAGAATTTCAGAAGATTAATTTTTTCCCCAAATATTACGCCAATGAACTTTTTATTATTTTCGCGTGCTGGTATAATATTTTTTACAATTTATGTATATGGTGTCATTTATTTCATCCATTTTCATTAATATTTCCGAAAAGATTTTAGACTAATTAAGCATTATTTTTTTATGTCATTTCACTCAATGGTATTAATCATGTGTTTATTTTATTTTACACAAAAGTGGTTTTCCGTTCCGTCAATAATTTCTGCTACTAAATGTTACTTCTTGATATAAATGATTTATTTTCTTTTGTCTTTATTGACTCTATTTTTGGCAAAATTCCATTTTATGGCTAGCGTTCATATACTTTTATTCTACAATTTTTACCAATATATATATATATATATATATATATATATTCCATTGATGAGAGCTTTTTTCAGATATATATATAGATAGATAGATATGATTATTGACTTTTTTACAAATAGAAGAGTTTAAAAAAATGAATTTTCTGGATTGTTGTTTCTTTTTACTATTGATGTAACTTGGAAGTATTGTTCACCATTCAACATTCTGAAAGTAATATATATACTTTTTCATTTACAATTCCATATTGTTTTGTTTGTGTCTGCTGCATTTACAAAAAAATGCATTTTTTATTGTTTTTAACAATATTTTTAGAAATACTTTTTACTTTTAGCGTAATTAATGAAATCTATAAAATCAATTGATCACTGTATAGAATCTTCTGGTAGACAATGTTTCTAGTGTTCTGTTTGGCATAAAAAGTTAAAACAAGTGATCAAATTTATTTTATTTTTATTTCTGTTTAAAATGTATAGCTGGTTTACTAAGTTTGACTTTAAAACATAAATTATTAGTTAGTAATAAATGTCCTGTACTACCTCTTGTCATAGTTGCCACTTTTTCGAAAATTTAATTTTTGGTGAACTTAAATAAATATATTATACAACCATACATAGTATACAGCAGCATACTATGAACATTTGATCAGAGTATTGTGCTAAAAATGAAAATAATTGTTTGTGTTTCTACTGATAACACTCGCAATGATAGCTAAAGGCACAAATAGACCATCTATCGGATATGACAGAATGTGCTGGAGTACTGCTTGCACCTTTGTTGCTGTGGTTCTCATTATAACTCAAAATAATACAAAAGTTTTTAAATTAAATATTATTTAAAATTTAAAGACATAATTTTTTAAATATATAAACATATAAATACATAAATACATAAAATGCTTAGTTTTTTTTTTAAATTTTCAGAACAATTTTAAATAGCCTCGTTATATAAAACTTTAACGGATAAATTATTAAGCAAAAGATAAAACTTTAAAGAACATTTACCATTTCCTAAGGGTAAAGAATTATCTACATTTCCAAAAATAGATTGTTCTTTACGAAAACTTGTTTTGTAAAAGACTTGTAATGTATTTTGTTTACTCTAAACATTTCTTGTTTGTTATATTGATAATATAGGCATTTTAGGATGAAATGTTTGCTCAAATATGATTTATGTGTGTTTGTTCTTTTTTCATGAAAACAGGATAAATAATATATTTAGGCAATTTATATTTTAGAAATAATTTTAAATACGTGTTCCGCTATTTTCAATGTTTTAGCGAATATATATTAAATAAATTAAGCGATTTAAACATAAACAAATATGCAACATTCGGAGATTTCGTCAAAATTTTGTAAATGGGAAATTTAAAAAATAAGTCGTATTTGTTAGTTTTAATTAGATTAACTTTTTTGCGATTATATTTGAAAAAAGATAAATGCCAAATAATGAAGACAAATGTGAATATTGCCATCAATGACTAGGGGAGATGGGTGGTGAATGGGACATTTTCACAAAAATACTTATTTTAAATATTTTATTTAAGTTATTATCAATATTATATATCACATGTCATACATTAAGTGTTTGACGACATGTTATGCACAATATTTGTTCAAGATTATTATTATACAGAAATATAAATGAAATTTTAAAAAACGTTCTTCTATGTCCCAATCATTCCCACAGCAGGGATGAATGGGACACAAACATTTTCCTCCCCGTATTCAATGTTAAGGACTAAAAGCTGGCAAAAGCTGAGAGATTATAAATTGTAATATGATCTCCAGGATTATTTGTTAGCCAATCATCTTGGACTCCTCTCAGCTTTGCCTTAAAAGGCCCATAAACGGAAGCATTCAATGGCGGAAGACGATTGCTACAATGAGGATGAAATGTTAAAAGAATAATTACCATATATTATTAATTTATCAATCTATATAATATACTTTAGTTAATAAATATATTTTTCAGCATCCTCTAGGAATGAATAAGACAGTTCCATTCATCCCATTTGAAATGTCCCAATCATCCCCACGATGCATATATTCAATTGTCATCCATTTTGTCTCAAAATCTATTTTGTCACAATGGTTAATATGCATTCATTTTAATTACAAATATTGAGCCTTTAAATAAAAAACTACAACATATCTTAATTGTTTATATTGCATAAGAAATTTAAGTAACTTCAAATGTAAAAAAAAAATTACTTTTAAGTAGAGTTTTCAGGAAATGCAAATTTGAAGGAAACTGAAAACAGCCATGTGATCTTGCTTTTGGTTCTGAAGCACAATATGGTAGTGAAAGCTATGAGGATAGGAAGCAACTAAAAAAAAGTTTATTGCCTGAAATATTGAGAACCTCCCATACATCCCTTGTCCCATTCATCCCCCCATCTCCCCTATAATACTTTTCATCAGTTGATTCGTTTTGTGCTTTTTTTAAATGTATGTATTTCGGAAAATACTTTTTACTTTTCGTATATAAATTTCTAACAATGTACTTCAGGGCAAGGGTAGGCAGAAAATTATTACTGCAATGTTAACATTGTGTAATAAATGCATTTTTATTTCAAAGAGAATGTTGAATGTGTGTGATTATTTTTTATTGATTATTGATATGATTATTCTTTATTGATGTGTGTGATTATTCGTAGCTTGTTAGAGATTTTTTTAGTAAAAATAATATGTTATTTTGCTTTGCAGAATAAGTCGTTTATAATGAACTTCTATGTAAATTTAAGACTGTTTCAATGAGTAAAATAAATCAAATGGCTGGTATATTATAAAGTTACATCATATAAATATTTTTTTGTTCTAAAGAGGATTTAAGAAATAACAATTTTGCCCATTCATAAAATAACCCCAGTTCTCCTAACTTTCCCTGAAAAATGCTTTATATAATATTTTAATGAAATAGCATGAATAAACTG
Organism: Maratus michaelseni; assembly: GCA_963931845.1. NCBI lineage: Eukaryota > Metazoa > Arthropoda > Arachnida > Araneae > Salticidae > Maratus > Maratus michaelseni. Next base: position 299,879,861 of record OZ007588.1, read on the forward strand.
GAGAACATTTTTGTAAATGCAGTTTATCTTTTTTTTTTTAAATCTTGAAATCAAATCAAAATATTTTAATATCCTGTCATCTCTGGGTTGCTTGAAGTATCAAGCATAAGATAAAATAACATGAATGTGGCAAAAAAATAATTAGAATTTATGTAACAATATATGTAACAATAAAAATAATAGAGAAAAAAAAATGTAATTTGAAAAATGATAATATTACAAATTTAACAATTGGCAAAACATTCCCACATTTCTTTTACATTCAAAGTGATAAAAGATCTGAAATTCATCAATCAGCAACACATCTGAATACTTGCAAATGGTACGCAATAAAAGTATCAACAATTAATAATAATAAAAAAAACTTATAGCGCTACACATTTAAAATATTAAAAATCGGCTCTTTTTCAGAGATACAAAAATGAATCAGCACTTTAATAGCTGGCTTGCAGACCTCATTAATAGATAATATATAGTTTAGAACTTATATTAATTCTAATATTTTTCTTATTTTCATTGGTAAGAGGAACACTCTAATTCAGTACATTTATTTGATGAGAGATACACTGCGAAAAACACCTGAAAATTCCTTGTTTTATTTAATTTATGTGCAGCCAATCCCGAGAAAATACCCCTCTCTGGTTATTAATGTTGAGAAATGGTGGTAATCAAGGGCTGAAAAAGTGACACCGAAGTTTATCTATTATCTCGGGGACCTGAAAAAAAAATATTTGGTTTGAGTCGGACAAATAATAAAAAAGTTCTGATGTTGGAAGCAGGAAGGGAAGAGTTTTGATCAGAGCATTAACGCGATATTTAAATTTGACACACACCTATCACCCCCCCCCACCCACACACACACAGAATTAAACCAACGACGTTAAAAAAATAGGAATTATCATTAACTTTTTAAACATAAACAAAATGACTTTTTTTTAATGTTTCTGACATACAGAAACAGTAAGTTATCGTCGTTAATTTCTTAAATGAAATACATAAAAGACCTAACGTACATAAAAAAAACTCTAAAAATCGCATAAAACAATTGGCGAAAAATTCACAAATCGCTTTTCGAATTGCAATCAGCTTATGACCTTTTCATCTGCCAATCACAATTGCCCGGTTGACTTCCAGCTGTGCCTACAATCCTCTCAGCTACCAATCACAGCAGCCCTCCAACGCTTTTTGACTTCCAGTGGGAAATTAGTGACGGCATTTGAAACCAAAAACGTTGCAAAACATAAAAAACACAGTAAAATGAAATTAAAACTAATCTAATTAAAAAAATCAAATCGGGATAATTAATAACCCTCCCTTCCCTATTAAAAAAATAATGATTTTTATCTGTAAATAATTATAAACTTTCTCCAAGCTAAAAAGAGAAAAACAAATGAAGATTTTGAGCATAGATGATGCTGTAATCGAAGCAACCAACAAACCGATGAAGCATTCTGGGGACAATTTCTTAGTGTCAAAGGAAAGAATTCGAAGGAAAAAAATAATTCAAAAATCACTGTGCGAATCTCACATAAACTTTATTGAAAGGAGGACAAATTTACTATATTCGGCTAAATGATTGGAACCGGATTCCGCTTAATAATGTGGAAAATTCGCAGAAAAACGTGAAAAAATACTAAAAATCGCATAATTTTTTTTAATTTAAAACAAACTATTCAAAAATTCCAAATTCGGGCTTCGAGGTGCAAAACTACATGATAGAGTACCTTCTCACAAAATTCTGTAGCTATGCATGCAAAAGTATCTTCAGAACACAACCGAGAAACACACACACACACAAACTTCCTTCTTTGTTATAGTTAAAGATAAATATACCATTCGCCCTTTAGAAAGTAATGTTTTTAGTACATTTAAATTATTCCTTCACAGGTGGCTCAAATATGTTGATGATAGTTTTATAATTCAGCTGTATATTCTTGAAGAATTTATCAGTTTTATAAATAATCGGAATTCAGTGGGTAATAACACTACGTTCACTGTTGAAATTGAACATACTAAAAATCTTCCATTTTTTTATATAATGTTAATCAGAACAAACCAATCAGTTTATATCAGTTTATAGATTATTCATAAAACGAGCATTTCTAGTGTGTACTTAATATATTTTAAATAATGAACTAGATAATATCCGTAGAATTGTTTTTAATAATGGTTTTAAAGTACAACATATTATTAATAAATTAATCTTGGAAACTGTCAATAATAAGAAGTCTGTAAACAAATTTAATTCGCAAAAACAGAAGCTTTATACTCTTCAATATTTTCTAAGTTTTTTCAAAAGTTAAAATATAATGTTAAATGTTTCAATATCTTCTTAATAGCCAAATTCTCTGCGAAATAGAAAATATCATTTGCACTAAAGTTCCATTCATTGTAAGAGAAACCATTGAAATTGTAAAATGTGAAAATTCAATATGTAACAAGTATAATTTAACTAATAAAATTGTGGGTTGTGTTATTATATAATTAGGAGCATGGAAACAAACATCAAAGGAAAAATAAAACAAAATAAACCTGGAGAATTCAGACAGAGAATGCAAAGAAGTGAGAGATGGAATTTTAAATCATTGCATTCTCGATCGTGCATCGGTAGAATATTCATTTTGCGTTTAAAATGGCTTCGAAGAAACCGACACATGTAGGCAGTTTCTAAATAAAACATTTTTAATAGTTTATTTACTGTTGTATGCAACAACGTTTAGTAATTAATGAAGTAAAAAAACAAATTATTAATATTTTTTAATGTAAAAGAAAACTAATTTATTTTATCAGCAAAAAATCGAAAACTTATTTACAATTTAAAAGCAATGCAGCTAGTAAATACTACATTTTGCAAAAAAAAAAATGATGGATATAAATTTCTTTATTTTAATTCTTAAAGTTAATAAACATTCGAAACTAGTCGTTGGGGGGCACCGTAATACATACCCATATTGGATATGCATAATGTAAAATATAAAAAAAAAATGTGTAAACTACTTATAAAATGCATTGCAATTCACATAAAATCGTGGATTGATGACGTCCTAAACCTTAAATGCTCGATTACTGAATTGCTTGAAAGAAATATCCTTATAACTCTAAAAATAATAATCCTATTAACTAGCGGCTTATTGCATCTGATTAAGCGTCCAATTTCCAATTAAAATATATCTTTGAAGTGAAATTTGGATGAAACACAGGGTCATGAAAAATCGAAAAGTGTGGAAAATAGGATTCCAAATATCTCGGCAACTAATTATCCGATCAACTTCATGCTTTATGCAAAATTTGTTTTTTTATTGTCTTTTATATTCATTTCTTAAAATAAACAATTTCGAAAAATTTTATATACCTTTCATCAGAACGAATATTTCGAGAGTCCGAAAAAATAGTTCCGGTTAATCGAGGTTATTGAAATTAAATAGGCTTCTTCCCATTATTACATACTAAGTACATACCAAATTGCAAGTCTCTATCTCAATTTTTTCGGGAGATAGAGCGTTTAAAGACACACAGACACACAGACACACAGACACACAGACTCACAGACACACAGACACACAGACGGACGGCATTTTTTTTTCTAAAAATATGTTTTTCGGAATCTCCAGTGTCTGAAACGTGTAAATCCGTCAAAAATTAGTTTTCGATTTTCAAAACGATTACAAGACTTACCCTATACTACGTATGATGGGTAAGTAATAAGATTTATTAATTCAATATAAACTGAAACTTAATAAGATTTATTATCCGAGTAGTCAGTAACTTGGACTATCAATTTTCTCGAGACATACATTAAATTCTTATCCCCATCAATTCTGTAATAAAACCACCTAGAACTTTCTTAATTAGTACCTTAGTACGTGACTTTTAAATTATGTTATAAAAGAGTAAACATTGCAAAATCTATTGTTACGCTTTTAAAGATTGATTTACTGCAAATCAGACCATAATGAACTTCTTAAAACTTTACACTCTGTACAAGGCACTTATAGTTTCGTTGTAAATTTTAATTCACAAGCTCTCACTACCCCTTTTATTTTGTACTACATCTCATATTCAAAATATTAGAATAATAACTTTTTTTACAAATTGAAAATATCGTTTGGTAATTTAATGTCTTTTAATGCAAATATGCAAACGATAGTTTTATTAAGAACTTATTGTTGATTAAGCTTATTTATTATCTTAAAATTAATATCATTTTTGGAAAGATTAATTGCAAAAAAAATATTTTGAAAAGTCAAAATATTAGAATATTTCACATTAATTTTCCTTTAATTATCCCCAATTCATAACTGGTGGCATCATTGATTAAATTCAGACGATTGTATTTAATATCTGTATTCTTTTTGCAGTTTGTTTGCCATTTTCGTCTTAAAATGGGTCGTGTGAGTGATATTCCTGAATCTATTAAACTTCGTATTGTTGATTTGTATCGGCACGGTAAATATCAATGTTATATAGCGAATTATTTACATTGTTTGCAATCGAGCGTTAGTAAAATTTTAACACAATATTCACAAAATGAAAAATTTCAAAATAATCGCCGAAATGGCGGCCGAAAACTAAAAATATTTGCTAGCGATGACAGGAAACTGAAGCGTATAGTTAAGAAAAACCGTTTTAAAAGTGTGCGATTCTTGCACCGAAAATGGAAAGAAGAAGGAATTAAAGTTTCTACATCTACAACATTAAGACGTCTCCATAAATTTAAGTTTGAATCTCGATTTGTTATTACAAATCCCGATTTAAGTTTGAATTGATTTTTCCATTTTTTCCATTTTTACTCAAAAACTATCTTAGATAGCAGACAAGCAAACGACAGATTGTAGCCAAAATTATTTATAAACACTAATTAAAGTTTTCAATCACAGTAAGATTTTTTAAATTGAAGCATTTAGTTCTCCAGTTCTTGAGTTTTGGAAAATTTGTTGATTAATTGATTCTCGATGCTTTGTGTGTTTTCTCAAAAAATACTGTAGATATAGCAATTCTCTGCAGATTGTAACCAGAATTATTATTTACAAATCTTAATTAGACTTTTCAATCGCTGTAAGATTCTTTTTAACGGATCAGTTATTTCTCGAGTTTTTGAGTATTGAAAGATTGTTTTATTGATGGAAACATCCATTTTTTTTCAAATTTTCTGAAAAATTATTTTAGAAAGCAGAATGCGACAAACTGCAGATTTTAGCCAGAAACATGCTCTATATGTCTTTCACAAATTTAGTGTTTGTCATGCAACCGTTTCTAAGCCTACTTCGGAGACAGACATGAAGACGAAAATAAAATAAATGTTATTTTTCGTTATATGCCGTGTAAGTAGTCGAATAAACCCTGAAAATTACAGACAGACACGCCTTTTCATATATTATATATTATAGATATAGATACCAAATATAGGCATCGCAAAATCAGAACTGTTACTTAACTTCTTCACACCTGGGGTACGCAAATGTGAACCTCTATTATTTTCCTCATAAAAACTAAACTGTTTGAATTTTAAAAAATTTTACTTTACACCCATAGAGCTGAATGTTTTTCATTTTGGAACAAAACCAAACTAGTCGTTGGGGGCCACCGTAATACTTACCCATCATGGATATGCATAATGTAAAATATTAAAATAAAAATGTGTAAACTACTTATAAAATGCATTGCAATTCAAATAAAATCGTGGCTTGATGACGTCATAAATTTTAAAGGCTCGATTACTGAATTGCTTGAAAGAGGTTTTTCCTTATAACTCCAAAAATAATAATCCTATTAACTAGCGGTTTACTGCATCAGATTAAGCGTCAAATTTCCAATTAAATATATTATTAAAGTGAAATTTGGATGAAATACAGGGTCATGAAAAATCGAAGAGTGTGGAAAATAGGATTCGAAATATCTCGGCAACTAATTATCCGATCAACTTCCTGCTTAATGCAAAATTTATGTTTTTTATTGTCTTTTATATTCATTTCTAAAAATAAACAATTTCGAAAATTTTTATATACCTTTTATCAGAACGAATATTTCGAGAGTCCGAAAAAAATAGTTCCGGTTAATCGAGGTTATTGAAATAAAATAGGCTTCTTCCCATTATTAAATACTAAGTACATACCAAATTGCAAGTCTCTATCTCAATTTTTTGAGATAGAGCGTTTACAGACACACAGACACACAGACATACAGACGGACGGCAATTTTTTTTTTCTAAAAATATGTTTTTCGGAATCTCCAGTGTCTGAAACGTGTAAATCCGTCAAAAAAAAATTTTCGATTTTCAAAACGATTACAAGACTTACCCTATACTACGCATGATGGGTAAGTAAAAATGGCAGTACTGATGCTTATTTCCTCATAAAATTTATGTTAGTTTCATCGGAACTTGCAAAATACCTTTAGACAGTATGGCCAAGAAGGACAAAATTTTCATAATTATTTAACGTAAACCCTTTAGAATAAAAGAAAATTGAGGATTTCCAGATCATTCACCTGTTTAAAGCTCTTAAATTTGTTATTTTGTGAATTTAAGTTTTTGATAATGAAATTGACACTTTAATGGGATCTAGTAATTTCAGATGTTTAAGTGTCTGCAGTAATTTTTTTAAATTTGAACCTACATACCTAGTACCAGTCCCCTAAAGTATCAATTTCAGAAAATGGGTTTTTTCTGTCACTTACGGTGTCATTTTGTTTGTGCAAAAACACATAATGTGTATTTATACTGCTCGTTTAACTTCAGGTCTCAAGAGCTTAAAATCTGAATATGGTTGAGATTTAGTAGAATTTCATCATGGATCTTGATCAGTAATTATTAGGGCTGAAGATTATAAAAAGCTTTCTTCAGCTTCTAGGGAACCTGGAAGAAGCTTGAAATAACAAGGATAAATCATTTCTGTCACTATTCGCACAAAGTGCATAGTGTAAAGACCATAGAAGCTTTTGATTACGACTTAGAAAGGATTGTCTGTAATTTTCTGTATTATAAATTACCAGCTCGGAAGGCCGAACAACGCTCGGTTAAAATTAGCTTTGTTTTGAACTCAATACGACAATACATTATCTGTACAATATATAATAATCAGTTCTATGTACCTGATTGGAAAAAATCTTTTTTTTTTTTTTTTTTTTTTTTTTTTGAGAACGTTTAAATGACTTTGTTTGGTTGAATCCTGTATCTTGACTCCTATTGGAAATTTCTAGAAAATTCCTTCAAATTCTAAAAGCCAAATTTTCTACAAAATGTCGCCAAAACGTCGCCAAATATCGCCAAATTTGGTGACAATTTTCATTATTCACCAAGTATTTGTTTTGGCTTTGATAATATGAAAAGTCGATTTTCCCGCAAATCTCGCCAATGTCGGCAACATTTAGATTTAGAAAGGATTGTCTGTAATTTTCTGTATTATAAATTACCAGCTCGGAAGGCCGAACAACGCTCGGTTAAAATTAGCTTTGTTTTGAACTCAATACGACAATACATTCTCTGTACAATATATAATAATCAGTTCTATGTACCTGATTGGAAAAAATCTTTTTTTTTTTTTTTTTTTTTTTTTGAGAACGTTTAAATGACTTTGTTTGGTTGAATCCTGTATCTCGACTCCTATTGGGAATTTTTAGAAAATTCCTTCAAATTCTAAAAGCCAAATTTTCCACAAAATGTCGCCAAAACGTCGCCAAATATCGCCAAATTTGGTGACAATTTTCATTATTCACCAAGTATTTGTTTTGGCTTTGATAATATGAAAAGTCGATTTTCCCGCAAATCTCGCCAATGTCGGCAACATTTAACCAAATATCGCCAACTTTTGGGAGATGTTACCAACTTTGCGACTTTGTTTCCAACTCTTCAACAACTTCATAACTTTTTTACTATATTTGATAATAACTATTTCACAGGCAGATTGAGTAAAATTAGTAAATATTATAAGCAGAATCATGGAGCCCCAATGGGATCACCTATTTCATCTTTATCAGCTGAATAAACTATTCGCCCATTGGAAACTAAAGTTTTTGGTACATATGACTTAACTCTTCACACTTGGCTCAGATATGTTGATGATATTTCTATAATTTAGCAGTATAGTTTTGATGAAGATAAAATATTTATAGATCATCTAAACTCAATTGACAATAACATTAAATTCACTATTGAAATTAAACATAATAAAAGTCTTCCATTCCTTGATGTAATGTTAACCAGAACAAATAAATCTATCGACAGATCTGTTTTCCGAAAAAGTATGTCTAACCAATCCACCATACCAAATAACGCATGTTCACCATTTACCTACAAATTTTCAGCCTAAAGATTTTTTATAAGACGAGCCTTTATAGTATGTACTGAAAATAAATTGGATAATGAATTACATAATATTCGTAAAACTGCTTGTATTAATGGTTTTAAGGTACACCATATTAATAAATTAATCGTGGATATCGCCATTAATAAGAAACGAGAAAACAAAGTTTATTCACAAAAATACAAACTTTATAAAATATTTTTTCCCTCCACTCTATAGAAATCATAGAGATAGTAACACGCAAAAATACAATATGTAACGATGAAGCACCTTTTAACTTACCGAAATTGTGGCTCGAGTTACTCCATGGTTGCAAATATGCAAATAAACAACCAAGTAAAAACGTGCGTAATTTTTAAAAAGTACGTGAAAATTAAACGATAGAATTTTAAATAAATTCAAAGTCCGTGCAATTATAGAATATTCCCATTTGTTTTTGAAAATGGTTCGGAGTGAGCCGAAACTTGTCAACAATCTATTAAAATTTATTTTACTGCATATTCTGTTGTTAATTTACCCGTTTTAGTATTTAAATAAAATATATTATTACAACGCTTTATAATTTATTATATTATTATATTTTAACTTAATAACTGTTTCAACCTTCATTCCCATTGAAATGCACTGACCCGTATTGATCCCAAAATGACCCACTAATCAAATTTTCTCAAACACGTGACCTAGTCCAATGACCTTCTTGTACACAAAAACGATAGAATACAAAATTCCGTCAAAATCGTTAGACCCTTTTTAAGATAAAATTTGCATATATACACACAGATAAAATTTGCTCGTATTATAATATATGATTACTAATTATCTTGGATGGTTCTTTAATCTGTATGTTCTATATATATTTAACATAAAACTGTAGCATTAATACTGCAACATGCCAATTATAGAAATAGTATATACTAGCAAAACCCGCGGCTTTGCTCGCGTAATTCTTGAAAAATGCCAAGTGGTATTTCGTTGGCCTATTTTCATTAGAGGAAATTTTACTGCCACAGATAATTAAGAATTTACTAATTAAGCCACACTAATGTCGAAAAAAATCGAAAATTTAGAACGTTTTTGCTCTTTTACCCCCCCCCTGTGGCAGTGTCACCGATATAAAATATAGTCTATGTTACAGCAGGGACTGTTACCATCACTTTTGAAAATGGTTCTGTCGTTCCAGAGATTCCATAGAAATTGCAATTTTATAAATAACTATCATGTCAAATTTCAAGTTTCTAGTTAATTCAGTATAAAAAAATCGAAATTTTAGAACGGTTTTCGCTTTGGCTCATCCCTGTGGTAGTGGCACCGATTTAAAATATAGCCTATGTTACAGCAGGGACTGTCACCATCAATTTGCTACCATAACTTTTGAAAAGGGTTCAGTCGCTTCAGAGATTCCATAGAAATTGTAATTTTAAAAGTTTTTAGAACACTTTTTGCTCATCTCACAGTTTTAAATTTCAAATTTTTTTAGAATTTGTTCTTAGAGAGCACTTACATCTTATAAGTAATTACCATGCCAAATTTCATGTTTCTAACACCTTCAGTATAAAACAAATCGAAATTTTAGAACGTTTTTCGCTTATGCACTTCCCTGGGGGTAGTGGCACCGACACGAAATATAGCCTACGTTACAGCAGGACCTTTCACCATTAATTTACCATCATCACTTTTGAAAACAGTTCTGTAGTTCCAGAGATTCCATAGAAATTGTAATTTAGAATGTTTTTAGAACGCTTTTCGCTCATTTCACCCTTTTAAATTTCGAATTTTTTAAGAATTTGTTCTCCTAAGTCCTAATGTCTACTAAGAGCATTTACATCTTATAAGTAACTACCATGCCAAATTTCATGTTTCTATCTCCTTCAGTATAAGAAAAAAAATTAATTTTAGAACGTTTTTCGCTCCTGCACCCCCTAGGGGTAGTGGAACCGACATAAAATATCGCCTATGTTGGAGCAGGGATTGTCACCATCAATTTGCCAAAATCACTTTTGGAATCGCTTCAGTAGTTCCAGCGACTACCTCCTACAAACAAACAAACAAACAAAAATACAATCTTTACTGCTTTATAATATTAGTATAGATATGGTATAGATATAGTAAATATTTCAAATTATTTTCGTTACATTGTTCCAGAATTCTTATGGAAAGAAATTCATTTTCTCTCATCATTTGCTAACTTTGACAAATGTTCTGGACTATACTTTTCTTTTGAAAGATGATGCGAAACATTAATGATTTCTTGGTATCTGAAGCAGAATATCAGCAAGATCTATTCATTTACATGTGAACCTGACTTAGTGAATTATTGATACCCTGAGACAGAAAATGAAAAGACGAAAATGAATTTCTATTCATTGTAAAACATGAAAACATTTATTTAATCAAAATAATTCCTAATTTAGATAACATTTATTTAAGCTAAATGAAAAAAAATAAATAAAACAGAACTTTTATAATATTTTTAAGATCGTAATAAGAAATCAGCACTATTTTCTTTCTTAGATAAACAAAATTATATAAATAAAAAATAAAAGCAAACATAACCTATAGTATTTACCAGCAGAAAAAAACATAATTTTACTTGTTGTAGAAATATCCCTAATAGGTAATCATAATTCACACTGTGTTTTCAGCAATTTTTTATCCCCTCGGTACCATATATCATATTACAGACTAAGTTTTTCCAGAGAAAAGATTTGCTTTAAGCTCAAAAGTTTTATCCGCTGTGTGTGACTAGTTTTCATTAGGAAGCAATCCAAATTAAGAATTAATAATACTTCTATATTAAGTCATTTCCTGCAACTGAAAAGATTTTCGTCAATGTGAGAAGCATAAATTTACTATATTTGATTACAATTGTTTAGCTGTTTTATTAAAGCATAAATTAATTTTTAAAATATTTCGTTACGTTTCGATAATATTAACAATGTAAAAATAGAAATAAAAATTATTCCTTACTTATACTTTTAATAATATATATTTTTTTAAAGTGGTTAGATATTGAATTTATATTTTACTAAACCTATTGGCAAAAATAGTTTTTTTCTTTTAAACTTGAACAGCCAAAAATGTTACTCAAGCATTATAAAAATATTTTACAGCAAAATGTTTATTTAAAACTGTTTAACTTATCTGTTGAACTTATTTATGTTCATGAAACTGTTAATAACTTCTTATCTGCTCTTCCCACTGTTTTCCATCCCACATGCCTCACTGAATTCCATCCTTTTATCATCTCTAATATTATTAAAAATCTCAAAATTCCCCCCGGATATGATAATACTACTAACATTGCCTTGAAAACACTTATCATTAAATTGTACTTTATATCTCACCAACCTCACTAATGCTATTCTGAAATATTTTTATTTCCCTAAACCCTGGAAAACTTCTGTTGTTTCTCCCATCCCTAAATCTAATTGTAATTTACAAGACCTGTTATTGTAATAAACGTCCTGTTAACTTCCGTCCCATTTCACTTCTACCACCAATTAGTAAAAGTTGTTGAGCGCGTCATCAGGTCCTAGCTACGCGGTATTTTAGACAAAAAAATTCATACTCAAACAATTTGGCTTTAGGCCTAAGCATTCTACTCAAGATCAACTCCCTCATGTTGTGGAATTCCTTAGTGAAAACCGCAACATGAAGATTCCAGCTGCTGCTATTTTCCTTGATGTCGCAAAGGCTTTCGATAAAATCTGGCATGAAGGCCTTATTTTCAAATAAAAAAAAAATTGGTATTCATGCCGGACTCATTCACCTCATAAATTCATACCTTAGCGACCGCATCAATAATATACTCTCTACACTCTATCATATACTCGCAGGCATTCTTCAATGCTCCGTCCTTGGCCCTGTACTCTCGAAGCTGGTAGACGGGAGGTGCTGGGTTCAATCCCAATCGCGCCCGTCGGCCTAATCGTTCGGAGTTTTCGTGGTTTTCTTCGAGCCGTGGATTTATCCATGCGTAAATACGGGTTAGGTTCCCTTAGAAAGACCCCCACGAAGGGCACTCCCCCCGGGCCTATATCCCAAGTGTAGATAATTAGCCGTCAATAATCAACCCAACTCAACCCAACCCGTTCTTGGCCCTACTCTTTTTAGGATGTACTTTAACGATAAACCTCGCACTTTGCGTGCTTTACTTGCCTTGTACGCGGACGACACGGCAATTTACGCTTCTGCACGTCACCCATACACTCTTTACAAAATTCTCCAAACACACCTTGATAAATTCACAAGCTGGTGTACTCAATGACGCGTTAGACTTAATGAACAAAAAACTGCTGCTATCTACTTTTCTAAAAAATTCACTTAACCTAATCGTGTTAATATCAATAATATTACTATTCCCTAGACTATTGATACTAAATATCTGGAGGTTACCCTTAGTAGGAGACTTACCTGGAATAAACATTTTTTTCAAATATTAGAAGCAAAGTCGCTCGTATCTCAAAATCAGTTTCACCTCTCCTCAAAAGTAATACTATTTCTATTAAAAATAAAGTTACTCTTACAATGCATGCATTCGCTCTATCCTCACTTATGCTTGTCCAATCTGGGGCTTTGCTAGTAACACCAATATGAATTATCTCTATAGAGCGTACAATAAAAATGTTTCGAATAATCAGGAATGGCCACCGTTACATCAGAAACACTAATATCCGCAGTTATCTCTGTACCACCTCTTTAAAAAATGCATATGTCAATTTTCCAAAAAAATTATAAAACTATTTACAACATCCCTAACGATATTATCGCAGAATTGCCAGACTATGATGTATCCGACCACAATAACTGCAAACGCCCTAAATATGCTTTATTATTTTGATGATGAAGAAATTAAACTTAACTCTCTTGTTTTTTGTATATGTATCTTTTATTTTTCCTAAATTTTATTAATTTGTAACATTTAAACTAAATGTATGGTCTCTGTAAAGAGTCTTTTTTTTTTTTTTTTTTTTTTTTTTTTTTTTTTTTTTTTTTTTTAGTGGGTTCGACCCTTGGTAGGTTTCAGCTGTCATCTTGGATCTAATGGAAATTTTTTAGTTCTGTATTGTTAAACTTATATATATTTTTTATTATTATTTCAATTTTATTTGCATTTTTATTTGCATTTTGACATTTTATATTTCTCTCAGCTCCCAATTAGCCTCGCAAGTCGCTTACATTTATCCTGGAAGTTCAGTTGGTACGCAACTAGGTATTCCATTCTGCTAACTACATTGTTCCATTGTGCCATTCTGTGATTGTTTTATTTCATTTTAACTTATTTTATGAAAATGTTTCTAGTTCGAATCGATATTTAATCATTTGCTCGGAGTTGAATTGTCTCTGTCGGGCGTTCTAGCGTTAATGATTGTACAAAAATAAATTTCAGCACTAATCATTATTTTGAGTTTAAAGTAAGCTGATACCTAATAATTTGATGAAACTGAATATTACAATGCGTAGAACTTATATTTTTCAAAACCGTTTCACATCTTATTTCATCATTTGAAGTGGATTTTTAATATGTTCAGGCGTCACCTTTCATGTATGGTTTTAAATTTATAATAATTGGATACTTACAAAATAGTCTCTCTATTTCTTATATTTCAAATAAGCTTAAAATATTTAAAAATCAAAACAGTATGGTAAACGTAAGCTTTCTAAATGAAATATTTAGAGCTTCTATAGATTAAGCAAGTGTATATTATTTAATGACTCCAAAATTTTGAATTAATTAAATTTGATTTGTAAATCTTGCCGGCTGGATTGATTTAAAATCAGTAAAATACTCAAGATTTTATGTAAAATAACAAATGTATTAATTTTAAACTGTTGTTAATTTATCATGGAATAGCTTTCTCGTATTTTTTGGTATGAGTTATGTAAAGCTAAGTTTATTTTTTTGGATGATTGGTGTATTACATATGATGGAAATTGATTTTCCATAAAGATACTTCGATAAAAAATTATTTTTTTGTGGTAATATACCTTTTTAGTGCATGAACGCTGCGCAATTTCATAAAATGTCGTCGTTCAAGAATAGCATTTTTATTATTTTACTTATCAAAACATGGAACATGTCTTTAAAAAATAACTTATAGGACCCATGGGCCGTTTAAATATTTAATAATCCTAATTTTGTAAAAAAAAAAAAAAAAAAAAAACTATTTTTCTTAACTGGTTCATATAACAAAGAAAAACATTTGAAAAACTTTTGCAATTGGAACTATACTTTTAAAATTAATGATTTAGGAAAGAGTTCTTGGTCAGAAATGAAAAGGGACACCCTCTATACTGTATATCTGCGATAATAAGAAATTAATAGTAATTAAAAATAAGATATAATAACATTTCAAAACTCCCAATTTATTGACTGTTGTAATACTTTTCTTATAAAAATGGATATTACTTAATAATTGACTCTTTGTCATTAATAAAAACATCTGGGAGTAGATAAACTTTTTCTGCATGTGATAAAAAATAAATGCAGATATCTCAAATTAAAGCTGTGCGTGCCTAAAGCAAATCTTCCGTGAAATTGGTTTTCTCCCTTATGTATGCAATTTCATCCTTTTCATTTATTAACGGTACTGAACTCTGCCTCTTTTTCATGGTATCAAAATGTATGCAGCAATTTTCCTCTGTATATGTAATTTTAATATGTAGAGAAAAAAAATTAAACACAAATACGCATTTTTTTTATCCTTGAACACTCAAATACAGAATTGATTGTTAAAATAATTAGAAAAAATAAAAATAAATACAGAGTTTGTGCAAAATAAAACATTTTTTTTTTACATTTCGTTGGGTACATTACACAGTTTTTTACATTTCTACTTAAAATGAACAGCTTTTACAATATAAAAATTAAGTAAAAGAAGTAAATGTATGAAATATAAAAATCTTATAAAATTTAAATAAATGTACATGTTTTTCTAAAAATGTTTTTAATAGCTATTTTATAGCTAAATGCAACATAAAATGTTACAACATACAAATATGTGAGATATATACGTTCTTCCGTGCAAAACGTAGCGATGTCAATATAAGAAAATGGAAGTTGTCACCATATACATTCCAGTAGTGATGAAATACGCAATGTTTCGAACTATGTCTCAATATGTACTTCACATTGCATGCAGTATCACTAACCGATTTACTGCGTTCTTTTTGCTCTTTTTTTAATGTCACCGGTATTTACACAAAGCAAGGTCACAGCAAATGAAAAAAACAGGCCACGTACTTCATCTAGACTGACGTGATCAATGTAGGCCGCATTTCACCAATTGTCAAACAGCCTTGTAACCATGGTAGGCTGGAAAGCAAACGAGATCGGAGTAATGCCGTACCATATTTCTTTTGTTGGATGTGAGCAAGATAAGTGTATTAAAAATTGTGTTAAAATAACCATATTAAAAACTAGTCGCTTCTAAGTGGGGCCCAAATACATTCTGTAGCATACTGTCTTGACTTTCCTTTGGGCCCAGAAATTGCATTTTACATGCAAACAGAGAAATTTAAATATATATATATATATATATATATATATATATAATACGTAAATAAATATTTCGTGACATTAATAATATTTTTTTCCATAATCCCTTTGACAAAATACGGCTGGACATGTGCGTATTTATCTAAGATGAGCGGAGAGCTTTCAGATGAAATAAATGAAAACGGAATTGCCTAAGATAAATGGTGATCATTGTAATTGGTGATTATGGCAATCAGTATTTAAATCGATTTTTTTTACTTTCAAAAAATGTATTTTGAAAAAAGGTGGAAGTGTAATATTTTGTTTAAAATTTTAAATCCGATCTCTAAAAGACGAAAAGCGAAAAAAATTATTTAAAATGGGAAATTAAAAACCATATTCCTTGGAAAAAATGTCACACAAAATATATAATAAAAACCAGCAATAGTTCTGTTTTTCGTCTAATCTCCCGCAATCGGGTTCACAGCCGATGTTGCCCACAAACTCGCTAGCTTTAAAATCGCTGAAATATATGATTAACTATTTTTTTTGTAGATTTGTAAATCGGAATTTCACATTCTTAGTTAAAACTGCTGCTGCGATATGGCACAATTACCTAAAACTTTCGACACACAGTGTGGCCCCCCTTGATGGATGAAATTATAATTTCGGTATGGAATATTAGCCGGGACCAAATGTGAAACTATTTACACTTTTTTAAAGAACAAATGGATTAATCTTTCTTAATCTGGCTGCAAGTTATAGAGATGTGTTTTAAAAAGATCATGCTTGAAAATTATTTTAAAATCCATAAAATATCATTAAATTCAGATACAGTTTTTAATAAAATAGCATTTCAAACTTTTTTTTTCCTTATTCGATGGTGTAAACATAGAAAATGTGTGATGTTTAGAACTTAAAAATATTGCAAAAAAATCGGAATTTATTAGTCAGGTTTTGCCACAGATAATATGACGGTGTAAAATATTTACGGACATGTATGAAACATGTATGGACATATATTAAATAATTACTGATATGTGTATGCTTTCTATAACGAATTTTTTTATTTAAAGGTTGTTTGTTATAAATTAAATGAATTTAATGTCTTTTTAATATATATCGTTTTTGTACACAAAATGAATGATATTTATCTTTGCCACATTCACATTCAATAAAATCGGAAAGAAATTGTATTGGCATGTTAGTTTGTTTGAACATACATTACATAGTAAAAAATGACCAATGTTTCTTAATTTATGAAAATATAGTATAACCACAAACGAAAATATAATATAATCCTCTGAGTTACCCGAAATTCCAAAAAGCGTGTTCCATTGTCTTTTGAACCCCCAGAAACTAATACATTTCCCAAATTTAAAGATTTATTTATAAAAGCAAAGTATTTTTTTGCCGCCCGTATTTTTCAGAACGTTTCCGAAGAGTTTTTATAGTGTAATTAATCAGTTTCCTCAGTCTGGAATACCTGTTTTTCGAATGTCATGAATTCTCACTTGACGTTTTCAGCTGCATAAGTTAATTTATACATGAAAGAGTAAAGAAATAATCTTAATTTTAATGAAAATGTTAACGCTGTTAATTTTGCATGTTTATCTGTTAAACATATTTGTTGAACATGAAAATGTTTACTTGAGAATTAATAGCATTAGAAAGAACTACATTCCGGGCTTAGAAAACCGATTAATATACTTTAAAAGCTACTAGTAAACGTTTCGAAAATTACGGGCAGCAAGAGAAATCTTGTTTTTATAAATGATTCTTTAAATCTCGAAATGCCATTGATGTCTTAGGTCTCTAATAAAAAGAAACACTTTTCAGAATTATGGTTAACAAGGATGAGTTTATATTATAAATTTATTCGTGATTATATTATATTTTCGTAGATTAAGAAACATTTGTCATTTTTTGCAGTGTATATAATGATTTTTATAAATCATTGCTAATCCTAGAAGTACTGTGAACGCAATATTTAGTGTATATCTACAAAAAAATAGTAATATCTGGATACATAAATGGGTAAGATGTGTAGTCATCACAGCATAACCTTCTAAAAATTGCCCTGATCTGGAAATATTTTTTTTGTTATTCTGTGCTTTAAAAAAAATCTATGTTGCTATAAAAAAAATTAATACATATTTTGTTTTTTCATATAATCTAGAAAGGAAATTTGCGAAAATATAAAAAAAACGTCTCTCGAGTTAATCTCGATTCCGGAAAGAGATCCTTTATCTTTACAACGCTCCAGATTTTTTTTTTTTTTTTTTTTTTTTTTTTTTTTAGATTTAAAAAACATTTCTGAAACAGAAATGAAGAAACACAAGTCACTTTTACTAACGGTAATTTTTGAAAAACGTTAAGAAATGATTTTCATTGTATTTTAATTACACTGTTAAAATTTTGCAGCAAACTGTCCAGTCATTCGACCGTTTTTTGAAAAAACGACCACATAACCGTAATTTAACTGTATTTTGACCATAATATGGGCAATGATATGGTCAGGATAGAGTTATGTTACGATTATTTAACCATCTATACTAATATTATAAAGTAGTAAAGATTGTTTGTTTGTTTGTTTGTAGGGGGTAATCTCTGGAACTACTGAAGCGATTTGAAAAGTGATGGCGGCAAATTGATGGTGACAATCCCTGCTCCAACATAGGCTATATTTTATGTCGGTGCCACTACGCCGAAGGTGGTGCAAAAGAGAAAAACGTTCTAAAATTTCGATTTTTTTTTATACTAGAGGAGCCAGGAACATGAAATTTGGCATGGTAGTTACTTATAAGATGTAAATGGTCTCTAAGAGCAAATTCTAATAAAATTCGAAATTTAAAAGGGTGAGATGAGCGAAAAGCGTTCTAAAAACATTCTAAATTACAATTTCTATGGAATATCTGGAACTACACAACCGTTTTCAAAAGTGATGGTGGCAAATTGATTGTGACAGTCCCTGCTCCAACATAGGTTATATTTTATGTCGTTGCCACCACCCCAGGCAGTGCAGGATCGAAAAACGTTCTAAAATTTCAATTTTTTTATACTGAAGGAGCTAGAAACATGAAATTTGGCATGGTAGTTACTTATAAGATGTAAATGCTCTCTAAGAACACATTCTAAAAAAATTCGAAATTTAAAAGGTGTAAGATGAGCAAAAATCGTTCCAAAAACATTCTAAATTACAATTTCTATGGAATCTCTGGAACTACAAAACCGTTTTCAAAAGTGATGGTAGCAAATTGATGGTGACAGTCCCTGCTCCAACATAGGCTATATTTTATGTCGGTGCCACTACATCCAGGGAGGTGCATGAGCGAAAAATGTTCAAAAATTTCGATTTTATTTATACTGAATGTGTTAGAAACATGAAATTTGGCATGGTAGTTACTTATAAGATGTAAATGCTCTCTAAGAACAAATTCTAAAAAAATTCGAAATTTAAAACTGAGATGAGCGAAAAGCTTTCTTAAAACATTCTAAATTACAATTTCTATGGAATCTCTGGAACTACCGAACCCTTTTCAAAAGTGATGGTGGCAATCTTTTGATGGCAATCCCTGCTCCAACATAGGCTATATTTTACGTCGGTGCCACTAATCCCAGGGTGGTGCAGGAGCGAAAAACGTTCTAAAATTGCATTTTTTTAATACTCAAGGAGCTAGAAATTTGAAATTTGGCATTGTAATTACTTATAAGATGTAAATGCTCTCTAAGAACAAAATAAAAAAAATCGAAATTTAAAAGGGTGAAATGAGCGAAAAGCGTTCTAAAAACATTCTAAATTACAATTTATATGGAATCTCTGCAACTGCAGAACCGATTTTAAAAGTGATGGTGGCAAAATGATCGTGACACTTCCTGCTCCAACATAGGCTATATTTTATGTCGGTGCCACTAACCCCAGGAGGCTGCAAGAGTGAAAAATTTACGAAAATTAAGACTTTTTTTTATAATGAAGGAGCTAGAAACTTGAAATTTGGCATGGTAGTTACTTTTAAGATGTAAATGCTCTCTAAGAATAAATTTTTACAAAATCGAAATTTAAAAGGGTGCAAAGAGCGAAAAGCGTTCTAAAATCATTCTAAATTACAATTTCTATGGAATCTCTGGAACTACAGAACCGATTTCAAAGGTGATGGTGACAATCCCTTCTCCAAAATCCTCTTTAATATAAAGCTATGCGTTGCTGACAACTGGGCTTTTCGCTAATCTTTGCCACAGATTAATCTCGGAAAATGAAACATTGGAAGTTACTTAAAAAAATAATAGCTCGAAAATTATTTGTCAGAAAATTGTTAAACAAACTGCATTTGAAAAGTAAAAAAATGTATATTTCTTAATATAAATTTCAAATTTAATGATTATGCCATTTTTCAAATATTGAATTTCAAAAATTACCAAATTTCACAATGGAGTACCATAGCGAAAAGATAATGATAATGGCGACGTGTCCTGACGTTTAGATTGGCTAAAGCACGAGACACAAATTATAGTAGCCTTATTATTCTGTTAAAATATAAAAGTTAACTATGAAATGTCAATATTTTGTTTGTTTAAAGTTTAGTTAAGAGAAATTGACCAGCGTAGCGGGTGTAGCTTGCTAGTTTTCTATAAAAACGGTCAAATGACTGGACAGTTTGCTGCAAATTTTTAACAGTGTAGTTTTCTTAAACACGTATCAAAAAGAAATATCGCTTTTTCGGAAGCTATCTATTCTGAAGTAATCATTTTCATGTTCAACAGAAAATCCTGCTAAATTAACAGAATAAAATGTGCATTCACTTTTTTACTCTTACAAGCGTAAATTTTATCTTAAAGAACTGAAAATGTTTACTTGATAATTTATAGCATTCGAGAATCCGTTATTCCTTTTTGATACTATGTTGAGAAAATTGATTAATACACTGTGCAAACTACTTCATAACATTTTCGAAATTTACGACCAGCAAAAGAGACTTCTATTTCAGAAATATTTCTTTAAACGTTAGAAATGCATTGGTATCTGGTGTTTTTGAAGATAAGGGATCCATTTTTGGAATCGTGGGTTACTCAGAGGATGTTATTACATTCATATATTTAAAGCAAAAAGCGCATTCTGTCAAACTCTACAATCTTTTTCCCACGAAAAAATGGCATCATCGCGCATGCTTCAACTTTTTTTTGAACGCTTCACCCCTCAGAAACGGGAAACCTGTTTAGTCTAGGGGGGTTGAAAATGGTTGATTGAAAGCGTATGGAGGTGTAATATGGCCATTGCGTTAAAACCTTTTTTTAAAGAACTCATGTTTTCACAACTAAATGTGCACATTTCTTCGAAAATTTTAAAGGGAGCTTGGATACAGTTATATTTATAACCAATTGAAGTTTCAGAGAGTTCGGAGGATGAGAATTATTTTTTTTTATCGCTATGTTAAAGGAACTGACGCGAAAACAAAGAAGGAAACAAAAAAGCGCGAAGAAAACATTTCTTTTACAACTAGATAACAATATTTTTTCACAAAATTTTTACACGGGCTGTAAAACTGTTTTATTTATAACCAATAAATATTTCAAAGAGTTCGGACAAAAGAAGTTTTTATTTTAAAACTAATGAAACTACCCTACCTGAAAAACTTGAAAATGAGCGCCTTTATCTCTAAATATCAATATTTATTTCGCATATTTTTCATTTTAAAATATAATTTAATACAAAATTGGGTTAAAGATATAAAATATTTTGATTTTTTTAATTTAATTTCACGGGCCCGGGAAACGCCAGGTGGGTCAGCTAGTAGTTTGTTAAACATTTTTTCTAAAAACATTTTTCGTTTCTACAGTGTATTTTATTTTTAAAAATCTATCGAGTTTTAAATTTTTAAAAGATAATTCTCATTCAACCTATATAAAATCAAATCCTAGATAGAGATATTTTGGGGAGATTATTTTTGTAATAATTGTAATTTTTCTTAAAAGGTAGAGCAATGTGATACCCTTTAGTGTATATTTCACTAATAAAATACCTTTTCTTTTTAGAATAGCTGTTACAGAGGAAATTATTACATATAGATTTTTTAAATAAAAATTAAAAATATTCATTTGTAGAAATTAAGATTCAACCATTATGTTTACCCGAAATGTAAGATATACCTTTTTAAGAACAATATTTTTATCAATGTATGCATTTAAAAAAACAAGACCATATTCTGTTGGAAATTGTTCATCTCAAATAGCATTTTTACGATGTTTTCTGTGTGTATTTAAGTGTGTATTTAATTTTCGAAGAATAAGTATTTAAAAAAAAGATTATCATTATTAATAATACCGCTTCCTTGAACAATTGAACAGATGAACTGTACATGTCATATAATAGGCTTCCTTGTTGCTAGAAAACTTCTGGATATGAGTATTGGATATCATATCTTAAGGGCCATAAAATGAAGCTAGCAGTAGTACTAATATGTACTACAATAAAATAAAGAATAAAACAATACATTCGAGAACGTTTGACAGTATTTCCAATGCACACTATCAATGAAAAAAGTATTAGGCTCTTAAAATAGGGACATATTTTGAGTGGCTGCATGAACAACCAATCCGAAAATAGGAAAGCAGAACTATGTCAGCAAGCTGGGTAGAAAGAATATGTCAAATAAAGATAATTGTTAAATAATTAATAATTAAAAATAAATATAGTATAATAAACTAAAAGTGTATTCATACTTTTTAAGGGATCGTCGTAATAGCAAAAATTGTCAATATATTGTCAATATATGTCAATAGCAAATTTTTTATAATGTGTTTCAAGAAAATCTAGAACAACAAAGACCATTTTTATGGCTACACATATTTTTTTTTCTTATTTTGTGTAGCATAAAATATAGAACAGCAATTCTATACGATTTAAAAAGTTTATGAAAAAGCAACATAAACATAATATAACAATAACAACAAGAATATATATAAATATAAAATAAAACAAGACAAAATAAGAAAAAGAGATTAAATTTCACAAAAAACAAGAGAGATATAAGCTAAAACAGGGTATTCGAAAATGGTGGAAAATCTTCCTCGTTCCCTGTTTGAGGGATTTTAGACATCGTAGTCTGGAAATTCATAGATAATTTTGTTTGGGATCTTATAAATATCATTGTAGAAATTTGTTTTAAGGTTTTTTATAAGATCGATAAAGATTTATTTTTAAAATATTTTGTATGGCAGTATTTTAGAGCAATCTAGGTCCATTTCTGATGATCCTCACTTCCTTATTATGACTACAAGAAAGAAGATTCAAATTCGATTGACAGTTGAAGCCCCAGATCTGACAGAAATATGTTAATCTTGAAAGAATGCATGTGTTGATTATGAATTCATAGGGAAGGGTTACGGCCAGTGCTGTAATCGAAAAAATAGAGTCTTTACCTGAAAAACAGAGGATATACGGAGCTTCTTTAAAAAATAGAGAGTATACGTCTTATACCAGCGTCTGTTTACGGATGAGTAAATAGAGTGATTTAAAAACCTCAGTGACTTTTCCTCTGACGCTTAGGATTTGCTTACGAAAGGCAAGTCGTTTGCCCATGATAAGGACTTTAGGGACATAGTATCATCTGACCATGGGAATATTATTGATGGAAGTATTATTAATTGCAAGTCTAATAGGGTAAGAGAATGTTTTACTGAAGGGATAGCTGCAGTTTTGCTTTCGTTAAATTTAATGAGCTATAAATGGCACCATTCCCTGAATAAGCTGAGGTGATATAAGTTTTTGTAGAAAAAGTAATTGTGGTGTGAAATGGTTTAAATAGTGGTGCCGTCCACGTATATTGGAAGTGTTATGAGAGGTGTACGTGGAATGTCGTTCAAGTGTAGGTATAACAAGGAGGGGACCCAAAACATACTCTAAACTATATAACATATAATTAAGTGTAGTCTAGATAAAGAGTTTATGCAGACGTGAAAGTTACCATAGCCAAAGTATAAGTGTATAAAGTACATAATCTACCACCTTAACAGTGAACACTGAACAGTTTGTGAGTTCAAGGGACTACCCAGTTGCAAGATAACTCGACTTATTCGATATAAAATAGCTGTTACAGAGGAAATTATTGTTGCATATTTTTCACCGAGTCGCATAATCAGTATAAATGATGAGCAGTCTTTGCGAAAGTTTAGTTTGTCTCAGCTGATAAATCATCATATTTCTAGAGAGGTTCACAGATACGAAATGCATACATTAAAAATTCAAAGCCACATTAGAACAAAAATTTTTAAAAGAAAAATAACTAAGTTTATATCGCTCTTTCAATCTGTCTTTTATAAAATCAAGTTATTTTCGAAATTATTTTGTAATCTGCAGAAGTTGCTCTTCCTCAGGACAAACATTATTTTATTTATAACAAACTTAAGATCATTTCTGAAGTGCTATAAAAAAGTTATTACTTACAAATATAAATGTAATTTATTTTATTGGCATTGCATTTTTAAGCAAAAGAGTAATTATAAATTTACAAATATGACATTTATTCAGTATTAGTAACTCTAGACGCTAGGAAGTCAGCATTATGTTTCCCATGTACACTAAAATATGTGGTTTAGATTAAAATGTAGTTTATTGTTTCGATCTGAAAATATGCTGAAGTTAAAAAATCGTTTGAATAAATTGCCTTACAATATATTTTTTAAACATTTTAATACATGAAAATGTCTCTACACATTAATAAATACACTGGCAAGAACGGATTTTCATCTATAATACCACAGTAAAATTTGTACTTTGCATTATGTATAAAACATCGTGAAATAACATATCAAATAACAGCTCTTGGAAAAATTACGAGAAGTAGATTTTTTAATTTTTTTAAATCGCACCTAACATATTCACGCTTTTGAGTTTACTATAAAAGATAATATTTAAAATTTAAAAATATTTTCCCAATGCTTTATATGAAAATTTTTTATTACATTAGTATAATCTAAACTGGACTAAAAAGCACTTCATTTGAAGTTTAGTTTTAAAATTCGTATAATCAAAATAAAATTCCCTTTCTAACAATTAAAAATTTATTAGATTGTGTCACTGTTTCATTTGTTAGGTCTTGTTTACAATACCAGTTTATGAATTTACATATTTGCTTAGAACATAGAAAATTCTGTGATGTTTACTTTAAAATTTGTTCTAGCAATGTTGTAAATAAAAATACTTTAGTTTATTTACTTTGATTCATTTATATATTTTAAAAAATTTATTTGATAATATCATTTACATAAAATAAAACGTATGTTTCATTTTGAGAATAAATATTTCCAGAAAATCATAATTACCGTAAATATTTTAACAAAATGCTATGTATTTCAAATGATAAGTGAATTAGTTGCAGGAAATTAAATAATTCTATTCATTGTTCTTAGCATTCTAGATTCCATTTTTTAACAATCTGATGCATGTCATCAATACATATATATATACATATATATATATATATTTAAATTAGTATTTTGATGCTGATTGAAGTTTACAGATTTCAAAAATAGTTCGTTAAGAATACTAAAATGTTGAGTGATATCATAACTGGCATATTTTACATATCCTCTTGAGAATCAAGCTCGCTTTTTTCGCGAGAATTTTATCATAATTCACATTAATGCTCTTTTTGAGACTAGAAAGCAATACATATGTTCATTTATTTTTAAAATGCCTATATATGTTGTTTTTTAGCGCGTCCAATAAAATGGACAATGGGTCTCCGACTTGTTAAAAACATATTATTGGATTACATGAATCTGAATGGAAATTTTTAATACTGGACAAAAATAATTATACAAAATTGAATTAGACACAAAATAATGACACAAAATTTAATTAGACACAAATTAATGATAAAAAATTTAATTATACACTAAATAATAATAATTAGTATTATAAAAAAAATATTTACACGCAAACAAATAAATAGATGAACTTAAAATTAAATACTTTGTCAATGTGTTTCTGTAAAGCAATTATTGTTGGTAGTTAATAGATACACAAGTTGCATTTTATACACACAAATTTAGTTTTCTTTAAAACAAAATTTGATTTTGTATTTCATTGCATTTCATTTGTGGATTATTTTAGCTAATTGTCGGACATTACTTTTAGAACTGAGTAGACTCGTTACTTAAGTCAGTGGCTGTTAGCTTCTGCTAGGAGAAGTGCTGTGTTCGAATCCAATCTTGCTCCTCGGCCTAATCGTTCTGAGTATCCATCGGTTGTCTTCGAGCTTTTGTAAAATTTTCGTAAATACGGGTTAGGTTGCCTTAAAAAGACTCCCATGGAGACCCCCACTCCTCCCCCCTCAAGATTATGCCAATCGTATAGATAATCGGCATTCATAAATAACACCAGTACTGATCTTTTACATTTGCGTAGAGTTGCTTGGTGGAGAAGTGTAGGAGCATGAGTATTCTCTTGATTCGAATAACACAACTTCGATTTCCTCAAAATCTGATAAGCACTAAGCACCATGATTGTAGAAATTTGTTTAATTTGTATGAAACTAATTTATTTGTTCTTTTCCTCCTTCTTTTCTTCATCACTAATTTGAAGATCTGACATGTCACCATTCCTTTTTTGCTTCCAAAATTATTTCAGTAACTTTCTCTAGACCTACATAACGCCTGTTTCCAAATATCTCTAAAATGAAATAGGCTTAAAAAATAAGATTTTTAGCGACAAAGTCCTATATCTTTCGTTTCAATCTTCATAAATCGTCATAAGTGTGTTTTTATCACTTATTCCATCACTTCTAAGCATCGCATAATTTCAATATTTACATCATCCAATCGAAAAGAAAAAGTCAATTTAGTAAACTTTTAAATAATTTTCAGTTTTCAATTTGTTTTAAATATATCTCAACAACAATCCGATGTTTTCTATCATAATGATACTAATTATTGGCACAGCTACCACAATTGGCAATTGAATGCCAAGTGGAAATTAAAACAAGTGTGCAAGTCTGATGTAAGATAGCACATATGGCTTCGTTTAACATTCCTTTCACAACACTTTATCATTTCTCTAATAAATCCAAATAAATTTTATTTAAAAAAAAATGTTTTTTATAAAGTAAAAATTTACCGGTCTATTTTTCTCGTTTTTTTTTTTTTTTTAATTAATTTGAGCCGGCCGACTATTATACTCTTTCATAATAATATCTGTCATGTAGACTTAATGCGATATTTAAAAAAATCAATTTAAAATTAAACATGTTGTATAGAGACCTTCAAAATGTTGAAATATGCCAATATTTCCATAATCGGGTTTTTATCATGATTCGATACGTTCCTCAAACTCATATGACGTTGTAATCACTTGCTGACGTCATATCTACTTGCTTTCTCCATTACTCATATTGATACTCTCGATACTATTGATTCTCAAACATTTGAAAAAGTCCGTTAAACTTCCAATATGATGTCAGATCCATTTTCTTTTTAATTCTCGAATGGCATCATATTAACCTGCTTTCTGTACTTACACATACACATATTCCTTGTATTATTGAGAAATGTTTGAATATTAAAGTTTTATTATGAGTATATAAAAAGGTGTGTGTTAATTTCTGTACATGAAGGATAAAGTTGATAATAAGGATATGATTCTGGAGTATTTTTCTGTAATTGTAAAAGAAATACAAATTATTTTCTTACATTTCTGTTTGAAGAATGTAAAGTTTGGGCCTGGTTTTAATTAATGAAAATTTTTTTCGTATTCGCATTGAGGTTCCGGTTAACTTCAAATAAAATTTTTGTGTCCGGTTTGGGA
Organism: Maratus michaelseni; assembly: GCA_963931845.1. NCBI lineage: Eukaryota > Metazoa > Arthropoda > Arachnida > Araneae > Salticidae > Maratus > Maratus michaelseni. Next base: position 299,907,438 of record OZ007588.1, read on the forward strand.
TCAACAGAAATTGTTTAGTGTGCGGATTAGGTTGCGGGTTAAATTTGCATAAAATTGCGGGTCTGGCATGATTTAACCCGAACTAGACACTATTGTGGGTCGCAATACTTTGTGGATAAAAGAACTCTCTTGAAATTGGCATTTTTTACCCTTAAACATTACATGTTATCTATCCAAATAAAAATCCGTGTAGTAAAAATTTACTTTAAACTGAATTTAAAACTACAAAGAACACTAGAGGTTAGAATTTGTTATTCAAAAGAAAATATATCTATATGTAGTTTAAATTATTTCTTTTTTAATATAAGGTAAAGCTAGGATAGTCTGCGCACAATTCAAAAGAATAACAATAAAAAAATCTAAATATTAATTTTTTGCTAAACTATCCGTGAATAATTTTCACTTCATTTGTTTTTAGGTTTTCGTCCATCTCACGAAACCCTATTGCTCCCGCTACGTTGTCAGTCTGTCAGAGAGCCATTCTCGAAAACTATGTAACTTACAGAGTTGAAACTTTGTGTATAAATCAGAATATCAGCTGTGAAGAGCTGAAAATATTAAAATTTGAAAAATTCGTATTAATTTAATAAATAGAGATAAAAAACCAAAAGTCTAACAGCCTTTTCCTATTAAATTTAAACATTTTTCGTTATAGCCGATGCCAAAAATTAAAAATCAACGATGAAAATCTTTCTACAATAATTATTTTTCTATCAGACGATTTCCACGTGAAAAATGAAATAAAAAGTTTTACCAATTGAAAAAAAGATTAATATGAAATAAAATTGATTGACGTCATAGTGGTAATAAAACATAAAACGGAAAGATTTCTCAATAATACAAGGAGTATGAGTATGCGTATGTGCACAAAACAGATTAATATCACGTCATTAGAGAATTAATAAAAAGAAAATCTGACGTCATATCGGAAGTTTAACGGATTTTGCAAATGTTTCAGAATACAAAGCGTGTATCAATATGAGTAATAGAGAATAGTAAATATATGAGTTTGATAAGCATATTGAATCATGATAAAAATCCGATTATGGAAATATTTGCATACTTTAACATTTTGAAGGTGTACAACATGTTTAATTTTGAAATTATTTTTTTAAATATCGCATTTAGTCCGCATGACAGATATTACAGTGAGAGAATATAATAACGGGCTTAGACCGCTATCGGAATGATTTTATTCGAAAAAAAAATAGACCGGTAAATTTTTACTTTATAAAAAACATGACTTTTTTTTTTTTTTTTTTTTTTTTTTTTGCTAGATGAAATTTGTTTGAATTTATTAAAGAAAGGATAAAGTGTTTTGAAAGGAATATTAAACGAAACCATTTGAACGATCTTCGATCACACTTACCCACTTGTTTATGCATTTCCATTGCTATTTTGTTGTTATGTTGCAATTTAATAGAACAGTTGTAATAAAACCAACAAAGTTATTTTGCGCAATCTGTCCTTACAGGGTTGGTGTGATTGCGCACATGGGTAGGAGAGATTGTTACTAATAATAATTACAATTAAATTGTTAACAATAATAATTACACTTAAATGTCATTGTTGTAAGGTTTTTGTGAACAAATATTATTGTATTAGGAGTGAATATTTCAACCTAATGATTAAAGAATCAGAAAAATGAAATAATTTTAAAAACGATTAAAAAATGTGAATTAAAGGGGAAATAATAAAGAATCAGAAAAAGCAAGTCCAGATAAGATTACAAAATAACATTAAGTTACTTGAAAACTCGTTTAACTTAAAATTAGTCCATTTTCATTTTTCATCTTTTATGCAAATTTACCAATAACCTGCGTAATCGCTCCTAGCATAGAAACTAATGGGAACACTGCGCCATCTCTCATAAGTAGCAGATGCGCAAACTATCCAATTTCGGTAGGACAGACTGCGCGGCCTTGTATTTAAACATGGCCGCTACTAAAACGAACCGTTGATGTTCACATTGTTAGTCTAGATTAGTAGTTTATGAGAAATCATTTAAGTTTAAAATATTTTGTACTATTGACATTGTATAGAAATTCTGACGAATAGCTATGAAAATTCAAGCTCTTACTTTGGGAAAACAAAACAAAATAGCAATGCTTTATCTTAGACGCTCAAAACAATTAACGTGCACTTTCAAGTAGACACTCCACTACTGCTGTTGTACAACTACCTGGAGTCTTGCTCCCTCACTCTACTCCTTCCCACCAAGCCTCTATGTGCGCAATTCTCTCCGACCGCGCCATCTCTCCTGGCTTTACCTTACACAGCTCTATAAAACAGAATAATACTAAATATATTATGGAAACGTTTTAATACACTAAAACATGAAAGGAAACAATATGCTAAATACAAATTTTACTACAAATAACTTTTATAAATGCCAAATGAAATATTATGCAGCGAAAAATATAAATTTCACTTATTTCATGAACAATTTAGAAAAATTTCGTATACGTTTTATCTTTTAAGATAACAAGGATTATTTAAATAAAGATAAGTTTCCGTTAACATTTTATACTACTATAACATTTGCAAGTATCTCTATTTTCTTTTTGATGTGAATTTTACATGAACAAAATAAAACGTACAATTTAAACTGGTACATAATTACAATCTGTTTCTAAAAGAGGGAATAAATATTTAAACTGATTTTTAGCTAAAAGAGCAAAAGTATGTTCACCTTTTAGAACGAAGATTGCCTTTTATGTTTACTTTAAAACTATAAAATGTTTCGTATTCTGAAATTTCACATTAATAGTTAACTATTTTCTTTTCTTTTTAAAAGGGATTCAAAAGTATCTGATAATGGTATGCGAATAAATTATACTAAATGATAGGAAGGGTAAGAAAACCTCATTTATAATATATGTTTATGCAAAAATACCAAATAATTTTTTAAATCTACGTAAATTTAATATATTGTTCCCGTTAAAATAATATTTGTTAGGGAGTTTTAAAAATTGTTTATATAAAACTGGGGGATCCACCCCAGGCTTTCTAGATTACAGAGAATAAGTATAAAACATGTTTAATGAAAAATCTGATGAATTTTTTGCATTCAATATATATTTTTTAATTGCTCATTAACAACTTCAAAAAGCCACTTTATATAAAAAATATCAATTATTTATTCAAATAAAGATTCGAAATGATTTAAAAGCAATACATTTGTATTAAACGCATGCCAGCAGTTAATAGTAGAAGAAAACGTCAAAAATTTCACTAATTACAGCAGTTTTTTTATTCTGATAATTACAGTGATTTAAACGTGTATTTCGAGTACATGCCTGTTAAAGATGTGTTTTAATTATATTATTTTATAATCTTGTTTTTTTTAGTAAAGAAGTTTTATTTTCGTTATGGAATATTAAAGAATACAAATACTGAACTAGTTGATTTGTTATAAGTGCAAATGGGTTGTTAATCTTTCTCAATCGGGCTTCACGTGATAGAGATATTTATAAAAAAATCGACGCTTGAAAAATTATTTTAAAATCCAAATAGACAGTACATTGAGATACAGTTTTCAAACAACTTGCATTTTAAAAAACATTGTTTTGTGCGATGTTTGGGAGTTACAAAAATAGTTTAGGTGATCCTACCGACAATATAACGTCAGCACGACTCACGAACATGTTTTTGCTTTATAATATAAATTTGTGAAAAAAATGGTCATTTCTTTCTGTGATCGTTCCAATTTAGTATAGTTTTAATATATATTTCATTATTTTTTAAGAAGTGAATAGTTTTGTCTATTAAAAAATTAATTGTGAACTGTAGTTTTCCGTGTTGTCTGTGCAAGTAGCTAAATAGGCAAGACACTAACAGCTTAAGGCAGAGGTTCTGTGTTCGACTCCAGGACTGGATAGTTTTTCACTAATATTGAAAAATGTCAATTTCGTAAAATGTCTTTTATATTTGTATATTCTTCCAAATATTCTGTAGAAATTGTCTTTGGTTCGTTGCTAAAACTTTTTCACCTTTTCAAGCTGGTTAAATTTAACTTCTGGTTGACAAAGTTGAGATCATTTTCGCTAAACAAATTTCTTTTTATTATTAATTTTGTAAATTTTATTTTTCATTCAATTTTACTATACTAATGCTAGATCAGTGCCATATTTATTTTTGTCCGTTAACTAAATAATGAAAATTAAGTTACTGTAATAGATGGATTAAAAAAACATTAATTTAAGGTAGCGTACAAATCTTCAACTGTCTAAATCTGCCAGACCTGGTAGGACAATTGAACAGAGAAAAATATTACAATGTGAATAAGTACAAAATGAAAGGAAACTGAAATAAGTTAAATTAATTAAAAAATGAAAACATTAGTACCTTCTTTCGCATGTAATATTTCACTTGATTGAATTGTTCCTCCTTAAATCCATATAAATAATTGATCTTATATATTAGTTTTTATATATTATAATTAAATAAATGAACATTTTTTTAGAAAATTCCTTCACATTCAAATTTTTCTGGCTAAAAAATGCCACAATTTTTTTTCAAAGAATTTGATGTCATTTCTGTTAATATTTTGCTGAATGTTATCAAATATTGATATATGTTTAAAGTTTTGGTATATACAATTAATTAAACAGGATTTAGTGTAATGATATATGATAATAAGCTTCGACTCTTCCTAATTTAAAAAGTCCTTCCGGTCTGTACAGGGAGGAAAAGGTAGCTTTCATAGTCCATGTTTTTAAAAATTCACACTCATTTTACTCAAACACCCGAAGCTAAATTGCTTAGAACTGTATTATAGAAAAACCAATCCCGGTTTTCGTTAATACTGAATCTGAATGCAAATTCCAGCATGAGAATTACAGCATAACAAAAATCAGATTGTTTCAAAATGTCAACCGCCCTAGAATTTGAAACTGTCATATCTCTACCTTTTTTTAAGATAAAGCCAAAACAAAAAATGTTCCGGAATCCTTCTTCACAATCTAACATTTAACGGAAACAACTTTTTCAATTTATAATTTTTTATACATCATTTGAATAAAAAAAATTAATTAATAACCTTGCCGCCATTTTGAAACAAGATGGCGCATGAAGGTGACCCACGAACTCGGTCGAGACTTTGGTATGTTCTGTGCACATGATCAGGCACATTCATATCGGTACATAAATATCAGAGTTACACCATAACAAATATAAGATTCTTTCAAAATCTCAGCCACCCTAGAATATCAAACTGCCATATCTCAGTCATTTCTTAAGATATACCAAAAAACAAAAACAATTTTCCAGAATCCTTGTATCACGTTCTAACACTTAACCGAAACAATGTTTTCAATTTATAATTGTTTTGAAGTAAACAAAAATATTACGTCTGAACATATTTATATTTATATTAAAATCATTAAAATTACAGACATTACAATACACTTTCATAAAACATTAAAAACATATTAAAATTGGACGTTTCGGATTTACATGGAAAATCCCTCTTCAACAAACATTTTTCCTAGCGTAAGTCATAGTTCAAAAATATCAACAAATAGAAAATGCAACGTATCAAAATTTCGAAGTCAAAGTAGCAGTTAGATCAAATCGAAGTGCAGCAACTACAGAACTCGTACTTTCTTAGAAGCATGGTATACGAAAATTACAAATTTACCTCTTAATGAAGCAGGTGCAATCGCGAATGAATACTCCGTGTTATTATAACTGCAACTTTCACTTCGAAATTTTGATACGTTGCATTTTCTATTTGTTGATATTTTTGAACTATGACTTACGCTAGGAAAAATGTTTGTTGAAGAGGGATTTTCCATGTAAATCCAAAACGTCCAATTTTAATATGTTTTTAATGTTTTATGAAAGTGTATTGTAATGTCTGTAATTTTAATGATTTTAATATAATTATAATTGTTTTGTATATCTTTTTGAATTTTTAAAAATTTTAAAAATTTTAACTTGCCATCATTTTTAAACAAGAAGGCGGGTGAAGGTGACCAACGAACTAAGTCGAGACCTTGGTATGTCCGATACACATACTAAGTCACATCCTAATCGGGTCATAAAAAAGAGAGTTACAGCATGACATATGTCATATATATATATATATATATATATATATAAAATTATTTATTTATTTATTTATATGTCTATATAGATATAAATCAACATTTTAACGGAGGGTGGTCTGGGGATCTGGGGGTTACGATCGGTGAAAATATACCAAATTTTTTTTGGAATTGCTTTCCTCCGAACGGCTGCAATAGGTAGCTTTTTGTAATGAAAGCTACCTAAAATTACAATCATTGAAGCAGAAAATAATCATTTAAAATATTTTGGAAGCATTGGTAAGTATTGCCATTAAGTTATTTTTACTAAATACCTTGTTGTCATATTCATTATTAATTATTTATGAGTGTATAATAATAGCTATTTAAGCATTTTTGTTTCAATCTGATCCAACTTGTGCTGTGATTATTTATCCCAAGCAGCGTCACTTTCTTGGTTTCCGATTTTACATTTTCAGTTTGTTATGCCTGAAGATACAATAAGTTCGTTAAATGACATGATAAAAGTGTGTATTTAAAATATGTTACATTTATATATTTATATTTTTACTTTTTATACTAATCGTACTTATTATCCAATAGATTTGTGCTCATGTAATTTTACTAAAACAATGAAACTGATATACATTTCAATCTCTTGCCCATGAAAACTTCAAAATAAATCCAGGAGTAGATTCCAATGTCATACAGAACTACCCATTACTGATTTTTTTTTAAAGAATTCCCAAGTTATCCCACTATTTTCTAGATTAAATACATTTTATAAGAGGTATGTTCAAGCATAAATACGCAGGGCTCAAACTCCATTACCAATTATATAACAAGAACAGCATCCTTTAGTAAGGAGCATACAAAATGGCAAAACATCTTTTCATTCAAAAATCAAAAAGTTTAAATAAATATTGCAATTACCATTTTTTTTTAATTGGGACATACTACATAAGAAACACGATGACAGCATACAGTAATATTTTCCTAAATATAAGGTTTTTGTTATAAAGTTATAATTACAATCAAAATGTTATGAAAATTGACATTCTAAGCATTCCTACACGCGTTTTTATCTTTAAAAAGCACACTAAACAGTGTATTTTCGAGATTGTAAGCAATAAAGATGATTCTCCTGGTGTTAGTTATTAATTAATAAATTAAAATAACATAAGTTTGTTGTCTATATACAAAGTGGTATGTGGTCACACACATGTGCAATAGAAATAATGTTTTATTTTTCATTTAACGATACACAATGGTGTTGTGGAAAAGTTACCCAATTGAGAAATTAATGTAATCAAAGCATCTAACACTTTTCCGATAGATAATCTGTTCATACTCTTAATTTATATTATTAAATAAAGCGAAGATTTTAATTGTTGAATAGATGGATTGACATAATTGATAATTTTGCGACTAAATTAAGTGTAAATTAATTTGATTTGGAATATTATGAATAGGGAATTTTAAACTCAAATTGAGAATTAAGTGTACATTAAGAATTAGAGTTACAAAAAAATATTCAGAATTTATTGGTGGTTTCTCACCCCAGCTCCCCAGCAAATAACACTCAGTTCAAAGAAACCATTTTAGATTGAAATCCAAACATATAATTACTTCACGAAAAAAAAAAACAATTTCTGATTTATAGGTGCCCGTTACGTAACACAGACCTGTCAGACGAGACCTGTCAGTAATGTCAACACGAGACCTGTCAGAAAGAAACCGAATCAGACTTTTTCTCCAGCAGATAATAAAGAATTCCACAACTTAGCAAAACTGACTTTCACCTGCCTATAGATTTCACAAATTTATTTCAAAAACTACTTTTGACCTTATCAGCAATGCCTTTATTTATATAAAATACAGTTTTTTTAAATTATTATTCTGGTCGTTTTCTAATAAACTAGTTTTATCTTTATTATTATTATTATTATTATTTTACATTTTTAGTGAATTTTATTATTATTATTATTATTATTATTATTATTATATAATTGACAGTTTTCGTGCATTTTAGGAAGAGTATTCTTCACCATTCGAATATTAAAATAGATTATTAATAACCTCTAAAAATTAAATAGAAATAGTATTATTTCATATAAAACTTGCAAAGATGTTACTTTTTAATGTTACATGTCAAACTACTGCCTTACTTAAAAGTTTTCAATATGGACTAACATTTTCTTCGCAGCTGGTCTGTTATGTTTCGTTCAGACAGATGAATGCATATTATAAAACTTCAAATATAAAAAAAAAATGTGTTTTGAATTGAAAAATAATTTGGGCTATTCATTTTTCGACTTTTCTGGAATTAGTTGAGATTTTTTTGAATGACACAGTATAATGAGTTATCGCAATCTCATATTTTATTTTTCTTGAGCACGTGAAATAAAAATGTATAAAAGCTGTGATCACAGAACAAGTGCAATTCCATCGCTAAGCGTATATTATTTGCATCTGAGTGGTAAGTAAAATAACTTCAACATTTATACACATATTTTTAAATAATCTATATAACCGAAATAATTGAGAAAAACTTCGTATATTAAATATAAAAATAAGAAATCTGAAATAAAACTTTAATATGAGAAAAATTATTATAATAAAATAAAAAATACATATCACGTATATATAGCAGAATTTATATGCATAATTTAATTTTATTTACACTTCATTATCTTTTCAATAGTTGTAATCGAAATATTTCATGCATTTACCACCAACCAATATCTGTATTCTTTTACAAATACTTAAATTTCTAGCTTAAATTGTTCGAGTGAAGATTTTAAAATTTTATTTTACAAGATTTTTGAACTAATTTCCATACATTTTTTGCGTTTAGTTTTCGAGTGAATGAATATTGTGTGAAATTATTATGTTAAAAATATTACTATAGCATTTTTTAAATTTTTACTGATTTTCCCGATATGACTTTGGAATAAATAGTAATAATGGTTATGAAGCATATTACGTTTTGTTTATATTCCTTGCCATCTAAGATATTAGGTGCATGCAAATAAAAAAAAATGCAATGTGTCACTCAATATCTATGAAACATAGAGTTTGTGAGTCAGTCTGTCTCTGTGCCCACTCTCGCTATTTTGGATACGGTCAGTGCTACGACATTCGGCAAAGAGACACTCGGAGATGTACCCGAAAACCTCGCAAACAGATTTTTTTTTTCATGATTCGGCATGATTTCATTTACATTGTTTTATTAAATTTACATTTAAGGGATTGTTTACTGGATTTGCTCTAGGTACTTTATTTTACAAACAGCATCTTTGGTTCAAAGTATCGCATAATTTCAGCGTTCACAGCACAAAATGAAAAAAAAAATGCAATTCAAAATAAAAAAAGTCCTTTCGGCCTGTACCGGGAGGAAAAGGTAGCTTTCCTATATCTTTGTTTTAAAATTTTAGCTAATGTTACTCGAAAACAGCAAGCTAAAATGCAAAGAAACCGATTACAAAAGATTCGTTAACACTGAATTTGAATAAGAAAATCGCTAAATTATTGAGCTATAGCCGAGTTGGTTTCATTTATGAAAACTTATTTTGGTCGCCAAATTTGGTGAGAATTTGGCGATAACGGATATGAATATATAGTTTTATGCGTATAATTGGGAAAATGATTACAACAGTCAAAGAAAATAATTTGCGAGAAATCGCGTTCAATAAAACTCATAAATTAATCGTTGGTTTTTTCTAATGTGCTGTCTTGTTTCAAAATGTCAGCCACCCTAGAATTTCAAAACCGCTCTATCTCAGCCATTTTTTAAGATAGAAGTAAAACAAAAAATGCTCTGGAATCCTTGTATCAAGGCCTATCACTTAATTAAAAAATAAATTTGTATTTTTAACTTTTTTGTGTATTTATTTTAGTTTTAAAATTTTGAGTAGCCGCCACCTTGAAACAAGATGGCGGACCAAGCTGGCCAACGAACTCGGTCGAGGCATTGGTGAGCTTAATACACACAATTAGTTTCATAAAAATTAATTTATAAATACGAGCGTTATCGTATGACATAGATCATATATATATATATATATATATATATATATATATATATATATATATATATATATATATATATATATATATATATATATATATACATATATATATACATATATATATATATATATATATATATATATATATATACATTTACATATATATATATACATACATATATATATATATATATATATACATATATATATATATATATATATATATATATATATATATATATATATATATATATATAATAAATAGATAAATATATATATATATATATATATAAATCAACATTTGAATGGAGGGTGGTTTTGAGGTCTGGGGGTCATGATCGGTGAAAATATATCGAAATTTTCCGGAATTGCTTTCCTCCGAACGGCTGCAATACGTAGCTTTGTACTTTTTTGTATTGAAAGCTACCTAATATATCTTGAAACTGTAACTTAATTTACGGATTATTAATGATTAATTGAAAAAATAATTAAATTTTTTTAAACATGCAACTTTTTGCCTTTTATTAGATTATTCGGAAAGTTCCTTTCGTTTGGGAAAACCAATAATCCAAATGTCCAATTGCGAACGGCAGTTTTTTTTCTGCATTTTGTTTCTTTAGACAATGCTATGACACTTAAAATGATATGTATTTACATTTTCCAACATAGTTGAAAAATGTTTATGGCTTTAGTCCGGCCACCTGCGCTTCAGTGTAGTAATTCACTTAAATATTCCTGTATTAGCATGAGCCTGGTATATATTATTGAGGCTTACTAAATAACATTCCCTATTAAGAATGGTATGTGTAGCATGTATAGTTCGCTTCCAGGGACACACAAAATAATTCCGTTATATTATGATCTATGGGGAAAGATTGTTTCCAGTACATTTTAATACAATTAACTTATTTCAAACATAATGAAATTATTATTTTTAGGAGGTGCAAGAGAACTTTCTTCGAGTGGAATATGTTGTACATTGTTGCATTAATAATTTATTTACAGGGGCACACAAAATATGCCGTTACAATATGACCTATAAGGGAAAAGAATTATTTTTAGTGTGTTTTAAATATAAAATACTATTTTAAAAATAATGAAATTGGTGTGTATTGCTTAGGTGCATTCAGAGAGGCTTACTGTAGAATATGAAGTGCATAGCAATTATTCGTTCATTTAGATTTTTTAATTGCGGAATGTGGTTTTACACTTTAAAAAAAAATAGTACATTACGTGATGTCTATATATTCTATAAGACATGTACAAGGCTGAGCAAAAAAATAAATAAATAAGCATCACTATCTGTATGCGTGAATTTCTTAGAGGTGTTTTTTAATTCTGTTATTTTTTTTCTATCTTTACTATGTTTAGTGTATTGATTTATGTTTGTAGAATATAAATAAATTCATCTACAGGATTACGCAAAAAATGGATATAGTGTCGTCTGTGGATGGTAATTTTTTGAAGTGCGATTTTAGTTTTGGAATTCCTACACGAATTAAATTAATGCTTAATATGCGGTGTGTTTAAAAATTTCAAGATCATATGAAGGGTTGCACAAAAATGTCAAGTTAGTTTCCATGTGCGATAAATGCTGAAAATAAATATTTAAATGTGTTATGCGTTGTAAATCTGACTGAAATTTTAGGATACCATGTATTGTATATACAAATCTATATCTCATAAACAGCGCTGTTCGAAAGAATTCGAATATTTTATAAACTATGGGGGGTTACTGCTGAAATTGAATATTGAACTATGTTATGTGTTTTCTAAATTGTTTAGTTAGATATATTTTTCTTATGTTATTAAATAGTGATGTTGCATCACCATATTCTAAAAGTGTTGGAAAGTGTTTCTTAACCTATATGCAATGCATTTTTTTATTTTTATTTTTTTTTTATTTTAATTCGGGTGGGTAGGAAACCATACAATACATGCACCATTTTGATTCTTTATTTTTATCATTTTAAGATAATTTTAACTGGCGTCCTTTTGATTATTTTTTTTCATCATTGTAGGATAAATTTAACTGATTTTTTTTTTTTAAATCTGTATAACAAATGTATAGATATATAAAAGAAAAATCAAAATTAATCTTAAATACAGTGTCACTCAAAGCTAAAATAAAATAAAATAAAATAAACTCAAATGTTTAATATTGAATCATTTCCGATATGAGGCGTTTCATCGCATACGGAGTAAGTAACGTTGTTTAGAAATGAACACTTATAAACAAACCTTGATTACAATTGGTGAGAAAGATAGACTAGTTGAGTTATGAATACGAACAATCCGTACATGTTCATATGCAGTACTAAACTATGGTCATATCGCCAAGAAAAAAGGAAAAGTCATTAGTTATGCCGCACTTTCTGTTATAGAATCCAAATACGATACTTCATTCGATGTTAGGCATGAAGATTACCTCAAAATATTAGATGTTAGTAAAACACGGATTTTACAAAATCCAAACTTTAAAGGGATAAAACAAAAGAACAATTTATGGAAAAAAAACCATCTAAAATTGGGAATTTATTACAATTTTTCTAAAAATTGTTAGCATTAAAAAATGTGTGTACGTTACTTCTAATATTAAAGAAGTTGAGATGGGGAAAACGCGCAAAAATCACAATTTAGAAAATACAAAATTGGCATGTTATTATTGAATGAATTATTAAAGTTAAAGTTGCAGTGGCTTGCTGGGAACGTTATTTATCATAAATTTTGGATTTTTTTAACATTGAAAAAGAAGAAAATCTATTTTATTTTGTTTCAATGTGAGGCAAAAATTTTATGTCTCATATGATTAATGGATATTCAATTCATTTATATGTTCATATTTTTTTTTTAGAATGGTAGATTAAACAATGGTATTTAAAGATTTATTTCAGTAAATTGTTTACGTTAGGCTTGTTTAGGTGTAATATATACTAAATCCGGTTATAGATAGCATCATTCAGCTTCTGCATGATAGAGTGCAAAATACAGAATATGTAAATTTAGCTACTTCAAAATCAAACATGCCAATTTACAATTTATGATCGCATTAATGAATAAATAACTTTATTTTCCTTTATTTTCAATTTAAACGAAGATTCGAGTGAAGATTTGTAAGTATAGAAATGGCATTAGCTTTTGGCCAATTTCCGTATTTGGTGACAATTTTGCCGAACATCCAAGCTCTTCAAATCACAGTCAGATATGGAATTAGTTTTGGTCAGGGTAAATAACACAATGCTAAGAGTAAAATTGCAGTTTCATTTATAAAACTAAAACACTTTCTTACAGTTGTATAAATATTTTCCACACTTTATTTATTATGTAAAACAAAATTATTTTTCCCTCATTTTTACAATGGTAAAAAAAATACAATAAAAATCAGTGAGAAAAACACTGCATATACAACCTCGAGCTAACGTTTATTAATTTCAATACTTTTTATTAGGAAAATCGTGTTTCTTCTCATAACTTTTACTTTAAAGAAGTCTGAAAATGTTATCCATGAAAACATTATGCATAAATAAAAAATATCTTAGAAATGTAACATAAAACAAAATTCTTAGCATAAAGTGTTATATAAACATATTTTTAATATGTTATGCAAAATACAGAATTTCATTCTTTAATATGATAACGCTAATTTTTTTGTTTTGTTTCCAGAATAACAAACTTGTTAAAAATGAAGACATCAGTTATTATACTCATTTTTATTTTTGGAGCAGTTCACTCATTTTCAGTGAATGATATGATAGGTAAGTAATTACATTCCATTGACTATTGACTTTTCGTAGTAATATTATAAGTATAAACAAAAAAAAGAAAGAAAGGTTCTACCGGGAAATTTCCATTAAAAAAAATGTCATCTTTTTCATCTTTTTTGACCCTTAAAGTGTCTAAAATATGCACTCAAATCCATTTTGTGTTACGCACAGTGCTTGACAAATGTGGTTGCCAGGTTGCCGTTGGCGACCATTTATTTTCCCCTGGAAACCAAATTGTTTAATCTGGCAGGTTTTTATTATGTATATATATATATATATATAAGGTAAGGCCAGGAGAGATGGCGCGGTCGGAGAGATTGCGCACATAGAGGTTCGGGGGGGAAAGGAGTAGATTGAGAGCGCAGTGACTCCAGGTAGTTGTACAACAACAGTACTGGGGTGTCTACTTGAAAGTGCACGTGGATTGCTTTGTGCGTCTAAGATAAAGTATTGTTATTTTGATTTGTTTTCCCAAAGTAAGTGCTTGAATTTTCATAGAAATACATCAGAATTTCTATACAATGTCAATAGTACAACATATTTTAAACTTAAACGATTTCTCATAAGCTACTAATCTAGACTTACAATGTGAACATCAATGGTTCGTTTTAGTAGCGGCCATGTTTAAATAAAAGGCCGCGCAATGTCTCCTACCGAAATTGGAGAGTTTGTGCATCTGCTACTTAGGAGAGATGGCGCATTGTTCCCATTATTTTCCATGCTAGGAGAGATTACGTAGCTTATTGGTAAATTTGCATAAAAAATGAAAAATGAAAATGGGCTAATTTTAAGTTAAACGTGTTATTAAATTACATAATTTTATTTACTAATCTTATCTGGACTTATCTTTTTTTTTCAATTAATTAAATTTTTTTAATAGTTTTAAAAATTATTTCCTTTTTCTGATTCTTTAAGCATTAGGTTGAAATATTCACTGCCAATACAATAAAATTAGTTCACAAAAACGTTACAGCAATGTCATTTAAGTGTAATTATTTTTGCTAACAATTTAATTGTAGTTATTATTAGTAACAATCTCTCCTACCCATGTGCGCAATCACACCAACCCTGTAAGGAGAAATTGCGCAAAATAACTTTCTTGGTTCTATTACAACTGTTCTATTAAATTGCAACATAACAACAAAATAGCAATGGAAATGCATAAAAAACAAATGAAGTAAAAATTATTCATTGATAGTTTAGCAAAAAATTAATATTTATATTTTTTATTGCTATTTTTTATTGAACAGTGCGCAGACTATCCTAGCTTTACCTTATATATACACAAAAATTGACCTAAGTAATATGCACAAACGACATTTTTTTCTCTCCTCCATCACTACCCGTGTGCGTCAAGCTGTGATATTCCTCTTCTCACGTACTTTTAATGCAAGAACCAAGTTTAAAAAGCATTTTTCACCTCATGTAGAGAAAACATAATTATACGCTCTAGTCAGCAAGCATATCACATGGTTAGAATGTAGGGGTAGGGGGGAGGTTTCAATAAAACTGGGAGAACTAGTGTCAATCCAGCCTCTGTGTTATCAGAATTTGGATATAATGCTAAAAAATACTCAAGTTTTTCTGTAAAATTCAAATCAGATTTTTGTGTTCAGAATTAAAAGTAATCAATCTATCACATTAATTTAAAATGATAACATATAAGTGATTATAAGTAATAAATTTGAAGTAAATCTATAAACATAAGTAAAAGGCTATTTAAGAATCTTCAGTTTCTTTGGGAAACTTAGTTTATATTATCTTTCTAAATTATGTACTACTCTAAATTATGTAACTAATAATTTTAAACTATGCTTGTAATTATTTTTACTTAATTAATTCATAAAAAAACTTTTGTGCTTTTTGAAAATCAACGACAGGAAAGAGAGATAAGGGGTAAATATTTTTTACTGGCAGCTAAAATTTTTTGCTGTCTATCAGATTTTGTCATATTTGTAAAGCCCTGGTTACACATAATATTTAGGTCGTGACAACCAACTTAAACTTTTGTTTAGAGGCTTGGAATGACGACTACTTTTATATTCACTCGTACGACAATTTACAAAATAATTTCTTTGTGGTAAATTTCTGTTGAAACTATCATAGTACAAGTGCATGATAGATATTATTTTTCCAATAGTGGTACGAATAGAATCAAAAATAGTTGCTGGGTCGACATATGCCTCAATGCCGTAATCAAAAGGTTAAGTGTCACAGCTGAGAATATGGCTGAATAAAAATTACTTTTTCATAAAACATTATTTTCAACAGGTGTACGTACGTTGTCACGCTTCAACCGTTCAAGCTGTCAGCGTTTTTTATTTTTTTTATTACGATTAAACTATAATAAAAGTTGTAAATTTCCAACTGGACGAAAAATGCCCGGGCCAGGATTCGAACCTGGGATCACTTGGCTGAAGCCGCCACGCTCTACCACTGAGCTATCCCGGTCGAATCTGGAGGGCATAATTCATCCAGTTAACCTTATTGATCAAAGCATCTGGTCTGATATTTTAATCAGCTCAAGAGAAAAGATCGCATGCAATGGAACTCCAGTAAACGCTGGTAAACGCTTAGTGTAAACTATAATAACCTAAACTTTGACAAATTTTAACAAATTTAGATTTTTTTAATAATTTCGAAAATGAAAAAGAAATAGTGCCGAAATTCATCTCAAACTTCAAACAGACTCTGTTTTGTGAAAATTTAAATCTTTAGAAATGTGAAATGTCATTTAACAAATGTAATATATTTCATGAATCTGTGTAATTATTTTGTTTCACATGATTATCTAGAGTGCAATCAATTACATCGATTTACTCGGCGCGCCATGCGTAGAGCACTTTGGAGGAAATTAGATGTATTAAAATACCGACAATATTATATGACAACATTAACACACTCAGCTAAAAGTACAAAAAATTCATTGCCAAAAACTATTTATTTTTATGTACACTAATTAAATTAAAACGAATTCCCAAAAAGCCTAAAAATAAAGCTGTGTCGGGAACTTCCCACCCCTTAATGAATGGCTATTAATAAATAACCTTTGTATTGTTTTTTCTCATATTCAGTTATTCACAAATATGCACAGCGATTCGATAAACATTTTAAGGCACACCTTTACTAGAATTCGCAGTGAAAATTCTATACATAGAAGATTATTTTACTACTTGTATTATGTAATCGCTACTCATTAAATATTGATTATTTTATACGTAATTAAAAATTTGTTTAAAAGTTAATTCCATAATATCGAATTTACATTTTTAAAACTTAAGGACCTTTTTATATTTTCACTAACAAAAGAGCGATTAAAAGAGATTATAAACATGAAACAGAAAATAGTTTCATTGAAATGCGCCATGAATTAATCATATAATGATAAAATTTAATATACAGTGTTCTAACATTCTACGCTGTAAAATAAATTATT
This sequence comes from Maratus michaelseni, assembly GCA_963931845.1. Taxonomy (NCBI): domain Eukaryota; kingdom Metazoa; phylum Arthropoda; class Arachnida; order Araneae; family Salticidae; genus Maratus; species Maratus michaelseni. The sequence continues at coordinate 299,924,698 of OZ007588.1, forward strand.
CTGTAATTAATATAAAGGAAGAACACTATTTAATACCGAACATGAAGAGGGAAATAAATAAATAAATGAGCCAGTGCTTGTTTAGGATGATAATTAACATCTAAAAATATTACAATAAACTGTGATTTAGTTTCCCTTTCATATAAAGTTCCCAAATATAATGGAAATCAATGCGTAATTCAGCCATAATAGCAAATACAGCCAGTATTATCAATACATAATGAAAATGAAATGAGTAAATAAAATTGCGATACAATGCTATTTATGTTGCCCACAAATTGCGAATTGAAAATAAAGCTTCAAAATATAGTAAATATGATTACTTTTTACATTTTTTTACTTAAATTTTTTGTACATTTTAAAGTTATTAATAAGGTTCTGACACCCTTTGTGCAAGTTAATACTGCTTAGATATATTGTACCATATTTTCCTTTTCAAATTCTTATTTATTTCTAAATAAATCTAGCCATTTTTACACTATATTATCATTAAAATGAATGTTTAATGCATCAAATATTTATAGATCAGCAAAATATTAACACGTAGTACATGTGCGTGAATTTTTCATTCTGATTATTAAGAATTTTAAGATTTGCCTGAATAAACGTTTAATTGTCAGTAATTTAATTAATCGTTTTAATAATATACATTATAATTATCTAAGTTTGAATTAACATTTTTATACGTGTTTCGAGAATTAGGCAAATTTGTCATAAAAAAAAAAAATGTTTAGAGTGCTTTAATGTTTTTATTAAGTTAAGTGTGTCATATATATATAATTGCATATGTAATATTACAAAGTTAAACTACTGGCGAGCAAACAGACACGTAAATTGTGAATCGTGCCATAAAATGGTGAATATAAGTATATTTTATACAATTATTACGGAAGGAATATTTACGAGATAATGTTTTAAAGTTACATTACAATATTTTATATACTTCTAATATTTTGTTTCTATTGAAATATCCAAGCTTTGTACCATTAAAAATTGTAAAGATATTGATGTAATTCGAAATATTTGAATTTGTTATTATATGAATTCAAAAGTGAGTTCAAAACATTTCAGGAAATTTGAATTGAATATTTAAATATAAAAACAAAAAATCAAATATATAAAACGTACCTTCCCTAGACTAACTGTAACGCGTTAGTATAATTAGAACATCGAAATATTCTATATATGATATATATTATAGCTTAAATAAAAGAATGACTCTATCAAAATTCTGCTTAAAGATAACACATGACAAGCGAGATAAAGTCAACAATTTTTTTTTCCATTTATATTACACCTTTTCCCAATACTTCGTTTGAAATAAAACTTATATTTTTTATTATTTGCCCTATTTTATATCAATTTACAATATTAAAGTTTCAGATGAATCCTTGAACGCCGCAGAAGACATGGCAGCTATGACAAACGAAAATGAGGAAGAAAGAATGGACAATCCGTAAGTGTTTTTAATTACATAAAGTACTACAACTGTATTTTGTTAATAAACATCATGTGCGTAATCGATTATGGAAATAGTTGAAAACACGAGACAAAACACTTTATAACTAACATCATGTACTTTTCATCAAAAGCAAAAATGGAATTTAAGAAATAAACAGTTTAAAGATTTCCAAATGAAAAACAATTTTTTTATAATGAACACTGTACATTTATATTAAAGTCAGTGAGCCAAAGGTGGCCATAGTTAAGTTTTGAGGATTTCTTATAATTTTCTGGTTAAGTGTGCGTGGCTGATTTTTTTTAATGTTAAAACTTATCTCTAACACATCTCAAGTATAATTTCCTTTGTAAAATAATTTTAACTATTTTTACAACACAATTTCAAAATTGTAAGATGTGGGCCACCTTTGGCGCATATTGTTCCAAGGATGGTCCATATATGCTTACTAATAGTTCTGCGTCAATTCGTCGCGCACAATTCATCGTGGAATTATTCATCGCACACAATTCATCGCAGCGTCAATTCGTCGCAGCGACAACTCGTCGCGGTTACAACTCATCACAGCGTCCATTCGTCGCAGGGTCAATTCGTCGCAGCGACAACTCGTCGCGGTTACAACTCATCACAGCGTCCATTCGTCGCAGGGTCAATTCGTCGTGGTGAAAATTCGTCGCAACGAAAATGTTTTTGAAGGCTATGATGATAAAATAAAGACAATTTAGTAAAGGTGTTTAATGATAATTAGTTTTTTAGATATAAAAAATTATAACTAACAATTTACATGCGATTATATCTAAAAAACAAATTATCGTTAAGTAATTTTACTACATTTTCTTTATTTCATTCATCACAGCCTTCAAAAACATTTTCGTTGCGACGAATGGACACCACAACGAATTGACGCTGTGATGAGTTGTCGCCGCGACGAATTGACGCGACACCCTTGCTATTACGCTCTGATGATTCTTTCTTTCCTTTGATATATTTCGAGTTTTTCTTCTTAATATTCTTATCTTCTGACACGAAAGACTTTGAGCAACTTTTTGTGCATGGTAGTTCAGGGATTTTCTTCTGGGTGTTACTGACTCCTTTTGAGTGATCTCTGGTGTTCTAATTTCTGTGCAAATTGTTGGAGCAGTCTCAAAATCATTAAAACTGGGGTTGCCGAATTTATAAGAATCTTGCAAAGAATAATCTTTATTCGACATATTTGTTTCTTAAGGTGACCCGACACGTGGGTCACCTTGGGAACATGCATATGGTTGCAATTTGCACAACGTAAAATTATTGTAATGTGTTACTTTTATTAGAATTGAAGTAAATGTGGTTGAAGAAAAATAAATAAGGTTTCAGAAAACGTATCATAACTCAAAGTTCTAAGAATTTATACACAAGTAAATTAAAATAAATTTTTACCTAGAAATTAGAACGACTACTCCTCAAAAGTGAAAACACTGCATACAATGGCAAACGATCAAGGTGATCTCTTCAAATTCGACCACCTGCACTGCAGATAAATAATTTGTTATGCAGTAGTGCCGTGATTGTGATTAAAAATGAAATTATTCTATTTTTGGGGAGTGGGCTACCTTAGGAGCACCTTTAGCTCACCTACCTTATATAAAAAGAAATTTTATTAAAATATAAATAATTGATTATAATTTAGATACAACTATTTAGTCAGGCATATTTTAAGATGATTTTCTTGAGAGACAACTTCTGGTTCTTCACAGATCTAACTAGATGCCTAGCATCAAGGAAAAAATAATTATTGCCGTTTTTTAAATGTGCGAGAAAATTTATAATTTTTATCAATAATAGTGTTATCAAATATATATGGTATTATTGAACAACCGTACCGGAAATAGCGAAAGATGTTTCTTTTTCCTTCACTATTACAGGTAGTTTCTACAAAGCTTTTATGTATAGTGTCACGAAATTATGTATTCAACATCACAAGATTATTTATTTCATATCAAAATCATCAAACTTGGTTTTTTTTCATAGAAAGTTAGTGATTGTGTACTAAATTTCTCCTCAATGTTTGTTTTTCAGTCATCGAATTCTGCTGGTGGGGTTATCGCAAATATGTCCGTCAACTTCGTTTCCACTATGACGGAGATGCTAGGGATTTCCTTTGTAGGGTTGTCATGTCTGAAGGCGTTAATACAGTAAGTGCGTGTCGGGAAAATCTTATTTAAGGTTTAGGGCCCACAGCCCATATGTGTGTTAGATTCCCGAAGCTGTTGAGTGTTTCCGGCATGTACCCAAGTTTGAAGTGGTGGTTCATTAAAGAATGGGTTACTCCCGCAAATAGCAGCGACTTTTGTCATCTGCCTCTAGGGAGAATGGGGGTGACGCGCAGATTGTGGTACCCCCACCACCGTAGCGCAAACAGGACTCTCCTGGAAATGAGCGTTATGATTTCCTCAGAATTCGGGTACGGTGGTTCAGACACCGCGAAAATACAAACACGCTAATTTGCTCTGTTTTTAACATTCTCAGCGCTTTGAACTAATGATATATCCGTTCACTATATAGGTTGCACTGCAATATAAAAAATATTTAAATTAGTGTAATTCTAGATTCAATGCAGTTTTAAAATGCTGAGCAATGGTTATTAATCTCAAGGATTATATCCATGTGCGTAATTAAGTTTTTCATATCATGTTGGCAAAATCCTCTCTTTTAACTTTTTAAAAAGCTACAGAGCATGGGTTACCACCGCAAATCACCGCTACCTTTTTCATAAATCTATTGGGACAATGGGGGTGACGCGCAGATGGTCATTTCCCGAACTGCCGTGGCGGCAACAGGACTCTTCTGGATATACGCGTTATTAGTTCCTCAGAATTTGGGTACGGCGATGCGCAGTTTTTCAAGAGAACATTATAATTTTTCACTTTTACAGGTCAGTCAGAGGGTTTTGAAGATTACGGATGATTGAATTATAATTAAAAGTCCAGTGGCGATCTTCTGTAACCGGGTTTCGATTCGTTTCCCGTTGATTGAGGAATTTCAAGACCGAATCAACTGTTGTCGCGATAGCTAAACGCTGTTTTCGCTATTGATTAAGTAACACGAATTGAACATTTTAAAATAAGCTTGTATAAAATGGCTAAGTAAACAATGTCATTGCTTGCAGCAATTTTTTAATTGCGCTTTAAAAAAATTGTTATAAATGCGGCATTTTAAATGTGCCATATTTATGCCGTAATTATGACGTAATTTTCGCCAATGTTTTCATTATATTTTTAATATTCATGCGAAAATGCATTTTAATTGAAAGTAAATGTTACCTTTTGCGCTATTTTAAAGTTGTCAACTTAAACAATTACTAATTTTCATATTTTTATATGCGATAGTTTTCTTAAGATTAGTCGATAAAGATGTCTGCTCACAGGGTCTACAGCGTTAAATACTTTTTTTAGAGTAGATGAATTCATGAATGTAATAGTCTTTTGTACTTAAAAGACTAGTGATGCTATTAATGAACTCAAATTTGGTTTTCATATTTGATCTTACGCGAGATTTAAAGTGACAAATTTGACAGCAGAAGCTACTAAACTGAATAACTTTTACAAATGAAAACTCCTGTACATCCAAAACTATTAAAGACCGATCTTGGAAGATCCAAGGAATGTTCTCAAGAGTTAAAAGAGTTAATAAACTGAAAGCAAAATTTGCCAAAACGGAAAATGTACTAGTGACAAAGTTGTCGTTTATTCTCCATTGTGTTACAATATTTTCAGTTTATTAGGATGGACTTTATCCATTTTGATGGCTACTGCCAACCCCAGATGTTTTATTTTATGCCTGTTCATTTTTCTTGTCATTTAATCCTTATGTCAGATGCAATTTGAGTTCTTTGTCCGCAGGATTTTTGTTGCCGTATAGCTATCCGCTAACTTTGTATCATCTATTACGTTTGTTTATTATTGTTCCCCTCGGCTATTCTCTCAAATAGAGAAAATTCTCCCGTTTGTATGTTTTCCTTGTCGTAATCTAGCAAACTCCTCGCATTGCAATTTAACTGAAATTTTTCAGATTTCTTGTAATTCAACTGTTTTGAAAAGATCATTTTTGTTTTAAACATTCAACATGTAATAACAAAAAATTACGATTACCTTTTATTTCGGAAAATTTGGTAATTTTTACACAAAATGGAATATTTTTGTTAAAAAACAAACTTTTCACATAAAAATATCTTGATAAATATATATAATTTTTCACATTATAATTGTTATTTTTGTGCTAAATGATTTGAAATTTTAACATTATTTCATACAAAACACACCCTGGTGTACAATTGGTAATGACAGGATTAAACTATCAATGATAACAGCCACAAAATCGAAGGTAGTAAGTAGCATATGCTATTTAGCAGAAGTGCGGGATGCTGTAAGAAGGCTGCAACTGTTTCTCTGCTCGTGTTGGAAACATGATTTCTTTGATAAGCCATTTAAACGATTAGGCGTGTATAGGCAGTTTTGTTGAGAGTGAATCTTTAAAGCGAAAGAATAAGTTTTCGCCTTTTGCATATGTCTTTGAACCTATTACTGGAAAGTTAGAAAACGACGACACATAATTATGTTGCTAAGTAATTCACCGTAGTCCACAGTGGTATTTCCTGGCTGTAGAGAGTATTACAGAAAGCAGAAATGTATAGAAGGCATCACGGGTACGTCATCATCGCAGCATGACGACAGCAGAATGGAGGTATATTTTTATATCTCCAAAAATGATATTTGGGCACCACACGTAGTGAGTGACAAATCAGTTATTGCTGTCTCAAACAAATGGATATCCCGAAAATGTGTAGCCTGGCTTTTCCATCAAGGAATACTATATGCACAAAGACCTGTTTGTGTATCCCATTATATATGGTTCGCCATGCAGCCCGTTTTCAATGGTGCCGTCCGTATCGCAATTGGAACGAAAACGACAGGATTTATGTACTCTTCTCAAAGTAGGTTCAGTCTGTCATATGATCGGAAAAGACAATTTATAGAGCTGTTAGTGTATATGACACAGAAAATGACCATCTGAGATATTTGAGAAAAACACACAATCCTAATCTTGTACCAATTGCGATGTTGTCGACACCGTTGCAATCGCATGCTATGATGCGCTGTCGATAATGGGACGCAAATAGCATGTCTTTGGACATACAGTTTACCTTAACGCAAATATTTGGTTATAGTTTTTCGTGATATAAGCTTTCCTATGTAGAAAAAACTGAATTGTCACTTGACTATACGTGGATTAAGTGGTAAGTTTATGCCGATATGACAAAACACCTGTCTTCTATTTCCGTCGTACTCCGAAGACAACCTCCGTCTTAACGCCTGCTGCGTATCCATATTATTTGAAAAGCTCTTCAAAGCCGGGGAACAAGACTGAGGGCGATGTGGAATTCCATAGAAACATACTTATTTGTCGCTTTATTTTCTGGCTTTCCAATAATACAGCCACGTCTAAATCATCTAGGTTATATCGGCAAAGACGAATACAAAATTTCAAAGTTGTCAATTGTTTCTTTGGAGTTCAAATTTCAATTTCAGAAATAACTGCAAATGAGCGCTAAACCCTTTAAATCCTTTATCACAGCTGTCACATGACCAACAAATGTGGAAATAAAAAATTTGCATACGCAAAACACTTCTCACTTTATCACGCAATTATGCTTTCTATTACGTACTATTACTTTCGATTTTGTAGCTGCTAACATTGGTAGGGTCATCTGTCCTTATCAATTACCCATCGGTGTATTTCAATGCAAGAATACTTTGTTCTTTTTCATAGAGGAGTACACAGTAATAGGAAATCTGGACCTACTAGCTTAGCAGAAGGTGCTGTATGTGATAAAGATAAAGATAGCTGCCAGTGTTACGGCAAATGGCATAGGTGTACCTGTCCATGGTTTTGGCAATCTGGACCATGCACCTGTCAACAAGCTTATAAGGGCACATGTATTGAAAAGCTCAGCTGTCCAAATAAAAATGAATGGGGACTTGACTGGAGAAGTGAAGAACAGAGAAGTCCTTGCTAAATGATCTTCCTTTTCTTTGTTTATTTCAGTTAATTAAATTGGATTTTCTTTAATATCGCAATGCACACAAAAATAATGCAAATTAAAAGCATTTAAAATAACTGTTTTCTCTGTAAAAAAATAATAAATCTATTTGTATTATTATTTTTAGTGATAATATTTATTTTGTTTGTTTATTGTGTTTGTTTCAATACTTTTAAAATAAATACACTGCTCAAAACAATTAAAGGATATTGCAGTTTTAGGTGGATTTTGTATATGGGAAACTTTTTAGCTGATTGATACATGGTCGACAGACATAGTAGGTTATATGAGAATAAATTACACATGTTTGGCAGAAAAAAAATGCATTTTATTGCGCATTTGTGTACAAAAGGAAAAAAACACAATTTGTGCATATGAGAAAAAAAGAATAAGAAAAGGTGTTTTCTTCAAAGAAAATCATTTTCAGTAGGGGGTATGGTTTCCACGGGCGGCCAGCAACGTTGAACACCTTTGAGGCATGGATTCAATGAGGCTATTAATGACGAGTTGGGGTATTCTGCCGCACTCTTCCAGAAGAGCTCTTTCCAGTTCTTGGAGAGTTTGTGGGGGTTTGGCGGCCAGAAACTCGTCTTCCTAGAGCGTCCCAAACGTGCTCGATTGGATTCATGTCCGGAGAACACGCTGGCCATTCCATTCGAACGATTCCTTCCTCGAAAAGGAAATCCTCCACCAGGTTTGCACGATGTGGCCTGCAGTTATCGTCCATTAAAATGAAGTTATCTCCGATTGCTGCAGCGTAAGAGACTACAATAGGTCTGAGGATCTCATCCCTATATCGGCGACCAGTCAGAGCTCCATCTCGAATGATGTAGAGGTCAGTGCGCCCGTCAATGGAGATGCCACCATACACCAACACTCCTCCACAGCCAAATCTGACACTTTCGTGCACGAACGCAGGATTATTCCTACTGCCACGGTCCCTCCAGATGAAAATACGCCTATTATCCGGATGCACAGAAAAACGGGACTCGTCAGAAAACAGAATATTGCTCCATTCATTTCTCCTCCAGTTGACATGCTCGGTTGCCCACTCCCTGCGGTCGCGACGATGCCTTGATGTTAATCTAACACATACCATCGGTCGGTGAGCATACAGACCTACAGCATGGAGCCGGTTTAGGACAGTCTGAGTTGAAATCGTGGTGCCTGTAGCCGAGCGAAGGTGTTGTTGGAGAAGAGTAGCGTTCATGTTTCGGTGTCTCCGAGCTGTTTACGCTAAATACCGATCTTCATTGGGCGTTGTTGCCCGTCTACGACTTTGCCCTGGTCTTCGGCCTGCACATTCACTCTCCAAAAAACGGTTCCAGATCCTGGAAATGACACTTTGTGACACTCCAATGGCTTGCGCTACTTCGGCTTGAGTTTGGCCCCCTTCTAACATAACAACAATTCTCCAAGCTTCTGAATCTGTCAAATGACTTCGCTGAGACATCGTACTCATCGAATCAATGCAATCACTGAATGCCGATCATCCTTGTCTTCATTCTCTTTTATCCAGTTGAAAGTCAAATTTCATTCGCTGCCCCTGAAGCGACGTTTTTGACGTCGAACTCAAAATTTGCATACTCCACAGTTTGAAAACCAGAAAAATTTGCATTTGTGATTCTCTTCTTCTATTTTCGGCAAAAAAAAATTCGTTTATATCTTTATTTTATATAAAACTTCAAATATCCTTTAATTGTTTTGAGCAGTGTGTTTCTACTATAAGAATTTAAAGAAATGAATAGAATGTTGTATTTATCATTACCTTCTGTAGATTAAACTCATTTTAAACAAATAGGATTTAATAATGAACTCATATTGAAATAATCAGCATAGAGGAATATTCTAAAATTTCAATTATCTCCGAAATTGTTCGAAATTGTTCAATAGTTAATGTTTCAATTTCAGCGTACCAAAAACTATTATAATGAACACACATTATGTAAACACGTATCATATGCTAGTAAAAGGATCCAAGCCCGCCCGAGCCCGAAACATTTTTTGCCATTAGAGCCTGAGCCCGATACCAAAAAGTATACCAAAAGAAAAAGTACAATAAAAATTACATAATATTTAAAAGTTGTTCTAAAAATGTAATATCTCATTTTTAACAAATTCGTACAGGAAAATAACTGTTAATCCCTAGAATATATTTAATTTTAAGAAATTCGCATTCAATCTTATCAAAAGAGAAGTTTAGTAGCAAATAAAAATACACATCCCGAAAAAGGTTCTCATATTTTTCTTCTGCAACAAGTAAATCTGATGGACACATTAACGAAATGCGTTTTATGAATAAATAATTAAAATTTGCAAAATTTACGATTTATATGGCGAAGAATCGAACAACGTTTTACTATTTTCTATAAAATGTGTACGTCTTTCGTAATTCTTATGTCCTTGAAAATCAGCTTAAATTAAAAATTTGACAACATTACCCTAAAGATCCGATTTATAGGCTTTTATAGGAAAAGAGAAAACACTGCTCGATCGATTTCTATCCGGAATAACATTATACATGCCGATTTTATTTACTTACGAATAAAAATGACTTCATAAATGTAAAAAGAAGGGCCACAGAATGAGCAGAGTTGAAGAAGAAAAACTGATAGAATCACTAACGTTATTTTCATATAAACTGTGATTAGCACTCGCAAACAATATACCTTAAACTATTGCTAATTGACTTAAAAGAAAATATTCATTTCACGTTAGATCTCTAAAAAAGTAATAATAAATAAATATTCCAACTAAAAATGTACTAATGGCACCATATTCTGATTGGCACCATAACAGGTCGTCGCTACCCATCAATTCCAAACATAAATCTCAAAATATCACAAGTTTTCTTTCAAAATAGCGTTCTACTGGTACTACTACAAAGGGGGGGGGGGAATGTCATTTTCTCTTTCATTCTCATCCAAATAGGATTAAAATGACTTAAAATGGAATAAGTAATTTTTAATCGGAAAAAAGTTATTTTTTTTTATTTCTGAACGAGAATAAATAAAATTGCCAATTTCAGAAAGAATGAGCCCGAGCCCTTGGGCTGTTATAAAAATCGAGCCCGGGCCCGAGCTCGGAACGTTCTTTCGGGCTCGGGCTGAGCCCGTCTCATCTCTAACACACATATGTATATGAATTTGAATGTATGTATGACATGAGTGCGTGTATACATATCATATGTGTAAAATCGATTAGTTTTCCAATTATAAACAATTTTTACTAATGTTCTGTACCCCGAGCAGTATGTTCTATTTCCCGGAAAGGCCAAATCAAATATTCCCCTTTAATTGCCCTTTCCCAAAATTTAACCCTTTCAACGAGAGACTTTTACAGTCTGTTAATTCTTGGACGCCAATTTTACTATATTGTAATTTTTTCTATATTTAATCGCTATAAATATGAGCTTAGACAAGGGGTTAATTTCTGTACAAAAATACTAGTGTTCAAATTTAATTATTTCCTGAATCTTAACCGGTCCCTATATGTGTCGCTCGTCGCAGAGGAGTTAATGGTAAAATCCGCCAGAGAAATAACATGGGAAACAAAATAATACAGAAATAAGTCAAACAGCAATCATTCAATATTTTTAATATCTTCTATCTTTACAAGAAGAAAGTATTGCATTCATGAAAATTTTCGACTTCCGGTATTCGACGGATTTATACGTTTTAAAATGTCCCGAACACGATTTGAGAATTCTTTGAAAATGTCTGTCTCTGAGACTGACTCTGTCTGTCTCTCTGCATGTGGACAAAAATTTGTGGGCGCTCTAACTCACGTGATTTATTAAAATTTATATTCAGTTAGTCCCTGATATAAATTGATGCTGATTAGTTTTTGGTGTAAATCGTGCAGCATGTGGTGCTGCTATGCTGCAGTTTTCGAAGTTTTCGCAATAGCTGTATCTCAAGAACTAATTTCACAGAATTTCATTAAACTTCGGATACAGTTAGCTATTGCACTGATGTTCATCAAACTTCAGACACAGTTAGACCTTGACATACATAGACGCTGATTATGTTTTGGTGCATATATACCAACAGGTGGCGCTGCTATTCTACTTTTTTATGATTCTACTTTTTTATGATTTTTACGATAGCTCTATCTCAAGAACTAATGCACAGAATTTCATTAAACTTCAGATACTGTTAGACCTTGACGTAAAGAGATGATGACGAAAAAACTTTTCTCATGATTTTCACGATAACTATATCTCAAGAAATATTGCACGGATTTTTATCAAACTTCAGATTCAGTTAGACGTTGACATAAGTGGTTGTTGATTAGGTTTTGGTGTAAATCATCCAAGAGGTGGTGCCGCTATGCTGATTTTGTCAAGATTTACAAGATATATCCGACTAGTTAATCGTTGAAACTGAATAGTTCAAAGTTAAATTTAATTGGGAAAACTAGGAATATAGTTTTATAATTAACCCTATTTTTTAAAAAGAGGATTTATATTGAGATTATGAATATCTATATGCATTTTTGAAAATTCAGATTATTCAACCTTATATAGGTATTTTTTATAATAAAATATAATGCAAGGATTTTGTTTGAAAAAATATACCTGAAATATCTGAAGAACGAAATTATACGGAAGCTTATTCCATGCAATAACTTATAGCTCAATATTAAATGGAAAATAATCGAACATCACAACATACTCAGGTAAAACATTGTTTACATATTATAATGTATAAACGTTTTACTAGTAAAATCCTTTTACTAGACTACTAGTGAAATTATCGAAGCGGTAATCTAAAACTATTCTTTATAATAAGATTTATTTTCTTTCCTTAATCTCTTATCTAGTATATTTCGGAAATAATACAAATATATATCCAAGAGGAAAATTGATTTTTGATTTTTTTTTTTTTACATTATATGTTTTAGCTGTACTTCTTCACACTTAAGTGGATTTTGAAGGATTTTATTTGAATTTTAACCATTTTTTATTTTATATTTATAACTTTATAAACAATAAAAAAAATAGACATATTGTTATTTAAGGCTATTCTTAAATCCAAACTATATGGTTTCTGACACATTTTAAAATTAAATTTTGTTCGCAAACGTATAACATTTTTCAATTGCTCTCATTAAGAAACTAACAAATTGAACTGTTGTTTCCCGATTTTTCAGTGAAAGCACAAGAAAGAAAAAGCTGTCAAAAGAAAAGCTTTTTCAGAAAAAGATGTTGGCGTTTTGCACCGATCTTTCAGACACGACTGCGCAGGAAAGTAAAAAACTGTCTCCTGAGACAACAATCGCTTAGAACTCAAAATGTAATTTATTTATCAAAAAATGAAAAAAATGGCTAGATTCCAAATAACTTCAATAATTAGACGGGACTATTTCATGTTTTTATGTTTACAAATTTTTACTTGGGTATTTTTTTTTTTAATTTGAGAATCACCATTAATATGGCAACGATAATTTATCGATAAACATTTAAAAAGTAGTATGTTGTGGCTATCACAAAACTTTCCTCTATATAAATAAAATCGTCTGCAAGCAAAGTTAAAAGTTAAAAGACAATCTGTTCGTTCTTGAGATATAGCTACTGCAGAAATGATGAAAAACAGAGCATAGCTGAGACACCTGTTGGACGATTTACATCCAATCCTAATCAGCATCTATTTATCTCAAGGTTTATCAGAATATGAAATTTGATGAAATTCCGTGCATCAGTTCTTCAGATATAGCTATCGTGGATATCGTGAGAAATGCAGCGTAGCAGCGCCACCGTTTGGGCGACTTACACAAAAACCTAATAAGATCTATTTTTGTGCAAGTGTAGCGGAATATGTAGTTTGATTAAATTCCGTGAATTAGTTTTTGAGATATGACTATCGCTAAAATCGTGTAAATTCTGAAAAATGCAAATAAGCAGTGCCACCTACAGGGCGATTTACACCAAAACCTAATCAGCAACAACATGTGTAAACGTCTAACTGTATCTGGAGTTTGATTAAAATTCGTGCATTAATTCTTAAGATAGAGCTATTGTAGAACTCATAAAAAAAGTAGAACTGCAGCACCAAATTTTGGATTATTTACACCAACAATAAATGAGCACCTAATTATATGAAGGTCTAAGTGAATCTAAAGTTTTATTAAATTCTGTGCATTAGTTCTTGAGATAGAGCGCCCACAAAATGTTTGTCGCATACAGATACACAGACGCACAGACACACAGACAGACATTTTCTAAAAGCAGTCGAATCGTGTTCAAGACCTTCTAAAACATATAAATCCGTCGAAAATTGGATTTGAATTTTTTCACCATAATGTGTTCAAGAGAACAAACAATAAAGATGATTCTTCCGCTGTTAGTTATTAAATAATACTTCAAATTAACATAAGTTTGTTGTCGATATGCAAAGGGTTATCTGGTGCAATCGAATTAATGTTTCATTTTTTTCTTAACGTACACAATGGTGTTATGGAAAAGTACCCAGATTGGGAAATTCTTTTAATCAGAACAGCTACCACTTTTCCAGATACATTACATTTGTTTGTTCATACTCGTAATTTATAATATTAACTAAAGCGAAGATTTAAATACTAGAATAGATGGATACAAATAATAGATAATTTTGCGACTAATTAAGGCTAAATTGATTTTATTTGGCATACTACGAATATATGGAATTTTAAACACAATTCGAGAATAAAAACTAAATTTAGAATTAGAGTTTACAAAAAATATGGTGATTCTTTACTCCCCAGAAAATGACACTCACGCAGAAGAAATCACATTAAATTGAAATCCAAACATTTAATTACTTCACAAAAAAAGAAAAAAAAATCTGATGTGTTATGGCTGCTCATCAGTAAACTTCCCGATTCCCCTCGCTAATGCTAATCCTATGGGCATAGCATGCATTCGTATTTTTAAAATATCTCCTCCGGAAATTAATATTTTTAACTTCTGTTTTCTGTGTACTGTTCTTAAAGAATGTGTCTTTTTTTCTTAGTTGTCAAAATATTTCTAAATTATATCCTTTATTTTATGTGTGGTGTTAAAAACTTATTCAGTTTCGCTAAGATTTTAACTCATAAAATTATAAATTAAACACATATTTTAGAAAAATTTGATAACTAAGGAAAAAAGAGACATCCTTTAAGAACAGTACAAAAAAACAGAAGGTAAAAATATTAATTTCCCGAGGATATATTATAAAAATACGAATGCATCCTATGCTCATAGGATTAGCATTAGTGAGGGGAATCGGGAAGTTTACTGGAAAGCAGCCTTAAGTGATGCCCGTTAAGTCACACAGACAGATAGCACGTGAATTGTCAGAAATAAACCGAATCAAACTTTTCTTCAGTAGATAATAAAGAATTCCACAACTTAGCAAATCTTACTTTCACCTGCCTATGGATTTCTAAAATTTATTACAAAGAGTAGGAGAGATAGGGGATTAATGGGACATTTTCACAAAATTATTTATCTTAAATATTTTATTTAAGTTATTATTAATATTATATATCGCATTTCATACATTAGGTGTTTGTTTACATCTTATGCACATTATTTATTCAAGATTATTATTGTACAGATATGTATTATGAAATCTAAAAAAAGTTCCTATCTGTCCCACTCATCCCCACAGCAGACATGGATGGGACACAAATATTTTCCTCTCTGTATTCAATGATATCAAATTAAAATTTATAATTATAAACTTATATGTAATTATATTTGTAATATATGATCTTATATGGCTGTTATATAGTGATCTAAGAAGTAAAAACACAATTAATTATTCATTAAAAACTGTAAGTTATATTATACTTTTTAACCGAAATTTTAATGATATTTTAATAAATTTGCACGGATGTGCAAATATCAGTAACACAATAAATGTGGTCTGTCTAAAATGTTCTAAATGTGGACGGTCAGTCGCATAAGCTGATATAAAATCAGTTTCAGTGAGTGTATTGCTGTTAAAAAGGAAAATGGCAGTTTTCGTAAAACCACTGGTTATGTTTATGTTGCCAGTACTAACAGCTGACAAAAATGCCTCCTTGGCAAATGCTGAGAGGTTATATGAGAGGTTATTGTAATATGCTCTACAAGATTATTTGTCAGGCAATCATCTTGGACTGATCTCAGCTTTGCCTTTGAAGTCCCATAAACAGAAACACCCAATGGCTGAAGACGACGGTGGCTACAATGAGGAGGAAATAATAAAAGAATAATTAACATAAATTATTAATTTATCAACTTATATAATATTATTTAGTTAATAAAAGCATTTTTTCAGTATCCTCTAAGGATGAATGAAGCAGTCCCATTCATCCACATTTGAAATGTTCCAATCTTCCCCATGATGCTTATATTCAATTGTCAGCCATTTTCTCTCAGAAATTATTTTGTCACAATGGTTAATATTCATTCATTTTAATTACCAATATTGAGCCTTCAAATAAATAACTATAGCATATCTTAATTGTTTATAATGCATAAAATATGTAAACAACTTCAAATATAAAAAAATTACTTTTAAGCAAAGTTTTCATGAAATGCAACTTTGGAGGAAATTGAAAACAGCCATGTGGTCTTACTTTTGGTTCTGAAGCACAATGTGATGGTGCCATTTATGAGGACAGAAAACAACTAAAAAAATGTTTATTGCCTGAAATATTGAGAATGTATCATCCATCCCTTGTCCCATTCTCTCCCCATTTCCCCTACTTTTGAACTTATCGACAATGTCTTCATTAAACTACAACTATTTTTTTAATACTGATTGTTTTCTGACAAACTAGTATCTTCTTTATTATTATAATTATAATTATAATAATTATTAATTTACATTTTTAGTTTATTTCAGGAAGAAACTTGTTCATCATTTGAAGATAAAAATAGATTTCAAAAAATAAATCCAGAGATTAAAATGAAAAATTATGATTTCATATACAACTTGCAAATATGTTATTTTTCAATGTTACATCTCAAACTATACCTTACGTAAAAGTTTACCTAACATTTTCTTCACAGCTGGTGTGTTATGTATTGTTCAGACAGATGAATGCACATTATAAAACTTCAAATAAAAAAGTGTATTTTGATATGAAAAACATTTGTGCTATTCACTTTTCTAGAATTGGTTAAGGATTCTTCTTCGTTTTTAAAAAAAAATTGAAACTTGACAATGAGTTCTCGAAATGTCATATTTTAGTTTTCTTGACCACATGAAATACAAATGTATATAAGCTTTGGTGATCACAAAACGAGTGCAATTCCATCGGCAAGCTTATATTATTTACATCTGAGTGGTAAGTAAAATAACAAATCTACACATATTTTTAAATAATCTGTATAACTGAATTATTTGAGAAACAAAACATAAACAAAAAAGGAACTACAGATCAGAATGACTTCAAATTTGGTATGAATATACTGGAAGAAGGGGGAAACGGTATTAGAGATGAGACGGGCTCAGCCCGAGCCCGAAAGCCCGGTAAAGACACGGGATCGGGCTCGTTTTTTATACCAGCCTTCGGGCTCGGACGGGATCGGGCTCATTCTTTCTGAAATTGGCAATTTTATTTATTCTCGTACAGAAACAAAAAAAAATAACTTTTTTTCCTTTAAAATTTACTTATTCAATTTTAAGTAATTTAATTGCTATTTCGATCAGAATGAAAGAGAAAAAGACATTTTTTCCCCTTTGTAGTAGTAGCAGTAAAATGCTATTTTAAAAGAAAACTTGTGATATTTTCAGATTTATGTTTGGCATTGATGTGCGACGACATGTTATATTTTGAAATGTTTATTTATTATTACTTTTTTAAAGATCTAACGCAAAATGAATATTTTCTTTTAAGTCAATTAGCATTATCTTTAGGCTTGCAAATTTTTAGATTGCTATTGTTTGCGAGTGCTAATCACAGTTTATATGAAAATAAACATTAGTGATTCTATCAGTTTTTCTTCTTGAACTTTGCTCATTCTGTGGCTCTTTCTTTTACATTCATTAAGTCATTTTTATTCGTAAGTAGATAAAATTGGCATGTATATTGTTATTCCCTATAGAAATAAATCGAGCAGTGTTTTCTCTTTTCCTATAAAAGCCTATAAATCGGATCTTTAAGGTAATGCTGTAAAATTTTTTATTTAAGCAGATTTTCAAGGACGCAAGAATTACGAAAGATGTATACAGTACACATTTTATAGAAAATAGAAAAAAGGTTGTTCGATTATTCGTCATATAAATCGTAATTTTTGAAAATTTCAATTATTTATTCATAAAACGCATTTCGTTAATTTGTCCATCAGATTTGCTTGTTGCGGGAGAAAAATATGAGAATCTTTTTAGGGATGTGTATTTTTATTTGATACTAAACTTCTCTTTTGATAAGATTGAATGTGAATTTCTTAAAATTAATTATATACTAGGAATTAACAGTTATTTTCATGTACGAATTTGTTAAGAAAATGAGATATTACATTTTTAGAACAACTTTTAAACATTATGTAATTTTTATTGTACTTTTTCTTTTAGTATAATTTTGGTATAGGGCTCGGGCTCTAATGACAGAAAATGTTTTGGGCTCGGGCGGGCTTGGATATAAAATAGTCGGGCTCGGGTAGTCCCGGGCTCCAAAAAGTGAGCCCGAACTCATCTCTAAACGATATGGCATAAGAAAAAAAGTTCCAATGTGTATCAATAGATGGCGCTGTAAGCGGCATAACGAAAGTGGATTCTGCTACAAGTGACATTTTTTAATCGAAATACGACGGCTTAGAATGAGTTGCACAGTAAACCAACCATACTGTTCAATGTGAATGAGTGTTGCGGTTGATTGATGGAAAAAATGACTTTCAAATCAGTCAACAGTTGTGTTACTATTAGTGGAAAGCCCATCCACCACGGCAAGGACGTACCACATTGGATGAAAAAAATCGGTGTTTAACTGTCCTTAGGACAAAAACCGCATAAAAGCACATAATGATTCGGTTTTTAGTCGCGCACGAGTGTCTTTTACTTTGCATAGTATGCCGCTTACTACTGATACACTTTGGAACTTTAAATTTTCTTATGCCATACCGTTTCTCCATTCTTCCAGTATTCAAATTTGAAGTCTGACCAGTGGTTCTTTTAATACAGCATTTTGAAAGTGGGACCTTAATTATAACCTTTTGTATAAAAATAATAAATTTCGAGTAAATGTCTTATATGAGACAATTTATTTTAATTTAAAAATTTAAGAAAAATAAATATAACGTAACGGAATTGATATGCACAATTTAATGTGATTTACACTTCCCTATCATTTCGGTTGTTGTAATGGAAATATTTTCTACATTTACAACCAACCGATATATATATCCTTTTACAAATACGTAAAAATCAGCATGTTTTAACTGCACATAAGGTATCCGCACACTTTCAGAGGTGATTTTTTGATTTTTTTTGATTTTCTCTTTATACCAATTTTTTCTAATGACGTTTAAGTTAAAACTTTGAAAAATATATAAATATTTCAGAAATTACACAGAAATAATTTTTTAAAGCGAAAAATAGTCAAAATTATGCGAAAAATTGAAATTTGTGCAAAACATGATAACTCAAAATCAAATCAATGTATTTAGATTTTGTAAATTGCATAATAAAGAAAATAACTTTCTCTAAGACATAGACTAGCCACATTATACTAGCATCTCTATCGCAGAAGCTATGGCACTTGAAGTACTAATGCAAGGAAAAATTCGTAAATTGTCTTGCAATTTTTTAACTTATACCAGTGTAAACATAAAACTAATTAATATATCATCATGTCTGTTCCCTCAATAAACATTTGCAAAATAAGTAAAAAAAAAAATTCGTGGCATTTCATGCATAAGTTTTTGCTATATGATGTTTTGCGAACAGTAAAAATCTGAAAAGCTGCATTTCGAGAAAAAACTAAAAAGTAACTTTTAAAGGTGATTCTTGCTATAAAAATAATTATTATTCCTTAAAGGTTTAATTATATACTTCATGTATTTTCTTGAACATATAATCCATTTTAAATGCTAAATCTCGAAAAAGAAGAATGTAAACATACATTTCAGCTTATTTCCGGTTTTCAGAACGATATTTCCGGTTGTAAAATTCTTTGGCAAGCTGTAATAGATGTAACTTTATACGGCTGTAACTCGATTTCTAATTCAGATACAGATACAATTAAAACAGAATTCGGTAGATAAAAGATCGGATTTTAATATTATTGAAAAAATGAAACATCGATATTTTCATCGAAAATGACGTTTTAAATGTGTGCAGATACCAAATTGTTTGAGTGAAGATTTTCAAATTTTTTAACTTATTTTCATATATTTTTTGCTTTGAGTTTTCGGGTGATGTGCTATTATGTGAAATTTTTATGTTAAAAATATTACTATAGACTTATTATAATTTTTACGCATT
Source organism: Maratus michaelseni (assembly GCA_963931845.1). Classification (NCBI taxonomy): domain Eukaryota; kingdom Metazoa; phylum Arthropoda; class Arachnida; order Araneae; family Salticidae; genus Maratus; species Maratus michaelseni. The sequence goes on from OZ007588.1 coordinate 299,944,676, forward strand.
TTCACCAATATGAATTTGGAATAAATAGTAATAATGATTAGAAATCATGTTACATTATGTTCATAAACCTCACCATCTAAGATATCAGACGAATGCAAATAAAATAAATTTGCAATGTGTCAATTTATATTAATAAAACAAAGACTTGGTTAGTCTTTCCGTCTGTCTGTGTAAGCACTCTCGCTGTATTGAACAAGGTCAGCGCAACAACATTCCACAAGGAAGTACTCTAAGATATTCCCAAAAATTCCTCGAAAAGATTTTGTTTTTAAAATTTGATTTACATTGTTTTATTTAATTATTTTTTTAAGGGATTGTTTAAAGCATTGTTGCACTAGGTATTTTCTTTCACAAACCGCATTAAAAGAATACCGAATAGTTTCAGTTTTCACAGTACACACACACAAGAATGCAATTCCAGACTAAGTTTATGTCAAAACTGCAAAATAATTGACGAATTTTGAATGGTTAATTTAAAAAAACAAAATTTAAACATGTAACTTTTTGCTTTTAGTTTCAATAAATTTCAGATTACAAACGATTATTTTATTTTTCCCTTTGGTTTCTTTACACAATACTAAGAGACTAACAATGGTATATTTTACACTTTCCAACATAGTTGAAAAGTGTTTTTGACTTCGGTTTGTTATGACTTCGGTTTGTCCGTTCTCTAATTCGCGTAAATATACTTCGAATACCATGAGATTGGTATATATCATTGAGGCTTACTAAAAGAAATTACCTATTAGAAATTGAGTGTGTAACATTTACAGTGCGTTTACAGGGACACACAAAATAATTCCGTTACATTTTGGTCAAGGAGGAAAATTGTTTCCAGTGCATTTAAATAAAATTAACCTATTTCACACATAATGAAATTAGTATGTTTATTCAGTTGCAAGAGAACCTTCTTCCGGAGGAATATGCTGTCCATAGCATTAATCATCCATGTACAGGGATAAACAAACATTCCGTAACATTATGTTCTATAAGGGATATTCCCACAATCTAAACTTTAAATGGATTAAACAGATGAAAAATGCATATAAATGACACTTCTAAAAGTAGGAATTTATTACGATTTCTCTAAAGATGCACAGGTTAGTAATTTTAAAAAAATGATACGTACTTTACTTCTAATAATAATGGAGTTAGACGGTAAATAGTATAAGATGGAAAAAACGCGCAAAAATCATACATTAGAAAATTCATATTTGATATAAATTAAAGTTTAAGCTGCCTGCTCAGAACGTTACTTATTTATAAGATAATTTTTTGTAATTGAAAAAACGAAGAATATCTATTTTACTTCGTTTCAAAATGAGGCAAAATCATCATCTTTACTAAGCAATGGATTAAGTTAAAGTACCAATAATTATAACAAAAAAAAATAATTATTAGAAACTAGGCAAAATTATCCTCATATTCTGCCGCTTTCTAAAATTGAAAACGTATTCAAACATGCTGCGTGTTTTTATTAATTTAAATTTTTAACATTTCATTTTTAGAGATTCTTTGGAGCACTTTCAAAGGTTATTCTGAGATAGATTTGCTGTCAATGCTTATTATCACATTAAAAATGTAATAGTCGGACTGTCAACAACAGAAAATACCTACGCCATTTTTGGCCATAAAACCCGCATATGTTTTTAAAATGTATTAGAGTTAGAATGTCGCTGAATGGGTATGTTAGCAAAAAATTCACTTTCTCTTTTCTGGACAATTCGGCATGTGTGTGCGTGTATAAGAGTGCGAACGCTTGCATGGGTATAAGTATGTCTTTATACGCACAAATGATAGAATAATTGCGTTTTCGGGACGAACTGGTTTATATTAGTGAGTGTATCGAGGCTAACGAAAAAGACAGGCTACCGCGGTGCATTCCACTTATCTTTTTTACAGACCGCTAGAATGACGTGATGCTCTTTCCGTACACCTTCATTGGTGCATTCGAGCATCACGTGACTCCGGCGGTCTGTAAAAAAAGATACGCGTAAAGCGTCGCGGTAGTCTTTCTTTTTCGTTAGCCTCATGAGTGTATGGTTTGATGTATAATTATACCACTCTTGTAACAACGTTTTAACCACATTGCTGCCAGCATCATTATGATGTTAGTATAACTGACGTGCACGTTTGTGTTTCAGTATATAGATGTTTTTCTTTTAAATCTCTATTAAATTTTGTCGAATACTGTTTTTTTAAATCAGCGGATGTTTTGCTCTTGTTGTCTTAAAACTTTGTTCGACCTAAAACATCAGTTTTGTGAGAACATCCAGATATTTCAGTAACACTGGAATAGAAATTGGCAAAAGTTTTAAACATCGTATTTCTTTCACTTGGCAAATTAATTGCAAATTAAATATTAATATTCATTCATTTTTAGGTCCCTTTTGTTAGCTAATATAGAATCCAAAATGAATGAAAATCCTTTTTATCATTCATTTGACCTTTAAATGTAAACAACTATTTGTTATGAAGAATACCATTTCAGATTATTCTGCTAAACGCAACATCACTTTCTGCACGGAAGCCTTTCAATTGCTTCAGATTAGATCTGTAAGTTAATAGTTGAAAGAAGTTAATAATTGAGTTCTATCTGAAGATGGCAGTTTACAGGGATATAAACTGAATATATATATAACATTTTAAATAGTTAAATTACATGATGTTAAGAAAATTGAATTTCTTTTAAAGCATTAGATTTTTGTAAAATGTAGTAAAATGATGTTTCCAAACATAAACTACTCGTTGGGGGCCATTGTAATACTTAACCATCATGGATATGCATAATATAAAATATGAAAATACAACATGTGTAAACTATTTATAAAATGCATTGCAATTCAAATAAAATCCTGGCTTGATGACATCATAAACTTTAAATGCTCTATTACTGAAATGCGCAAAAGAAACATCCTTATAACTCCAAAATTGATAATCATATTAACTAACGGTTTACTGCGTCGGATTAAGCGTCTCATTTCCAATTAAAATACATCTTTGAATTGAAATTTGAATGAAATACAGGGTCGTGAAAAATCGAAGAGTGTCGAAAATATGATTACAAATATCTCGGCAACTAATTATCCGATCAACTTCATTTTTTACGCAAAATTTATGCTTTTTTGTATTGTCTTTTATATTCACCCCTTAAAATAAACAATTTCGAAAATATATACCTTTTATCAGAACTAATATTTCGAGAGTCCGAAAAAATAGTTCCGGATAATCGAGGTGTCTGAAATTCAATAAACTTCTTCCCATTATTACATACTAAGTACACACTAAATTTCAAGTCTCTATCTGAATTTGTTCGGAAGATAGAACGTTTATAGACACACAGACACACATACACACATACGGACGGCAAATTTTTTTCTCTAAAAATATGTTTTTCGGAATCTCCAGTGTCTGAAACGTTTAAATCCGTAATTTTTTTTTTTTTTTTTACGATTTTCAGAATTATTACAAGACTCACCATATACTACGTATGATGGGTAAGTAAAAGAGGGTTGTCGAAAAAAAAGAATAATTTTAATTTTCACAATATAGTAAAATATCTAAGACTTAAGAGAAATTAACCCATTTTCCAGCAGTCATAAGTAAAATACCTCAATTTTAGGTATAAAAATGCACGTTTTATTTAAACAATGACTTAGTTTCAATGATATATATATTTTTTAATTTAGCCCCTTTACTTATTTCACTGATTGGTTTATCCATGAAAATTAAACTAACTTATCTTTTTGATGTTGAACTTTATAGCGAAGATTTATAACGCCTTAACTTTTCGAAACATAAATTTTATAAAGCTTGCTTAGTCGTAACATTTTCGAAATCCTGCTATAGATAGCCATCATTTATATTCTGCGTTTTAGAGGGCGGAACATAGGAACAATACATAAGATATCAGTTTAACTCCTTCAAAACCAAACATGCGAATTTACAATGTATGGCCGCATTAATTAGTGAAGAACTTCATTTTTATTTGTTTGTAGGTTAGAAACAGTTTCGTGTGATGGTTAAATGCTTTGAAAATGACATGAGCTTTTGGCTAACTTCATAACTTGGTGACAATATTGCCGAACATCCAAAAACTTGCAATCGCAGTCAGATATGGAGTTAAAGATTCGGTCAGTATAAATAACACAATGTTTAAACGTAGAATTGCAATTTCATTTATAAAAATAAAATACTTTCTCACAGTTGGATAAACTTTTTCCACACTTTATTTCTTATATATAATCTATTTTTTTCAATGGCCTAAAACGTGAAATAAAAAACATTGAGACACATACTACTTATACAATTTACAGCAAATATTTCTTAGATCCTGTACCTTTTATTAAGAAAATTGTATTTCTTATAACTTTTATTTTAAAGATGTCTGAAATTGTGGTTCATGAAAACATTAAGCATAAATTAAAAATATACGGAGATATGTCACATATAAAAATAATCTAAGCATAAATAGTTATATAAATATACTGTTAATATTCAAACTACAGCATTTATCTCTTTCATATGTTATTGGTAATATATTTTGTATTCCAGAATAAAACTACTAAGAATGAAGACATCAGTGCTTGTACTCCTTTTTATTTTTGGTGCAGTTCACTCATTTTCAGTGAATGACATGATAGGTAATTACTTTCATTGCATTATCTATTGACTTTTCGCAGTAATATTATAAGTATAAAAAAAGAAAGGTTCTGCCAAGAAATTGTCATTAAAAAAATATAATTTATTCTTTAACTTTTTGAACTTTTCTTCAAGTATATAGAATATGCCATCAAAACCATTTTGTATTATAACCAATATTTAGGTAGTGACAACCAACTTATGTGTCACAGCTGAGAATAGGGATGAAAAAAAAAAAATTCATGAAACTAGTTTTTTATCTCAAGTACACGTTCTCACGCTTAGCCCGTTCAAACTATCAGCGTTTTTTTCTAAATTAAACTATAATAATTTAAACTAGGAGAAATTTTTTTAAAAATTAAATTTTTAAATAATTTCGAAAATAAAAAAATGCCAAAAATTGATCTTTAACTTCTAATAGCACGCTGTTTCATGAAATTTGTCTTTCCATTTGTGAATTGGCATTCAACTAATATAAAAAAAATATTTTAGAAATGTTATATAAAACAGAATTCTAAACATAAAGTGTAGATAAACATGTTATTTATATGTAAAATTAACTCTTTACTATGAAACCTCTTATGGATTTCGTATTCCAGAATAATTTTTTTAAGAATGAAGGCATCAGTGCTTGTTCTCTTTTTTTATTTGGCACAGTTAACTCATATTTTACGAATCCTTATCATTGTTTTGTTTCAAAAGATAATTAAAAATTATTTCAGAAGAAAAATTGTTCGATATTTCAAGAAATTCTGTTGCATCCGCAGTCAATGATTCATCCGAAAAACCAGCTTGTACAGCAGCAGTGATACCTCTATCTTCTTCCATACTGAAATTAGAAAATTATATGAACATTAGCTGTATATATCAACAGCGTAAATTCAGTAAAAAGTTTAAGTAAGATATTGCATCTAAAAACATTCATTGATGCCAAATAAAAGTTTACATTTTAAGATTACTTAATTTAAAGATTTATTTATTTATTTATTTATTTATTTGTCCCGCTTAAAAAAAAAAAAAAAAAAAAAAAAAAAAGAAGAAATATATTCTTTAAAACTATTTAATGGGAATTTTAAAATTTGCAATTGATATCTTGAAACTAGGTAAAAAATAATTTGAAATTGAATAAAAGGAAATTTCAACAATTTTGTGATCTTTATGGACAACTAGAAGCAACCAAAATGAACCAAAGTCACGGTTTGAAATACCCAGAAAATATTTTCAGCTGTACATAAAAAGTGTAGCGTTTCATTTGTCATATTGCAGGTTTATTTCACAGTACGACGCCTTTCTATTTATCAATCGAGAATCAAAACATCGTCAAAATATTTCCCACAGCAGCTATATCAAACAAACTACTTCTTTAAAAAATTAATAAAGATTTATTTACATTTATATATAGATAATATTATGCTTTTATCATTCTCTTTTCTGAGTTCAAATATTTACCGCCATTCGGTTCAGAATCAAATCTTACATCTAGTAGAAAAAGAATAAATCAGAGAAAACAAAAACAAGTGGTTGCCACTGGTAACCGACATTTTTTTGCCTGGTAGCCTGAGAGGCATTCGTAACAGACGGTGTACCTAACAACTTAAAACTATCTTCTTCCGCACTGCAATTAGAAAGTTACATGAAAATTAACTGTATATAACAACAGCATAAATTCGGTAAAAAGTTTAAATAAAATATTGCATTTAAAAAGATTAATTTAGGCAAAATATTTTTTTTTTTTTACTTTTTTAAGATTACTTAATTTAACGATTTAATTATTTTGTCCCACTTAAAAAAAAAAAAAAAAAAAAAAAAAAAAAAAAAAAAAAAAAAAAAAAAATCTATTTGTTACAAATACCTAAAGTGCCTTTTAAAATTTATAATTGATATCTTGAAGCTAGAAAAAAATAATTCCAAATTCCATAGTTAAAATTTTCAGCAATTTTGTGTTCTTTAAAGATAACAAGAGGCAAAAATAATGAGACAAAGTCACCCCGGTTGACAGTGTATCTAACAACTTATAAACTATCTTCTTCCTATCTACAATGTAATATAAACATTAGCTGTATATAACAATAACATAAATTCCGGAAAAAGTTTAAATAACATATTGCACCTAAAAACATTCATTAAGGCATAATAAATTTTCACTTCTTTAGGATTACTTAATTTAAAGATTTTATTATTTTTCTTTCTTATACAAAAATGAAAAACTAATAAAACTGACGTGCAAAGAAATAATGAAAAATTATTTATTGTTCTTACTTTCTCGATTATGGAATGTGTACTTTAGTCCGCAGCCAAGACTTTATATATTTCATATTTAATACGGTTCACTCCTTTAAATAAAAAAAAACTAAATACCTTAATATGTTTAAGGTTCTATGTCCACTTATACGTCGAATAAAACCAAAATGAGTACATACCTTTTAGATATTGATGCTACCACTTCTATTCGAATTGGCTTGGCAGACGTTTTGATATTTTTAAGTACCCCGTCTCCAGCCAGCAATCCATTGAAAAGAAAATCGACATTATTCCCCGTATCAATAATTTAGTATATCAAGAAACCTTCACCAGACAGATATTTTTCACCCAAATGCAAATTATGAGAAGCTACAGAAAATTGATTTTTAAAAATAATAAATTACATATAATGAAATTTATAATTTGTTGGTTCTCGACTGAATGTTGACTAAAGAATAACTGATTTGAAAAATGAGTAAACAACCTGTTTTATATGGAATAAAAAAAATTTCCAATAATTCTAGAATGGTGTCGAAACTTATAAATGTTTCTCCAAACGCGGAGATAGTGAGTCCAGCAACTGTCTAGCTCCATGTTGTCTGGTGTTGCCTTTTGATGTAAATTTGTTTTATCGACTGCGGACGAGAGACTGGCACATTGAATGCCGACTACATTTTTATATAGTCACTTTTTCACCAGGTCTGTGAAAAATGATTTATTCTCGATTTATTGTTATACACCAAGAGCGCAGAATGTCATAATATTCAAATATTTTTGTCCCATTTTTTCATGAAAAATATTTTAAAATTTAAATTTTAAAATATGTTTGATTTAAAACGTGTCCAAACTTTTGCGGAGCACTGGGAATTGTTTTGCGGATCACATTTAGAAAAACGCTGGGTTAAACAAAGGAATGACTTTATCAAAGTTTTGCTTAAAGATGACATATAACAAGCGAGACCAAGTTAGCCATTTGATTTGCACATTTTACCAATATGTAAAAATTATTAACTTGAAACAAAACTTATATTTTTAATTAATTACCATCTTTATATCACTTTCCAATCTTAGATGAAGTTCCAGATGGATCCCTTAATTTCGCAGAAGACATGGCAGCAATGTATAACGAAAAGGAGGAAGAAAGAATGGACAATCCGTAAGTGCTTTTAAATACATAAAATAATACTAGTATATTTTGTTAATAAACATCATTCGCGTAATTGATTATGGAAATAGTTTGAAACATGAGTCATACTACTTTATAACTAACATCATACACTTCTCATCAAAAGCAAACATGGGATTTAAGGAAAAAAGTGTTAGATTTAAAAATGAAAAAAATTGTGTTAATAAAGAACACTGCAGATTTATAGTATACTAGCTGAAATAACCGGCGTTGGCAGCGATTTTAAAAATGGTTGTTTAGAAAAACCAATTTCAAAATTAAACTTGCATTATAAAAATCATAATAAAAAAAAGCAGTCGAAAGAAATAGGTCTGATGAAATAGAAATAAGTCTGATGAAAACCCGATCTAAAAAAAATATAAATTTATATAATAAACTCATCAGAATTCGGCTATAAATCAGCTTGCTTCCGTTCATCATTGGAGCAATAAAATCAGAAAAGGAAAAATGTCAAACTGTCTTTTAATTGTACGTGAGGGAATGAACTGAAAACAAATATTTCAAAGCTAATTTTCTTCAACAAAGGTATCTATTAATTTGCACAATAAATACAGCTTCTCTAGCTAACTCCTTTTGAATTTTCCAGTTTATGTTTGTTACTCTACCATTTTTTAGTGCAAGAATCGCATGTTCGCAAAGGTATTTAAGGTCTGTAAAATGTCGAATATTTAGAAAAACTTTCTCCTTGATTTCTTCAAATCACACAAATGTATTACAAAATGCTTCTCTGATTTTAACCAGACGAGTTACTGCTTTAAGCGGTATTAATCCATTTCCCATATTTAACATATGGTCAGAATTTGACCATCCAGTATTTTACCGTCCAGATGAAATTTTTACCGCATATTTTTAGTTAGTAGCAAACTGTGAACATGACTCCAAAGATGTGACGATTTAAGGCATGCTTTAATTCCATCCGTCATTGTTCCTTTTAGGACATTCAATGCTTGTGAGAATGATTTGATCCATTAATAAATGATTTCCCAAATGATTTCATCCATCATTGACTCTTAAGAACTAGAGTGTCTGATTGAGGGCCTGCAAAGTAATCTTATGTGACATGGTGCATACACCCCATACAATGTCCTGACATTTTGTTTTTAAAGACAATCTTAAATCTTTGTTTCAGTTCTTCACTAAGAATGAGCTTTGGGGACCTAAACATTTGTTGAAACTCTAATATAGGCGCATACACACATATATACACGTAGCAAACATTTGAAAATAGTGAAATCGAATTTAAAGAACACCTAAATGTTAAAATATTCCAATATTTTCATAATCGGGTTTTTTATCATGATTCAATATGTCCTCAAACTCATATGGCGTTATATTCACCTACTAACGTATATCCACTTGCCTTCTGTATTTACCCATATTTATTCTCTCCTTGTATGATTGTCAATTATTTGAAAAAGTTCCTTTAAATTTCCACTATGACGTCATATTCATTTTCTTTTTAATCTCTAAAGACGTCAAAATTTCTGTACTTACGCATTCTTATACCCTTTGTGTTACTGAGAAATATTTGAAAATATCTGTTATATTACCAATATAACGTCATATTAATCTTTTTTTTTCAATTGTTGAAACTTTTTATTTAATTTCCATATTTCACGTTCAAAATCTTTCAATAGAAAATTAATTGTGGTAGAAATAATTTTGTTGTAGATTTTAATTGTTGGCAACTGTTATAACGAAAAAGATTAAATTTGATAGGAAAAGGATCTTAGATTATTGGTTTTTTATTAATTAAAAATGAACTATACATTATTTCGATACCGGATTACTTTCGGTGCCTTGGACGTGTTTGAATATACAGGGTGTTTCACAAAGCACCCCTAACTTTAAAAATCAATAACACGGAAACGGTGATAGATAGAAATATAAAACCAGTGGTATGTTTAATAAAAAAATCGTAAGAATCTTATACATAAATCTCAAATTTTAGTTAAAAATAATACCGACAGATGGCGCTGAGAGCGTTAAGAGTACAGAAGCATAGAAAGACTAGCCGTTGAAGATTTCGCCATTGAAATCTGACCGCTATTAGCTTATAGTGAAAATATTTCCGAAAGTGATGTATACCGTGCAGGAGCATGTGTTTATTGTGTTGGAGTACCACCGATTAAATCAGAGTCATACTGCCACAAGGAGAAGTTTTCAAACGCGACTTCAAGTCGCAAAAGGCCCAGATGGGAAAACAATTCGTCAGCTTTTCAAAAAATTTCAACAAACAGACCGGTGACATACAGCAGAGAGTCAATGACAATTTCATCTTCGTTTGCGATAAGTCTGTTGTGTAAAAGATGCACCCTTTTAATCACTTTTGATACGCCTATTTATCGCAGCGCCATCTATCGGCGCTATTTTTAACTAAATTTTGAGGTTTATGTATAGGAGTCTTACGATTTTTTTAAAAAACATACCACTGGTTTCATGTTTCTCCCTATCACCGTTTCCGGGTTATTGATTTTTAAAGTTAGGGGTCCTTTGTGAAACACCCTGTACTTGTACGTACAATTTCACAACTCTGGCTTCTAAATAGTGGATTACTATAGAAGTGCAGACAGACAATTTTTCCTTTTTATATATTAGATAAAAAAGAAATTTATAAAAATAACAATACTTGTTCACAATTTTTATAAAACTTTGGAATTAATTAAAGATGATTTTTCTGAAAGACAACGTTTGGTACTTCCTAGAATTAATTAGATGAGCAGCATCAATAAAAAAACATAACGCATGAGAAAACATAAAATTTTTATAAATACCAGTTTAATCAATTATGGTATTATTGAACAACCGTACCGAAAATTCAACAGCGAAATTTAGTTTTTTTTTCTATATTTCAGTTAGTTTATCAAAACAATTATGTATAGTGTCATGAAATTACATATTCATTTCACAATATTATTTGTTTAAATATCAAACTCACCAAAATGTAATTTTTTTTCCTTAGAAGATCCTCTTTGTGGACTAAATTGTTTCTCTTCATTTATTTTTAGCCATCAGATTCTCATGTTGGGTTTTCATGAATTAATTCAATTTCCATTAAAAAATCTAAGTAATTTATCTTCTCTTAGTAGGATAATTTGTTTAAGTTTTATCTTGTTATTTCACATTGAATTCATGAATATAAAAGCCTTTTGTTCTTAAAATACTAAAAATGCTATGAACTAAAAATTGCCTTTCAAAATTTGATCTTATACACGAGATAAAATTTAATGATTTGACAGAAGAAGCTGATAAACTGAATAAGTTTTACTGAAAGAAACTTTTGTACATCCTAATATATTAATCATTTCGTACCTGGAAGTCAAAAAGGAGTGTTCTCTCAAGTTAAAATAAGTACATAAACTAAAAAACAAAATCTGTCAAAAAAGAAAATTATTACTAGTGACAAAATTGCCATCTACAACTATTTTTGTATTCCCCTTGAAGAGTTTGCGTTTGTTAGGATGGCATTTTTCTATTTTGATCGATTCGGCTTTGCCAATTTCTTTTATTTTATGCTTGTTCGTTGTCCTTTTTCCTTACTCCTTAAGTCTGATTCAAAAGGGAATTTCGTTTACGTAGAATTTTTGTTGGCACTAATACTATCCCGTAACTTTGTATCCTGGATTTTCTTTCACACTTGCTTATTTTTCCTCGCTGCTATTACTCATGTTAGTGAATTTTCCATTTTTACGTTTAACCCCTTGGAGGGTAAGCACGTGGTCTAAAAATGCTAGATTTTGCGATATTTTGACACCAGTAAATTTAAATAATGAATTTTTAAATTCTCAATCTGCAAAAAATAATAATAAATATTTTTATTTAATAATACTGGTGGCAAAGTTATATATTAAAAAAGTGGTATATATTATATACCGTTGCTCCTCAGGGGGTGAAGTTGCATGTCTATAAATCTGCTTGTCTTGTAATTGAAAAGGAATTTTTCAGATTTCTTGTAATTCAACTGCCTTGAAAAGAACAATGTCATAAAGGAAATTTCCCTTTTATTTCACGCAAAATGGAATGTTTTCGTGAACAGAAAAATTATCCAAATAAAAACACCTATATTAGGGTGTGCCAAAATTTTTCTTTTAGAAATCCATTTTGACATAGTACGCAAAATTTGTGTAATAGGCCAGTTGGAACTCACAAAATTTTTCATCAATATTGCTGAATATTTAACCGCGTCCCTGTGACATTGAAAAACGGGAGAAAAGGAAAAAATCGTTTTTGTGAAAAAATATATTTTAAAATATATTCCAAAATTTTTACTGGCATACAATGTAAATGTTACATAATGGGTCAGTTAGAACCCACAATTTTTTTTTTATCAATTTATCCCATTATTTAACCGCGCCCCTCTGACATAAAAAAATGAAAAAACGATCGGATATTCTAAAAAACTGTACTGTGATGATTATTTTTCAAAATTAGTATTGATATTAATTGATTAATTAAATAGTACTATAAATAATAATAATTCTATAATTATCACGTAATTAAACTTTTTATTCAAATTCTTTTTACGAAATTAATACAAGCTATTTTTTTAATTGCACGCAGACAGAATACAGATTAGAACAAAAATCTACAAATTTGAAATGTATTTAATACTGTACAAAGTGAGAATGGGACTAGAGAATAAAAGAAAAGAATTAAGGAAAATGGTTTAAGAGTATTTCAAGGGGCACCCATAAAGAGTTTGTATTGTGATAGCCACAAAGATAGTACCTTTCAACAAACATCTGGTAATCAAAAATTAAGATCATAAGCACATGCAGTATTAATAGAGGAACCAGGTAGCAAGTACATAGGTCATATATTTTTAACTGCTGCTGAAAATACAAAAGAAATAGCCCAAGATTTTATCACATTTACAAAAATGTATTATATGAATTTGTAGAACCTATCGGTTATCGGGTGTGACGGAACAAATGTGAATACGGGGTGGAAAGGCGGAGTGATACGTTTGCTTGAGACATACATTGGACGACAATTACAATAGAATATATGTATGTTACATACTAATGACTTGCCACTCAGGCACCTCATTATGGAAATGGACTGTTGCCCAAAGGGACCATATTCATAGTCTGGACCAATTGGATTGCTTCTAAAAGATTGTGAAAAAAATCCAGTGGTCAAATTTGATCAAATGCACTGTACGAAAGCCTTTGGATCTGAAAAATATCAAAAAGCTAAGTACCGACTAACAATATTTGTATCGCATCTATGTTACCATAAATGATGGCACTTGCTCTTCTAGCGTGACTGACAATAGCCCAGGTAAACTCAGTCATGCACGATGACTGACCACCGGAAACCGTTTATTACAGTTATACATTAGCACTCCAAGTCCATCACAGAATCTTATAATACTCGTGAAATATGTAATTCTTTTATATGCAGCAATGTTGTGTGAGATAAAAATGAAATCGAATTGCCAGTATGGTCCCCAATATTTCTGGAAAATGATTTCCCTTGCAAGGCAGCTTCCTGACAATGTTAAACAAATTATTTACAAAGTATTCGCAAACAATGCATATTTTGCGCATCCCAAACATCTATTATCAACAATGTTACAGGATTCAAGAAAACACATCCGGGAATTAGCAGTTACGCGTAATCTCGGTGCCAAAGATAAGAAGACGAACTCGGTTGGTTTTCGTTTTGTCAAACTTCCTAAACTCAATTTTGAAACAAATCATTATATTGATTTAATTGATTGGTTTAACTGTGTTGTAACAGAGCCACCTCTTAAAATGCATATAAAGGACAACGACTTGAAAAAAATGTGCAAATTAGAACAGTTTTCAGTACTAACTTTTGAGGAATTTCCATGTGACACGCAATGTGTTGAACGATGTGTTAAACTAATATCTGAAGCTGCAATGAGAGTTTGTTGTGAGACTGCAAGAGATGGATATATTCGTGCCAAGCTTCAAGAGAGGAATTAACCTCAAATATTTGACAACAAAGGGCAATTTTATTCTAATATTATTCAATTTGCATCAGGTATTATTAAATACATTTTGAATTTGTAGATTTTTGCTCTAACCTGTATTCTGCCTGCGTCTAATTCAAGAAAAAATATGATAATGTTAATTTCTTTAAACAAATTATAAAAAGTTAATTTATGTAATAAGTATAGAATTATTATTATTTATAGTACTATTTAATTAATCAATTAATATCAATAGTAATTTCGGAAAATAAGTTTCATAGTACAGTTTCTTAGAAAATCCGATTATTATTTTTATTTTACACCAATTTTAGATGTCAAACGGGCGCGGTTAAATATTGAGAGAAATTGATAAAACTTTTTTGGTTATAATTGATCCATTATCTAACCTTTTCATTGTATGCCAGTAAAACTTTTGGAATATTTTTCAAAATATATTTTTTCACAAAAAACAATTTTTCTCTTTTTTTGCTGTTTTTGAATGGCACAGGGGCGCGGCTAAATATCGAGAAATATTGATTGGAAATTTTTGTGAGTTCTAACTGGCCCATTACACAATTTTTCTTACTATGCAAAAATCGATTAAAAAAATAACATATTTCGGCACATCCTAACCTGTATACTTATGTAATTTTTCACAGTAGTGTAATTGTTCTCATGGATCTGGATGATTTGGTAGTTTAACATTATTTATAAAAAACATATACTGGGGGACAATTGGTAAGGATGTATTACGATGTCAATGATATAACAGCCACAAAAGTGAATGTATTATTTAGCATAAGTACGGGATAGACTAAGACTATTACGCGCATTTTTTCCCACTCATTTTGGACACGTTACACCTATGATAAGGTAATTTAAAGGATTTAGCGATCGTTAGCAGCTCTTGTTTAAATTGAAATTTGAACACGAAAATATCATTTGACGACTTTGAATTTTCGGATATGATTTTGCTGGTATACGTTAGATGATTTATCGTGGTCGTGAATTGGAAACCTAGAAAAAAACGCGACGAAACTATATGGGGCTAAAGAATTTGACATTGCCCACAGTGGAGTTTTCCAGTTTTGGAGAGGATTTCAAAAAATAGGTATGGGTAGCAGGCATTAAAAAGTACGCCCACTTTGCAGTACGACGGCAGCAGAAGGCAAGTATGTTTTTCTATCTCCAAAAACGTGTCCAGCTCACCATATCTAGTCAAGTTGCAAGTCAGTTCTTGTTGCCTTAGGCAAATGGATATGCCGAAAATGTGTAGCCAGACGTTTGCATCAAGGAGTACCACATTCACGAAGACCTGTTTTGTGTATCCTGTTGTATGCAGTTCAGCAAACCGTCCGTTTGCAATGGTACTGTCCGTATTGTAATTGGAACAAGAACGACAGGTTTTGTGTACCTTTTTCAAAGTACGTTTACCTGTCATCTGTTCGGAGACGACAACTGATAGGGCTGTTAGTGCTAAACATATGGAAAATGTCCATCAAAGGTACCTCAGACAAACACAGAATCCCAGTCATTCTGGGTCAAATTGCGATGTTGACGACACTATTGTACACGGGTGCCATGACAAATTCCTGACAATGAGACACAAACAGCAGATCGTCGGTCGTATAGACTTCTTTGATGGAACTGTCAGATTACAATTTCTCTGGATATCCGCTTGTCTGTGGCAGCAAAACATTGAATTGCTACTTGACTATCTGTGCTTCGCCACACCGGTACGTTGATACCGATATGAAAAATTTGCAATTGTGGCTGTCTCAGCCACATTAGGACTTCAAGTTGAACACAGGAGACAGTTCAAAAGTTTGGTTGGCAACTTCTTCAACATCCAACATACAGCTTCGACTTAGCCCCAAGCGATTTTCATCTGTTTAGTCCACTAAATAACCATTTTGGAAGCAAGATGATGTTCACAGATGATGAAAAGGTTCAACTTGAAGTCCTAATGTAGCTGAGACAGCAACCCAAAGAATGTTATACAGCTGGTGTTGGGGCACTGATAAAACGGTGATATAAGTGCATAAATATTGGTGGAGAATATGTTGAGGAATAAAAATAGTCTTGACCTGAATATTATTGTAAGTTATTATTTAAGTATCTTTTGTGACTTACTTAAGGACTTTTTCGTAATAATAACACTTTCATTTAAAAAATATGAGTAGAAATATGAAAATTTACCATTAAAACAAAATAAATGAATAAAAATAAAAAATTCGACATTGTTTTCATATTTGTTCGTTTTATTCAGTTCTAATTGGCCATTTGTGTAGTCCGGATGAAAATTGAAACAAATTAAAGAGCAAAAAATAACCCACATAAAGGAATTGTTTTCTGCCTTTCATTAAGAATTATACATAGATTTACTATTTAAAAAGTAATTTTTTTGAAGGACGCATTCATATTTGGAGATCGCATTCATATTCTGCAGTTTTAAATTGTCATCCAAATTGATTGGGTGAAAATACAAAAATATAAAACAAAACAACAACGAAAAAAAGGAAAGCAGAATACAGATCAAAGGTACCTTTCTGTTGTTTTAAGACATATGTTTGTCTGCCCACATCCAGATTTTTCTGAAGAAATCACTGCGCGCGCAGAACAAGTTTTGACAGAAAGGTATACGTATGTCTGAATGTTATGCACTTCAAAGCCAGTTAATGGATTAGATTAGATTCGCTAGCTATTAGATATTTTAATTGAATTTGTTATACTAATTTTAGTGTTTTTTCGCGTTTTGTGCTGAACTTTCCTTATAGACCGGGAGGCGGCAGCACAGACAATCACCTCATCGAGTTGACGGCTGAAATTCCAGAATTAGTTAAAACTCGATTCGCATATTAAAACGCAATCGGTCTGCCAAGTCATATCTTGGTGGAAAACACCCGAAAACCCGATTTTAGCGGTTGGCTCGTAGGTTTACCATTGTGTGTTCCTGCTCCCAGTCCTCCATGTTTTCATACTTTTGGGTGCAAGAAAACACAATGGTAAACCTACGAGACAACCGCTAAAATCGAGTTTTAAGGTGTTTTCCACTAAGATATGACTTGGCAGACCGATTGCGTTTTAATATGCGAATCGAGTTTTAACTAATTCTGGAATTTCAGCCGTGAACTCGATGAGGTGATTATCTGTGCTGCCGCCTCCCGGTCTATTATTCGTACAAAAAAATTTCTAAAAATGAATCCGCTTCCAACCTTTTAACCACCCTACCAGCGGAGGAGAGATTTTGCTCTCAAAACTGGCAGACGTCAGGTGCTGGGTTTCAGTTTATGGTTTAGATTAGATTCGCTAGTTATTAGATATTTTAATTAAATTTGTTATACTATTTTTAGTGTTTTTTCGCGTTTTGTGCGCATTTTCCTTATTTGTACAAAAAAATTTCTTAAAACGAATCCGCTTTCAATCTTTTAACCGCCCTACCAGCGTAGGAGACATTTTGCTCTCAAAACTGGCAGACGTCAGGAGCTGGGTTCGAACAGTATTGCTTTTGTCGGCCGAATCGTTCGGAGATTTCCGTGGTATTCTATCTTGCGTAAATAGGGATTCGGTTCCCTAAAACTGGCCCACACCCTCGAGCTATATCCCTTGCGTAGATAATCGGCCGCAATAAACGACTCTAAAAATCTTTTAACGCAATTTACTACAATTTTTTTTTTACTATTTTTGAATTTATCGCGAATATTTTGTGATTTTTTGCTTTTACGCATGTTTTGTGGAGATTTTTTGTTCGGTAATCGTAAAAGGAATTATGTTTTAATATTATGTTTGCCCAGTATAATAAATTTTGTCCTGTTTGATTTTTGATTTACGAATTTATGGGATTTTTAACGTTTTGTGATGATTATCCTCCCAATTCGTAAAAGAAATCTGGTTTCATTCTTTTAGCTGAATATTTTGAATTTTGTTCAGTAAGATTTCTGAATATTTCGCGTTTTTTGGAGGACTCTTAGCTTTTTTTCGCGTTCTGCCGCGATTTTTGGACATCTGTAGAAAGAATCTGGTTTCAGTCCTTCTAGCGCGATATAAAAATGTTATCTTCTTTAAAGAATTTTTTATGTAACTTTTAGCATTTTCTCGCGTTTTGCAACGATTGTTTGACATTCATAAAAAGAATCTGTTTGACCAATATAGTAAATGTTGTTCTAATAATTGCTTCCAATATCGTAAAAATTTGCTAATTTTTTGTGCAATTTTTACATTTTTTCTGGTTTTGCGGTGATTTTTTCACATATTTTTTTACATCTCCGCTTTATTTAGCAACTTCCATGATTAAAATGAAGTTGGAAGAATACCAACTTTACGTTGTGAAAGGAAGAAATTTATTCCTATGACAACGTGAACGACGATTCTGAAAATTTCCATTTCAATCTGGGTTGAGAAAAAAAAAATCACAATAATTCAATATTCGTTATATTCCAGATGGGAACGGGCATAGCTCGCGCTGGGGAAAAACCGACCTGCGAAGCTTCGCTAGTAGATTAAATAATTACAAAGTATAATTAATGTATTTAGCATTAGTAATTTTTAGAGATATTGATAATTTATGGAGGTCAAAAACAAACAACAGGCTGAACAAAAGGTCACGACGGAAAATGCGATACACACAAGCCCCCGCTTATTGGAGCTCCAAACGAGATTAAAAAGCATTTTTTAAGTCAAAAAAATATTGGCGTCTGAAAGTTTTGAACATTGGGCCCCAATCTTTTTCTCACGCACGTAGAGGCCCTATGACAAAGACGTTTGTCATATATCTTGCTTTCAGTTCAAACGCCCCCCCCCCCCAAAATTTTAACAAGTTAACATAAGTTTTTCCATTCCTCTTCCAACATCTAGCATGCATATATTGATTTCATGCTTCTCCTCCCCCCCCCCCCCCAAAATAGAGATAAAAAAATAAATTCATAAATATTCATTCATTCCCCCCCAAATAAATAAATAATTATAAATAATTAAAAATAATAAACAAATATAGTTTATAGATTTTAAATGTCTGTAATTCCCCCCCCCCCCCAAATTCAATATGTCTAAACTAAAATCGATTTCTGATTTAATTTAGATAACGAATCTACTTTCTTCATTCTAAAATGCAAGTCACTCGCATACATCAGAAACCTCTCAGTCCTTAACTTTGCGGTTATGCTAAAAATAAGTTACAAATGTTCATATATTTCTAATCCAACCGTTTTCTTCTCATGAAATCAAAAGTGCATCTGTCTTAAAACTTAGACAAAATATATAAGCAGCTGTGCTCTACTTATTAAAGTAATGTAACGTATAACCGATATTCTTTATGCAAGCATTAGCACTTCTCATCCGCTCTCAAAAGAATTAATTAAAATATCTCTCGCCCACATGTAAACGGTAATATGCAAGTTCATGTTTTTCACACCCTGTTATTAGATTCGAGTCATAAGTAACCTTTAATTGCAGCTGTCTTTTAGCAAAATCAAACGCCAATCCCAAAATTATTTTCTCTTCTTTTTCCTTTTTGTCTCCATGAAAGAATCTTTACAACCCTTCCCCCCATTCTCAAATGAATGCATAATCATAGACAGAATCTAGCATTTATCGTTTTTTCCCATACGCTTCCGACATTAGTCTCCAAAACCTCTCTCGCCAAGTACTGGCGATTTTATCATGCTTTCCACGCCAACACCCGTACATGTAACTTTTAAAAACTTTATCACTTTTCCCTCTTTCACTGACCAGACCAGTTGTACTTGTGAGCTGCTGATTACGTGGGTACCTCCCCTTTGCTTCTTTAACTATTGCCTCTTCAAGAAATAAGCAGATGACTCATCTAATTATGTGCTTCTTCTTTCTCCTGGATTTTCTACGTATTTTTATCTACAATAGAATCCGTTTGCTATGCAAAACCGTTATATTAATAAGCACTGACGGCATGGTCAATAACAGCAAAACAAACATGTTATAGGCCCCAAAAAGTCCCTATAATTTTTGAAATAGAATTTAGAGCCTCCAAAGTTTTTTTTCTATCTGGGCACAGTTAAATAAAATATGACTATGACTATGACTAATAATGACTAAAGAAAAAAAACGTCCATCTGTTTTGGTTGAAAGCCGTATTAATAGAAAGTCTTGAATTTCACAAAGAAAAATAAAAAAAATGCAATCCGTACTTTTTCAAAATTTGACTAAGATCATTGATAAAACTGAAATTTAGATAAAACGTAAATTGAAATATTATTAAAAATATTTAAAAAATAAAGTTAACAAACTTTTTTATTCGGCTCAAAAGTCTGCAATAGCTTTCTAATGGCCCCCTGACTGTGCCAACTTACCACGTCATGGGAGTTATGGAATGTGATCGCTGCAGCACTGCGTACTCCTAAGATGACTTCCGAATTGACACCTGCTACAGCTACACACATATCTGCAATTTTAAATTATCCTCAAAGCCGAGAAACAGCACTGTGCATGATCGGGCGATGTCGAATTCGTTAGCAACATCCTTAATTGTCGCTTTTGTTCCAGCTTTCTAATAATACAATTACGTGTAAATCATCTACGTGATATCTGAAAAATTTATCCAAAATTTCAAAACAGTCAATTGATTCTTTGGCCGTCGAATTTCACTTTCAACAACTGCCAATACGAGCCAAAACCTGTAAATACTTTATCAGAGCTTTCACGTGAATAACATGAGTGGGGGAAAAACCTTGCATGCGCGCTATACATCTAGCTGCATCTCGAAATTGCGCTTTTTATCAAATGCATCGATCTTAAATGCAAAATCTATGCAAAATCTACGACCGTAGATTTTGTGGCTGTTATGATTGATACTGTCATCCATCCACCAGTATATATTCATGCAAGAATATTTTATTCTTTTTTCATAGAGGAGTACACAGTGATAGGAAATCTGGACCTACTAGTTTAGAAGAAGGCTCTGTATGTGATAAAAATAAAGATGACTGTCAGTGTTACGGCAAATGGCATGCTTGCTGGTGTCCATGGTTTTGGCAGTCTGGACCATGCACCTGTCAACAAGCTTATAAGAACACATGCATTAAGAAGCTCAGCTGTCCAAATGCTAACGAATGGGGACTTGACTGGAGAAGCGAGGAACAGAGAAGTCGTTGTTAAATGAAACATTGTTTTCTTTGCTTATTTACATTTATTCAATTGGATTTTCTTTGATATCTCACTGAACACAAAATTAATGCAAACTAAAAACGTTTCATATATTTTTTCTCTGTAAAAAATAACAAAATCTATTTGTATTATTATTTTAGGGATAATAATTATTTGTGTCTTTTTATTGTATTTGTCTCAATACATTTACCATACATATTCCAACTATAAGAATGTATAGAAATAAACAGTACTTTGCATTTGTGAAATTATTTATTATCCCATATAAAGTAATTATACACTAGCAAAATAATATTGGGACAATATGTCGTATTGTTTCTATTTTGGTCAAAATAATGTACACCTAGCTTTTATATTGCACAATTTTAACAATATTGGTATGTAATCCTTCATATAAGGTAAAGCTAGGATAGTACGCGCACAATTCAAAAGAATAAAAATAAAAAATATAAATATTAATTTTTTGCTAAACTATCCATGGATAATTTTTACTTTATTTGTTTTTTATGCATTTACAGTGCGATTTTGTTGTTATGTTGCAATTTAATAGAACAGTTGTAATAAAACCAAGAAAGTTATTTTGCGCAATCTGTCCTTACAGGGTTGGTGTGATTGCGCACATGGGTAGGAGAGATTGTTACTAATATTAACTACAATTAAATTGTTAATAATATTAATTACATTTAAATTACATTGCTGTAAGGTTTTTGTGAACAAATTTTATTGTATTGGGAGTCAATATTTCAACCTAATGATTAAAGAATCAGAAAAAGGAAATAATTTTAAAAACGATAAAAAAATTTTAATTAAAGGGGAAAAAATTAAAGAATCAGAAAAAGCAAGTCCAGATAAGATTAAAAAATAAAATAATGCTACTTAATAACACGTTTAACTTAAAATTAGTCCATTTTCATTTTTCATTTTTTATGCAAATTTACCAATAAGCTGCGTAATTTCTCCTAGCATGAAAACTAATGGGAACAAAGCGCCATCTCTCCTAAGTAGCAGATGCGCAAATACTCCAATTTCGATAGGAGAGATTGCGCGGCCTTTTATTTAAACATGGCCATTACTAAAACGAACCGTTGGTGTTCACACTGTTAGTCTAGATTAGTAGCTTATGAGAAATCGTTTAAGTTAAAAATATTTTGTACTACTGACAGTGTATAGAAATTCTCCGAATAGCTATGAAAATTCAAGCACTGACTTTTGGAAAATAAAACAAAATAGCAATGTTTTTCTTAGACGCTCAAAACAATTAACGTGCACTTTCAAGTAGACACTCCATACTGCTGTTGTACAACTACCTGCAGCCGCTGCGCGCTCACTCTACTCCTTCCCCCCAAACCTCTATGTGCGAAATCTCTCCAACCGCGCCATCTCTCCTGGCTTTATCTTACCCCAAAATATTTTTTATCCCTATTTTGAAAAATGGCTGAGATACGGGTGTTTGAAATCTTTAAATGATCTTCATTTTGGAACAAGACAGGTGATTAAAAATATAGTGTTATTTTATAATTGTCATTAAATGCCATTGATATTATATTTTCTTGCAAATATTTGCAATGTACAAACACACTTCAACAAGCCCAGCATTTTATTCTCCGGGATATTTGCAAATGGTTTTGTATATAAAAAAATAAACATGATATTCAGTGTATAGGTAAATGGTATAAATACAGCTATGCATGTCTTTGGCAATCACGACCAATAACGTTTCAAGAAGAATATAATAATATATATATTGAGATGTTCATTTGTTTAAACTCTCGTAAAATGGAACATGAGAAATAATGAATAAGATAGAGAAGCTGTTATTAGAATGTCTCTTTTCGTGTCAGTTTAGTTATAACAAATACTTTCTTAAATCTCATGTAGGGCAGAAAGTATAATTTAGATAAAATAGTATGAGTTGAAAATAGTATAACTGATGTGTATTGTTATTTTACTGTTAATATATATTCATGTTTTGTTGATTTAATACGATATTATTCTTAACATTTTCAAAATGCATACTCTTACAATAATATACCAGGGTAACACGTATGCAGAGCCTGTACAAAATTAAGCTTAGCAAGTTAATTTGCAATGATTATTTTGATGTCGCAAGCAGATATTGATAATTTATAATTTTGAAATTAACATTAAGATTAGTTGTTAAAATAAAGTTTTTCTTCGAGCACTTATCTCGACTTTAAAATCATATACTGTGGCTATACGATTTGACGCGCTTTAAATAATATGATAAAAACAGACTTTAATACTTTTAATGCATATTATGTGATTTAAGGAATTCTGTCGAGGAACCAATCAAATTAACCATACTGGAAACATCTTTTTATACTCATGCGCAGATACTGTTCTTGGGCATACACAACGGGCATAATTTGCCTGTCCACAACAGATAGACGATTGCGATTATCACGCTTTCTGATTGGTTGTTAAACAGAACTCTTCTTAAGTCATTTCCGGTTGAACTTGGTTTCTTATATAATATCTATTAATTTCTATATAAACTAATTAATTTCTAAATTTAATATAACATGTAAAATAATTTATAATAATATATAATATTAATATATAATATTATATATATAATATATATATATATTATTAATACATCATAAAACATATTTAATAATATTATATAATGTAATTAATTATATAATCTATAAACTAATTAATTTCTATATAATCTAATAATATCTATTAATTTTTATATAATATCTTCTTATACCTTCATAATCCTCTCAAATACCGGAAATGACTTAAGAAGCAATCATTTTTCCAGCCAGTCAGAAAGCGTTAACCATCCCAATCGTCGATCGGCGGTGTAGACGGAAATTATGCGCACAGCGGCTGACTGAGCAAAGAGAACTTATCGTAATCTATAAAGCAAAACGGTCATTCTGCCAAGTGAAGTTTTAAAATACTTATTGCATACTAACAGCATCAATCACTGTAACTAATCAATCATAAATTATAAATGTTTATTCGACCAAACATGCCAGCGTAAAATATCAGATATCAAAGGAACTAAGCATTGAAGAAAGGTAAAACGAAAGGTAGAAGAATCTAATGGAGACGTTCTTCAATTTGAGATCAAACTCATCTTCATAAGTGAAATGAAGAGAGATACAGAATTTTATTACATATTTCTTTCTTTCTTTCTTTCTTCGTAATTCAGCATTTAAAATATCCTCAGAAAATAGACACTTTTAATTGTTTGCATTAAGCTAAAATATTCTATTTTGTTAACTATTTTCTGTGTACTTTGATGCAATGACAAATTTTAAGACACAACGGAATACATCAAGATGCATGATAAATAAAATTTTATATTAATTTTTTTTATTATAATTATTGTCACCATTTCTATTTTTCTCCTTTTATTAAATTTATAAATTTTATTTACTTTATTAATGAATTTTTTTCTAATTTTTAAATAACATTCTTTACAATATCAATTTGACAAATAAATTATTATTAATTTTTGAAATTAATTTAGTAAATAGAATTTTTTAGGACTATAAAATTAAAGTAAATTAAGAAACAACTATCAATATAGTTGCAAAGAAAGAGAAAGGATTAATATTTCAGGAATGTCTCACTGAAACTTTGCAAACGTAAACACGAATTTGTAAACGTAAATACTGTTCAAATGGGAATGGATAAATAAATTAATCTTCTGAAATTAATGAAAATAGTAATAAATTATTATAATTCATAATTAATATAATAATAAATTTATATAATAATAAATTAATATAATAAATAATTTATATAATAAGTAATTAATATAATAAGTAATTACTACATTAATTAAAATAATTATCTTCCTTTCACAATTTAATGAATTACATATTTTCTTAATTTTCATAAATTAATTACTATAGTAACCCACTAATATAATATTAATTTAATATATTAGTTAAATTAATACCAGAATTAATTTTCTCCATATAGACAAAAACGTTTAGCAACATTTGACACACATTTATCAATCTAGAATAATATCAATCTGTAAAGTATCATTATTCAGTTTTTAATAATTGCAGTTATTTCATTTAAACATTTTAATTCTTATATAAATATTTAAAAATTAGTATTAGTCCTTAAGGCTTAAAAAATATAGTTTTATAATTTCATCTAATATATACCAATGGCTTAGCTCTTAAAAGAGTTTAAATAATTAAATCTAGTTAAAATGTGAATAGATAATTTTTTTTTTCAATTTTTAAATAAATGAATGCTGTAGAGTAGTTTCAATTTGATTATTTTGCATAAAAGTATGTATGTTATTAAAAGATGTTTTATAGTTCACAGGCTATCTATCAAAGCCTGAGAGATAATGTGTCCGCCGGTTCTGTATGTACGTATGTACGTAACGCGATAACTCTTGACAGAAATAACCGTTTTGCTTCAAATTTTGTTTATCGATTCATTGTGATAAGGCCTGATTAGTTTTGGGGGATCATTGGTTAAGTATAAAGGGGGGAACGGGGGGCTAACCCACCCCCTCTTAATTTAGATAAATGTGTTTTTCCTGCAGAATTATCCGATTTTCTTCAAATTTTGGATATAGGTTCATTGTAATAAGGCGCTTGTCTGATTAGCTAAGGGAGTTCATTGGCTAATTATGAGGGGGGGGGGGACGGGGGATGAGCCCTCTTAATATATTGCGATTTGTTTATTTTTCCAGGGGCTTATTTCAAATTCTTTGAAATATGAGTATAATATACAATTAGTGTGAATAATCTATGAGCTCAATGCCCTCAATTTAACTGGGCAGTTTTATTTTTATTTTTAAATTATCCATTAAGAAAAGAATAAAATTATTTAAGTATATACGTAAAATATATATTTAAACATAATACGTTAGTCTGTACGCAATACATTATTATATACGTAAAGTCTTTTTGAATAAATTAATTATGAAAAAATAATAAGAATAATAAGAAAAATATTTGAAAATCTAAAATTATAGTCTGGTGTTTAGGAACATTCCACTTTACATGAAATTAATTTATTCTTTCTTTGAGTGTTTTTTTAAAATTAATAATGAAATATTTCATGTTGTCGAATCTGTTGAAATTTCCTTCCGTATTTAAATGTGTAAAATGTGTGCAAATACAGAAACCCTTAAACAAAAGAGAAATTCGTTTTCTTCCGCGTAGTTTAATGCACTTATGACAAGAAAATTAAATATTTTAAATTACACATTTAGCTGATGCTTCTAAAACTAGAAAAGTAAAAAAGCAAAATTTCTATATTTTGTATTAATTTCAGCATATTTAGATGGGGAATTTGTATTCATTATCTGTATATAGTTATTTAAATTTTCAATATAGTATAATAACTTTATCAAATTTTAAAAATTAATGAAAAATAATAATCAAGAATAGTGCGTATACATCCGCCATTTATCTTTTTCCAAACAAACGTCATATTGTATATCATTTTATATTTATATATATTTATATAATATGTAAATTATCATATTATATATTCTTATTCATCTCTTCAATAATCAATCTTTTTGCGGTGTAAAAGTTTCAACAAGTTTTCAACTTCTTTCGAAATCGGTAGGGAAATACTTCTTCGAAAAGAACTTGGGGAAAAAGTGAAAGATTGAAAAGAATTTTTATGACATAAAAAGAAACCTTTGATCAGAAGTGGAAAATTCTAGTAAATGTGGCGCCTAAAGAAGAGGGATTGCTTATATCAAAGTATCAACTTTCTTGAAACAAATAGGGGAAATAAAATGACAAAATATATTATTTGCGGACCAATCATTAAAAGTCTTCCGATAGTTTTATAAATAAATGAAGTTTTTTTAGTTTTAATTTTACATTTAATTATTGACACCAGAATATTTTTAAAATATCAAAAATAAATGAATATAGTGATATTATTAGTGGCTTTGTAAATAATCTCATTTTATTTGGATTCCCTATTTTGTTGTAGGATATTTCGAAATTGTGGACTAGCTTGTTTGTTATTTTTTGTGTATTATACGATTGCTTGATTCATCTACATATCTTTTATTGTGATGTGATTCAACGCAGATCTTTATTAGAAATGTTATTGTTTTCAAGTAACCATTTTAAACGATTGTGTTTGTAGTTTCGACTAGGATTTGAGTTTCTGCTGATATTTTCATTTTGAGTGACTGACGCTTATTTTTGGTGTGGCGTATACAAATCACATGATAGTATTATGAAAAAACAACTTACGGACAAGAAACACTGTAATCTTTAGTTAAAAGGAAAGTTAAACAAAACCATCCTTGGAATCATGGTTATCTGTGATTCTTATATCCTTAAGCGACAGTAAGAAGTCGTATACACTTCCTCTACCGCATCTAAAGAGGAGGTATGCACATGTTTGAAAGAGGCTGTTTTTGTTATGGATCCTAGAACTATTAATATTTTAATTAAGTCTAAAATTTTTATTAAGATTTGCTATAATCAATTTAAGAATGCCTCTAATATTATGTAAAATGGCTAAGTAAACAATGTCGCTGCATCGGAGAATTTTATAAAGATGTTATAAAAAACTGGGTATTAATCCGATATGCCGTCGACCACTATTCAAAAAAAAAAAAAAAAACTGCCGCCAAAATATAGGATTTAACTCCAAAAGTGCGTTACCGTGGTGTCACATTCAATTGACATCAGATGCGTTACACGTGTTTGTTATGTCAAAGAGAGATTTTTATTCGACATTTATCTGTATTTTTAATGATATTTTATCAATTTATTAGTTATTTCGCTAATTTAAATAAAAATTACGACCTTAAACGCCTTACGACCTTACGCACCGCCATGATATTAAAAAAAGAAAAAGCTTTGAAAAATTGTTGCTATGCACAGTTCCGCACAACAGATCCGTTTCAACCGACGTCATAAACACTTATCCATAAGCTGAGGGGGATAATTAAAAAAAAATACTGTAAATAAATAAATATTTAAGATTACTTCTTTTCTCTTTTTATATAATATACTAACTATATTACTAAATATTACTCAAATTTATTCTTAATTATAGATGAAGCCTTAAAATCTTATTTAGTTTGGCTAAGATTTTAACACATAAAATTTTAAATTAAGCACATATTTTAGAAATATTTTGACAATTAAGAAAAAACGAAACATCTTTTAAGTACAGCACAAAATTAACAAAGTTAAAAAAATTAATTTCCCGAGGAGATATTTTAAATATATGAATGCATATGCATACTACGCCCATAGAATTATATTAGCGAGGAACATTAACATAAAATCGGGAAGTTTACTGACCAGCAGCCTTAATATGATTAAAGATTTATTTTCATTTTTAACATAAAATACATAAATATTCTATTTCAAAGAAAAAAAATCTAATTTTAAAATGTTATGCATGGAATATTTTAATAAAAGTTAATTTTGATATTAATAACAATTAGATTTATTTTTATTAAAAAAATAAAATACTTATTTAAATACAATAAAATGTGCGTAAAATTTTACATTAAGTCGCCTTTTAGTATTTAAAGTTTCATTTCAGTGCAATATTATAAAATACGTTTTTTTTTTCTTTCTAAACAAACCATATTTAAAGATGTAAAAGGACAGGTATCTAAGTACTGTCAGGTGATGTGTGCCCCGAGACACTTGTGAAATTCTCTTTTTACTGAGGGTTGAGAAATCGTAAACAAAACAATAACCCTAGAACTCATCAAACTAGCGAAAAGAAATACAAAACAGATCTATTGACAGCTTAAATGTTAATCAAATTGTATCTAAAGGCTGTTGATATATAAAATATACTAAAGATGGGACGGCCATTGCTGTCAGTATGAGTGAGCCAGGCCGATCAGTTGTACAAGGAGAGCACCAGAGTTAAGGTTTAAAAATAATGTTTATTGAAACTTAATCGGGTTGGTATTGAGAAATCCGTTACTAATTTTCCTTACTCCAAAAAAAAAAAAAAATTAAACTTCTTCCTGAAGCTATACTCCGTAAAAATAAAACTTCAAATATATTAAATATAAAGATTAAAAAATGAACTCACAACTTTGAAGACAGCTACAAGTCAGGATTCCTTTAGTAATAATTCAAATCCACGCTGTACGTCCGTCCAGGCCAAAACAACTACTCATACTCTTCGTCAGCTTCAGATTATTTATTCAAGCGCAGGATCTCCAGTTACTCGTATCGAAAGAGAACACGATCCCAAGTTCCGAATTCCAAACGTATTTCCGAAGCTTATATACCCCAAATATCGATTGACTAGCTACAATAATTTGCATGAATATCGATAAAAAGCAGAAACTCACAAGTTCCGAGATTTGCACAGTCATTTATCGAAAGTTAGAGAAAGAGAGCCTTGATCAACTTTTATGCACATGGACAATTAGTGGACAAAAACTTACGTTCTCTTTCAAAACATCACATGATCAGAGTAGCCGATCCCTCACAAAGAGAAAATGAGAGCGAATTAGTTCGACTTTAATTTTTAAGATTTCGAGCGATGACATGTTTAACTCAAATTAAAAATAAAAAATCATTTCAATTTATTTTATTCTAGAGGAACCTGATATATCACGATCTACCTAATCTATTAACTAGTCATCCTAACTAAATTAAATAAACTTAGCTAACATAAAAAACTGAAGTTATTTATATGTTAATTTTTTTAGCTTCTACTAATCTATAGTATGGTCTGATAACTCAAAACTTTTTAAACTAGTAAATCTCCAGATCAGAAGCCTCAACGTCAGCTCTGAAAGTCATTGTTTTTTAATCTCACTTTTCATATTATTTAGCATCTTACAATACGCAATTTAATTTTTTTTTTATATTACATACATATTTATAGGAGGTTTCAGAAATTCAAAGCGTTAAATTAAACACGGCTTATGCAATGATATTCTGAAATTCTTATGAACTTCCTTATTTGTGTATTTTTTTTAGATTAAAAAATACATTTCTTTGAAAATAATTTATTTTGCTAATAAACTATTGCAGCGAAATAGTGCGTGTTACTTGCATTTTATTATTTTGATATTCTTTGAAAGCAATCTAATAAAATAAAGAGGAAAGAAAAAGAAATGCATTTTAAAATTTATAAAGGTAGGGAAATGAAATGTTTTATATATCCCGAACAGTTACAAAATTTTTTCGAATAATTTAAACAATTAATTTCTAAATTCTAATAGATGTATCAGCAAATTTTCAAAGCTATTGGATATATTTAAGACCTCCATATCAAACATTTTGCAAAATTTTACGTTTAATTCCATTATTCAAATATACGATTCTCATTTCAGGTAAAAATTAAATTTGAAAATCGTCTGCATTCCCATAGAAAAGCATTATGACCTAAAAAGAAATGTTCTATATTTTTCGAACGAATGAACCAAATTTAACCAAAAACTATAGAGCTAATTCCGGGTATATTGACAACATACGTACCAAAAATCAACCTAATCGGACGTTTTTATGGCAGTTATCACGGAACAGACAGACGGAAACCAAAAACTTTTCTCGTATCCACAGTGAGCCTTCACTGACGTTTCAGCTACTATTATAGTTTCTCCTCTCGAATATATAGTTATTTTTACTTTAGTCCGAAAATGATGAATTTTAATTTATTTAATCTGTAAATCTTTGGTATGGTTTTAAGAAGTATTGATCCATAAACAATAACTGCAAGGTCTTTAATTAAAATATTTTGATTCTTTTTTTTAATTTGTAAATTATGACAGTACCTAACCTGTGTAATGAAAACGTAACATCCCCAAAATTATATGTAGCATTTATGTAGTAAAATCATGTAAAACTATCAGAAATTTGTTAATATATAAAGTTCAATAAGTATAAATAAATATAAATATATGTACAAACACACACACACACACACATATATATATATATATATATATATATATATATATATATATATATATATATATATATATATATATATATATATATATATATATATATATATATATATATATTAATTTTAATCAGCATATTTAGACGGACTTAAATAGCGTTCAAGGGAAGTATTGCAATATCTGAATTTTTTCAGAAATAATAAATCAACAATTTAATTCATAAATAATTTAGGACGTTAATTAGTTTGAATAAACTTTCTTAATGATCTCAAAATAAAAACGTCCTTAAGATTTAACTATCAAGTATGACTAAAATTTTAGAGTCAAAATAAATTCAAGCTTCCGTGTCACGAATACTTGCTAATTAATTAGAGCTAGCTACGAAATTTATGAATTTAAAAAATAATCTTGCAAATTTAATGATGATAAATTAATGCATATTAGATTATAAAAGTTTTCTGAATATCAAAATTACAGATTAAAATGCAGAATTTTTCAAAAAATATATTTTCCATATTTATGTAGTATACTTGTATAATTTAAGTTTTATATATTCAGAAAATTTTTATAACTCGATTTATTATTACTGAACTAGACTATTAAAGTTCAAAAAATAATTTTCGGTAAACAAATTAAATTTATTTTATTAGCTAGAAACTTTCATACTAAAAAAAAAAAAAAAAAAAAAAAAAAAAAAGATATATCTAGCATTTATCTTCCAATTAGAAGATCAGACTTTCAGTATTTGAAAAAGAAAAAAACATTTTGCCAAAAATGTTTTTTTTAATACGTTATTTGAAATTAAGCCAATAGAGTAATTGTATTTCAGTTTAAATACACTATTTTATAGTTTGAGAAAAGTAGGAGTTACAACTCGGGCATTCCTCGGTATAGAATATATGTAGAACCAATTTTTTTTTAAACCTCTAATAGATATTTTTTAAATTTAATATATGCAGTTTTTAGTTTCCCCACTAATAACAATAAAAAGATTATGTATTCAATTAAATATTTGAATTTTTTTTATAAGCATACTTTGTTCTTAGTAATAGCCGCATACCACAAGCTAATAGACAAAGATTTCGCAACTGATAGTAGCCTTTTTGATTCCGATAATTTCAGTGGTTTACGTGCATAGTTTGATTACATGTCTGTTATTTTTTATATTATTTTATTATTATGTTTATTTATGGGTGAAGTTTTAAGTTAATTATGGAATATTAGTTGGGAACATATGTGTGAACTATTCATGTTGTTATAAGTGCAAATGGGTCAATCTCTTGTAATCGGGCTGTATGGACATATATAGATTTTTCTTTAATCATGCTCAAAAATTATTTTTAAAACATAAAAAAAAAATCATTAAATTTCAAACATATTGCATTTGACAGAAATTTTTCTTCCTATTCGACGGTAAAGAAAAATTAAATTGTGCGAGGTTTAGAAGTTAAATAAGTGCAGCAAAATGAAATTTTATTGGTTAACTGTTCCCACTGTGACGTCATCGTTACTAGCGGACATGTATTTGCATTAAATTATATATTTGCAGAAGTTAAGACAAGGAAGTACTTGGATTTTAATTTAAATACACCATTTTATATTTTAAGAAAACAGACATTTTTCATACAGGATAGCAAGAAATGCACAGTATCCTTTGAATCTGGGAAAAACAGCGCATTTAGTATTAATGCAAATTTTGGGAGAAAGAGCATAATACAATTCATTTTATGTAACATAATTTCAATAATTAATTTACGTAGGGAACCGTAAAATTAATTCCGACTCAATTATGAAGTAAAACATTTTTGCTTTATTCATGTACTTTGCTAAAAACAAAATATCTTGCTGCACAATAAACGTTATGTAACTAGTAGAAAGATTTCTATCCAGGGAATCATTTTCTTTTCTTGAAACACTCTAGTTTAGGATTTTTCTTCCCTAAAGGTTCTTTTCTCTTATATATAATAAGTATCACG
This sequence comes from Maratus michaelseni, assembly GCA_963931845.1. Lineage (NCBI taxonomy): Eukaryota > Metazoa > Arthropoda > Arachnida > Araneae > Salticidae > Maratus > Maratus michaelseni. The sequence goes on from OZ007588.1 coordinate 299,977,684, forward strand.
AAACGTATTTTCAGTTTGAGAAATCTTTTTTTTAGAAAAGCGAAGAGAATAATTTTTTGAAAACGTATTCTGGAAAAAAATGTTTCAGTGCTAATAGAAACATTTATCACTGTCTAGTGCTAAAATGACTGAAATCCTTCCATATGAATTCCAATACTGTTTATTTGGTATAAAATACTTCATCAAATAAAATAACATTATCTTATATATGAAAATATTTTGCTCATGAAAAGCTTTTGTTTATAATTGCATCAAGTTATTGATCATTTTCCATTTATTCTGTGGTTCGGTTTTGGATTGTCTTCCAAAAATATTATTTGGGTTTTGTTTAATTATAAACGGAGATGTACTGGACTCTAATGTTGACAGAAATACGATATTGACACAAAAACACAAAGGTAAAAAACAGACTCATGAAATTATTTTTATTTTTATTTTTTGTTAAACATTACTTGTTGAAATTATGACCTTAAAAAGCTCCGATTTTGCCAGATTACTTCAATACTACATGTAAAATTTAGATACATTTTATATAATAGCATTCCTTGAAAAAAAATATATTATAATAGTCTTGTGATATGTAAAAAAAAATTACAGTTTAGTTCAAAATGGAAATTTTTTTTCTGAATAATCCCGCGTTTTACGGAATTTAAGTAATTACATAGCTGCCATCGGCGTATCTATTGGCCGGCACTTTTCAAAATCCGTATCAGTTGTCAGTTATATAATTATCAAAAACCAGTTAACTAAAATGGAACTGGCTAAAAACTCGATTAAAAAAATGGCAATCATAAACTAATAAGAAATAACAGCAACAAAATTAAATATTGCAAAGCATTTACTATCTTTCACTAAGTCTAATTATAACATTTTGCATAATTCTGTCATGAACATTAAATCAATTAAATGCAAACAATGTTGCGTGTAGGTAATTTATACAGGATATTAAAAAAAGAAGTGTATAAACTTCGCGTGATAGAACAATATGCAACAGCGGTCGCCAATCACTCGGATCATTAAATTCACAATTTTAATCCCTCGGACCATTAATGGGAAATTTAAAAAACATAAATGCATTTGTGGAATAAGTATCAAGGAACTTCCGTTGTATAAATAATAATGTAACAATTTTTAAATGATTATTTAATTACTAGCTGACATGCCAGGCGTTGCCCGGACCCGAAACCTAAAACCTGAAAAATACTTAAAATCAATGTTGAATGATTTTATATTTTTAAATGAAAATCTATCCAAACGAACTGAAGGACAGTCGTTATAGTTATTGCCAATTTAATGTCGATTTAATTTCTGACATTTTGATATATTAAACTTTCAGTTCTGACCAAAAGTTCCTGAGGAAACCTAAATAATATAAAGCGATTCCCCACCTTCCCTCTTTTAAACTCAAAAAAATATATACAGTATTGGCCAATTTACTAGTTCCATTCAAAAAAAAAATTCCAAAACCTTGTTTCTAAGATTATTATTATTAAAATTATAGTATTAAAATTATATTAAAATCATGCACTCGTGGCATCATAATTCACTTTTATATTTGAACAGAATAGTAAGACTATTATAATTTGTGACTCGTGCTATACCCAGTATACCTCAGAACACATGGCCATTATCATTATCTTTTCACGCGTGATGATTTCGCTATGGTACTCCATTGTGAAATTTGGTAATTTTTGAAATTCAATATTTGAAAAACGGCATAATCATTATATTTTAAATTTATACCAAGAAAGATACAATTTTTTACCTTTCTAACGAAGTTTGTCTAACAATTTCCTGACAAATACTTTTCGAGCTATTAATTTTTTAGCAACTTCAAATGTTTCATTTTCGGAGATTAATCTGTGTCAACGATTATCGAAAATCACAGTCGTCAGCAACGCATACCTTTTTATTAAGAGGATGCGAAATAGTAAATAAATATTTTATAATTCAAAAAATCTTTAAAAGTTATTGGATTGCAACATATTAAAGCTTGTTTATTTTTTACAAAGTAATTAATATTTATTTATGTATCGCACATTTTTTATTATGCTTTTCATCATGCTTATTTAAAAGAGATTGATGGATTTTCGGATTTAATGGCGTTACTATGAGACGATGAACCGTTTTTAGCTCACAGGCTATCAAAGTCTGAGAGCTTTGGGCCCGCCGGTTCTGCATGTACGTACGTACGTACGTATGTATGTCTGTCTGTATGTATGTATGTATGTACGTAACGCGATAACTCTTCATAGAAATATCCGTTTTCCTTCAAATTTTGTTTATAGGTTCACTGTGTTAAGGCGCTTCCCTGATTAGTTTTCGGGATTGATTGGTTGAGTATAAAGGGGGGGTGACGGGGGGGGCTAATCCCCCTTAATTTATATAAATGGGTTTTTCATGCAGAATTATCCCATTTGCTTCAAAATTTGTTTATAGGTTCACTGGGTTAAGCCGCTTCCCTGATTATTTTTCCGGATTGATTGATTAAGTATAAAGGGGGGGGGGGGGAACGGGGGGGGACACCCCCCAAATTTAGATAAATGAGTTTTTCATGCAGGATTATCCGATTTTCTTCAAATTTTGTATATGGGTTCATTGTGATAATGCGCTTCTCTGAATAGTTTTGGGGGTTCATTGTTTAAGTATAAAGGGGGAAAGGGGGGCTAATCCCTCCTTAATTTAAATAAATGGGTTTTTCATGCAGAATTATCCCATTTTCGTCAAATTTTGTATATAGGTTTATTTTGATAATGCGCTTCTGTCAATAGTTTTGGGGGTTCATTGGTTAAGTCAAAAGGGGGAAAGAGGGGGATAATCCCCCCTAATTTAGATAAATGAATTTTTCATGCAAAATTATCCGATTTTCTTCAAATTTTATATATAGGTTCATTGTGATAATGCGCTTCTCTGAATAGTTTTGGGGGTTCATTGTTTAATTATAAAGTGGGAAAGGGGGGGCTAATCCCCCCTTAATTTAGATAAATGGGTTTTTCATGCAGAATTATTCGATTTTCTCCAAATTTTGTATATATATTCATTGTAATTAGAGACTTCCCTGATTAGTTTAAGGGGTTCATTAGTTAACTATGAGGGGGGTAACGGGGGGATGACCCCCCCCTTAATATATTGTTGATTATTTTTTTTTTCGAGGGGCATACTTCAAATTCTTTGAAATAAGAGTATAATATACAATTAGTGTGAATAGCCTGTGAGCTTAATGCCCTCAGTTTAACTGGGCAGTTTTCTTTTTTATTATTTTACGCCCTCATCATTACAAAGTTTGAATTGCTGTGACAGATGAAAATAATATGCCGCACAAATATTTTAATGAAAATTGAATTAAATTTTTCATTGACTTTTTTACCGTAGCAGTGAGTATTCACTTTATATAGAAAGCCAAAAAAGACCACAGGATAAATAAAACTGGAAATTAGGGTTGAGATCTATCGACGATGTGATATAATACAACGATGATCTTACTATTTCCTAAATCTATAAACTGGTATCGTCTACTATGATACAAAAAATGCCCAAATTGTTTTCTCACAGGTAGCACCAAAATTTGCACATTGACCTTTGGCAGTGCACAACCACCTATCCATGACCTCTGCTCTGAAATATACATACTATTTTTTACAATAGAAAATTAAGATAGCAAACCACTTATTCATTCAATACATAGTGTCTCTGTCTAGAAAAAAAATACTTTTTTTCATAATATCAACAATAATTAAACTTCTGCAATAATATATTAAATAGACTGTCTTCCTCTCTGTGAAAAGATATGACATCCTGATAAATCTGGAAAACACAATGTAAGATTACGCTATCCTTTTCATAAATAAGGATAGCGCTGCTAGCATATACGGTGATACAAATTGAATTACAGTGAACTTATAGCATACCCCAAGATGGCATCACATTTTTAAAACATCTTAGTTATTTTGTTAAGAATTTTGATAAAATATATTTAGTGTTGTGAGTGTTATGGACGAACATTCTAGTTAAGCTTGGAGTTGAGGCGCCTGAATTGTCGACTGACTATGCGTTGCAACCCTGGTTTTGTATACAAAACATATTTGTTGGAGACAGATCTACCAGATATTGAACTTTGTCCAATCTCATCTTTTTAAAAATCAATATATCAAGGTGATCGGAAACTACCTGGTAAAATTTTAAAATGTGACAGATGGGGCCAAAATTAGCATTTTTTGTGACAGTATGTGAGTTCGGAATATAAGCCTAATTCGGATGCATGTAAACGTCATTTAATGGCGCTTATGCGCTGTCTTTCAGTGCACCTTTCATATTTTTCTTAGTCACCCGCGCTTAAACACGCCATTTCCGGACACACATTCCATGAAGAAAAATGCGTGTTTAGGTTCCCTACTATCCTTTAAAATTTTGTCAGTTATTTTCTTATCAACTGTATATATTGCAAAATAGGAGGCACATAAAGAATGTACTAAGTACATACTTCAAGCACTTTTATAAAGTCTCAAAATATACGTTAAAACTTTAAAATAAATATGTCATTTTTTTTAACAAAATTCTGCGTTGGGATATTTTATTATCCAGTTTTTCCAGTTTTTACTCTGTAACGCTAAAAACATTAAAAGAATCCCGTTTAAGCCTTTCAAAAGATTTTGATAATGTATCCCATTAAATGTTATTTGACAGTGACATTAAATTCAGAAGAAAAGAGCATACTAAAATAAGAATGTGATTTTAGACATGTTTATTTGACATTTAAATATTTCATGAAACTTTTAAATTATTTCTTTTTCCAAAAGTAAAAGCTCTTAAGTATTTACAATAATTCGATTTCTGTAAAATTGGAAAAGTTTTTTTTTACTTTCGGTAAAAAGATCTTGTTAGATTTAAGTAAAACCATCATAAATATATGGTATAAGAATATTATGTTTTCAACAAAGAGAAATAATTTTAGCATTAAATGCTTTTAAAGGCACTTTGCCATAAAGGGAATCCGATTAAATAATTTTATTTTACTGTAAAATTTAATATATTTAACGAAAAACGTATTCGCATAAAGTATATTTTCCTGGGTTTCCATTTCACCTTTTAATATAGTAAATGATGAAAAAAATGGATATTTTAGCTTGAAATCAAAGGTAATTATTAAACCACAAAATTTTTTTTAAAAAAGACATAGCTGTTTTGGATATTATTTATAAATAGAATACATTTAGTTTAAAATGTACGTATTGGTTTCAAAACGTTGTCCACACAATTATTATGCATAACACAAAGTAATTTATTGTGCAATAAACAAAACGTGCAAGAGATGCTTTCAAACAAGCCGGAAGATTTCTGTCCAGAAAATAATTTTCTTATCTTGAAAAACTTTTTGTCTCTTTTAAGAAAATCTTTCTTACGCTCAAGGATGTTTATTTCTACTTCATATTTGAACTTTCACGAAAGATATTTTTAGTTTGGAAAAACTTTCTTCTTAAAAAGAAATATAAGAATATATTTTGGAGATATATTTAAGAAAATCGCTTCATTGCTAATAGAAACATTTATCCAAGTAGAATATTAAAAAAAAAATCTTTTCATAACTAATTCCATATGCGAAAATAAAAAACATACTTTGGGTTATATTTTGTTCAGTGAGAAATTCTTATACAGTTATTTATATAGCTGTAAATGTAACATTTTTATGAAGAAACACTCACTCTTTCTCCGTAATTAAATAACAATTCAAAGATCGCAAAAATATCTAAACCAGAAATTATACAAAATCCCATAATTAATTTTAGTTATCAAATTTTTAGAATTTTTTATAAATATCTAAAAAAAAGTTGGCAGAAAAATAATATCATATAATATGACATTCAGTGTCTCAAAGGGAAAAATCTCTTTAAGTTCCAATAACACATTCTGAGATTATTACTATTTTATATTACTTAATTTTATATTTTTTCACAGTAACTCTCATATATTCTTATATGCTGTACATTCGAGATATCCCTATTTTTTCAAATGGACATAATTTCACCAATTGTTCATTTTTGATATTTTATCAGAAATTAAGTTTTCAGCAGAAGTGAAAAAAAATTATATAAACATGATATGAATATTTATATAATTATAATATAATATAAATATAACATGAATATTTATATAATTATAATATAATATAAATATAACATGAATATTTATATAATTATAATATAATATAAATATAACATGAATATTTATATAATTATAATCTATACTAATAAAAGAAAGTTTTGCTCTGTGTGTGTGTGTGTGTGTGTTTGTTTGTCTGTCTGCGATGGCTAGCAAAATCTATCCCACCTAGAAGTCTGAAAATTTATCTGTGGATAGTTCAAGGTCTGATAATGTGCACCTTAGTCTCAGAATTTTAATATTTTGATAATTATTCAAGATATCAATTAGAATATCATTAAACATCGCATCGAAAATGCCATCTTTTAAATCAAAATGGCTAAAGATAAGAACTTCTGTTGTAGATTTGCCAGCGGAAATGAACGAATTCGACATTATTTTACTAATTAGCGAATTTTAAGAAAACTAATTAAGATATCAATTTAAAAATTTCTGAGAATATGTAAAAAAAAAAAAAATCTGCATCCGACTATGCGATTTTTGAAAAATAAGCCGGTAATTTTTCTTAATTTACGCAAAAAAACTGCCGGCGCCAGTGAAAAAAAATCCGAGAAAGTTTCAGACAAGGATCTGCTTTCATTAAAAACTGAACTACAAAGAGTTCTGTTTCTCTGGTCGATCCCTCCATTTAGTTTTCGAAAATGAAAGAAAGTAATTGCCAATTTTTACTAATGAACAAAAATTTAGATAACTAATTAAGATATAGATCTGAAATTGAGTATGGGGAGTATTGTCAGCTGTCGGCTATTTTAGCTTAGCGTCTTCGTTATGTCCTAATTATCAGAAAAATTTAATTATTTTTCTAATGATCGCTTTAATGTAGGTGACGGTGGTTTTCTTGAACAAATTATTCGTTATATTTGCGGGTATGGAGAGTGAGTGGGGTTAACGCCTTGCTCTGATTTGCACAAAACAACTTCCATTTATCAGAATGCGCCCGTATCGGCGGAAAGTGGAAATAAAGGATTTTCAGTCGCCATGCAAAGCAATTTTAAATAAATAATTTATACAAAATCGGTTTAAAGATATAAAATCATACAAATTTTAGATTTGTTTAATTTTATTATCACTGGCCCGAGCAACGCCAAGCGGGTCATCTAGTATAATATAATATGATTTTTTAAGTGTCATATTATATATATCCCATATATATATCTCATATTATATACACTATAATGCCATAAATGATGGGAACTTTCAGTTTTAGACATTTTTTCAAATATTTAAAAATATACATATCAGATTATTTTGGAATTTTAGGATTAAAAAGAACAAGTTTGATTTCATATTTTTCAACGTCGATTTGATAAGGAGGACAATTAGGGGACCAACCAAAAATTAAAGAAAAAAAATAATACTTGGGATCACCCTGTAAAATAAAATGCACGAAATGATCTGTCGCTGCAGAATATACATAGGCAGAAATTGTATAATATGTGCATTCATTTGTGTAAGAATAGCATGTACGTATATTAATAGAGATATAGCGATTTTTTTTTTTAAATTAAAAAAAATCTTGCATGTTTTTTGCTTATAACACACAGGGTTTTTAACCAAATTTAACGCCAATTTCAGAAAAATTGACAAAATGTAGTAGCAATAACATAGTGCTATTCGAATATAAATATATTAAATATTTAAGGAAATATGGGTAGTTGTATGAAATAATTTTCATCTGCGCATGCGCGAACGATATCAAGGAACTTTTTGCATAATTTAGTAGTCAACTCTCTGGAGCAACTTAATAAATAAAAAAAAAAATCAGTCAAATATCGCAAAAATTCAGAGAGATATCGGCGTTAGAGTGAGCTGTTTAGTTTCTGACTAAAACTCGCTGAATGATAACGGATTGTCCACAAATTGTTATTTTTAAGTTATCTGAAAGCATTCGGAAAAAGTTTTTTGAAAAAGCTATTTAATTATAGTTTACGGCTATGTTTAGGAAGATTTTGATTCTAAACTACGATGAAAATGAAAATATAGTCCATACATTGATTACATTTAGGTAAATTGAGGTGTTTATAATAAAATTTTGTGAAATTTAGCCCAATACGCAAAACACTCTACAGTAAATTCTATCGCATATATACGTATGTATTTTGTGTATAACGTATATTTATACATTTATATTATACATTTTATTATACAGATATATTTATATTATACAGATATATTATACATTTTTCATAAATTATGAGTCAATAACTTCCAATTTGATTTTTATAGTGATATTTCAATAGCTTTTTGAGAAATGCGTTTTGCGTATGGAATTTTCACAGAAAAGTGCATTTTCCATAAAATACATTTATTTAACAGAAATATTTACTTAACTATTTTAAACTTTATTTAACATTTACTTAACAGCTATGTGAATTGGAATTTTACTGTAGTTATCGATCAAGGTTTTATTTATTTATTTATTTATTTTATTTTATTTTATTTTTTTTTGTTTATATCTAAAAGACAATTTTGGCAGTTTTTGCACAAAGGAAAAAAAAATAATGTTGAAACGTTTGACACTTCCGGTTTCATTCACTATCAAGTAGTTTTTTAATTCTGATTACTTAGCTTTTATTTATAGTAAAATAAATGTAAGCGCAGACTTGGAAAGGTAAAAATGCGGGCTTTAATAAAATGTAATACAAAGAAAACGAAAATTTTAGACAAAAATCGCATTTTAAATGTAGTCAAATATCTTAATATGTATGCTATTTTTCATTGTTTATTGACACTTTAGTTTTTCTTGGAAAACCAGCATATGTACATGGCGATTTGTCACAAGACACCTTATTACAGACCTGACACTGGCGAGTACTTTTTAATTTTTTCTCGTACCACTTTTTCAAAATAAAAATTTTTCACATGCGCTTTAACAATATGTGTAACAGAAACATAATACAAAATTTATTTTTTGAAAAGAATAGTGAAAATAGAATATATAAATAATCGCTATTGGTAGTCCTGTCATTAGGACCGTAGGAAATCGGGGGGGGGGGGGGGGGATGGATATTCTTCGAAAATCCATATTATTGTATTTGTTAGACATTTGTGCTGCTCAAGGGTAACAGGGAGGAGGGAGGTAGTAGATACTGAATCCATTTTCAGCGCATAGTTTTTTTCTTATTTTTTCAGTATTATTAATGAAATATATATTTTGTACCCTGATGTAATATTTCAAAACATCTTAAAACTGAATTTAATTCTTAATTAAATGAAAATAAAAATGAAATAATGCTTTGAAATAATGCGCAAACACATTTTGAATTTTCAATAAAATTAATTACTAATTAATCTACATATTTGCTTATTAATGAGAAGCTCTATTATTAATTGATTTTCTTAGTTTCGCAGTTATTTTGAAAAAAAAACTGAGTTTGAAACTTATTTAGCCACCCCTCCACCTCTTAATTTTTAAACTGCGATGTTATTGCCCCTCATACTATGAATTTAAAGGGGACTCAGCATAACTTTAGTATCGTGTAGGGCCACCCTTCGCCGCAATAACTGCTGCAACTCTTTGAGATAAAACTTTCTACTAGTTTTCGATACGTTTCTGGATTCTTGCTCCATTCATCCTGTAGAGTAGCAAACAGTTCTGTGGTGTTTTTGGCCAAGTTGGACTGGCTATAAATCGGCGCTCTAACTCATCCCAAAGGAGTTCCAAAGTGTTGAGGTCTGGACTTTGAGCTAGCCAGGGAAGGTTTTCCACACCAATTTCTTCAAACCAAGTCTTAACAATACCTGTTGTCTGACATGGAGCATTGTCATGCTGAAACAGGTATGGAACAAGACCAAAGTGTTGCCATAATATCGGTATCGCTGAATTGTCCAGAATTGTTTTGTAGGCTTTGGCATTCATACTCCCAGAAATTAAAACAACAGGATCCCACCTCCGCCAAATTTCACTCTGGGTACGAAACAGTCCTGTAAATATCGTTCGCCAGGCACTCGCCGCACACAAACACGTCCATTGAACTGCCAAAACTGCTAGCGTGATTCATCGCTCCATAGGATGTTTTTCCATTTTTCTACTGACCAGTGCGGTCGTTCTTTGAACCACTTTAATCGACTGGTCTTATTCAGATGCGTCATATTTGGCTTGTAAACTGCAGCTCGGCCATGAAAACCAAGTGCCACGATCTTCCGCCGGAAGGTACGATCACTTGCATCATTAGTCGTAGACGATCAAAATTCCCCTGAAATCGCCTCTAAAGGAAGCCTTTCGGTTTGATTTCACAACACGTTTTAGGCATAGACGGTTCCGATCTATTACGTAATTTCCCAAAAAGCTATTGAAATGTAACTGTAAAAATCAAATTACAAGTTATTGACTCATAACTTATGAAAAATGTATAATATATCTCAGATTTTAGTTTATCATCTTCACTACTGGCATACAAATTACGTATATACAGAAAATACATATATATACGATAGAATTTACTGTAGAGTGTTTTGCGTATTGGGCTAAATTTCACAAAAATTTATTATAAACACCTCAATTTACCTAAATGTAATCAATGTATGGACTATATTTTCCTTTTCACCGTAGTTTAGAGTCAAAATCTTCCTAAACATAACCGTAAACTATAATTAAATAGCTTTTTCAAAAAACTTTTTCCGAACGCTTTCCGATAACTTAAAAATAACAATTTGTGGACAATCCCTTATCATTCAGCGAGTTTTAGTCAGAAACTAAAAAACAGCTCACTCTAACGCCGATATCTCTCTGAATTTTTGCGATATATGACTGATTTTTTTATTAAGTTGCTCCAGAGAGTTAACTACTGAATTATGCAAAAAGTTCCTTGATACCGTTCGCGCATGCGCAGATAAAAATTATTTCATACAACTGCCCATATTTCCTTAAATATTTAATATATTTATATTCCAATAGCACTATGTTATTGCTACTACATTTTGTCAATTTTTCTGAAATTGGCGCTAAATTTGGTTAAAAACCCTGTGTGTTATAAGCAAAAAACATGCAAGAATTTTTTTAATTTTTTAAAAAAATTGCTATATCTCTATTAATATACATGCTATTCTTACACAAATGAATGCACATATTATACAATGTCTGCCTATGTATATTCTGCAGCGACAGATCATTTCGTGCATTTTATTTTACAGGGTGATCCCAAGTATTATTTTTTTCTTTAATTTTTGGTTAGTCCCCTAATTGTCCTCCTTATCAAATCGACGTTGAAAAATATGAAGTCAGACCTGTTCATTTTAATACTAAAATTTCAAAATAATCTGATATGTATATTTTTAAATATTTGAAAAAATGCCTAAAACTGAAAGTTCCCATCATTTATGGCATTTTAGTGTATATCCCATATAAATATAATATGAATATTTATATAATTATACTATAATATAAATATAATAGGAATATTTATATAATTATAAAAATTATGCATTTATTTAAATATTCACCGATACTGGGTTTAATTTGTCTGATGCACGCCACTGAAGTTGTGCTCATGATTGACTTTCTATCTTGTGCTGCTGAAGTTGTAGCCTTACCATATAAGAGTGAGAAAATGGTAGACTGGATGTCGGCCTGGTGGCTTAAATGGTAAAGCACTTGGTGTGCTGTACCAATCCGGGTTCTGTGTTCAGTCTGGACATTTTTTTTCACTCTGTTGCTTCTACGTTGTGTAGTAAAGGGATAATTCACATCCTTTGTATTCTCAAATTAAGTTAATAAAACATAAAAAGAATGTAATTAACACGAAAATCTCTGTATGCAACATATTTATAGATATTTTTACTTTTGGGCATAATGCTACGAAATAATTTAATTTCTAATGACCTGCACATTTAACAAGCAATAATTTTTGAAATTTTTTTTGCATAAAACTACATTTAATTATTTTTTAAAACATTTTTTTTTTCAAACTGTACAAGAATGAATGAAATAGATCTGTTTTACTAGAATTATTTTTATTCATATACAGCAGAAAAAATGTCAATGGCAAATATTTTGAGTAATTACACAGTAATAGGAAAAATTGTTTCTAAAGACATTTATTAAATAAATATTAATAGCATAAAAATGCAGTCTGATCGCAAAAAAATTTAATCAAAATTAAATTTACGCAAAATTGGATTACCTAGTGATTTTCTACTTTTAGAATAAATTTAATAATTTCTGTTATGCTAATTTATTACGACAACATTTTTCATAAGTTTATTAAAGATAATTTACATAATTAAATATGCGTTAAAATTTGTTGTTACTCTAATTATTCGAAGCTTGTAAAAATAAAAATAAAATTATTTTACAAACAGGAAATCCTATACATAAGGCATAATTGACGCATAAAAATAACAGAATGAGTCTTGTATGTAGAAAGTTTTATTTAAACGATTAAAATACGTATACTTATATTTTATTTAATAATAAACCCTATTTGAGAATTATTATATTTATAATCATATTTGTCGTCGTTTTTTTTAATGACAGGAAGATTGTTTTAATGCAAATTATTTTTATGATTTCTATATCCTATTCGCAAAAATGCGTAGAAAAAACACAGCATGTTTCATTTTATTCTTGATGGTAAATATACGCTCTTATCTCTTTGATAAATATAGTCATAAAATATATGTATTCAAATTGTCGGTGTAAAATGTTTGTGTTGCCCCACAAAACATTTGTCGAATGATTTATAATTTTATTTAAGAATTTTTAAATTTATATTTAATACATAATTTTACTAGAAATATAAATATAATTCAATTCAATTCAAAATTATTTTTAATGCATTAAGAATTTTTTTATAAACACACTTAATATATTTTTAGTGTAATTAGATTTCTAATACAAAAAAAAAATAAATAAATAAAAAAAAGGCTTACAAGAATGACCCAAGTTACCCACTTAAATTTAAACTGATTAATCAACTAAAATGTGCACTTCAAACGTCAAAAAGGACCTAATAGGGTTCATTAGATAACTTTATTTTACTTTACTGCATGATAGGGATTGCTCAGACTAAGAACCATGACTGTGGGGCATAGATGTCCCTCCCGGTCACCTATAATGAGGTAACTAATAAAAAAGAAAAATTACAAAACCCGTCGATATGCACTACACAGGGTGGGTGAGTGGGAACAATAGATAAACACTGTGCAGAGGATGATAAAAACAATGACGATAATACAAAGGCAAGTGACGACATGACAATTTGAATACATATATTTTATGACTCTATTTATCAAAGAGATAAGAGCGTATAATTACCATCAAGAATAAAATGAAACATGCTGTGTTTTTTCTACGCATTTTTGCGAATGGGATATAGAAATCATAAAATTAATTTGCATATAAACAATCTTCCTGTCATTAAAAGAAAAGCAAATTAAAAAGTGCCCACAATGTTAAAAATAGCTGTTTCGTTACAGTACTTTAAACATAATTTACTGTACATTACCGTTTTGCTGTAAATATTGCACTTACCCGCTGAAAATCAATCATTGGCAGTAATATTCTGTTATTCACCGTAACTGATAATTTTTACAGTTTTATACCAACTCCAACAGTCGTTTATGGACAAGAGAGAATACAATACAGGCTGTTACAGTTTTTTACGGCAGATCACGAAATATTTCAGTAAATAACAGCTATTTGCGTCCGAAAACCGTGATCGTATCGTGAATCACAGTATTTGCAGTAATGGGAAGTAGTAGCGAAACAACACAACATAAGTTTCACCCGGCTAAACGGTTTTCTGTTTATCATCTGTACGTTTTAAGATTTAACTATGTTGGTGCGGGTTCTCCGTTGTCGAGTGTTAAAGACACCACTCGGCTAATCGCTTGAGAACGTAGGAACAGGCGACTGGTTCGATTCCCGCTGACTCCGTTGCACGTTCTTTATAGAGTTCCTAGCGGTATTCTTCAGCACTGTTTGCTTTCTTGTGTCTATTCCAACATCTTCAAGAAGAATATTTGTGTAATTTGTGGAAGTCCTGTATGTGTTTCTGGGAATAATAATATATGGGTCATTCCAGAGAACAACCTTGTAGGTCCCCCTTGCACCTCTCCTTCAAATGTTCAAAAACTATATCAGCGCATTGAAATATATATACAGCTGAATTATATGTTATCCATCTAGATTCTACAAGAATCGAAGGTGGATAGGCAGTCATTACCACATTTTATGTTTTTTTAAACGCAAAATGAGTTATTTTCAAAGGTCTCATGTTTGCAAAATGGTATTACATTGCAGGCTGCAATGATATAACAAATTGTTTTACTCTACATTTTAAAAAGTGTGAATCATAGTCTAGTTCAGATATAATTGCTACAATTTGTATATCGACCATGTATGTTTCAGTGTCAAAAAATCAAGATTTTTACATATTGATTTGCGAGGAAGACAAATTTAGTTTATATACATGCTTATGAAACTCGATACCTGGTTTTTTTTCGAATGTAGCTTGCAATAAATGAGAAATAGTGTTATAAGTAAGTTCTATGATTGAACATGTTATAAATTAAGAACAAAATGCAAAATTTAGCAGCATTTTTACAGTCAACTAGGAGTGATGAAATACAATAAGTGAAAAGTATCAAATGCTAAAGGCTAATTTTTTTTTAATTAAAAGAATATTCTTTTAAAATGAAAATTACTGGCTATAAAGGTCAAGGGATACAAATTATATGAATCTGTTCCATTTTATCTACCAGGGGTAAACCCAGTTTTTTCAAGGCTGAAAAAGTTAAACGCATTTCCTGAAAACTTTTAATTAAGTTTTCAGTAAATTTCAGTACATCAAAAGTTTTACAGATATGCTTAGGAAATGTTGCTGGCATTGATTTATAATTATGTAGCTGTGCTATAAACTAAAATTCAATATATATGTCCTAAATGTTTGAATTTCGAGACTTTATATTAAACATATACATTTTTTGAATTAAAATTGTTAAAATAAACATGCATAAATTTCAGCTTAATTCTGAGAACTTTCAAAATTTCTAATTCATTGCACAAGGCGAGATCAAAAGAAAATGACGACAAAAAATGAAGAATAAATTTTATATAAAAATTTATATAAAGATATAAATAAAGTAAAAAAATTGAAAAATAAATAATAGACCGTACTTTCTAATCACGTAGGTCTGGAGATCATTGTAATTTTACGATAATTTCCAGTGTCAAAAGCTGCTATCATTTATGGTAATATAGGTATATGACCGTAAATGTCAGTGTCTGTTCTTCATTCTTTTAGAATAGGCGCGTGCCCTTCATACTGACCCTCAGTGATTTCTCTGGAAATCGTAGATATCTCTTTTTCTCCACTTCACTTCTGTTTTGTGAGTGGGGTTGAGAGACAGGGTTGAAACAACCTCAAATATAGTGGGAAAAAAGGTAACCTACTGGGGAATTTAGAACCCGTTACAATAGAAAAACCCTCCCATGCCGTGAAGGTCAATGAAGATCATACGCCAGCGTTGGTGAAAAGTACTTTAGTACATGACATTCTTGAAAGTTAAAGTCATTTACACTCACTGACAATCTTGAAAGTTACTGTGATTTACGGTCATATACGTTTTTTGGCAACTAACAGCATTTTCAATCTAAATAGTTACTGTGATTTACGGTAATCTACATTCTTGCCAAGTACTGTTACTTACGGCCTAATGCATACGGCCTAAGAGCGTTACATCCAGTAATATTCCATAAAAATGCTGAATTCTCTGCTTCCAAGCTGTTACCGTAATAAAACGGTGAAAGTTTTACCAGTGAACTTTAAACTGAAAACACGATATTTGGATTTCCAGATATTCAGCTAAATGTGATAAATCAGTTAACTTACGAACAAGTAGAATGGAACTTGTTAGTAAAAACCAAGGAAAATGTAATTAGATGAAATGAGTTTGAAGACCCGTAATCAACTCTCTAAGTTCTGTGGTAAACCGATAGATCTGATAATTAGTTAGAAAAGAAATGTGCTCAACACCACACATGTAACTGGTTCCAAATATCCGCTAGGAAATCACTTAATTCCCATTTTCTTTTCTGTTCGAAAAATTCTTATACCTGTATGTAATCTTTATCACCAGCATTCTATACAATTTCTCCTTCATCACTACCTATATTATTATTAATAATAGTAGCAATAATAGTAACGATAAAAATTATTGCAATAAGCCACGTAGCACTTAAGGCAACAAAAGACGTTAGCAATACTATGGTTTCCAGAAAACTATACTAATACACACAACGGCATAAATATGACACAGCAACATATGTATATAATAAGGTAGTAGGCTAATTGAGAAATCAGACTCTTTCCAAATAGCCGGGCTAATTAGAATCATATCACTTTTTCCAATCAGACTTATATTTTTCAGGCTTACTCACAGAGCATAGAAAGTTTTGAGGTAATTGGAATATGACCATTTATTTCTCAATCACACTGGTATTTTTTAAGTCTATTGCAAAGAGCTTAGAGAGCGTTAAGCTAATTAAAAATGACTGCTTGTTTCTCAATCAGCCTGATTTTTGCAGACTTATTTCAAAATATAAAATATCGTGCCCAAATATCATGCTCTATCGGACCAGAACATGAAAGTTCTGTTTGAAGTCAACCCAATCTCGCTAAAGAAAAGATCCATCGAATCGCAACCCGATACTATCAAGACAAAATAATTTCTGCCGAAACGCAACCGAATGCGAACCTGACAGCTAAATTTACAGTAAGCCCGCTACCCAACCCGAACACTACAAAAAAAATGCATT
This sequence comes from Maratus michaelseni, assembly GCA_963931845.1. Taxonomy (NCBI): domain Eukaryota; kingdom Metazoa; phylum Arthropoda; class Arachnida; order Araneae; family Salticidae; genus Maratus; species Maratus michaelseni. Next base: position 299,994,599 of record OZ007588.1, read on the forward strand.
GAACCGTAACCCGCTCCGAACAGGACAAAATAATTTCCATCGTCACGTACTCGACACGAAAATAAAAATTCATTTAAAGCAAACTTACAACCCGACCCAATCACGAATAAAATTCCATCGAATCGGAACCCAATCTGAACATAACAAAATAATTTCAGACGACACTCAACCTGACCCGAACATGAAAATTCCATCCGAAGTCAAAACGCAAAACAATACAAACTAGACAAATAAAATTTCTTCGTACTATAACCCGATCCGAACACGAAAAAATAATGTCCGTCGACATGCAGACATCCGGCCCGAATCGAAACCGACATATTTAAAACAGAATCCGAAATGCTTTAACCCGAAAATTAACAAAGATATGTTCTGAGGTGGTGTCACAAAATGCCGTGAACGTTTGTGTATCGATAGACTATAGTTAGTATATAAATGAGCAGGGAACACCGAGCTATGCTCGGTCAAAATTAGCTTTGAGTTAAAATATCATGTCTCATGACCAAAATGACCCACTAATTAAATTTTCTCGAACATGTGACCAAGTCCAGTTGTCTTCCCGTGCCCGAAATCCTTAGGATATAAAATTTAGTCAAAATAATCTCAGCCGTTTTTTAGATAAAATCAGCTTGACCCGCGTTGACCCAAAAATGACCCACTAATCGAAAGTTCTCGAACATGTGTCCCAACCAAATAGTCTTCTCGTGCCCGAAAATGGTAAGTTACAAAATTTAGTGAAAATCGTTTGAACCGTTTTTACGATAAAAAAGCTTGACACATAATGACCCATGACCAAAATGACCCACTAATCGAAATTTACTTAACATGTGACCTAGTCCAATAGTCTTCTCGTTCCCTAAAACTGTAGGATACTAAATTTAGCTCAAATTACCCGAGCCGTTTCTAAGACTGTGCTTTATGTAAGAAACAGCAGTGCGTGTGTGTGTAGTCAAACACGCAAATACAACTGTATTTTAAGTTTTGTACTAAATTAATAGCAACAGATTCAGAAGATCCATATTATATTGGTTGAAAATTGGAAAATATATTTTTTTTAACTAAAAAGTATCTACTAATATACACTAATAAAATTAAGACGCTAATTATAGTAAAAGTTTTAAAAACGTAATACAATAAACTCAATTTATCTGAAACATAGTTCTGCTTCTTTGCATTAATTTGTTTCTGAAAATCCCAACATCCCGACTTGCAATAACCCAAATCTCACCGGCAAGAAATATTCTAGAGTGAACCCGACGCACAAAAAATTACAGTCAATCCGACCAGAAGAAAGGAATTTAGAGACAACCATACTCAATACAGAGGTATCCGCTACTGAGAGATTTTACTATATTTGATTATTTAAGGAAGTATATCCATCTTTCAGCATAAAAGATAAAATTGGTATTAGTGATGTAATTGCACATTTTTTTCATAATTGCATTAAAAGATGAATTAATTTTCTTAGAGTTCAAGTTGAAGCTTTTCGGTTTCAAACAGAAATTTCTCGGGTTCGGGCCGGTTGCATGTGACGGAAATTATTTCCTTGGGTTCGGCTTAATAGAATTTTTGTTGTCAGGTTCGGATCGGGTTGCGGCTTGATGGAATTTTTCTGTCATTTTCGGGTCGGGATTCAGTTTGACTTCTACAGACGTTCGGGTCGTGTTGCGCATCGACGGAAATTATTTTGTCGCGTTCGGATCGGGTTACGATTCATAGATTGTTTTTGTCGGGATCTGGTCGGGTCGGGTTGCGGTTGGACTTCAAATTGTATTTTCAAGTTCGAGAGTCCCGTTGCTTGTCGACGGAAATTGTTTTGTCTTGTCCGGATTCATTTGTGGTTCTATAGAACTTTTCTTTGGCGGGATCGGGTTGCCTTCAAATGGAATTTCCATGTCGGGTTTGGGTACAGCACGATATTTTGTCAAACAGTTGGTCATTTTCTAATTAGCCTAAAACTGTATAGACTCGCTGTACTAAGTCTGAAAAAATCAGCTGATTGAGAAACAAGTGATTAGTTTTCACTTAGATTAATGGTATGTAGTCTCTTTGCAATAAGCCTAAAAAATATCTGGCTGATTGAGAAATAAATGGTAATATTCCAATCAGCCTAACGCCCTCTAGGCTGCTTGCCACAAGCCTGAAAAATAGACTGATTGCAAAAAGGGAGATGATTCTCCAATTTGCTCGGTTCTTTGGAAACAGCGTTGGCTTTTGGCAAAGAGCCTTATTTCTCAATTAGCCTACGACATATATATCTTTCAGATAGGTAAATAAGTTTTGAACATTTAGTGTATTTTTTCATGACATAATGTTACACTAGTAATATGTAGCAATAAAAAATGTATTCATTAAAAATAAAATGTTGTACAAACATAAATTTCCCTTTCAGCTATTTGAGTCAGCTTATATGAAATATCATAAACCTCCACTTATTTATTTATATTACAAAATTTATTTCAAACCGACTAAAAAAATTTTTTTATTAGCAATATTTATAATGTCGAAACATATACAAAAAGCTTTTAGATAAAGAAGTTGGTTTTCAATAAGAATGTGCATAAAACATTCTATAAGATTTTATTTTTTTTGCTTTTTGAAATAGAAATCCCAGAACCATTAATATAAACTCAAATAGCAATTTAGTGCATATTCATATATTATGTATATCATATAATGTATTTCATGCGTTTTCGTACGTTATATATCTTCATATTAAATGTCATTCTGCATTCAATAAAACGAAATGAGAATATTGATTTACAAATGTGATTTTAGGCATATTTGGTTGGCATTTAAATGTTTTATAAAACATATTATTTGAAAGTAAATGATCATAAATATACATTAGCAATAAAAGTTATTGCATTTCTAAACTAAAAGTAATAATTCATGTATCAAATGCTTTTAAAAGCACTTCAATTTAAAATAAGTATGATAAAGTGATTTTTATAAAATTAAAATTTACCATTCTTTGTGCCGAAGAAGTTGTAATAAATTATTCAATATGGAGCAACACACGTCAGATATGACATACCTACAGTGTGTACGGTTTTTGTTTGGCCAGAAATACTTCCAAGTAAAAATCGTCGGCTTTTTTAATTGCCGATATTTGTTGCAAATTCTTTTTTAAAGTAAGTCAAAAAATACTGTTCGTAAAATAGTCGTGACAACTGTACCATACTTACCAAGGGTGTGTCATACTCTGCTGCCGTTTACATTGAATCGCCATTCAATTATTTATAATGTACTTGTTACAATGTTACAATGCTACAATTATAAGGTAATTGTACCAAATAGGTCCATACTCTTAATTAAACTATCAGCTTATATCTTATGGAGAACGGTCTAGGGCGGACATATGGCACCACATACATGCCATATGTGTGTGTATCTTTAACACGTCCGGAAACATTTTCGACCTCAACCGATACCATCTTCATTGTTATTTTAGGACTAATAATTCTTTCAAACGTCGTCGTTGTTAAAATCAGTAAGTAAACTTTCAAATACAATCAGCCTAAAGTATTGCTTGAAGTTTACAATCTTTACACAAATTGCGAGATAATTTAACGATCTTTCAGAATACATATTGAAATATTCTGTTTTTTTTAATACTGTTTGTTTTCGAAAATGAAATACATGAAAAACAGAAGTCCCCTAAAAATGTATTGCCTCATTTGCCAAAAGGATCGTGTCTTAGATATGCATCTGTGTTCAAAGTCTCAGAATTATTTCTCACGAAAAATGTTTAGGACGTACTCGAATGGACACTGGTAAATTTTTATGCCCCGAATGTGAATAAACACTTTTGGATTTCTCCATAAAATAATAATGACGTTATTTTTACTATTTTATAGATACATATTTCATTTACAACAGTTAATTTGTGCAATTTAAAAATACTTACTTTATTTTGTTTTGTTTCGATGCAATTCCTCTAAAATATCTGTTAATTAAAGTTAAACAATATACTTAGTAAATTACAGCCGTATTTAGAACACCTACTCCTAATGAGTCAATTTTAAAATGTATTTTATTTATAAGTCTCCTTGCCGAAATTTCATCTGTGACAATAGGCAATAAACTTCTATGATTTAATATTGTAAAAATAAGTATTACATCAAAAAAAATTTAAATGTTAATGCTTATATAACACATTTTATTGCGATCTGAATTATTAACGTGACCTTATTTGGTACAGGTACCTTATTAGCAAGATTCTTCCAACAGAAAAACAACGCTTAAACTGTTTTATTTTAATATTTGCTTTTTTTGTAAGAAGATATTTTAGAAACTGAAGAAGTATGCCTGTATATTTTATAAGAAAACGTCCTTTAATAAAATGAACACGTGATACTGAGAAATGAATGCTAAACATAGTCAGTATTTCTCACCAAAATTCGATAAGAGTTACAAATCCACGAAAAGTTTATTAAAAACGTTGCACATTGTTTCTGTAGTCTCAATATATATCCAGATACATAAACATATTTTTAGTGATTCTGGATGTTTTTCTGCATTCTTCTAAATTTTATGCGTTTTGAAAAAATAAAACAAAACTCATCGAAAAATTTCAACCTCAAAAAATACGGAAACACTATGTTGATAGAATAACAAAATAGACATTTTGATATTTTATATAAACATAAACTATATTTACGGATAAATTTTTTGATTGTTGGGAAATTCTTTTAACAAATAATTGTGGAATTTGGATTATCTCCGCAAGTCAATTATTATTTTAATTTTACATTATTCCAGACGTTCTTTTTCTATTACTTGTTATATAAATTTCCACTCAATCGTTATTCATAAAATCTTTGTACATATTACACTAACATATTACATTCAATTATTGCCATTATACTTATTACATTAAATTACTATCGATTAAAAACTAATATTTATATTAAAATTCCTTTCCCTGTTTTACATGGCGCCATCATGAAGCTTTTCATTGCAAAGTTTAAAATATACACTAAGGCAGGGGTGCAAAAATCTAGGCGCCAATGGGCCGATTTCCACCACTAATTTTTTAGTATTTTTCAACTAATAAAAATACTGAAAAATTTAGGCGAAGTATGCTAATAAAATTTCACGAAAAATACTAATAAAATGTAGTGGTGGGAATCAGCCCATTGGCGCCTAGATTTTGCACCCCATCACTAAGGTATATAGATTTAATGCCACATTCGCAATGAAACATCGTCCTATAAGACAAAGATAATATACAAAAAATGTAATCAACAACCTGAAAAATGTTTTCTATTATTAAAAAATAGACCAAAAATGAATAAAGTTAGTACTTCCCATAAACATAAAAAATAAGAATTAGAATGAATTTTGTAAAAAAAAAATTACAAATTTAAAGATCTCTAGATAACTTAAATATTTTTATTGATACTAAAATGTGTTAAAATTTTAAGTTAGCTTTTTAAAAATAATAATACTAATTAGGCATTTAAATAAAAAATCTTATAAATTAAAATTTTTTTCATTGTTCCTTAAAAATTATGATATTATATAAAGAAATATTTACAAATAATAATAAAAACGACTTAAACGGTTTGTTTATTACCATTGCATCATTGTAGCAATCATGTACTGATATCCACATACTAACCCGAACCCAAAAATTCAATTTGAAGTCAACCCAAAACTTGACACGAATCTTATGCACGCCAATCACATACTCGAATGCAATAATCCATATTTTCATGCTGTTATGAAAAAATAATCTACATAATTATATCGCTGCTATTAATTTTATCTTTTATACAGAAAAGTAAATATACTCAGATATAAAATGTTTTCATCTTAAACAATATTGTGTACATAAAAAAAACAGATTACCAAAAGCGATTCATAAGAGTCAAAACCAAACTTGAAACCTATCCGAACCCGAAACAATTAGAACCAAACCTCCACGCAAAGAAAAAATCTTGCCAAGCCGACCTGATCCAATCCGAGTATGGATAAAATCTGGTTTTTATACCGAATGCAAGACTGTTTTTCCTTTCATTTTAAATCTTATTGTAACCAATATCGCCTGTTTGGACGTGCAGAAAAAGATGATAATTAAAATTTTTAGGTGTCCCTGTCAAATATACATGATTCGAGAATAATTTTAAAAGCGTAAAGTAGTTTTGTGTACCTTTTCACCACATGGCAATTTCATTACACTTGGTCAATTTATAAGAAATTTTTAAGATTGGGTATATAAAGTCAAAAACAGACACAAAGATATATGAGCGAAAATCACATAAGTGTGATTTTTGACTGACCATTTTCTGATGATTACTGATTGTCATATATATTATTACTTATCCATCATACTTAGTATAGGGTAAGCCTTGTAATCGTTTTGAAAATCGAAAAAAAAATTGACGGATTTACACGTTTCAGACACTGAAGATTCCGAAAAACATATTAAAAAAAAATGTGTCTTACGTCTGTCTGTGTGTGCATCTGTGTGTCTGTCTGTGTGTCTGTAAACGCTCTATCTCCCGAACAAATTGAGATAGAGACTTGAATTTTGGTATGTTCTTAGTATGTAATAATGGGAAGAAGCTTATTGAATTTCAGGAACCTCGATTATCCGGAACTATTTTTTTCGGACTCTCGAAATATTCGTTCTGATAAAAGGTATATAAAAATTTTCGAAATTGTTTATTTTAAGTAGTAAATATACAAGAAAATTAAAAAAAAAAAAAAAAAATTGCGTGGAAAATGAAGTTGATCGGATAATTAGTTGCCGAGATATTTGTAATCATATTTTCGACACTCTTCGATTTTTCATGACCCTGTATTTCATTCAAATTTCAATTCAAAGATATATTTTAATTGGAAATGAGACGCTTAATCCGACGCAGTAAACCGTTAGTTAATATGATTATCAATTTTGGAGTTATAAGGATGTTTCTTTTACGCATTTCAGTAATAGGCATTTAAAGTTTATAATGTCATCAAGCCACGATTTTATTCGAATTACAATGCATTTTATAAATAATTTACACATGTTTTATTTTGCATATTTTATATTATGCATATCCATCATGGGTAAGTATTACGGTGACCTCCAGCGACTAGTTTAATTTACACTACTATATTTTATGCCATGTTTAGAGTTTCATTTTGCTTATGAAAATACACTCCTAATAATATTCTAATGTCAGAAGTAGCGGATTTACACATACAATTTATTTTATTTAAAAAAAGACACTTTAATGATAAGAGGATGCTAAAAATTTTGCTTAGAATTTTAACTTCATACAAATATTTTACTCTTCGCTAAATTTAAAATACTTTATCTGGTGTTTATATTTTTATACTACTTTTGAGAATATTGCGCAAAAAAAGTTTAACGCATCTATAAAATTATTTATCAATCTAAAAAGTCAAATGTTAGAAAATGGCAAAATATTTGCTTTAAACATATCACGTAATATGAAAGTTATTATTATTTATTTTACAAAATGTAAACGTTCATTCTTGCACATTTCATATAAGAAACTTCAACTGAAAAATTTGTATCATCTTATTTTGCTAGTTACCGAGAATTTTCATTATGAAAATTTTTATCTTAATAAGCTAATAAATAGAAATTAACGCAATTTTCTCTATTTTACCAAAGTGTTTTTTCATTATTTATGTACCTACACTGTAAGAAAAAACGGCAAAAATATCAGCATAATTTGCTGTAAATGTATGCACCCAAATTGCCAGCAATTTTGCTGCAAAGTTTAATAAGATTATAATCGTATTTGCAGTAAAATTAGCATTTTGGAAGCACATTGTGCTGTAAAATTCCAAACATAATGTAATTTAAGGCATATTTTGCTGTCAGTTTACAGTAAAATATGCTGGAAATTTGGGTGCATAAATTTATAGCAAATTTTACTGTAATTTCTGCCGTTTATTCTTACAGTGTATACTAATACTATAAATAAGTAAAGTTTGTTTGTTTGTTTTGTTTGTAGAGGTGATCTCTGGAACTACAGAATCGATTTAAACAGTAATAGTGGCAAATTGATGGTGATAATCCTTGCTAAAACATAGACTATATTTTATGTCGATACCACTACCTCTAAGAGGATGGAGGAACGTTCTAAAATTGAGAATGTCATGATATTGAAGGAACTAGAAACTTATTATTTTGGATGGTAGTTACTAATAAGATGTAAATGCTCTCTAAGAAATCTTTGTAATAAAAATTCGAAATTTAAAAGGCTCAAATGAGGAAAAGCGTTCTAAATTACGATTTCTATAAAATTGTTAAAGATAGAAACTTTAGATTTGACATGTCTGCTACTTTTAAGGAGAAAATGCACACACAACACTGTTTAAAAAAATAGAAATTTTAAAGGGTGCAAGAGGAAAAATAGTTATAAATTACGATTTTGGGGATACTGAAAGGACTAGAAATTTAAAAATTGGCATGACGGTTTCTCTTAAGATAAAAATCCTCCCTAAGATGAATTTAAAAGCAAAATCGAAATTTGAAAGGGAAAATCGTTTTAAAAACGTTCTAAATTACAATGTATATGGAATTGTTAAGGATAGAGACCTTAAATTTGACATTATTGCTACTTTTAGATCGCAAATGCACACACGACACTGTTTTTAAAAAAAATAGAAATTTAAAAGGGTGTAGGAAGGACAAATTCTAAATTATGATTATTGTGATACTGAAAGGGCTAGAAACTTGAAATATGGCATGTCAGTTACTTTAAAAATAAAAGTGCGTGCTAAGAAAGTTTTCTAAAAGAATTGAAATGAGTGGAAAGCGTTCTGAAAACAAGCTAAATTACGATTTCTAAAGAATTGTTAAGCAGTGAAACTTGAACATGACTGCTACATTTAAAACGCCATTGCGTGCTTAGAACAGTTTCGAAATTTAAAAGGATGAAAGAGCAAAAAGTGTTGCAAAATTGTGACTTATGTGATACAGTTGGTATAGAAACCATATTTGACATGGTGGTTACTTTTAAGATGTAAATCCTTGCTGAGAACGGTTTACAAATATCGAAATTTCAAAGGGTGAAAGAGCAAAAAGCGGTATAAATTACGATTTCTGTTGTATTGTTGACGACAAAAACTTGAAATTTGACGTGGCTGCTACTTATAAGACGCAAATGCTCGGCCGGAACAGTTTTCTAATAATTTCTTTATTATTCGGGTTAGAAACTTAAAATTTAGTATAGTGGTTATTTTTAAATCATAGTACTTGATTAAAAATTCGAAATTTAGAGTTGTGAAATGAGCTGAAAACATTCTAATTTACGGTTTCTTTAGAATTGTTAGAAATAGAAACTGAAAACTTGACATGCCTGTTGTTTTTAAGATGTATATACTCGCACAGAACATTTTACAGAAAATTCTAAATTTAAAGTACACTGCTCAAAACAATTAAAGGATATTGCAGTTTTAGGTGGATTTTGTATCTGGGAAACTTTTTAGCTGATTGATACATGGTCGACAGACATAGTAGGTTATATGAGAATAAATTACACATGTTTGGCAGAAAAAAATGCATTTTATTGCGCATTTGTGTACAAAAGGAAAAAAACACAATTTGTGCATATGAGAAAAAAAGAATAAGAAAAGGTGTTTTCTCCAAAGAAAATCATTTTCAGTAGGGGGTATGGTTTCCACGGGCGGCCAGCAACGTTGAACATCTTTGAGGCATGGACTCAATGAGGCAATTAATGACGAGTTGGGGTATTCTGCCCCACTCTTCCAGAAGAGCTCTTTCCAGTTCTTGGAGAGTTTGTGGGGGTTGTTGGCGGCCAGAAACTCGTCTTCCTAGAGCGTCCCAAACGTGCTCGATTGGATTCATGTCTGGAGAACACGCTGGCCATTCCATTCGAACGGTTCCTTCCACGAAAAGGAAATCCTCCACCAGGTTTGCACGATGTGGCCTGCAGTTATCGTCCATTAAAATGAAGTTATCTCCGATTGCTGCAGCTTAAGGGACTATAATAGGTCTGAGGATCTCATCCCTACATCGGCGACCAGTCAGAGCTCCATCTCGAATGATGTAGAGGTCAGTGCGCCCGTCAATGGAGATGCCACCATACACCAACACTCCTCCACCGCCAAATCTGACACTTTCGTGCACGAACGCAGGGTTATTCCTACTGCCACGGTCCCTCCAGATGAAAATACGCCTATTATCCGGATGCACAGAAAAACGGGACTCGTCAGAAAACAGAATATTGCTCCATTTATTTCTCCTCCCGTTGACATGCTCGGTTGCCCACTCCCTGCGGTCGCGACGATGCCTTGATGTTAATCTAACACATACCATCGGTCGGCGAGCATACAGACCTACAGCATGGAGCCGGTTTCGGACAGTCTGAGTTGAAATCGTGGTGGCTGTAGCCGAGCGAAGGTGTTGTTCGAGAAGAGTAGCGTTCATGTTTCGGTGTCTCCGAGTTGTTAACGCTAAATACCGATCTTCATTGGGCGTTGTTGCCCGTCTACGACCTTGCCCTGGTCTTCGGCCTGCACATCCACTCTCCAAAAAACGGTTCCAGATCCTGGAAATGACACTTTGTGACACTCCAATGGCTTGCGCTACTTCGGCTTGAGTTTGGCGCTCTTCTAACCTACCAACAATTCTCCAAGCTTCTGAATCTGTCAAATGACTTCGCTGAGACATCGTACTCATCGAAACAAAGCAATCACTGAATGCCGATCATCCTTGTCTTCATTCTCTTTTATCCAGTTGAAAGTCAAATTTCATTCGATGCCGCTGAAGCGACGTTTCTGACGTCGAACTCAAAAATTGCATACTCCACAGTTTGAAAACCAGAAAAATTTGCATTTGTGATTCTCTTCTTCTATTTTCGGCAAAAAAAATTTCGTTTATATCTTTATTTTATATAAAACTTCAAATATCCTTTAATTGTTTTGAGCAGTGTATTACGGAAGCATGATCTAAACGAGCTAAAGAAAACAATCTAAAATTGCGATTTTTGTGATGCTGCTGGGCTAGAAACTTGAAATTTGGCATGGTGGTTATTTTTACACGACTGCCAAGAAAAGCTATGTGTTTAACGCGTATCTGTGTATATATGGGGGTGGGTATGTGGATTTACTTATACCCTCGAAGCATCCCAAGCTGGATGGATTTTAATGAATGAGGTCTCTACAGATTCATCTTAACCGTCCGATGGTTATAGGCTAGGTTTTGTTTCCATAAATTCAAAATGGCGGCCGTAAAATACAAAATGGCTGTTGAGACGAAACAAAAATAGTTCGCTTTTTACGCAGTCGGGTTTTTTTAATTTTTTAAATTTATTTTCGTTCTTGTTAAGATGTATGTGTTGGCTAAAAAGGATTTTTAGAATATAAAAATTTAAAAGGGAAAATGAGCAGAATTTTTTTTAAAAATCTTCTAAACTATGATATATCGGAAATTATTAGGGATAGAAACTTGACATTTTACATGACGCTTACTTTAGAGACATAAATTCATCCACGGAACAGTTTATAAAAATTGAATTTTTAAAGTTTGCAGGAACAAAATACGTTCTAAAATTGCAATTTCTGTGATATAGTTGTTGTAGACGCTTGAATAAATAGAAGCTGGGAATTTGGCATGGTGGTTACATTTAAGGCATAATTGTTCGCTGTGAGCGGTTAAAAAATTTTAAATTTCAAATAAAAATGAAATAAGGGAAAGAAACTACAAATATATTCTAAATTGCCATTTATTTGGAATTAATTTTAGTTCTTTTCATTTATTAAATCTCCTGTTCACCATAGCAGTATAGGAATAAAGTTTACTTAAAATGGGCTTAATTAGTAATTTTTAAATAATCTGTAGCAGTAAAATATTCTCTGATGAAAATAGACATACAAATACTACTTGGTATATTACAATGATTCTAGTTTTTTATATTATTTTGAATTCATATCGGTTTGGTAGTTTATCAGTTAGTTGACTTAACCTTTAAAAATGCTAATTATATAATATATATAATGTCGTGATTTTTTTTTATTTACACATTTAAATCTATATATTAAAAATATAGGTTAAAAAGTTTATATTTACTTAAAGTATATAGAACTTTATACTTCGTTCAACATTTATTAATCTATCACATGCATTTGATTTTGATTTATTTCGTACCAGATTCGTAGGTGCATTATTTCTTTATTTATTTTTATGAGCATTGCATACATAGATAATCTCTTATGATAACGTAACAAATCTATTAAATGTTCGTTTATTAATGCAACACTAGCACATTTCCTCAACACGTTATTTACTAATGAAGGTCAGACGCTATTATTTCATTGAATTTTATTATCATCAGCAGTTTTTACGATTATTTTTGAACTGAAATATATAAATGATGTATATGTCGTAGGTTAATTGATAAATCCCGCACTTTGGAAATAAATATGCTAATTGGAGAATAATCTTCTATTTTTCAATCAGTCAGATATTTCTCAGGATTACTGAAAAATGCCTATTGTAAAATTTGTGGTTGTTTCCTAATCAGCTGGATAATTTTTGCTTATTGCATTGAGCCTATGTAGGGCTAACTAAATATGACCAAATGTTTGCCAATCAGTCTGATTTTTTATGCTCTGTTCAAAGAGTCTATGAAAATTTAGTCTAATAAATGAATGTTTATGCACAATTTTAGTATTCAAAATAGCAGCAGGTACATAAAATGTGTAAAAATATTTAAATAACTACCGTATTCGTTTTCACATATGAGTGCCTAAAGTTATTCAATGCTTTATTATTATTATAAAGTGTATGCAAACTCCTCGTCAGAAGTATAAATAAAATCCGCATATCAGGCAATTTTTATCAGGATTTTTTATTTTTTCCCAGAATAACATAGAGAAGATAGACATCTAAATGAAAATATAAATGAAATGAGAAAAGTGCTATATCAATAAAATCTGAAGATGAGGCGTGAGACTTTGATTTTTCTCCAGAATTCCAAAGAGACAATTGGTTTCTGAATGAAAATACATACAGTGTGGTCTAAAATTATTGAGCGCATTTCATGTTTGAAAACAAAGAACAAAATGAGGTACATACATAAATATTGATTTCTTGGAAAGGCAAATTAAAACAGTTTCACACAACAACATTTTAAACGTTAAATGAATTTCGAAAAAGGCGGTAGATGGCGCCACAACATTGCGCGGGAAAATTTACGGATTGCATCAGTGTGCAAATGGGTACCATACAGGAAAAAGCAATGTGCGTTTTGTGGTTCCATGAAGGCAAATCCGATGTAACTGTTCGTTTATAATACTCAAATCGTCGTCATCCAAGTAACGACTCCATAAAACGTTGGTACCAGCAATTTAAGAAGACGGTAAATGTGGAACTTATTTAAGGTTTAAAATGTTGTTTTGTAAAACTATTTTAAATTGTCTTTCCGAGAAAACAATAAACATGTACCTACCTGATTTTTTTTTTCAAACATGAAATGCGCTCAATAATTTGGACCACTCTGTTTATATATATATATATATATATATATATATATATATAATAAAGTTCTATCGTCAGATATGATTTAGGCTCAAGAGTGCCTGAGATTAGTAACTACAATAATTTCATTTTAAGGCTATAGTGTATTAATAAAGTGCGCAATACACCTGAGTGCTTTCTATTATTGAACACTTTATTTTTATTTTCAATATATTTTGCACCTAAAATAGTATATTATTATATTTACATAATATATTATCACTGAATTCCCCTGATCAGGAATTTTTAAAAATGTTTTCAGTTTTCTATCTCTTCGTAATTTTATTTTATTTCGCTTCGCATAATTTAGACGTTTTTACATATCCCATGATTGGAGTTTTTTTTATTTCGATATAGTGATATGCAAAATATGTTATTTAAAAAATATGTTTTTAAATCAAATATGTCAATAAAACAGAAAATTTCCCATTTTTTTCTATAATAAGTTCCATTTGCTTCTGCACCTAATGCTGGGAAAATAGCCTGGTACATCTGATGATTTTATAGAGATACATGCTCTTAAAATAAAAATAAAGTAACCACTAATGTGAGACATTCAGGCGCGAAATGACATCTGCGAAAAATACACTTCTATCATATATTTTTTTTTATAATTAACAGTTCTCAGCAACCGTTTTGTAGGTAATGCTGGGAAAAACTAATAATCTGCCTCATCTGCAGATTTTACTTCTGCTTCTGCACGAGGTTTTTGCACCCAACATATCCTTAAAATAAAAATAAAATATTTACTAGTCTTAAACACTCACGCTTGTAAATCAAATCACGAAATAAGATAGTTGTCTTATACATGTTATACACTGTTAAAAATTTGCAGCAAACTGTCCAGTCATTCGACCGTTTTTATAGAAAATGGTTACATAACCGTAATTTAACTCTATTCTGACTATAATATGGGCAATAAAAGGTCAGAATAAAGTTAAATTACGGTTATGTAACCGTTTTCTATAAAAACGCTCAAATGACTGGACAGTTTGCTGCAAATTTTTAACAGTGTATGATGCAAATATTTTATACTAAAATATTGCATTATTTATTACTCCTTTGGACTTTTTCAATAAAACTAGGCTATTCGGACAATTGTTCAGTAATTAGGCAAAAACTACATTGGCTCATTGTAATGTGCCTAGAAAAAAAATCAGGTTGAACGGCAAACAATTGGTCATTTTCCAATCAGCCTGAACAGCATAGTCTCATTTCAAAAAGGCTGAAAATTATAATAGTGATTCAGAAACAAACAGTCATTTTCCAATTAGCCTAAAACGGATTACGCTTGTTGCATCAAAAGCCGTCACACTGATTGGAAAATAAAAGATTATTATTCAAATAGCCTGTTATTTGGAATATATATATATAGCGTTTTGTAAATATAATGACTATTAAAGAACAAGGTGTATACTATAAAAATTAACCAATTATTAGAATATGTTAAGAACACCAATCCAATATTATAAATGTACAGATATATAAAGTGGAGAATGGATGGAAAACAAAAACAAAAGTATTGTATAATGCAATAAGCAACTGGAAACTTATATTGTATGAATAATTTACTTTCAATGTACATTTTCCGCTTAATTCTTAGTTTTATGAAACATTGAACAACAACAGAATTAATTTATTTACACGATAAACAGAAGCATGGATTATAAACAAAGAAAGAAAATAATCGCAACTATTAATGATCACTTAATTATATATAAAAGTTTATATCCAATTTGTTTTGGAACGTTCAATATAAGAAAGTAATTTTATAAATCTTAGAAATGGAAAAGAAATAATCATGGAGTAGAAATTATGTACAACCATCATGTGTCTGCTATTATGGCAAATATTTACCTATATATTAATTTAATTTATTAAATAATATGTACATTATTATATTATATAATCTCCAACATTTTATCAGTGACAAATCTTGAGACGGTTTAAAGACTCAACGTTTTTAACATATTTCAATCAAATAAATCGGTAGTGGAATACATCTTATAAAAGAACTTCAATAAAAGTGAACGATTGGGAAAAAAAGTATGAAATAAAAGAAATCTTTGATCATAAGTAAAAAGAAAATCTAGTAAAAGTGATACTTAGAGAAGAATGTTTTTTCTTGATTTTTTCTTTCTTTTTTTTAAAATCAAAGTATCATCCCACAAAATGGTAAAGTAAAAAATGTAAGATAGATATTTTTGACAAATATTTCTCTCTAATTTTATATTTCAGATTTTTATGTTCAGAAAAGGGAGATAAAGCAGATAAATGGTATTGAAACACACTTAGTTGTTCAGTTTCGCCTATGGAAGTAATCATTAATCAGTTTCTTATTTCAACTAATAACTAATCGGATGTGCCAATCCCATAACTTATTTCTATCTCACACAGGTTTCGCATACACTAAAAAAATCAAAACCAATTTATATCAAGGTCTAATTGAAACTAAAGTTTAATCAAATTCCGTGCAATAGTTCTTGAGACATGACTATTTCTAAAATCGCTTAAATTCTGCAAAATGAAGCATAGCATCACCACCTGTTGGGATATTTAGACCAAAACCTAATCAAAAACAACTTATGTCAAGGTCTAACAGAATCTGAAATTTGATGAAATTCCGTGCATTAGTTCTTGAAATATAGCTATTGTAAAAATCATGAAAAAAGTAGTATAGCAGTGCCACCTTTTGGGATATCTACACTAAAACATAAACAGTGTCTATTTATGTCAAGGTCTATCTAAATCTGAAGTTTGATGAAAATAAGTGAATTAGTTCTTGAGGTAGAGCTATTGCGAAAATCGCGGAAAATGCAGCATAGCCACCTATTGGGCGATTTTCACCAAAAACTAATCAGCACCAATTTATATCAGGGACTAACTGAATATAAAGTTTTATTAAATTTCAAGCATTAGTTCTTGAGATAGAGCGCCCACAAAAGTTTTTTCACATACAGACAGACAGACAGAGTCACAGACTCACAGAGAGACATTTTCTAAAAACAGTCAAATCGTGTTCAGGACCTTCTAAAACGTATAAATCAGACAAAAACCGGAAGTCGAAAATTTTCATGAATCCTATACTTTCTTCTTGTAAAAATAGACGAAAGTAACAAGCAGAACATCGTAATTCAAATCGTTATAATTTAACAAATCTACATCTGTTTCATGTACTCTACGATGTGCGCTTACATGAACTAATTCCTAAGAAAATTACAATAGCTGTAGTTCATTCTCAGATAATGTGAAGCACGCACCTATGGCTGCGACTGTTCATAAAGTAATTTTCTTTATGTTCATGACCCTCTAAAACGTATAATCCGTCTAAAAACAGAAGTCGAAAATTTTCATGATTCCAATACTTTCTTCTTGTAAAGATACAAGAAAGTAATAAGTAGAACATCGTAATTAAAATCGTTATAATTTAACAAACTACATGTGTTTCATGTACTCTACAATGTACGCTTCCAATGTAGGCTTCCAATACTTTAATAGATTCCAATACTTTAATAGAAAATTACTTTATGAACCGTGGCAACGGTTCATAAAGTAATTTTCTTTATGTTAATGACCCTCTAAAACGTATAAATCCGTCTAAAACCGGAAGTCGAAAATTTTCATGATTCCAATACTTTCTTCTTGTAAAGATACAAGAAAGTAATAAGTAGAACATCGTAATTCAAATCGTTATAATTTAATAAACTACATGTGTTTCATGTACTCTACAATGTACGCTTGCAAGAAATAATTCCTAAGCAAATTACAATAGCTGTAGTTCATTCTCAGATAATGTGAAGCACGCACTTATGGCTGCGACGGTTCATAAAGTAATTTTCTTTATGTTCATGACCCTCTAAGACGTATAAATCCGTCTAAAACCGGAAGTCGAAAATTTTCATGATTCCAATTACTTTCTTCTTGTAAAGATACAAGAAAGTAATAAGTAGAACATCGTAATTAAAATCGTTATAATTTAACAAACTACATGTGTTTCATGTACTCTACAATGTATGCTTGCAAAAAATAATTCCTAAGTAAATTACAATAGCTGTAGTTCATTCTCAGATAATGTGAAGCACGCACCTATGGCTGCGACGGTTCATAAAGTAATTTTCTTTATGTTCATGACCCTCTAAGACGTATAAATCCGTCTAAAACCGGAAATCGAAAATTTTCATGATTCCAATACTTTCTTCTTGTAAAGATAGAAGAAAGTAATAAGTAGAACATCGTAATTCAAATCGTTATAATTTAACAAACTACATGTGTTTCATGTACTCTACAATGTACGCTTCCAAGAAATAATTCCTAAGCAAATTACAATAGCTGTAGTTCATTCTCAGATAATGCGAAGCACACACTTATGGCTGCGACGGTTCATAAAGTAATTTTCTTTTCTACGCGTGCACTAAAAGACATGTGAACGGCAAATCCTTAAGAACCATACTCTGGAACTACAAGACGGTATTTTTATTCTTCTAACTTTCCACTTTTGTCTAGCTATTATGTACACAGTTTATGTACTATTTTACAAGAATTATTTTGGTGCATTTTATACATGTATTTAAATAATCAGTGATTCATTTAGAAGGTGTCAAAAGTTTATTGTTTCGCAGTTTTCCGTTCTGTGTAATCCTATATATTATTTATGTTGTCAACATCCCTTTTTCTAAGCAAATAAAAAACGCAGAACGATAAATGAGATACCATATGAAAGGATTTTAAGCGGCTTCTGACATAGTACACTCCATTTCTTTAAAACATGTATTTGATTAAAAATTGCTATTAATTAAAAATTAAATCGGCATTGCTTTCATAAATTAAATGAAATGTTTTTCTCAAATTTGTGTTACTACAAAAATAAAATACTGAAACATTGATTTAAAAAATTTTCAATAAAGATAAAGTTGGGCATAGTTGTTGTTTGGGTTTATTCTATATTTATGATTAAAAAGAAAAATTTAAATTCAAATGCTCATTTTTTTTTTTTATCTCATGTTTTTTTTTCCGAAACAGATGATGTTACCATCTAATGCAGTTAAAATACGATTTATATATATATATATATATATATATTATTATTTAATTTAATTTTTGCTTTTACTATCTTCGATCAATTTCTACAGTTACTTTGACAGAATAAATGGGATGATATTCTAGCTTCAGTAATGTTGTTTGCAGATATTTTTAGTCCTTTTTCTTTAGAAGTTTAAACCTGCATCTTAAAAAAATATTAGACTTCAGTGCGAAATCTTCGCACGGGTCCACTACTGAATTGTATTTCAATTTTTCATTTTTAATTACAACAAACAATTTACTCAAATATACGATTGAAATACAGGGTGTTTCTAAATGAATATCGAGGTTTTAATGCTTGGTAGTATTTATTACATAAAAC
Organism: Maratus michaelseni; assembly: GCA_963931845.1. Taxonomy (NCBI): domain Eukaryota; kingdom Metazoa; phylum Arthropoda; class Arachnida; order Araneae; family Salticidae; genus Maratus; species Maratus michaelseni. The sequence goes on from OZ007588.1 coordinate 300,013,513, forward strand.
TTTAAATTATAATTACTAAATACATAAAATGAAAGAGCAACTCAAACAATTTTAACCTACAAGCTTACAAGTGTTCAATGTGAACACTTTTCGTCACACAGCACACAGCACACTTGAAGTCGATAGCTCAGTTCTTCCCAAACGTTAATTAGTGTTTGTGGGGTAATTGTTGCAACAGCTGCCTCAATCTTGTTTCTTAGGTTGGGTAGGTCAGCTGGTAGTGGAGGCACATACACTCGATCCTTTATAAACCCCAACAGGTAGAAATCACAAGGCGTCACAAGTTCGGGTGAGCGTAGAGTGGCGTTTGGAAAGAACTGAGCTATCGATTTGATGTGCGCCGTGTGACGAAAGGTGTTCACATTGAACACTTGTAAGCTTCTAGGTAAAACTATTTGAGTTGCTCTTTCATTTTATGTATTAAGTATAATTTTAAGTTTTTTTTATAATAGATACTACAAAGCATTAAAACCCCAATATTCATTTAGAAACACCCTGTATTAGTAATGACATGTATTTTTATAATATATAAATATATTTACACATACTATTAATCATTTAATGTATAAAATAGCATAAATATTGAAAAAAAGAACCCTACTACCTATAATTAGACAACTTAGATGAAATTATGTTTCGCGTATTCAATCTCTACGGCAATACTTGAATAGAAAGGTTACTTGATATAGGCAATTCTATTGGTGTGTAAACTAGAATATTAATTAATTTAGCAAATCATTCTTAATGATCTCAAAATAAAAACACACTTAAGATTTGAGTATCAAGGAATATGACTAAAATTTTAACATACAAGAAAATTAATCTTTCGTAGTTACGATTAGTGGTTAATTAATTACTGTTAGAACAGAAATTTTCACTAATATGTGTACAGATTTATATGAACGCAAAATTAATGTATCATTCAAAAAATAACGTCGCTAATTTGCGAATGTTAAACTAATGAGGTAGAAGAGAATCTTAAAAAGTGCAGTTTTCGTATTAAAATACTATTTCGATAAATACAGTTCATATTTCTTTATTAACATGTTTTATATGACTCGATTGAGTGTTACAGAAGTCTTATTTTTCATGCTAAGTAAATGGAGAGCTACAAGAAATATTTCTTAAATTATTAAAATACGTATTATCGAAACAATAGTTGTAAATATATTTTTTAACGAACTATTTTAAATTGTTATCTGCGAGTTATTATTTTATTATCGGAATAATCTCTAAGAAATATTTTTAATGCTGGAGAAAATTCTTGTTTCAAGGGCTGTGCCTATAACACCAGTTTAATCCCTTGACCGCCCAGCAAAAGGTCAAAATTATAATGTTGTTTTCTCTGTAATATTTTTAAAATGCTAAAAAAAGATGGATTTTCCAATATGATATAAAAAGAATCTCTAGGAAAAAAAAGTGATTGGATTAAAAACATACACAAAAGGTGTGTTCAAATTTTCTAACCACTTTTGATCTATATTTTCTTTCCAGTGCAAACTTGCTACTATTTTAAATTTATAAATACTTCTAAGGATATTCGTGATTGTTTTGGAATTTTAAAATATCATGAATATTTTCAAAACAAAAAAGAAAATTGCGGGGGTGTATTAAAAGACGGTACTAGAAATTCAAATTTCTAACAAAATTAAAAATCGTAAAAGTATGGTAATCTTTAAACACTACAATGTGAAAAAGAGTCGATTTACTGCCTTGAATTTTGTTGTTGATTATTCCAAATTAATTTATTAAAATATTATATATCACTTTAAAAATCAACGTCTACTTCTTAAACATATGAGTGAATAAATATATACGATAAATAATATAAAAATGTCCATGATACTTTGAATAACAACTATAAGATTATTAATAAAGCTATTTATGGAAGAATGTCATAATAAAATGCATTTTTGTTTAGTATAAACCAGTAAAAATTGAAGGTAATTAATATCAAATATAATATTTCCTTAATTATCAATTATTAAATTCCTTCTTGGATTTCTGTATTTATTACGCTGAAAACGGGATATTTTACTGTGGAATAAAGTATGCGTTCAAGAGTTGTTGAACAAGTGAAAAATAAACCAGAAAATATTTTTCTCATCTTGAAAAATATTTCAGTCTGCTTTAATAAAACTTTGTTACCCACAAGATATTGTACATTTTAAAAACTTCACATAGTATTTTTTTCAGTAGAAAATGCTTCTATATGTGTGTAAAACAAAATATATGTGAATATCTTAAATGTTACAAAATATTTCCAAATTATTAATTAATATCAAATATAATTTTTCCTCAATTATCAATTATTAAATTCCTTCTTGGATTTCTGTATTTATTACGCTGAAAACGGGATATTTTAATGTGGAATAAAGTATGCGTTTAAGAGTTGTTGAACAAGTAAAAAATAATTCAGCAAATATTTTTCTCATCTTGAAAAATATTTCAGTCTGCTTTAATAAAACTTTGTTACCCACAAGATATTGTACATTTATCATTTATATTTAAATTCTTCCTAAATATTTTCCCTGTTTGAGAAGCCTTTCTTTAAAAAAAAAAAATATATATATAAGAATACTTTCTGAAAATTTATTCAGCAAGAATTGCTTCAGTGCTAATAGAAACATTTATCAAAGTCCAACTCAGTAAAAAAGGGAAACATCTCCATAAGTATATCTACTTAAGAATAAAAACTTCGCATAGTATTTTTTTCAGTAGAAAATACTTCTATATGTGCGTAAAACAAAATATATATGAATATCTTAAATGTTACATAATATTTCCAAATTATTAATTAAGAATTAGGTAAGAAAATACTGCAGAATTTGATATTGAGTTTAAAGTGGAATATTTCGAGACCGTAAAATCTATTAAATATAACAATAATTCTAATTTTAAATATCTGCAGTAATTACACTGTACAACAATCTTTATGTAATCTGTTTGGAACTGGATGCTATTAATTATCTTTTAGATTAAATTTACAAATCTTACCTATAATTTTATCTGTTAACTTTGTTTTCTTAAATGCAATTATTACTGCATTTCAAGCACACACATCTTCATTTATTTGTGTGGAAATTTATGAGCTGTAAGTGACAAATAAAATATTTCACCCCCATGGGCGCAAAATAGAATACGAATATATGAAACGAACAAATGTTAAATGTGAGGTTTGTAGAACGCTGGCGCTAATGCAATTTTATTATGCTGTTACAGTCATCGACAGCATGTTTTTTTCTCTTGAAGAGGATTATATAGTAACTATAGTCATTTCACAAGGCCGCACAAAACAATACGAATAAATGCTGGATACACTGTTAAAAATTTGCAGCAAAATGTCCAGTCATTTGACCGTTTTTCAAGAAATGGTTACATAACCTTAATTTAACTCTATTCTGACCATAATATGGACAATAATATGGTCATAATAGAGTTAAATTACGGTTACGCAACCATTTTCTATAAAAACGGTCGAATGACTGGACAGTTTGCAGCAAATTTTTAACAATGTAGAACGTTAATGGTAATGTAATTTTAGTATGTTGTCGCAGTCACTTACAGCATGTTTTTTTTTTTTTTTTTTTTTTTTTGGAGAGGGTCTATATAACAATTTAGAGTTATTTTATTGCTCCGCATAAGATAATATAAATATATGTAACAATTGACGAATATATGATAAACACGGTGATTGGAATAGGTAGATGGTAAAGTAATTTTAGTATGTTGTTACAGGCACCTACAGCACTTTTTCTTGAAGAGTGTGCATATAGTATTTATAGTTATGGTAGAAAAGAATTCGATGACACTACCGTCTATTAATAGTAATTACTCAAAATGCAATTTAGTGTTAGTACGTTTTTTGAAACTCTTCGAAATTTATACTCTTACTAAGGCTTTCTAAGGCATGTTCTCCATTAAAAATATGAGATTTAACATTTATAATTCTATTGTATTGCTACACAAAACAATATACATCCATTTCAGTTTATCGTCAATTACTGTTGGAAGAGCTATTTTCTATGACGATAATTTAACTTATCATGCTTTACGCATCTCTATGTCTCTATGACTTGAACTAACTTTTCGACTGCATTTTAAGCTGACTTACGACATTTGTGGATTTGTGGAAAAGTGGAAAAGCTGAAGAAGAATTTGGTATATAAAAGGTTTATTTATGTTTAGATTTATAACGACTAACAGGACATAAGCAAAATAAGTTGGAAATTGTACGTCAAACATGACAAATGATGTGCGTTCGTACTGTAACTTGTTTCAGTAAAATGAATTATATCGTCTGTTATTAAGATATGATTAATTTCCGTAATAAACTAAGTACATTTTAAGTTGACAACATTTTAAATTTTGTTGACATTTACTGAAAATTCCAATGGAAAACGTAAACCTAGCTTTGAAAATTTCAGAACTTGAAATCCATATTTAGACTTGTTTTCCATGTAATATTTATTTCTTCAGAAACATCTATCCAAAAAACTATCGGTAGTTTATATGATTGCCATATAATTAAACAATTTTAGTATACAAATTCGGTTTTTAAATTCAGTAATACGGAAATAATATGACTCCATCTTAAATAAGACGTAATCACCATCGCAACCTAGAATCATTACCTATCATGTGACAGCCTTAAATTAATTACGTATGATAGGTTGGTTGGTTGGTTGTATAGGGTTTTATGGCGCAATGTCCCATTCGGTACAAGCTGCGCCAAACGTATGATAGGATTTAATAGAATGAAGAAAACTTTTATTATTATCTTTTTAAGTTTTGATTCGATTTTCATATAATTTGAAATGACTCGACAAAATTCTGCAACGATTATATATATTAAATTTCAAACCATTTCAAACAATTTCAGTTGGGTAGTTTTTGCGCTGTTATATGCAGAGAGATGGACAGATGGACGGAACAGACGACGACTATAGGTGCTACGTATTTATATAATTACGAACGCACCTAAAATGACAATCATCAGTGTTTTATTTAGGCTTGTTCCATTCAAAGAAAACCAAATCTAAATGCTTTCCATTTACTATTGTTAGCACAAACTTGACTTTTATGATACATAAGTGAGGTTACAGTATCCGTTTTAGGAAATACAACACCTGTTTTAAATTAAACAAAATAGTTTCTTTTTAACATTTTTGTTGCTATTTCGCAATATGAAATGCGTGTTGTGTAGACATTCCACTAGAAAAAAACGTTACATTCAGAACAGCTAAGATGTGTCCTTCCGGTCTGTATCGGGAGGAAGAGGTAGCTTTCATAGTCCACGTTTTCAAAAATTCCACTCATTTTACTCAAACACACGAAGCTAAATTGCTTGGAACCCGATTATAGAAGTTTCAACCCAGGTTTTCATTAATACTGAATTTGATTGCGAATTTCATTATGAGAGTTACAGCATAACAAAAATCAGATTATTTCAAAATGTCAACCCTCCTAGAATTTCAAACTGCCATACCTATGCGATTTTTTAAGATAAAGCCAAAACAAAAAATGTTCCGAAATCCTTGTATCACGATATAACACTTAAAGGAAACATCTTTTTCAATTTATAATTTTTTATACATTTTTTTGATTTCTTTAAAAAATTAAAAAAATTATCTTGCCGCCATTTTGAAACAAGATCGCGCATGAAGCTGGCCAACGAACTCGGTCGAGACCTTGGTATGTTCTGTACGCATGATCAGTCACATTCATATCGGTTCATAAATACGGGAGTACAAGCATAACAAATATAATATTGTTTCAAAATCTCAGCCACCCTAGAATTTCAAACTGCCACATCTCAAGATTTTTTAAGATATAGCCAAAATAAAAAGTACCAGAACCCTTGTATCACGCTCTAACACTTAACGGAAATATTTTTTTCAATTTATAATTTTTTTACACCTTTTTTTAATTTTTTAATTTTTTAAAATTTTTAACAGTCCGGCGGATGAAGCTGGCCAACAAACTCGGTCGTGAGGTTGGTATGTTCTGTACGCTTACTCAGTTACATCCAAATCGGTTCATAAATAAGAAAGTAACAGCATGACATATGTCAGATATATATACATATGTATAAATCAACATTTGAACGGTGCGTGGTTCGGGAGTCTGGGGGTCATGATCGGGGAAAATATACCAAATTTTTTTTGGAATTGCTTTCCTCCGAACGGCTGCAATAGGTAGCTTTTTGTCATGAAGCTACCTAAAAGAGTGTTTTCATTCTAAACCTATTTTTGTCTGAGTGCAACGAAGACTCATACACAGCGCAGTATTACTTTGCCCCATATATAGCTACGATGGATATTAAAACCTTTCGTCAAGCATAACTCAAAAAATATTTAACGGATTTCGTTCAAATTTTTACAGCAGGTACCTATAACGGTGACAACGACGTCTATTTATTACCAAGAATAAATGTCAAACCGTTTGGAAATTATGTTACAAAAATAGATAAAAAAGCACAATTAAAGTACATACGTCACTAAATTTTGTGCATACGTCATTTTCAACGGCGGGAGATTTTCGTAGACAATCGGAATTGAAAAGTTCATGGAGTACATGGAGCAAAAAAATATGCATGCGCTAATATTCAGCACAATAAAATATATTTCAATTTAGTAGAAATCGAAAATTAATCTGGATTTTTTTCTGTTTGAAAGAAAAACCCCGCAATAACTTGGTAGACTTGGTATTAGAGATTTGGCGCAAATCTCAGCAATAGTAGCTTTTTTTATTTCGCGTGTGTAAATTTAAAAAAAAATATTTGGTGTTTAAATAAAGGGTTTCGATTTATGGCATTATTTCTTTTTTTTTCTCTTTTTAGCATTTTTAAATGGGATTAATGAAAGGCATGTATTTTAAATTAAATGAGTGAAAGGTTTATTCTTAAATGAAATGAATTCAATATGAAAATGTTATAGGAACAAAATTTGGCGATTTATCAACTGCGCCAGGAAAACATAAAAGTATCAATATATCAAACGGTATGTAGTACGTAAATGAAACATTTATATTATAATCACCCATCGTACAAGAAAAAAAAACTAATAATCTGCATTCAGAGGGGAAAATCCATCTCCTGTGCCGTAAGATTTGGCGAGTTCTTTTTTGGTGATAAGTTTTTCGATGTGATTGTTGGGATCTGCAGAATTTGGCTTACTTTTTCTAAATCGTATTTTTTTGCAGATGTAGTATTATGTAAATATATTTTTTTGCAGATATTTCTCTATTTTGTATATATATATATATATATTAAATTGTAATGGCATTTGGAAAAGAGATTTTTACCTTTTTATCTGTGCCTTCGGAAATATTAAAAAATAAAAAAAGATTTACATATATCAAGCGTATAATGTTATGGTTTGCATTTTTATACGGACCACTTCTTCATTTTTAGATTTTAAATGCTATTTATTATTTACTAGCCGTTTATTAATTGTTTACAATTTACTTCCCTGACAATAACAATTATTTATCACAAAAATGCCTCTTAGGTTTGTTAAATAAGTTTGTTTATGTATTTTCATTACTTATTAAAATATCGAATATGGCGATAAAATTTTATTTTAGCATCGTGCTTAAATTTTTAAGATGGTGCAAAAACATGTTTTAATAAACGTATGTTTGAAAATATTTGAAAAACATGTTTTACCGCTCTCTTGAAAAATTTTGTAAGATGCTAAAACTACCTTTTGGCACCATTTTAAATTTTTTTTGACAACCGACATTGGATACAAAACTTTTCCCCATTCAGATACACAGACAAGGCTGGTCTCAAACAAGAGTAAAGCTAGCAAAAATATTGTTTTAACTCTATAAGAGTTACAATATTGATATTAAATGCTCCGATTGGCTTTAGGCCCAATTACGAAAGTTTCTCCTAAAAAAAACTGTAGAAGAAGTCTTTTACATTTGTTTCAAATGAAGCTCGGTCTACAAAGTATTAGGTAATAATACAAACAACAGTAATGGCATGGAGGCAAAAGTTTTAATTTATATGTATATATTTGAACCCCCCCCCCCCCCCCCGCAAAAAAAAAAAGAAAAGAAAAGAAAAGAAAAAAAAAGAAAGTTACACTAATGAATTTAAAATGGCGTTAAGCCACGCTTTCTGACATAAGCAATTGGCTGCAAATGCGATAACGAAACTTTCACTTAATAACATGTAGCTAATATAGCCCTCAGGGTACTTTGCAGTTATACAGACCTTGTGGTTTTTTTTAAAAGCTTCAGACAATTCAGGTTTAAGAAGTTGAGATTTATTGTCAAATGATATAAACAACCATGAACACAAAACTGATGAATTATTATTCAGGTTTATGTATGTATAGATCGGTTTCAACTGACGTCACACCCTAGCAACCACCTTAGCAACCAGATTTGTTTTTTGTTTGCCCATCAAAGATGGTGGATTGTGATTGGTTAGCTCGTAATACAGTCTACAAATCCACTATTATGATTGGTTGATAACTTTTGGTGGGCTGGTGATCACGTGGTTGAAACTGATCTATTTAAAAAAAATTGCATCTGATTATACTTATTAGATAAATTATTTCTGTTTGCATTTAATCGGCTTCTGTATATTAAATGAATTGTTTAAATATTGGGAAGAAGTGGCGAGAGGTAGAAAGACGAGTAAACAAACGGGTAGACAGACGGGTAGTGAGATGGTAGAGAGACGAGTAGCGACATAGGTAAGCTGACGGGTAGAGAAACGAATAGATAGACAGCTAGAGAGAAAGGTAAAAAGAGGGTTAACAGAGTAGTAGCGAGATGGGTCACGAGACGGTAGACAGGAATGTAGCGAGAAAGGTTGCGAGACGCGTAGCGTGGTAGATAAAGAGACGAGTAGAGAGATGAGTACAGAGACGAGTTGTCTGACGGTAATGAGATTGGTAGCGAGACGGGTAAAGAGTCTGGTACAAAAACAGACGAATAGTGAGACGGGTATACAGACGAGTAGAGAGGTAGTAGATGGGTACGGAGATGGGTAAGAAGATGGGTAAGAAGATGGGTAGAGAGGCGTATAGCCAGACGGGTAGAGAGACAGATAGACAAGTTGTGAGACAGATAGACAAACGGGTAGAGAAGTGGATAGAGACACGGCTAGACATACAAGTAGTTAGACGGATAGACAGACGGTTAGAGAAATAGATTGGCGGGTAGAGAGACCGGTAGAGAAATATAGACAGGTAGCGAGACGTGTAGAGAGATAGACAATCGGTTAGAGAAATGGGCAGAAGAACGGATAGGGAAACAGAGAGATTGTGGAGAGACAGACAGACAGGCAAAAGAAAGGCGCAGTAAAGGCTCAGGGGGCAGAGCCGCCTAGAGAATAATCAAGAAGTATCTGTTAAGCTTAACTTTGAAATATATATAATTTTTCAATTTTGCCGATACGGAGATTTAATGTAAAAGTTATTTTACAAAAGTCATCGAAAGATTTTTTGTATACTTTAATAGTAATTTAGACTATAGTTTTGCAATCTGGTTTGTAGCAAAGCATGCTATCAATGTGGTTTGAAGTGTAAGTGTTTCTATAAACAGTTATACAAATAATAGATATATAATGAAGGAAGAAAAATTTTTAATTCACACACAAAAAAAGGTGCAACAATGAAATTAAATTTGCGTTAAGTCACGCTTGATAGAATAATCTATTGACTGCAAATCCAATTACGTAACTTTAAAATCTTGGCGTTTTAAAAGATCCGGCGGTTTTTTTTTTTTTTTTTTTTTTTTTTTTTTTTTCAAGAAAATGAGATTTTTTGCCACATGTTAAAAAAAAAATATGACAACACATCTGATGAACGGTATTTCTTTTCTATTTTTTAACAGTGTATATGAATTTATATATGATATTTTGTAATTCTATCATTTAATTTGCTCTTTTTCTTTATATTGTAATTGTTAACCCTATGTTCTCAGCAATATCACTCAGACTAATCCCTTCGAGGGAAGTCCTAGTTTAAAGGAATCTCTGAAGCCATCAAGTACGGGAGAAAATGATAATTATATACATAGGCGATCGCTATTTTTCTTTTCTTTTGTCAATATGACTATCTTTTGGACGTTTTACTTGCATTTTGTATTCTTTAGCGAATTGATATCAAATACATGTGTTTAGTACAAATTAATAAATAAATATTTGTGATTTATATATTATCGATATATTTATATGCAATGCATATTACGCTGATTGTATAAATACTGATATCGTAAATTATTTTGTGAAATAATGTAACATAGAAAATGCAAAAGTAATACCCATATGTGGATTTAAAAAAATATATAAGATATTAATTCACATCAGTAGTTGTGAATGTGTTAATGTGTAATTATGTACATATGAATAGTTAGAGGAATGATACATTAATTAATGCATGGAAAACAGATAATTTAAAAATAATTATAATGTAAGCTGTAATAAAATCTGAAAAAAAAAATGATAACGGAGAATAAAACATAAATCATTAAATAAAAGCAATTTGTTGTAGATATCATATTTAGATGGAAATTTGTAAATGATACGATTTTAACAGCAAGTATACAATATAGTACATAGAAATTTTAGCTTTATTACATATAATCAATAATCTTTTTTTATGAATATAGGCTATGCAACTTAGATATAATAGATGAAATAAATATCTTGGTATATATAGTTTGGTAGAATACATAAAAAAAAATAGCGATAAATGTTGAATAAATATTAAACAGTTGAAATGAAGTAAATGAGAAAAAAGGTGAAAATGTTAGATTAAAAAATAAAGATACTAGTAATCAGGGTTGGCATTAATCGAATACTTTTTTAATTGATTGATTAGTCAACTAAACGTTCAATCATACGAAATTTAATCATGATGAATGTAATTATGATTGAAATTGAAAAAAAGTAATTATGTTTATAATTTTTTTATGATTAGTTTAATCTGAGCTAAATCAATCGCGTTTACTTTAATCATTAATCTAATTACAAAGACGAAAATTAAATATGACCGCCATTTAACTTTCTTAAGTTTGCTTTCATTGCTATAAGACTGTTATTAAGGATCACTACATTAATTTTCTTATTAAAAATTATACAGGGTCACATAAAATTATCCAGATACACGCAGGTCAAAATGTGTAAATTATTTAGATTAGAAAGGACAGTTGAGTCCCTTTTTATAAATGTGGTATAACTTTTTTTTTGTAATTATTTTAGGCAAAGGCGAACAAAGTTATCAAATAATTAAAATTTCAATAAACTAAATAACTGAAATAACATTGAATTATGTTTATATCACAAAAAATGTTGCAAAAAACTGGAGAAGAAAGAATAGGTTATAAGCAAAATATAACAGTTCAATGTTGGCTGTCCATCCTAAATTTATAAGAAAAAATCATTAGCGTTGCTCTTTATTTTTTTTACTTTCACCAAAATGAATCTTCCAGACTTACTCACAAACCAATTGATATCGTTAATATACTCATGACATATTTGTAGATAATTTTTAAACATTCTAAGAATTGTAAATGAAAGATTCTGAATCAGATAACGAATTTGTTGCTGCAAATGGCGTTTAAATAAGCATACTATATTATGTTTTTATCATAAAAAAGTTGCATCAAACTGAAAAAGAAAGAATATTGTATAAGCAAAATGTAACAGTTCGGTATTGGCTTTACACCATACTCTAGGAATAAATCATCAGGGTTACGTTCCATGTTTACCCCCTCTGACCAAAGCGAATCCTTAAAATATACTACAAAAACAAATTAATTTAAGATGTTTTAATTTTTTTAATGTAAATACACGTTTGATTTGCGTTTTTTAACAAATTTTAGTAATTAAAGAATATCCTTTCTTTGCTTCCATAGTTTGGAAATAACACTCACTTTGACCGATTTTTTTTAAAAAGGATATTTGTTTTATAAGAAAATGAAAAGTTTTGTTCCACTTCTTTGTATATAACCCTTGATTCCCGTTAGCGGTCTTAAATACCTTTGCTTTTTTATGTTTAAGCCATGTCAAAGTATTTTTCAATCTGCCTCCTGAGATTTTGGTATGATATTAGTAGAATGGAGCGCCAATTCGTTTTTTTAACTCTACTATCACATTTTCAAGTTACGGCATGAAACTAGTTTTAATTGCTATAAAGCTAGTTTTATTAAAATCTGCCTGCTTATTTTTATTTTATTGTTACTCCTCCTAAAATATGGAACGATAGGCAATATCAAAAACAGAAATTTTAAGAAGTTTTTGTTATTTATTATTTTTCTCATTATCAATCAATATTTAGTATTTAATTATCGATCATATAATATTAAAATAATGTTTTCTCTGTGTTGTAAGAACCAACTGTGGTAGAGCGCGTGGCTGTGACAAAAATGACTAAGTCTTTGACTTACGAGATGAAATTGTGATATAAGACAAAGTTATTAATAATAGATGAAAACATGACATGCCTGCCTTGGTATTTTGGTACAATATGAGCAGAACGGGGTGATTTTGTACAAATATGCGATTTTGATGGAACTATTATGTTACCGATTTAACATACTATATATCTTGACTTGTACAATAAAAAATTTTCAATCTGCCTCCTGATATCTTGGTACGATATTAGTAGAATGGAGCGCCAATCTGTTATTTTAACTGTACTATCACGTTTTCGAGTTACGGCATGAAACTTTAGCGTGCGATCTCTCTTAACTAGTACATTGCAAATATTTCAATCTGCTTCATGATATCTTGATATGATATGTGCGGAAAGTGGCGAAAATTCGTCATTTGGATAATACTATCACGCCATCAAGTTTTGAGATGAAATTGTTGCCAAATTAAAGCCTAAACAATGATTTAAAAAAAAAAAAAAACCTTGAAGGGCAGTAGAATATAATATATCCCGCTTAATTTTAATTCCCAAACGCCGCAACACCGGAAAATTTTGTAATCATATTTTACTTTTATAATATATGTAAAGAAAAACTTTTACTTATTTGGAAATAAATTTGTTGTTAAATCCCGGTGTGAATCAATGCTTTCAACATTTTAGAAACATAAGTACTTTGCCCTTGAAAGGGTTCAAATATTTATTAGAGTCTAAATGTAAGAAAGTACCCAATCCCCACCTTTTTAACAATTTCCAACCTAGTTGAAAAGTGTTTATGACTTCGGTTTGTCTGGCCGTCTGCCGTCTGTCCGTGCTCTAACTCCCGTAAATATGCTAGGATTGCCCTGAAATTTTTATATGTTATTGTCGTTATCTATAGAATGTTCCCAATTTCAATTGAAGTGTGTAGCACTTATTGTTTTTTTACAGGGACACTCAAAAGAATTCCGTTACATTACGGTCTATGGCGAAAAATGATTTGCGGTTTATTTTAATGATGTTACACAATTTCAAATACATTGTAATTCATATATATCACTAAGGTTCATTACAAAAAGCTTAATATGGAATATGGTGTGCATAGCACTTATAGTTACTTTACAGAGACAATCAAAAGAATTCCGTTACATTATGTCTATGGAGAAAAATCGTTTGCGGTTTAATTAAATAATGTTTCACTATTTTAAACGCATTGAAATTTATATATATCACTAAGGTGCATTACCAGAGGCTTACTACAGAATATTGTGTGTATAGCAGTCATCGTTCATTTACAGGGACACACAAAAGAATTATCTACTGTCTGTTAACAATAATTCCTGGAAGTGCGTTTTAAGTTGCTGAACGCGATTTTAAATTTAACTCACTTTTTGTCTATTACTTGGTGTGTATAAATTTTGTATTTCATATACAGGGCAGCACAAAAGTTCTCGAACACATTTCCGTTTATTGAAAGAAACTCCAGAAGGAGAATTTTAAACTGTGCTACGCGTTTCCTAAATAAACTAAAATTTAGCATCCTATGTAGTATCTATACAAATCTATCGATCATATACAGTGCTGAATAAAAGTATTCGGATATTTTTCCGAATATTGTATATGTTGGAAATTCCCGAAATTACGTTTTAAATATGTTATGCGTTTTCCAAATTGTTTACTTAGATGTTATCTTTCAGCTTATTAAACGGTGATGATTTGTAAAATTATTTTGGAGGCGTTGGAAAGTGTTACATAATCTATGCTTGGCGCATAATTTTTTGTTCTTGTTTTTTTCTTCAAAGTGACGGAATTATCACAGACGATTCCACCGGAAAATTTAAAAGTAATTTTACTTAAATTAAGACACCAATCAGCGGACTCAATCAGGGCTAGGATTTTTAATTTATCAGATAACCCCAGTGGTTTCGAGCTCATTTATTACTCGCACACTTGTTCCATTGTGTCCATATCGTACCACTGTTTCCAGTGGTCTGATTGTTTAATTCATTTTCTTGATTACCACCAATTTTTTGAGAAAGTAAAATTCGCCTTATTTAACGATAGTTTAAATAAGCCGGGCACAAGACGAATTATATCATTTTAAATAAGTGATACCAATCAAACAATCTCAATTCTAAAAGAAAGTAGCCCACTGGCGACACTGTATCGTACCTGAACCCGAAATTTCTGCTTAAAGTGAACCTGAAACGCGACCTGAACACTTAGTATCACACCCGGACACAACCCAAACTCGAAGTGAAAGAATATTAATCTATATTTTAAATATATTATTGAAAATATTACTTATTTGTATAATATAAATAATACTGTATAATATAAATAATACTGTATAATATAAATAATTTGTATAATATAAATAATACTGTATAATATAAATAATTTGTATAATATAAATAATACTTATTTGTACCGGGGAAAATATTATAATATATAATTTATAAAATACTAATTTTTGTTTAAAACATTGAAAACATATTTAATAAAAGATTAAATACTTTTAAAATCTAATTTTTTTTACAATTAGTCTAATTTTTAGCAATAGTTTAATTTTTAGTCTGCATTAGTCTAATTTTTAGTCTGCATTAGTCTAATTTTTAGTCTACATTAGTCTATTTTTTTTACAATTAGTCTGCAATTAAACATCTAATATCAATTCTATCATTAGAGCATAAAAACTAGCCTATATACACTCAATTATATTAAAGTATATAGTTTGTTTCATTTAATAAATATTAAGGACTTTCTTTTGAAAAATCTGTCAAACCAAGATCGACCTCAAATAGTAACAACCAAACACAAAATATTTAAATACAACACTTCCCAACACAATCCACGTGTTGGGTCAGATAAAATTGTCCTCGACCAGATACAGGAATATAGCTGCGAACCCAGGGGGATAAAACCAGAAGAAACACGAGAAAACAATACAGAAAACGAAAGAAAAAAGTCGGAACAAAACATGACGGTTTTAATCATTAATCATTAATTAGATTAATGAATTAGATTGAGAATTGATTTAATGGTTAATCAGAGAGAGGGATTGACATTAAATTAATTATTATAATCCTTAGGCTATGAGCAGGATTGAAACGAAGTCCAATCGTGAATGTTTAGTCATGATTAAACATTTAATCGTTAGTTTTCAAGCGTTAATCAAATAAAAATTTTGCACCACCCTGCAAGTAATACATGAGATACATATAACTGAAAGTGCTTTGTTGTATGGAATAACGAAATACTTAGCTACAAAATTAGCGGAATGTGGATATTATTGCATGTACTTAGGTTCAGTATGTACAAATCTAAATAGATTTATTTTAAAAAAAATCTGATTAAATGTTATTCTATTTATGTTTCACAACAATTTTTTATACCACATCCCACTCTTCTTTAATGGTATTTATAATGCATTTTTATGATATAGAAAACAATGTTTATGTATACACTTTAAAATAGTCCGTAAGATATTAAACAAATTTCTGTAAAATAAAATTAAAGTCGCATCACATAATTTTCTTTCTTTCATATTGTCATACAATACAGTTTATTTGTTATTTAATTTACTTTTGAACATATCACGATATATATATATATTCTTTCTTTTTTTTAACCATCAAAACAAACTCCAAAAGTAATGTAATTAAGAAAAACTTTTAAGAATATATATTTTTAGTACAGGCATAATTATAGTTATAAATATTAATTAATATTCAATAAATCTCACTTTCTCTACTCTTCAAAATCTCTACTTTTTAGAAACGGGAAATCATATTTAATGAATTAACTATAACAAGAAAAACGTATCCAATATAGTCATATTCCTTTTGAATCTAATGCATAATTAATGGGAAGTAAATTTAGTTTAATTTTTGTTAGCGTGAAACAATATTGAATTATTAATTACAATATCAACCTACACAAAAGGATAGCTGTCGACACTAGTTGGAATATCTCTTCATATTTACTAAAAAAAAAGTTTTTGACGTTAAAAAATTATGCGATTTAAAATTATTATTCCTTAATTGAAGAATTAATATCAAAAGACAATTATAAAAAAATTATTAATAGCAGAAAAAAGCAATCTCAGCACATAAAAGCTGATACAAATTTAATTTTCTAAAAATTAGATTACATAATGGTTTTCCACCTTAAGAATAACTTTAATAATTTCTGATAGTCTAATTTATTAGGAAAACATTTTTCGGAAGCTTATTAAAGAAAATTTACATTATTAAATATGCATTACAATTTGCTGTTAGTTAAATTATTGGAAACTTGTAAAAATGCAAATGATTTCTTTAAGTTATTTTATTTTTCAAGTTAGAAAAAATATTTAATGAGCGGAAATGTGAGAATGAAAAGCAGTCTTGAAAATAATTATATTTAGTTTCATGGAATAAATGCTTTTTAAAACCTAAATTTTATAAGAGATTTTGTGAAGGATTGTTAATTTAGGTTTTAAATCTTATTTGTACCCGGGAAAATATTATAATATATAATTTATAAAAGACTAATTTTTGTTTAAAACATTGAAAACATATTTAATAAAATATTGGGTACTTTTAAATGTAATTTTTTTTACAATTAAGATAATATGGAATCTTTAAAGATTTCCAATTACAAAAATGTTGTAAATTACATAATAAAGTAAGTAAATTGCAAGCTGTGACATACAGGGTGATTCTGAACACGGGACCAAAACTTTAAGGAGAGATAGAACACACCTAGTAGAAAATATAAAACACCATGCACTGTATGGTCGCAACGAAAACAGTGAAGCGCTACACGGAGCTTTCTGGGGGAAAACAATACTCAGTTTAAGACAAAATTTGGGCTTCCAGAAAATTTCCATTCGCAGCGCAATAGATGAAGTGCATGTATGCCTTTATTTGATAAGTAAAACCAGCCATCCTTTTTGAAAACCTCCATAGAAATGACAATGTGCATGGAAACCTAGAGCTTTACATATGTTATGATACCGCCATCTAGTGGCTAACCGCTTGCGATACGCCCATTAAAATACGTATGATGAAAATTGATTGCCTAGATATCATTCATCGCTTCTTAAACCATTTATTATGAGTTGTGATTCACCATCAGTTTCCCTGAAGGAAATATGTTTCAATTTAAAATTGCCCACCACTCTCTTGAGCTCAGTTGTTTTTCAAATGAAAGTAATTACCGAGGGTAAGTCATTAAGTAAGTCACAAAAGATAATTAAATAATAACATACAATGATATTCACTTCAAAACTATTCTTATTTCTAGACATATTCTTCACCAATATTTATGCACTTATATCACCGTTTTATCAGTGCCCCAACACCAGCTGCATACAGTTCTTTGGGTTGCTATGTCCACATTAGGACTTCAAGTTGAACATCATCTTACTTCCAAATTAGTTTTTTAGTGGACTAAACAGATGAAAATCGCTTGGGGCTATGTCGAAGCTGTATGGTGGATGTTGAAGAAGTTGCAAGATGATGTTCACTTGAAGTCCTAATATTGCTGAGACAACAACCCAAAGAATTGTATGCAGCTGGTATTGGGGCTCTGATAAAATGGTGATATAAATGCATAAATATTGATGGAGAATATGTCGAAAAATAAAAATAGTTTTGAAGTGAATATCATTATAAGTTATTATTTAATTATCTTTTGTGACTTACTTAATGACTTACCCTCGAACTGTGCACTTTAAATTTCTTCCAATTTTTTACATATTAATATTCTAGTTAGTAACAGTATTCCGTATAAATAAAAACACTAATCATTTACCAGATATTGTGCGTAAACTGGATTCTCTCCACAATCAGAAAGCGTCCTGTAGTTCTCCATTGCTCGAGTCACGAGCATGCAATTTATGAAGTATTGATCTTTTCTTTGTGCGTTCTATGTCTCCTTAACGTTTTAACAATAAGTTCAGAATAACACGAGTTCTAGTAAAAAGTATTATATGAATATTGTAAATATTCTCAAATACTCATGGGTAGATAAAGCTTCGGAAACGATTTCGTATATTTTTATGATGCAAATCGTATATTCAAGATCACGTGTAAAATCACATTTCTAAAATTGTTTCTGCATTTAATTGGGCATAAGGTAAAGCTCGGAGAGATGGCGCGGTTGGAGAGATTGCGAACACAGAGGCTCGAGGGGAAGGAGTAGAGTGAGCGCGCAGCGACTCCAGGTAGTTGTACAACGAACAGTAGTGGAGTGTCTACTTGAAAGTGCACGTTGATTGCTTTGAGCGTCTAAGATAAAGTATTGCTATTTTGTTTTGTTTTCCCAAAGTAAGTGCTTGAATTTTCATAGCTATTCATCAGAATTTCTATACAATGTCAATAGTACAAAATAATTTAAACTTAAACGGTTTCTCATAAGCTACTATTCTAGGCTAAAAATGTGAACATCAACGGTTCGTTTTAGAAGAGGTCATGCTTAAATAAAAGGCTGCGCAATCTCTCCTACCGAAATTGGAGAGTTTGCGCACAGAAGAGATGCGCAGTGTTCCCATTAGTTTCCATGCTAGGAGAGATTACGCAGCTTATTGGTAAATTTGCACAAAAAAAATGAAAAATGAAAATGGACTAATTTTAAGTTAAACGTGTTATTAAGTAACATAATTTTATTTTGTAACCTTATCTTGACTTGATTTTTCTGATTCTTTACTTTGTTTTCCTTTAAATAAAAATTTTTAATCGTTTTTAAAATTATTTCCTTTTTCTGATTCTTTAATCATTAGGTTGAAATATTCACTCCTAATACAATAATATTGGTTCACAAAAACCTTATAGCAATGTCATATAAATGCAATTATTATTGTTAATAATTTAATTGTAGTTATTATTAGTAACAATCTCTCCTACCCACGGGCGCAATGACACCAACTCAGTAAGGCTAGAATGCGCAAAATAACTTTCTTGGATTTATTACAACTCTTCTGTTAAATTGCAACATAACAACAAAATAGCAATGGAAATGCATAAAAAACAAATGAAGTAAAAATTATTCATGAATAGTTTAGCAAAAAATTAATATTTAGTTTTTTTTATTGCTATTCTTTTGAATTGTGCGCAGACTATCCTAGCTTTACCTTACAGAATTTCTTCATAAGATTAAAATATCGTTGATAAGATTGACAAATTGTGTTAGGCATCACACAAAAACTTATGATTTAATAAGCTTAATCGATTACTCCAAACAATTTCAGAACTAATGAGAAAAAATCATATTGTGAGAATTCTTCGAAGATAATTGAAGTAAAGTGAAACTCTAATTATTGGACTTAAAACAATATTGTAACAAAAACACTAATCTTATTGCAATGCGAGTTGTATGTTTCCATTCCTATAAATATACTTTCTTTGAAACTCATGTTTAAAGAAGAGGATATTAAAATCAATAAAAATAATGCATAAATTAGTTATAAAATTTATATATTTTTTTTGAAATTTATATTTAATTTTCAAAGTTTAGATTTCAATAGTTGTAAGTCTGTGTTCAGTCTAAGACAACGTGTTTATTGGACAAGCTCATTTATCACATCTATATATATATATACGTTCCGTATTTTAATATAAAAAACTTTTAACACTGCTTAAAAGCACCAGTTTAAAACAATTCGAAAATTTTCAGTTATACATATAGATATCATTAGTACTATTTTCAAAATGAGATCAGTTCTTTTTCAATCTGTGTAGTTTTGTTCTCCTGTAACATGTGACTCCATGTTTCGACAACTCTTGCATGGTCTTTAGTGTTACTTGTTTTACCGTCTAAAATATTTCATCTGCCTCTCTATATAAGGCACAGGTGCTGTTTATATAATCTACTAGTTTTTTTAACATTATTAATATTTCCCAATTCAGATAATTTTCCTTTCATTTAACTGCATCTGTACTGTTTTGCTTCATGTGTATTTATATTCACCTTATGCTCTAATATTCCGTTTTTTAGTTTTCACTTAATCATACTTATGTATTTGCCCTCAACATCATATTTTCTGATAGTTTTTTACGATATTTTCCTGCCGTCTAAAATTCTTTTTTATCTTTATCTGATTTTACTCCCTGTAAAATGTTTTGGTTCGGTTTTATGTGGATTTTAATGCCATATTTAGCAGCTGATCTTTTTACATCCCCATAAAACGAAACCAAAATATTTCTCAGAGACTAAAATCAGACAAAAAATTGATAGAAGAAATTGAAACGGCTGGTATTATCGTATGACCTATATAATAGGAAGATGACGTTGAAGGCAGATATACATTTATGACAAAGTGAAAAGTCCACTTTTACACAGATTAAATTCATAAGGGTGATAGGAAATACAGAAGAAGCAAATAAGCAGTGTCAAATATAAACGAAGGAAAAAATAACGAAATAGACGTTAATATTGTTAAGGGGAGGTTTTACGTGCTTGTTCTAAAATTTACGTGATTTTTACGATATTTTACCGTTAAAAAGAAAGAAGATACCACCTTCTGACAGTACATGACGTTGAAGGCAGATATGCATTTATGACTAAGTGAAAAGTCCACTTTTGCACAGATTAAGTCCATGAGGGTGATATGAAATACAGAAGAAGCAAATAAGCAGTGACAAATATAAACGAAGGAAAAAATAACGAAATAGACGTTAATATTGTTAAGGGGAGGTTCTACTTGTTTGGACTAAAATTTACGTGATTTTTGTGATATTTTACCGTTAAAAAGAAAGGAGATACCACCTTCTGATAGTACATATTACATGTATTGACATTTGACTTATATATTTAAATTTGTGTATGTAAAAAATGAATAATACGCCTTGTGCATGGAGGAGTACCTGCAGGTGCGACTCATTAACATCCTTTCGGAAGACAATTTTTATGCAGTCACAAGAATCTGAAACAAATTTGGTCACCAAATTATAAATTGACATTAAATTCTCTTGATCATATACCAACATTTATTTTTAAAAGTTGATTTGTGACAAAATGGTGGTTTTTTGAACATAAAAGGTCATTATTTCATCTTTTTTTTTTTACCTTTTCCAAGTTTGAAAAAATATTAGTCGATGAAAATTATACTCGGTATAATTTACATCGGTTACATATCGGTTACATATTAAATATATCGGTGGTATAAGTGTATCGGTTTTTCCCAGCAAGAACAATTACCTTTTCGTTTAAATAAAAAAATTAAAGACATCGGTCGAACACTTCTCGATGAAAATGATCGCGTAGATTGAAAAACGTTGTTCCGAGAAAAATAAGTTTAAATTATACAATAGCGTTACTTTAAAAAGGCAAAAAAAAGTTTGTTAGAATTGGAATATCCCAAAACGCTTTAAGGCAACAATTTACACTCTTGAGAGATACAAAAACTGCAAAATTAAACAAAATTGAAAATTTTGAACCAAAGAATTAGAATTTCCCCGTACAAACTAAGTGATTATTAATTAAAAATTAGACGGTAAATAGAAAGGCAGATTCAATATTTTTAGCCGATAAATGATGTAACCTTTAAGGGCATTCAGTTGACGAAAGCTAGAATGTTACAGGAAAGAAAGCCATGCAGATTGGAAGAGAACTTATCTAATTTTGAAAATAGTACTGAGGATACCTATGTATATAGCTAAAAACGTTTTAAATTTTGGTTTTGAAGACGTGTTTATAAAAGTTTCTAATATTAAATAATAGTGAAAAATATATTTTCCATTTAAACATTTGTACCATATATTTTTATTGTTTGTAGTAAAAGATACTGAATAAAGAACTCGCTTGATACTCAATAAAGAATAGTAAATATAATTAGTATATCTCATGCAATTAATCTCGTTAAGTTCAACGAATCCTTCTTTTATGTTTTAATCGAAAGGTTTTCCTTGAAATTCAAAAGATAGGATATTACTCAAACTTACGTTTGTCTTCTAGTTTTTTCTATATATATATATATATATATATATATATATACAGGGTGGTCCTAAAATATATGTCAAAAATGTAAAGGTAGGTAGAGGGATCCTAAATAAGCATATTTCATATAGGATTGTGTGTGCGGTAATGCCGCCTTGAGCCGGTAGGGAGCGCTGATGACTGCGGCGTATAAAAGCGCTTCGTTAGCTGGATTCATCATTTCCCGCACGGATCTCAAACAGCATGCATCGTTTCACCAATGTGGAGCTTGCCGACATGCATTTCATGTATGGGGCTGCACAAGGAAACAGATTAGATGCTCAGAGGATGTACAGGGAGCGAATCCTGGATAGTAATCAGCCGGATTGTCGAACATTCGAGCGACTTCATCGGGAGTTACACACAAGTGGATCGTTTTATGCTTCCAGGCGTGGAGCTGGCATTGGAAGATATCGCAGAACTCCTGCAGTGGAAACCATAATACTAAACACAGTAGAGGATAATCCTTCGACAAGCTCGAGAGTTGTAGGATGTGAGTTGGGTGTGAGCCATCAAAGTGTTTTGAGGACTTTACATTAAGGCGGATCATTTGACGGATCATTACATGAAGACGTATCATTTACAAAGAGTGCAAGCAATGACCCCTGACGATTATCTTCCACTTCCCAACTTTGCTCGTTGGTACCTACAGCAGAGGGCAACCAATCCAACCTTCCCAGCAGATGTTTTATTTACTGATGAGGCTACCATTACGCGGTCGGGTATGTTTAACATCCATAATTCTCACCTTTGGGCTCATGGCAACCCACATGACACAATAGCACACACGTACCAAAAAAGGTTTTCCATTAATGTTTGGGCAGGCATTGTACACAATAACTTAGTAGGACCGTGCATTCTACCTAGTAGTTTAACTGGGCATATATACAACATCTTCCTACGAGAGGTTTAACATGAACTTCTGGTAGTTATTCCTCCAGCTGTTCGCAGACGAATGTGGTTCCAGCACGATGGAGCCCCAGCTCACTTCAGTCGAGACGTCAGGAATCATCTGGACGCTGTCTACGGCCAGCATTGGATAGGACGGGGCAGTCCAGTTCCCTGGCCACCGCGTTC
This sequence comes from Maratus michaelseni, assembly GCA_963931845.1. Classification (NCBI taxonomy): domain Eukaryota; kingdom Metazoa; phylum Arthropoda; class Arachnida; order Araneae; family Salticidae; genus Maratus; species Maratus michaelseni. Next base: position 300,036,924 of record OZ007588.1, read on the forward strand.
TCCTGATTTAACCTGCTTGGATTTTTTTTCTTTTGGGGTCATATTAAAAGCCTGGTGTACGAGAGTCCCATCACATCTGAAGAAGATCTTGCTGCCCGCTTGTCTGTTGCTGCTTTACATGTGCTCGACATGCCTGACGTATTTTCTAATGTACGCCAATCTATGCGCCGTCGCTGTGAATCTTGTATCACTGTTGGTGGCCACTCTTTCAAGCACCTCTTGTAAACTGTTAATATTTTTTTGTTTTCTTTTGCTATTACTTGTCTTTTCACTTTCCTTTGATTCATACTACTTTACAAGCTAGTGCTTTAATGTGTCATTACCGGACACACATTCCAATCCGAAATATGCTTATTTAGGTCCCCTCTACCTACCTTTACATTTTTTACATATATTTTAAAACCACCCTATATATATATATATATATATATATATATATATATATATATATATATATATATATATATATATATATATATATATATATATATATAACCATTAATAAAACATTACGATAACACCAACTGAAACTTGAAATTATGATTTAGGAAGTAATAATTTATTGACAACGAAATTGTAACCCCAGCACAAGGAATATAGATATTAGATACTAATATAAAAGAAGTAGAAATTAAATTAAAAATTGAATAAAATAGAATGAATGAAATTTGTGGAATTTATACAGAATTATCAAGTCCCAAATGCATAAATTCCACAAATAAAATGAGTGGTTTCATCTTCATATTAGCATTAAAATTGCTAAATAATATGAATTTGGGACGACCACTCTATGACCATAACCATCTAATTAAAAAAAGACTGAAAATTCATAAAACAAATACAATACCTTACCCAGAATTATAAGAGAAGAACTGGATAATAGATCGACAAAAGCCATAAGCTACACGATGAAGATGGATTCCTACTACCAACATTTACCAGATACATCAGGACAAATAAAGGCAATGAATTGCAAAAAATAATTTACTAAATGTTGCCAAAAACAGTTTTAGAAGATTATAAACCCTGTTGCCAATTTAGAAAATGAATTACATGGACATATGGAATTTTTTAAAAGCATCACAAACCATGGTGCTGCCATCTATGATTTTGAAAATAAACTACATGGAAATATTGAATATTTTAAAGCAACAAGCCATGGTGCTGCCATCTATGAGCAGAATATGTAGTGAAATACAAATTCACATGATATAAGTTGTTAGGGAATAAAATTAATTTGAATTAATATATATTATATTAGTGTTTAATAAAGTATTACATTATATTAGAATATGATATTGTCCCCCATGGGCATAAAAGTAAATACAATAAATCAATAAACATTCTTAATAGTAGTGAATAATTCATAAGTCCATTACAAAAAGTATATTAATAAGCGTATGTGTAAATCAAAATGCCCTCTTTTTTTTGTGTGTGTGTAAAATAAATTAACCATGCGTTTTTTCCATACAACTCCGCCACACACCTCCTCAATCCAACATCTACCCACCCAGCCGTCCTATTATAATTAATTAATTAATTAATTAATTTTTTTTAAATATTTTTTATACATTTTTTAACGCATGTGTTAATTTGGTTGTATAGATCATATAAGTACTAATTATATATTAAAGGATATATGAATTTTTTTGGAAAACCATGTTGTAATGCATCATAGATTAGTTTTTTAATGTTGCTGTTAATGAGTTGAGAAGAACATAAACTTTTTATTCTGTAAATATGATTAAGGAGTATATTACGATATACAGAATTATGAAGACAGGATTTAAAATTAGTAAATGTATTAACTTTAAATTTAAATTATTTACGTTTATCAAAAAGATCAATTATTGTTTTGTTTTCTTTAAGTGTAATTTTAAGATCTAAAAAGTTAATAGTATTGTTAGTAAGGAGGTTTTCCGTTAATTCTAAATTAGTAGGATAATCAACTGGAAATATAGATATATTAGTGTGATCAGTGGCAATTAAAATTATGTCATCAATATAACGATATAAATGTATATTACTGTTAATAAAAGTACGTTCATAGTGATACAAGTATAAGTCTGATAGTATATGATGATTTAGTGTATGATGATACTTATTAAATAATGCATTTATAACATTATGTAGATCTAATAAATCTATATTATTAAAAAGATCTTTGAAATCTTAAGTCAATATATTGTTAACACATTTAAGATTTTTTAAAATATTGACGAGTTGATAGCTATTTTTTATACAATGTGTATTATCAGTGGATGTTGTCAGTGTATAAATTTGATTGAGAATTTTTAATAGATGTCTATTGGCTGTATTATTATATGTATTGCACCCAATAGTTACAGTCCTAAATTTAATTGGATTTTTATGAAATTTGGGTATAAGAACTAAATAAGGATAATTAAAAAGTTAGTAGAAGAAATATTTAATAGTTTATAATAACTGTGAATTTTTCGATTATTTACAATTACATATTCATTAGTTATTTGAAACGATGTGTTAGTAGAAATACAAGATGTAAGTAGCCGGTGATAATAAGATTTACATATGATTGCATAATTATTAGGAGATTTGTCGATGTATGTGATTACAAAGTTTTTTTGTAATTTAGTAATTTGCTGGAACAACTGTTTAGTGTTAATTTTAACCAGATGCGATAAATTATGTTTTAAAGACGCAGTTAATTTTTCTAAAACTAGTATTTTCCATTGATTAAAATATTCAATAGGTTTACTATATGAGATTGAAATTTTATAAATGAAAATATCTATATCGTATATAAACTGTTTTATAATAGAATTTATATTAAATTTAGAAAGAAGCCTATATTTAGTACCATAACCCATTAGTTTTTGCAGTTTAAAATTATTCACAATATCAAGATTACCAGTGATTATATGTCCATGATCATTATTAACGTATTTTTTTAGAGTGGGGTCATTGCATTTACACGGAAAAGAACTTGCATCAGATGTATTTTTTGAAAATGCATTATAGTTAAAAATCTTTCGTCCGACTGTATTAGGATATTTAAATGTTTTTGAAATTTGAAGATTATTAATAGGAAAATAACAGTTTTTATCATTAATTATAGAATTAATATTAATTTTATTAAAGATTTGATTTGAAAAAGTGATTATCATTTGAGTATTAGTGTTTTGAATTTTTTGTTTTTTATGTAAATTAATGTTGAAAAGATTAGCTCTTGTCATAATAAGATCATAAAAAATGTCAGAGAAATGATTTGAGTAAGAATTACAAAGAAACACATTTAAATATTGCACTATCTGTTTCTTTTTAATAGCAAATATGTATTTTCGAATTAATAACCAATTGTAATTCTTATTGTAGTTATGCTGAAGAGAATTTATTTGTTTAACAATATATTTTTTGGAAATAACATGTGTAGCAGTACACATTCCTCGCTTGTTTCGTGTAGTTTTATTATTTAATTTATGATTAAGTGTAGGATAAATAGGAGAATAATCTTTAGTATTATTTGTTGAAAAAACTTTAACTGGTCTGTTAAATAATTCACTATTAAGTCCATAAGGATAAATTGTGTTATAATATTTCATATATGAAGACTCCAAGAACAAACGTTCTGATTTAGATTGTATAATTTGTATAATTCCAATTGTAGTATTTTTAAATTTATGTTTATGAAAATGTTGTATTTCTGCTGTAGACTGTTTATTTTTTTGCTGTGTTCTTGTTAATGTCTGAACGATGTTGATTAATACGTTTATGTAATGGACCCGATGTTTCACCCACATATTTCAAACCGCATAAGTTAAAATTAATACTATATATAACATTAAAGGCTTTACAAAAAATTGATAAATTAGGATCTGATACAATTTGTTTCTGAGAAGCAAAGGGACAAGTCTTGCATCTAGCATCATTACATAATCGAAATAATAATGGAGGAGGAGGAGAATAAAAATAGTCACTGGATGACGATCCAGGAGCAACCCATTTATTGCCCCTGTACCGGGCACTACACTGCTTTGATGCAAGGTGTATCTTGCCGGGAACGATAATTTTACTGAGTACTTCCATATAAATTGTTGTTTGATACATTGAATATTCAATAACAAAATTAAATGAAAATATAAATAAATGAAAATAAATATCATTAATATATGATATTGAAAAATCTTGAATAATTTAATAAATTATAAAATATTTAAAATTTCTTGAATAAATGAAAGTATATACAAAATGTACAGGTTAAATAGGCAGCGCACATAAAAAACCATCAATAATAAAATCTTAACCGTAATAATATAAACCCGCATTACAATACTCCAAAACATAAAACCAATGGACATCTAGTAAAAAACAAATGAACCAAGTTATTATACCAAATCCATAAATGACAAATAACAAGCAAAGACTCCCATAATATATTCCCAAATGACTTCTCAGAATTATGCGATCATATCATAACAATTTACCAAAGCATGATATGCATTTAATCACCAGTATTGTAAATAGTTGTACAAAAGTGAAACAAAATAAAAGAAAAAGATTACGGATAACAGTAGAACAAGAACCGTATATATAATTATAGATTAAATGGGACAATATCAGACAAAAGCATTATAAATAAATGTAACACACCTAAACAATGGGAGTAGTAAAATTCATAGATTGAATCACGTGATGCAAATAATGTACCAATAATTGGGAATTCTTATAGCAAGGTATCAGATAACTACAAAGTAGAAACAGGATAAAAAATAAAAATTAAAAAATACACAATGATAAGGCGCAATTGCGGCAGAGTTCAAAGCGTACAATATTTGAAAGATTGCTAAAATCAATTAGCACCATTATATATATTTAAAAATATATACGATACCAAAATGCATAAGAATATATAAATCAAGATGAATTGTTGAAATTCAAAATGAAAAGATATAAAAAAAGACATCATAAATAACATACATTCATAATTATTTGCGCATATGTAGCATAATAATTTGAATGCTAATATATAACCATTAATGAAACATTTCGATAACACCAACTGAAACTTGAAATTATGATTTAGGAAGTAATAATTTATTGACAACGAAATTATAACCCCAGCACAATGAATATAGATATTAGATACTTATATAAAAGAAGTAGAAATTAAATTAAAAATTGAATAAAATAGAGTGAATGAAATTTGTGGAATTTATACAGAATTATCAAGTCCCAAATGCATAAATTCCACAAATAAAATGAGTGGTTTCATCTGCATATTAGCATTAAAATTGTTAAAGAATATGAATTTGGGACGACCACTCTATGACCATAACCATCTAATTAAAAAAAGACTGAACATTCATAAAACAAATACAATACCTTACCCAGAATTATAAGAGAAGAACTGGATAATAGATCGACAAAAGCCATAATCTACACCATGAAGATGGATTCCTACTAGCAACACTTACCAGATACATGAAGACAAATAAAGGCAATGAATTGCAAAAAATAATTTACTAAATGTTGCCAAAAACAGTTTTAGAAGATTATAAACCCTGTTGCCAATTTAGAAAATGAATTACATGGATATATGGAATTTTTTTAAAGCATCACAAACCATGGTGCTGCCATCTATGATTTTGAAAATAAACTACATGGAAATATTGAATATTTTAAAGCAACAAGCCATGGTGCTGCCATCTATGAGCAGAATATGTAGTGAAATACAATGGAAAAATCAATATTAAAAATGAACTCATTCTATCTTAAGTGGTCGTAATTAGTTAATAAATATAAATGAAATAAAAATAAAATAAATAATATTTAATAATAAATACATATGAAATTAAATATAAAATGAATAATAATCCCAATTACATTAAAGTAAAACTTGATGTAGTAATGATTAATTAAAATACTAAAAGTGAATTAAGATGCTATGGAGATAAATTTAATATTAAACATATGATACAATAGGATAGGGAATAACATTAATTTAAATTAATACATATAATTTTAGCATTTAATAAAGTATTACATTATATTAGAATATGATATTGCCCACCGTGGGCAAATTAAAATACTAAATTATGTGAATTAAGATACTACTAGATGGTACCCGTCAAAACTTGACGGAAAAAATTACAATAACAGTATTAGTAAAATAAGCTTCTTTATTACATAAGTAGGGGTGCTTATGAAACAATCTTTCAATTATTATATTTAAAAAAAAATTCTCCCAGTGAATTACGTTATTATTTCCGATGCAAACTCCAAACAAACAATCCGTAAACAAAATGGAAATCAGTTTGACATTACCGCCCTATTCCTCACGGCAAGAAAGAAAATTTCCTGAACCTATGAAGTATCATACAAATAGCATATTCCTACGTTCATCTCATATTCAGTCAATAAAAGAACATATAAAATAAGGCACACATTCCCCTCTCCCCTCTGTGATAATGCAACCGAATGAGCTCCTATGCGCATGTGCATTGCATCTCCCCAAACGCACCGTCGAAATTCGACGTTAAAAAAAAAGTTTTAAAATGTGTTGATCAAAATTTTTAAAATGTCTTCTTTAATCATTGTTCGTTTCAAATCCATATCTTCTGAAACGCATACATTGTTTTAAGCTAATCAATTTTTATGTAAAGATGAAGAATTTTTTTTTACAATAATAAATCAATCTACAGATAAAGGAGATTTTTAATGTTTTCAAGTGTAATTTATTTGTATGGTTTCTTCATTCCTTTACATAATCAGGATGATTATACCTTTTCCATAATTAAGAGAAATAATGTAAATAAATAAATATCCAAGATTATTTTTGTTTCTGTTTATATTAATATATTGTAAATTTTATTGTTAAAAGTTACTAATAAATGATACTTTAGTAAATGGGGCTTTTCTGAATTATTTATTATTATTATTATTATTTTTCTTTTTTTGAGATTTAATGGCAACATTCTTCCGTTTGTTTATTGGGCTCTACAGTTTGGCGAATTATTTGAGGTACTTTTCGGATAGCAGGGCGCCAATGACGTATATATAATAATAAACTCCAATGGAAAATTACTTGCAGAATCATTATCACAAAAGCCAACCAAAATCTATAAACCACATAAATTCAATACTAGCAAAACAAAACTATATACATTATATATATATATATATATATATATATATATATATATATATATATATATATATATATATATATATATATATATATATATATATATATATATATATATATATATATATATATATATATATATATATATATATATATAATACTACATGGAACCCGTCAAAATTTGACGGCAAAAAACTTGATAGTACCATAAAAATAAAATTCATAGCTGCTTTAAAATGTTTGAAACTTTTGCAGAATAATTCAAATAAATAAAAAACCCACTTTGAATTAAAGCTAGGTTGAAGAACAGCAATTGGCTAAGTTTCACTGGCACATGTACTCGCGGAATTTCTTTCATCTGACACATTTAGCGCTGTTGTGCAAGTAAATGGTAAGTGCCCCCTTGGGGAGGGGGAAATGGCGGGATGGACCAAGGAGATGCATAACATGAATAAGCAGTCAAAGACCTTTCAAACGATATGTAACATGAGGGGTGTGTGCAAAATTTTAAAAAGTACCCCCCTGGGGGGGGTAAAGTAGGGGATGAACACGGAACATGCATAATATGATTAAGTGGTCACAGACCTTTCCAACGATATATAACATGAGGGTTGTGTGCAAAATTTAGAAAAGTATCTCTTTGGGGGGGGGGGGAAAGCGGGGAGATGGACATCAAAGATATGCATATGATTAAGCAGTCACAGACCTTTCCAACGATATATGACATGAGGGTTGTCTGCAAAATTTAGAAAAGTACCCCTTTGGGGGAGGGGGGGCAAAGTGGGGAAATGGACATTGGAGATATGCATATGATTAAGCAGTCAGAGACCTTTCTAACGATATATGACATGAGGGTTGTCTGCAAAATTTAGAAAAGTACCCCTTTGGGGGAGGGGGGGGGCAAAGAGGGGAGATGGACATTGGAGATGCATAATATCATTAAGCGGTCACAGACCTTTCCAACAATATATGATATGAGGGGTGTCAACAAAATTTAGAAAATTGCCCCCCTTAAGGGGGGGGGAAGTGGCGGGATGGACCCCGGAGATGCATAACATGAATAAGCAGTCAAAGACCTTTCCAACAATACGTAACATGAAGGGATTGTGCAAAATTTACAAAAGTACTCCCTTGGGGGGGGGGCAAAGTGGGGGGATGCATAATATGATTAAGCGGTCACAGACCTTTTTAACGATATATAACATGAGTGGTATGTGCAAAATTTAGAAAAGTGCCCCAATTGGCAAGGGGGGGGGATGGACCACACAGATGCATAACATGAAAAGGCAGTCACAGGCCTTTCGAACGATATATCATATGAGTGGTGTCAACAAAGAAAGGTCTCCGCCCCGTGTAGGCAAAACATACTCCCCCCGCCGCCATAATTATTAATGCGGACTCATTTTTTAAATTCGTTCGCACCCCTCTTCTCCCGCAAAATGTTGTGAATTTTAAAAACTCCACTTACGAATTTTTTTATACCAAAAGCACTTATGTCCGTCGTCTACATGCAGAGTTTTGTGCTTACAGACGCCAGACACAACAACACACACACAGACAGACGTTTACCGACATTAATAGTATAGATGATACTCAGTGCCTACACATTTCACCCTTTATAATTCAGCCAATGAGTTGACGGTTGTTCATTTCCAGAAACGAAACAATAATTCTTTAGGATGAATTTTGTTTGTTTGATAAACCGTGGCAGAATGCGTGCAATGCAGCGACAGGCGTCACAAACTTTTTAGGGCACCTGCAGACTAAAAACATATAATCAATCTTCGCGGGAAAAAAATCCTAGATTTCGTCAAATGATCACGGGAAAAACACTAATTTCATCAAAGGATCATGTAAAACGTGAATTTTGTTAAAAGGCCACAGAAAAATGCGATTTACACAAAAGATGAGCAAATTTTGTCAAAGAATCTCAAAACCGGAAATTTCACCCAAAGATAGCGCTTTCTTGCCAAACTTCGTCTAAAAATTGCGGAATAAAATGTATTTTATCAAAAAATCGCTGGAAAACGAACATTTCGTTAAAGTATCGCGAGAAAAATGCGAATTTCTTCAAAGATTGCTGAAAAAACGCGAATTTCATCGAAGGATTGCTGAAAATTCATGAATCTTATCAAAAGGCAGCAGAGAAAATGTGATTATTATCAAAGCATTGCGAAAAAAGAAAATTTCGTCTAAGGATCACAGAAGAACGCAAATTTCATAAAAGAATTGTGGAAAATAACGCAAATTTCGTGAAAAAAAAATCGCAGAAAAAGCACAAATTTCGTCAAATTATCGCTGAAAAAAAAACACGAATTACGTCATAGGATAGCTGAAAAAATTATGAATCTCGACAAAAAAAAGATACAGAAAAAAATGCGAATTTCATTAAAGAATCACGAAAAAAAATGCGAATTTTGTTAAAGGATTGCGCAATGAATGTGAATTTTTTGAAAGGTTCGTGTGAAAAATGAAACTGTCTGCATTAAAAACAGCACACACACAAACATCTATACAAACCTCAATACACACAAACATATTATAGGCAGGGCTTGAAATTCAATTTTTCCAAAGACGAGAGTCTCCCTACCAACATTTTTAAATGGAGGGGAGTTGTAATGTTTGGGAGGGAGAAAAAAAATCTTTAAACCCCACTATTCTTTTACGTGCTATTTAAAGAATTACATTAATGCAGACATGACAAAATACCATTGAAAAAATTAAGTCAACTGAGAATGATTATGTAAAATGGTTATTTTTATTATAAAAAAGGGAAGAAAGTTAAGTTTTATATATGCAGTATATTTTTCAAGTTCCATTAAATGTGTTAGGGACCCTTAACAATTAGGTTGTTAAATAAATTTCTGACTTTAGATTTTACTTGATTGAGATTCACCGATCGATCGTGGAAAAGACGCAAAGTTCATCAATCTGTCGCGGAAAAAACGCTAAGTTCGTCGATCTGTCACCAAAAAACGCAAAGTTCGTTGATCAGTCGTGGGAAAAAAGCAAATTTCGTCGATCGATTGCAGAATAAACACAAAGTTCGTCGATCTGTCCCCAAAAAACGCAAGGTTCGTTGATCAGTCGCTTAAAAAACGCAATGTTCGTCTATCTGTCGCAGAAAAAACGCAAAGTTCGTTGATCAGTCGCAGAAAAAAATGCAACGTTCGTTGATCTGTCGCGGAAAAAACGCAAAGTTCGTCGATCAGTTGCGGAAAAAAGCAAATTTCGTCGATCGATTGCGGAATAAATGCAAAGTTCGTCGATCAGTCAGGGAAGAAAGAAAAATTTCGTCGATCGATTGCGGAATAAACGCAAAGTTCGTCGATATGTCCCCAAAAAACGCAAGGTTCGTCGATCAGTCGCTTAAAAAACGCAATGTTTGTCGATCTGTCGCAGAAAAAACTCAAAGTTCGTTGATCTGTCACGGAAAAAACCACAAAGTTCGTCGATCAGTCGCGGAAAAAACACAAAGTCCGTCAATCGGTTGCGGGGAAAAAAAATCACGAAATTTATCGTTCGGTTGCAGGTAAATTAAATAATGCAAATTTCTCCAAAAATGCTGAAATTTTTTGGGCGGGAGGCTCCCGCTCATGATCTTTTTTGGGCGGGATTTCAAAATTTTCCGCGCGAATCCCGCCTTGAAATTCAAGCCCTGATAGGTATAGTTTTAGTCTGAAATAATATACTGAACTTGAACTAACTTTTGAAAAATCGGGTTAACCCAAATCCAACTTGCAGAAATCTACACTCAGTCTGAAATCGACTCGAACCATAAAGAGAGTTAACCCAACTTGCAACAAAAATAATTATTTTCCGTGAATTTTCTGATTTTTTCTTTTCTCAGAAATGCTGTAGTCATTTTGTCCCCCAATTTTGGCCTTTACAATTCAGCCAATGAGTGGAGGGGGCCAAAGGAGCGTTCCTTATCACAAACGAAAGATGAGATACGTTCGTTTGATGTCGTTGTTGAAAATTTATGGATTTCTATTATTAAAGTAATTTTTTTCATTTTACCGTATTTATTTTCTTTTTGTGTTGTATGTATTTTGCTACTTTGAATTGTTTTAAACTAACCCTTTTTTTTTTGGAGAGTGAGAGAGAGAGATTTAGTAATTTGGTGACACGAAGTTCAGCAAATTCTTAAAATCCACAAATCGTTTCCAATGTAAACAATGAAATTTACAATTAAGTTGCAAGTGCAAAATTTCAGTTTTTTAAAATTTTCATGTCATTCTGTACACATTTTAATATGTCATTCTGATCATTATACATATTTAGTTATGCATTATTAATTATTTACTTGACCTTTACTTTTAATATTTTAAATATTTCAAACTTACAGCTGAATGTAATTATTAAAACATTTGAAATACTGCATTCGAAAAATGAAATTTCAGCTTAGAAACTCGACAATTAAAAAATTTAAAGTAGAAAAGTACTTATGATATAAAAAGAAGAAAAAAAAATACACCAGAATTTATCTGTATTACGAAAGCGGGAGAAATGATTTTCTGTGCTATACGAAAAGATATCCAAATAACTCAATCATGAACATAGAAATAGGTATCGGTTTTTATGTTCAGGTGCACTCAATCCAAACTTGAAACTTTTAAAACGGTCATTGAATGAATGAAATTCATCTCCGCCTTTCACATCCAGAAAACTTGCTGTGTCGCCAATTATGTTTATATTTTATATATATATAAAAAAATAATAATTCAGGCACTTTTCCGTTATACGGACACCATTGTCGCCAAACATACATACATACATACATTTTGGCATAGTATCCGTATAACAGAAAAGTACTAAAGTTCATGGTTTAAAATCACAATAAAATATCATGAAATTTATTGATTAGTTGTGGGAAAATATCGGGGAAATAATGTGTTTTTCGTGAATTTTTTGTTTTGTTAACAATGTGGTTAGAGAGACAGGGAGAAATCCAGAAAACTTGCTGTGTCGCCAATTATGTTTATATTTTATATATATATATATAAATAATAATTCAGGCACTTTTCCGTTATACGTACACCATTGTCGCCAAACATACATTTACATACATACATACATTTTGGCATAGTGTCCGTATAACAGAAAAGTACTAAAGTTCATGGTTTAAAATCGCAATAAAATATCATGAAATTTATTGATTAGTTGTGGGAAAATATCGGGGAAATAATGTGTTTTTGTGAATTTTTTTGTTTTGTGTTGTTGTGTTTAATTGTAAGCATTCATTATAATTTTCAGTGCATTATTAAATTGAAATTTTTGTTTAAAATATGTAAACAAAACAGTGACCAGAAACCTGCACAATTTCTAATATAGATAGATAGATGCATGCATGTAGTACTTTTAATTATTTGGTAAAATGTGATCGTCACTGAGAAAACCTGAATTTAACCTAAAAGTAATTGTTGAGTGTTTAAGCTGAAATTTCATTTTACGAATACAGTATTTCAAATGTTTTAATAATTACATTTAGCTGTACGTTTGAAATATTAAAAGTAAAGGCCAAGTAAATAATTAATAATGCATAACTAAAAGTAATTGTCGAGTGTTTAAGCTGAAATTTCATTTTACGAATACAGTATTTCAAATGTTTTAATAGTTACATTCAACTGTAAGTTTGAAATATTAAAAGTAAAGGCCAAGTAAATAATTAATAATGCATAACTAAAAGTAATTGTCGAGTGTTTAAACTAATTTCATTTTACGAATACAGTATTTCAAATGTTTTAATAGTTACATTCAGCTGTAAGTTTGAAATATTAAAAGTAAAGGCCAAGTAAATAATTAATAATGCATAAGTAAAAGTAATTGTCTAGTGTTTAAGCTGAAATTTCATTTTACGAATACAGTATTTCAAATGTTTTAATAGTTACGTTCAACTGTAAGTTTGAAATATTAAAAGTTAAGGCCAAGTAAATAATTAATAATGCATAACTAAAAGTAATTGTCGAGTGTTTAAGCTGAAATTTCATTTTACGAATACAGTATTTCAAATGTTTTAATAGTTACATTCAGGTGTAAGTTTGAAATATTAAAAGTAAAGGCCAAGTAAATAATTAATAATGCCTAACTAAATATGTATAATAATGAGATTTTTTTTTCTGGAATTATTCAGTGAAACTCGTCTTATAAATGTACGCAAATAATTCACATCAAAATCTTAAAATAACAAAGTTTTCTTTCGTGTTTAGCTATGCTTAATAACCAAAAAAGCTTGATTAATACAAAAATTATTTGGTAAAAATACTGTGATCGTCGCTGAGAAAACCTGAATTTAATCATATCACACAGAATTACATATTAAAAGTTTAAAATTAGTTTGTTTACATCGGAAACGATTCGCGGAATTTCGTGCCACGAAATCTCTCACTCTCTCAAAAAAAGGGTTAGTTATAAAAAATTCAAAGTAGTAAAATACATACGACTTAAAAAGAAAATAAATACGGTAAAATGAAAAAATACCTTAATAAAAGAAATCCATAATGTTTCAACAACCGAACAACCAAATGGAACACATACGCTTCTAGAGAGAGGAAAAAGCCTTCACCTCATTGGCTGGAACATCGCGTCTGAAGATAAAAAAAGCCTCTAGCTGATTAGCTGAATGCTCGCGCATGCGTATAAATAGCATTTTTGCACGAAAAACTAAAAAGCAGGTTAGCTTTAAGTATATGGATATATATATATATATATATATATATATATATATATATAATGTATATAGTTTTGTTTTGCTAGTATTGAATTTATGTGGTTTATAGATTTTGGTTGGATTTTGTGATAATGATTCTGCAAGTAATTTTCCATTGGAGTTTATTATTATGTGTGTATATATATATATATTACTGGCGCCGGCTAACCGAAAAGTACCTAATTTACATATAGTTTTTTTTCTTAATGGGACGACGGGATAATGAATATTTTTGATGGTACCAGAAAATTTTTCTGTATTTTATAGTTATATTCAGAAATACATATTTTTATGATTTGCTGAATCACTTATTTGTTTACTTTTTCATGCATTATATTATTGAAGGTTGTTAGTTCTCTTATTCGTTTAAATATACCCTACTTATATAAAAATAGCGTGAGTTTTCTGTGGTGTTTTGCATAAACGTTGTAAAATTCAGGTTATTAGATTTTATCCAACTTTGCTGTCATAACAGCTGATGAAGCAGCCCTTTTTGGCGATTTTTTTGTTACCCGTAAAATGTTTGTTTTTGGTATAGCCCGAACTAAGAAAAAAATGAGTACTTTTCCATTATACGGACACCATTGTCGCCATGCATATATTTACATGTATGGCATGGTGTCGGTATAACGGAAAATAACCAAAATTTGCGATCGATCAAATAATTAAGTTTCGTTAAACATTAAATTTTCTTGTACTTTTCTACTATCCGGTCGACCACTTTTCATAACAAAAAACTATCGCCACACTGTAAAATTAAACGCCAAAAATGCAGTCCGATTTACTTGATGTCAGAAGCAATATACGTGTTTGTTACGTCATCAAGTCGTTTTTAATTCGAGATTTGCGTCTATTTTCCTTATGTTTTACTGAATTATTAGTTATTTCATTAATTAAAATAACAATTGTGTCCTTAAATTCATGTATTTTATTTATTTATTTATTTTGATATTTCAACGTTCTCCTGTTTATTTGGCGATAGTTTTTTGTTATGAAAAGTGGTCGACGGGATAATAGAGAAGTACCAATGTTCTTATTTTTAATCTGAGAAAGAAACAATAATCATGGATTTAATTAATTTTGCAATATGCGGTGCAACCAAAGTAATTTTGATTAAATCAGTACATATATCGCAGACGCGCCTGGGTTATTTTTAGGCGCCTAAATGACGATTTTTGATTTGTATGGCAATCTGGGGTTTTATAATAAATTTGAATATGTGTCTAAATAAATAAAATAAAATAGGTACTTTTATGTTAGCTGGGCGTCAAGGATAACTCTCCAAATCTTGTTTCAATTGGAATCATTTAAATTGCAACATTTTACGTGAGATTTGTTATTCATATTGATATGTTTACGTTTAGATATTTTATTATTATTATATTCTAGCTAATTAAGTTTTTTTTAAAGATTTTATACTACAATGTTAAAATATTACCTAGTTGATATTAGCTAATGTCAAAAGATTGGCGAACCACAGATTTCAGAAAATAAACTCTATGCCCTCAAAAGTGGGAGTTGCCGTCTTTATGACGTCATAAGCAGAAGTAAATGTTTAATTGAAAATTACAGCTAATTAATTAAATTTTCGAACGAACGAATGCACGATAACAAATCTGTGTCCAAACAACTTTCATTTAAAAAAAATGGTGTAATTTGATGCAGTAGTTTGTTCTGACGGATTGTCGAAAGAAATCGCTTAGCGTTTTAAATATATAGATGGATTTAAAAATAATATTAATTAAATATTGAAATTAATAGTAACAAATTATGTTTTTGCATACAAAGTTAAAATTTAAATTCACATGATATAAGTTGTTAGGGAATAAAATTAATTTGAATTAATATATATTATATTAGTGTTTAATAAAGTATTACATTATATTAGAATATGATATTGTCCCCATGGGTCCCATAAATACAATAAATCAATAAACATTCTTAATAGTAGTGAATAATTCATTTAAATTAATTAATGAAGATTTAAATATAACTACGGTAATTCACATATAAAAGTACTACATCAAAGTCCATTACAAAAAGTGTATTAGTAAGCGTATGTGTAAATCAAAATGCCCTTTTTTTTCTTTTTTTTTTCTTTTTTTTTGTGTAAAATAAATTAACCATGCGTTTTTTCCATACAACTCCGCCACACACCTCCTCAATCCAACATCTACCCACCCAGCCGTCCTATTATAATTAATTAATTAATTAATTAATTACTTTTTTTTTAAATATTATATGTTTTTTTTTTATACATTTTTTAACGCATGTGTTAATTTGGTTGTATAGATCATATAAGTACTAATTATATATTAAAGAATATATGAATTTTTTTGGAAAACCATGTTGTAATGCATCACAGATTAGTTTTTTAATGTTGCTGTTAATGAGTTGAGAAGAACATAAACTTTTTATTCTGTAAATATGATTAAGGAGTATATTACGATATACAGAATTATGAAGACAGGATTTAAAATTAGTAAATGGAATAACTTTAAATTTAAATTATTTACGTTTACCAAAAAGATCAATTATTGTTTTGTTTTCTTTAAGTGTAATTTTAAGATCTAAAAAGTTAATAGTATTGTTAGTAAGGAGGTTTTCCGTTAATTCTAAATTAGTAGGATTATCAACTGGAAATATAGATATATTAGTGTGATCAGTGGCAATTAAAATTATGTCATCAATATAACGATATAAATGTATATTACTGTTAATAAAAGTACTTTCATAGTGATACAAGTATAAGTCTGATAGTATACTAGATGTACACCCCCCTTGTGGTATACCAACTTTCTGTAAATATAACGTATTATCATGCAGTATAAAATTATTATATATAATGAAATTTGTTAAAGTTTTAAAATAAGCAGTATCTATATGAATAGGTAAATTTAGTGTATGATGATACTTATTAAATAATGCATTTATAACATTATGTAGATCTAATAAATCTATATTATTAAAAAGATCTTTGAAATCATAAGTCAATATATCGTTAACACATTTAAGATTTTTAAAAATATTGACGAGTTGATAGTTATTTTTTATACAATGTGTATTATCAGTGGATGTTGTCAGTGTATAAATTTGATTGAGAATTTTTAATAGATATCTATTGGCTATATTATTATATGTATTGCACCCAATAGTTACAGTCCTAAATTTAATTGGATTTTTATGAAATTTGGGTATAAGAACTAAATAAGGATAATTAAAGTTAGTAGAAGAAATATTTAATAGTTTATAATAACTGTGAAATTTTCGATTATTTACAATTACATTTTCATTAGTTTATATATATATATATATATATATATATTTAAAGTATAATTTCTCTTAACAATTTTTGAATTTTTTTTATAATAAATAAAAAGTATAAAAATATTGATAGTACAAAATTGGGAAACAGCAGATTCAGATTCAGATTCAACCAAGCAGGGAGGCCTACCATATGGCTTTAGCCTCTGCAAGCCCTGCTTGGCAAGTTTATTTTTTTTTAAATACATATTTTTTACATATTTTTACATATTTGACAAAGCAGCCCAGCTTAATTTGCAGAAAAGTCATATTCAAAAAGTCATACTCAAAAGTCATACTCAGCAGAACAGTCACAATTAATAAGAGTTTAAAAATTATTTGAAATTGTCAGATTTTTAGCGTAAAATATTTTAAAAGTCGAGACACTGGATTTTTTTCAATAAACTTCTTCATCATCAAGAAAAGCATCATCATCATCATCACCATCAATGATGTGTACTGGTGGCATTTGGAATAACAATTGGGTTTTTTCTATTAAGGACATGCAGCTAATTATCTTTTGAAGTAATGAGGGATTGGCCAAAATTGATTTAAACCAATTCGACAGAGAGATGGTGTCTGTTTTCCTCAAATGTAGACTAGCTGTCAATGGGCATGCGAGAACGTAATGTAGCGAATCCCCTCTTGCACCACAAGTGCATCTTGAAGACAAAACTTTATTAAATTTAATTAAATAAGCCGGGAAAGGGCCATGATTGATAGCGAATATATATAGGTATCGATGACTTAGAAGAAGGCTGTCAAATTTTTATATATTTTATACTTACTTTACGGATTAAATTATTTTATTCTGTACATTTATTTTAAGATATGTGCCAACCCACAAATCGCTGTTTTTGAAATTTGTTATCTTTTATTAATTATTATTTTATATTAAATTTCAAACACGTAGGATTGCAAAAATGCTTTACCATTCAGAGAAAATGAGAAGCAAAGTTCTAGCCTATATTATAAACCTGAACTGAACTTTCTGACACCGAAAAGGACCTAAAAAATCACGAAATATCTTATTTCTTAAAAGGCTGTTAAGATATTGAAATAAAATTTTGTCACAAGATTCTGCTCATATATTTGTATGTTATAAAGCAAACTTTAGCTTATAATTATGCATTATTAGAGTTATTTTTATTGAAAAATATATACATTTAAAAGAAAGTGGTTATAAATACAAAATTCGGTATATGTCAGGCATTGCAAATCCTTTACTTGATAACACAGGTAAGTGATTTACTATTATATTATTGAAGAAAGAAAGTGAAATATATATTTTTAGATTTTTTTTCAGAAAGTTTGACAAACTTTTATTTTTACTAAAATTTGGACTAAATATTGCCTAAATTTGAAAAGTTAATAACAATTTCATTAAAAAGTTATTTTAATTCATAATTTTATTCATATTTTAACTAAAAAAACATGCGCTTCATAAAAAGTTCCTAGTTTAAAAAAAAGAGTCCCGAAAAAGGTTGACGTATTCATAAATAAATGCTTTTGGGATTATGGTAAATTAACATTTTCACCAATAAATTGTTGTTTATAATTATAATTTATAAACGTTTTAATATATAATCTGTTAAATAACCCAACAAATATAAAGCTTGAAGCGGCATGATATACACGTATACATACGTGTATTTGAAACGATGCGTCACTAATCAGTCATGCGTCAGTCATCATTAAACAGGATACCGGATCAGTGGGAGAAAACTGATGTATTATCGTCTCCCTGTTGACATCGGAGGTCAGTGTCCGGCTAAGATGTAAGAGTCAAGCATCATAGAGAGGGCAGAGATCTAATAACATCTAGCTGGCATTATTATTTAAAAATAGAAACTAAATTTTTCCTTCCTTTCTTTGATTTTTTTTAAGTATCGCTTTGGAGATAATGATAAATATTTTCTTAGATTTATGTTTAAAGCACTAAAATAGATTTTAATTTCATTTTTAAATGTTTCTTAAACGATAAACAGAATATCTTGTCTCTAAAATACATTTTAGTAGTATATTTAATTTATAATGTATTTAATTAATTACAGAAATGTACAATATTTCTGAAAAAAAAATGAAGAAGGAAAGCAACATATTTCTTTCATTGTACAGTCATGTACTGTCGAAAGGCCAAGTGAAGGCTTACTGTAGAGATAAACATTTTTGATTTCTTTAAGAATGTATGTATGTTTTGCTATAACTCTTGCAAACAACATTCGAATAATATTTAGTAGATATGTTGGTGAGGTACTCGAAATTAGCTGTATATTTTATTTTTATTTTGTTTTCCTTTCAAATCATAGTGGTTCTCTATAAGAATTCAGACGATTTTAAAATTTTATAATTTTTTGAAAAGAAAATGGAACATTCAAATTATTGATCACTTAGTTTTATTAAGAATGCTAAATTTTTGATACAGAAATTTTAAATTAATTCAATCAGTTTGTTAAATTTTTCAATATATATATATATATATATATATATTTAATTCGAAATTAATTGCATAATTTATTGCAAAATTATTTGCACCTTTCGAAAAATATAAAACATTTTACTTTCTTACTTTTTTCAATTTTGTCAACGTATTTTTTTTTTTTTACTTCTAATCATTCCCATTACCTAGAAACTGATTTTCATGAAGTAGAAGACATGAAATAAAAAACGCACTATTTTTATATAACATTTTTAGGAAAATTGGCAATTTTTGGGTTATTTTAGTATGCATTTTCTATTTAGTACATGGTGGTTTATTTGTAAACGAGTTCACTTTTAAATAATGTTGAATGAACACAAAATAATTTTTATCAACTACAATTATAAAAATGATGGTCGTCTAAATTTAACATGTCTCATAAGAGACATGTTTAATTAAAAAATTATTTAATTTCTCGTAAGAGACATGTTAACATACAATTTATAAGTACCGTTTTATTCAATATTTTATCCAATTTCTGAAACAGATGCAGATATTTTGTGGTTGAAAGGTAAGCATTGATTTAATAATCTCATAAAATCTTATGTACACTGAGATTCTTATGCTAATGAAATTAAACAGTACAATGGACCCTTACGTATACGCAATTCCTGAAATTGAACATTCACTTGAAACTGCGAAAATAAAATGACAACGGAAGAGGGGTGGCAACAGAGTCGACCATACCCCTTAACGAAATGTGCTTTTCGTTCCTAAAAAAAATACTAAAATGAGCAGTTCCAGAGTATCATTTCGTAAAACCGCCTATTATATGACTTTTTAAAAGTTAATTTTGTGAAATTTCTAAAAAATTTATATGTTTTAATCTATATTTGCATATATGTATATACCTTATGTAGACAAATTCAAATTGTAGGGTATTAAATGTTATGCAACGTGAGATTAAAATACAACAACATGTAGATATGGCATTGAAGTTCCTGATCTTCAGATGTTATTAGTCTTATAACAGTAATATTTTTTCAAAACAATGTTAAGTAACTTCATATTCAATTTTCAGTGATTAATTATTACTACATTTTGCTTATTTCTTCAAATTAATTATATGCTTTGATATTATTACTTTTCATTATTATTTATTTGAAAATATTATACTTTTAAAATATTTAAAAATATTCATTTGATTTTTAATTAATTATTTATAATTTATAATTTTTTTAATTAGTGTTTATATTTTGTTATACATTTTCTTATTTCAATAGCTTGTAAATAAATATATATATATATATTTTTTACATAAAAATAAAAAATAAATAGTTTTATTACAAAATAGAATTTTATTTATAGATAAAGAATGTTTTCACAATATACTCGTTTATTTAAATAGATTATAAATATGCACTTTACTATTTAACATTAAAATCAAATGAAACATATACAGATTTAGTATTGAATGACATTAGATTTTCTCAGCGAATTTTCTATGTCCTTATTTCAAGTTATGAATTCAAATTATTTAATATTCGGCTATATCAAATGCGATATAGTAACACTTAATTCTTAACATAAAATTAAAGGGATTTGTCAGAAACCATCCAAAAAATATGCATCGTGAGTCGTTAACTACTGACAACACTATCAACGCTGATAATACTTTTTCCATTAAGAGCAAAAGAAAAAGAACGAATGCGCATTGAAACTATAACTTTGGTACCTTGCGTAGCTCAGATGTCTTCTGTTTCTGTTTTGGCTTTGCGTGGATTTATTACCATTGATTATCTACCATAATAATTATAAACTTCTGTTATTTATAAATACGCTACTGGGTTTAAATAACTACTATCTATATTATAAAGGACAAACGTGTCCGTGCGTAACGCTGACATCATTTTGCGAATGGCAACAGTTGACAATGAAATTTCGGTTTTGCGATTTTTACTATTGCAATTTTTTTAATTTCTAATCATCTCACATTTTTAATTTTTACACCGTTATATAGGAAAAAAATACTTTGAAATGCAATTTGTTAGAAAACTGTATCTTAATTTGTTGATTTATTTTGGCTTTTAAAATTAAAAAAATTATATTTTTCGCTTTTTCGGGCTTAATGGTTAACATTGGTAATTTTTTCCCCTCTTGGCCACCGCATATTATCGTTGATTAAAGAATTGAAATGACTATTAATAGTTAGAAATTAATACAGACACCTTGAAAAGTAAAAGCAAAAACTGTTACTGATTTTATATAAAATACAAAATAATAATAATAAATGTTTTAATGAGCGATAATTTTATAAATCGAAATAATTTAATTTAAAAATCAAAAGAACGTTTGTGATACATAAAAATATTTTTCAATGTAAAAATTGTGACTCAAACAATATTAGGCTATTTATCGTTTGCGCCAGGATTATCACGTTCAAAAATCAATTTATGATTAAGTTTCGCTTGCTGTTTTAAATGAAAATTCTAAAGTTTATATTAATGACGCGCCGGGACTGTCAAAACATTTTTACTTAATGCAGTTTTAAAAATGATAAGATCATATAATATAGTTGCATCTACTGGGATCAGATCGTAGCTTTGTTATTAGATGAAAGTAAGAATAGCACATTCAAAATACCTATGAATTTGAACGAAACATCTACATGTGACATTAGTAAGCAATCGGACCTTATTGAATTAATAAGAGAAACGAAGTTAATAATCTGGGATGGAGCATCCATGATGAGTAAATTAGTATATGAATGTATAGACCGTACGCTTAAAGACATAAAAAACAATGATTCGCTATTTGTTGGAATAGTAGTTGTATTTGCTGGCGACTTTAGACAAATTTTGCCTTGATTCAAACATATAGAATAAAATTCTTTTATTAAATTTTGATGCTAATCTTACGTAATCGGGTACACGTCAAGAGAGAGTTACACATAAATGATGTTGTCAAGAATAGGGTTTGGTGATAATAATAATCTATATTATAAACCAACATATGTCTGATTATTGCTGAAGTCATTTTTATGGTAGCAACGAACTGACTAATAAATTTCGCTTTCACTGCATCTTTTTAAACCTCTAAACATCGCACAATTTCAATTTCTACACCGTTGAATAGAGAAAACAGGCAATTTCTTTGAAAACTGTATTTGAATTTACTGATTTTTTTTTAATGATTTTTAGAATAATTTTCAAGCATGAGTTAATTTTAAATCTTATCTCTATCACGTGCAGTCCGATTGCGAAAGATTAATCAGTTTTCATTTAAAACAATATAAATAGTTCCGCATTTATTCCTGGCTAATATTACAGAACGAAATTAAAACTTCATCAAAATATAAATATAAAACATAATATAATATAAATAAAATGCAAATTTAACAGACATGTTCTCGAATTACGTGCTTAAACAGTTGAAAATTTCAGAATGAAAAACCTGCAGTAAGCAGTGAAATCCTGGACCTTTGACCGTTGACTCCTTGCATACGGCTAATACAAAAGTATCGCTATTTCGAAATTTTATTCGAATATATTACTGATATTTTTCTTATAAAAATTCTTAATACTATAATATAATAGAAATTATTTTTTACGTTTTTAATGAATCAGTTAAAAAATATAGTATATTAAATATGAAAAATCTATTAGAATAGAAAAAATGGTTTTCACCTATGTTAACCCTGAAAGCCTGGGTTCGATTCCCTAGTATATATAAAACCCAAACGGAAATTTCGTTCCGTTCCTTTATAACTCGAGTTCTGCCGAATGGATTTTGATGTAACTTACACTGTTTGAGAGATCATTTTCCAGGGAAGGTTTTAGTATATAACACAACGTTCTACGTATATTAGTTATAGAA
Source organism: Maratus michaelseni (assembly GCA_963931845.1). Classification (NCBI taxonomy): domain Eukaryota; kingdom Metazoa; phylum Arthropoda; class Arachnida; order Araneae; family Salticidae; genus Maratus; species Maratus michaelseni. The sequence continues at coordinate 300,060,354 of OZ007588.1, forward strand.
TTATGAAAGAAAGTTCTGTTATTTTGGTCAAAAAGTTTACCATTGCTAATTTTTTGGCGATCATTACTGTTGCTGAAAGAAATGAAAAGGCTATACATCTCGAAAAATAAAAGAAAACTGTTGTTAATTTTATTTAAAAAAAAAGAAAAAAGAAACAAAGAAAGAAAAAAGAAAGAGAAAGAAAAAAGAGAGTTTTGATGAGAGAATATTTTACAATGAGAATATTTAATGTAAACATGATTGGGAATGTTCGTAATGCTTAAAACATTATTCAAGGGGCAAGATTGCTATTGAAAGAATATTTATCGATTTATCTTTTGTTTTTGGCGATTTTGATTTTACGTTTGACCCCAAACAATTTGATTTTAAGCCAAAAGGTGTCTTTTTTTTTGTTTCAGAAAGAATTGAAATGGCTATACATCTGGAAAAATAAAAGAAAAAACTTTTACTAATTTTATTTAAAAAAAAGAAAGAAAAAAAAGAAAAACAGTTTTGATGAGAGATTTTAAGCCAAAAGGTGTTTTTTTTTCAAGTGTACGACTGCATTTTTGCAGTATTTTTATATATTTTTGGTACTTTTCGGTTAGCCGGGCGCCAGTGATATATATATATACAAGTATATATATATACACACATACACATATATCTACACAAATACATGTATATACATATAATATACACTTATATGTATGAATATATATATATATATATATATATATCCCTGGCGCCCGGCTAACCGAAAAGTACCTTTTTTTTAATTCAAATGCAAACTATATTAATGGCAATATACTTCTATTTACTTCTAACATATATGAAATTTCGTTCCGGCTGCTTATAACTCGAGTTCTGCTGAATGGATTTTCGTAGAACTTAAACTGTAAATTAATTTTTCAGGGAATGTTTTATTGTATAACATATCTACGTAGTTTAGTTATAGAATTATTCTGGGAAGTTCTATAATCAGATCAATCTGATTATGAAAGATAACCTTTTAAAAAGATTTTGCCGAATGGATTTCGATGGAACCTGCACTGTCAGATAATTTTCTAGGGAAAGTTTTATTATATAACATATCATTCTACGTTGCTTAGTTCTAGAATTATAGGGTAAATTCGAAAATCGGGTGACCATTTTTTTAATTAAATATTAGTCTTTTCAATATTTGATTCCGATTATGAAAGATTAGCCTTCTGAAAAAGTTCTACTGGACGGATTTTGATGAGAATTGTATTGTTAGTTAGATGCTATTTCAGGAATGGCTTTTATGTACTACATATTGTTCGACGTTGTTTAGTCAAACAGTTATGTGTGAAGGTTATATAGTCAGGTGAACCCGATTCCGAAAGATTAGCCTTTTTGAAAGCTTTTACTGGGCGCATTTTTTGCGTCTTGCATTGTTAAGTAGATAATTTGTAAGGATGGTTTTAGTATATTTTATATCGTTCTGTTAGTTTTAGAATTATGTGGAAAAGTTCTATAATCAGATGAACCCGATTATCAAAGATTAGCCTTTATAAAAACTTCTACTGAATGGATTGTGTTAGTTAATTTGTTTGTATTGTTAATTCGATAATTTTTATTGATGGTTTTAGTATATTGCATATAGTTTTATGATTCTTTAGCAAACCCTAAGTGTAAATGACCAAATAAAAGAGTTGGTCCTTAACAGCTAAAATTTTGACTGCACATTAGAAAATATAATAACGCAATGACGTCATTTTTTCTGTAATGTGGAAGGATATTCTAGGTAAATATACAGATTGCTTTCAAATACAAGGTCAAATTAAGCGATATATTTCGTTTGATTCAAGGTTCATTTGTAGAAATCGACCAGCGCATGCTAGTTTTAATTAAAATATTTTCTATTTTCTATATTTATTTATAATAAATGTTAACTAAATTATTTATAACCATACTCCAGTCAAATTTTTATTATTGTTATCATTACGGCTCCAATCTATTTTCAAAATTTATTGGTCATTTGATATTCGGCCATGTTTTGGCCGGCGTTATAGTTTTTTTACGACGGCCGCCGTTACGGCAATTGGTAGTAGGCCACTGCCAAACACTTCTGGCCAATTATAACGTAGCTTTCAGTGGCCCACTTGGTTTGTGTTTATTGCAAAATTTTATATTAAAAATATGTAAGCTGCATAGTATTATTTTTAAATAACTATACGCTAACATTTTTAATGGTGCTATTCTATTTATCTTTACCCCTTTTATTATAAACTAGCGGCCCCGTCCCGGCTTTGCACGGGTAGACAATGCAATTTTTTTAGTACATTTGTTTTCCTGAATTTCGCGCTCCTGCCAAAAACTGTTGCTGAGATATGGAGAAATGACCTAAAACTTTCGAATCCCCCTTTAACCACCTTCCGGGGGGGGGGCATTTCTAAATTCACTGAAATACGTGTTTAATCATTTGTTTAGTAGATTTGTTTTCCTGAATTTCGCGCGCCTAAAACATAGGCGCGCTAAAACAGATTCAAAACAGCGCCCTAAAACAGATTTGCGCTACATAAAACAGATGCTGAGATATGGTGAAATGTCCTGAAATTTTCGAAACCACCCCCTCTAAAACCCTTCAGGTGGAATTTCTAAAATCACTGTGTTTATACATTTTTAGTAGATGTGTTTTCATGAATTTCACGCTCCTACCTAAATCTGCCGCTAAGATAAGGCGAAATGACGTAGAACTTTTGAAAAACCCTTTAACCACCTTCTGGGGGGAATTTAAAAATCGCCGAAATACGTGTTTAACCAATTTTTTAGTAGATTTGTTTTAATTAATTTCGCCCTCCTTCATAAAAGCTGAGATATGGCGAAATGACCTAAAACATTTGACCACCTCTGTTTTGAAGGTGGTTACCTTCATTTTAGAATTTCTAAAATCGCCGAAGTACATGCTTAATCATGTTTTTAGTAGATTTGTTTTCCTGATTTTTGTGCTTTTAACTAAAATTGCTGCTGAGATACGGCAAAATGACGTAAAACATTCGACCCCCAACTTTAACCTCCTCCGGGAGAGGAATTTCTAAAATGCTGAAATACATGTTTAGTCAATTTTTAGTAGATCTGTTTTCCGGATTTTTGCGCTCCTACCTGTAACTGCTGCTGAGATATGGCGAAATGACCTAAAACATTGGACCACCTCCCTTTAACCCCCTTCTTGGTGGAATTTCTAAAATCGTTGAAATACATGTTTAAACATTTTTTTAGTAGATTTGTTTTCCTGATTTCCACGCTCCTACCTAAAACGGCTGCTGAGATATGGCGAAATGACCTAAAACATTCGACCACCCCCCTTTAACCCCCTTCTGGGGGGAATTTCTAAAATCGCTGAAATAGGTGTTTAATCATTTTTGTAGTAGATTTGTTTTCCTGATTTTCACGCTCCTACCCGTAACTGCTGCTGAGATATGACGAAATGGCCTAAAACATTCGACCACTCCCTTTAACCACTTCTGGGGGAATTTCTAAAATCGCTGAAAGAGGTGTTTAATCATTTTTTTAGTAGATTTGTTTTCTGGAAATTCAAGCTCCTACCTATAACTGCTGCTGAGATATGGCGAAATGACCTAAAACATTCGACCACCCCCCTTTAACCCCCTTCTGGGGGGAATTTCTAAAATCGCTGAAATAGGTGTTTAATCATTTTTTTAGTAGATTTGTTTTCTGGAATTTTAAGCTCCTACCTATAACTGCTGTTGAGATATGGCAAAATGACCTAAAACATTCGAACCCCCTTTTAACCCCCTTCGATGGGGAATTTTCAAAAATCCCTTCTTATTGCTTGCCTAGGCCATAACAGCAATCTACAGTCTAAATTGCGTGACCCTGACTTTAGTAGTTTCGGCTGGGCGTTGATGAGTCAGTCAGTCAGTCAGTCACCGTTTCCTCTTTATATAATAGTATAGATATAAAAGTACACGCAGAAGTGCAAATATCGAATACTTCATAATGAAACTAACATTACCGCGTTTGAAAATATGAAGAGCTACCAGCATAAAAATTAATTACACATTTTTAAAATAACACCATTAAGAGTCAAACACCTTTCAAAAATAGCTGAAACATATAATTTCAAAAAACGTAGACAAATAATCTTTATCAATTATTATAATTTTCCTCGACAAGTACCACATAAGCAAAGTCGCATCGCCATGTAAAAAAAAAAAAAGAAAAGAAAAAATGAAAGAAAAAGCAAACACATACAAAAAAAAATACTTTATTTTAAAAGGGTAGAAAAAATAAAAATCCAAGCTATTTAACAAATTAATAAAGTAAATATTTTTAAAAAACATAAATGAAATTTAAAATGAATGCCATTTTTCTTAGTAAATAACACATTCTTTAACTCTATATGTAACGTACTTATTTTGCTCGTTTCGTAAAACATACTGCAAATATAAATTAACTTATTTAAGTTAACCCACCATAAATACACATACAGTATTTTTTTTCTAGGATTTTATGTGTGGAAATTCTTATATAAATCGGATTCATTAAGTATAATTTTAGAACTAGTTTCAAAATTAACAATATTATGTAAACAAATATATATTTCTATATTTACTTTAAAATAGTTTATTTACTCTATAATTCTTTGAATAAAAGTGCAAATAAAAGTCATTAGAATATCTAATATAAATGTTATCTAGTTATCTAATATAAATGTTATGTATAGTGGATTTATATATAACATTTATATTAGATAAATTCACAGACAAATGGTAAGAAGGCGCTAAAATATTTGCTTTTGTAAAAATTTTATATAGCTGTTTACATTTCGTTTCCAAAACTAAATATTTTCTTTACACAATTTGCAACATTCGTTGATACTTTCATTGTTCTACTAAATATTTCTGTAACTTTATTTTACTCACACCAATGAATTTTCATTATGGATATTTATAGTGGTTATTTCACTTGTAAATAGAAACGATGCCGGATGTCATTGCTTTAGCAGTATGTTTATTTATTTAAACTTTATATATTTTAAATATGTATTACCTTAATTGCATTCTAATCAATTCACTTTGAGTAAATGAAAGATTAAATATAATAACACGATTAACTAACAATTTTTCATATTTAAAGTATCTAAAGTGTTATTATTATTATTATTTATTATCTCATTTAAAATAAAACACTAGAAAATTTATCGTTTTCTAAAGAACAATAATTGTTATAATACATGAAATGTTTTTCATTTATGACTTTTAGAATATTTTTAAATAGCAATAGAAATGTAAAGAGCAAAGTGGTTATAAAAATTTCCTTATTCAGAACTATGTAGAACTTGTTCTGTTTGACCTAGTTAGTTGATATTTGCAATGCAAGTAATATGAATGATGATAGGGAAATATGCCATATCAAATACTAGTTCAAACTTCAACCACCTAGTTAAAAGGTGGCGGTTAAACTAAAATTAAAAGAAAATCGGTAAAATAAAACTTTACTTTTTCAAAATATTACATCAATGTGCAAACACTGCAGAGATTTACATGCAATGGCAGTATGCTAAAAGACTCCATATGTAAACTGATCTCATTACAATAGAAAATATAAAACAAGGCTTGGAATTACCCACAAAGCAGCCTCGCTTACGAAACTTAGATACTCCATTTTGGAATTGCCCACAAACATAAAGGTCATCTAAAAGAAGCATCACTACCGCCACATCCTCCAGGACATCGCACAACATTATTCCTGCCCATGTGTTGGGGCCACCATTGTTCCGCCCTAGAACATTCCAGCATGGATATACAGAAGATAAATTTATACACTATATTTGTCTGGGTTATCTTACACTCTTTCGGGCAACACAAACGCGGCAGGATGCGAAAACTCTACACATATAAACTGATTTCAGTACAATATGAATTATAAAACCAGGCTCGGAATGACCCACAAAGCTACTAGATTACAAAACTTATAGAATGACCTATGACACTGAGACGCGAAGGCTTGACAAAATCTCCATGCCATCCCATCTTCAGCCACCGCCTACGGATGAGTCGTCTACGGATGAGTCTTGCGTTCTATTGGATGAGTCTTTCCACTCATCCAATACGGATGAGTGGAACATTATTTTACCAAAACAAAGGTCATCTGAGCGAAGCACTACTACCGCTACCTCCTCCAGGATATTGGTCAATAGTATTCCACTCCATGGACTGGGACAACGATTGTTCTGACTTAACAAATTAGCAGCATGGATACTCAGAAGACAAACCTATACATGGTGAAATAATTATTGACTCTACATATATCACTCCTTCTGCTGATTTCGAGAAGACTCTGGCCGAATAGGAAAATCTCAGCAACCAGAGTAGAGCTTTCATCTCTAATGATAAGTTCAATGGTAACTCCTCATTATGTGGCGATAGATGTGATTATATCCTAGGTGACTTACTCGCAGAATAGCTTGTAGTACACAATCTGCCAATTGTCCACTTACATAATACAAACGCCACATTCGAGACACTTAACTCCAACGGCGAGGTAATTACGCCCGGGTGGCCAGATCTCCCCCTGGTAAACTCATAGACACTTTCAAAAATTCCAATCTGGTTTACCTCAGATACCTTCAGTAGCTCAGATCACAAGTACATACACTATACCTATTAAAACACCACACTATGCACACAACGTAGACGTTTCAACTCGACAAGAGCCAATTTTCGCAAATTTAACACATCATAAAACATAATAAACAAACTCTTTTAAGCCAACTTGTGGGCATTGATTGCACAGACAAAAGTAACGTATTCAAAACAAAATTAATCAAAAGCAAGCGCTCAGCAGCGAAAGCCTCTTTTAGAATGAAATCTGTACACATGATTCTGCCATACTCATTCTGGACACCAGAGCTCAGCAGGTGAAGAAATTAACTTACCGTCTTACTAAGCAGACTAAAAGATCTTTGACAGCAAGATCCTGCCTGTCCGGCATACAAAGTCTTAGACGCCAAGTGGTGTAAGATGGCAGCCGTTCATAAGCGTAACGTCCTAGTGACGAGAAAAAAAGCTTTAGAGTAGTTGTGTAGCAGCAACTCTAACTCATTCAGTTCCACCCAAAAATATTCTCAAGCAAGTACTTTACTCCGGATGAAGCCAAACTCGAACTAACCCTAATGCTACAACCCAGAAAAAAATAATCTGGAAAATCTAACACTACAACTCTACCTATCGGCATACTAGCAATTTATCAAATTTATTGTTCCGCCTGAAATGTTTTAAAAAAAGTAGAAAATAAGACTGCATTCTAACCAGTAGATGACAAAAAGAACCTCCAGCGTTACACTTAAAATCCATCCACCAATCTTCACACTTCAAATGTTTGAGTAACGTACAATTACTTTCCATTACTTTTCACTTGTCCTGAGGCAAGGTGAGGTTCTATACCTTTAAGGGGGCTCACGGCTTGATAGATACCGAAAAATATGTAAACAGAGCTCTCGCTTCGATTCCATATAAAAACAAAAGTATTCAATGTAACTAATTTAAACTTTCTGATATTTTTAAGGTATGTTTGTAGTCTTATAAAATTATAAAATGAAGTACTTCAATGTAACAAAATTAAAAATTTAGCACAACTTATATAACACAATTTTCGAAAAAAAATGTAGGTGTCATATCACTATCCGTAAGATATCTTAACGTTGAATTGACCTAACAACCTAAGTTTTGCTTTAAAATGATCAAGAAACTTTACTCTATAGAATGAATTAATATATTTTAGATAGTTTAATATTTTGAGTATTTTTTATTTTAAAAAAATTGTATTTTTTAAAGTTTTTAAAATTTTAAAATTTGAGAGGTTTTTTTTAATAATGTTTCCTTTGAGTGATGGTTATATCCTCAATTCATTCTATAGAGTAAAATTTCTTGATAATTTTAAAGCAAAAAATAGGTTGTTAGGTCAATTCAACGTTAAGATATCTTACGGATAGTGTTATGACACCTATTTTTTTTTCTAAAATTGTGTTATATAAATTTTGCTATATTTTTAATTTTATTACATTGAAGTACTTCATTTTATAATTTTATAAGACTACAAACATACCTTAAAAATATCAGAAAGTTTAAATTAGTTACATTGAATACTTTTGTTTTTATATGGACTCGAAGCGAGAGCTCTGTTTACATGTTTTTCGGTATCTATCAAGCCCTGAGCCCCCTTAAACAAAAGGAAGTCTCGCTCCAAACCCAAGTCATACCGTCCTACCTGCCTCCTACCTACCTTAGGCAAATTGTTTGAGAAGCTAAGTATTTTACGGCTCTCCAATTTTCTAAAAAGTAGCAACGTCCTTCACCATAACATTTCGTGTTCAGAAAGGACAGGTCATGTGAGAAAACATTGTACATCAACATGAAATCCTTAGCCAATAGCATAGTAAAAGGAAATTGCACTTCACTGGTCTCATTAAGGACACATCTGGAGGACGCATCATCAATATCCTGTAGTTTCAATTTTCACCGCTAGGTGGCACAAAATCATCTTACTTACTATATCATAATTAGTTCATCTTAAGTCGCAAAAATCAATTCCCATTGAAGAAGATTCCAGACATTTTTAGAACACTTTGGTCAAAATATGAAAATGCCCTAGGTCAAACTTTTTCAACCACCATATCTCCCACATCCCCCACAACTACCGACATGCAACCACCATAGTGCACGATGGGAGACTTGAGTCTACTAGCAATATACAAACACCAGTGGTCTGCTCTGGGTAGTTGTGGCTGTAAAGTGCAATGTAGCGACACACACGTCTATTTTCGAAATACGAAAATGCCCTCGGTCGACGAATTTCAACCACCATATCTCCCACACCCCACACCCCCACACCTACCGACATGCAACCACAATAGTGCACGATGGGAGACTTGAGGCTACTACCACACACAAACTCCTGTTGTCTGCGCTTGGTAGTTGTGGCTGCAAAGTGAAATATGGGGACACAAGTCTATTTATATATATAGAGAGAGAGAAAGAGAGTTTATTCATTCGGAAAAATAGCCTATATTTTAAACTTAAAGATTAAAACATAAATTTTGTAAAAAAAAAAAAAAAAACATCAACGTTGTCAACATAATTAAGCAAATTATTATTATTATGCAATTACTATTATAATTATTATGAGCAAATTATTATTATGAGCAAATTATTATTATAAGCAAATTATTATTATTATTATTACTAAATGCCGAAAGATAAATGAAGTCCATACACTATCAATACTACACACAGATAAGTACAAAAGTTATTGTTAAGTCATCAAAATAATAACCAATAAAAGACATGTCCTAATAATAGAATGCCAGACCCGAACATGTTAATGCACAAAATTAAATATTCCAACATAAATAAACTACGATAAATCACAATAATTGAATTACACCAATAATAAATTCATGAAACACTGGCAAACTAATATTTTGCACATGGTGAGTTATTTTACATTGTACATGTTAGCATATAATATGAAAAAAATCAAACTTTTAAGCATATGGTAAATCAGTTTTAGTGTACTTTTAAATATTTTTGAAATAAATAACTATTATTAGTGATAAATAGATATAAGATACCCTTTCTAGTGTTATATAATTGTTTATTTAGAAACTATCATATACTGTATCAAACATATTTGAAATGTCTTTATATTCTAATAATTTAATATAAAAATGTGTTATTTCGATTTATCACAAATTATATTGGACAAATTAATAAGCTGGTTTATTAGCTACCACATAAATTTAATTAATGCATCTTACTTCTTATACGAAGGGCTGTACCTTCATTTAGGCACAAAATATGGCATACATTAATAAGTGAAAATACTGCGAAGGCAATAAAATGTTAGTCTGAAAATTAACTATTCAAGTGCATTGAAGGATTTTTTGTCATGAATATGTTTTCATAAGCATATATATTTAAATATTTAAACTTTTTCATTTCTGTATTCTAGTGTGGAATTCGTAATACACTTAAAGGTTTAATAAAAAATATATTAATTAGAAGAAATTTCTGTCTTCACAGTGCAATAATTTAAAATTTTGTAAAACTTAAATGATTACATTTTTTAGAGCGAAATATGGAATGAAAAGCAAAAATTGCTACATTCATTTAATCTAATTAAAATTATTTTAATTTTGAATGTGTTTTCTTCAAGCAATTTCATTCACTGCATTTAAGTATATTTTTTTCTGGTAATTTTTTGAGATAGAACATACGTCTAACATTATTAATTTTTTGTTAAACAGTAATGCAAGTAATATTAAATAGAAAAATATGAAAATATATTAGCCGATGCATTTGACATTTTAATATTTAAATATTTGTATTATTGTATACAGATATTTTCGTAATTCTACGTCTAAATATTAGATATTTGTAAACACTGTTTATAAGGATATTTGTTTATACCTTATCTCTGCATGAAAATTAATAAAAGTTGTTGATAAAAAAAATCCGATATATTATTGGTTGAAGTGGAACTCAGGACGTGGCGCGTTGTATGATTGCCTAAACGGAGCTATTCATTTTACGATAGTATGAAAAATACATACTGATGTTTCGCTATACAGTGTCAGCCAAAAATTTCAAAGAACATTTCTCAATTTCGAGAACGCATCGAACTAGATAAAAACTTTGCCCAATGAGGTGCACCTCATTTGGTAAATAAAAAAAAACATAGCGCTGGTGAAAAATTTACCGCTGTTTAAAAAATGTCGTCAAAACTCTGGTCATGAAAATGACCTAAGTCAGATAAAGGGGGGGACGATTGTTACGCTTTATCAATAAAAATCAAATTAAAACTCATTATTAAAACGCAATATTTATGAAATCAGTGAATGAATGTCCGTCTCAACCAGTTAATGCGCTATCATTACAAAATGAACTATATGCAATAATATTTGGAGCTAGGTACCACACTACAGTTCATTGCTCATAGCAGCACATAAAGTTTCACACCTGTAATGTTCCATAAAATACTGAATGTGAAAAGTAGGTTAATGAACGCGCGTCGTGCGGATTGATAATTCGAAATTTTGCCAATTTTTTGAATGACATAAGACATAGAGTGCACGAGCAACGCGCAGTTCGTGGGCGGTGTATGCCAGTAAGAATGTGGCTCTGCGATATTTTATGGGTGTTTTTTTAGTATGATTTGTGTCTTTTGACTGAGGTGTCCATGAACATGAACTAGCCTATTTTATGACAATTGTATGTGATCAAGTGTTGCCCTTAATTCTTCATCTTAATGATGCGTATGAAATGAAGACACTAATTTTCCAAGATGACATAAGCCGTGTTGCCATGCTTGCATGCATACATGGATGATTTAACCCAAGGCGGTGGTTCAATTTCGGACCACTTAATTTTAATCCCTAAATGCCACATTCACACTAGAATTTTGGAATGAAAAATTTCCTTTTATTAAGCACGTGAAGAACGGGTTCTAATTATTTTCAAATAATTTTGTTTGTAAATTCGGGTGCCGTTCAATCATTTAAGCATTTTACGAATAGAAATACTTTGTCCCTGTGAGGGTTAATGACCACCCAGGAGGCCTATTGCATCTTGACTGATACTTTAAATCACATGATATTAAACACATAAAATTTTTGTGAATATTTTTTTAGAATAGCTAGTAAAACGCTGACAACAGCATTCCCGCAATTTGGTGGCCTTACGTCTACTCAAGAGCACGTAGAGTCAACTATATGGGGAATACCATCAGAATCTCCCGGATGCCTGTCTATTCTGAATCCAGGCTCTTATAATGAACACAGCATAAAAGACGCCATGTTTCCTGACTAAGTGTTTGTCGAGATATCTTATATAGTTTCGATAAAAAATTAATTGTGGTATCTTAATAATTTAACAAAAACTGTTCTTTATTACATTATTTTAAAGAGTCTTTCTCGAAGATATTATACATATTCTCGCAAGCTTAAATTTCTATAATGCGGTATAACTCAATTTTAATATAGAATATTAAACTACATAAAGAATCTTCGATACTACATCAGTACGTACTCATTTTTATTATCACAAACACAAAAACCGACCTCTCGCAGGCCGAGATAAACAGAACTCTCGTTTTGCTGAGTTGTTTAGTTACATAAAGAATTAAAATTGATTTGTTGCCAAACTACAAAAGAGAATAAACAAACATGAAATATAAACTTATAATTGCGAAACGCTTACTTCAACAGAAACCAATTTCTAGAAGCTTTAAATATGTGATTTAAAAATTACAGCTCACTTTGCAAATAAGATTTCAACTTATTCTTAAACTATAAACCTTTCATAATTCCTAATTTACTTAAAAGACTAAATTTCCGTTTCGTATCCCACAAGTAAATTTTCCATCCAAATATGAAGTCAGAATGAGGTGTTAGTATTGCAAAATTTATAGTTGCCGACGTCTAGGGCCCCTTTTGCCTCAAAGCCCAAATTTCCTACGTCCAATCGACTTCAAACTCATTAGAGACGTATTTTACAGTTTTCCAAAATACCAACACGTTCACGAAATAGAACGTGGGGAGAAGGATCTGCTGGTAGACCCTGTAGATTGCTACTATCCAAAAACTCCATTTAATGAAAAAATAAAAATGAAATAAAAAAACTAACATTACTTATGTTGAAATAACAATGTTAATTATAAGGTGAGTAAAATTTATCATAATTAGTAGTCATCACACACTATGAAATTGAAATTTTGCCCTGGGTCATGTAAAATGTTTGTATCTAAATCGATATCTTATTTCGATATACTTGAGGTTTCTGCCCCCCGCGACATTCATCCGCCATCTCCTAGACCTGCAAAAGCTTCTTACTCATCCTAATCCCTCTATTAGTAGAAACATGCTGTAATACATCCGAAAAACATATTTAAAATTACTGGATTAAGGAGTATTCTTAGAACTTTAACACTTAATTTTTTTTTCCTAAATAGATAACAAGTATTTAAAAAAATAAATCAGTATTCTTTATTTGTTAGTTTTTAAAATATTGGACAATATTGAATATATATAAAATATATATATGAAATATTGATGAAAACAAATAATTATTTATAAATTGTGTTTTGTTTTAGTTAGCATCATTTTTAATTCGTGAAACCAATCAATTTTTATATCAAATTAATGAGTTATTTGAGTAGTTGTAGTATGATCCAATTGATCGCCCTGTAGGCGTTACATTTACAGTACTTGAAAAAATCAATATATTATCAAGTAATATGAAATATAAATTAAATATAAATGATGAAATACACGTAAATTACATATTTTTCTGATGTATGGCATTTAAAATTGTTTTATCATTGTTATTTCAGTAGTTTCAACGATAGGTCAAAATGACTCCTTCCCGCCGTTCCAGTAAGTAATATTTTTCCGCCGTTCTAATGTTAATATATACATAGACGGGACAAATAGATAGACAGATCAGTTGCATATATATTGTGTTTGTCTATTTTATTTAATAGCTTAGATGTATTTTTATTATAAATAACGAATTTCTTATTTGTAGCTATATACAAATTTATAATTTAGAGTTTCTATAATTTCCATTGCAATAGAAATAAGCTTAAGTGTAAAAAAATCATGACCTATTTTCTAGAAAAATTAATATTGCATAAAAAATGCAGTCTTTATATGAGGCCTAAAGAAAGAACTTTTAAACTTTTCTATTCTTTCATATTATGCTCGAGATATTATCATAGACGTTTACAAATCAAAATTCATTTTTTTTAATTTATCAAATATAGAAAATTTTAATAGCTAAGCAAATAGGTAAATGCTCTGATAACATCAAGAGTAGATGTTCCTCACATTATTGTGTTACCACCAGATTGGCATTACATTTAACGAATAACTTTTAGCGCCAGTTCCAGCTTGAAAATATTCACCAACTGATAACAAGCTAGACATTCATTTAGTGACTTTTGACAATACTTCATATTTCTTTGCAATATAGTCATAAATGACAAATGGACAGGAGAGGGTTGCCAGAAAAATACTAAAATTTTATTTTGAATACCACTATTTTCGTATAATATTATTCATATGGTTCGAACGCACAATTTCCGTAGAAAAATAATATTGCCATTTTCTACGAAATTTGAGTATTTTCCTAGCAACCGTAAGACAGGAAGACTAACTGAAGTTCTCTAAAAAATGTAGCTTAATTATCTGCACGTTTCTAAACGCATCACACTATTTAAACGTACAAAATAAAAGCCCATAAATGAGAGTATTTTTGGAGTGACTTTGTAAAATACCTGTAAAGGCTACATAATACGTACGTTATCACCAAGTTGACACTGTTCTCTGCGACTCATTAATGGCGCGAAATTTAGTAATGTGAGACGAATGATGCCAGATATATCTATCTTTTGGCGGAGTTTTTATGGAACACCGTCGAATGAAAGGCAGACAGGCATACAAACTAAAGCCACTTATATTTTACAAGTGTGAAATAAAAGATTTCGTTTGTTTGGATACATAAAATAAAATTAAAATGCACTTCAAGCTGTAACTAAGGGATTGCCTGTAATGCATCTGAATTCTTTCATGTAGCTCTATAAATCAACATTGAACGTTATTAAAAATCTTCACCCAATATATTTAATGGAGAAAATACTGTAATGACCCTCAAAACATACGAAAATTTCTAAATAATATAATGACTTTCAAATAATATAATCACACCAAAATTCATTTGAAGTAATACCAATCAGCAGGAGAGAGTGTAACCGAAATATTTTTCCTGATCTTCTAAACTTACTATAATTGCTCTACACAGAAACTTCAATAAAAATCATGTTTGGGTGGTTGTAACAATAAAAACTAAAGTTTTATTAAAATCAACATCTTCAAACCTTAAATTTAAGCGTTTGAAAAATCGTTACTTCATGGTTTTATATACTGAGTGTATTGACTTTTGGTTAACAATTAATTAATTCTTAAAGCGTTAACTTTAGATGCATGGTGTTGATTAAAAAAATATTCAAATGTTGCTTTCCATCAGATCAAAAATATTTACGTAAAAATAGTTGTTTTTTTAAAGTTACGAAATTATAAATTTTATCCAACCTTTCGCTGTGTAAATGGTATTAAGAAAACTTTCTCCGTGCTAGAGCACGAAACAACTTTTAGGTAATTTAATACCTAAATTAAAATACTTAAATTAAATGCCTAATAAAAATAAATGAAATAAATAAAATACCTAACTTTAAAATAAATCAGTCTAATAGGTAATTTTTTTACCTATTAGATTAGGTAAAAATATAATATCCTTCTATGAAAAAAAAAAAAATCTGTTTTATGGTACTTTCAGTCTTATGAATTTTTAGTGTTTTTTTTTTTTTTTTTTTTTTTTTGTGCTAAAAACGCGCCTTCGATTTAATACGATAAAATATGAAATCCTTATATGTAGAAACGCTTCTTCTTATTATTTTTTTAACAAATAATTTAATATGAACTGAACTTTAAAATTGTATGCCAAATCATAACAAAAAGAGCTGTTTTTAGTAATATTGCTTACAAAAGAAGGTACGAAAGTTTCTCATATTTCATTTATTTCAATATTTTTTTTTCTATTAAGTCATCAAAAATTAGTACTTTACTCAATATGTTTCTTTTTACAAATTGCAACCTAAAGTAACTAACTTATTTCAAATTTTTAGAATGAGAAGTAAATACTGCTGGTGGGTCTCGCCTCACATTTGCATTTCAACAAAAAACTCACTTTTATATGAGTAAAATATTATTTCAAATATTTTTATTAATTATATATAATTGTTTTAATCAATTGCTGTTATTTACTGTATCTGCAATTTATTTTTCTATTTTCATTTTCATTTTTACTGCAAGACAGTATTGCTTTTAGGTACATGTAAGTGCCCAATAAATTATTGTTCACCGGAAATCAAGTGCCATTTTCATAACAACTAGGGAATCGAACCCTGGCTTTCCGGGTTATAGAGCATAGGTTAAATCGATTTTTCTCTAAATCAACTATAGATTTTTTTGTATTTAATATATATGTATATATATATATATATATATATATATATATTATATTATCCATTAACAACACCAAACTAGTCGTTGGGGGCCACCGTAATACTTATCCATCATTGATATGCATAATGTAAAATATTAAAATAAAAATGTGTAAACTACTTATAAAATGCATTGCAATTCAAATAAAATCGTGGCTTGATGACGTCATAAACTTTAAAGGCTCGATTACTGAATTGCTTGAAAGAAACATCCTTATAACTCCAAAAATAATAATCCTATTAACTAGCTGTTTAATGCATCTAATTAAGCATCAAATTTCCAATTAAAATATATCTTTGAAGTGAAATTTGGATGAAATACAGGGTCATGAAAAATCGAAGAGTGTGGAAAATAGGATTCCAAATATCTCGGCAACTAATTATCCAATCGACTTCATGTTTTATGAAAAAATTATGTTTTTTTATTGTCTTTTATATTCATTTCATAAAATAAACAATTTCGAAAATTTTTATATACCTTTTATCAGAACGAATATTTCGAGAGTCCGAAAAAATAATTCCGTTTAATCGAGGTTATTGAAATGAAATAGGCTTCTTCCCATTATTACATACTAAGTACATACCAAATTGCAAGTCTTTATCTCAATTTTTTCGGGATATAGAGCGTTTACAGACACTCCTTAAAATAAACAATCTCGGTAATATTTTCTTTTACAGACGCACAGACGGACGGCAATTTTTTTTTTTCTAAAAATATGTTTTTCGGAATCTCCAGTGTCTAAAACGTGTAAATCCGTCAATTTTTTTTTTCGATTTTCAAAACGATTACAAGATTTACCCTATACTACGTATGATGGGTAAGTAAAAGCATTTTTATATTAAAAATACTATAACGTATTCAAACTAGTCGTTGGGGGCCACCGTAATACTTACCCATCATGTATATGTATAATGTAAAATATTAAAATAAAAATGTGTAAACTACTTATAAAATGCATTGCAATTCAAATAAAATCGTGGCTTGATGACGTCATAAAAAGGATCGATTACTAAATTGCTTGAAAGAGGTTTTTCCTTATAACTCCAAAAATAATACCCCTATTAACTAGCGGTTTATTGCATCTGATTAAGAGTCAAATTTCCAATTAAAATATATATTTGAAGTGAAATTTGGATGAAATACAGGGTCATAAAAAATCGAAGAGTGTGGAAAATAGGATTACAAATATCTCGGCAACTCATAATCCGATAGACTTCATGTTTTATGCAAAATTTATGTTTTTTTATTGTCTTTTATATTTACTCCTTAAAATAAACTATTTCGAAAATTTTTACATACCTTTCATCAGAACGAATATTTCGAGAGTCCGAAAAAAAATGTTCCGGTTAATCGAGGTTATTGAAATGAAATAGGCTTCTTCACATTATTACATACTAAGTACATACCGAATCGCAAGTCTCTATCTCAATTTTTTCGGGAGATAGAGCGTTTACAGACACACACACAGACACATAGACGGACGGCAAATTTTTTTTTCTAAAAATATGTTTTTCGGAATCTCCAGTGTCTGAAACGTGTAAATCCGTCAAAAAAAATTTTCGATTTTCAAAACGATTACAAGACTTACCCTATACTACGTATGATGGGTAAGTAACAAAGTTTTGATATTTATTAAAAGGATACTTACGTATTAGCCGCATGCCATAAGTTGATAGCCGAAGAAATCGACAAAATTTTCGCTACTAATTGCAGCGTTTTTTATGTTAATAATTTCAATTTTTTAAGCACATAGTTCGATTACAGGTCTGTTAAATTTGTGTTTCTTTTATATTATATCAAGTTTTGTTTATTTATTTATTGATGAAGTTGTAATTTTGTTCTGGAATATTAGCCGGAAATAAATGCTGAACTATTTACATTATTTTAAGTGGAAACGGATTAATGTTTCGTAATCGGGCTGCACACGATAGAGAAAAGATTTAAAATTAATTTATTATTATTCTTTTAAAAACCATAAACAATCAGTAAACTGAGATGGTTTTCAAACAAATTATATTTGAAAGAACATCTTTTCCCCTGTTCGGCGGTGTAAAATTTGAAATTATCCGATTACACATATGTCAAATTTGTGTTTTATTTTATTTATTTATTGATGAAATTTTACTTTCGTTGTGGAAAAAATAGCTGGAGTCCAAGGGTAAACTATTTATAATGTTTCAAGTGCAAATGGGTTAGTGTTCCTCCGTAATCGAACCTGCACGCGATGGGGATAGATTTAAAAGATAAATGCTTGAAAGTTATTTTAATAACCAAAATAAATGAGTAAATTAAGATACAATTTTCAAACTTTTTTTTACCTATACTAAGGTGTAAAAATTGAAAATGTGCTATGTTTTGAAGTTTAACCTTTTGAATCCCAGAATAGCCGAAAATAGCCCAATGCTCTGAAACCCACAATAGCCCTGGATAGCTGAAAGGATTTCCTTTCCCCTTAAATGGGTTGGATTGTTGTCAAAGGGTGGTGTCTCTGAATGATGAATTGTGTAAGGTGTTAGAATTTCTGGACAATACAGAAAGAAAAACAATTTTTTTTCTGTAACTGGAGCAATGATAAACCGAGGGGTGTAAACACCTGTCGAAATTTGAATAAAAGGAAAAGGCAGTAGGGTCATTTTAACTACGTATCTAGTGAAAAAGGGGTAGACGAAAAAAATCCAGTATTTTGGGCTATTTTGTTGGGATTCTAAGGTCATTCAGTTTTCAAAGCTTGGGCTTTAAAGAGTTAAAAAATTGCAGTAGTGGAAATTACAAAACCGAAATTTAATCGCCAGGTGTTGCCAATCTAAAGACATATGCTTGAAAATTATTTTAAAAGCCATAATAAATCAGTCAATTAAGATATAGTTTTCAAACAAATTGTATTTGAAAGTAGATTTTTTTCCCTAAATACCGGTGTAAAAATTAAAAATGTGCGATATTTAGAAATTTTAAAAAATGCAGTAGCAAAAATCGCAAAACCGAAATTTCACCGTCAAATGTTGCCATTCGCAAAATGACGTCAGCGTTACGCACGAACACGTTTGTCCTTTATAATATAGATAGATAGGATCTAGACTGTCTTGAGGCGACAATAGAGACTAGCAGTACATCAGGAAGAAACTTACTGTCATTTAATTTTGGATCCCCCCCCCCTCTCATGGGAATATATTGGCCAGGGCCCTCCTTCCAGCAATTGCCAATGACGGTTCAGTGCCCTTTTGCCGAGTCCAACCAATATGGGCTAGATGAGATAACAGTAGGTCGCAGGGGCGGTGTTCCCACTCAGGGACGCAACGACTGACAATCTTGTTTTACTTGGGTCCTTGTAACCCGCAACCTCTCCTTGATTTCTTAGTGTTGAGAGGTTAGTCTTTTTCTAAGACAGTTGTAATGAAAGTTTTATTTCAGATGAACTTAAAGACGGTTGGATTTTAAGATAGAGTCTGAGATGAGCTATGAGACAGTTGATTTTAAATTTTGAAATCGAGCTACAGTAAAAAGCAGTTGACCTTTATAATATTCTTTGTGTTGTATAATATTTTATTATGTGTTTATATGTGTTTTTGTTATGGGTTTATAATATTCTTTATGTGTTGTCTACAACATAAAGGAATACATCTTTTTAATTAATAATTTAAATTACTTAACTAATTATAAATAATGTTTATCCCAGTGCATGTTGATTCAAGATGCACTGAGAAAGAGTTAACGTAAAAAATTCTAATATCAGATACACTTTTTAATTCAATCAATGATTAAACAGCGTGTTGACGCGGATTAAATATTGATATGCATATTATACATTTATCTACAATTTGTAATGATCTGTTCTCCTACGCCTGGATGACATGTCCAGCCTTACAATAAACGTAAATCTTCCTGTATTAAGTCCGTATTGTTTACATGCTTCATTTGATGTTGTGTGTTGTCTACAACATAAAGGAATGCATCGTCTTAATTAATAATTTAAATTACTTAACTAATTATAAATAATGTTTATCTCAGGGCATGTTGATTCAAGATGCACTGAGAAAGATTTAACGTAAAAAATTCTAATTTCAGATACACTTTTTAATTCAATCAATGATTAAACAGCGTGTTGACGCGGATTAAATATTGATATGCATATTATTCATTTATATAATTTGTAATGGTCTGTTCTCAAAAGCCTGGATGACATGTCCAGCCTTACAATGAACGTAAATCTTCCTGTATTAAGTCTGTATTGTTTACATGCTTCATTTGATGTTGTGTGTTGTCTACAACATAAAGGAATGCATCGTCTTAATTAATAATTTAAATTACTTAACTAATTATAAATAATGTTTATCTCAGGGCATGTTGATTCAAGATGCACTGAGAAAGATTTAACGTAAAAAATTCTAATTTCAGATACACTTTTTAATTCAATCAATGATTAAACAGCGTGTTGACGCGGATTAAATATTGATATGCATATTATTCATTTATATAATTTGTAATGGTCTGTTCTCCTACGCCTGGATGACATGTCCAGCCTTACAATGAACGTAAATCTTCCTGTATTAAGTCTGTATTGTTTACATGCTTCATTTGATGTTGTGTGTTGTCTACAACATAAAAGAATGCATCGTCTTAATTAATAATTTAAATTACTTAACTAATTATAAATAATGTTTATCGCAGTGCATGTTGATTCAAGATGCACTGAGAAAGATTTGACGTAAAAAATTCTAATTTCAGATACACTTTTTAATTCAATCAATGATTAAACAGCGTGTTGACGCGGATTAAATATTGATATGCATATTATTCATTTATATAATTTGTAATGATCTGTTCTCCTACGCCTGGATGACATGTCCAGCCTTACAATGAACGTAAATCTTCCTGTATTAAGTCTGTATTGTTTACATGCTTCATTTGATGTTGTGTGTTGTCTACAACATAAAGGAATGCATCTTCTTAATTAGTAATTTAAATTACTTAACTAATTATAAATAATGTTTATCCCAGCTATGCGGGGATACTTACAGTATCATGACAAATTTTGGCTTATGAATGAGAATAATGCAAAATGTTTGCATATCCCGAAATGGGAATTAAATAATAATATTTTAATAAAATCTCTTTGATCCATTTTTTGGTTGTTCTTTTCCTGTTATTGTGTTTTTGCATATATTATATTTAAGTGTATGTGAATAAATTTCTTGATTATGTTTAATGGTTTTTTTATTTTATTTTAATTTGTTAATTTCTTTTAATATGTGCATCGAGAAATTAAGTTATGTTTTTATTAGGGAGGTTAATATGCTTTTAACTCTGCTAGATATTTTATGTCTAGTTCAACGTATTCTAAAAAGTCGGGGGGGGGGGGTTCGTAAACAATCACAATGCTGTGTTACAATTAAACTCATTGCAATTAGAGTAATTAATATTTTATTTATTCATTATTTTTAACTATCCCACCGACAGGAATTTTATGTATACGATCTTTATATTAATTAGTTTTACCACTGCTCTACCCAAACCAGGAAAACGGGAGGTATGCCAAAACCGTTTACCTCGTCTATACAATGTGGGATTGTTCATATATTAGGCAAGCAACCGGGTTATTTCTCTAAACTGTGTAGAACTTTTCAGCAAACTACTTCATATTAAAATTCTGATTTTTTTTTTAAATAAAGGATTTGAATTAAGTGACAGAAATATAATTCCAAAAGAACATCTGTTTTAAAAAATGTTTTTATATTTAGTATTAACCCTCACAGAACCATTGGGATCTTATTGGACCACATTATATTTTTGTCCCACCAGTGGCTGAGAGGTGTTGGGTTAAAACCACCGTCGCGCTCGTCAACCTAACCGTTCGGAGTTTTCAGTGGTTTTCTTCGATCCTTGCCGTAAATAAGGGTTAGGATCTCTTAGAAAGACCTCCATGGAGAGCACTGCCCCTAGGGCCTATATCCCTCGAGTAGATAATCGACCGTCATAAATAAACCAACCAACTAACCTCATTATATTTTGTTTTGAAATTTCGTATGTTTCGAAACAAAAAAAAATAAAACTTAATAAATAACATTATATAGACATTTCATATTAAGAAGCTACATTTAATAGAATTAAAATTCTGACTCAAATCATGCAAAACTGAGAATGCGCATAGAAAATTAAAAACCTGGTAGTAGGAGGGTTAACATATTATTTTGATTGAAAATCGCTTAGTAGTAAGTAACTTTTAATTTATCTGCATTTAAAAAAAAAAAAATACACTAATTTAGAAATAATAAAACCTCTTTAACATTGTAAAAATTATTTGTTTTTACATAAATCATACATATATTATAATAATCAATTAAAATTATTCTGGAGCATATTTTATTGAAGCATTAGGAAAATAAGACCACATTTGTACTTCGTATAAACTGATCTTTATCTGAATATCACAAATATATATTTCGTTGTCTGTATTCCCAATCAATAGTCAAAGCTCAAAATATTTAAATTTAGATACAAAGATTATCACAGAAATGAACAAAGTAACTTTTATGTTAATTTTTATTATACTTTTAAAAAATACTTCGTTCTACGCCTGTACCTTCTCTACTGCGGAAAGTGACGAATATAAATGGAAAATGATGCATTTTTTCAAATATCCAATTGTTCTATTTCCCATTCTCTTTTACTATAGAATGTTTTCCCAATGTTACTTATCGTTTAGAAAAAAAAACTAATAAAAGTTGGAAACATAGTTTTACAAGTGAACTAATGTGGTAATATTTCCCTTTTAATTTCTCTTATGTATGGATTTTAGAGTATCTTTTTGTTATTTACATCGAATTTGTTTGATTATGTTAAGCTACAGATTTTAGTTATAGCTAAAAAATATAATTTAATTTTAAACAATGAGTTTTATATTTAATTATTAGGTAATATAAATGTGAATTCAAAAAGTAATTCAATATGAAATTATGATGTCTCATGAATATTATTTTCTTCGAATATTTTGTGTATTACAGTAATAGCTAAAAATTATAACTTAAGATAAAATGAAATATGAAAAAGAAAAGTTACAGAAAATTAACTACCGAAAGTGAAATGTGTTTATACCGAAAATATTCTTTTTTAATAAATAATTAACCATGACACAAAATGATTTCATTTTCATTATTGATTGTCTTTAACATAAGCGTCGGAATACATTCTTTTTAATACAATCCAGCAAAAGATTTACGTGACTGTTTTAATTAAAACACGATTTTATCCCAATCTTAACAAAGACTTATTTAAAAATTAATAATTATTTATTTTCCAAAATACAATTTAATTCTGGAAACAGATTTCATAAGTTCTTTTTCAAAGTTTTTATCTCCTTAGGAAATGTGACACAAAATTTTTCTTTCATAATAAAATCGAAGATGATATTCGCTTTTCAAGTGTATGAGCCACAAAATATAATTAAATTTTCTTTTGTCTTTTATTTCGGTCCCTGAAACTTTTGGCTAAACATTCCTTTTAATTAATGAATTAAAATAAACTGAAAGTTTATTGCAAATCTTTTGAATTTTAAAGATTTTTCTTTTACTAATTTGAATGTGTATCGTTTGAAAAAACATATAACATAATTTATGTACAAAAATGTGTGAAAGATATGCTTCTTAAAATATAAAAATTTAATAACTAAAAAAAATACTTAAATTGAAAAAAAATTATAATTAAAAAATTTATTTCTAGTTAGTCGGTTTTTAATATCATACCCATTACAGGAAAATAATAAAAAATATACATAAAGAGCTAAATTTATATGAAGAAAAAAATTTACACTTATACGGAAAGCAAACAAACGTTCCAAAGGAATCCTTTCAACTCATAATAATAAAATTAATAATAGTAAAATAATAATAAAATTAATAATAATAATAATAATAATAATAATAATAATAATAATAATATGATAATAATTTTCCAAAATACAATTTAATTCTGGAAACAGATTTCATAAGTTCTTTTTCAAAGTTTTTATCTCCTTAGGAAATGTGACACAAAATTTTTCTTTCATAATAAAATCGAAGATGATATTCGCTTTTCAAGTGTATGAGCCACAAAATATAATTAAATTTTCTTTTGTCTTCTATTTTGGTTCCTGAATCTTTTGGCTAAACGTTCCTTTTAATTAATGTATGAAAAAAAATTGAAAGTTCATTGCAAATCTTTGGAATTTTAAAGTTTTTCTTTTATTAATTTGAATGTGTAAATTTTGAAAAAAAAAAACGTAAAGTAATTTATGCACAAAAATGTGTGAAAGAAATGCTACTTAAAAAAAATAATAATAACTGAAAAAATGAGAGTTAAATTGAAAAAAAAAATCAAAATTAATTGGTTTTTAACATTATATCCATTATCGGAAAATAATAAAGAAAATATCTAAAAGCGCTTAAATTTATAGGAAGAAAAAAATATACAATAATACGGAAAGCAAACGAACGTTCCAAAGGAATTCCTTCAACACATAATAATAAGATTGATAATAGTAATAATAATAATAATAATAATAATAATAATAATAATAATAATAATAATAATAATAATAATAGCAATAATAACAACAACAATAATAATAACAATAATAATTATTATAATAATAATAATAAATTATTTTAAATTATTTGGATAAAAAAGTATATTTTAATTAAGTTTCACTTTTATACGGATATAATTTGTGCTGTTCGAAATTTTAGTAGAAGAGTAAATTTACGTGCATCAAACTGAAATAAATAATATTATATAGACATTTCTTAGAGTGAAGTTAATTTAATAGTATAAATTTTTGGCTCAAATAATGCAAAACTAAGAACGCGCATAAAAATTTAAAAACTGGTAATAAGAGGGTTAACATACTATTTTGATTGAAAATTTTCTTGGTAGATAGTAAGTAACGTTTAATTAATCTGCATTAAGAAAACACTAATTTAAAAATAATAAAACCTCTTTAATATAGTAAAAATTATTTGTTTTAAAATAAATAATACCTATACTAGGAATCATGAATTTAAATTAACCTGGAAACATATTTTATTCTAGCATTAGGAAAATCAGACCGCATTTCTACTTTGTATAAACAAATCTTTATCTGCATATCACAAATATTATTTCGTAGTTTGCCTTCACAATCAATAGTCAAAGCTCAAAATATTTAAATTTAGATACAAAAATTATCACAGAAACGAACAAAGTAACTGTTATGTTAAATTCAATTATACTTTAAAATAATACTTTGTACTACGCCAGTACATTCTCTATTTGTGCAAAGGGACGAATATAAATGGAAAACGATGCATCTTTTTGTAATATTTAATTGTTCTATTTCCCATTGTCTTTTACTATGCAATATTTTCTCAATGTTACTTATCGTTTAGAAAAAAAACTATTAAAATTTGGAAACATAGTTTTACAAGTTAACTAATGTGGTAATAATTCCCTTTTTATTTATCTTGTGTATGTATTTTAGAGTATCCTTTTGTTATTTGCATCGAATTTGTTTGATTATGTTAAGCTACAGATTTTATATACATATATATAATTATTTTATACTGAACTATAATTTTATAATGGACTAAATATAATTAATTTTTGAAGAATGAGTTTTATATTTAATTATTAGGTAATATAAATATGAATTTAAAAAATAATTTCATATGATGTTTTATAAATATTTTTCCTTCGAATATTTTATATATTACAGTAATAACTAAAAAATATTACTTAAGATATAATGAAATATGAAAAAGAAAAGTTACAGAAAATTAACTAGCGAAAGTAAAATGTATATGTACCAAAAATATTCCTATTTAATTAATAATTAACCATCACACAAAATGATTTCTTTTTCATTATTGATTGCCTTTAAAATAAGTGTCGGAATACATTATTTTTAATACAATTCAGGAAAAGATTTATGTGACTGTTTTAATTAAAACGCGATTTTATCTCGATTTTAACAAAGACTTATTCAAAAATTAATAATTATATATTTTCCAAAATATAATTTAATTCTGGAAACAGATTTTATAAGTTATTTTTCATAATTTTTATCTCCTTGGGAAATGTGACACAATTTTTTTCTTTCGTAATAAAATCGAAGATGATATTCGCTTTTCAAGTGTATGAGCCACAAAATATAATTAAATTTTCTTTTGTCTTTTATTTCGGTCCCTGAAACTTTTGGCTAAACATTCCTTTTAATTAATGAATTAAAATAAACTGAAAGTTTATTGCAAATCTTTTGAATTTTAAAGATTTTTCTTTTACTAATTTGAATGTGTATCGTTTGAAAAAACATATAACATAATTTATATACAAAAATGTGTGAAAGATATGCTTCTTAAAATATAAAAAATTAATAACTAAAAAAAATACTTAAATTGAAAAAAAATTATAATTAAAAAATTTATTTCTAGTTAGTCGGTTTTTAATATCATACCCATTACCGGAAAATAATAAAAAATATACATAAAGAGCTAAATTTATATGAAGAAAAAAATTTACACTTATACGGAAAGCAAACAAACGTTCCAAAGGAATCCTTTCAACTCATAATAATAAGATTAATAATAGTAAAATAATAATAAAATTAATAATAATAATAATAATAATAATAATAATAATAATAATAATAATAATATGATAATAATGTAATAGTAATAATAACACCAATAATAAAAATATGATAATAAAGTAATAGTAATGATAATAATAATAATAAAGATAATTTTAATTTAATAGGATTAAAAAGTATATTTTCATTAAGTTTCACTTTTATACAGATATAATTTGTGCTGTTAGAAATTTTAGTAAATGAGGAAATAAAGGTGCTTTAAACTGAAACAAATGTCAAATCCTTATTACGTTGAATAATTTTATATAATTAGCTCATACATAGACCATTTTTTAAAGTGATTAATATTATCTTTATTAATGAATCCTCATCTATAAAGATAGAATAATCCATTGAATATGTGTGTTCTTATGAATTTAAGTACATACATTTTATAGGTTTTTAAAGAGCTCCTGTGAACAATGGTAATTTCTTTAAAAAACTAAAATATTTTAATATGGATTATTATCAAATTCTGATGGTATTTTAAATAAACGATATTACACACTTCAATATTTTAGATGCGTGCATTAGTCGTTTAAAAGATTTCTAAACATAGTTATAAGTGCTCAAGATGTTTCTTTGGTTATCTGCAACCTGTGTGCTTATTCTACCAAGAGCAAAGTGTCATAAATATGGGATTGAAAAGCATTGGAAAATGACTGAAATGTATGATTGTAAATTAAAGATGGCTTGACCATGCACTATAGCATACATCCTACTACAAAAGCTTATCTTTCATTAATTGAGGCATTTCAAAAATTGAGATAATTTACGGTTTATCGCGAAAAATTTGTGAAGTATATACAATAGTGATTCTTTCATCGAAGCATGTCGAAGAGTTTAAATCCGATAAATGAATACATTTTAATTCTGTTGTAATCAACGGATTCTTTACCTAAGATTCCGAAAAATGTCTTTGTCTTTAAAAACCACTGAAACCAATATATTGAGATTTAATGAAGCACATATAAAAACAATGTTCTATTCGTTACCTCCGATTTCCGATTGCCTCCAGTAGTTTATATAGCGTATTAATTAGTTATTTCATCCCGTAATATAGGTATTTTGTATGTTATCAATTTCCAAGTAAACACTTTCATGTTCATCAAACATATTTTACAGATAAATCTGGTAAATTAAGAGCATTAGCATTAAAGATAACATTATTTTGTTACTCTTGAATGTATAAATTCAGTTACACAGCTGAAAATCTTTTATTAAAAATTGACATCATCCTAAAATCCGATATTTTAGCTAGAGAAAACTAATTAAGATACTATAAAAACTACTCGGAATAGATACCAAAAATCAGTGACAGCAAAAGAAAAAATGCTTCAAAAATACAGGGTGGTTATAATTTAAGTATATCTATTTGGAGCTGTCTGTAGCTCGAAAGAATGTTCCGAATGAAACCAAAATCGGTACACTTACTATTCGAGAAGGGGGAAGAAGAATAGAGCAATAAAAATAATAATTGCAATAGTCAGCGACAGATGGCGCTACTGCGTGTGAAATGTAATGTGTAATACAAGAACAAAAAATTAAGGCGTCAAACGGGATGGCACACCTAATTTTTTGGAAAATGTCACAGTGAACGTAGTTACGTTGTCGCCTGGTGTCGATCATGTTCAGGTGCCACATGGTCATTTAGCTAAAGGATACAATCTAGGCGGTGCCCGACGTGCTCAACTGTGGAATGTAACGCATCAGGAATGATGTTTTGCACATATTGTGATATGGGGTAAAGTCATTGAGCTTTGCGACACCTGCACGGTACACAATATTACGCATTACATGTCACACTCAAAAGCGCCATCTGTCGTCGATTATTGCAATTGATTTTTATTAAAAAAATATATCTGAAACCTAGCATTTCCAAGCACAATCGTGCTCGTCCTCAGGGTTGAAAAGCAGCAGGACAGGTTTTAAAGGGGCAGCTTATACTAAGAGAGCATTCATAGTCTGCTCGGAAAAGCATATTGAACGTGAATTGGGTATTATTAGAGCTATTGCATGAGATAATGGTTTTTCAAGAATATTTGTTAATAGAATGATATTTTAAATTGAATATAAAAACAATACAACAAATACCGAATTTAACCATAGAGATGTTAAATTTCACAAACTTCAATATATCCATGGTCTATTTGAAAAATTTAAAAATTACTTGCAGAAATAAAAAGTAAACCTAATTGCTAATCCACCAGCAAAATTAAAGTAAAATTTCATAACAGTATAGATCCCACCACCATGGATGAGACGGCAGTTGTTTACATAATACCAGTTACTACAAATGATGGCAAGGGAGAGAAGGTGGATTACATTGGAATGGCAACGCGAAAGGAACATATTGCAGATTTAAAATTTTATCTCCCCAGAACTGAGCCTTTAAATATTAGTACAATACAAATATTTCAGTCTGCCTCGTCATATCTTGGTACGAGATGAGCAACGGGGAGTTTGGTACGGGGATCTAATTCGTCATTTTGGCAGTAGTATCACGTCACCGAATTACGACCTGAAAGTTTAATTCATTCAAGATTCCGATTAGTACCATACAAATATTTCAGTCTGCCCCGTCATATTCTGGTACACGATCAGCAGAATGGGGCAGCAATTCGGCATTTTTGCTGTACTATCACGTCATCACGTTATGGCCTGAAATTTTAGAACGTTAAAATTACCCATTAGTACAATACAATTATTCTAGTCTGCCTCGTGATATATTGGTAAGAGAGAAACAGAGCGGGTCGTCAAAATCGTCATTTTGATGGTACTGTCACGTCATTGAGTTACGGTCTGGAAGATTAACACATTCAAGATCCCGATACGTAAAATACAAATATTTCAGTGTACCTCGTCATATCATGGTACGAGATGGGAACAACGGGGCGTCAATTCTTCCGTTTGATGGTACTATCACGTCATCGAATTACGGCCTAAAATTCGAACATTTTCAAAATACCGGCTGAAACTACCAGAATATTGGTGAGAAGACAACATATTTTCAAAACACGATGTTTTACCTTTAATTTCCCACCAATTTCATTTCGAAACTCAATGTCGTTAAAGCTAACTTACAATCTATACATGCAACTTTTCTGATCATATCGCATCAAGATATCCCGAGGCAGTCTAAAATATTTGTGTTCCGCTAATCGATATCTTGAATGTGTTAAACTTTCATGCCATAAATCGATGACGTTATATTACCACAAAAATGGGGAACTGGCTCTACTCATTTCATACCACAATATGACGAGGCAGTCTGAACTATTTGTATTGTATTAATCGGTATGTTGAAGGTGCTAAAAATTCCTGTCGTTATTCGATGCCGTGATAGTACCATCAAAATGAAGAATTCGCTCGCCGCTGTGCTCATCTTCTACCAAGATATGACGAAGCAGACTGAAATATTTGTATTTTACTAATCGGTATCTTGAATGTTTTAAAGTTTTAGGTCGTAACCCGATGATGTGATAGTACCGTCAAAATGAAAGATTTTCGCCCCCCCCCCGCTCTACGCATCTTGTACCAACATATGACGAGACAGACTGAAAAATTTGTATTTTACTAATCTGTATCTTGAGTGTGTTAAAGTTTCAGGCCGTAATTCGATAGCGTAATAGAACCGTCAAAATGAAGAAATGATACTCCGATTTGCTCATCTCGTACCAAGATATGATATGACAGACTGAAATATTTGTCTTTTACTGATCGGTATCTTAAATATGTTAAACTTTCAGACCGTAACTTGATGACGCGATAGTACCGTCAAAATGAAGAATTGGTTCTCCGCTCTGCTCATTTCGTACCAAGATATGAAGAGGCAGATTTAAATATTTGTATTTCACTAATTGGTAATTTTAATGTGATAAATGTTTATGCCGGAACTAGATGATGTAATAGTACCGCCAAGATGACGAATTTCCCTCCCGTTCTTCTCGCATTTTTCCTTAATATGCCAAGTCAGATCATTTATTCTTTCACGTTGTGTTAATAAACTTTTCCTTTACCAGTAATTTATCTTGAAAGTCGATGGCGTAATAATATATACGCAGTACACCTGAATAAATAATACGTTTATTGGGTCTCACTTGTACTACACGACATGTTTTTCTGTCATAAATTTTAATCTGCCGGGGTGGGGGGAGGGTGTCCTACCATAATATGCAATGCAGATCAAGTTATTTTTAAAATACTGTATTTAATCTTTTATTTTGCTCCGATTTCATCTCGTCGCTCGCTGACGTGATATTACCCCCAAAATGATGAGTTGGCGCCCGCTGCTGCACATATCGTGCGAAGATATGACGAGGTAGGACATTCCTTAATCTACTGCTAATAATCTTGTCTTACATCATGATTTCCTCCCGTAACTCTACACCACCCCGTCTAATTGTACTCAGTGTTTATAAGTCATTGTTATTAAACAGAATTCTATAAAAACTGTGCATTGTAAATAATATAATTCGATTAATTATGTCTAAAAAACAAAAACGTATGTAGAAGATGATGACGAAGGAGTAAACCAGAGAATTCATCAACCTATCCTGGGAGAGATATAGGAACATATGAGAAATATTCTTGCCTGCTTATTCCTCTGAAATATGTCAAAACGTTCCTCTAAGATGTGAATTATGAAAAATAATATGGATGATTACATAGTTTAAAACCATCTGATTCAAAACTTTTTATTTAATATAGTAAGTAGTTCCAGTATCTATCAACAATAAAATTTAATTTTTGACAATTGGTAGATGCGAAATAGACTTTCCAAAATATCTGTAACCTCTGTCTAGCAGAATGTTCCCCTTTTTTTTACAGAATAAAAAGTCAGGTAACCATGCAGCATGTTCCGGAATAAAATTTTATTTTAAATAAATTATTTACGGAAGCTACAATCATTATTAATATACACTTCGTAATTAGATTCTATATTTAATGTTTTTGTAATAAATATTTAAGGTTTTTTTGTCAATATTTATATATTTCGACACATTTTAGTCCGTTTACATCACTCATCACACACAGCTCATCATAGTCGAAATGCTTTTATTAAATCAACATTTTAGGTAGGATTCACTACCACGAAATAATCCACAATTTATATATTTGAATGTCATAATTAGGCTCAAAAATATTAATTTGTACGATCCAGCAAAAATAATGTTTCACTACTAAAATGCTGTAAGTTTATAAGAACTTGAAAACGCACAAAATCTGACTTCCGGGTTTGATGCAACAGAATTTAAGGACATTATGCACTAGGAAGGAACGAATTTTTTTTTCTTCAAATCAAAATTGGACGGGGTGGGAAAGTTGCTCTATCAGATCCTCATTCTGAATATAAAATATCTTTGAAAAATATAACTATTAAATACTGCCCCAAGGTCATTGAAAAATGTGAAAAATTGTAAAAGTTGTGCATTTTCCCATTTTCTTGTCAAACATATAAAATGCACAGATATTATTAATATTAAATTAATTTTAAAGTATTCTTCTTAAATTATTATTATCATACGCTTATAGTGAAACTATGTAATATTTATATCAAATCCAGGTGTCTTATACTGCACCAATGACTTCAAAATTTTGAAAAATGTATAAAAATTGGTTAATTGTAAAGCATAATCAAAACAACAAAATTGTGTTATATTTTATACTTCGTAAGAGTATATATTTTTTAATTATACTTGAAGATGAAGAATAACAAGAAAAAATAATTTATTATTACAATTTACAAGCATTATAAGCTTAATAAAGGAACCAGGTTCTGCGTATTTGGGGCACCTTTCGTTACAATCTGGAAAGGCTTTAAGAGAAGAAAAAAAAATTAACTAAAAACAATATTGATACCAGTAAACTTGTTGCAATTGGCTGTGACGGAAATACAGTTAACACGGGTTACAAAAACGGTGTCATGCGATTTCTAGACGAAAAAGAAGGAAAGCCACTTCAATGGCTTATTTGCCAAATGCATGCCAATGAGCTTATATTGAGCCATTTATTCTAGCATCTTGACGGTACAACAAATGGGTCTCAAAGTTTTACAGGATCTATTGGCAAACCTCTAAAAGATTGTGAACTTCTTCCTCTTGTAAAATTATAAGAGAATAAGCTGTGCTTTGCTAGAAATTACTAATAAAAAGGATTTAAGCACGGATCAACTCTATTTGTTTGAGATATGTGAAGCAATTTCTTCGGGATTGTGTCCCGAAAAATTGTATAAAAGAAATCCTGGTAAAATTGTGCATTCTAGGGGGCTTACAGTGACAAATAAAATTCTTAGGCTATATGTTTCTTCAAGTGATCCGTCTGAAAATTTGTTAATTCTGACAAATTTTATACAAAGAGTTTATTCAACTATATAGTTTTAAATTAAAAATAAGCCTTCATGCATTTACAGAGCTAAGCATTTGTATCAAACAGTTATGTTATCATGATATTTGCAAAAGGAATTACAAACAATAATAGATCCCGTAATTCAACGAAATGGTTATTTTTGTCATCCGGAAAATATTTTGATTGCCATGTTGGTTGATGCTAGGGACTATGTAAGAGGGTTGGCACTACGTAGAATAATAAAATAATGAAAGTCAAGAAATTCTTTACGTACGTTCAGGTTACCTAAGATCAATTTTGAAGCCAAAGACTACATCGATTTTATAAATTGGGCTGAAGTGACCGTGAAAGAAACACTATTAACTAAGTATAGATCATAATATTCTTACAAAGTGTATCCGAAATCCAAAGGCAATAGATAAAGACATCTTACCTAAGATTAAACTATTCCCTTGTCACAATCAACCCACTGAATAATGTGTGAAACTTGTTACGTAGCCTTCTTGAGCTGTTTGTGGTCCTTTGAGACGCGATGGGTTCATTAAAACTTGTCTGGAGTCTCGGAAAAAAATGCCAGTTTTTGAAACCAAAAAACAGTATGGACTACTATAAAATGGTAACTTCATTGCTTGTAAATTGTAATAGTAAATTATTTTTACCTTATTACAATAGTTCTTTAAAAATAATTAGAAATTATATTTTCTTACATAGGTTAAGTTAAAATTATAAAACAATTTCAATTACCCAAATTTCATATACTTTAAAAAAGTATAGTCGTTGAGTTAGTATATAAAAGCAAATTTAATGTAAATATTACATAACTTTACTATAAATATATAATAATAATAATAATAATTCGATGATCATCCTTTTAAATTAAATTATTACTAATAGTTTGTATATTTGAGGAAAAAAATGGAAAAATGCACAACTTTTACGTTTTTTCTCAATATTCAATAAACTTGGGGCAGTATTTAATATTAATATTTTTCAAATATATTTTATATTTAGAATGAGGATATGATAGAGCAACTTTCCCACACCACCCCATTTTGATTTGGTAAAAAATTATTTTTTTTCATGGGCGAGCGCTTTTACGTTTTTTCTCAATATTCAATGACCTTGGGGCAGTATTTAATATTAATATTTTTCAATGATATTTTATATTCAGAGTGAGGATATGATAGAGCAACTTTCCCACACCATCCCATTTTGATTAGGAGAAAAAAAATATTTTTCCATAGGCGAGCGCTCCACCCTATTATGCACGTCTAAAAATAAAGTGACGTTGATAAGTACCAACCAATTAAAAATCCCTATTTGGTGGAAGGAATGCGAATTAAAAAGGTTGGAGCTCACCGGTTAACAAAATTGCGGGAATAACGCTTCTGAAAAAATCTAGAAACGTTTCGAAAAATAATAATCGAACATTCGATGGATATACATTACAAATATTGTAAAAGAAAACAAAAATACGGGAGCAAAAAGGGAAATTTTGCAAAGGGAAGATAAGAAATAAATCAAAGAATGACGCGTTTTAGAGTTTATTGATAGGAGGAACGTAATAAGTATTTTTAAAGAAGAAATTTAGTACAATTAAAGTCGATAAATTTAAATAATTTTAAGATAGGTTAATTATTAAAAATATGTTATATATATATATATATATATATATATATATAATTATAGTAGTGTGAAGTGAGAAATGTAAATTTGTTCATGTATTTAAATAATTACAGGATGATAAAATAATACAAACTTGGATTTAATCCCTTGAAGATACTTAATTTTTCAATATTCTATAAAAAGCCTATTCAAATATACAAAAATAAATACTTAAAAACATTAGTTTATACAAACTACGTAGAACGTTCCCATTAGGCGCCTAGCACAGCAAATTGCTTTCTTGACCGCTTTTGGGTCAATCCTTCATGATTGATGAAATGACTGACTGGTTGATGTGAGACTAAGCTTTTCTGAATTTGAAAGTGTGAAATCAATGTGGTCGTGATCCGTGAATTTTGCCTTTACATCTTATGCGTTGAAAACATTGACAATAAATAAATACTAGAGAGGTACTTAATTTGCAGATCATGCACGGTATAGTCATAAGTGAGATAAACAACGTGATTTAAAATTCAAATCACACACACACACACACACACACACACACACACACACACACACACACACACACACACACACACACACACACACACACACACACACACACACACACACACACACATATCTATATATATATATAATTTCAATACCTTCAATTTATTTATATGTGACTATTCACAATATATTTATTCTTTTCGTACTGACAATATCAATTTCACCCGATTCTTTACAACTTTATCTGCCCTTTTCAAAATTTAACTTTATTCACGACTTAATCTTACGTCTTTTGGTATAGTTCATATATAAATCTCATAGAAAATAATTTATATTCCTTAAATTCGTAATGTGTCTAAAATTTTCTTCTTTTAAAGAGTCGTGTTCAGCAAAATATACTAAGAGCGGTTTTGAATTAAAATTGTATTTTTAAATAATTTTTTTTTCAATGTAATTTTTTAATCTGAATTATAATAATAAAATACACAAGTAATTCGTGAGAATAATGTGTAAGTATTTAAACATACTAATAATGGCTTAATAATTAAAAGGCAGTACATATTTAAAATAAAATATTACTTATAATTAGTCTACTTATTCATAATTAAGCCACCTGTAAACAACATATTGTGATACCTGATTCAAAGGAAATCTTAATACAAACAATCTGATTTATATATAATTTGGAACAGTATTTAGTAGGACATAAAAAATTATTCTTAAAGAATAGGAATAAAGTGTTAGTGCACAAATAATTTAATTCTTTCAAGTTACGAATTTTCAAAAATGAATTATACATTTTGACAAATTAAATTTTCCTACTACCTAAAGAACACTTGTTTTCAAAAATAATCTATAATAATATAATAAAATTTCGAAATTAAAAAATATAAAATTAATCAGGTTTTAAGAATTATTAATTCAAAGATTAAAAGTTTTCGTCATTTCATTTATTACAATATACTAGACAAAAAAAGAAGACATTTTAGAGAAATCTTTATCCCTGGCTGCAAAATAACGTACAAGGAGAAATGAATTTTTAATGTGAATACTGCTTATATCTGAAAAATTGCTTTTGACCCCATTCAAACTGTTATAAATTTTCTTAACACTTTTCAACATAATTCAAGAGTGTTAGTAATATCGGTTTGTCTGGCTTCCTGAGCTTTAACTATCGTAAATGTGCTTGATTTCCATGAACTTGGTCTATATTATTGAGGGTTACTATAGGATGTTCGCTATTGAAAACGAAGTGTGTAGCATCTATAGTCCGTGTACAAGAACACACGAATGCCGTTATATTATGATCTATTTCTATAGGATGAAAAGTTTGCGGTGCATTTTAATGATGTTAAACTAATTGAATCATAATGAAATTGAAATGTATTTCTGAGGTCCACTGCGACATGTTTTTCACAGAATATGGAATCTAAATCATATATAATTTATTTACAGGTACTTACAGGTGCGATAATTACATGAAGTGTATTTCACTTGTGGTATGCTTTTTTAAGGACTAAATTCTTGCTTATTCAGTAGTGTGTAAAATGTTTATAGATCATGTATAGGGCTTCAGAAATTGTTCATAAGCAAGATTATTTATAGGCGTGAATTGGTGGTTTTTAATCTTATTATGTATTTTCGGCTTAACTATATGAGATATTCTAATATATGTTTGTAGAATTCATTTGCAAGAACGGAATACATTGCTATCAAATGATGGTAATAGTTGAAAGTTTCAAATGTGGTTTTTTTTGTTAGATTTTTACATGGAGTACATTTTACCTTAAATTGCGGTGTTAACTTTGTTTTGCATTTTTTTTTCTGAACTGTGTTGTATATATATATGTACAAATTCCATAGACGGCTGCAGCAACGAATTCATATCTTTCCGACTATGGGCAGTAATTGTTGAAATTGGGAAATCACATCACCTTATTATATACGATGATTTTTTTACAGTATGCACAGAACGTAAATGTTGCAAAGTGTTTCGTATTTTATGCTTCAAGCATAATTTTTCTTTCTTGTTAACATATAAAATTACACGCGAATTCTATATTTCCACCCATTGCCAAAGTCGACTCTTTCTTAAGTGAGAAATGAGAAAGAATAAGAAATTTCTTAGAATAAGAAATTTCTTCTAAATTTCTAACTCTAATTTCTAACTCCAAATTTCTAACTCGAATATTTCGAATTTAATTCGATTTATTCGAGTTAGAAATTTGAAATTTAGTATAGCGGTAAATTTCAAGATGCAGACGTTTGGTACAAACAGTTTATTAAAAACTCGTAATTTAAAGGTGTAAAACGGGCGGAAAACGTTATGAATTATGTTTTATTCTAAATTGTTAGGGATAGAAACTTAAAATTTGACATGCCTGATATTTTTTAGACGTAAATTCTAGCAAAGAAATCTTTTTACAATATACAGATTTAAAAAATGTGCAGAAGCAAAAAACTTTCAAAAACTATGATTTTAGTGATGCTGCTGATCTAGAAAGTTGGAATTTGGCATAGTGGCTATTTTTAAGATTTCAGTGATCACTAAAAACGGCTTCTAATTAAATTGAAATTTAAAAGAGTGAAAGGTCTGAAAAAGTTCTAAAAACCTTCTGAACTATGATTTACTTAAATTGTTAGGATAGAAACTTGAAATTTTACATGGCTCTTAATATAGAGAAATAAATTCATCCACAGAACAGTTTAAAAAATTGAACTTTTTAACGTGTGCAGGAACAAAATACGTTCTAAAATTGCGATTTCTGTGATATAGTTGTTATAGACGCTTGGATAACTAGAAGCTTGGAACTTGGCATGGTGGTTACATAAAAGATGTAAATGTTCGCAAAGAACGGTTCAAAAAAAATTGTAAATTTCAAATAAAAGATTAAATGAGTGAAAATCTTGGCTGTTCCGTTGTAGACATCAATGCATCTACAGAGCAGTTTTTAATAATTTAGCAATTTTAATGTGTGAAAGAAGAAAAAAGTTCTAAAATTGCAATTTCTATGATACCGTTATTGCAGAAATTTGCTTGATTGGAATTTGGCGGGATGCTTACATTTACGATGTAAATACTCGCATAAAACTGTTTCTAAAAATTTCTAAATTTCAAATAAAAAATGAAATGAGCTAAAAACCTTCAAAACATATTCTAAATTAACATTAATTTGGAATTACTTTTAGCTCGTCTCATTCGTTTAAGTCTCATGTTCGCCTAATGCAGTATGAGAACTAAGTTTATTCAAAATGTGGCTTATAGTTAGTAATTTCTGAATTATCTGTGGCAGTAAAATTTCCTCTAATGAAAATAGGCCGACGAATACCACTTGGCATTTTTCAACAATTACGCGAGCAAAATAGCGGATTTTGTTGCTATACTATATTTTACTCCAGTTCGTTGGCCATTACTTAAGGGCTTTATAAACAATTTCTTGAGACATTTATGAATTTCTTCTTTAACACATTTTTAAAACATTTTCTGTGTTTGCACTGTACGCTTATTCATTTATTATTTTAAATATCTAGTAAAATCGTAATCGCATGGAATACAATCACCAGTGTTTGGTAAGTATTTGTGAGAAAGTAGAAATTTAATATTTTTATCAGTAACCCAAGTATTCTTAGGCTTTTCAGTAAGTAAATGTGTAGAACCCATTTGAAAAGAAACTTATCATCTGGACATAATTTTTCACCCTCCTTAAATACGTGTTTTAAAACTTTTTATTGGTTGTAAAGATAATCGTTTTTTGTATTTGATTTAATAAAATCGGGTTTTATTTAGCCGCGCGAAACCGTATCATGGCGCTTTCTGGTCAGTTAGTTTGTTCTATTTAAATTGACTGTATCCTTTTTTGTATTTGTTAAGATGAATTATGTTGGATTTTCCTTCTTCCAACAAAGCAAGATAAATAAAATAGAATGATTTGAAATACTAACCATTTATTGTATTTATTTTTCCAAAAATACAGATAAAAAATCCCATTGAGTTTATAAAGAGGTCTGACAAGGAATTAGAATTTTTAATCTTTTAAGCCCAATTATATATTTATTTATTTTGTGATGGATTACTTGTGAAGGATTTTTAAATCTTTATGAATTGTTATTTCTTACATAGTATATTACTGTTATTTATTTATTTATCTATACATGAAGCGTTGTTTTTTTAATTATTTTTTTATACATTGATCGTCTCTATTTTTAAGCTATATTTTTTGGGAAGATGAGTACCACCACTTCTTATTTTACTTATTTTTATTTTTTAACGAACAATTCATTTTAAAAAATGCTTCGATTTCATAGTTTTATTTAATAAATAACATGGAAACTCTTTTCACAAAAGTACAAAACATTTGCATCAGGCTCCAATTTGGGAGGCGAAATGCAATTTTAGAAAAAAAAAATATTTCATTTTCAGACTGAATATTTAGCGATATCAGTGATGTAACCCGTTTAAAGAATTTATAAAACTTCAAATTGATTGAATTATTCACAGTCAGCAATAGTGAGTTTACATCAACCTGTATGTATTTACTTATTAAGATCTAGTGTAATACTCGATTTAATTTAACTGAAGTAATGTTCTAATGCTCGTAACAAGTAGCTGCAATAAACTATTGAATTAACTGGTTTTTCTAGAAGCGGCTCAAATTAAAACATACTTAAAAAAAATATTTATCATATTTTTGTAACAATAAAAGAAGTATGAAATAATCTTCGTTTAATTAAAAATTGTGTCTTTATAATCAAATTTTTCAGGGAGGAGAGTTTGTAGTTTAAAAAAAAAGTAGATATCGAATTAAAATATATCTGTTTAATTCTTATTTTCTTATTTGAATTGACATATATCTATTAATATACAGGGTGAATCTAAACTCTTGGGCAAAATTTTAAGGGGTTATAGTATACATCAAGACAAACAATATTAAATAGGAAACTAAGGTTCCCAAACGTCTTCCGAAGGAGATAGGCGCCATTAAAGTTTAGTGTCCAAATTTTCAAATGATTATAAAAAACGGAACAATTGGTCGATTCGTTTGCGGTTTTCGCTAAAACTATTCTTTATGTCTGTATTGTCTTTAAAATAAATTTTAAAGATAAATTTCCAAAAACGCCGATAGAGGGCGCTTTAGACTTTGGAGTAACGAAAAACTTTTTTTTACCGTTATTTTTTGTATCTCATTAAGTGCTTTCAAAAGCTTAGACTTAAACTTAAATTTTGAGCTCAAAATCTGAATCGTTGGGAGTGATTAAGTAGCGCAAACTGAACTTCGTTCATGAGTTGAAATTTGAAACACCTTCCTCCCCTCCCACTCCTGAACACAGTTTAGTTATTCCCGATCTTGATGTCGTAGACCAGGCAGAAACAATATGAGTTGTAATTTTCCAACTGGACGAAAAATGTCCGGACCAGGATTCGAACCTGGGATCTCTTGAAGCTGCCATGCTCTACCAACTGAACTATCCCGGTTGAATCTGGAGGGCATAATTCATCCAGTTTATGCCGGGATAGCTCAGTTGGTAGAGCATGGCAGCTTCAGCCAAGATATCGCAGGTTCGAATCCTGGCCCGGACATTTTTCGTGCAGTTGGAAAATTACAACTCATATTATTTCTTTACCAATTTGAATAATTGTGTTAAAATTTTTCCAGGCAGAAATTACTACCCCCTACACGTAAAATAAACGATAGAGTAATGACAAATTAAATAGAAAATTTATTCATAACAGACATGAGCAATTTCTCGGCGCAAAATAAAAAGAAACAATTTGATGTATGCACGTAGTGAGCGATATGAATGCAGGTAGACACGTAGAAAATGGTACATGCATGATGTTCGTGAGGAATCACAAAAACTGCTCGAAAAAGTGCCCACCAGCAGCGATGCAGGCCTCACGCCACCGGCGCGGCGGAGGGAGTTGCGAACATTAGTGAATACCCCGGGCATCTCTCGGATATCGCCTGCTGTCGTAGCAGGGAATCCTCGCAACCAGGTCCTCGTCGTAGTCGACGCGAAGGTAAAAAATAGTTGTTCATTACTCCAAAGTCTAAAGCGCCCTCTATCGGCATTTTTTAATTTATCTTTAAAATTTATTTTTAAAATAATTTTTTTATTTAATTTTGTCATCCCTCTATCGTTTATTTTACGTGTAGGGGGTAGTAGTTTCTGCCTGGTCTACCACACCAAGATCGGGAATAACTGACCTGTGTTCAGGAGGGTTCAAATTTCAACTCCTGAACACAGTTCTGTTTGCGCTACTTAACCACTCCCAATGATTCAGATTTTGAGCTCAAAATTTAAGTTTAAGTCTAAGCTTTTGAAAGCATTTAATCAGATACAAAAAATAACTCTAAAAATAGTTGTTCGTTAGTACAAAGTCTAAAGCGCCCTCTATCGACATTTTTAAAACTTTTTCTTTAAATTTTATTTTTAAGAAAATACTGACATAAAGAATAGTTTTAGCGAAAACCGCAAACGAATCGACCAATTTTTCCGTTTTTTATAATTATTTGAAATTTTGGGCATTAAACTTTAATGGCGCCTACCTCCTTCGGAAGACGTTTGGACCCTTAGTTTCCTATTTAATATTGTTTGTCTTGATGTGTACTATCACCCCTTAAAGTTTTGCCCAAGAGTTTAGATTCACCCTGTATATATATATTATTGCTTGCAGATCATCGATTATAATTATTATATTTCAATAAAAGAAATCATAAAAAAAGAACATCACAAATTTTATATACTTTTTAATATTAATCTTATTAAAAACTTACGTTTTTATTTCAGATCTACTTTTCATATTTACTATACATAAAACAAAATATTTCATTGGGCAATAAAGAATACATTATATTGTTGCTGAAAAACTAGTAAGAAGGGTTTTTTTCCACTATTTGTTATCTTAAAAAAACTTGTATTTCT
This sequence comes from Maratus michaelseni, assembly GCA_963931845.1. Lineage (NCBI taxonomy): Eukaryota > Metazoa > Arthropoda > Arachnida > Araneae > Salticidae > Maratus > Maratus michaelseni. The sequence continues at coordinate 300,102,467 of OZ007588.1, forward strand.
ACTTTCGTACCCTCGAGGTCTCCTTTATGTTTGAAATCTCAGAAAAGTTATTTCCCTTTTGCAAAACAGTTCTTTTAGGAAACAGAAGTATGCGCACTTTTTTGTTGAAAATGTATTCACGAAAAAATGCTTTAGTGTTAATTACAAAAACGGAAATTCTCCATAAGTATTTCCGTTCATAAAGTAAGAAATACAATATATATATATATATAAACACTGCAGAACACTGTTCGGCAAAAATGCTTCTGCATTTGTAGAAAGGTAATGCATGCGAATCCTTAATATAAAAAAAATAATTAAATAAAAATCTTAAGCGAATCGGTAGACAAATCTAGTGTGAACACCAGTGTAGTTGCAATAGTTGTACGCACACCTTATCTTATTATATAACGAAATATAAATTCAGGTACCGTAAAATAACTAAATGTATAAATTATTCAAAGGTTTTACATTTATATAGTTTATACAGAGTATTATACTTTATAGTACACTAATTTTGAGGAGGAAGCACACACCTACATGTGAACGAACCAACATAAAATTAATGGTAATACATCACAAGTTGTGAAAAGATAAAATCTCATCATATAATTTAATTAAGTTTTCTTTACTTAATTAACTATTAAAAATATATTTTTTATTTTATTTGAAATATTTTTATACATTTAATGGAAATGAACATTATTACATTCTGTAAAATTAAAAAAAATAAATTAAAAAAAAATTATCCTTCAACTCTAAGGTGTATCAAATATATATATATATATATATATATATATATATATATATATATATATATATATATATATATCACATTCTTTGATTAATAATACGTAAATACTTTCATTCTTTATGTACATTATTTGTACTTTAAGCACTTTTGAACATATCTGAGAAAGCACAAAATTTAAAATCGTATTCTTTCAGCAGTGAGTTTCTAATAATTTTTTATTGCCATTAATTCCACAAAATGCAAACAATAATGTAATTACGATTTGAATTTTTTCAAAATGAAGGGAAAAGTCTCGTGCCGGGAGTCGAACTCAGGTACTTTCTGGATTAAATTGACAATGCTCTAGCTCATAAGCTAAGAAGAAAACATCAACGTGTTTGTTCATGTTTATTGACCACAAATTTTGACAATGTAATGCCCTTTTGTAGGTAAACGTGTGTGCACAATTGTTTGTTAAACAATTTTTATTAAAACATATGTTATTATATAATATATTATATAATAACTATATAATATATAATATATTATATAATAACAACTAACAAATAATTAATATAATATCTTATATAATATATTATATAATAACAACTAACAAATAATTAATATAATATCTTATATAATATATTATATAATAACAACTAACAAATAATTAATATAATATCTTATATAATATATTATATAATAACAACTAACAAATAATTAATATAATATATTATATAATATATTATATTAATACATAACAGTTTTTATTAAAACATTTGTGCACAATTGTAGGTAAAATTGTAACTGTGTTAAAATAATAAAGTATAATTTAGTTAGGATCCATTAATTCCACAAAATGCAAACAATAATGCAATTACTTTTTGCATTTTTTCAAAATGAAGGGAAAAGCCTCGTGCCGGGAGTTGAACTCAAGTACTTTCAGGATTAAATTGACTATGCTCTAGCTCATGAGCTAACATGACAAAGTGCATTACAACTTATTTTTACATCAACATTTGTAAGTTGATGTTTGTTGACCACAAACATCAACATGTCGGTCTGGAAGACACCCAGAAACGACATAATTCACTCACACAACATTTTCGCTTTGACCAGGTTTGACATTGAAGGCATCTAAATTGAATAAACCGTAGGTAAACGCACTTCAACAAATGACGAATACATATGTACACTTTATTATTTTAACATAATGATGCTGATAGGTAAAGCAAACATACAAGTTGCAATATTTCCCACTGACTGAAAAATCGAAAACACCTTTTGACTCATTTAAAAAAATTGTAACTGCGTTAAAATAATTAAGTATAATTTAGTTAGGATCCATTAATTCCACAAAATGCAAACAATAATGTAATTATGATTTGCATTTTTTCAAAATGAAGGGAAAAGTCTCGTGCCGGGAGTCAAACTCAGGTACTTTCTGGATTAAATTGACAATGCTCTAGCTCAAGAGATAAATGGGAGACACTCAGACCGACATAATTCACTCACACAACATTTTCGCTTTGACCAGGTTTGACATTTAAGACATCTAAATAGAATAAACCGTAGGTAAACGCACTTCAACAAATGATGGATACATATGTACACTTTATTATATTAACATAATGATGCTGTTGGTAAAGCAAACATACGAGTTGCAATATTTCCTACTGACTGAAAAATCGAAATTATCTTTTTACTCATTTGCAAAAATTGCAACTGTGTTCAAATAATAAATTATAATTTAATTTGGATCAAAATGTTTACATGGAATACAATAATAATAATAATAATTTTTAGCCTCGTGCAATATCCATAAGTAATTAATTTTGCCCAATTTTTGGTAACATGAAACCATTTTAATTTCGCATTTCAAAAAGAAAACACCTTGAACATAATTATGTTCATAAGTGATAAACTATATTAAAGTACTCGTGGTAATACGAATAACCAATCAAAATACAGAAAAATGGAAGTATTTATACTGTTTACGTTGCCAAAAAAGTACGTTCTATTTACTTAAAATTAGAAATAGAAAAAAATATCATTGAAACATTTTCTGGTTAAAAACTATTATGCTTTAAGTGCAGAAATAAATTTAAAAACATTTATTAAGTAAAGTTTAATTGCATAAGAATGTAATCTTCCCATATAAGTGCTGATAAATATTGACTTTTCCCTAAATAAAATTACATAATAATTTTCCACTTTCAAAATAAATTTAATATTTTCTAATTTACCAATTTAATCTGGAAATGTATTTTTTGTAAACTTAAAGTTAATTGAATTATTAAGTGTACTTTAAAATATATTTTTATTTAAAAAATTCAAAAATTGTAAAAATAAAGGGAGAGGTTGTTTTCGAATAGATTATTCAAAGTATAAAAAATAATTGACGCATTAAAAAATGAGAAAGCGTTGTTATCTTATAAGCAACGCATATTGTTTTCAATTGAGAAAATGATTTTAAAACAAACTTTTATAAGTATATTTATGACATGGTTTTAGTTTAAATTGTAAATCTAAAACTAAAATTATTAAAATTAGTTATTGAAGAAACAAACATTTTTTTTCAATATATTAAAGAAATGTTTATAAGCAGATTTGATACATCTATTCTTATAAAAGAACATGTACTACCTGACTCCTAATCAACGCCGAACCTCAACCGTTATTCCTAGGACAATGAAATTTGGAAGACCTTACAGAATGTAGGCTAGGCACCCACTAACAAAGGAGTTTAGAAAATTCACCCCTAAGGGGGTTAAATGGGGGTCGAAAGTTTCAGGTCTTTTGAACTTTTCGCCATATCTCAGCAGCAGTTTTAGGTAGGAGAGTGAAATTTGAAATATGAAATGTACTAAAAAAAATAGTTAAACATGTATTTCAGCGATTTTAGAAATTCACCCACTAAGGGGGTTAAATGGGGGTGTCAAAAGTTTTAGATCATTTCGCTGTTTCGACATATCTTAGTAATAGACCAGGATGACAAATATACTAAAAAAATAATTAAACAGGCTTTTCAGCTATTTTAGAAATTCAACCATTAAGGGGGTTAAATGGGGGGGGGTTGGATGTTTTAGGTTATTTCGCTTTTTTTTGGTGTATCTAAGCAGCAATTTTAGGTAAATGCGAGAAATTCAGAACAAATAATCTACTAGAAAAATAGTTAAACACTTATTTCAGCTATTCTAGAAATTCAGTCACTGAGGGTTGAATATTTTATGTCATTTTACAATATATCAGCAGAAGATATAGGTAGGAGCTTGAAATTCAGGCTAAAAATCAGGCATTTAAATGGGTATTTCAGCTGAATTCAGAAAATATGTATACACAACTACACTCTCCTGTCCGGAGCATCTTTATTGAGAGCATATGTCTTTGAATGTAACTTTTCCAGTGTAGGTGCTTTAGAATGAGATGAACACTTGATTGTGAAGTACGACCCCACATCCTGCTTATTGAAGAAAATTTCCTTAAATTTCGCCATATGCTTCGACATTCGACCTAGGTATCTATAAAGGTTTCTGTGTGTGTGTGTGTGGGGGGGGGGGTTATGAATGCGATTTTTCCGAACTTTACCTATAAATATTTTCAACAGTTCAATCTGTCTCTAACTTATCACTAATGCTAAAAATTGCAAGTCATATACGGATATCTGCTTCTCAACTCCCTAACCCCCTAAACTATCTCAGCACTTGAGCTACATTTTTTGTAATTTCCACCAACACGAAACCTATTGTATAAATTTTTTTGCACAAATAATATTCTTGTTTAAGCCGTTATTTCAAGTTTGTTAAACCTTAAATAGAATTAAGAAAGTGCCAGATAGCGAATAAGTTGCGTATACATATTTTGTAAACCTTATACTAATCAAAACAAATTTTTACGTTATTTAATCTATACTAATATTATAAAGGAGTAAATCTTGTTTGTTTGTTTGTAGAGGGTAATCTCTGGAACTACCGAACCGATTTCAAAAGTGATGGTGGCAAGTTGATGGTGACAACCCCTGCTCCAACATAGGCTATATTTTATGTCGGTGCCACTAACCCCAGGGGGTGCAGGAGCAAAAAACTTTCTAAAATTGCGATTTTTCAGTTATCACACTGGCTGTCAAGCCCTGAGAGATTGGCAGCCGGTTCTGTATGTATGTATGTACGTACGTAATGCGATAACTCTTCACAGAAATATCCGTTTTCCTTCAAATTTTGTTTATAGGTTCACTGTGTTAAGGCGCTTCCCTGATTAATTTTATTAATTTTCGGGATTGATTGGTTAAGTATAAAAGGGGGGGAACAAGGGGCTAATTCTCCCCCCCTTAATTTATATAAATGGGTTTTTCATGCAGAATTATTCCGTTTTCCTTCAAATTTTGTTTATAGGTTCACTGAGTTAAGGCGCTTCCCTGATTAGTTTTCGGGATTGATTGGTCAAGTATAAAGGGGGGGGAACAAGGGTCTAATCCCCCCCCCCTCCTTAATTTATATAAATGGGTTTTTCATGCAGAATTATTCCGTTTCCCTTCAAATTTTGTTTATAGGTTCACTGAGTTAAGGCGCTTTCCTGATTAGTTTACGGGTTTGATCAGTTAAGTATAAAGGGGGGGGGGGTCGGGGGGGCTAATCCCCCCTTAATTTATATAAATGGGTTTTTCATGCAGAATTATTCCGTTTTCCTTCAAATTTTGTTTATAGGTTCACTGTGTTAAGGCGCTTCCCTGATTAGTTTTCGGGATTGATTGGTTAAGTATAAAAGGGGGGAACGGGGGGATAATCCCCCCCTTAATTTATATAAATGGGTTTTTCATGCAGAATTATTCCGTTTTCCTTCAAATTTTGTTTATAGGTTCACTGTGTTAAGGCGCTTACCTGATTAGTTTTCGGGATTGATTAGTTAATATAAAGGGGGGGGATCGGGGGTAATTCCCCCTCTTAATTTATATAAATGGGTTTTTCATGCAGAATTATTCCGTTTTCCTTCAAATTTTGTTTATAGGTTCATTGGGTTAAGACGCTTCCCTGATTAGTTTTCGGGATTGATTGGTTAAGTATAAAGGGGGGAACGGGGGGCTAATCCCCCCCTTAATTTATATAAATGGGTTTTTCATGCAGAATTATTCCGTTTTCCTTCAAATTTTGTTTATAGGTTCACTGTGTTAAGGCGCTTGCATGATAATTTTCGGGATTGATTGGCTGAGTATAAAGGGGGGAACGGGGGGGGGGCTAATCCCCCCCTTAATTTATATAAATGGGTTTTTCATGCAGAATTATTCCGTTTTCCTTCAAATTTTGTTTATAGGTTCACTGAGTTAAGGCGCTTCCCTGATTAGTTTTCGGGATTGATTAGTTAAGTATAAAGGGGGGGGGGATCGGGGGGCTAATCCCCCCTTAATTTATATAAATGGGTTTTTCATGCAGAATTATTCTATTTGCTTCCAAATTTGTTTATAGATTCATTGGGTTAAGACGCTTCCCTGATTAGTTTTCGGGATTGATTGATTAAGTATAAAGGGGGGGAACGGGGGGCTAATACCCCCTTTAATTTATGTAAATGGGTTTTTCATGCAGAATTATCCCATTTCCTTCAAATTTTATCTATAGGTTCACTGTGTTAAGGCGCATCTCTGATTAGTTTTCGGGATTGATTGGTTAAGTATAAAGGGGGGGAACAAGGGGCTAATTCCCCCTTATCTATACTAATATATAAAGTAGTAAAGATTGTTTGTTTGTAGGGGGTAATCTCTGGAACCACTGAAGCGATTTTAAAAGTGATGGTGGCAAATTAATGGTGACAATCCCTGCTCCAACATAGGCTATATTTTATGTCGGTGCCACCACCCCCAGGGGGGTGCAGGAGCGAAAAACGTTCTAAAATTTCGATTTTTTGTGTACTGAAGGAGATAGAAGTATCAAATTTGGTATGGTAGTTACTTATAAGATGTAAATGCTCTCTAAGAACAAATTATAAAAACATTCGCAATTTAAAAGTGTGAGATGAGGAAGAAGCGTTCTTAAAACATTCTAAATTACAATTTCTATGGAATCTCTGAAACTACAGAACCGATTTCAAAAGTGATGGTGGCAAATGGATGGTGACAGTCCCTGCTCCAACATATGCTAAATTTTTTGTGGGTGCCACTGCCCGCAGAGGGTGCAAGAGCGAAAAACGTTCCAAAATTATGATATTTTCAGTAATGAAGGAGTTAGGAACTTGACATTTTGTATGGTCGTTACTTACAAGATTTAAATGCTCTATAAGAACAAAATCTAAAAAAATTCGAAATTTAAAAGGCTGAAATAAGCAAAAAATTTTCTAAAAACATTCTAAATTACAATTTGTAAGGAATGTCTGGAACTACTAAAGCGATTTCAAAAGTGATGGTGGCAAATGGATGGTGACAATCCCTGCTCCAACATAGGCTATATTTTATGTCGGTGCCACTACCCCGAGGGGGGTGCAGAAGCGAAAAACATTCTAAAATTGCGATTTTTGCGATGCTGAAGGAGCTAGAAACTTCAAGTTCGGCATGATTGTTATTTATAAGATCTAAATGCGCTCTAAGAACAATTTCTAAAGAAAAATGATCTAATGATTCTGCGATTTTTCAACTATTGAATTTCTAAAATTACCAAATTTCACAATAGAGTACCATAGCGAAACCTTCACGCGTAAAAAGATAATGATAAGGGCGACGTGTCCTGACGTGTATATTGACTATAGCACGAGTCACAAATTATAGTATCCTTAATATTCTGTTAAAATATAAAAGTGAATTATGAAATGTCAATATTTTGTTTGATTAAAGGTTCGTTAAGAGAAATTGACCAGCGTTGCGGGCGTAGCTTGCTAGTATTTGTATAAAGCAGTTTTATAAACTTCCACTTATTTATTTATACTCCAGACTTTATTTTAAGTCCCTGAAAATTTATTTTTTGTAGTTATTTATATAACTTAAAAATATGCATAAAAGTTTTTAGATAAAGAAGCTTTTTTTTTTTAAATATGAACGGGTGGACATGGAAAAAATGCATCAACCCTTTTTTAATTCCACATTGTATATGTGAAATTTTATTAAAAAGAAATTTTTATAAAAACAAGGCATGAAATTTTAATAAAAACATGCATCATATTTTTAAAGATTGTTAAAATTTTCATTATGCACGTTGATTGAAAAAAAAAATAAATTTTGTTTAGAGTTTTGCAATATGAATGACATTTTATAGTTTAAGAAGTTTTTATTGTCATTTTATTAGGAACATAGTCATGGCTATACAGCAAAATGTCGCCGGCATGCAACTTATGAAACATAGACAAATTCCTTTCCGTAGAAGACTATTGCTGAACACTAAGATAAAAAATAATTAGCATGTTTAAATGCCGATTTGGTTTTGGGCATATTTGTTCACTTAAAGGTCTTTCGTAGTATTTAGAATTTATTTACCGCCAAATAACAAAATGTTCTAATTGTTTACAGTACATACTTTTCTACAACCCTGTTGCCAACATCTAATAAGGATTTCCCTCTAGACTAGAACACAAATCTTCCTAGATCTTCCTCCTACAAGATCAATTGCCCAATCTTATAATAAAGATAGATAAATGGATAAATGAGTAAACATCTTGCAGAGTTAAGTTTTACAGCATTTTAGCTTTAGTGAAAGCCCGAGGGGACACGCATATTACAATTCAATTGCATAAAACCACGATGAATAGAAAACAACATTTTATCAAAACAAAAAGAGACTGTGCTAATATGTGTACTTAAAAAATCAATATACATAACAAATCAAAGTAAAGAGCACCATACTGTGGGAAAACAATAGGAAATTACAGAAAGTTAAAACCGAGGAAAAAAAAGCGCTTTGAAATAGATGTTCTTTAATCTGAAAGACATTTTTACATTTTGAGATTAGATTCAAATTAACTGGCAAAACCAAGAGACATCTAAACAAATTTTTTAAGTACATGGATGATGGTTTTTGACCTGAATGAATTTAAAGGCATTCAAGAATAAAAAGTAATGAAGTTTTCTATACCTATGCAGTACGAAAAATAAAGTTTGTTTATCTGATAGACACGCTGATAAAATGGACAATGATTTGTAAAAAAACCTACAAATATATTTTTTTAATGAAAAGTATAGTTTAAACTTGGGTAATATGATTGTATACATATCTTCCAGCTATTGAAGAGTCCCTTCATTCTTGTCAATGCTGAAGAAATGAATATTTTAAGACAGATTTCAGAGAGGAGGCAGGGTATGGCAAGAGAATTATCGGTAACTTATTATCATTCATTGCTGATTTGGCCAGCTGATAGGCCATCTCGTTACTCCAAATTTCTGAATGGCCCCGTAACCAGTTGAAAAAAAAATTTTTTTTTAGAGTTTTGCAATATGAATAACATTTTATAGTTTAAGAAGTTTTTATTGTCATTTTATTAGGAACATAGTCATGGCTATACAGCAAAATGTCGCCGGCATGCGACTTATGAAACATAGACAAATTCCTTTCCGTAGAAGACTATTTGCTGATATAAAATCGCACAGATGAAAATTAAATATATTTTTACATTCAGAGATAAATTAATCAATGTAATAATAAATCATAAGATCTAAATAGATTTTACATAATTTTGGAATGTAATTTCTCGTTATTAAGAAAATTCCCAAAACCACTAGGTCGTTCAGGCAGAAAATTCCGCAATCTAAATTTAGGGAGGAGAAAACCCCAAGTTCTTACACTGTATCTACACAAATAATAATAATAATAAAAAATGTATAAATTCTTTTACTTCAAAGAAAGGACAGAAAAAAAATCATCAAAAACAGATTATAGAAATATTATATTTTATAACTTTAAATTCTTTTAAAAACACTTTAGAATGAATAAAATATGGCGATGACCTTTTTTAAAACAATATTTATCATTGCATTGTAAAAGAGAAAAAATGATATTAAGTACATTTAATTCGATTGCCTCTTCAAGTAAGAGACTTCCAGCCATAAACAAGATTAAAAGATTTTATTTGAATATACTACTGATATTCTTGAATTTACAAGAATAGCATTGCTTATTCTAAAAAGGAAACGTTTTTTATTAAAATTTGCACTTAAAAATTTAAAGATGAATAATACTTATTACTTTATTGATAAAAGCTCTCAAAACTCACGAGATTAACATATTTAAATAGATACATGGCTTTATTTTTATTTTTTATTTTTTTGTGTTTTTCTTTTTTGCTGTTTTGATTTATTTGTGAGTACAATTTAATTTAATTTGTGTATTTTATAAATATATGAAAAAAACTGACAAAAATTAGTAAAGTATAATATTGACATTTTGTAACTCCAAAATTATTTATAATAACTCCAGAAATATTTTGATTGTTCAAAGCTTTTTTTTTTTTTATATATAAATACTTGCCTAACTGAATTAATTAGTTCTTCAGTAATTTGTTTCATGCTTAACAAACTAACCCATTGTAGTACACTTTTTTCAAAATAATTTTTGCTATTATTTTTATTTTTTAATATACTGTTTCTTACGCGTCCAATGTAATATTTTTAAATATTGAATATAACCTGGCAAAAGTTCTAATTTATGTAACTCTACCAATTGTGGACATTTAAAGGAGGTTTTTAACACTTTCCAACCTAGTTGAAAAGTGTTTATGACTTCGGTTTGTCTGGCCGTCTGCCGTCTGCCGTATGACCGTATGCCGTATGGCCGTCTGCCGTCTGCCGTATGACCGTATGCCGTATGGCCGTCTGCCGTCTGCCGTCTGTTCGTGCTCTAACTCCCGTAAATATGCTCGGATTGCTCTGCAATTTTTATATGTAATTATCGTTATCTATAGCATGTTCCCTATTTCAACGGAAGTGTTTAGCACTTATAGTTTTTTTACAGGGATACCCAAAAGAATTCCGTTATATGGCGGTCTATGGGGAAAATCATTTGCGGTTTATTTTAATGATGTTTCACTATTTTAAACGCATTGAAATTTATATATATCACTAAGGTGCATTAGAAGAAGCTTAATATGGAAAAGGGTGTGCATAGCACTTATAGTTACTTTACAGGGACAGTCAAAAGAATTCCGTTACGTTACGTCTATGGAGAAAAATCGTCTGCGGTTTATTTAAATAATGTTTCACTACTTTAAACGCATTGAAATTGATATATATCACTAAGGGGCATTACAAAAGGCTTACTACAGAATATTGTGTGTATAGCAGTCATCGTTCATTTACAGGGACACACAAAAGAATTCTCTACTGTCTGTTAACAATAATTCCTGGAAGTGCGTTTTATGTTACTGAACGCTATTTTAGTTTTAACTCGCTTTTTGTCTATTACGTGGTGTGTATAAATTCTGTAAATCCTATACAGGGAAGTTCGCGAACACATTTCCCTTTATTGAGAAACTCCAGACGGAGAATTTTAAACTGTGCTACGCGTTTCCTAACTGAACTAAAATTTAGCATCCTATGTAGTATATATACAAATCTATACATCCTATACAGGGCTGAATAAAAGTATTCGGATATTTTTTCGAATATTGTATATGTTGGAAATTCCTGAAATTATGTTTTTAAATATGTTATGCGTTTTCCAAATTGTTTACTTAGATGTTATCTTTTAGCTTATTAAACGGTATGATTTGTAAAATTATTTTGGAAGCGTTGGAAAGTGTTACATAATCTATGCTTGACGCATGATTTTACGTTCTTGTTTTTTACTACTATTATTCTAACATTCTTAACTTTAGTGGATGAAAGGATAGTGAAACATTGGGCCAACAAAATCAATTTGTTTATTGACCAATGATTTTTTCTTTTAATTTACAAAAAAAATTGACAGTGTTTCTATATATCAGTATGTAAATTTTGGATGAAAACATTTTTAAATGTTTTTGAGAAATAATCTAGGTTAATGTTTTTTAAATCCTAAATAATTAGCATTTTTTAATTTGTTTTATGTACATTCCATTTTTACATAAATGTTTTTAATTCTTCCATAATATTTCTTTTATACATAAAAATGGAATTTGGTGAAAAATTTTCTTTCAAAAATGAAGATTTTCAAAATAAACTTAATTTTAATTATATGGATTTTAATTAAAATGTTATCAAAATGTTTTTCGTTTAATTTTTAAAAAAATTAATTACCTTTAAACAACATTATTTTTACTGAGCATTTGTGAGAACTTGCAAAAAACACGGAAAAAAATAAAATTTGCATAGAACATAAAATCATGAATACGATATATAAATCCGGTTTTAATGATTAAAGAGTTATCAGTCTTAAAATCTCAGTATCTTAAAAAGAAAAAAAAAACTACGCGTGAAGTTTTTAATATTATTTATGACTCATTTCCTAGATTGTTATGCATTCATGATAAAAATAGCCATTTTATAGGTCTACTAATAAATCTTACTTCATACTTTAAATATCAAAATTTTGACATGTAATATATACTCAGTAATATTTCTTAAAAGTTTTAATATATGAAGGCTCACCAATTTTGTTTCTAGTAAACTAAAATTATCTATGATTTAAAAAATATCATAAAATGAAATTACAAGATTTGTTTTAGAAGGAAGAAATTATTAAATTAAAAAATTACTATAACCTTATTTTCTATTATTATTCAGTATATGAAGTTATTTTAATGACATAGGGTAAAGTGGGGACAGATGCCGCAATTCTACTTTTCTTCTTAACTACTTTTATTCTGTATAATTTATAGCATAGAAAAAACAACAAACTAAGTACCAGAAATCATTAATTAAACTCTTTAGAATCTAATTTCTATGTTAAACAAGTTAAAACACTTTTAATAAAGTAGGCATAATTAATTTTCTAAATGTCATTTGTTAACATAAGTTTTTATGTGCAGGGTCAGATACTGCATGAAGTGTTGGACAGATGTCGCATGGAGAAATAAGCTAGGCTAGGTTTTTTGCAAGCATATCATGTTTTCCTTTTAACTCTCAAACTACTTATAATGAAAATAAATAAAAGAAAACGTATAAAAATTATATATATATCACTAAATTGTAAAAAGTTTAGTGAAAATGCAAAAGTGTAATAAAAAATCAAACTTAAAATAAACAAGAACGAAAAATCATGCGTCAAGCATAGATTATGAAACACTTTCCAACACAGCCAGAAAACTGTAACGAAACTTCAAGGTTAAATAAGGTGAAAGAAGATATACTAGTAAATCTGCAGATCAGGAGCCTCAACGTCAGCTCAAGTCACTGTTTTTTAATCTCACTTTTCATATTATTTAGCATCTTACAATCCGCAATTTAATTTTTTTCTATTGCATACATATTTACAGGCATATACAATTCTTCGGAGGTTTCAAAAATTAGAAACGTTAAATTAAACACGGTTTATGCAATGATATTCCGAAATTCTTATGAACTTCTTATTCTTGTAACTTTTTAGATTAAAAAAAAACTTGTATTAAAATAAATTCTTCATTTATGTCAATAGAATACAAAAATAATTTATTTTGCTAATAAATTATTGGAACAAAATAGTGCGTGTTGCTTTTATTATTTTTATCTTCTTTGAAATATCGTTGCTAGGCAACTGATAAATTAAAGAGAAAAGTAAAAAAAAAATGCATTTTAAAATTTGTAAAAAACATGAAAATAAAAGTTTTATATTTCCGGAACAGATGCAAAAAAATTTCCAATCATTTAAACTATTAATATCTCAATTCTAATAAATGTATCGTCAATTTTTCAAAATTATTGGATATATTTATAAACCTCCATATCGAAAATCAACATCCATAATTTTACGTTGAAATCCATTATTCAAATATGCGATTTCCATTTCAGTTAAAAATGAAATTTGAAAATCGTCTGCAGTCCCATAGGAAAGCATTATGATTTAAAAAGAAATGTTCTCTATTTTTCGAACGAATGAACCAAATTTAATCAAAAACTATACAGCTAATTCCGGGTATCTCACCAACATACCCACCAAAAATCAACCAAATCGGATCATTTTTACGGCAGTTATCGCAGAACAGACAGACAGACAAACAGACAGACAAACAGACAAACAGACAAACAGACAGACAGAAACCAAAAACTTTTCGGGTCTCAACAGTAAGCCTTCACTGACGTTTCGGCAATAAGTAAACAGATAAGCAAACATATAACACATTGAAAAATACAGTTTTCAAAATTGCCTTCCAGTGCCAAACAATAGTCGAATTATTTTGTGCAGCCCTGTATATGATATATAGATGTGTATATATAGCATGATAAAATTTAGTTCAGTCAGAATATTCACATTTAACAATTTTTGCCAATCGATGGAAATGCACTCGAAATCTTTTGTACAGCCCTGTATATTATCTGAAGACTTTTGTACACACCACATATTAAGCAAAAAGGCAACTTAAAACTCACTCTCAGCAATTACCAACCGTAAACGACAATGTATCTTTTATTTTGCGTAGCTCTGTATATGAATTTATTTATATTACACAAACTTCTATTAGTCTATTAAATATAGTTCATCAGGAAAATGCGCAACACAATTAAAAACTACCCTTAAACAATTCATTCCCATAGTCTGTAATACTTATGGATGTCCCTGTGTAGCCCTGTATATGAACAACCGAGCTTATAAACACATACGTACTATGAACAATTTAGTTAAACTTAAAAACGCAAACAAAAGTTGAAAACGCACTTATCACACTCACACTGTAAATATCGCACATGTACTGCAACCGATATCTTTTGTGTCTCCCTGTAAACAAACGCAATAGAAACCATACTTTCAAGAGAACAATTTATAGTGCACCTCAGTAATGTATATATTTTTTATTATGTTTGAGATAGTGGAATATCACTAAATTACAATGCAAACGATTTTCCCCCATAGATCAATGTATAACAGAATTCTTTTGTTTGACCCTGTAAATGAATAATAAATGCTTTGCACGCCATATTCTACAAAAGCATGTTTTAATGCTCTTCATAATTATATATCAATTTCATCATTTTTCAAATGAAATATCATCATCAAAATGCACATTAAGCCTTAATGCAAAAGATTATTCCCCATTGACTGTAATGCAACAGAATCCTTTTGACTGTCCCTGTAAAAAACTATAAGTGCTACACACTTATGTACATGCTTTAGTAAACGGTACATGCTATAGTAAACGACAATAACATAAAAAAAATTCAGGGCAATCTGACTATATTTACGTGAGTTAGAGCACGTCCAAACGGCAGACGGCAGACAAACCTAAGTCATAAACAGTTCTCAACTAGAGAAATAACTAGAGACTATTGAAAAGTGTTAAAAATGAAATTGAATAGAAAAACATTTGAATTTGCATGAATGGATAGCATAATTACTGCAAACAATGGACAGCATAATTACAAAATGATATAAATCATTTATTCATATCCAGGCCAACATTACAGTTTACGTTTAAAATAAGTAGTAGTTCTATTCTATTTAAGCCATAGTCTTTTTAACGCTTTACAACCTAGTTGAAAAGTGTTTATGACTTCGGTTTGCCTGCCGTCTGCCGTCTGGCGGTCTGCCGTGCTCTAACTCGCGTAAATATACTCGGATCACCCTGAATATTTGGTATATTATTGTCGTTTACTACAGCCTGTTCACTATTGCAAATGAAGTGTGTAGCACTTATAGTTTTTTTACAGGGGCAGTCAAAAGTATTTCGTTACATTACAGTCAATGGGAAAAAATCGTTTCATGTGTATTTTGATGAACCGACGCCATTTGAAACATGATGAAATTGATATATAATTATGAAGCGCATTAAAACATGCTTTTTGTAGTATATGGGATGCAAAACATTTATTTTTCATTTACAGGGTCAAATAAAAGAATTCTGTTACACTTTGTTCTACAGGGAAAAATCATTTACAGTGTAATTTAATGATGTTTGACTATTTCAAAGATAATGAAAATTATATGCATTACTGAGGTGCACTATAAATTGTCCCCTTAAAAGTATGGTGTGCATTGCGTTTATCGTTCATTTACAGAGACAAGCAAAATATATCTGTTACAGTATACGAGCGATAATTACCATCTATGTGTGATAAGTGCGTGTTCAAGTTTGGTTTGCGTGATTAAGTTTAACTAAATTTTATCATATTACGTGGTGTGCATAAATTCGGTTGATCCTATACAGGGCTACACAAGGAAATTTGTAAGTATTACAGACTAGTGGGGTGAATTGCTTAAGGGTAGTCTTTAATTGTGTTACGCATTTTCCTGTTCAACTATATTTAGTAGACTAATTAAAGTTTGTGGAATATTAAAAAAAATCATATACAGGGCTACGCAAAGAACAAAATGTATTGTCGTTTACAGTTGTTAATTGCTGAAAGTGAGTTTTGAGTTGCTTTATATGTTTTATACCTGAATTAAATTTTAGCTTAATATGTGGTGTCTACAGAAGTATTTAGATAATATACAGGGCTGTACAAAAGATTTCGAGTGCATTTCCATCGATTGTCGAAAATTGCTAAATGTGAAATTTCTAACTGAACTAAATTTTATCATGCTATGTATTATATATCCAAATCTACAGATCATATACAGGGTTGCACAAAATAATTCTACTATTTTTTTACAATGGATTGTAATTTCGAAAACTATTTTTTTCAATGTGGTATATGTTTTCTAAATTGTTTACATACATATCTTTTTTTTTCCTTATTTAACCTTTAAGTTTTTTTACAGTTTTCTGTATGTGTCGGAAAGTGTTCATAATCTATGCTTGACGTATGATTTTTCGCTCTTGTTTTTATTTTTGGCTTTTGATCTCCATTCTTTGGTTTTTTATTTCCATTCGACCACAATCACCCATTGCAAGAATGAATTGAGCATGTTTTATGTAGCCTCGGATTGTATTTGATGAACTGAATCCAGTATGCTTCAGACTTTCGTTCTTGATAAGGATCAAGACACTCAGCACATTCAGAGTCATCAAATTACAATCCAATACAGTCGTCACAATCCATAAGAGGAACACTTTCGTCACTCTCGGAAGATGACTCATATTTCAGTTTCTTCCTCAAGTGAGGTGTTTACAAGTTGATCTTCCTCTTCCTTTTTTTATACATTTTACTTACGTCAATCTGTTGTCGTTTAACGCTTTCAAAATTTTTTTGCTTTATATTTCCTTCTTCTTTTTTCTTGTTTATAAACTCTGTGCTTGTAATATTTGCAGCCTTTGCTTTCTCTTACTTGGCTGTGTACGTCTTTTGACCATTAGAATAGGAGATATTTTGTTTAACAGTTTAGATAGTGAAAATTACTCAACACCTACATTTTCCTTCTTCTCACATGGTGAACCAACATTGTCTCTCAGAATATTTTGAAAAGTAGCTGAAGTTCCTTCTAATGGGTCTTCTTCATTTTGTGGCATAGTCAAATTATCTGATTGAATTTGAATTGCTTCATTTTGTTGTGGTTCTTTTATGTTGTTATCAGTTATGAAAGCATTGTCTGGAATTGCAGTCATATCTAATGACACAATTCTCGTAGGCTTTTTCGGAAAGCCTCACAGACTCACGTTTTAAGCATCTTGGCGCGAGAATTATGGTTGGCGTGGTGCTGAATACAACGCTAGGTACCCCTTTTTGTTTGTGACGTCAAACATATAGAAAACAGCAACCCCATTCCTTTGCTACAGCGAAGATAGTGTTTCTGTTTTGCCCCCATATTTAAATGCTTTTAATTTCACAATACATATAATTCAAACTTAAGTTTTTTTTCTCCTTCAGTTTCTCTCCTTCACCAGCATACAAAGTTAAGCATCTATTTATCTTATTTTTTAACTTTCAAGTAACAATAGATAATCATTCTAAATTTCTCCTCCCCCCCCCCACACACAGAGAGAGAGGCTGCTTGGTCAGCCGTTATTTCACATTCAAGTTCAGATCAAAACAAATGGCATGGACGACAATTGGCGATGGAGCTGGCTGCGCTTTCTCTCTTTCGCCAAGCTGGGGCTGAAAACGTGAGGCTTTCTGAAAAAGCTTCCCGTAGCCTGAAAACCTGAGATAGCGTTTCGAGACGTCACGGCTTGTCCCCAAATTTTAGAAAATAGTTTACAAAATTGCATTCTTCCAATATTTCTAGTGGCGCTCATAGCAATTCCATCTTCAACTGAATTAGGTTGGTTGGTTGGTTGGTTGATTTTATGACGGCCTATTATCTACACGAGGCATATTTGCCCTGGGGGAAGTGTCCTCCATGGGGGTCTTTCTAAGGGATCATTAACCCATATTTACGGTAATTTTCGAAGAAAACCATGGAAAACACCGAACGGTTAGGTCGACGAGCGCGACAGGGGTTTGAACCCAGCACCTCCCGTCTACCAGCTTTGAGAACAGAACCTCTCAGCCACTGGTGGGGTTCAACTGCATTAGGAGGGAAATGATTCCCCATACAGTTGTTACATGTTTTTTTGAAACAATGCTTAAGAAGTCTGAAGAAACTCATACCTAATGGCTATAAGTAATGCGTTGTGTGGCTTGGTAACCAAATAAAGGTGATTTCATTTGCAACAGCCAACTCAAGCGCATCAACTGGCATATGCGAACAATGGCCATCCAACTGTATAATGACTTTCCGTGCAGTTTTTTGAGGTATACAATGTTCTTTAATCCAGAACTTGAATAATTCACTTGTCTTGTAAGCTGAATTCTGGAACAATATAATATCTGAGCCAGGCGACATACAGTCTTGCCCACATCTCCCCCCCTTTAAAGATACAAAATGGTAGGAGAAATTCACTTCTGCGTTGCAACAAGCACAAATGGTGACAGTTTCACCCTTTTCACTTGAAAATATGTGATGGACATCTCTACGTTCTTTTTTGGCCAACTCCTTTTAATGCTTCATTGCTGAGCTGAAAGCCAGTTTCGTCCATACCACTATATATCGCAGCAGGTTTGCTAAGCAGATTTTTATCTATTATTGCTTTCCGTAAAACATCAAAAAATGTAATTACATCTTCTCTATTCATACAATTAGCTCTTACTATAGCTACATTTTCAACTTTACGAATACTTAGCGTTATATTCTTTTCATTAAAAGAACCAAGCCAATCAAAAAAAGAATTCCCCTTTTCATCATTAAACTTTTTCGGAAGTAATTTAATTTCAGAGGCAACATCATAGGCTAATTGTCTAACAATCAAAGGATTTGGCGAAAATCCGCAAACTTGAAGTTTTTCTATATGAACAACAACTTTAATTTCGGCCTCTACTCCGAGGTATGATTGTGACCCACATCCGGTCTTTAGAAAGTTCTTCGGTTTCAATCGTCCGTCGTCTAATTACCCGTTCTGGAACTCCTGTTCTCTTAGCTGTTTCTCTAATTGAGACTCCTTCGTTTTTGAGTCTAACATCCTCTAGCAGATTATCTATGGTACATTTCCCTCTTGAAGTGGTTATTTCCGTCTTTTGTGGCATTTTCTTAAAATATAAAAGTACAATGAAGTAAGCACAGTTGTGGAGGTTAAAAAACACCTTCGTTAACCATTAATTAATATCATTGTAGTTCGTTAATTGGGAATTACTTTACAAAGGTTATTAATTAAACGTCAAGGTGATTAAAAAATATTAGCTAAATGGAAAAATGAGTTGAATATACGTACATTTATATGTAAGTTCAACTGAAATTTTAGAGATGAACATATTGAACCGAAAAACAAAAATATATTTTACAGCATCTGTTCCCTCAACCTAGGTGCTGTATGTGTCGCATAGTGGCGGGGAAGATGCCGCAATGCCATTTTTAGTAGATACGGGAGAAAAACAAGCGCATGGCTATATTCTACGAGGAATCTATTCTACAGTTACAATTGGTTTTGGGATGAAATTGCTACTTATTAGGCTTAAAATAAATCATAAAATTTTATTAGATTAATTTTAGCAACGCCGTCCCTCCGGATGGTCCCGAATCTTCTCCTTCAGTGGTGAAGAAAACCTGTAGCCCGGCATTGCGACTTGTACTTCAACAAGACACACAGTGGAGTATTTGATGCAAAATCCGGGTCAAAAGGGCAGAAATGAAAATTTGCTCAACAATTGTAAAAAACATATTTTATAATAGCTGACTAACTATGTGTATTTCAGGAGTATAAGTCAAATCCGATGGCTTGTAGCTTCAGTTAAAATAAAAATTTCTTTGTGAGAAGACGTGCTTTTTTGTTATTTATCTGATTTGTTATTGTGTTTAAAGGTATACTTTGATATGTGCATTTAAATAATTTTACATTTCATATAATAAATAATAATTAAAATTGAAAATGGGTTATTATTAAGCCTTTTATGTCTAATTTATTGAAATATATTTATTGAAATGTAATGTATTATCTAATATAGTAAAAGCTGTGTCGTGGTTTGTCGGACCATTTTTGAATTATAATTGTATTGGTTATAATTTTGAAGGCAATTTTTTTTAAATAAAATGTTCCGCATATTGTTGCCATTTTTAGATATCAATGATTTTTTGGGAGGACTGCAAATCTGTTAAAAACACTCAAAATGTAGCATTTCAGTACCATAAAGACTGAACTTTGGTAAACACTAAATACAAGTAATATATATATTATATGCATTGGTTTTTATAAAGAATTAAACATTTATGTGTAGTAAAATTAATCACATTTAATTAAATATGACTTGTAAATAAAACAAATCTATCAACAATTAATTTCCTCTTATAATCAGTAAACTGTTAAGTCAACATTGCATTATATATATATCTTTTAAATAAATGCATATATTTTTGCATATATAACATTAATTAAGTTTATTTATTAATAATAAGTCAACAACAATTGTTTTAACTTTATAACACATGAAATATATATTTGGTCAAAATTTCGCCAGGGGCAGGTAAGCGAACGAATCGCAAACTACGTGCGGTGGACGGTGGGGAAAGAGGTGTCCGATTAGCAGGTGGTGCCGGATGTGGTCGCACATGATCCCGCGGGTGCAGGGCCATCCCTTCTGTTGGGTCGGTTCTCGACTGCAGTGGGTTTCTTGGTAATGACGCGAGCATGGTACTCGCTAGGCTGCGGAAAGCATCTCGTAGGCCTATCCTAGTTGCCCGGCCTAGGACTCGCAGGCTGGGCTGGAATGTGACTTCTAGGCAACGGCTAGCAAATGTGAAAGGATCGTTTCCACATTTATCCAGGGCAAGATGGATATGAGCATGGACTCTGTACGGGAAGGAACGCTTGTGGTTCCATAGTGGCGTCTGGTCAGTGTGTTATGCGGGATGGAGATACACTCGGTACTGGCAGACGGCAGAACGTAGACAACGACGGAATGGGAAGGCTTTTGCCCCTTGAAATCCCCTTCTTGATCGTTCATCCCTTGCGGTTCCCTCTGCTGCTGGAGAAGTTGTGAGTCGCCCTCGAGGTCTGGTGAAGAAAGAATGGGCACTTTCCTTGGCCAGGAGCAGTTGGGGTCCATGAGGGACCACCGCCATGGACCGATTCTCATTTTGCGTATTGCCCACCTGGGAGGGGTCCACCCTCCCGGACGGACCAACCAAGAGGAGCCGGGCCGGAGGCTCGTCATTCAAGTGATAACGTTTAGACCAAAATCATACCCTGGGTCGTTAACCAGTCTAGCGTGTCTTTGCGTAGTCGGATCTTTCTGTGTCCGACAATTTGATTAGCAGGAGTCTAGGAACTAGCATTCATGCTACTAATACCAAATCGGGAGAGTTTCTATAGCGCTTGAGAGGGAGACTTCCACGACCCTTTGGGACCGAGAGTGGCGTCTACAGTTTCCTAGTACCGACGGCCCTGTATTGCGCGAGGGTTCCTCGGTGTCCCCGGATCAGGTCGTCGGGAGGTACGATGTATGTAGGTCTTGGTACTTGGGCCAGGAGGTCCCGACCCTGCAGCCTAAGCCTAGCTAATGCATGCCTATTTGTCCAGGGATGGTGTTTTCCTCGTTCTCACGGGATAGCGAGTGGTACCTAGTTATTTGCCGCTGCTGATGAGTACAGTAGTAATCTTTGTAGGTGTTCTATGTTCAAAGGCGGCGGTAAAGCAAGAGTTTTCGGGAAGCTCGGCATAAGGATTAGAACCCGGTTTCTCCTTAGGTTTCCGGCTCCAAAACTGTCGGAAGACTCCGGCTTCGACTTAAGTGTAAAGTGTTGGTGTCATAAGAGTTATGTGAATCAACGCAAATCGCAGCGACCTCTGTCGCGAATCCCTTAAGGAAATTGGGGAGGTCAGCAGGTTGTAGCATTCCCACCGACCGTAGAGATTACAGGACTCTTCTTGTCAAGCGCATTAAAAGTTCATTAGAACTTGGGTACGCGGTGGACGTGTCTGATGAGCGACCGTAAGCGCCTGGAGGCGCAGCTGAACTTTACCACGCAGGTTTGAAGCATAAAAACTGGAATGAATGTTAAAATTCTAACAACTAAACGGTGAAAACGCATACAACACAGCACACAGAGGCAGAATATAACGAACTTCTTAATTTAGCCTAGAGAGCGATAGTGTCGCGAGCGCAATCTCTGCGGCATCTGTCCCCATTTTACCCTAATAAACTTTTCACAGTACCTGTTAGCTGTTATTTAGAGGTAAAATATGCCATTATTACATAATATTTCCTGCATAAATACTTTGTCGCTGGGAAAGTAAAACAAGAACGAAAAATCATGCGTCAAGCATAGATTATGTAACACTTTCCAACGCTTCCAAAATAATTTTACGAATCATACTCTTTAATAAGCTAAAAGATAACATCTAAGTAATCCGAATACTTTTATTCAACCCTGTATAGGATCTATAGATTTGTATATATACTACATAGGATGCTAAATTTTAGTTCAGTTAGGAAACACGTAGCACAGTTTAAAATTCTCCGTCTGGAGTTAAATAATACGGAAATGTGTTCCCGAACTTTTGTGCTTCCCTGTATAGGATCTACAGAATTTATACACACCACATAATATACAAAAAGCTATTTAAAATTAAAATCGCTTTCAGTAACTTAAAACGCACTTCCAGGAATTATTGTTAACATACAGTAGAGAATTCTTTTGTGTGTCCCTGTAAATGAACGATGACTGCTATACACAAAATATTCTGTGGTAAGTCTCTTGTAATGAACCTTATATAAATTTCAATGCGTTTAAAATAGGGAAACATTATTTAAATAAACCGCAGACGATTTTTCTCCATAGACGTAATGTAATGGAATTCTTTTGACTGTCCCTGTAAAGTAAGTATAAGTGCTATGCACACCCTATTCCATATTAAGCTTCTTCTAATGCACCTTAGTGATATATATAAATTTCAATGCGTTTAAAATAGTGAAACATTATTTAAATAAACCGCAAATGATTTTTCCCCATAGACCGCAATGTAACGGAATTCTTTTGAGTGTCCCTTTAAAAACACTATAAGTGCTACACACTTCCGTTAAAATAGGGAACATGCTATAGATAACGATTATAACATATAAAAATTGCAGGGCAATCCGAGCATATTTACGGGAGTTAGAGCACGGACAGACGGCAGACGGCCAGACAAACCGAAGTCATAAACACTTTTCAACTAGGTTGGAAAGTGTTAAAAACTATCTCACCATAGCACCCTGTTGCATTACTTAAATAAAATTTTCATGACCATTTTGTATATTTTAAATAAAAATATACTCAGTGACATAATACATATTGATGATAATAAAAAAAACATTGATTCTGCAAAAATGACCCGTCGTTGGGGGAATGAATCAGCTCTTTCCTGACAAACGTATAGGTGCTAATTTTTACAGCTTTTTATTACCGCTAAAATTTAATCGAAATTTTCTATTAGATTTTAATGGCGAGAAGAAAGCATAACAGTTGACAGCTATGCAAATGGTGTTTAAAATGGACGTGGCTGAATCAGCTATTTCCTGCGGCTACATAAAAAACTGTCCACGACTTGCTAAAAAATTATCGTAAGCAGTTTTTTTTTAATCGGGAGCTATGATCATAAATATTATTATGCTAATTATTAAAAGTCGATATTTTGAAGGCTTTTTTCGAATTTCAAAATGCACAGTACAAAATGGAATGATGCAGTAATTATGTATTGATCATACAATAACCTGACATATTGAAGGGAATTATCGTGAACATCATTAAGCATGCAGATGCGAAACTAGATGTTAGAAGCAGCCAATTAAAGTATATTACAGTTTAGAACAAACAAATATGTTTTGTGAAATTTTTGTTGTTTTTTTTTCAAAATTTCACTGGTTCTTTTTTGGAGAAGGGGGAAGGCGAGTATTGTCTTGGATTACAAACAGCTTAATGTGTTTTGTGACAATTCGTATCACACACAAAAAAATAGCCTTTTAAAAATGTAGAAAATTTGCAAGGAATGCCTGCCAATGCCGCCACTAAAAAGTTTAGTCATGACTAGAGTTTATAGGTAAATATATCTTCATGTAAAACTAATAGAGTCTCTTTGCAATTTTGCCTATGATATGCTGCTATAAACAGAAAAAATCAACTGTAAATACTGATTAAAAAATTACTAAAACTTGCAAATCATGGTTACCGAGCAAGTTTATTTGACTATAAGTTAAATGCACTCGTACCCAATTGACAAGCTTCACTCAGGTAGATCTACTCTTCTCAAACTTTCAACCCCGTATTAAAATAATCATTCTAAAACTAGACGCTGGTTTGATGCTCCGTAACGACATGACTCGACTAAAATCTGCTGATGAAACATTTTGCTTCGCCTTTTATACTCCGCAGGTTGACCAACGAAGCCTAATTTGCATAAACACACTGCAAAAAGCACCAACCACAGATTCTGAGAGCTCCAAACGCACTTCAGAAAATTAAGTAAAAGAAAGTACAGATATCGTTTTTGCGAGACAGGTTATTGTTAACAAAACGCTCACATTAAACAAAATATAATCCCTTTCTAAGGGACTTGCTAGTCTACTACATGTCTTTTGTTTATTTTTTTCAATTATTAAAACATCACTATTCTGAAATCTATTTTAGTTAAAAATAAAAATTTTGCTTTTCATCGTTTCTCTCTTATGCATGATTATAGTTATTTTTTCTTTAAATGTTATATTATTTATATAAAATACATCTGTATACATTGCTTAATGAGATAACAGAGACCCGACCAAGAGGGGAAAAAAGAGTTGGCTTGTTTCTTTACTAAAAGCTTTTGTAATCCACTAGCTTTTGGCCCCACTAATTTTTAATTGCAATCTTCGCTTTATTATTTGGCAGACATTTTTCGATTACATAAAACAAAAATTTTAGTACGGAAAAAGTGGTGTATCGTTCCTATTTTTAGTTTATGGTGTCGAAAAAAGCCCAACAGTTAAGCGGTTAATGATTTGTTTAAGACAATGTAAGGTGAAACATATGAAAAAAGCATTACAATTATCCATATATATATATATATATATATTAAAAAAATTGATATATTCCCAATCGAAGGATCACCTTATTATAGCAACACATTGACAGGTATTCTCTCTGTTTAGATATTGTCCGGTATATTTTAAATAGAGAATGTTAGTATTTTAACATAAGGTATTGTACTTTCAGTGAATTTTTATTACTAAAGATATTTAACAGCACCAGCGTATTGCTAAAATCCAGTTATTTTTATTTAGAAAATATAATACATAGTATGAGTTTTTCTGTATTAAATACGTGTTCATAAACCAGTATATAAAGTTTGCTGAATTTTTCAAACTCACGAGAATACAGTTCGTAATGCTTAAATAGTTATATTTTTTAAATATATTTTGAATTTTTTCTAATAGGTTTTCAATATTATACAAATGAATATTTAGATCTAGTCATAAAAAACAGGATATGTTTTTCTAATATATTAAATTTAATGATTTTAGATGTATCCATATATATATATATATATTTGAGTTACCCATGATTAAGCATACATTTCTTTTGATTTCTAACGAATTATATCCCATAAATTAGTAAGTTAGTTTGTCACTTTTTTAGTCACTACGTGGATTTAATTAATGAAATGTATTTCTTCTATTGAAGAACTTTTTTTAAGAAATTCATTAATATGGTGAAGACGAACTATATATAGATATATATATCAGGAATGTAAAGAAATGTTTGTTACAAAATAAATTATTCAAGTACCTTATTTTTTCTATGATTAATGAAGTAATGAATTCGTCTTAATACGTACAAAATTTCAAGAATTCTCATAATGTAAAATGAAATTTGAAAACCACATATACGATACGTTTAGTATTTTAATTAGTAAGATTTTTATTTTATTTTTTAGCTCTTCAGCATGCAACATTTTTGTACTTAATAAAATTTAAATAATTAAATCTTTTCAGACAAAAATATAGAATAAAAATTATTCCATGTTTCTAATTAAAATGAGAATACTCAATATTTTTTTCCTAATAATTCCCGTTCGTCTCATTAGAGAAGGTTTTTTTTCTTTCTTAAGTTTAGCTTAAAGCAAATGCTTACAATTTTTTTTATAGTAACCGAGCTTAAACCTCATAAAAATAATGTGAAAAGACGCACGTTTTATATATTTCTCAGTAAATTATTTTTATAAAACAGCATTATATATACTATAATATTGTTAAAATTTTAACGTTTCACAACGTAGACAATTAAAAAATTGGAAATATTAAATATTTTTTATCTTAAAAATACATTTATTGATACTAAAAACTACATAAAATGCGCGTCAAATCTCAAATGTCTATACGCATAAGTTTTTAAACAATCCCCAAAAATAGTTGATCAGAATACCTAAATTGAAACTAATTAAATATTTATTAACATAAAAATGCATTTTTTGACACTAAAACTACATAATGCGTCAAAGCGTACTTACATAAATATTAGAAAACTAAATATTAGTTAAATGTAACATAATATTGGATAGTCTTTAAGTTTGTCAGTCTTAAACAGTCTGTAAAAGTCCAAAAGATTGTTGATCGGAAAACAGGAATTGAAACTATGATAATGGACTGCCTAGAAATAAGCACTTATTGTACTATGTAAAATATCAAGGAAGAGCTCTTCGCTATTTATTTCTATATTGGTTCTGGCTTCAATGCAAACAACTGAATTGAAACGAAAAGACACAAACGTATTTCATTTAAGAATAAAATTACAAATCTTGAACAAAGAGTGTATAAAGTGTGACTATCACAGGAGAATATTGATTGAAAAATTGTTTTTTACAACAAACATATATAGATTTTACGCACACACCTCACAGTCATATTTTATGTGTACGGAGCGATACAGATAAACAAATATACTTTTTTAGCATAAATATTAAAATTGTGTTTTTTTATTGATCTATTTATTCACTTCTGAACATTGAATAAAATCACCAGAATAAATAATAATATAGTATGATAATTTCTAAATGTAAAACTAATGTATAGATTAAAATTAAAATAATCTTTGTTAATAATCAATATATATTAATATTTTATAAGCATTATTTTGTAACAATTAAATTAATTAAATTTAAAATTTCAATCACAAAATATTTACACAGCCTAAAATTCATCTTGATAAGTATTGATATAATAGCTATGTGAAATAACATTTAAATAGCAACTTTTAATGGAAAAATATGTGTATATTTAAAATAGAACATAAAATTAAAGTAAAAAGAAACAGATATACAAAGTCATTCTAATTTAATTTTGTATGAGAGAACTTTCAAAATTTAGAAACGTCCATATTTAAAGTTCGACAAAAGAAAGGTATTTTTAAAAGGCCTAATATTATTCAGATTTATAATAAAAAATGTGTTATTTACATTAGCAATGCTTACATTTTAATAAAATCTCCAATTTAAAAAATAATAATAATCTAAACTTTCCTATACAATTTCCAGTTTTTTTGAAAGGTTTGACCAACACTGATATCACGAAAGTGTCAGAAAGTAAAAATTCAAATTTTGAGTATATCTTTAAGTGATCACAAAACTGACAGTTTAGTTAAATTATAATTTTTAAGACACATATTCAGTAAAGGGACGAAAAGTGTACTGGGAACGAATTTGCCAGTTAATTTTTCATGATTTTCCGGTACATTTTCACAACGTATATACATAGATCTTGTTTTTGTTTTCTTGGAAAGATTATTGGTATTTTAATATCTGTTGCTTTTTTTATTCTATGGCGAAACATATTTGATCTTTTGTCCAAATAATGTCCATTCTAACTATTAACACTAGAATGGCCGAAAAATCTTACCTACTGGAACGACGGGAAGGGGTCATTTTGACCCCTCGATGAAACTACTGAAATAACAGCGATAAAACAATTTTAAATGCCATACATCGGAAAAAAATATGTAATTTACGTGTATTTTATCATTTATTTTCAATTTATATTTAATATTACTTGATAATTTATTGAATTTTTAAAGTATTGTAAATGTAACGCCTACAGGGCGATCAATTGGATCACACAACAATGACCCAAATAACTCATTAATTTGATATAAAAATTTATTGGTTTCACAATTTAAAAAACGAATGCTAACTAAAATAAATCAAAATTTATAAATTAATATTGTTTTCATCAATATTTCATATATATATATATATATATATATATATATATATATATATATATATATATATATATATATATATATATATATATATATATATATATATATATATATTTCACATATATATATATATATATATTTTTCATATATATATATACATTTTACATATATAAATATATATTCAATATTGTTCAATATTTCAAAAACTAACAAATCTAGAATATTGAATTTTTTTAAATATTTGTTATCTATTTAGGAAAAGTCAACAAATTTCTTCCAACCAAACAAAAGTAATCAACGGACAAAAGTGCTCAGTGGTCAAAATGACGCCTACCGCAATTCTAGTGTTAAAGTTTTATACGCTTTTATACCCATCACTCCTTACATTGTAAAAAAATCCCATATTTTTCTCAATATACGAAAATATAATATAACAATAAACGATAACATGCAATAACCTCTTCTGAGTTACCCACAATTCCGAAAGGCGTTCGAATCCAGTATATTTTTTAAATCTAAAGAAGCATTAAGTTTCTTTGGCTGCCACTGATTTTTGGAAACATTTCAGAGTGGTTTTTATTGTGTATTAATGTGTTTTATCAAACTTTAATATCGGAGTTCAAAATTGTATTCTGAATTCTGAATTGAACATTTTCTGTTGCCTAACGTAATTTATACATGCAAGTGTAACAAAATAATAGTAATTTTAATATCAATGTTAAGGCTGTTAATTTATCATGTTTGTTCGTAAAGCATGTTTCTTAAACATTTAAATGCTTACCTGAGAATATATAGCATCCGAAAAACTCACATTCTGTGTTGAAAAAACTGATTAACACAATATAAAAAATACTCTGAAACGTTTCCTAAAACCAGTGTTAGGAAAAGAAATTTTGTATAAATGATTTTTATAAATTCTTCTTTAAATATTAACAATTTATTTGCTTCTGTGGTTTCTAAATATAAAGAATGATTTTTGGAATCGTGGGTAACTTAGAAGTGGTTATTTTATATTTCAGTTCGTCGTTACATGATATTTTCCTAGATTAGAAACGTTTGTATTTTTCTACAGTGCAATATCTTATTTTATATAAAGCAAAATTGAATTTATTCTATTTTTAAATAATCATTTTTAATTAAAATTTTCTCATAACACGGTTCAGACTTTAACAGATGTAATAAAAAAAAATGCATAGCCGAAATAAGTTAAGTGTTGATGGAAGAAGGAAAATTTAATAAGCAATAGTAAAACCATCGCAATTTTATTATATAAGAGCAACATTACGTTAATATTTCAAATCAAATTTCTGTAACAAAGATCTGGAATATCTGAAGTTACAGAAAAATCAATAAATAAAATGATATTAAAAGGTAAAAACTAATATAATAAATTAAGTAATAATAAGTAAAATAAAAATAAATAAAAACATGTTATTAAAGACTTTTTCCTCTTATCACGTCTCAACTGGTTTGAGGGAACATTTGAATCGCCCGAAACGAATTCGGGTTAGTTACTATTCCTGGTAATAAAGATACTATTACTGCTTTCGTAGAAGTTTGATACAACATGCTTGGTTTCACGTGCATTTCAAAGTTATCACTTTAAATTTATCCTTAAATGTTTATATATACAAGTATTTAAATAGGTTTAATTTTCGTGAATTTATCAACATTTTTCAGTTTTTTTAAATTATTATTTTAATATCTGTGATTACTTTATTAGTGTTTTCTCTAAGCAAAATTAAAATTGATTTTGTCTGATATTAAATGACATCCGAAATGTAATGTGTGATCTTTTCGTTAACACGTAGAGTTGCAAAAACTAGAAAAAACCCGGTTTAAACCTGGGAATAAGCTGGGTTTTTTTGGAATAAACAGGTATTTTTGGGAATAAACCAGGTCTTTTGGGAGAATAAACCAGGTCTATTGGAAATAAACCGGGAATAAACCGGATTTTTGCAACTCTATTAACACGGCAGCAGTCGCGTGTCACTCTTTTTGCCGTTCATATCATTTATTATATCCTAAAATATTCCCGTACAAATAAAATGGGAAAAATCCATGTAACTAACCTTAAATGTTTCTCCACCACCATAGTCAAGTAACGTCTCTGGTGTTTCAAGTACATTTTTATAAATACAGTAGAAATTCGTAAAAAAATATATATATGCGAAACGACCATTAACATTTCTCTTTTTTAACACTTTCCAACCTAGCTGACTTCGGTTTGTCTGCCGTCTGCCGTCTGGCCGTGCTCTAACTCGCGTAAATATGCTTGGATTGTCCTTACATTTTTATATGTTATTTTCGTCTCGTTACAACATGTTCCCTACTTCAAATGAAGGGTATAGCACTTATAGTTTTTTACAGGGACAGTAAAAAGTATTCCGTTACATTACAGTCAATCGGAAATAATCGTTTCAAGTGCATTTTGTTGATGCTACGCCATTTGAAACATAATGAAATTGATATATATTTATGAAGCGCTTTAAAACATGATTTTGTAGAATATGGGGCACAAAACATTTATTATTCATTTACAGGGTCAAACAGAAGAATTCTGCTACACATTGTTCGACAGGAAAAATCGTTTGCAGTATAATTTAATGATGTTTCACTATTTCAAACATAATGAAAATTATATTACATTATTGAGGTGCATTATAAATTGCTCCCTTAAAAGTTTGGTGTGCATTGCGTTTATCGTTCATTTACAGGGACATACAAAAGAATTCGGTTACAGTATATGTGCGATAATTACAGTCTATGTGTGATAAGTGCGTTTTCAAGTTTGTTTAGCGTTTTTAAGTTTAACTAATTTTTTTCATAGCTTCATGGTTTGTATAAATTCGGTTGCTCATATACAGAGCTACATAAGGGAATTCATAAGTTTTACGCACTTTGGGAGTTAATTCCTTAAGAGTAGTTTGTAAATTGTGTCACGCATTTTCTTGCTGAACTATCTTTAGTAGACTAATATAAGTTTGTAAAATATAAATAAATTCATATACAGGGCTACGCAAAGAACAAAATACATTGTCGGTCATAGTTGTTAATTGCTTTAAGTGAGTTTTAAGTTGCCTTATGCGTTTTTTACCTAAAGTAAATTTTAGCTTAATATGCGATGTGAACAAAAATGTTTACGTAATATACAGGAAATGTGTTCGAGTGCATTTCCATTCATTGGCGAAAATTGCTAAATGTGCATTTTCAAACTGAACTAAATTGTATCATGCTATGTATTATATATCAAATCTACAGATCTTATACAGCGCTGCACACAATAATTAGACTATTTTTTTGCAATGGAATGTAATTTCGAAAACTGTATCTTTCAATGTGGTATTTGTGTTCTAAACTGTTTACTTAGATTTCTTCTTTTACCTTATTTAACGTTGAATTTTCGTTATAGTTTTTTGGATGTGTTGAAACGTGTTTCATATGCTGAACCCATGATTTTTCGTCCTTGTTACCTTTTCCAAATATTCCAAATCTCGTGTGAAAAATGTATGATTTAAGTAAAATGCAAATTTATAACATCATTGAAATAGAGTATTCGAATATTAAATGGAAATCACTTCTTTTTTTTTTCCATTTTCTGTATGTGGAGACTGGCGGAAAAGAAAACAGAATGCGACCTATAACGTTCTAGAAAAGATGCGAATTCTTTCGGTTTAAGATATTGTTATGTGTAAATATATGTAAAATATGTGTAACAGTAATGAGATTCAATATGCAAAATATGTGAATATGTAAAGAATCATATTCTTGATGATAAAATTCTAATTTTACTATCAAAACTATCTAAAAAACCGTTATTAATATCGGTACAATGCTAATAACAAGATTAATTGTATTAATGTTTATTATGATTAAACAGGTTTTGAGACGTTAATCATTAGTTATTAGAATGATTTGTTGTTTCCTTTAACATTCCTATGTTTTGTTTTGTCCTACATATCAAACTTTGAAGATTGCCTTAAATTTTTCCACAGATAACTTACTTTTCTTACAAAATTTTATGTACTTCAAATAATTTATTTACTTTTTAAATTGAAAAGGAAATCGCTCAATAAAGAAGTTTTTGAATAAAAGCTTAAGATTTATTTTCACGATTTTAAGTTATTCACCATAAAAGTTTAAAAAAAAAGTAATAATAGAAACAACTTTGTCTTATAGAATAAAACGCATGAAAATAAATAAAAGTGTATTTGAAAATTAAGTTAATTTTAAATTTATTTTGGGGAAACAGAACTTTGTTTGCATTATAATTAAGAAGGAAATTACTTTACAACTGTTATAGTAATCGTATGTTCAGTAGACACTTTTTTAAAGTGTTGGATGAGTACTAAACAAATTATATATGAAAATTAATAAATGGTGGTGAGAGAAAAACTAATTTAAAAAAAATGACATTGCGATTGAAATGGATATATTTTTAATTGAGGATATATTTATAAATGGATACATTTATATTGAAAAGTATTAAATTGGGAAATATTCCTTAATCAGAGTGTCCTATAATTATTCGTAAGAAAAGTTTATTAACAGAAAAACAATAGCTATTATTTAAAATAGGAATATTGAACTTTGCGCCGTTATGTTAAGAAATAAATGGACAACGTGAAAATTAGAAAAATGTAAGTATATGTGTATAAAATGGCAGACAGCTGTTTCGGAACTTCTAAGGCTCCATCATCTGTGCAAAGATTAAAATTACCAGAGATAAGTGTTTAAAACATAGAAGTATGCAAGCATCGCAGTTCCCTGTCAAACGAAATGGCCTACGTTTTGGCCGCGATCTCCGACACTTGCCTACTTCTATGTTTTAAACACCTATCTCTGGTAATTTTAACGGATGATGAATCTTTAGAAGATCCAAAACAGCTGTCTGTCATTTTATACAAATATACTTACATTTGTGCTATTTTCTCGTTGTCCATTTATTTCTTAATAGCTATTATCTCTTTAAAAAATTTCAGGGTTCTTTTCCGCGAGCGAAATTTTTAATCATAAAGCTATCTAAAATGTCTAATCTTAACAAAAATATTTTTTTTAAATAATTGAAAACAATAATCATTCTTTTGCTGATATTTTATTTAATCATGTATGAATAACTTTCTTAAATAAATATTTATGAGTTTTTCTTTTTCAATTCAAGATCAAATTTGGTCAAATGTCCTTCAATTTTAACCAACTGTTTGTAATTTAATAAGAAAAAAAGAAGTAGATAATTCAAATTTGATATTATTTAATAGACATGTAAACTTTTATTGAAGCCAAAGTAGCCATAAAAGTAGCCAATTAAAATAGCTAGAGATAATAAAGTTCACTGTTCTGCGCTTTAAATAAATTAAATAGGAATGTTGCACACAAAATTAGTTGCACACAAAATTAAATAAAACAGGGCAATCAAAAAAAAATTCCTCTAGAAATCAGAAAAATTGGTAGAAATTCATATTTCATATTTGTATACTAAGTTTGCGATTGTTTTCGTAACACCATTTCTAAATATTCCAGAATTTTATTTTGTCCATGATATGAAAACAGATTTTATCGGCAATGCGTTTGCTCGCAATGACAATAACCTACTCTGTTTTAAGTAAAATATTTTATTATGAATGAAGTGAAGAATGAAATGTATTTAATAATAACGAACTGGATGTCTTTTATACAATGAGAAAACTAGTCGTTGGGGGCCACCGTAATACTTACCCATCATGGATATGCAGAAAGTAAAATATTAAAATAAAAAAATGTGTAAACTACTTATAAAAATGCATTGCAATTCGAATAAAATCCTGGCTTGATGACGTCAGAAACTTTACAGGATCGATTACTGAATTGTTTAAAAGAAACATCCTTATAACTCCAAAAACAATAACCCTATTAACTAGTGGTTTATTGCATCTGATTAAGTGTCTCAATTCCAATTAAAATATATCTTTGTATTGAAATTTAGATGAAATACAGGGTCATGAAAAATCAAAGAGTGTGGAAAAATAGGATTACAAATATCTCGGCAACTAATTACACGATCGACTTCATTCTTTATGCAAAATATATGTTTTTTTATTGTCTTTTTTATTCACTCCTTAAAATAAACAATTTCGAAAAATTTTATATAACTTTTATCAGAACGAATATTTCGAGAGTCCGAAAAAAAAATTTCCGGATAATCGAGATTACTGAAATTCGATAAGCTTCTTCCCATTATTACATACTAAGTACATACCAAATTTCAAGTCTCTATCTCATTTTTATCGAGAGATAGAGCGTTTACCGACACACAGACACACAGACACACAGACATACAGACACACAGACGGACGGCAATTTTTTTTTCTAAAAATATGTTTTTCGGAATCTCTAGTGTCTGAAACGTATATATCCGTCAAAATTTTTTTTTTCGATTTTCAAAACGATTACAAGACTTGCCCTATAATACGTATGATGGGTAAGTAAAAAGGGCTACCAGAAACTTTACAGTTTGCCTTAACTTACTACCAATTATCTTGCAAAAGAAACTTCTCATAAGGTTTATTTTTAATACAACAGTAAAGAAAGGCGTTATTTACAAATACAAATAAAACATAATTATTCCATGAACTATCAATACAATTTATTACAAAATGCTTACTCAATAGATATCACTTTGAATGTCTTTTTTTTTTTCATATTATCCAAAGAGACCTAGGTTTTCCTTTTATGTAAATTGGAAATTGGTATAAAAATCTATTCCCACAAAAAATATTAATATATACATTTAATTATTTTTAAATTTAAATTAAAATTTTTATTATTCGATAGAATTGAACTGTTCATCACAATATGTTTTTCATTCATCGTTATTTTATTAAGTATCTAAATATAATAGAAATTTTTAACTACAGAATTGAATATTGAAAATTATTTAAAGTAAAATATGATATATATCAACAAATAATAAAAAATCGAAAAGATATACCACATTTTATAATACCTGAAAAACGAAATTGTAAAAAGTTCGATTTTTAAAATAAAATAAAAAGTTACTTTTATAAGTTTAATTTAAAATTCGAAAACGTTTGAATTCAAGAAGGAATTTATTACTTGGGCTAATATGGTATTGAGATCTAAAAATTTAAATCAAAAAAGAAATTATCTAATGGATTATGTTTAATTTTTGAAAATGAATGAATATTTATTTATGATTTACTATAAGCATGGAATATTTAATATATTACAATATAATAATTGATTTAACTTTAGAATAACGAAAATTAAATAGTCATATAAATTGTTAAAATATCGGTATGTTTTTTTTTTTCTAAATACACTATTTTTTTAATTCGAAATGCTTTTAAGGAAAAAAAAATATTTAACTGTTTAGTGTGAGAAACAATTTAATAAAAATTGCCTGAATTTTTCTTGCAAGAAAGATTGCTTAAAATATAAAAACACTTATTAATAATTATAAAGGAAACATTTCTTATAGTAAAAGAAAGTAAAATAATACGAAACAAAATAATTAGTATTAGAACGAATATAATAATACTAATGTAAAGTTTTCTGCCTTTAATTCCTTTTTAAATTGCGACTTTTTGCCTGTGTAATTGATTAAATTTCTATTTTTTTAATATGAATATTTATGAATTTTATGTCAGGTATTATATTTATCAGTTATTATATTATATATTTTTTAAAAATCCGTATTTTTTTTTTGTTATTACATTATTTTAAATATTTTTTTTCGGATTATAGCTATTTAATTTCAAAACTAACATTTGCTTAACGTATTTGCTCTAGCAAACTAATACAAATATCTTTAAAATTTAAATAGTTTTGTAATACATTTTGAATTTCCTTTAATACAGAAATGAAACAAAGAGCTTTAATAAAAGTTTCGGGAACTAAGCTCGAAAACAAAAGTAAATTTAATCAAGATTTGTGGCTGATACCTTTGAAAGAGAACATAGCCATCAGACATAATGAAAGTAATATACATGTCACATGTTCTAAAAAAAGATAAAAACTTTTGAAAATGAACTTATGAAGTCTGGGTATTTGAAATTGAATTGTATTCGGGTAAAGAAATAATTAATTATTTTTGGCGTGACAGATTGTTAAGATGGGGTTACAATCGTGTTTTAATTAAAGCAGACATTTGAACCTTTTGTCCGACCATATTAAATAAAAGTTATTTCGAAGATTTAAAAAACAATCAAGAATGTAAAAAAGTTTTTTTGTGATACATTATGAATTAGAATAATTATTAATTAAAAAATAATTCGTCTTTTCCATGTTTTCCTTCCACTTTCAATTGATTTTATTCTATAAATACATTTAGCGTTCATTTTGTATCATTACGCTGTGTTTAACTTTTTAAAATTTATTGTAATATTAAGAAAATAAAATACTCGTATATTTTACAAACTTTTGAATTTTGTATTACAATTTATATTAATTTCAATTTATATAATCTAATATTGAAATATAAAATCTTATTATTTGAAAATGAAACGGAACTTGGTGTAATAATTAAAACCTATAACATTATATAATAAAAAAATTATATGCGAAATCATGAGAGACGGTAGTTTCTCGAGTGACGCAGCTAAAAACCGAAAACCGTAAGCCCAAAACCGAAGATTTCGTCACTCTCATATATACAGCTAGCAGGACATCAAAGAAAAATCGAAACGCCGACATTTAATATCTCAGTAAATATGAGGCATACCGTTTCGATTTTTTCACATTAGTCTTATATCTATGGCCTAACTCTATCCTGAAATTTATAGATTTCTACATGCAGTAGATTTTGAGATCTGGAAACCAATTTTTAAGCGAAAATGGGAGATGTAATGGTTGTAATGGGCACATAGTTGTTATCTCGAAAATGGATCGAACGATTTTTTTTAAATTAATATATTACATTAATCAGTTTTAGATGAAGCGTTAAAGATTTTGCGCTAACGTAGGAAAACTCTTGTTTTCAATATAATCCACTTTTAAAATCGGACTATTTTCTTACGCGTTTTCTCATAGGAATACATGGAGCCGAATCACCTCTTTTGACTGCTCAAACATAAGGTTAAAAATTGGTTCTCAGTATACAGTTAAGCTCGGAATAAATTTTAGCATGTAGCTGATGAATTATTTTGACTCATTTTTTTATACGAAAATATATTTTTAATTCGTAATATATATTGTATTAAATTAAATTGTCGCTTATATATTTTTCTTTTTTGTTCAAAATACATTTCGCATTTTATATATCTGCATTTCGTTGTAAAACTATTTAGATTCATTTTTTAAATAGGGGGAATATTTTTTAATTATATGCATTCAATTTTACTGTTATTTATAACAAGGTTTTAATTTTTTAAGGATAATATATTTCTCGTTGGTTGGATAATATATTTCCCGTTGCTAAACGGAAGTCTGTCTGACAACCAACCAACCCGTTCTTTGGGCTTGTTTATGTTTTCATATATTCATACGCGTGCCGTGCATTCCCAGTACGTTGAATTGACACAGACTAAATTTTAAAAGATTTCATTCATGAAATCAACAGAAAAAAAAAACTCCAGTTCAACATGAATTGCATACGATCATCAGTAAGTAGCATACGTTTAAAAGAAATAGTCTAATCTATATGTAATCTGCATAAAACCTTTTGTAAACAAAATAGGAAAAACATTACTTTTTTTTCACTGGTAAATTGTTTTTTGTTTTTCGGCGTTTCGTAAAAATCTGAATTTTTGATATGTCTATGTAGTTTTAACCATTGTAATATGAAAAAGAAGCAAAAATAGTTAATAATGCCTGATTTAAAAAATTTTTTGACTGTTTATTTATTTATTTTTAAAAGAATTTTATTTGTATTATACATTAAGTGAAATTAGCAGCCAGATGAGTCTTAAAATAAAAATACTAAGGTGACCATTTTCGCTTTCGAAGTTTGTATTTGATTACTGATAAATGAAAAAAAAAAGAATGTAATATCGCAGAATGTCTTAAATGTATTTTAAAATTAATTTAATGTGAAAGCATGAAGTTAAAATAAATAGCTATGAATATTATTTTAAAATTATAATAAATAATAATAGTTATTTTTATTTAACTTCATCTAGATTGATATTTATATTTAAATGAAGAAAATCTTGACTCGCTGGATCATTCTGCTGTCACATATTAGATTATAATCTATAAATCTAACCTCATATGAATTTTGCATACCATAAAAAAGGGGGGAAAAACATAATGACCATTATTAAACATATTTCTATGACTGATAGAACTTTAATGGCATTTATTTTCCTCTCAAATTTGTTTGAATAAATTGAAAAGGGAGCTACTAAATTTAGTCTAAATATTTTTTAATATTTTTCGCAAAAAAAAAATATATATATATACTATAATTAAAAATGTGATTCTTTTTGTATTACAATAATTAAAAACTAAACATACCTAAAAAATTTAAGATCATGGAGCACTGAAAAGCATTTATAAAATTTGCCCTTGAATAGAATTAGCTTTCCTATTTTGTTTGCAAGTATCGATAGATTTAAAACAGACTTCGGGTTTTTCATTTCTTTACAATAAATTATCCTACTCACTGATGGTCTCGTGTAATACATTTCATATAATTTAAAAGGGGTGGGTGTAAACAATAAAAACTACAATTTCAAAGTGTTAATACCAGTGTATCAAAAATAAAGTTTTTAACAACTTACATTCTATACAGAATACCAAAAAACAATTTTCTTACTTAACCTTAAAACTTCAAAAAGCGATGTTTGTTGTAAATTAAGGAGGATGACATAGCTGTGGCTAGAAGTGAATAATAAGGGGGAGGGGAAGGCTCATACTTTTTCTCTCTCTGACACATGCATGCACAAACAAACACACACACACACAGATATATATGATCAAAGTATTATACAGAAAGATAAATTAGTGAATACAGTAGACTCTCTCAAATCCGCAATTTTCTAAAATCTGCACATAGTTTCAGATGTAAACAGTGAAACTTACAGTTAAGATATAAGAAGGAAATTCAAACTTTTTTATTTTTATATCATTCTGTACTGATTTTATTATCTAATTCTGGTTAATATCATTTAACTCTTACTTTTTCATAAAGGAAGTATAAATTTATCTCTGAAATTTTTCAAGATAACACTGATATTAGGGTGATTGATCTTTTTATCAAATACATTTATGTAGGGGAGACCGGTACACAGTGGACCACTTTTTCAATTAACATTTTTTTTCTCTTTAACAGACTGACCGATCTGTATGAAAATATTTTTGAATACTCCTTAAACCTTCTTACATCCATCATAATTTTCACACAACATAATTTTCTATACATTTTTCAAAAAAAAAATTATATGCACTTGTAAAGTGGACCAGTGTACTGGTCCACCCACCGGGGTACAGTGGACCACTATTAGGTATTATCTAAAATACAATATAAATCTATTTTTCATTAATCTAATTCTTTTTTGTTGCCCCTTCACCCGCAAAATAACATAGTAATATAAATTTTTAAACAAAAAACAAAAAATTAATTATATTTAGAAAATAATAGATTAATACAGGAACAATTGCAATTTAGTTGAAGTTATTACTTAAGTACAAGAAAATCAGCGCACATTAAAATTTGCAAATGAAATTCCAAAGACTTATGAGTAAGATTGAGCCTGGAATTTTCAAGAAATAATTTTGGGTCTGAGAGCAACATTATGAAATCATTGACATAAACAGCAGATTCATCTACAGTTTCGGGAGAAATAATCTGATTTCCATTCAATTTGTATCTCATGAATCTTACTTGAATAGAATCATCAACAATTAGACTACAGTTATATTTATCAAAGGCAGTAAATACAAAACAAAATATTTCTTACTATGTTAAATAAATTGTTATTTTTATTTGTTTACTTTATTTTACAGTTAAATCTACTTTAAAACAATCTTTCTTTATAGAAAATAAGCAATTATTAAATATTTTGAACATTCTGCATTACAGGAGCAGAGTGGATTGTGGACCACTGTGTCCCAGGAGTGGGTGGTCCACTGTACCCCATGTTGAAGTTCAATAAATAATCATATTAATATTGTTTATAACTTTCTTTTAAACATATTAACTTTAAAGTAAAATAAAAACAAGTATCTTAGCTTTGCAAAAAAAGCTAATTTATCTTATTTATCTACAACCTTTAATTACTACAAAAATAAAAATATGATGATGAAAAATTTTACTTTTAGAAGCTCAAAACAACAAAACAGGATAAAATAGTTCAATCTGAGCTAAACATATTTTCTGAAGGCTATAAATAATCATTGCAATGTTGTTGTCTATAAGGATAGAAGAGAAGCTTAAAAAAAATGTAAATAAATAAAATATTAGGGGGTGGTCCACTGTGTACATAGGTCCACTGTGTACCGGTCTCCCCTATTAATCGAGTTTTTTTGTTTATTAAATCTGGTCAAACATCAAATAAAATTTTGTAATTTTATGGTTTTGATGTACATTACTAGTGTGCCTTTATGTGGCGAGTTTCATTGAATAATTCAAGAAATATTTATCTCATCATTATTATGCATATTTAATCATGTATTATTAATTATTTATGTAACCTTTACATTATTTCCCATAGTTATTTTAATATTTTACTTTATTGTAAGCATTCATGATAATTTTGAGTGCATTATTACATTCAAATTACTGTTTCAAAAATGTAAACAAAACAGTGACCAGAAATCCACAAGATTCTAAAATCCGCATCACCTCTGGTCCCAAGCTGTGCGGATTTGAGAGAGTCTACTGTATTCGTATTGTTGGCACTATGTTTCTTATTAAACTGTTTATAATAACTATTTATACTAAGAAAAGAAAAGGCCGCAGAATTTTCCAGTGTAGAACTAGCGCAAAATTATACTTGTGAAATAAGCGATGATGTCAACAAGTAAATGAAAACCTTACAGGGTTAAATCATAGAACAAGCGAGACAGTTGGTGGAGTCAAATTTGGCGAAGCGATAAATTAATTTTTCTTGCTATTGGTTTGTTTACAAAATTCTCTGTGTTTTATAGTAAAACACAGGGCATTTTTCCTGTGTAGTAGTATTTCTAGTGTACTAGTGCATAATTATACTTGTGAAATAAGTGATGATGTCAACAAGTAAATGAAAAGCTTACAGGGTTAAATCATAGAACAAGCGAGATAGTTAGTGGCGTCAAATTTGACGAAGCGATAAATGAATTTTTCTTGCTACAAGTTTGTTTACAAAATTCATTGTGTTTTTTGCATGCACATTCATATTGCTGGCACAATGTTTCTTATTAAACTGTTTATAATAACTTTATTTATAGTAAGAAAAGAAAAGGCCGCAGAATAAATATATCCAGTGTATAACTAGAGCATAATTATGCTTGTGAAATAAGTGATGATGTTGTGGCGGGTTAGCTGTATCCTGAACTGTTTCATGGATTTTTAGCTTTATTATTATTTTTAACCAAAATAATTACTCTTTAATATTAATTAATTTTAAATGGTAATTATTTTAAACTACTGTTTTTAATTTATATCGTCAAAATAATATAACATGTAATTTTATTAAACATTAAATTAATTTGCATCTATTAATTAATTTTGTAGTTGTCAAATTCAATAATGTAGATGCATTTGACGGGTAACGACTGCCAATTTGGAACAATACAAATAGTATAACAATGAATCGACACATACATGTGTTAGTAATCGCTGCTTTAATGAATTTCATTTATTTTATACATCGCTATATAAAAAAGTTTCTGTATTCAGTTATGTTTTTTTGTTGTTGTTTTCAAGAGGATGAAATGTGAATACATATGTTAATGATAGGTCATAGCTGCTGTAACAAGTTTCATATATTTTTGAGGTTGCTGTATTCTGTGATTTTTTTAATTAATTAATTTTTTTAATTATGGGCGAGAAACATTTGTACATGTATCAGTGACTGAGGCTTTAATGAATTAAGCACTCGGCGATAAAACTGGCGATTAAAAATGTGGAAAAAACCGGCCTAATGCAGGATTTTCAGATTTTCTTTTTTCCCTTCGCGTTTTTTTCCTTGTCTGTTTGACAAAATTCTTGATTTTCTTTCACCCAATCGCTGAAATTAATGATTTTTCCACACCTGATCTATGAAATTAATGATATTTCTGCATCTGATGGATGAAATTTATGATTTTTATGTGCCCGATTGAAGATTTTTTTTTTCTGTGCGTGATCGATGAAATTAATAATTTTTATGTTAAATTATGTTACCCGTTAACTGAAATTAGTGATTTTTACGCGTCCACTTGACGAATACGTGATTTTTACGCACCCATTCTACAAAATTCATGATTTTTACACACCTGATCGACAAAATTCATACTTTGCCGGATTGACGAAATTTTTTTTTAATACCCGATCGACGAAATCCTTTATTTTTACACACTCATTTGATGAAATTTGTGATTTTATGTGCAACCTTGATGAAATTAATGATTTTTTTTATGCCCGATCAACGTATTTTTTGATTTTCATGCGACCGTTTGATGAAATTTGCGATTTTCATGCGCTGATAAATGAAATTCATGATTTTTACCCGCCTGTTCGACGAAATTTATGATCTTTTCTCCCCCTATTGACAAAATTCATGTTTTTTCTGTATACGATCGATGAAATTCATGATTTTTGCACATTGATAAACGAAATTCCTGATTTTTATGCTGCCAAATGATGAAATTTGTAATTTTTTCAAACTAATTAGTATCTAATACAGTTTAATTCATTCGTCTCGAAAATTTTTACGCACCTCATCGACAAAATTCATACTTTTTACGTGCCAGATTGACAATTTTTTTTTATCACCCGATTGCCGAAATTTTTGATTTTTATGCACCCGTTTGACGAAATATGTGATTTTTACGTGCAAACTTGACGAAATTGATGTTTTTTCATGCCCGATCAATGAATTTTTTTATTTTTATGCGATCGTTTGATGAAATTTGCGTTTTTCATGTGCTAATAAATGAAATTCATGATTTTTACCCGCCTGTTTGACGAAATTTATAATCTTTTCTCCCCCTATCGAGAAAATTCATGTTTTTTCTGTGCCGATCGATGAAATTCACGATTTTTACACATTAATCAATGAAATTCATGATTTTTACACATTAATCAATGAAATTCATGATTTTTACGCTGCCAAATGAAGAAATTTGCAATTTTTTCAGAGACTAATTGGTATCTAATGCAGTTTAATTCATTCGACTCGACAATTTTTGCGCACCTGATCGACAAAATTCACACTATTTATGTGCCGGATTGACGAATTTTTTTTTTTATCATCCGATCGACGAACTTCTTGATTCTTATGCACCCTTTTAACGAAATTTGTGAATTTTACAAGCAAACATGACGAAATGAATGTTTTTTCATGCCCGATGAACGAATTTTTTTTTTTTTATGCAAGCGTTTGATGAAATTTGCGTTTTTCATGTGCTAATAAATGAAATTCATGATTTTTACCCGCCTGTTTGACGAAATTTATAATCTTTTCTCCCCCTATCGAGAAAATTCATGTTTTTTCTGTGCCGATCGATGAAATTCA
Organism: Maratus michaelseni; assembly: GCA_963931845.1. Lineage (NCBI taxonomy): Eukaryota > Metazoa > Arthropoda > Arachnida > Araneae > Salticidae > Maratus > Maratus michaelseni. The sequence goes on from OZ007588.1 coordinate 300,146,464, forward strand.
CGATTTTTACACATTAATCAATGAAATTCATGATTTTTACACATTAATCAATGAAATTCATGATTTTTACGCTGCCAAAAGAAGAAATTTGCAATTTTTTCAGAGACTAATTGGTATCTAATGCAGTTTAATTCATTCGACTCGACAATTTTTGCGCACCTGATCGACAAAATTCACACTATTTATGTGCCGGATTGACGAAATTTTTTTTTATCATCCGATCGACGAACTTCTTGATTCTTATGCACCCTTTTAACGAAATTTGTGAATTTTACAAGCAAACATGACGAAATGAATGTTTTTTCATGCCCGATGAACGAAATTTTTTTTTTTTTTTTATGCAAGCGTTTGATGAAATTTGCGTTTTTTATGTGCTCATAAATGAAATTCATGATTTTTACCCGCCTGTTTGACGAAATTTATGATCTTTTCTCCCCCTATCGACAAAATTCATGTTTTTTTTTATGCCGATCGGTGAAATTCATGATTTTTACGCTGTCACATAACGAAATTTGCAATTTTTTCCGAGACTAATTGGTATCTAATGCAGTTATACATTCGACTCGACATCGACAGGATATACCGATTTTAGTTCCTATCTTGTGTTCTATGGCCCAATCACGACGAGGTGTGGCTCATTCAACTCAAAATTGATAGCCTCAAAGATTTCAGCTTTGTTTGTATAGAACAGAGTGCGCCCTCTAGTGGTGGAAGATGGAACTAACGGATTTTGTAGCTAACTCGAATTCTATGGGTGCGATCACAATGCAGTTTAATTCATTCGACTCGTCATCGACAGGATATATCGATTTTAGTTTCAAAATTCACCACCAGGGGGCGCTTTCCTATCTCGGATTCTATGTACCCGATCACAACGAGGTATGGCTCATTCGACTCAAAATCGACAGCTTCAAAGATTTCAGCTATGTTTGTATAGAACAGAGTGCGCCCTCTAGTGGTGGAAGATGGAACTAACGGATTTTGTAGCTACCTCGAGTTCTATGGGTCCGATTACAATGCAGTTTAATTCATCCGACTCGACATTGACAGGATATATCGATTTTAGTTTCAAAATTCACCACCAGGGGGCGCTCTCCTATCTGGGGTTCTATGGGCCCAATCACGACGAGGTATGGCTCATTCGACTCAAAATCGACAGGCGCAAAGATTTCAGCTATGTTTGTATAGAACAGAGTGCGCCCCCTGGCGGTGGAAGATGGAACTAACGGATTTTGTAGCTATGGGTCCCATCACAATGCAGTTTAATTTATTCGTTTCGTCATTGACAGGATATATATCGATTTTAATTCCAAGTTTCACCACCAGGGAGCGCTTTCCTATCTTGGGTTCTATGGGCTCAATCACGACGAGGTATGGCTCATTCGACTCAAAATCGACAGGCGCAAATATTTCAGCTATTTTTGTATAGAACAGAGTGCGCCCCCTGGCGGTGGAAGATGGAACTAACGGATTTTGTAGCTATGGGTCCCATCACAATGCATTTTAATTTATTCGACTCGGCATCGACAGGATATACATCGATTTTATTTTCAAGTTTCACCACCAGGGGGCGCTGTCCTATCTCGGATTCTATGTACCCGATCACGACGAGGTATGGCTCATTCGACTCGAAATCGACAGCTTCAAAGATTTCAGCTATGTTTGTATAGAACAGAGTGCGCCCTCTAGTGGTGGAAGATGGAACTAACGGATTTTGTAGCTAACTCGAGTTCTATAGGTCCGATTACAATGCAGTTTAATTTATTCGACTCGACATCGACAGGATATATCGATTTTAGTTTCAAAATTCACCACCAGGGGGCGCTCTCCTATCTTGGGTTCTATGGGCCCGATCACGACGAGGTATGGCTCATTCGACTCGAAATCGACAGCCTCAAAGATTTCAGCTATGTTTGTATAGAACAGAGTGCGCCCTCTAGTGGTGGAAGATGGAACTAACATATTTTGCCGCTAACTCGAGCTCTATGGGTCCCATCACAATGCAGTTTGATTCATTCGACTCGACATCGATAGGATATATCGATTTTAGTTCCTAAATTCACCACCAGGGGACTCTCTCCTATCTCGGGTTATATGGGCTCGATCACGACGAGGTATGGCTAAAATTAAAAGTATTGTTTGTATGTGTAAATATACTTTAGAAGACAAAACAAAAATAATATAAATTGAATTTTAAAATAGTCCTATTAAATTCACGTCAAGGTGTCACTCAAATTTTGATATCATTTCTTTTAAAACCCATACTTTGAATTCATGAGAGATGTGAATGAAAAAGCATCAGCGAATAAATTTTATATATTTTTTCATATTAAAATAATAATTACACCTATGAATACAAATAAAACTAAAAAGAAGCGTATATGAATACAAAGAAAACTAAAATAGAGTCACTTAAATTTGATATCATTGCTTTTAAGACCCATATTTAAAATTCTTAGAGCAAAAAGGAAGTGCTGCGTCACAACTTTTAACCCGTTAAGGGTTTTTGTACTGATATATATATATATACATATATATTATGATTTATATGCATAAGCAAAAATTAAAATAAAAGTATATCAACACATTTATACAACATGTAAATATTATAGCTACCGAAGGTTTTAACCTTTGAGTACAACTGTTTCCAAATAGCATTCTTCGTCGTATTTAAACGCAAATTTCTGCCTTTAAATATAGCGAATATTCGATAGTAGGAAGTCGATAAATTCAGAAATAGGGTTACTGAAAATTGAAAGGTGAAAAATATTTATCCAATATTTATAAAATTTCAGTAATGATAAATTTTACGAAAAAATATTTCGACTGGTACACAATATGAATTAGAATATTTAAATATTTATAAACAAATTTTTTTAAATTTTTCTTATTTTTACATTTACACTCAAAACTCGGGTGATATTTCAATAACAAATTATATTATAAGGAATTGTGTAGCTTCTGAATAACTGTCACATTTCTTTGTTATGGAATTTCATTGTTGAATTAGGAAAATGTCTTATGCTTAGAACGTTTAATAGAGGATATATTTTAATGATATATAAATTTATAGAAATAAAAAAACACTAAAAATATAAAACATTTTATTTCATTTTGAACATTATACGCAGGACTTTCTATATATTTGTTAAATATTATTAAATTTATTAATGATAAATCTTCCATTACAGATAGTTTCAGACTACATTTACACTGTCAATGACTTCAGAATACTTTTAGGTTGTCAATGCCCTAATTGCCAAAACGCGTGATTTAGTACACTGTTAAAAATTTGCAGCAAACTGTCCAGTCATTTGACCGTTTTTATAGAAAACGGTTGCAGAATCTTAATTTAACTCTATTCTAACCATAAAATATGCAATAATATGGTCAGAATAGAGTCAAATTACAGTTATGTAACAGTTTTCCATAAAAACGGTCAAATGACTGGACAGTTTGCTGCAAATTTTTAACAGTGTATAGCAACTCAGCAGATATGAAATTAAACAAGAACAAAAAGTCATGCATCACGCATAGACAATGAAACACTTTACAATACTAACAGGATATTGTTAAGAAATTTCTTTTTTTTTCATACTATCAAACGATATATCAAAATATGCAACTTATAAAAACACATAACTCATTAAAAATTCATTTTCAACCATTGTCGTTCATTTCCGCTAATGAGTGCGAAGTCTTTCCTATAGCACTGAATACCATTTATTGAATTTATACATAACACCTAATACACTCTAAATTAGATCAAGTTAAACATTCATAACACAGAGAAAAACGCACTTCCTACAATTAAAGATGTTAGTCAGTCCTTTAACCAAATTTTTTTGTATGCTTTGTAAATCAACAATAAATGCTATACACTTTATAATGTATGGAAAACATATGCAGTGCACTTTTTATTATTTCGTTAAGTTTAATCATAACAGCATAAATATGCACTGCAAAAAAATTTCCCCCCATTGATCATAATGGAATGGAATAATTTTATGCAGTCCTGTAAACGAACTATAAGTGGTACTTACTCTATACTCCGAAGAAAGCATGATGTAGTCCATCTCAGTGATGAATATCAATGAAATATTGTTTGAAATATCGTATCCTCAATAAAATATACATCGCAAACGATATTTTCCGATAGACCGTAATGTAACGAATTATTTTGTGTGATTCTGTAAACGAACTATAAAAGCTACACACTTCATTTTCAAAATAAAACATTAGATTGTAAACCTTAATAACATATAGAAATTTCATGGCAATCCGAGTATATTTACGAGAGTTACAGCACGGACAGACAGGCTGCAGACAGACAGACCGAATTCATATGTACATTTCAATTATGTAGGAAAGTGTAAAAAATCGCTATTTTATTTTTTACTGTTTACCTGAATTGAAACATGTGTATAACATAAAAATGCATATCTTTGCTTTAAAATGATCTATTACAATGTAAAATATGAAAAGAATTATAAATTAATATAAATTATCGTATAAACTTACGTAGTTCACTCAAAATCTGCTTTTATTATTTAATACACTTAAATATCTATTTCACTTGGCAATAACCAGTTGTTGACATTTTTGCAACAAACCAGACGAAATGTTTCTATCTAGTTACTGATTTCCTCATCTTGAAAACCTATTCATCTTGCATTCAGAAAAATCTTTCTTATACTCATGGTTTTGTGGTACGTTTGAATTTTTTTTTCAAGTACATTTATATGGAAGGCCTAGATTTTTTTTTCTAAGTTTTTAGAAAGTTAATCTTTCATATCTCTAGTGTGACTAATATTGTAGGGTGAAACAGTGTACACACTATTTCTCTTGAAATAGAATGAAATATATACGCAGTTTCTATTATCAGAAAAAGAATCTTTAGTTTTAGTAAAATGTATACAGGGTGTAGGAGTACGGCTAGTACACCTATTCAGCTAAATCAGTACAAACGATGATCACAATTTATATCAGTGAAGAGATAAATTCCCTTTTTATTGTTTAATTATTTTTTAACTGATTAATATTTAAAAAAGTCCTTCCGGCCTGTAGCAAGAGGAAAAGGTAGTTTTCCTATATCTTTGTTTTAAAATTTTAGCTAATGTTACTCGAAAACAGCAAGCTAAAATGCAAAAAAAACGTAAAAGATTCGTTAATACTGAATATGAATAAGAAATTTACCAAATTATTGAGCTATAGCCAAATTGGCTTCATTTATGAAGACTTAATTTTGGTCGCCAAATTTGGCGATATTTCGCCAAATGTCGCCAAGTTTGGCGAGAATTTGGCGTTAACGGATATGAATATATAGCTTTATGCGTATGATTGGGAAAATGATTACAACAATGAAAGAAAATAATTTGCGAGAAACCGCGTTCACTAAAACTCAAAAATTAATCGTTGGGTTTTTGTAATGTGCTGTCGTGTTTCAAAATGTCAGCCCCCCTAGAATTTCAAACTTCTCTATCTCAGCCATTTTTTAAGATAGAGGTAAAACAAAAAATGCTCTGGAATCCTTGTATCAAGGCCTAACACATAAGCAAAAATAAATTTGAATTTTTAACTTTTTTGTATATTTATGTTAGTTTTAAAATTTTCAGTGGCCGCCATCTTGAAACAAGATGGCGGACCAAGTTGCCCAACGAACTCGGTCGAGGTATTGGTGAGCTTAATACACACAATTAATTTCATCAAAATTAATTTATAAATACGAGCGTTATCGTATGACATAAATCAGATACACACACACACACACACACACACATATATATATATATATATATATATATATATATATATAAATCAACATTTGAACAGAGGGTGGTTTTGGGGTCTGAGGGTCATAATCGGTGAAAATATATCGAAATTTTCCGGAATTGCTTTCCCCCGAACGACTGCAATAGGTAGCTTTATACTTTTTTGTATTGAAAGCTACCTAAAATTTCTCAAAATCTTATTCAAAATTAAAGTACAATTTTTGGAAGAAAAATTGCACCATATTGGCAAAATTAAAAAGTATTTAAACTTAACTCTCTTTCAGCTAAATATATCAAATAAAGTACAATTATTGGTACAAAAACTACACCTACTAGCAAAATTAAAAGTATTTAGATATAATTCTCTTGCAACTAAAAATATCAACGAGAAATAAAACATTTTTAGATGATTAATAAATGTCTAAAATTTTTAGACTATAACTTCATTTTTCGTACATTTTAGAATACCAGATAATGTGTAAATCTTAAAGTAAATATTCTTTCAGCAATTAGCTTCTATTCAATTTTAATTACCATTCTATCTCAAATTATAAATGTAATTAGCATGAAAATGTCTACCGCGAAGATAATTATAGTCATTTTTATCTCGTGCATTATTCATAAGAAATAATTTTTGCCTAATACTTGGCAGCATGAAACCATATTAAATTATTTAATCTAAAATAAAAATCACACCGAATATAATCAAAGTCATTTTATTCTTTTGAATAATTAATAAAAATAAATTTCACCGAATTTTCGAAGCGTGAAACTAAATAAATTACTTATTGTAGTATGAAGAAACAAGTAAATATGTATTTAAATCTATTATTTTATTACCAAGGATTTACTCTTTTTATTCACTACAAATAACATTTTATGATTGAAAGTAATTAAGCCTTAATTAAAGAAAGAAATTCTTAAGATATTTACTAATTGAAGATTAATAACATAAAAATGCAGATCTTAACATATAAAAGTTGATAAATATTGAATTTACCTGAATTAAATTTCATAATGATTTTTCACTTTCAGAATAGATTGCATAATTGCTAATATGCTAATTTATTTTGACACTATTTTCCGTAAACTCATTAAGGATAATTTGCATTATTAAATATGTTTTAAAATTTGCTGTTATTAAAATTGTTACACGCTAGTAATAACGAAAAAAATGTTTTCTAATAGATTATTCTATGTAAAAGAAATGTTATCTAGTAATTAACTAAATTTATTTTTAATTATTAAAAATATTTTAAACGCAATCTTCATAAACACATTCATGAAGTGTTTTTAATTAAAATTTTAATATTAGAAATTAAATTGATAACATCATTTATTGATGAAAAGCCTATTTATTTTTAATACTTTGAAAAATATACATTAACAGATTTAATACATTTATTAGTTTGTGATTATTATTATTTTTAACACTTAACCCCTTCAAAGGCGGTGGTCACCAATGTGACCACTTGATTTTAATTCCAAACTGCTAAACGGCACCCAGAATAGTTTACTGAAATTTTGCTTTTATAATGAACTTGAATGAACGTGAAGAAAATAAAGTATCTATTTTCAAAGAAATTCGTTTTTAAATTCCGTTGTGAATCAATCATTTCACCAGTTTGCGAACTGAATTGCTCTGCGCCTAAAAGGGTTAATGAAATATGAATGATGCGAATAATAAGAATTATATGAATATTGTTTAAGCAGTAATATGTAATATTAAATAGACATTTTAATTTAAACTGATACACCAATAAAAATATCTTGTTTAAACATGGAAAAAATATTTCAAATGGCGATAGTTCCGAATCCTACTGAACAACTGCTTTCATCATAAAGAGTAAGAGTATATATTCTTGAAAAAGCGAATTTTTCAGAATTATTTCGAATCTTATTAAGATATATGCAAGATTTTTTCGTTACATTTGTTGACATGTTTGGAATGAAGGAGTTTCAACAAGCCCCTTACACTTCTAAGTACTCCGTTACTACATTTAGTTTACAGAAAAACGATATAGTTCGAATTTTAGTACGATAATTCCGGAAAACAAGAAAAACAATTAGCCCGCAATCCAAACAAGGGAAGTCTTTTTGATTTTCCACAAAATGTTTTTGAAATTAACTGAAACCTAAAATGCTAAAATAGAGTCAATTTAAATACAATTATCTGAAACTACTTGTGAATCAAAAAATATAGTAATTAAATCAATAAGAAAAAAAGAAACAAAGTGTGTTACCAATGATATAAACTTTTTACTTGACTCAAAACACCTTTAATATTTTGCGCAAATTTGCTACGAAAATTTAATGATAAATAACTGTAAATATTATTAAAAAATATTAAAACATACATACACAAAAAAAAACTAAAAGGAATGCATTTTATAAATCAAAATGTTATCCATTAAAAATTTTCCTAACTATAGTTATAAACTAGATTATAAAACAATTATTCTAATTGGTAAAACAATCATATGAGATGTAATCTTCCCAACTGAGCGAAAAAGTGCGGGATACCTTGGCTGAAGCTTCCAATGCTCTATTAAGTGAGTACTCGGGGACGAATATGGCTGAACTTACTCATCCACTTAACCTTAATGAACCTTTTGAATCCTGGCATGGTTGTTTTCGCTCAGTTGGGAAGATTACAACTCATATGATTTCTTTACCAATTAGAATAATTGTGTCTTAATTAATCTAGTGTAATCACGTTTTTAGCGATTACTGGAGGTTCCATTACCTGCATGTGATTTTGTCTGTTGTGCTGATTCAGATATCAGACCAGATGCTATGATCATTAAGGTTAACTGGGTGAATACATTCTGCCATATTCGTCCGGGATTGCTCAGTTGGTAGAGCATTGGCAGCTTCAGCCAAGGGATCCCGGGTTCGAATCCTGGAACTGACTTTTTCACACAGTTGGGAAGACTATATCTCAAATGATGTATATGATGTCTTTACCAATTAGAATAATTGTGTCTTAATTAATCTAGTGTAATCACGTTTCTAGCGATTACTGGTGATCCCATTACGTGTAATTTATTCCGATGTGCTGATTCAGATATCAGACCGGATGCTATAAACATCAAGGATAACTGGGTGAATAAGTTCATGCATATTCGCGTCCGGGATTGCTCAGTTGGTAGAGCATTGGCAGCTTTAGCCAAGGGATCCCGGGTTCGAATCCTGGCCCATACTTTTTCGCTCAGAAGTTGGGAAGATTATATCTCATATAGTTATAAAGTTTAGCAGTTAAGCTTTTATTTATTTATATTCTATTATTTATTTCAAGACGATTGGAAATACTTTCTTAGCTATATTTTAATTTTAAAAAATCATAAAACTTTGAATTAAAAAAAAAATTGTTTCTAAATATGAATGTGCAACCAATTTTAAAGAAGCACTTTTGCATCTTGTTATCGCAATTCTAAAAAAATATTTTATAAAACAAAAAACATATTCGTGAGTAACGCTGGCGTCATATTACCAGTTACAACTTCTAAACATCGCACAATTTCAATTTTAACACTGCAGAATATTTAAAAAATGTTCTTCAAATTTACGTTGCGTGAAATCTCATTTTACTATTTTTTTTTGTTTTCTAAAAAACTTTTCAAGCATGATTTTTTGCAAAATCTATCTCCATTGTGTGCAACACGATAAAAAAAGATTAGCCCGTTTGCACTTAAACCAATACAAATAATATCGAAATTGTTTCCTGCTAATATTCCATAATCAAATTAACACTTCGTCAATGAGTAAAATTATGAAATAATATAAATAAAACAAAAATATAACAGACATGTAATCGAACTACGGGCTTAAATTACTGACATTTTCACAAAGTGCTACACACTTCAGTTGAAATAGGGAACATGCTATAGTAAACGACATGCTACAGTAAAAATTTCACGGTGATCCGAGCATTTTTACGCGAGTTAGAACACGGAGAGACGGCAGATGGCCAGACAAACCGAAGTCATAAACACTTTTCAACTAGGTTGGAAAGTGTTAAAAACTGACCAATAACTCATCTTTTTTTTGCGAGCCGGCTTTCAGAACTAGCACATGCGCAGAACCCGATTTACCACAGTGCACGAGAATGAAGAACCATTTACATTAAGAATGTGGTTATTCCGCAATTGTGTTTTAATTTCTATTGACGAAAGCGCTTAGTTTATTTAAAAACGAAAAGCATATTCTGGAAGATCGCATTTTACGTCTCCAATGCCGTAATCAATTTGAATAAAAAATGTTAACCTTTGAAAATTTTTTTGAAAAAGGGTCGTTTTCCCGGGCTTATGTTTTCTCCTTAAAGACAATGCCTCTCAATAACACGATTTTAGAGATACAGACAAACCAAACGTATGCTTTTAGAGCTGAAACTTTCTTCTAATAGACTTTATAATTATTTTTTGTAAATACGGATTTCAACCCTTTAAAAAACACCGGCTAACGCAGGTCATTTCGCGCCTCACGATAATTTATTTTTCTTACGCTAAAAGTTACTAAACGTTCGTATTTCCACACAATATTTTTAGAACATCTCGATATACCAAATTTACATCACCTACAACAATTTCGAAGGGTTCGAGTGAGAACAAGTATTTAAAAAAAAATAAAATCTGAGATATATTCGGCGAAAACCCATAATAACGGGATGATTTCCGCGGTCAAGCTCGGCTTTAGGTAACGTTTTCACTATTTAAAATTCATATATTTTCACATAATTTTACAGAGGAGATGGAAACAGTTAAATTTATAAACGACTAAAATTTCAGGGAGATCGGACGACGAATACTATTTTTTATGACCCGACGCGAAAAGGAAACATATTTATTTTACAACCAGATAACAATATTTATGACGTAATTTTTACACAGGCTGTAAAACCATTATTTCATGACCATTGAAAATTTGAAATGTTTTGGACAGCAAAAGTTATTTTTTAAAACTATATAACGATCCTATTTGAAAATAGTAGCAAATATTGTTTTACGATTTTACGATTTTCTCATAATATGTAAAATATGTAAAATAATACAAATTTGAGGTTTATTTAAGGTTTTATCACGGGCCCGGGCAACGCTGGGTGGGTCAGCTAGTTATTAATAAACGCCTTATACAATTGTTAATGGTTTCTCAAAAAATATAATTGTGGGTTTATTGTGTTTCGATACTAAGTTCAAAATAAATTATCCACATAAATGTAAATATGATTCTGGCCATGGTTATTCGACATTTGAATGTTCAGTTCTTTTAGTAAAAAATAAAATCTTCTATGTGTTTTAACATTTTCTTTTCTACAGAAATTGGAAATATTCAGTATAATTTTTTTCATTAAAAAAAATGCCGATAGAATTAAAAAATATATATAGATCTTAAATACCTTATAAGAATTACTACTTTTCAGAGCTAAATAACTACTTCAAATGATAAATATTTTTAACACCACTTTAGTACAACTGAAATGTGATGATGTAATTTCTTTTTAAAGCAACATTTGGCATTCTAATTCAAATGAGATAGAAATGTAATAAATTACGTTTAATTCAATCGCAATTGAAGAGTTTTCCAACAAATAAAAAAGTATCAAAATGTTTTATTTGAATAGATAATATAAGTATTTTTTAAATTTTAAGAGTACTGTTTCTTCTTATTATTGAAATAAAGCGTTCTTTAGTAAAATATCACTTAAACATGTTTAAATAAAAAATGCTTTTTTTTTTTTGCAAAACACACATTTTGAATTTCAAAGGATTAACTTTTGTATAAATAGTTTTTTTAACATTTTTTTCTTGTTATTTATGAGTAACCTTATATATTCAGTTAGCGGCTTGAAAACAGGAAAAGAAAAACATTATTTACTATAAGTAAAACATCTCAAATTTTAAAAAATAACAGAAAGTACATTAATTGATGAATTACTTAACTGCAGTTTATTTATTTTTTTAAATTCAATGCATAGTTGTATGAAATAGTTTTCTATAATTCATTTATTGCTTAGCTATTAAACAAATATATAAATGTTTTTCTCAAAATATAACATGCTAAATACAGTTTCTACTGCAGCATTTCCACATGTCACATATATTATCTTTAAAATTTTATTAGAGTCAAACATTAATATAAAATATTCATCTCTGTTGTTCCTTATCTGTATGACGATATTTATTAGAAATTCAAAATTGAGAAACAGATAAAACAGACACAAATTTCTTATTTAAGTACAAACTCGTTAAAATACTTTTGATATTGATATGAACATTCCTTTTTATGTACACATACAAAACGCACAATGAAATATGAGGCATCATAAGAAAAGTTTTCAATACGTTTGTGACATAGTGCACTCATATTTTGTTATTACACTTAGTTTGATTAAAAATTACAGACTACTGGTACCTTATCTATTAGAAAATGTATTAATCTAAATTATTTTTTGAAGCATAAAACTTTAGTAAAGCAATATGATGTTTTTTTGTACATTCTACTTGTAACTTATTTTTCTTGATTAATGCATTCACATGGTAAATTCCCAATTCATTTATTTAAACAATTAATATTAGTATTTGTTTAGCATCCATATACAATAAATAATTTGTTTACTATAAATTATTATAATTTAATAATTTGATTCTATAAATATATATCATGTTTAAAATAAAATTTTATACAAATAATTACACAGATTAGAAAAAACGAACTAAAATGTATTTTCCGGAAAGTATACATGGCTTCTTTCAGCTGTAATTTAAACTAATGTCCACTACAATAGTAAAAATTGGATTATAGACTAACTGATTCTCGTGTGGTGCTTGCTAGATAATATTTGTTAATAATAATTTTATGGTAGGTAATAATTGAAAAAGATAGATTCACTCTTCTTAGCTGTGTGCAACATTTTTTATTGCTGTTTATCTTTTATAGTATATATATATATATACACACCCAGAGAAAAGTTTTGTTGAATCAACAAAAATTTGGTTGGCCAACAAAACTTTCCGTTTAAATATGGGTCAATGGAAATTTTGTTTGAGTCAACAAGAAAAATATTGTTGATTTTTTTTTTTTGCAGTTCCAACAAAAAATTTTGTATCATCAATAAAAAAATGTTTTGTTAATTCAAGTAAAAATGGTTCAATTTTACTTGAATTAACAAAATTCTTTTGTTGAAAGTTTTCTCAAAATAAATATAATTATCCGTTACTTTAAGAGTTCTTTTCAGTTTCAGCAACAAAAACTTTTCTTTAAAGAACATTTGTTTTGTGTAATTTTAAGAATTTTCTTTGTTTTAACAACAAAAGGTTTTTGTTACAGAAACAATTATAATATTTACTTTAAAATTATTTTTTGTATTAGAAGCAATCTAAACTTAGTCCTATTTTAATTCATTTTCAGCAGCGAATTACGCCTGTAATCCTTGAATAAAAACAAAGAAATTTTTATTTTGCTTTTTTTTCAAGCGTAAACCGACAGATTGAACAATGTCCCAAGCCGGGACTCGATCCCGGGTCTTCAGAACAGCGTGCTGAGGCTCTACCACTGAGCTACATGGAACAATATCCAAAATCGAATTTTGTCACTCTTATATATTCCGGACCGGCTGCAACCGCAGCACAAGATGGAAATATCATGAGCACAGGGTTCTCTTAAGACATAAAAGTAGGGGAAGCCCGACGTTACTCTGGGGTACCCACTACCAATTGCTTTGTTATTTGCTAAATCCATTTTTGGTATGCTGCAACAATTTGAAATTTTACCATCAAAATTTCGAGTAAACAATATTTTAGAAGGAGCGAGCTTCTTAGATAAAAATTTTGTAAGGGAAAAGTGCATTTTTTACCCTGATTGATTTTTTTTTTTTTTTTTTTTTTTTTTGGTAAAAAGTTATTCTGAAAAATAAATTTGAGGGTACCTTTGTATTTCTTTGGGTAAGCACTGGCTTCCCACTCCTATTCGGTAAACATGCCCTGCATGAGCATGCAAATTTCTGCAGCAAACATGAGACGGAAATACAAAGCCCAGCATATGGCAACATATAGCTAATTTTTAATTCATTTTCAGCAGCGAATTACGCCTGTAAAAAGCAGTATAACAAATCACTGGTTATTATTCAAGGATTACAGGCGTAATTCACTGCAGAAAATTAATTAAAAATTAACTGTGTTGTCGTATGTTGGGGCCTCAGAGCGCTATTCTGAGGACCCGGGTACGATTCTCGCATTGGGACATTTTTCACTCTGTCTGTTTACGCTTGAGAAAAAGCAGGATAAAAATTCACTGGTTATTATTTAAGAATTACAGGCGTAAATCACTGTTGAAAATGAATTAAAAATTGATCCATGCATTAGTTCTTGAGATTTATTTATAGTGAAAATCATGAAAAAAGTAGCACAGCAGCGCCACCTGTTTGGCTATTTACACCAAAACGTAATCAGCTTCTATTTATGTCAAGGTCTAACTCAATCTGTAGTTTGATGTAAATCAGTGCAGTACTTCTTCAGAAATCGTGAATCTATTGCAGAAATCGCGAAAATTGCAACATATCAGCGCCACCTATTGCGCTATATACGCCAAAAACTCATCAGCACCAATTTATATCAGGAAGTAACTGAATATAAAGTTTTATTAAACTCCGTGCATTAGTTCTTGAAGTAGAGCGCCCACAAAATTTTTGTCATATACAGACAGACAGAGACATAGACAGTCATTTTCTAAAAACAGTCAAATTGTGTTCAGGACCTTCTAAAATCCGTCGAAAACCAGAAGTTGAAAATTTTCATGACTCCAATACTTTCGTCATGTAAAGATAGAAGAAAGTAATAAATGGGATACGGGGATTTTTAAAACTACCTTGCTCCGTGCCAATTAAAAATGTTTTACTTAAACACAAATTATGTTAATACTTTAATTATATAGCTATATAAGTCAAATAAACCAAGTTACGTGAGAGAGTTATGGCTACTACACAACAATTTAAATTTTGCATAAATTACAAATTTAAATTACAAAATTATGATAAAATTAAAAAAACAGATTTTGTTAACTCAAGTGAAATTGATGGAATTTTGTTAACATTTTGTAAGAGTGTTAACAGTATTTTTTTGTCAAAGCAACAAAACCAAATTTTTACTTCAACTAAAAATTTTGCTTGAAACAACCAAAATGTCTGAACAAAACATGTTTTGTTGTTTTAATCCATTCCTTTTTCTGTGTGTATATATATGTGTAGAGAGAGAGAGAGAGTAAAGTATATTGCACATTTACATGTGTGTTTTGAGTTTGCTTTCGATATTTAGATCTTTTACTACGATTTTTATCTTTTAATTCCATATCAATAAATATAAACGTAATTACTGCATTGCTATAATATAAATAATAGTATCTTTTATATTAATCATGAAGCTATGAATTTTTGAAATAAATAGTGAAAAGTTTACCAATTAATTTATTATTAGCCAATTTGCTATATTTATAATACTGAATTGTTTTAAGTTCTATATTCTTTAGACGCTAATTAAATATGTATTAAAGAGGATGTTTTACATTAAAACTTTAATTAATACATTTTTATTCATAAGTGATCCAAAGTTTTACAAAAAGTACACATACATCCAGAAGAACATGCCGATGCAAAATTTACAGAAATTCACAAAAACATAAATGGAATTAATCCTATAGATTACACTGGTGAGAAAAATTGAAGGAACAACTATAAAAACTCATCGAACTTGAATAATGTTGCAGATAAGAACATGAAATTTGCACAAGATTTTTATTTTGTCATGCCTGACATATATTCAAAATGTAGGATATACAATACTTTAATACAATACAATTTTGCTTACGGAAATGCCTACGTCTTCAAAAAATAAATGTACATAAAAACATAGGATTGTGTGATATCACAGGGGATAAATAAATTGAACTATTACAACATTTTAGAGACAAAAAGGAAAAATCAATAAGGTATCTGATCACTTCTGACCCTATAGAATCACTTCTGACCATATAATGCAAGCTTTACATCGATTTACCATACTGTGAATTAGATTACCCAGAAGTGTTTGCGGTAACAAAGTGCATTGAAGATGTACAGCGCTCCGAAACTCCTCGAAAGTGTTATGTGGGTGTTGCCGAGATGAAAATCGGCGAACTAGTGCATCCCACACAAGTTCTATGAGATTTAAATCCGGAGAATATGCAGGCCACTCCATTCGCTGGATTCCTTTGCCCTCAAGATAATCAGTCACTTGTGCAGCACGATGAGCACGCGCAATATCATCCATTAGGAGGAAGTCATTACCAATTTCTCTCCTCAACAACTTGACATGGGGATCAAGAACCTCATCTCTGTATATTTCAGCGTTCACAGTTACACTGGTAAAAATGTGTAGGTCATCGCGGCCATTCAAAATGATGCCCACCCATACCATGATTTCAGGGCCTTTATATCGACATTTTCACGGATGTTTGCAGCCTTATTGCGTGTGTTTTTCTCATTTCATATGGTAACACGTCTGGAATAACTCTCCAAACAAAATCGGGATTTATCGGTAAAGAGAACTCGGCTCTAGTCCGTGGTACTACGATGACGATGATATCTACACCACTTCAAACGGGCGCATTTCGCTACCGGAGTTAGTGAAATAAAAACATGGATTTCCTTGCATACAGTCCTCTTTTATACAGCCTGTCACTCACAGTAAATCCGAATAGTTGAGTTCCTGTTGCTGCAGCGAACAATCTTGCACTATGAACTGACGTTAGTTGCCTTTTTTCAGCTATTGTTGCCAGATAACGGTCCTGAGAGTCCGTTGTGGCCCGAATTCTACCTTGATATGGTTGTCCAGCACATTACTTGTCTCTTTAAACCGTTCCCAGATTCTTGACATGACGCTTTTGGCTATTTGGGAGCCTTTACAGATCACTGTCAGTGTCTGTTCTGCTTCCATTCTCACTGTCGCACGCCATTTCTCACAATCAGTCAAATGTCTTCTCGACGACATATTCCATCTATTGCAAGCGAAACTTTTATCCAACTACACGTATAATCCTTGTAATTAGACTTCAAATCACCCAAGTGCAATCCTTTCACATGTGCCGACAGAACGGGCTCAAAAATTTGCATATTTGTCTGTAGCGAAGGTTAATCCCATTGGACTATCTGATAATGTTGACATTGAGTTACCAACCAATCACTTATCATTGAAGTTTCCTTAATAGAATTAACATAAAGCATCTTTTTATGGTTGTTCCTTTAATTGTGCTCGCCAGTAAAATCTATTAAGTTCTAAAAAATTAATTGAAATCAGGAATTTTATTTAGTAACTTATAATATGAATTTTGTATGTTACAACTAATTTACAACATTCATAATTCATCATTCATTCGATTCATTCATCATTCGGCCTTGAGCCTTCGTTGCGTGCAGATCTCTCTCGTCTCGCTGATAAACGGGATGTTTCTTCTATGCGGCTGGTAGCAGCTGCGCGCGCCGTTTGCTGATTGTTTTACAGTGCCGATTGTTTTCCGGAGCAGCGCTCGGAGGAAGTAATAAGCGAGTTCTTTTAAGAATAGCTTCGTTCTTTCGCTGAAGATGGCGTTTGATTTTAACGAAAATTGCAATCGACTATTGAGTGGTAGCTCATATATTGACTTTACTAAAGCATGGAGTGACTTTCCAGCAATAATTGTTGACAAACAACGCAAGATTGTTACTGACTTTTTGACATACACCGATGCTTATCTGAAAAGTATTCAAGCTTCTGATGATTTCAGCACCAATCAAGAAAAGCAGCACCATGTGAGTAGCATTCTAAACTCTATTTCTTTTCTTTTTTGTGAGCCGTTTGACCCTGCTAAACTTTTGAAACTTAAATTCTTTCAACTTTATGTTATTAATGATAGCCAGTTAGACTTAACTAACATAATGTTTGAGTTAAACCCAAATATTGTAACTATGGTGAGCCCTGATGATGGCTTTATTACAACCAACAGCCGTAAAAGGAAAACCCAAGAAATTTCTACCAAAATTCCTATCCAAAACAAATACCAAGTCCTCAGTGAGGACAATTCTGATATCATTTCGATGGACCATGATACCTCTCCGGATGGCGCCCAACCCGGTAGCTCAACAGACCAAACCGTAACTCCAAACTCAGAATCTAACCAAAATTCAAATAAGAACAGAATACACCCATTCTTTATTGAAATAAAGGGTCACTGGAACAAATTAGCTTCCGAAATTAACAAAGTAAACGAAATTAAGCCACTGATCAAATTAGACGGTGAGCTATTAAAGGTACATTGTAAAAATGACAATGACTTTCGCAATACACAAAATTATCTTGACACAAATGCCATAGCATACACCACTCTTAGTCCTTCCGAAAAACGCCCTAGGAAAGTCTGTATTAGAGGCATCCCTCCCTACACAGACCCCAATATAATTATTGAGGCCCTAAAGGAATACAACTTCACTGCAAATCGAGCTGCTATGCTCAAAAACAGAAAGACTGGAAACCCAATGCCAATTTACCTTGTAAACATTCTTCCCAGAGATAACTTCGACGAAATTTATAAAATCTCAGAAATCTGTAACTTAAGTGTAACTGTGGAGCGCTTTAAAGGCTCAAACATCGTTAAACAATGCCATAGATGCCAGGGTTTTGGACACGCGTCTGAGATCTGCAAATTCCCCCCTAAATGTTGTAAATGTGCAGGCTCTCATCTCACCCCTGACTGCCCCCAAACTGGCAAAATCCAACCTAAATGTGCAAACTGCTCTGGTCCGCACCCAGCTACTTATAGGGGCTGCCCTAAAACACCACAAATTCGTAAAAAAAACCAACCCACTAAGCCCAACCGTAAGGTACCCAATCCTAAAAATGACGTCCAAATTCTGACAGATATTCTTGCTAATTATAACTACACGAAAAAGACTAACAACACTCCCACCATAAATGACACAACTCCTGACTCTACTGCCAACAAGGCCACCAACCCGGACCAAACAACACAAGACTCAAACACCAAACCTTCAGATTCCCAAAATCTATCCCAGACCCCACATCCCACCACTTCTAACAATAACCCAAACACTCAATATACCTCTGAAATATCAGAAATCTTTAATACATTCCAAGAAATGAAAGAAATCTTGAAGTTTAACAAATTTATACAATGCTTTAAAAACATCTCCAAAAAGACTAAAAATTGCACAAACCCACTAGAAAAAATGTTCATAATCATGAATGAATTCGACAGCCTTGCTTCGGAGTTTAATACACCCAACCATGAATAATACAACTAACTTCTCCTCTTTAATTATCCTCACCTGGAATTGTAATTCCATCTGTAATAAATTTAATGAACTCAAAATTTTTATTTTAGATCACCCTCATATAGACATCATCTTTCTTCAGGAAACCCGTAATCCTAATTTCAAAATTAACATCCCAGGCTACAGATTACATTACACTCCACGCGCAGCCGACCCTAGATGGGGCGGTACGGCCATCTATATTAAAAATCATTTACCGCACTATATCACTCATAATTACACACTCCCCAACATTGACTTCACTAGCATTGTCCTACAACTCCCACATATCAAAATTCATTTAGCTTCCGTCTATATTCACCCGACTGGTAATTTTCCGGTTCAGGAACTCTCTACCCTTTTCTCACATCACACTCACTGCTTCTTCGCTGGGGACTTTAACGCCAGAAGCAGGCGGTGGAACTGCCATGACAACTCCCGCAGAGGTACATCTCTTAACAATCTCATTCAAAATCTTAACCTTAGTCTACATGCACCTACCACTCCAACACACATCAGTACAGCTCCAAGAGCCCGCAACTCCATTATTGACCTTGCTATTACTAAAAACCTTCCTTACCCAATTACCACAACAGTTATTAACGACTTAAGCTCAGACCACCTTCCTGTCTCTTTCAAAATTGACCTTATTAACCCTCTCTCCCCACCTCCTTCTGTGGCCATTGACTGGAATAAATATACTGACTTTCTCAATAACAATACCTTAAACTTTCCTGATATTAACAACACTGCCGACATTGACACTGCTGTCATTAATTTTAACTCTCATATTACAAATGCACTTAATCACTCCACCATTAAATACTTTAAAAATAACAATACATTTACCCCTCCAGCTTACATTTACAACCTCTGCAAACAACGCAACCGCCTTCGACGACTCTTTCAAAATACCAGAGATCCATCTTTAAAACCACTCATTAATAGATTTAACAATAATATTAAGAACTGCATCTTCAAAGAAAAACAGAAAAATTGGTCTAACTTTATCAAAAACATTAATAGTGAAGATAATTCACTTTGGATAATAAAACGCAAAATAAACAACAACTACACCCCCATACCCCCCCTCACAGTCAACAACAACACTGCTTACACCGACGAGGAAAAAGCTAATTTCCTCGCCAAATCATACTCTGATCAATTCTCACCGAATCCCACTCTTGCTAGCCACAATCACAATACACATGTCAGCGACACGGTCAACAGGTTTCTTGCTCAGCCCCCTGTTGAACCCCCCACTGTCATTCAGCCTATTTTTATTCACAACATCATTTCTAAACTTAAAAAACGCAAAGCACCTGGGTACGACAAAATTTCTAATACTGCACTTAAAAACTTACCCCCTAACTACATAAATTATATTACTAAACTCACTAATTCTATCTTCTTATTTAACTATTTTCCGAAGCCTTGGAAAATTTCAATCATATCTCCTATTCCTAAACCTGGCACTAACCTCACTGATCCTGTTAATTACAGACCTATTTCTCTCCTTCCATCTCTCAGCAAAGTCATCGAACGCGTCATTTGGTCGCATCTCCATCACCACATCCAACTCAACAACACTCTCATGCCTGAGCAATTTGGCTTTCGCCCAAAGCACTCCACTACACACCAGCTACTTCGAGTTGTCGAATTTCTCAGCGATAAGCTCAACACGAAGATCCCTGCTGCTGCCATTTTTCTCGATGTCGCTAAGGCATTCGACAAAGTCTGGCATCTGGGCCTCATCTACAAATTAATCATTCTTAATTTCCCTGCCAGACTCATACATCTTATCTTCTCATATCTTAGCGATCGCATTTTTCGCGACCGCATTAACAACATTCTTTCTGCAATTTTCCACATTTTATCAGGTATCCTTCAAGGGAGCGTTATCGGCCCACTTCTCTTTAACATATACTTTAATGACATTCCCAGAACACCTTTCACTCATCTTGCTCTCTATGCGGACGAAACCACCATTTATGCCTACGCTCACCACCCGTACACACTGTACAGGTACCTACAGACTCACATCGACGCCTTTTTACACTGGTGCGACCTTTGGCGCGTCAAAATTAACGAAAATAAGACTGCTGCAGTTTACTTCTCTTGCAAATTCACGTATCCTAACAGAATCACTATCAATAACACCACCATCCCATGGTCTAACGAAGCTAAGTACCTAGGTGTAACTCTTGACCGCAGACTAACTTTCAGCAAACACATCCTAAACATCAGGGGCAGAGTCGCTGGCGCCTCCGCTGCACTCAAACCTCTCCTCAACAGTAATACTCTGTCCATTTACAATAAACTTCTCCTATACAACTCATGCATTCTACCTATCATCACCTATGCATGTCCGGTCTGGGCCTTCATCTGTAAATCATCTATTAAAAACCTCAGTAGACTACACAATAGACATCTGCGCACCGTCAGGGGCGCCTCACGCTACCTGCGTAACAGCACTGTTCGCCGTGACCTCAAAACAACCACTCTCATAGCCCGTATAAACCACCTTTCCAATAAATTCTATGACAAACTTTATGATCTCCCCAATGAAATCATCGCTGAGCTGCCGGACTACGACGCATCCGAGCCACAGCATCGCAAGAGACCTAAGTACTCATGTTTGACTGACGGTGATCATTAGTGCTCACCTCTCTCTGTGTATTTTTCTCATTATATTTAAAATTTAAAAAAAAAAAAAAAAAAAAAAAAATTGTATAGCTTTAATCTCATATTTAAACTCATTCCTTGCTATACCATTTAAAAAAAAAAAAAAAAAAAATACTGTATGGCCACTGAAAAGTGTCTTTTTTTTTTTTTCTTATAAAAGGATTGATTTGCCGCGTGCATTTATGTGCTGTTTGTTTTTTGTTTTCTCGAACATGTCCTGAACCCCATCTTTATTTTATCTTTTTCATCAGTAGTACTTTACTACAGTTATACCTTTTATATTCTTATCTTTGACTCTCTCTTCTATTAACCATTTTTTTCTTTTAATTGCACTTTTGCAAGCTTATCCATTCCCAACGGCTCACATTTAAAAGACATGCTACTCTCCATCGACCGGGCGTAAAGTTGATGCAACTAGGAAGCCCCTGAACCGGTCCCAACTGTTCCGGACTAATTTACAAGTCCTGGTGTTTGTGAATGTTTTTCAACAAAAAATTTCAAATAGCTGACTTTTTAATTACTGCACCCAGAAAAAGGAATTGATTAAAACTACAAAACATGTTTTGTTGAGTACATTTTGTGTTGTTTTAGCAAAATTCAAGCAAAATTGAACCATTTTACTTGAATTAACAAAACATTTTTTCCTGACGATACAAAACATTTTTTTTGGAATTGAAAAAAAAAAAAAAAAAAAAAAAAAATTGTTGATTTAAACAAAATTTCCATTGACCTATATTTAAACAAAAAGTTTTGTTGGGTCAACCAAATTTTTGTTGATTCAACAAATCTTTTTTCTGGGTGTACACAACTACCTTAAGATCCTCGAATAGCGGTCTTGAATTAAATAGTCGATAAGTATATTATATTTGTTTTTCCATTTTCTTCTTGTGCTAATTTGTTTTTGACTAAATTCGTGGAATTAATATATATATTGTTTTTTTATTATCGCTGATCGCGGACGATTCCATTAAAATGAACAAGTGCCCAGATTCCCGACTTTTGTCATTTATACAAAAAAAAAAAAAAAAAAAAAAAAAAAAAACTTTTAACTAAAAATTTCATTTTTTCCGCAAACTTTTTCAAGTTCATTTTTTTTAAATGTTACCTGTACTTTTGTAGGTATAGTTTTAATTCAGTAGTTGAGAGAAATTTGAATTTATTTTTAAAAATAAGTAATGGAATTACTAAACATAAATTGTTTTAAATTCTGGAGAAATAATAAAATATTATTTTTCTTCTTCTAACAGAAGTAAATTATTTATTTTGGATGATTATCTTCATCACTACTTTAAATATGAAAGCATACAAAAATCATGTACATAGAAATAATATATAAATGATAAAAATGCAGTTACTTTAACACAGCTTATAAAATTCCTAAACAAAAATGCAAATGGTGGGTTTATAATATATACCCTCATCCTGTAACATTTGTAATTCGTCAATTATTGCAGCACGCAATGCATAAGATACAGTTCTGGCTTTACAAAATAGGGAAGCAACATCTTCTTTTATATGGAGCTCTGCCTTCAACATTTTTTTTGCACTCAATTAATAATGTTTCTAAATTGTCAGAAAAAATTGAAATCCCAATTACATACACAATTTCTGAGAAAATATATTATATTTTTAAATTCTGTCTCTAACTAATAATAAACGAGAAATATCTTCTTGTATCAAATAAAATTTAGCATTTTTAGTTGTATTATAATAAGAAACATTCACCCTTACATATCAAGATCGTTTAAAAATTCCACCACTTGGAGTTCTCAAATTAACATCGAGAGGAATAATTATCTTATGATTTGGAAATATTCTGTGAAAACATTTAATTCATGTAATTTGGATCTAACTTAAACAGTGGCAGTAACATTGGCATAAATTGGCATCAACATTTAAACATTTAATTTCTTTGGAACATAATTGGTTCCGCATAATTTACTGAACCAGCTCTCGCCATTTTTTTATTTATACAACAATTTAGAAGGAAGTTGTTCTTTTTAATAACTTACATCTAATATATCAACTGTATTTAATGCATTCATTTACTTTATAATTATTAGATTTATTTTTACAAACTCAATCCAAATGACCACGTTTTTGTCATAGATTACAAATTGTATTAATATATTTACAAGAATTAGCTAAATGGGAAGAATTACCACCTCAAAATCATTGCATTTTCCCTTTGTTTACATTTAAATTTAATTGTTGATATTCTCTTTTGAAAGTTCTTTTGTAGTGCATCTGTAGTGCATATGTTCTTATTGATATTGATATTTTAATTTTTTAATTCTGAACCAATGCATTCTGCATTTTGTAATATCACAGCCTTTTAGACAACTTTTGAAATGTTACCTCATGAACCTGAGAGATTATTTTACTCTAAATACATTTATTTTAATTCTCCAATCAATTGTTCCAATGGCCTTTTGTTGTTAATTACGCAACATGTATTCTCACATAAGGTACACAATTAGTCAATAACAACATTTACGAAATTCTAAGCCATTTTAGAGCTCCAAAATAAGTAATTCTTGCAACAATCCGCGCAGGGATTTATGCAACGTATTTTGCATGAGAATTTGCTGCTGTCATCTGAATCTATTATTTTAAACAAACACTGCAGTGGCAGTTTCCAATAGTGAAAATGCATTAAATTAAGTGGTGTTAAATGTGTCTAATTTTTTATTTAAAATAATTAGTACATTAGGTGGTGCAACGCAATCCACTCTATGGATAATATTAAATCATTTTAAGGGAATCAATAATAAATATAAAAATATAACTGCAATATTCCATAGTATTTACATACTAACATTGGATATATTAACATTGTTTTCAAGAGTCATTTTTCAAATTTACTGTGCCTTACACAAGTTTCGTTTAATGAACTGTAAACAGAGGTGAAAAGTACATAAGAAAAATTCTTTTGAGCCATCAATGATTAATAATTTTTTTTATTTTAATTTTTAGCAAAGTATATTCAAAATTAGTAAGTTCTTTTGATCAATTTGTTAGTGACTACGTGGATTTAGTTAATGGAATTTACTTCTTCTAATGAAAAATAGTAATTCATTAAATTCATTTATGTAAAGTCTTTAATGTAAATTAAATTATGTGCAAAAGACTAATTAAAAAAATAATTCGTAATACATTAAAAAATATATATTATATATTTAAATCTAAAAATTACTATATATATAATTCTGCAAAAATATTCACGTCCCTTAAAAATATCTTATGATTAAAGAAATCATTATTATGTTTTTATACATATGCAAATTTAAGAAGTTAGACGTTTTAACTGTAGATGTCTCGTAATAAAAAATTAAAATTGGAAAAGTCACTATATGATAGCTTTAGTACTTTAATTATATTAAGAATTTTTTTTCTGCAGCACATTTTATACACTTAGGGAAACTTAGATAATTATATCTTTTCAAACAGAAATATGGAATAAAATGCAATAAATGAAAATTTTCTTATTAAAAGTTAAAACTTGAATAATTTTCAATTCAACAATTCAATTCATAGCATTTATTAGGTATTGTTTTTTATTATATTATAAGTGATTTAAAAATTGAAAAATGGTAAAACAGTGCACGGCTACTCACATTTGGCATTTCATTTTTTAAAAAAAGATACATTTCATTACATTATAATATTGCATATTATATTGTATTGGATTGTATTATAGTATAGTATATTGTATTATACCATATTATGTCGATATATATAATAATATAATTTTAAAATTGAAAATTTTACTACATAGAATTAAAAAAAAACCTTCTAAATATTAAATATGTATAATAATATAAAAAAGCATTTTTGTGTAGCCTAAAACTGTCCATAGTGCCTATGAATTCGAATAAAAAGTCCTTGAACGTGCAATAGAAACTCTCAGGTGAAGCAAAAGTTTGTCGGTAAACGTATGATGCACTGAAGCAATGATGCACTAAACTGCACTGGCAAATAGCGTAAAAGATATTTTACATCATCTTACAAAATGTTTTTAAGTAGTATTCACTTATTGGTGTGCAGCCTGGGGTGATATTATACCAATTACAGCTGTTACCGCAACTACGGTTGCAGTCAGTTATTCTTTTCTTCTTTGCAGCGGTCAGTGCAATGTTACTGTGTTAATATCCTCCGCTGATGCGCTAGATAAATAGCAGTTTCTTTATCTGTACGATATAATCTAAAATATATCCAAAATCAGCTTGTATGAAATGGTTTAATGTCACTGCTTCCTAGATCCTAAGAATCAGTGACATTGTAGATTTTATTTAATTTTCAAAACTTGTGACAGTCTTTTGTGAGTTTTCTAACAGGGAAATTAATATTGATTGTCTCTGATATTTATTGAACTGAAATTGTTTATCTAGTCCATTTATTAAGATAAAAATAAGTATAAGAAATTATAAACAACGTATCCGTACAATACGCGTAATTGTAACAAGTAACAACCTACATGCAGTTTAGGATGCGTAAAGATTCATATTTTTGATAATAGACGTTTCTAATTATCTCGAAAATCAATGTAAAAGATGGTTGGCTGTCTCGACATAAAGTTTAAAAAGCCTGTACCGTCAGGAAAAGGTAGATTCCATATTCCTTGTTTTTAAAATTTCATCTCATTTTATTTAAACACACGAAGTTAAAATACTTGGAACCCTATTATAGACGATTCAATCTGAGTTTTCGTCAATACTGAATTTGAATGAGAATTTCGCTGAATAAGTCAGCTATATCCAAGTTGGCTTCATATCGGGAGAGTTATTTTTTGTCGGCAAATGTCGTGATATTTTGCCGGGTATCACGAATCTTGGCTAGAATTTGACCCTGACGGATAAAACTATGTAATTTTAATCATATGGAACTAACAACAATGGTTATAACAATTAAAGTACATTTCCGAAGTATCATGATTTCTAAATCTCATAAATAAAGCCTAAATATGGAAATATCAGCAGCCCTAGAATTTCAAACTGCATCTATTTATTAGTTAATTTTTAAGATAGAGGTAAAACCAAAAAAAAAATTGTGAATACCTGTATCAATGCCGAACACTTAAGGGGAAACCTTTTAGATTTCTAATTATTTTGTACATCTTTTTGAATTTGAACTATTGAAGTGGCCGACATTTTAAAAGAAGTTGACAGATGAAACTGCCCAATGAATTCTGTCGAGACCTTGGTAAGTGATGTACAGCGTACATCACACATGATCAGTCACATACAATCCGGTTAATAAATACGAATTATACCGCTTGACAGAAATTATATTGTTTCAAAATGTTAGAGACACTAGAATTTCAAATTGCTGTATCTTAGACTTTTTTTCGATAGAGGCAAAACAAAAAATGCTCCGGAATTTTCCTATTACAGTCGAACACTTAAAATAAAACAAAAAGTCAATTTCTAACTTTCTTGTACATTTTTTAGAATTTAATAAAAAAAAAAAAGAATAAGCGGCTGCCATTTTAAAACAAGATGGCGGATGATGGTAACCAAAATTCTCGGTCGAGATCTTGGTATGTTATGTGCACATGCTCAGTTACATCTGAATCGGTTAATAAAAACGAGTGCAATCGCATAAAAATTCCGATTATTTGAAAATGTCAGCTACCCTAGATTTCAATCTGAGACAATTTTTAAGATAAAGGCGTAACAAAAAATGCTTCAGAATCCCTGTAACAAAGTCAAACACTTAAATAAAATTTCCTTTTAATTTCTAAATTTATTAGTACATCTTTTTTCAATTAAAAAAAAACTAACAACAATTTTTAAGTGGCTGCCATTTTTAAACAAGATGAAGGCCAACGAACTACATAAAGACCTTGGTATGTCCTGTACATATATTCAGGCACATTCAACTCGGCACATAAATACGAAAATTACAGCATAACAAAAATGAAATTGATTCAAAATGTCAGTCATCCTAGAATTTCAAACTGCTATATCTAAGGTATATTTTAAGATAAAGCCAAAAGAAAAAATTATCCGGAATACTTGTATTAAGGTCTAACACTTAAATCAAACAATTTTTTCAATTTATAATTTTTTTATACATCTTTTTGACATTTCAAAGAAAAAAAATTAAGTGGCCGCCATTTTGAATAAAACAGCGGATGAAGCTGGCCAACGAACTTGGTCGAGACCTACGTATGTCTTGTACACATGCTCTGTCACATCTTAATTGGTTTCATAAATAAGGAAGTTACTGCATTACAATGTCATATATATATACTATATACATATTATATCTCTAAATCGAGATTTGAACGGAGGTGGTTTTGGGTTCTGGTGGTCATGCACTCTGAACATATATCAAACTTTCCCGGAATTTCTTGCCTCGGGACGGCTGCAATAGGTAGCTTTTTAGTTCACAGGCTATTAAAGTCTGGGAGCTAATGTGCCCGTCGGTTTTGTATGTACGTATGTATGTGTGTACGTAACGGGGTAACTCCTGATAGAAACATATGTTTTACATCAAATTTTGTAAATTGAGATAGGGCGCTTCCTTTATTTGTTTTGGGGATCATTGGTTAAGTATAAAGGGGGGGAGGGGCGCTAATACCACTCTTAAATTTAGATAAATGGGTTTTTCATACAGAATTATCCGATTTGCTTCAAATTTTGCATATAGGTTTATTGTGCTAAGGCGCTTCACTGAATAGTTTTGGGAGTTCATTGGTTAAGTATAAAGGAGAGGAAAGGGGGACTAATCCCTTTAATTTAGATAAATGGGCTTTTCATGCAGAATTATCCGATTTGCCAGAAATTTTTTATATAGGCTCATTATGATAAGACGTTTCCCGGATTAGTTTTGGGATTTCATTGGTTAAATATAATGGGGAAACGGGGGGATAACCTCCCCTTCACTTAGATAAACTGGTTTTGGATGCCGAGTTATCCGATTTGCTTCAAATTTTGTATATATATATATATATATATATATATATATATATTCCTTGTGATAAGGCGCTTTCCTGATTTGTTTTATGGGTTCCATTGGTTAAATATAAAGTGGTGGAACGGGGGCTAATTCCCCCTTAATTTAGATAAACGGGTGTTTCATGCAGATGTATCCTATTTGCTTCAAATTTTGCGTATAGGTTCATTGTGATAAGGCGCTTCACTGAATAGTTTTTGGGATTCATTAGTTACGTATAAAGGGGAAAACGGGGGCTAATTTCCCCCTTAATTTATATAAATGTGTTTTTCATGCAGGATTATTCGATTTGCTTAAAATTTCGTATATAAGTTCATTGTGATAAAGCACTTCCCTGAGTAGTTTTGGTGGTTAATTGGTTAAGTATAAAATGGGAACCGAGGCTAATCCCCCTTAATTTAGATAAATGGACTTTTCATGCAGAATTATCCTATTTGCTTCAAATTTTGTATATAGGTTTATTGTGATAAGGCGCTTTACTGATTAGTTTTGGGAGTTCATTAGTTAATTATAAAAGGGGAACGGGGGCTAATCCCTTCTTAAATTATTGTCGATTTTTTTATTTTTCGAGGGCATTATTCTTTGAAATAAATGTTACAATTAACGTGAATAACCTGTGAGCTCAATGCCATCAGTTGAACTGGGCACTTTTCTTTTTATTACTTTTTGTATTGAAATCTACCTAAAGAAATCTTATTATAATAACAATTTAAATATGACTAGACGATTTTTTACAAAATAGCTATTCTTTGCTTTACAATGTAAGTGTACTTTTCTGCACCAATAAATCTTTTTGTCTTACATGTCATATCTTTAAAAATGACTCAGTTTTTTCATTAAAAAGCTTATTTTGACTGAGAAAAAATTCTGTTCTGTCAAAGTTTTTCTCCTTTCCTTAAATCAAAATGAAAATTGTTCAATTACGAAGTTTTAGACTAAAAGTTTATTTCTTTCGGAGATTTCTATGAATTCAGCAAAAAAAGTTTTTATAAGAATAACATATGAAGTTTTTCTTACTGTGTAAAAAAAAACGAAAATATATTAAAATGTATTTATAAAAAAACGAAATTAATTTTGAATAATATTGGCCAGACTGCCATTGTTTGCATTCAAATCTAGAATTTTCTTTTGAAGTAGTTACATTAAGAGTATTTTAAATTGAATATATTAATTTTCAAATAAATCTGTGATTAATTAAACGTGAAACATAATCAATGGAAATGCGAGAAAATAATTAAAATGTCATTTCAAATGTAAAAAAAATATTATAAAATGCAGAAAAGAAAAACTATTAATAAGAAAATATAATCCATATACATATTTATGACCATAATATCAATAATAATTTTCACATTATATATATGTTTTTTCATTTCTAATTAACGTCTAGGAATTAAATTTCAAATACTATAGACAAAATTATTTGGAATTAAATATATTTAAAATTTCAAACTTAGAAAATTATATATTTTTATCATATTTTATGTTTCCAAAAAATATAAAAATAAAATCCTTCAGAACATGAGCGTAATGTATTAACCACAAAGAAAAATGTGTTGTTGATTAGCAACAAACATATTGTCTTGCCAGGTATTTCCAATTGCACGACATTAAAGAATATTATTTTGTTGGATGAAAGCAACTTTGTTCGATTGATAATGGTTAAGAAAATTATTTAGCTCAAACACATTTCGTGTTTGGATGTAATAGAAAAGGGTGGACATAATAAAAATATCTAAAACTTATCTTGCACCTGCAATGTAAGCAATTATTATAGCACTCATAAAGTATTGTTATGAATTAGGATTTTTAAAGGCCCAATTATATATAATTAAATATAAATAAATAACATATAACTGAGACTCAATTCTGTGCATCTAACATTAATCATAAATCTTCATAAAGGTACAATGAATTATTGTGAAAACAAAAACCAGATCCAGGAAACATTTACA
The DNA here is from genome assembly GCA_963931845.1 of Maratus michaelseni. Classification (NCBI taxonomy): domain Eukaryota; kingdom Metazoa; phylum Arthropoda; class Arachnida; order Araneae; family Salticidae; genus Maratus; species Maratus michaelseni. The sequence continues at coordinate 300,177,168 of OZ007588.1, forward strand.
TATTACGTAATATTAAACTGTTAAATTACGGAATTATTTTATTTTGAAAGAAATTCGCATGTTATTTTTAATCATTTAAATAATGCAATATGCAATTGTGTAAAAAGTATTTACAATATGTTATTTGGCGCAGAGTTAAAGAACTTACGGGTTTATTTTATCTTCATATCGATTGTTGCAGATATATTGGATATTTATTATCATGACAATTATTAAAATTATTTATTCAAAATTTTTTTAACAGTAGACATTATTCTTATTTCATTGTTATCGCTACTTTCGACTTTAGATTATTCGCAGCATGACTAACAGCGAGTTTTTATTTTATTTGTTTATTGGGTATACGTATTTTAAAATACGTGTCAAACAAGAAATATTAAAAAGTACATATACATACATCAAATATATTTTATTTAAATTTGTGAAAAATATATAGTTTTTATTTCACAATAAAGCTCTTTTCATAGCTCTTTATATCATACGACAACAAATGAAGCCCGAATTGCACCAAGTAAAAATAAATAATAATACCAATGCCCCTATAACTAACAAGAACACTTAAAACTCTTTTAATTAATAAAAATTTAAATGACATGTTTTAATCGAACTAAATGTATAAATTCAATATGCTTATTTTTTTTTTTTAGAAAAATAGAACCTCGTATGAAAAACCCGGCTGTGGTACTATAAAACATATAAAATTCATCTCTTTGTGATTACATATCATTTCTTTTATAAACTATATAAAAAATAATACTTAATACGAAATTATTATTAAAAAAACCCCGTGTAGCACATACTTTACAAAACTCATTCCAACACTGAATCTAAATCTTTATTTATCGGTATGGTTATGTGATGTAAAACAATTTTCTTGGAAAAATGTCTCATTTTATTCCAAAAGATTTTAAGATTCTCGAAGTGTCAATTATAATGCCAAGTATAAAATACAGAAACATTCCTTTAAACGTTAAACACATTTTTTTCTCTACTTAATTATTAATTTTTAATTTCATGTATATCTTAAACACTTTAGGTGGTTTAAGAAACTTTTTCCTTGTGATGCAAAGAATTATATTGTTACAAACTTAAGGACATGAAGATTTTACAAATATATCTTGTTTAAATAGGGATTTTTCTTACAATTTATTTAATATTTCGTCAGTTATTAAAATATTATCTTTGCAGAAAAATTCATTTACACATTTTTACAAATACATTACTTTATATACAATTTTAAATGATATCTATTGAATTTTAAGTGAAACAGTTGTTTAAAGTATTTGGTCGAAGAAACTAGTACAAAAGAATCTAGCATTACAAAAGTTTTGCAGTAATTAATTTAATTCTAAATGGAATGTTGTAAGAAAGGATTTCGGAACCCTGCGAGCAAACAAAAGAAAATTTAATCAAGGTTTGTGGCTGGTATACTTATAAAGAGAATATCATCTTAGGTCGCATAATGAAAGAAAATATCTGTGTCACACTTCTTTAAAAGGAGATTAAAACCATTGAAAAGGGATTCATGAAATCTGTTCCGATGTCAAAATGTATTCTGGAAAAGGAATAATTAATAATTTTTGTCGTGAACCTTTGTTAAAACTGAGTTAGAATTGTATCTTAATTAAAACAGATATTTGAATATTTTGTCTGATGTATTAAAAAAGAGTGAATTTTCTATGCTGAGTTCTATCAAATCAATAATGTAAATAAAATCTTTTTGTGTAATGGTTAATTATTAATTAAAAGGGTATCATTTTCAGCATGTATGCATTTTACTTTCCTTAGTTACGATTCTGTAAATAAAATTTATTTCGCATTGCATTATCTTTTAGTTTAAATTTTTAGTGAGTATTGTAAGATTAAGAAAATTAAAGATAATGTATTTTATAATTTTTTTAATTTTCTGTCAGTAGCTGTTATTTATTGTATTTATACTAATGAAAAAAATTGTATTCTCGAAATTTTATTAAAAATTACTTTATTGTATAATTTTGTTAAAATGTACGTTGAATTTGTTGAATAATAATAATAATAATAATAATAATAATAATAATAATAATAATAATAATAATAATAAATAAATAAATAAATAAATAAAATTAAAACGTAATTTTGAAATTAATGTTACTAAGTATACAATATAACAGTAAAATGTTTTCTGGAATACAAGAAGCTTATTAAAAAAATTCTGAGTGTAATTGTGAATCCTTTATTTATTAAAATATGTGGTGTTTAACGCATTAAATATGTTACAGATTTCGATGTTGTTAAATGACTTTAAAGAATTCAATGAAATTTACACAATGTATAATTAAGTATGTAACAATTAGTCTAAAAATGGCAGAAAATTTTATAAACTTATAAAGAAAAAAAAACATATTTTATACTAAAACACTTGTTGACGGGTTAAAATAATATATTTTATAATATATTTTGATACATTTAAACTCCGAATGTTGGAGGTTGTAATATTTCGATGAGTAATTGCATATTTACTATTTACGTATGACGAACGCATTTGTATTAATCGAGATTCATTTATTCATTTCTTTTGTTTATCATGAAATTCTGAAAGTACAGTGAATAAAATACATATATTAAATAATGGCTAGTATTTTCTTATTTGATCTAAAGACAAATATATGCTATATCTAATATTCTTATATTAGAGTAAATAGTAATTTAAATATTTTTTTTTATCCCATGTTTTTCCAAAAGTGGAAATCGTCATCCAATAATGCAGTAAAAATATGAGTTATTTCTTTTCTTCCTCCTGCATTTTCTATTTTTGATCAATTTTGTCTGTAGCTTTAATGGAATAAATGAGATGACATTCTCAGCTTGACAAATGTTGTTTCTAGATCTTTTTATTCAAAACTTTTCATAAAAAGTTTACTTTATGTCTAAAATAAGACATTAAAAAATATATCATTAGATAGCAGTGCGAAAACATCACACGGGTCTACTAATATTGAATGTATTTTGATATATTATAAATAAAAATTAAATAGAACAAATAAATTCAGAATTTTTAATTAACATAATATTAATATATATGTGATAAAGAAAACTGGTGATATATTTTTTCTTCTGGAAAATGTGCTAAATGATACATAATAAAAAAAAAACAATTTCTTTGTATTTCGTATAAATTGAAATAATGAAACAGAAGTTGACACATGTAATTTATTCGTAATTAATTTTTGTATATATATTAATAGTATAAATAAATTCATTGCTCACTGCGTCCTACATTCTTATGCATTTCAATGCATTTGTCCTACATTTTTATGCATTATTTCAAAATTAAAATCTTCTAAGTGTATACTTGCAATTACAACTTGCAATAAAGCATTTATTTCTTCTATTTAATTTTTATTTATAATATATCAAACTATATTCAATATCAGTGGAGCAATGTGATGTTTTCGCACTGCTATATAATAATTTTTTTTTTTTGAAATATCTTTGTTTTTAGATACAAAGTAAACTTTTATAGAAAAGTTCCTAATAAAAAAATCTAGAAGCACCATTTGTCAAGTTGAGACTGTCATCTCATTTATTAAAATTCGATTTCCTCGATATTGCATTAACTCTGATTTTGATAACCATGTATGAGTTTATAGAGGTTTATGTACCGTCATCTACGAGTGTGTTACATGAGATGTTGATAAACTATGAAAAATGATATTCTCTAGCTTTACGTTGTAGACAGCTAAAGCACGTTATGAACCGCGTAAAATTTGACGGACATTAAAATCGGCAATAGGAATCGGAACAGATGTCGCAGACACACTGGAGTTGCGCGAATTTTGTTTTTGCTCCATGTGGGCGAGAAAATCATGTTTTTGAATACCAGTTAGGCCTAACGTGCGGAGCAGCATGTTAGTTTTATTTCATTGCGAAACAATTTATTTTATTATAAAGCACACACAATTTCCCTTATAAACACAAACAATGTTTATTTTAATATTAACACATACACTATGTCAAGAATACAACTGTTTCATCTATTAATAGCGGAAGACTTCGATTAATACACACGATCTGGTATACAGCTTTGCCAAGCCAGGGAAAAAATCGTCATTTTGGCGCCAGAAAGGTACCCCGGATCGTCTGCGACATCTGTACCTAGAAACCTACCAGGAAGATTTTTGTCTTTAAATAGTGGGAGAAAAGTTAGAAAACTTTAAGTCATTCGCGTACGTCGGAAGCAGGAATGACATTGAAAGTTAACGTGTGAACATTATATTTGGTCAGCGTTTGCAGAAATTATTGACAGGAACATGGCACGTGTTGCAGAAGATATACAGTAAAAGTAAGTAATGTCACAGACGCACTGGAGTTGCGCGAATTTTGTTTTTGCTCCATGTTTTCAAGAAAATGCTATTTTTAAATAACAGTTAGGCTTAACGTGCGGAGACTGCATGTTAGTTTTATTTCATTATGAAACAATATTATTTTATTATAAAGCACGCACAATTTTCATTATAAACACAAACAATGTTTATTTTAATATTAGCACATGCACTATGTCAAGAACACAACTGGTTCATTTATTAATAGAGAAAGGCTTCAATAAATACACGCGATCTAGCATACAGCTTTGCCAAGCCAGGGAAAAAATCGTCATTTTGGCGCCAGAAAGATACCCCGGTTCGTCTGCGACATCTGTACCTAGAAACCTACCAGAAAGATTTTTGTCTTTAAATAGTGGGAGAAAAGTTAGAAAACCTTAAGTCATTCGCATTCGTTGGAAACAGGAATGACATTGAAAGTTAACGTGCGAACATTATATTTGGTCAGCGTTTGCACAAATTATTGACAAGAACATTGTACGTGTTGCAGCAGATATAAAGTGAAAGAGCTGACTGTACCTATGCCCTGAGAAGATTTCTTCAAAAGAATTCGTTTTAATATTACATGTAAGGTTGCTGAATATACAACTGCCGCTTCGAAGATCTTTCCACTTAATGATTTTTGTCAGTGTTTTCAGCACATTTACTCGTATTGGCAGAAGTGCATACCTGCAAAAGAGAAAACCTTTGAAGTTGATTATGTGTAACACATGAAGCCAAAAAACTGTTGGGACGTCATTTCAGGAAATTTATTTTTCAAATAGTATATACAAAAGTTAAATCCATACCAAAAAAATTTTTAGACTGTTAAGTGGTATTTAAATATATATATATTAATGAATAATATAAATGCTGTGTATTAACTTACATTTAATCCATCAAGACATTCTGTACTCAAGATAAGAGAAATTCTCTATCTCAGAATTTTATATTCACAGTAAAGAAAAACACAAATTTAAATAACGTTATTTAAATTGGTAAAAAGTTCACAAGATGTATCATTTATCACTTTTAGAGACATCTGTTGTCTTTTGCGTTGTTTATCTTATTCTAGATCTATTGTTGTGCTAAGAGTGTTTTTGACATGAAATATAGCTGCATATTAATAAAAGAGAAGCATTGCTTTGTTTGGGATGTTTTACGGATGTGAGATAAAATTAATGTTTTTATTTTTAAGTACTAATCCCATTAATTCAATTTTTCACAGATTGATTTTTAAATCTGAAAATTATTACCAGATAATGGCCGTTTTTAATAATCTTTTTTTTCTAGAATAATTTTAAAAAGTCGATAACGCGTTTATTAGATCTATTATTTTGCTTTTATCCTAATCACAATTTCAATATGAATCAAATTAAATATCTATATATATATATATATATATATATATGTATCACATTTTATTCATATTTTATTTATTATTTTATTTTACTTAAAAAAGCAGTGGATTTGTGAAAATTTTCAATTATTAATTTTTTATGCTTTTACATATTTTGGGATGTCTTAAATACGATTTTCAACAGCAGCGGCTGAGAGGTTTTGTTCTGAAAGCTGCTATACAAGGGATGCTGGGTCAAATACTTGCTGCGCTCGTCGGCCTAATCGTTCGGAGTTTTCATAATTTGTCGTCAAATATGCATCGCTTGCATAAATACCGGTTAGATTCTGGTTAGACTACTTTAGAAAACACCTCGAGCATATAAACATAAGAAATTAAGACACCACTTAAATAGGATTTGATTAATTTTGTACCGATGTTTATCTATCTGTCAGGCGTTTGGTGTCTATGCGGTGTATGTGACCGGTGAAATTTTGTGAACTTTGCATCTTAAGAATTAATACATGGAGTTCTATGAAACTTGATGTTTTGGCAGACGATGATAGGCACAAGACACTTAGATAGTGGTCCATGTTGCACAAAATAATTGCTTCTTTGTCGTGCTTTTCATGTTTTGCGTTATACTCAAAATATTTGTGATAGAATTTTGCCAAAATTCATATATAAGATGATTATTATATAAAACTTTGCTGATTTAATTTTGAATTTGAAGACTTAAGAGAAGGTGGTGCTATGGCATTCTGTTTGTCATGGACATAATAGCTGTATTTCCGTTACTGTTAGCTGCAAATGCACCAACATTTACACTCTAAATAAGAAAGAGTGACTATTCACTCCGGAGGAGTGGATATTCACTCTATCGCAGAGTCAAAATTTTTCCAACCTCTTTAGAGTGACTATTCACTCTAGGAAAAAGTGAAATCCTTGACTCCCTGAAAAAGTGAATACTCACTCCTGAGAAGTGAATATTCACTCTGAACAGGAGTGGATACTCACTCTTTCAGAAAAGTGACTATCCACTCTTGCAAAAAAAGTGAGTTTTTTCACCCCTGATAGGAGTGAATAGTCACTCTTTCAGGAGTGACTAAAATTCTTGAATAAAAAATAGAAATTCATTTATTTTTACACACACGCTTGTTCGTAGGCGGTCACCCTCCCAAGTAGTAACTGAGCTCAATGCTGCTTGACTTCTGCGCTCGGAGGAGAACTAGTACCTACAGCATGCTACAGCCGCTAACAATTAAAAAAGCTCTTATTACATTATTTTACCTTTGTTTCTTTTGTGATATTCGAGCACAATTATTAAATTTGTGTAGAAATCATAAATATTTACGGTGTTTCTCAACTTTGTAAATAAGAAAACTGAAACCTTCTTTTTGTATCATATAATACAGAGACTGTTCGCACATTTTTTAGACAAATTTGATAAATTATTTTAAAAAATGGAATTATTTTAGAGGAAAAAATTCTGACAACAACTTATTATGTGTAATTTATATTATCGTCTGATACTTTCAAATTTACTCTTATTTCAAGATTGCGCATGCAAAAAAGCTGTGAATGGGAAGATGCATTTTTTTTTCTTCCGAACAGAAGTATGCTAATTCCACAGTCTAAAATGATTGCAAAGCGCATAATATAAAAACTTTTTAGTGCGAAATAAACATAACAATTGATTGGAAAGTGCTATTCCAAAAATCAGTACATATACATAGTAAAAAGATACCAGATGAAAAAAATCAGGGAAAAAAAGAGCCCATTTTAAGGCGGAAAACGAAGTTTCAGGTATGGATTTATGACTATCGCAAATTTATCTTACAATGGGAAAATAAAAATAAGAATATTGGACAAAAATGTTACAATCAATTCATTATATTATTAAGAGAATGTGTTACATCCGATATTTATAGAAAAAAATGCCATTTTCTTTATTACAATGACTTTTAAAGGGTGAAACTGCATCAAAGCAAAGCTACTGCTCATACTTCAAAAACTACCGCTGTGTTCGTTGAAAACATTAAAAACTCACACAGGTAATTGTAGTTATACTCTTTCTACATATTCCTCCAGTCACCTGAAGTTTCTCTTATGGTTTATTGTGCATTTGATCTGCTGAAAATATCTCTTTCAAATGGCAAAACCACCAAGATTGATCGAATCTGGAAAGTTTGTAAAGATGCATGGGAAGCAATAACCCTGTAAATTTTACAAAAAACCTTCTACCATCGAAAGCATTACGCAGAATTAGAATCAAGAAACAAGATTATCATACAGATTATTTCAGAAAGCAATATTCATATTTTAAACGTTAAAAACAACGCCGAAATCGTCTAAAAAATGTGCGAACACCCGTCTGTACATTTCCGCTAATGACAAAAATTCCGTTACAACAAAGCAGTTATTTATTTATTCATTCATTTTTTTCTTGCTAATAATGTTTCCATAATTAGAGCCCGATTAAGATTGTCCGAGTCCCAGGGCCTGTTTACCAAATAGGCCCGTGAAGCCGAAGCTTACCCACTGAAATACAAAGGGGCCCCCAAATTTACTTTTGAAAACTAATTTTTAGGGGGGGAATTTCAGTCAGGGTAAAAAACGTATTTTTTTTTTCTTAAATTATAGCTGTTAAATTTTTCCTAAGACTATTACCGACACATTTATACTTTTTTTTTTGCTATAATAAATGGTATAAAATTAGCGATTAAATGCAACTTTTTCATTTCTCTTATGTTTTACATTTTAATTTCAAACGTGCTAAAAATACCAGAAAATTTTATCTGTATAATTATATTTTGTTTATATTAATAAAGAGGTTAGAAATGATATAAAATATGTAGAATAGGTTATTTAAATAAAGAGGGAAATAATTAGCATTCAGAGATATTAAATTTCTGTTTATAAAATAGAAGCAAAATTGCGTTGCAGCTAAGCATAAATTTACTTGAAATATTTGTTTTCCTTGCATTGTTCTTAGCACTGGCAAATCCTGCAATTTGTAAAGCATAAAATATATTTCCTGTCCATAATTCTATCGATTCATTTATTATTTCAATGCCTTTTTCAGTTTTTTAAAAATCGTGCTACTATATATAAAGGATTTCATTTTAGGCGTTTCGTTTCGTCCGAGAACTGGCGTCATCTTGTGGTTTTATTGGAAAAAACTGTTTTTGTTCACTCTCAACGGAGTGAACTATTTCACTTTTGTCAACGGAGTGAGCAGTCGCTCTCGACAACGGAGTGAGATATTTCACTCCTTTCTAGAGAGTGGAAAATTCCACTCTTTAAAGAGTGCTTATTTATAAAATTCACTCCTAAAAGAGTGAAAATGCCTCTCACTCTTCCAAAGAGTCAACTTCTCACTCCTTCCAATTTTAGAGTGTACTTATAAGTTTATCAATTGTAAATATATACGTTGGTTTACTTTTGCAGTCGAATTCTGAAAAGGGAACCTGGCACAATATTGGACATCGTTATACTGTGTTTTGTTTATAAACTGATCACATTGATTTCATATTTCACCCAAAGAAATGCACTAACCTTCATATTAATATGTTTTCAGCGTCACAGAACTGTTTAAGTTATTATAATAGATTTAAATAAACGTTTTAAGAATGCTAGACTCTGACATTCCTTCATATGTTTTAGTAGTTTTTGGCTGTGTAATTATATAACAGATTTTTCTGAAGTATATTCTGAATATTATTATCTTCATTTCAACGCACAATTCTGTAACCAAGTCATATTCACTGTTTTATGAATAATTCTATACGCGATAAAAATGTTTGTATGAAATAGGTGGAAGACTGCTAAGTGTACACTTATGAATATATTTTTGAAATTTGATTCTCAAAGGGTTTGATATACAGAATGCTATATAAAATATTATAAAATTATTATCATATTTTTATTGATCATATGTCCATAGTTTAATGCATTACAGTGATGTTTTATAGCGATCATAATAAAACAGTAAAAATATTCAGAATAAATCAGACACTCGAAATTTTCACAGGTAACGAACTACAGAGAATTCCATAAAGTTTTTGCGCACTCTTTGTGAAATGTTTTTCTCACTCCTTCAACTACTTAAAATTCTGTAAACGTTTTTGTAATTTTATCTTTCTGCATGCTACTCCTGAGCAATACGAAACCGTAGCTGAGAAACGTCATTTAAAACTTGTGGCATATTCTCAGCACGTTTAAATTCTCATCCACGGATTTCATAAATCATGTTTCAAAATAATATCTAAGATACTCTGAATTGCAAATATATATATATATATATATATATATATATATATATATATTATCATGAAAAAAAGACAAAAAGGCAGATTGTCTGTTTATAATGTAAATAGAGTATTTTTACTTTAAAATAGCAATTAATTTATAATTAAAGAATAATACTTCTTACGTATTTTTAGAATTGTTCTTTGATTTCGTATAAATATATCTGTGACATTATCTTGAATAATTCGATTTAAAATTAATCACATGAAATATTGCCTACATAACTTTCATTCTAAATTAGCTAGTGATATTAAAGTAAAACTAGATGGAACCCGTCAAAATTTGACGGCAAACAACTTGATACTACCATAAAAATAAAATTTATAGTTGCTTTAACTTGACAAATTTCATAGTAGGGAGCATAATATGATTAAGCGGTCACAGACCTTTCCATCAATATATCATATGAAGGGTGTGTGCAAAATTTAGAAAGTACCCCTTGGGGGGGGGGGCAAAGTGGGGAGATGGACACCGGAGATGCATAATATGATTAAGTGGTCACAGACCTTTCCAATGATATATAACATGAGGGTTGTGTGCAAAATTTAGAAAGTAAGGGGGGAGGGGGGGCGGGGGCAAAGTGGGGAGATGGACATCGGAGATGCATAATATGATTAAGCAGTCACGGATCTTTCCAACAATATATGAGATGAGGGGTGTCAACAAAATTTAGAAAGTATCCCTTGGGGGGGGCAAAGTGGGGAGATGGACATCGGAGATGCATAATAAGATTAAGTGGTCACAGACCTTTCCAATGATATATAACATGAGGGTTGTGTACAAAATTTAAAAAGTACCCCTTCGGGGGGAGGGGGGGCAAAGTGGGGAGATGGACATCAGAGATGCATAATATGATTAAGCAGTCACGGACCTTTCCAACAATATATGACATGAGGGGTGTCAACAAAATTTAGAAAGTATCCCTTGGGGGGGGGCGGGGGGGGGCAAAGTGGGGAGATGGACATTGGAGATGCATAATATGATTAAGTGGTCACAGACCTTTCCAATGATATATAACATGAGGGTTGTGTGCAAAATTTAGAAAGTACCCTTTTGGGAGGAGGGGGGCAAAGTGGGGAGATGGACATCTGAGATGCATATGATTAAGCAGTCACAGACCTTTCCAACAATATATGACATGAGGGGTGTCAACAAAATTTAGGAGGGGGTAGTGGCGGGATGGACCCCGGAGATACATAACATGAATAAGTGGTCAAAGACTTTTCCAGCGATATATCACATGAGGGGTGTGTGCAAAATTTAGAAAAGTGTCCCACATGGGGAGGGGGGGAGTGGGGGGATGGACCCCAGAGATGCATAACATGAAAAAGAGGTCACAAGCGTTTCAACTTGCAACTTTTTTCTTGAAGGCATTTGACAATATTAAATTTTTTTTTACCTAAGACAATTTAACGATATTCTTAATATTTTTGCACAATTCGTCAAATGTTCATGGAAAAAATCATAAAATTCGCTAATCAGTAGTTGATAAATTATAAAATTCAACAATCGATAACGGAAAAATCACGAAATTCATCAAATGGTCTGCACACTGATGTGATGATCAAAAGGGTTTTGAAGTATAGGACAAAATTAGCTTTTGCCAAACAGCGAGTAATACTGAAAATTTGGCAATGGACTTTATTGCCACCACTGGTCAAACATAATAGTCACACTCACTTACGATGATTGAATGGAAAAAGATTTTTTTCTCTGCTGTCGCTCGACAAATTTCGAAACCATTTGGCGAATTTCACGATTTTTTCCCCGAAATTGACGGATTGTGATTTTTTTTCTCGAAGCCATTCGACGATATTCGAAAACTTTTCCCCCCGAAACCAGTTGATGAATTTTGCGATTTTTCCACTGTCGATTAATGAATTTTGCAATTTTTCCGCTATCGATTGACAAATTTAGCAATTTATCGACTATCGATTAACGAATTTCACGATTTTTTCCATGAACGAACAAATTGCGCACTTTCTTCCCGCTAATGTTTGACACATTTCGCCCTTTATAATTCAGCCAATGAGTTGAACGCTGTTTCTTTCCAGAAATGTCAGGAATGAAACAATTATTCTTTAGGATGAATTCCCTTCGTTCGATGCCCCATGTGTGCGATGCAGCAACGGACGTCACAGAATTTTTAGGGCACCTGCAGACTAAAAACATCTAACCAATCTTCGCGGGTGAAAAAATCACAGATTTCGTCAAATGATTGAGGAGAAAACACTAAATTCATCAAAGGATCATGGGAAAACATGACTTTCGTTAAAAGACCAGAGAAAAAACGTGAATTATGCAAAAGGATCGCGAAAGATAAGTAAATTTGTTAAAAGAATCGCAAAAAAGGAAATTTCACCAAAAAATCATGCTTTTTTACTAAATTTCGTCTAAAAATTGCAGAATAAAATGTATTTTATCAAAGAATCGCTGGAAAATGCGAATTTCGTTAAGGATCGCGAGAAAAAAGCGAAATTCTTCAAAGGATCGCTGAAAAAACATGAATTTCGTCAGAGAATTTCTGAAAAAACATGAATCTCGCCCAATAACAGAAAAATCATGGTTCATAATCATTATATCATACTTTATCAAAAAAGGAAATTTCACCAAAAAATCACGCTTTTTTACTAAATTTCGTCTAAAAATTGCAGAATAAAATGTATTTTATAAAAGAATCGCTGGGAAACGTGAATTTCATAATCGATCGTGAGAAAAATGCGAATTTCTTCAAAGGATCGCTGAAAAAATCATGAATCTCCTCAAAAGGAAGCAGAGAAAGTGCGAATATCGTCAAAGGATCACAGAAAAACGCAAATTTCGTCAAAGGATAGCGGAAAAAACGTGTATTTCGTCAAAGGATTGCAGTTAAAACATGAATTTCGTCAAATGATTGCTGAAAAAACACAAATTACGTCATAGGATCGCTGAAAAAATCATTAATTTCATCCATCGGCACATAAATATCATGAATTTTGTCTATCGAGGGCTTAAAAATCCTTAATTTCGTCGGTCGGGTAGAGAAATTTTTTTTTTCCGTCAATCGGGCGTGTAAAAATCATGAGTTTCATTTATCGGTCACCTAAAATACACAAAATTCTTCATACGGGCACATAAGAATCAAGAAATCAGTTGATCAGGCACGTACAAATCATTAATTTCCTCTATCGGCACATAAAAATCATGAATTTTGTCTATCGGGTGCATAAAAATACTTAATTTCATAATCTTTTACCAAATTTCGTCTAAAAATTGCGGAATAAAATGTATTTTATAAAAGAATCACTGGGAAACGTGAATTTCATAAACGATCATGAGAAAAATGCGAATTTCTTCAAAGGATCGCTGAAAAAACACAAATTTTGTCAAAGGATTGCTGAAAAAACATGAATCTCGTCAATAGGCAGCAGGGAAAGTGCGAAGATCGTCAAAGGATCACGAAAAAAGCAAATTTCATCAAAGGACCACAGAAAAACACAAATTTCGTCAAAAGATAGCAGAAAAAACGCGAATTTCGTCAAATGATTGCTGAAAAAACACAAATTACGTCGTAGGATTGCTGAAAAAATCATTAATTTCATCCATCGGCACATAAATATGATGAATTTTGTCTAACGGGTGCAGAATTTTTGTTTTTCATCAATCGGGCGTGTAAAAATCATGAGTTTCATTTATCGGTCACCTAAAATTCACAAAATTCTTCAAACGGGCCCATAAAAAGCAAGAAATTAGTTGATCGGGCACGTAAAAATTATTAATTTCCTCTATCAGCACATAAAAATCATGAATTTGGCAATCGGGTGCATAAAAATACTTAATTTCGTCGGTCGAGTGCAGAAAAAAAAATCGTCAATCCAGTGTGTAAAAATCATGAGTTTCATTTATCAGGCATGTAAAAATCATGAGTTTCATTTATCAGGCATGTAAAAATCATGAGTTTCATTTATCAGGCATGTAAAAATCATGAGTTTCATTTATCAGGCATGTAAAAATCATGAGTTTCATTTATCAGGCATGTAAAAATCATGAAATTCTTAAATCGGGTGCATAAAAATCATGAATTTTGTAGGACGGGCACGTAAAAATCACAAATTCATCAAGTGGGTGAGTGAATTCACGAATTAGTCAAGTGGGCACATAAAAATCACGAATTTCTTTAATCGAGTGCATAAAAATCGTAAATTTTGTCCCTCAGATGCAGAAAAATCATTAATTTCATCGATCGGGTGAGGAAAATCCTCAATTTTGTCAAACAGATGCAGAAAAAACACAAAAGGAAAAAAGAAAATCAGAAAATCCTGTATTTGGCCAGTTTTTTTCCATATTTTTAATCGCCAGTTTTCCAAGTTTTATCGCCGAGTGAGTGCTTATTTTCACCTTTAGGTGGCAATAAAGTCATCGCCAATTTTCAGTATTGCTCGCTGATAGGCAAGTGCTAATTTTATCCTGACAAAATGGTTATCGTATCAATGGATGGAAAAGGAAAAGTGTGTAGTGTATATAAATGAATTCGCATTGACTGTCACCTTGTATAATGACAATTGTGTACAATTTATCGCGTTTGATGGAGTTTTTAAGTTTAGATTATTATATTATTAGGTAGTTTTTCATTTTATCTTTATGGTATTTTATTGAATCATTGAAGGTAAAACAGATATCTATTTCTGTGTTCATGATTGAGTTCTTTAGATATGTTTTGATTCTTCGTATATTGTTAGCAAAATTATTTAGTGCACATAATATAATTGTAAAGCATGCTTTATATACATTCTGGTGTATTTTATTAGTTGAAATTTGTTACATTTTTCGAAATGATTGTTGAATTTTGTCATCTTTTTTCCCGCAACCAATCAATAAATTTCATGATGTTTTATTGGTGATTGGTTGCGGGAAAGTATTGTGAAATTCAACAATCATTCAAGAAAATGTAACAAAATTCTACTAACAACAGGAGCCTCTAAACAAACCAGTTCAAAATATGCATTCATATACATTAGATGCTGTACCATCTGTCCATTTACATATTAAAATGTGTACTAAATGATATAAAACATTTTAATAACTGAAATTTTACACTTACATCTTAATTGTAAGTTTCATTGTTTACATGAGTGGATTTTAAGGAGTCTACTGCATATATATACACATATACTAAAATTATCTATCTAAATCCATTTGAATCATTGAAAGTTTTGTTAAGATTTGATCGTCTTTCAATCTTTAGAACGCTTTTCTATTACCCGACATAATACCAATAAATTGTCATACTAAAGTTCCAAAACCTTTAAAAAAATTGTCAACAAACCAAAAAACTCCATGCAAAACACATCCATACACACTATCATAACAAAATCATCAAAATGCACAGGTGGTGGTAAAGCTGTTTAGAAGCTTCTGTTGTTAGTAGAATTTTGTGATCTTTTTCCCGCAACCAATAAATAAATTTCACGATGTTTTATTGTGATTAAACTATGAATTTTGTTACTTTTTTACATATAAACACAATTGCCGACTCAGCAAGTTTCTGGATTTGTCCATGTTAGTGAAACTTTTTTTTTTCATGCAACTGCTGGTCAAATTTTTAATCAATTTTTACAGCCGAATGCAACTATTAAAACATCTGTAGTATTATATTCAAAAAGGTAAATTTCAGCTTTATAAATCCTAATAAAAACTCGACAATTACTTTTTGGTTTAAGAAATTTAAAGTAGCAAAATATACGTACGACATATCCAAAGAATTCAATCATGAACACAGAAATATATATGTGTTTCTATGTTCATGAGCTCAATATAACAAAATAAATAAAGATAAAATGAAAAAATACCTAATATTTATAGTAATCCAAACTTTGAAACATGTTGCTTACGCCGACTCCCGACTAAAGATCTCTAGAGACAGGAAATACCCTCACCTCATTGGCTGAAACAAATCTGTCTGTAGAGAGTAAAAGCCTCTAGCTGATTGGCGGAATGCTCGCGCATGCGTATAAAAGTCATATTTGCCTGGAAAACGAAATACCAGGTTAGCTTTAAATAGATGGATATTATTGAAAATATTCTGTTTCTCTGCTGATGATAAGAATGTACCATGATAAAACACTGGGGAATGAATATTTATTGAATTCAGATTATTTTTACTTTATTTGTCCCAAATGTAATATATTCGATACTGATAGTGCTCAAACTTAAGGGATAACATCGCTTTGACTGTTTCAGAATTTAAATGATTTCGCATAAAATATTAACTACATATCCACACTGTAAAAATAATAAATAAAGTTTAAATACATGTACATTACATTTCACTGTATTTGTGCGACATTTATTCATTACGGTATGGACACAGTATTTCTAAATTACATTAAACTTAAAAATAATGTACCACTTTAATTATAAACAGCATGCATAACAGATTGTCCTCTTATATGAAAATGAATTCCTTCATTTAGAAATACACTTATCAAATTATTATATACACTAGGGGATCCCCACCGGGCTTCCTGGGTTACAGAATATAGGTAAAATACATAATATAGATGAAAACCATTTTTTTAAATTGAACATTTTAATTGATTATTTTACATTTAATTTTTATTTTTAGATTGCCCATTGAAAACACAAAAAAGCATTTTTAATCGAAAAATATCAAGGTTAAGGTCAAACCGGGTGGGGAGACTTACCTTTTGGCTTAAGCTCAACTAGTCTCACCCAGTAGGTTTATTTACCTAATTATACTTAGCATTATTAAATTATACTTTGTGATATTGAGCAATAATTATACAATGTAACGCTGAAATACAGATTCTGAAAATACAAGATTACAAAAATACAAATTCTGAAAATACATTATACCAATCCTACTGAACAATACTAAATACCACTATGTGATACTGCGCAATAATACTACCATGTAATAATACTGTAAGATGCTGAAATAGATAATAATAACGGATATAAATAAGTACTAAATGAACAATAATGAATGAATAATAAAACTAGAGTAAACAATGATACATTATGCTAAAAATAATAAATAACACTGTATAATGCCATTAAGAATAACTAAATTGTTAAGGTTAGAGTTTATGTAGTGTGTAAAGGTCCTTATGCATATTAGAAGTCCACTTCATACTCAACCTCCACTAAGTCCAATGGAGGCAGAATGAATAAGTATTGATTGCGTTCTAGCAAAAAGATACAATCTGTTATTTTTTAAGCGGTTTTGGTTGTTTCAGCACGTAGGCAAACCAGACCGACAGATTCATTTGTGATGGCTTTCTAATGTGATGGTGGGTTGTCAGGGTACAATCTAGGATATAATATAAGGAGGTACCTTTTTTCTCATAGGTGTATCTAGGTGACGATGCCTTGTTGAATTTATTGAGATATTGAGGAAATGGGCCATTGTTTGTAGCAAAGATGTAGTGGTGCCTATTTTGAAGTTGTAGATCTGTTGATACTGTTGGGATTAAGGCGTGAGTAAAGCGACCCGTTGTTCCCAGATTCCAATCAATTTGCCATGATCTTATTAATTCTGATGTATCTTCTTTAAATGTGATTTTGGAAATGGTTAGAATTTTTGTAAGATGTCCTGTGACGGTTTCATTGCATAGCTGGCCAGTTTATCAGCATGTTCGTTTCCAGCTATGCCAGAATGACCACGCACCCATTTAAAGAAAATGTGTTTCGATGTTTGTTACAAGGCTGTAATTATGTTATATACGAGTAAGTTGGACGTGAATATATCTGTCTTGTTCCCTGATATATGCACAGAAAGCGTATGCAGTGTCATCTGATATTTTTGATCCGTCGGTGAATATATCAATTTCGATTGTCCTCTCATTTTCTGTTCACCACTTAAAATATTCAATGTATGGAGGTATTACGTTTTTAGTTGATTTTGGTTGTAATTCATTGGGTTATGTTCATCCACCGAGACCCTAAGACGAAGTACCCTTCCTAGAGCACATATTTTCTTCAGCTACATCGCAAGAGGGGGAATTCTCGTTAGTACACAAAAAGCTGCAGTTGGAGATTTTTTATAGACACCCGTGACTAGGAGTAGGCATTGAGCCTGAATTGGGGAAATAAGCCTTAGACCATGTGATTTTTGAATTCGAGAAAACCATGTCGAAGCAGCATTCAAATAAAGTTTTGAAATTCATTTAAAGCAGTACTGACTTAATAGTCCATGCTAGGAGTTAATAGTCGAAAAAATAGCCAAAAATATCGCGACTTACAGAGAATGATTTCTTATTTTGTCAATTCCATTAATTTCAGCGTGTAATTCCATTACACGTCTGTTAAATTTGTGTTTTATTTAGATTAATTTATTATTTATTTGTTTATTGATAAAGTGTTAATTTCGTTAGGGAGTATTAGCTGGAAACAAATGCTGAACTTATTATATTGTTTTAAGTGCAAATAGGGTAATCTTTTGTTATAGAGCGGCTCGCGATAGGGGGAGAATTCTTTTAAAAATCATGTTTAAAATTTTTTTTAAAAACCATAAAAAATCAGTAAGTTGGGGTACAGTTTCTAAACAAATTGCATTGGAAGGAACATGTCACTTCCAATTCCGCGGTATAAAAATTTAAATTTTGCGATGTGTAGAAGGTAAAAAATTGCTTTATAATATAGATTTATAAAACCAATAAATGATCAACAAGATTGCGTCCGTAAGAAGTAAATTTTCGTCGTTTCTGTAAGAAAGAAATAAGTCGAGATATCATGTAAAAACATTTTGTACATCTCTGTGAAAAAGAAATGATCTTTCAGCAAACGATTTTCTTCATTACAATGCGCGCAAATTGCAAAAACGCCATTTGATGTAAACACTTGCGAAGTTAAAAATCACTTGGAGTTTGTGTTCATACAATTTTAAATTCACTTGGTTTTAATATGAATATCTTTTTTGTTTTCTTTGATTCAGAATTGTATAAATTTGTAAGAAGTATGAAAACAAAAACAATATTTTATAGGTTTAAAATAAATAATCTTATATCTCTTTAAATATTGTATTTTTAACGGCAACAAGTAAAATTCCATATTTTCTATGATAAAGAAATAAGTAGTCAGGTACAAAAATTTTATACATATTTGTATAAAGGAAAATATCTTTCAGCAAACGAGGTTTTTTTTTTTTACAGTGCGCGCAAGTAGCAAAAACACGATTTGAAAAAATCGCATGAAAAGTTTAAAATAAATTGGAGATTGTGTTCAGGTACACTTTATCAATTTTAAAATTTGAATATTTTCAGATTTTTCTTTCTTCGATTCAGAATTGTATACAATTAAAAAAAAAAAAAAACATTTTTTTTAAGGTTTAAAGTAAATGAGTCCCATTAAATTTATATATTTTGTTTTACAAAAACATTTTATACAAGTATAAATACTGCATTATATGACGTACACAAATCTTTAAAATGTATCATTCGAAATTGTCCAATGCTTATAAGGACATATTACTTACTTTACAAAAGAAGAAAAATACTGGTTCAGGAAATCGTTTTAGCAATATTGTTATTCAACTCTTTGCAAGTTCATCCATAGGAGATTTTAAAAGTTTTCCGATACTTTTAGCTCTCTACTTCTTGAGGCGAAATTTATATCCCTTTTTTCATAACATAAATAAGATGTATGATGTATTTATTTGAGCAAAAGAAATTCTGTTATGAACATAGGAAATAGAAATATCTCAGTATTTTCTCTACATTTATATTGCTATCTTTTTTTACAATTGATCCGATAATGCAATTTTAATTTTTACTGTAAGGAAAATAAACTGTATATCTACCACGGGAAATAAAATACATTTTTATAAAACTAATAGTTTATATAATAAGGAAAAGGTACATAAAATATAGGATGTGATGTATAAAACTAATATTTTCTTCCTTTAGAATATAACAAGTTTCCTTTTTCTGTGTTTATCTTTTTGAAAGAACCTTTAAGGTATCCATTTACCACACTGTAAGAAAAAAAGCCAAAATTTCAGCTTAATTTGCTGTAAATTTATGCACCCAAATTGACAGCATTTTTTGTAGTAAAATTTAATATGATTATAATCGTATTTGCAGTAAAATTAGCATGTTTGAAGCCCATTTTGCTGTAAAATTCCAAATATAATGTAATTTAAGGCATATTTTGCTGTCAATTTACAGTACAATAAGCTGGAAATTTGGGTGCACAAATTTACAGCAAATTTTACTGTAATTTCTGCCGTTTATTCTTACAGTGCAGCTTTCCATTTCTTCGTTTAACAAAAATTGAAAAATTCCTTTAATTTTTGCAATTGTTTGAAATGCGTAAAAAAAATAGAACAATTATAGTAACGCTGTTAAACTTAAATCTGTTTTGCTGATTTATATATACTTCTACAAATATCTGACATAATGGTTTTAGCTGATTTAAGCGTCCCATTTTGTCTTTAATCCCTTTGAGAAATTCATTATTTTATTTGAAATATTTTCCAAAAACTACAAACATGTTAATCTAAAAGTAGATGCAAATAAAGTTATTTATGCATAAATACTCTAAACTTTCCCTGAAGTTTAAAAGTGTTTAATTTAACAAAACATTCACATGAATTTTTATCGCGTTTTAAAAGTTTCTCATACTGAAAAGGGGTATTGAATAAAAATATTTTAACAGCAGCTCCAATAACACTAACTTTTTTAATGAATTAAGAATAACTAAATAATAGTCATATTCCCATATTGTTGAACGTAGTAAATGTTTGAATGGAATAACTCATAGATTTATATCATTATAAAATGTGTTATAATAACCTATTCAATAATACAATTAAACACACAAATCCTTTAAAGACTAAAATTTTTTTATTTAAGATTACATATAAGATATGCATATGAGATTACATATAAAATTGGCTTCCATAAATAATTTTTATAAAAAATTACCATGAAATCTAATCTAATTTGTTTTCACATTCTATTTTTCTTTACAATTGCACACTTCCCTCACGAAAATCCAGTGCTTCTTAGGTTAGACGTACAGTATCGTAGACCTTCTATCCAAATTTTGAATATGTTTGATATTGTAAATATTGCAAGAGCAAAAACATAGCTGCCAGGTGGTTCCAATTTTGGGCACGCCTTTTGCTAATCGATTTTGTATTAGTGAAAATGTGGTGCCTCAAAATGCAATATTGACGATGAGCTATTTTTTTTTAATGTTACCATATTTAAAGGTTAAGGTAAATTAATTCGATTGTAGTTCTTGTTTTATACAGCATTTATTTTAGTTTTCGTTTAAATAACTTCATATCCAGCAATAGAATATCTGTATTACATAACTGCCAATTGCTTTCATTTTCGAGCACCACATTTTTACCAATTTTGATCCTATGAGCAAAAGGAGTGCATAAAAGTCGCAGCACTTTTCAGCAAAATTTTTGTTTTCGTAACACTAACACTATCAAAGTGATTCGAAATTAACATAAAAAATGCATGTTACTGTACGTCTAACATAAAGGAATGGGATTTTTGAGGATGATGTGCCATTTGAAAAAAAATAATTTAAAAAATTTTAAAATTATATTTCGTGGATAAGAAGCGTAAGAAACGGAATACATCTTTTATAAAAATTCCTTCTCGAAGCAAATTTTTTATGTAATCTTAAATAAAAATTTCCAGTTGTTAAACATTAAGCTTACATGAAGTCGTTCAACATTAAGCTTGCATTAAGAATTAATTAACAGTTTAATTCTTTTTTTCATACCCAGTTCAACTTAATTTTTTTTAACATTCATACAAGAGAAAACAAGATTAATGTAAAACCAAAACTGTTTGTGGGTTGTTCAATTTTCATAATACATTTATATTGAAACACGAAACTCAAAGGTATAATTAACAATGGACATTAATTAATTAATCTATATTTTAATACATTTAATATCATTTGAAATAATTGTTTCTAATTTAATGTAGAAATAAAATTATACTTTCTTTTATCTTTAATAATATATTTTTACTTCTATACGAAAATTTAATATACATCAACGGATTACTTAAATGCACTCAGAAATACTTTAAATCTACGCGCAAGAAAGCATTTGGCGTTTTGCCACTTTATTTAATAAATATCAAAGATATTTTAGTACATCTGTAAGGTAAAATTTAAAAAGTAGTAAATTCCAGAAGTTTAATTTAAGGAGTATATTTAAATGAAAAATAATTTAATTTAATTCAATAAAATTAAATTTAAGCTTCTACTAATTTTTAAATTTAATTTTTATTCAGGATTTTCTTACATTATCTTACATTACTTTTTTTAAACTATTTTATTTAATATGATTATTTTGTACAGGAATTATAAAAGGAATCTTTTAAAAGAAAAACTAAATGATATAAGATTTATAATTTTTTAGCCTAAAGGAAATTGTACTCTTTCTCTTGTTTTCGTTTACAGATTTGTTTTAAACACAATGAGCTCGTGACATTAAATTAATATTTTCATATCATATCATTATGGATTAAAGAAAACAGTGAAACTAGAGAGACGTTAGAAACTATAACAATAAAATAAAGATATTTTATAACACGAAATCTGGATGTTAATATCGATTTGAATAAAAATTTAATAAATAATCGTAGCCACTATATAAAGTAGTTACAACAATTAGATCCACATAAAATTTATCAAACTATTGCCTTTCAGCTAAAAACAACTAGTCTTTGTATTATAACATACGTAATCTGTCGGCAAAGTAATGTGAAAATATTAGACAAGAACTAATGAAAAAAATGTGTTAAAACACAATTAAAATTATTATTGGACTACAAATACCGGCCTATTCCATTCTTTTCTATGTGATACATTCATACCAGGTGTTTCACGAAGAATCCCTAACATTGAAAATAAATAACACGGAAACGGTAATAGATAGAAGCATGAAACCAGTGGTAAGTTTATTAAAAACCCGAAAGAATCTGATACAAAAAATTAAAAATTTTAGTTAAAATAGCGCCGATAGATGGCGCTGAATGAAATTTATTCAGTGACACTCTGTATTATGTCACCGGAAATCAACACACAAGCTTGACAAATAACCTCCAGTTCGTCGATTTTTAAAGGATTGTTGCTTTAAACAGTGTCCTTCAATGTCACTTCCGGAATTTCTCTCACTGTACGCTAATAGCGATTACATTTCAATGCCGAAATCTTCGACCACTGATAGTTTTTGCGTCTGAGCTCTCTTTATAGGAACCTGTAATGTTGCCTGCAGCGCCTCCTATCGTCGCTATTTTTAACTAAAATTTTGCGCTTTCTGTATCAGATTCTAACGGGAGTTCTAATAAACATACCACTTGTTTCATGCTTCTATCTATCACCATTTCCGAGTTATTTATATTCAAAGTTAGGGGTCCTTCGTGAAATACCCTGTATATTACATGTGAAATATCCATCATTTCATCTGTCAATAATACGTAGTAAATACGTAATAATACGTAGTATGTTTTAAAGGAAATATCTAAAAAATGTGAAGGTGCAATCTTATGTTCGTGATTATTAGTTTTTTTTTTTTTTCGTTTTTGTTAAAAAGCCGTTATAGTATTGGTAGAATCAAACCAAAGTACTGATAATATCCAACAAAGATTCTTCTAACAATGTCATTTTACTTTACACAAGCTAAATACTTATATGATTTTAGTGTGTGGTAAATATAAGACCTAAATCATTTAAATTTTTTCAGGCGACCTATCTATATTATAAAGGACAAACGTGCCCGTGCGTAACGCTGACGTCATTTTGCGAATAGCGAGACTAACGAAAAAGACAGGCTACCGCGGTGCTTTCCACTTATCTTTTTTTACAGACCGCTACAGTGACGTAATGCTCTTTTCGTACATCTTCATTGGTGCATTCGAGTATCACGTGACTCCGGCGGTCTGTAAAAAAAAGATATGCGTAAAGCACCACGGTAGCCTTTCTTTTTCGTTATCCTCGGCGAATAGCGAGGCTAACGAAAAATAAAGGCTACCGCGGTGCTTTACGCGTATCTTTTTTTACAGACCGCCGGAGTCACATGATGCTTGAATGCACGAATGCAGGCGTACGAAAAGAGCACAACGTCACTCTAGCGGTCTGTAAAAAAAGATAAGTGGAATGAACCGCGGTAGCCTGTCTTTATCGTTAACCTCGGCGAATAGCAACGGTTTTCTATTTTACGATGAAATTTATTATAACATTTAAATTAAATTTCAAGCATGATTATTTTTTTTAATCTAATCTCTATCGCTTGCAGACGATTTCAAAATATTAATCCGTTTCCACTTTAAAAAATATAAAAATTTCAGCATTTGTTTCCACCTCATATTCCATAACAAAATTAAAACTTCATTAAACAATAAATAAAATATTATAAATAAAATACAAATTTAACTGACATGGAATTGAAATAACAGCTTAAAACTGCTGAAATTATCAGAATAAATAAAAAAAAAACGCTGCTGCAAGAAACGAAACTTTTAGCGATTTCTTCGGCTATTAACTTTTGGCACGAGGCCAAAATGAAATTACCGCTTTTTAGGAATTTCTGAATGTTAGTTCAATATATCCCAGCGAAAAATGAACAGCAGTTTTTCTGTGGAATTGAAGTATTTTTGAAGATTTTTCGCTGTCAACTGTAGATTTTCTGCAGCGCAATCTCGATTGTAAAAATACTTCAGTTATTTTGCAGCTAATGTGAAGTAATTTTGCAGTAATTTATTTCAAAAATACTCTGAACTATTATCTGCAAAAATACTGTAGTTTATGTGTCCAACTTAGGCGACCAGTCGCTGAATTTGGATCACTTTTTGCAATTTTTTTTCATTAAAATAAAACTTAAGTGTTTCAAAAATAAATTGTTCTAAAGATTTATTTAGTTAATAGATAAATAGAATGACCACGTGTAGTGATATTTTGCAGATATTTCAAAAATGAAGTGAGTTATACCGGAAAATAAGTGACGCTTTCCAAATCCGGCTACTCTCGCCTATAATCAAGCAGGGCGGTCGCTCTGCCAAGCCAAGCTTTAAAAAAAAACGCCACACAAACAACGCCAAGAACTGGATTAAAGAACGTTACTGCTTACTTACAGAAAGCAACTTCGCAATGTTAAATCGACAAAACGTGCCAGATTAAAATATCAGATATCAAATAAACCAAGCGTCACGTCACAGAAAAAAAAAAAAAAACGAAAACTAGAAGAATCTAATGCAGAATTTCTTCAATTTAAGACAAAACTCATCTTCATAACTGATTTATAAACAGAGATATAGATTTTTAAAAAAAAACGTAGAGTTACTTAAAATGATCACTTTTTCTCCGTCAAACTTTTTTTTTTCAAACAACCTACAAGCCTTAATATTGGGCAGAATAAAAAAAAGATTGCATTTTAGGACAAGTACTTACGTAATCTATGTGTTTTTATAAAATCCAGTGTAAAAAAATATTATTTTCTATCCTTAATTAGCAAAAAGCTGATAATTAACTTGGCGATTAAAAAATTATGCCAAAACAGAGAGAAAACCCGCCAACGACCATGTACCATCTGTATTATAATAACACAAATCAGTTACAGGTTATAACCACATCAAATTTCATCTGCAAGTCAGACATTTTCTTCTGAAGATTTTTTTAAAAATAAAACTTCATAATTATAAAAACACACATTTTATCAGACAATGAAATATGACTGCAAACTGTGGCAGATGACTGTTTCTAATATGAATAAGTATGAGAAATTGTCAGTCAAGGATATCGGTCTGGGTAGCTCAGTCGCAGAGTGTTAGCATTGTACGCATAGGGTACCAGGTTCGAGTCCTGGCACAGGTCAAATTTTCATTCGTTTGTTCAGTGTATTTAATTGTCTGATAAAATGCGTGTTCTTATAATTATAATATTGTAAAATAAAGTAATCAGACGTAGTGTTTATGCTTTAAAAATATTTTAAATATATAATTTACGTTTTTAGAATCTTTAAAAATAAGAAAGATCTTTAAAAATAAATTAGTTTTTGAGGGAAGATGTACCTTCTAAAATGTATACATTAAGAGTTATTGATATTTAAAATTTCTTTCCAAACGTAAACAAAATTTTTGAAATGAATTAAATGTGATTCATTTATTTCTTAAAAAAAAAAAAAAAAAAAAAAAAAAAAAACATGGTAAAGGACAGGCACTTCGCGTTCGCAGGAATACCTTTCACGTCATTTTCCTATAAATTAATGAAATCCAGTTGTTAAATTATTTTTGTTTTAGAAGTGAAGTTTCCATTTAAATTTATTGTAACAGTACAATGTTTAATTGAATAAAATAATGTAAATCTAAGAAATTGCTAAGAAATTCCAAACATGCATAGGGCAACGGAAAATAAATAAATAAATAAATAAATAAATAAAAAATAAATAAATAGATAAATATAAATCAGCTTTCAGAAATTCTAAAAATTGTTCATATAGCTTAATTACAAGCTAAAGGAGGGTTTATTTCTATATTATTCTACAGTAAAATCCCGTTACAACGAATTCCATTACAACGAAAAATCCCGTTATAACGAAATGCAAGCGAGTCCCGTTTTGAAATGTATTCAAATAATGTTAACATAATCTCAGTATAACGAAATATTCAATTTTTTATAATCTCGTTAGAACGAAATAATATGACACGGCAAATACTTTCAGTTGTACATTTTTATCGCTTGACAATTTTTGTTTTCGATGCCTAGTCTTAGGGACAATCAAGCTTATCTCTAAAGCAATCGCTTTTCTCCGAGCTTTGTTGTAAAATCGGTGTGCATAGGCATTTCACTGCAGAAGGAATGTTTCCTTTGTTCGCTCACCCCTTTTCTCCACCCCTTTTTCTTGGAAGTCCAAGTAAGCTGTAACCAATGTAGGCAAACTTAACAAAACGTGAAATGAGTATTGCACATTCCCCCTACCCTCTCCTCCCTACCTGAATAACTTTCGCAAAGGAATTTCCAAAGCTCGAAATCAGTTTGAAAATTTTCATCTTACCAGTAGGTCATAAAATGGCGGCTGTTAAGCGAAAACAGTTTAGTTTGGAAGAAAAAAAAGCCATAATTTCTGAAGTTGAGAAAGGAATGAAAAAATCTGATGTTGCTAGCAAATATGGAATTTCGCCGTCTACTTTATCCACTTTTCTAAAAGATAAAGAAAGCATTTTGAAAAAAATTCAAGTTAAAGTCTTTGATCCAAGCAGAAAACGAATTCGAAATGCCCAGTTTCAAGATGTGGATAGTGCTGTTTACAAATGGTTTATGGATGTTCGTTCTAGAAACATCCCTCTAAGTGGCCCTTTAATTAGAGAAAAAGGTTTGGAATTTGCAAGAATGCTAAACATTGAAAATTTTCAAGCCAGTGTCGGATGGTTGAATCGATTCCGAGAAAGATACGGTATAGTGGCAAAATGCATTTCAGGAGAAGCAAAAGACGTCCCAGTTGAATTTGTAAACGAATGGCGTAAAGGTGAAATACAAAAAATAATCAAGACGTATAGTCCTAACGATGTTCTTAATGCCGATGAAGCCGGAATATTTTTTTCAGTTAGAACCAAGGAAGACTTTAGCGTTAAAAGGAGACAAGTGTATTGGAGGAAAGCTTTCCAAACAAAGGATTACAGCCCTATTTTGCTGCAACAAATCAGGAACAGAAAAACGAAAAGTACTCATAATCGGCAAATCTGAAAAACCCCGTTGTTTCAAACATTTTAAGTCCTTACCATGCATCTACAAAGCCAACAAAAAATCATGGATGACGCAAGGATTCTTTAATGAATGGCTGATAAATTTTGATAAAGATATGCAAAAACAAAAACGTAAAATTCTTCTACTCATAGACAACTGCACAGCACACAATGATCCTCCTATATTGAATCACATTCGTGTAGAGTATTTCCCGCCTAACTGTACTGCAATACTTCAGCCTCTTGACCAAGGCATTATCAGAGCCGTAAAATCACGATACAAAACTATGTTATTAAAACGCATTCTCTGTGATCTGCAAAATAACGTAAACAGAAAGTGCAACATGAAAGAGGCAATTGATATGATCTGTGGATCGTGGGATGATATAAGCCAGAAAACAATAGCCCACTGTTGGAAACACGCGCAGATTGACCAGGATTTAAATAAAGAATCGACGGCTCAAGGATCTAGCGATGTAGTACATGATGAGGAGCAGACAGTCGAATATGAGATCGAATCCACTTGGAACTTAGTAAAAGAAAAATCTGGTGTGTCTCAAAGCATAAGCTTTAAAGATTTTTTAACTGCAGATGACAATGCTGCAACTTGTTATTCATTAACAGAGACAGATATTGTGCAATCTATTGTTGATGATCGCATTTTAGAAAATGATGAAGAAAGTTCTGAAGATGAAGAAAATGAGGTTTCAAAAGTTACATCTGCTGAAGCCTTAGAAAGCTTAGAAAGAGTGCGCAATTTTATTTCTTTACAGAGCAGTGTACCAGATAACATTTTTTCTAATATTAATCATGTACATAATTTTGTATTGTCCGCAGCTTCAAACTCCCTTGTACAAAAAAAAATCACTGATTTTCTGCATTAAATTTTTTCTTGTACAATTTGAAGATCATTGAAATGGTGGTAAGTCAATTTTTCAGTTCTATAAAAAATATTATACATTGTATTATACTAACTTTACGTTATTAGAAGGTACTACTAATTTTTATTACTATTTTTAATAATTAATTATCTACTAATTTGTATTATACTACTATATTTTTATAATTAACTATGATATGAGGATCTGAATTGAAATGTTTAATTTTCTATTGAATTCCGTTACAACGAAATTCCCGTTACAACGAATAAAATTTGCGGTCCCGTGAAGTTCGTTGTAACGGGATTTTACTGTATATATAATAGTAATTTCAGCAAATTTATAAAATTCCAATGCGATCTGTTTTAAACTTTAAGACAGTTTATAACACATTATAAAAAATTTATAAAAAAGAATGGCTCGGCACATTTTGGGGAGGGGATGGGGAGGAGCGTGAACAAAATTAAGAAGTATAATAAGGCTATCTGTTTGAAACTTTACGATATTTTATAACACATAACATAAATTTTAAAAATAAAGCCTCGTCAAAAATTATAGGGAGGGAAGGACCGCGTTTTGCCTACACAAGGGGGGGGGTGCACTTTTCTAAATTTTAACGATATCCGTCATGTCACATATCGTTACAAAGGGCTGTGACCACTTATTCATGTTATGCACCACAGGTGTCACCCCCACATTTTGCGCGCCCCCCCCGACACTACTCATGTGATATATTGTTCGAAAGGCCTGTGACGGCTTATTCATATTATGTATCTTCTGTGTCCATCCTCCCACTTTCACTCCCCCCCCCCTAAAGGGGGCACTTTTCAAAATTTTGCCGACACCTCTCATGTGATGTATCGTTGGAAAGGTCTGTGAACGCTTAATCATATTATGCAATGGGGGGGGAGGGTATTTTCTAAATTTTGCACATAGCCCTCATGTGATACATCGTTAGAAAGGTCTGTGACCGCTTAATCCTATTATGCATCTCCGGTGTTCATCCCCTCACTTTGCCCCCCCCCCAAACGCGATTAGCTTTCACCACCAGGGGGCGCTTTCCTATCTCTGTTTCTATGGGTCGGATCAAGACGGGGTATGGCTCATTCGACTCGACATCGATAGAGATTTCCAATTTTAATTCGTTTTTTCACCACCAGGGGGCACTTTCCTATCTCTGGTTCTATGGGCTGGATCACGACGGGGTATAGCTCATTCGACTCGACATCTATAGCCTTAACGATTTCAGTGCCCGAGATTCATATAGAACAGATTGCGCTACCTGGCGGTGGAATATGGAACTTGAGCGTGTGCAGCACGACTGCTATACGGTGCCGAAGGCAGCGGGGACCCGTGTCGAAGGTTCGTTTGGTTAGACGTTTATACTATTCGATGTGCAAATTAAGGGATTATCCGTTGCCGAAGTCAGCGGGGAACCAGGTCGGAGGTTCGCTTGGTTCGAGCTTTATCTTATTCGAGGTTTTACAAGATTCGAGGCCCCGATGTGAATTAGGGGGCCGCTAGCGGGCGAATCTGCTAGTGCTAATAATAAACGAGCGTGATATTACGTTTGATTTCATATGCAGCGCTGACACACTATGTACGTATTCAATTTTTATTCACTTCATGGATAAGTCAGTGATATTTTTAACGGAGGATAACAAGTATTATAACAAGCCACAATTAGTATGTTGTTTTCAAGAGTGTAATTAGTTTAATTGAAAAATCTACTGGTATTTCTAGTTAACCCTTTAAACAATGACTGAAAGTAAAATGTAATTTTAAATTATTTCTCATGTTTAAATTATTTTTCATGTTTAAATTATTTAAATTATGTTTAATCTATTTAAAAAAAAAGAAATGATATCTACAAAATCTACAAAAACAACTTTTCAAAAGTAAAAAAAGCCAAGCGTAAAAAAAAAAAAAAAAAAAAAAAAAAAAAAAAAAAAAAAAAAATGTGGCTAAAAAATGGTGTGATATTAAATTTCCAAGCTATTATATTACTTATTTAACTTTTTTCCATTAAATAAGTTATCATATATATAAGTTGAGTGCCTACGTATATGTTAATAGAAATCGTTTTCTCTTGTACTAAATACATCCTAACGAGTTTCTGAAAATTCAATTTATTTCAAATTATGCATGATGGGCTTGGCGGCCATCTTTGCATATTATTCACAAAATTCTAAGCACCCAAATACGTAGATAAAATCCGAAGTTCAAAATTGTTAGTTTAGATAATGAGATTCTTATCTTAAAGATTCATCTTATGATTTATTTGTTAGAGTAATTAATAATTTCAAACTAGTAAAAATCAATTTCTCAAAATATCAGTCTTGTCTAATTTATCTGTCCGTAGTTAAGTTCGAAATTGTTATAAACATATTAAATTGCAAACATATTACGCTTTTACTTTAGAAATTTGGGTACTTAGAAATATGGAAAGATGGCCGCCAAGCCCATCATGCATAATTTGAAAAAAATTGAATTTTCAGAAACTCGTTATGATGTATTTAGTACAGGAGAAAACGATTTCTATTAACATATACGTAGGCACTCGACTTATATATATGATAACTTATTTAATGGAAAAAGTTAAATAAGTAATATAATAGCTTGGAAATTTGATATCACACCATTTTTTAGCCACAACTTTTTTTTTTTTTTTTAAAGTTGTTTTTGTAGATCTTTTTGTACATTATCATGGCTGCTATCTTTATTTCTTGATATTTTAAAATTGATGTTCAAAAATTTTCGACCAGGGATTCCACATATGTCCCAATATTTCACGCATTTTTCACCCTGATAAATTCAAATTATGTTCTTTACATTAAATCAAATTGCTGATATTATATAGATAAAGTTTTTCTAACTTAGGAGCACAGACCGTATATGTGTCATCATAGAGATTTTACAGTTCTCACAAATACTCACAGTCATATTAGTAAACAAAGTTAATCTTCTTATTTCGTCAAATTACCATTATATAGTGATTGTCTAATTACGAAGCCAGTGAGAACGCAATGTGACCGAAATATTCGTTATTTGAAACTCATCGCAAAATGAGATATATCATAGTCACGTGTATACAATTTATTTTCCATGTCACGTGATGCCAATGGCATAATTTCGTTTTCTTATTGGCAACAGTTTGGGTACATTTTTTTTTATCATTGTGCTATTACCAAAGTAATGTTATGTAATGTTAATATTAGCAATAAAGATTTATTCTTCAGTGCTTAAAGACCTATTATTCTTAATAAAAATAGACATACAAGAAACTAGAAATAGTTTATTGTTGAAAATATGCTATATTTAAAATTGTAACACACTTTTAGTTTCTCTTTATAATATATGAAACAAAACTTACCATTGTTGTTGAAGTGTGCTTCTGATAATATATTTTACCATTATTAATTATACCAAAACTTATTTAGAGCTTTGCTTTATTTAAGAGGCGTTACATAACGCGATAAAATTAATGATTTTCTTTTGAATAATAAATTAATCTATTTTGGATTTCAGAAAATTTTACTTGAGACCACTTTTTTGTACATAAAATTACATAAAATTAACGCAATTTTTACAATTTGTAGGAAAATTAATCATTAGCACTTTCCAACCTAGTTGAAAAGTGCTTATGACTTCGGTTTGTCTGGCCGTATGGCCGGATGGCCGTCTGGCCATCTGTCTGTGCTCTAACTCCCGTAAATATGCTCGGATTGCTCTGCAATTTTTATATGTTATTGTCGTTATCTATGGCACGTTCCCTATTTCAACTGAAGTGTGTAGCTCTTATAGTTTTCTTACAGGGACACTCAAATAATTCCGTTACATTGCGGTCTATGGGGAAAAATCATTTGCGGTTTATTTTAAAAATGTTTCACTATTGTAAACGCATTGAAATTTATATAGATCACTAAGATGCATTAGAAGAAGCTTAATATGGAATAGTAGGTGTATAGCACTTAGAGTTACTTTACAGGGACAGTCAAAATAATTCCGTTACATTACGTCTATGGAGAAAAATCGTCTGCGGCTTATTTAAATAATGTTCCACTATATTAAACGCATTGAAGTTTATATATATTACTAAGGTGCATTACAAGAGGCTTACTACAGAATAGTGTGTGTATAGCAGTCATCGTTCATTTACAGGGACACACAAAAGAATTCTCTACTGTCTGTTAACAATAATTTCTGGAAGTGCGTTTTAAGTTACTAAACGCGATTTTAATCTTAACTAGCTTTTTGTCTATTACGTGGTATGTATAAATTCTGTAGATCCTATACAGGGCAGCACAAAAGTTCGCGAACACATTTCCGTTTATTGACAGAAACTCCAGAAGGAGAATTTAAACGGTGCTACGCGTTTCCTAACTAAACTAAAATTTAGCATCCTATGTATATATACAAATCTATAGATCATATACAGGGTACATAAAAGTATTCGGATATTTTTCCGAATATTGTATATATTGAAAATTCCTGAAATTACATTTTTAAATATGTTTCCAAATTGTTTACTTAGATGTCATCTTTCAGCTTATTAAACGGTAATGATTTGTAAAATTATTTTAGAAGCGTTGGAAAGTGCTACATAATCTATGCTTGACGCATGATTTTTCGTTCTTGTTTTTAATTAAATGTAAAACCTTTAGCATACATTTTAAAATGTTTGCCAGTTTTCCAGAGTAAACATAATTTTACAATCCAGTTTTAAATTGGATATAAAATATATCTAATAAACGCAGGTAGAAATAATTTTTTTTCAAAAGATTCATTCATTAAATTAGTGTAAAAGTCGCTTTTTTATGCAAAAACTTTTATTGCGTGCTATATCAAATCTCAAGGCAAATTACACAAGATGTGAAATAATAGTATGTTCTGCGTGATTTAAAATATTTATCACATTTTTCATTTTTAATGAATCAATAAGTGCAAAGTGTTTTCTTCTATTACATAAGGTTATTCCGAAAAGTGGAGAAAATGGTGTGAGTGAATCACACAGAAGTAACTACGATATTCAAAACACTTACGAATGATCTGTATCGTACATTATAATCATATTACTAACTAGCGGCGCTTCGCCCGCTTCACTGGTTCGTTTTCTCTTAAAAATAAATTAAATTAACCGAACATCGGAGTAGGGCCCCACTGCTTTCGGTAGCGTAAACCCGAACGGGTTACACCCGCTACGGAATCAAACAAACCTTGAATTATTGTGATTTTTTTATTTCGATAAAAATTACATTAAAAACTTTTTAGCATTGTCGTTCGCGTATCTATAAAAACCGATTTGGCATTTTTTCCAACTTGAATCTATTCATGGCGCGTTAGTAACAAACGTTAACGGAGCGATTTTTTGCAGAAAAAAATGTGAAATAATCGCCGCAAAACGCAAAAATGCAAAAATGCAAAAAAAAAAAAAAAAAAAAAAAAAAAAAAAAAAAAAAAAAAAAAATGCTTAAAAATTTTGAAATAATTAAAATTTTTTTGAGAACAAAGTATACTATATTCGGCTGAAAGAATGAAACAGTGTTAATTTTACAAATGTCAAATAATCGCCATAGAACACGAAAAACCGCCAATAATTGCATAGGAATTTTGCTGCAAAATAAAATAAATCGCAGATGTCAAAATTTACAGTATTGATCTAAGAGATGGAATATAGGTCATTTTGAATGTCGAAAAATCGCCCAAAACGCAAAAAAGTGTCAATCAAAAATCTCATAAAATTTTATCGAAAAATTCAAAACTCTGAAAGGAAAAATTTACTATATTGGACTAAAATATTAAAAGCAGATTCCTTTTATAAATCTGAAACGCAAAGAAATCCCAAAAGTGCATAAATATTTTTTGTAAAATTTGATAATTGCAGAGCACGAGATTTATTATATTGGGCTAAAAGATTGGAAAAGGTACTTTTTATACGAATGTCAAAAAATTGCCGCAAAATGTAAAAAATGTTAAACATCGCATAACAAATTCAAAAAAAAAAAAAAAAATCGCATAAAAATATCGCTAAACATTAACAAACATTAACAAATCGCAAACGAGAAAATTTATTAAATTGGGCTAAAAAATTAAAACTGGATTAGTATGAGAATGTCAAAAATTTACCTCGGAACAGGAAAAAAATGCTAAAAAATGCATAAAAAGTCTACGAAAGATTAAAAAGTAGTATAAGAGAAGATTTAATATATTATGGTAAACGATTAAATCCAAAATCTGTGTACGGATGAAAAAATCGCGGAAAAACGAAAAAAAAATTATAAATCGGTTAAACACAATTGCATAATTTCAAAATTCGCTTTACAAATTTCAAATGAACTTTATTGAAATAAATGTCAAAATTTACAGCATTTTGTTAAAATTTGAAAGCGGATTCCGTTTACTAATATATATATATATATATATATAAAAAAAAAAAAAAAAAAAAAAAAAAAACGGAAAGCGCACAGAAAAGCTAAAAATTGCTTACAGGTATTCAAAAATTCAAGAGAACAAAATTTACTATGCTAGGCTAAAATATTGAAAAGGGAATTTTTTTTATGAATGTTCCAAAATCGCAGCAAAACGTGAAAGAACGCGCAAAATCGCAATAACAAATCGCGAAAAAAAAAAAAAAAAAAAAAGCTTAGAGAGATAAAATGTTGCAGATATTCCGAATATTTTTTATTGAAATGGAGACAAAAGTAGCATAAAATTCTCTACAACATGCAGTATTCATGTTTGCAAATTGTCCAAAAAGGGGTAAGATACGGCAAAAACTAGCGTCATTTGTGGATTTTTACATTTTTTCCAAATTTAACCCTATTTTCCCGGCTCCGTATCTTACCCCCTATTTGGACAATTTACAAACATGAATACTGCATGTTGTAGAGTATTTTATGCTCTACAAAATGTTGAAAGTGTTTTGTCTCTAAAACGCACTAAAAGTAGGTTATTAAGCAAAAACTAACGTCTTTAGTGGATTTTTGAAATTTTTATCCTATTTTCCCGGCTCCGTATCTTACCCCCTATTTGGACAATTTACAAACCTGAATACTGCATGTTGTAGAGAATTTTATGCTATACAAAATGGTAAAAGTGCTTTTGTCTCTAAAACGCAATAAAAGTAGGTTATTAAGCAAAAACTAACGTCATTTGTGGATTTTTACATTTTTTTCCAAATTTAACCCTATTTCCCGGCTCCGTATCTTACCCCTTATTTAGACAATTTACAAATATGAATACTGCATGTTGTACAGAATTTTATGCTATACAAAATGTTGAAAGTGCTTTTGTCTCTAAAACGCACTAAAAGTAGGTTATTAAGCAAAAACTAACGTCATTTGTGGATTTTTACATTTTTTTCCAAATTTAACCCTATTTCTCGGCTCCGTATCTTACCCCCTATTTGGACAATTTACAAATATGAATACCGCATGTTGTGTAGAATTTTATGCTCTACAAAATGCTGAAAGTGTTTTGTCTCTAAAACGCACTAAAAGTAGGTTATTAGGCAAAAACTAACGTCATTTGTGGATTTTTACATTTTTTTCCAAATTTAACCTTATTTCCTGGCTCCGTATCTTACCCCCTATTTAGGCAATTTACAAACTTGAATACTGCATGTTGTAGAGAATTTTATGCTCTACAAAATGGTAATTGTGCTTTTTTCTGTAAAATGCACTAACATTGAGTTATTTAAGAAAAATCGAAAAAAGTGCCGAAAAATATTGGTTTTTTTCAATATTGTGAAAAACGCACAAGGTCTAGAAGGTCGAAAACTTGTTTTTTTTATTAGAGGGTCAACCTTTACAACATACCCCAAAATCAGAACTACCCGAATTTTTGTAAGGTAAAATGCTATTTCTACTGGACTACAATGTTACCGCCTCTTAGAATACGAGCTCTCCGGAGGAGTAGCACCTTCGACTCATGAGAGTAGCTGGATCTGCCCCACTGCTCCCACCTTCCCCTGGTGTCGGATCCGCGCTTTTCCTCTACCTCAAATGCATAAAATATAGTCAAACATATAATCTTTAGTAACATTAATAGTTAACATTTGCGTAAAAGGATTAGTTTCTATGTTACATTGACATACAGTATCGTAATTCCCGTTTTTTTACAGTTTTTTGTTTTTTCCACCCATTTTTGAGGCACTCTCACGGCTAAACTATTGATCAGAGAAAAAAACTTTTATTACATAAAATGTAAGAAATTTTATTTTCGTTAATTCATATATTGCCGACTTTCACGTAAAATGCACAATTTTGGAATTATTTTGAAAAAACGGAAAAGTCCCTTTTTTTACACGTTTTTTGTAAAAAAAACATATTTCCCGAAAAAAAATTTGTTGGAAAACCTCGGATTCGTGTTCAGCGGCCCAAAAAACATAAAGGGACCCTCCCCCCCCCCCCCCCCAAAAAAAAAAAAAAAAAAAAAAAAAAAAAAAAAAAAAAAAAACTACACCAAAACTTTCCTTTATTTTCTACCAAATGCCTGGACTAAAAAGTTTCTGGTTCGAATCGGATTAAAATTAGGTTGTATATAATATATACCACCTCCCCTCAAGGGATTAAGGCCATTGAATAGTATCAAAAATCTTTC
Source organism: Maratus michaelseni (assembly GCA_963931845.1). NCBI lineage: Eukaryota > Metazoa > Arthropoda > Arachnida > Araneae > Salticidae > Maratus > Maratus michaelseni. The sequence continues at coordinate 300,214,351 of OZ007588.1, forward strand.
TCGGTAACTATACAATTTATAATATTACTGCTTATTAATAAGTAGAGTTATTAAGACCATACATTTTTTTTATCAGATTTATGTTTTTTTCGTAAAATTTATGTTCATGTGTAAAATTATGATGTGTTTAATCTTATTTATTTAAAGCCATTAAATTAATTTCATATCATTTCAATGGAATAACTAAAAATGCAGAAGATACTTACATAAATTATAAGTTAAAGGTAAAGCCATATCAGGAATGCAAATTAATATAAAATTACAAAACAAAATCTTTGATTTAATATTTAGCAGTAATTTTAAAGCTAATCATACCTATGTTAATTAACGAAATATGATGATCACTTCTAAAAGTACAGGTTTTCAAATTTTTGATTTCGTTGATAAAATTATTACCTTCGAGTATATATATATTGATATTAAAATTGTATTTAACTGATGTATAAAATTGAAGAAAAAGCAAAACTTTTATATATGTTCTTTTAAGCTCTAACTTTGGCTATGTTCAAACAATAGATCCCTATTCAATAAAAAAGACTTATAGTTCACTTTATAACAAACGATTGACAGTTTTCTAATTATAATTATCGTTATAATACTGCGACAATAAAACTTCATAATATCCGGTTAAGTTAAAGTACTAGCTGTAAAAAGTAAAATTAACAATTGCAGTTTATTATATATATTTTTTTCATTCTGTGAAATATATTTCATATTTTTAATGCGCATATTTCTACGTGAGTTTAAATCAACATTTGGTAATAAAAATCAAACGTTCCACAAAGAGGATTACATTGGGCAAAAATAAAAGATTTTATATCATTATACATTTCCAAAAAGATTTGAAAGCATTTAAATGTACTTTACCGCTTTTAAAATGGCAAAACGGAAAATATTTTATTTTTAATATGCCAGATGTTATAAGAATTGAACGATGCTGAATGATTTAAAGTGAAATAAAATGGGAACAGAAACATATAAGCGCAATTTAATAAAAATAAAACATAAAATATATTATTAAAGATTTTTATCTGTGAGTTCATATTGAAACATCAGCATTAGATAATAAAACTAAAAACTATATAAAGCGTTTAGAATTCAATTTCTGGACAGATAGGATTTATGATCTATTTTTTAAAGAAATAAAAGAATGCCACAGTTCCACTACGATTGTCAAATATTACAAACATGAATAAATATATTCTAAATATATTGATGTTATCAACCTCGTCTTAAAGTTTGTAAAGAAGTTATTGAAACATATTTTGTCAAGTCCTGATGCTATAATGTTAACCTAAAAAAATATCACAATTACAGTATTTCACTTTATTTAAATAGCCAATTATAGGTAAATATCACAATTAACGTATACCACTCCATTTAAACAGCCAATTTTGCATAAATATCGCAATTAAGGTATATCACTCCGTTTAAACAGCCGCTTTTGAGTAAATATGACAATTAAGGTATACCACACCGTTTAATTATACAGTTTTGGGCAAATATCGCAATGAAGGTATAACATTCCCTTTAAATAATCAATTTTGTGTAAATATCACAATTTTCTATTGTTGGTTTATTTAAAACACATACAATTATTTATCAAAGCAGTTTTTGATTTTTTCATATGATTATTATAATTGTTGTTAAAGCTGTTTTTGTTGCAGCTCACAAACCGAATGTTTTTTGATTAAGTAACAGGATAAGTTTAAGTATCTCAGGACATAAAATATCTTATAATATTTGAGGTTAAGTATGTGTAATAATATTTTAGGTTTGTTGGTCAGTCAGATTTCAAATTCCCTTGTATCCTCTCAAATTCCTTGTTAAAGCTATCGGAGTGAAAATTCTTTTTTTTTTTTAAATATCTCATAAAGAAATTAATATTTTTTACTTACTTTTCCTCTTTTTCTTAAGGGATGCCTCTCATTTTTTTGTTGGTAAAATATTTCTGAAATATATTTTTAATGTGAAACAGCTGTCGCAGACGCACCGGGGTTGGTGCTACTTTTCTTTTGCGCCATTTTGGCGATAAAAGCCCAACTCATAAATTATTAATTTAAGAAAAGCATATATTTTAGAAATATTTTGGCAAGTAAGAAAAAATAGACACTGTTTAAAAAGAGCAAACAGGAAAAATAAATCAAAAATCTTAATTTCTTCAAGAAATATTTTAAAAATAAGAATACATTCCAGTCTCATAGTTTTAACATTAGAGAGGGGGATTTGGGATCTGACTGACTAACCTGCTTAAGGAACTTAGAACGTATAATTCTGGAGAATATATAAAAACAATTTGGGGGGGGGGGGGAATTATATAGTGGATTTTCAGAATAAAATCTTTAAATGCATTTTTGAAAATATGGTTTTCATGAGCAGTCAGTTCTATCTATTAAAAAAAATACGGTCATGTATCCATACTAATATTATAAAGAAGTAACGTTTGCTTGTTGTTTTTTTGGTAGGGGTAATCCCTGGAACTACCGAATCGATTTCAAAAGTGATGGTGGCAAATTGATGGTGACAATCCCGACTTTAACATAGGCAGTACGCTATGTCGCTGCCACTGCCCCAGAGGGAATTCAGGAGCCGAATAACATTCTAAAAATGCGATTTTGGTAATGCTGCAGTTGATAGAAATTTGAAATTTACTTATATTTGGTAGTTACTTATAAAGAGTAAAAAAATCGAAATTTAAAAGAGTGAATTGAGCGAAAAGCGCTCAAAAAACTTTCTAAATTACAACTTCTATGGAATCTCTGGAACTACGGAACATATTTCAAACATGATGGTGAGAAATCGATGATAGCAATCCCTGCAACAATATAGGCTGTAATTTATGTCGGTGCTACTACCCCCAGGGAGGTGTGGCAATAAAGAACGTTCTAAAATTGCAATTTCTGTGATAATGAAGGGGCTAGAAATTTGAAAATCGGCATAGTAGTTACTTATAAGGTGTAAATGCTCTCTAAGAACAGTTTCTATAATATTCCAAATTTAAAAGAGTGAAATGAGGTAAAATCGTTCTAAAAACATTCTAAATTACATATTCTATGGAATCTCTGGAGCTACCGAACCGATTTCAAACGTGATGTTGGAAAATTGATCGTGAAAATCCCTGCTCTAACACAGACAATATTTGATGTCGGTGTAAAAACTCTAGGAGGGCTACAGGAGCAATAAACGTTCTAAAATTACGATTTTTGAGGTATTGAAGGAGTTAGTAATTTGAAATTTGGTAAGGTAGTTACTTGAGATGTTATTAGATGTAAATGCTCTCCAAGAACATTTTCTAAAAAATTCGAAATTTAAAAGGGTGATGTCAGAGAATCGTGTTCTGAAAAGTTCCAAATAACGATTTTTATGGAATTTTTAAGGACAGAAACTTGTAATTTGACATGGCTGCCACTTTTTAAGATGCAAATGCACACACAAAGCAGTATTTTTAAAATTGAAATTTAAAAGGTTGAAGGAGAAAAAAACGTACTAAATTACTATTTTTGTGATACTGAAAGAACTAGAAACATGAAATTTGGCATGGCGGTTACGTATAAGTTAAAAATGCTTGCTAACGATGATTTGTAAAGAAAGTCGAAATTTAAAAGTGTGAAATGAGCGGAAAGCGTTCTGAAAACGTTCTAAATTACGATTTTATTGGAATTGTAAAGAATATTAGGAACTTGAAATTTGACATGGCTGTTACATTTCAGACAAAAATTGTCGCATTGAACAGTTTTTAAAAATATTGAAATTTAAAAGTGTGAAAGCGCGAAAAGCATTCTAAAAATGTTCTAAATTACAATTTATTTGGAACTGTTAGGGCTAGAATTTGAAATTTGGCATGGGTGTTACTCTTAGAGACGTAAATGCTCTCCCAGAACAGTTTTATAAAAATGAGAACTTTATAAAGGTGCAGGAACAAAAAAAAATTCTAAAATTGCATCTTATATGATACAGTTGGTATAAGAGCTTGGTATTTGCCATGGTGGTTACTTTTTAAATTTTTCACTAATAGTTTCTAAAAAAAATCGAAATTTACATGGGTGACATGAGCTGAAAAATTTCTCAAAACGTTCTAAATTACGATTCAATTGGATTTATTCAAGTTCGAAACTTGAAATTTAATATATTAGTAATTTTTACGATGCAGACGATCGGTATAAACAGTTTATTAAAAAATCGAAATTTCAAGGTGTAAAGGGAGTGGAAAACTTTCACAATTATGGTTTATTCAGAATTCTTAGGGATAGAAACTTAAAATTTAACATGTTTGTTATTTTTTAAATGTAAATGTTCTCACAGAACAGTTTTTTACAAAATTCAAATTTGAAAAAGGTACAGAAGCACAAAGCGTTCTAAAATTGCGATTTTGGTGATGCTGCTGGTCTATAGAAACTTCAAATTTGGTATGGTGGCTGTTTTTAATATCCCAGTGCTTGCTAAGTACAGTTTCTAAAAAAAATTCGAAATTTAAAAGGGTGAAATAAGCGGGAAATATTCTAAATACCTTCTAAACTACGATTTATCTGTAATTTTTAAGGATAGAAACTTTAAATTTTACATGATTGTTACGCAAGAGACACAAATTCATCCACAGAACAGTTTTTAAAAATTTAGTACTTTTAATCTGTGCAGGATAAAAAAAGTTCTAAAATTTCGACTTCTGTGATATAGTTCTTATAACAGTCTGCTTAACTAGAAGTTTGAAATTTGGCACTTGATTGACTTTTAAAATGTAAATACTCGCTTAGTCTAAAAATTTCTAAATTTCAAATGAAAAATGAAATGAGTGGAAAACCTTCAAAATATTTTCTAAATTACCATTTATTTAAAATTAATTTTAGCTTTTCTCATTCATTTAAGTCTCATGTTTGTCTAATGCAGTATAAAAATAAAGTTTACTCAAAATGTAGCGTAATTAGTAATTTTAGAATAATCCGTAGCAGAATAATTTTCTCTAACAAAAATAGACCCACGAATATCACTTGGTATATTTCAATAATTACGCGAGCAAAGCCTCGAGTTTTGCTAGTTTTCTTTAAAATTGATAGTTTTCAATGTATGTTACTCTGTGAGTGTTCTGAATTGATGGTTTAAATATCTAAGCATTTTTTGAAATTTTACGGCTATTTTTATAATTTAACTTGCTGAGAACATAAGAAAAACCTTAAAAGTGATTATTTGAATGTGTATATATATGGAAGATTTTATTTTATGTCTGAGACTACAGGTCATCACATTTTTAGTAACCCAAATTGTATATATTTTTAAACAAATTTAGTAAACTATGACTATTTTTTCAAATGGACATGTTAGTAAATCTTATTTATTTTATAATTTTCCCGTAAAAGTTTATTTAAAAAAACTGAAAGAAATTACATTAAAATAATTTATCTTAAATATGAAATTGTTTCTTTATATGCTAACGGGAAAAAATAATAATCAACATATTACACATAATTTTGTTTTCTTAAAGTGATTCAAATGTAAGTGGGTTAACTTTCAAAAGTTTTTCTAAGATTGTTTGTCGTACAATTTTGGAATGAATATTTCTTGTTGAGCTTTAAAGAAACTCTTTAGCTATTCGTCCTGATCACAAAGTCACATGATATTTTATGGAAAAATTAAATAAATGAAAACTCATTACATAAAAAAATGATAAAAATACGTTTTTTACCCTCAAGAAGATGCATTCCAATGCCGACGTAGTGCGTTTTTAAAAATCGTATTTTTAAATTTAAGGATTTTTCTAAAATTGCCATAAATTATGAATATTTTGATCAAGTAACAATTTCAAAGTTTATAGGGTCCTTTAAAATACTTACAAATTCGGTGAGGTCAATGCGCCCAAATATGATGATCTATAATTGCGACAAAGTTCTTGTACCTAAAATCCTAACGAAAGGATGATATACAAGTGTGACATGATGAAACATTTGTATTTAAAGAGTAAAACGCAAAATATATTAATGCATTTAAAGCGTTTCATCTAGAAGAATTTCCCATTTTCTAACTCATCGTTAATTTTTGAATTCTGGCTGTACTTACTTAATGCGAGGAGTGGTCCCGAAATCGAGGTTACCATATTTATTTTCCTTTGAATCTCAAAACCACTCCATCGACGTGACGGCTTTGGAGGTCTGATTCATCTACCGGAAGCGCAAGTGGGAAAAATGACATGTTTTGAGCTGGATTGTTCTAAAACTTTCATTGCATTTATTGTCTGTTTTTTGATAGATCTATTAGCGATGAATTGTATTCTTCAAATGCAGCGACTCTTTTAAGAGATTTTCTAAGGTAAGTTTGTGATATTTTCATACGATAAATTAACTTGCTGCTTAAAAGTAGAAATTGTGAATAATTAAATAATATCGAATATTGGTATAATTTAATTATATATATTGGAATTTGCATATTTTGAATGCAATATATATGCATAATCATTATATTATATGTTTGTGCTTTTGTTTCACGAATACTTAATTACATATTTCAGATTGTCAAATTAGGAAAATCCATGTCTTTATAAAAATTCAATGCAAAATTTGACGTAATAATATTACGTGTACGTAATTTGACGTACAGGTAATATTTAATTAAAAAAATATGATTAATCCATTAAATTGAGAATCCAAAGGCTAGAGAGTATAAGCAAACGTGCTATTTTCCAAATTTCCTATAAACCTTTATTTCTAAGTAAATAGTCAGAACAATTATCTGTACTTTAATTTATTTTCATTTTAAAAACTATATTTTTATTATTGAATAAACATAGATTATTTAGTTGAACTTTATTACTATTTTCACTTTAATTTTCTTGTTTAGGCTTATGAGAACCTCTTAAAAGTGCTAGAAGTTATACAAGCTGCCTAGAATTTTAAGGCTGGTCGACTGACATCATTGCAGGTCCATATGAAATATTCCTCACTTAGCAATACATGGCGAAATAAAAGAATGTACTTTTGGGGACAGCCACTATAGCTTATTTGATAAAAGACTAAATCAATGGTCTAATGATAAAATTAAGTTTAGCCCCTTTGTAAATGTTGCGTTTGTTATGTTTCAGGTGTTTTTGCTATTATTAAGATAAATAAAAATGTCGAAGCAAGCACAATGATAATGGTAAATTGAACTGAATGGTACTGGTAAATTCGGAATTTACCAGTACGGTCTGATAAAACTTTTTATGAACTAAATAAAGTTTAAGATATACCTGTCAACCTATTTTTTTTTAATCAAGTGAAAAAAGAAATGTTATAAAATGAAAGAACTTAAGATTCATGTAGTGGGTAAAAAAGAAACATTTCATTAAGAAAATTTCGGGTTCATATTATGTTTATTTCTTTCGAAAAAAAAGTAAGTTTGGCAGATATGACAATTATTACAATTGTTAATTTCCTGGGGCTACTACAGAGTTTCAAGATTTTCTAAATATAAAAATTTAATGTATGAAATAGTTATGTAAAACATACAGTAATACACACTGTACATTAGTAAACGTAATTTTGCATTTGCCAGTCATTTCCTACTTTCTTTTTATTAATTATCAAAGTGAAAAGCGTTTATATTATGAATGATAATCGACTCATTATTCAATTATAATGCAGTAATAACTATTTAAAAATTTTATAACAAATCTATTATAATAAGGAAGTAAATTAATAAAGTTAAAATTAACTAACATGCATAAAGTGCATTTTCACATTTAGGTAATTTCGACATCTCCATTATGTTGTAACTGCTGTAAATGCGACAAAATGACCTAAATGTGACAATGAGATATTTCTGCTTAGATTGCAGAAAATAATTATATTTCTTGAAACAAGTTAGTTTTGACGTGAAATTATAATATTTTGCTTATATTTGGCATTTTATATACAGGGTGATTATAATTAAAGTTCAAATTCAAAAAGCTGTAAAAAAGAACCACTGGTCAAAATGACCTGAAATTTGACCTAAGAAGGAGGTAATGAATAAGAAACAAAAAGTTCAAAATTATAGCAATAAGTGGCGCTGTACTTGTGATGACGTAAATGGATTCGCTACCAGTGACATTGGAATACTAGTGTGCCGGTTATCCCGTGAGTTGCAGGTTAAAGTAACTGTACAGTTCAATGTGCATGACTACTGTCTAACCACGTCAGCCGTGGAAAATTGGCAAGCGGCCAATAAAGGCGAATCCAAATCAACCGGTCCAGTAGGGAGAATCGAGAAAAAGCGGAGGGATTTGAATGCACGTGGCTCATTCATTCCATGCTATTGTGCTTTGGATTAGTAGTAAAAAAAGAGTTGATTTTATTTGATAACATTCTTTAGAAATTTGCGGATTGTTTTTATAAACAAAGTATTTCTATTAAGGTACTAAATGGCTGAAACTTCCAAGAATAAATCGTTTCGAAGCAATTCTAAGCATTTAATTTATAACGTGATTAAAGCTTGTGATGAAGAGGCGCGTATTGGAAGATTGACTATTCCAATTAATCAATCATCAAAAAGAGTTAGTATGTTAACAGGAATTTCTCTGTCAAGTGTATACAACATTCGAAAACAAGCAAATGATAATGAAAACCCTGATTTCTGTTCACCGCAAAAAAAGCAAAAGCGAGAAACTGTAGCGTGTTTAAATATGGATTCTTTCGATATAGATGTTTTGCGTAGAACAGTGCGAGATTTTTATGTAGTAGAAAAAAAAGTACCTACAATAAATAAACTGCTGCCCGTATTGAAAGAAAAAATTAATTTTGCTTGGCAAAGAGAGACTCTGAGAAAAGTACTCAGCGAAATAGGATTTACTTGGAAAAAAACTCAAAATAAAAGAAAAATTCTTATGGAAAGATCAGACATTATTTTGGCAAGAACAAAATTTTTAAGAAACATCAAGCGATACAGAGAAGAAAACAGACCTCTTATTTACATCGATGAGACCTGGGTTGACAGTAACCTCACATTTGGAAAATGTTGGCAGTCATCAGAAATTTTGGGAGCAATTGAAACTGGAAATGCATCTCGTCGTATTATTGTTTTATGTGCTGGCGGTGAAATGGGTTTTTTACCCAATTCCAATTTACTTTACAAAGCTAATACAAGTACGGGAGACTACCACGGGCAAATGAATTCGACAATTTTTGAGAAATGGGCCCAAGAAAAACTAATACCAAACCTTCCTTCTAATTCAGTCCTCATTATTGATAACGCTCCTTATCACTCAATACAGTTAAATAAACCACCTAATTCATCACAGAGAAAAGAGCAAATAATGGATTGGCTTTCAAAAAATAACATTTCTTTTTCTTCTTCAAGCAGAAAAATTGAATTGCTAGATATAGTGAAACGAAATACGCCAAATGTTAAAACGTACAAATTTGATTCTATGATTGAAGAACACGGTCATTCAGTATTAAGGCTCCCACCCTATCACTGTGATATAAATGCGATTGAGTATGTGTGGGCCGCATTAAAAAATTACGTTCGTAGTCACAATACTACAGGAGATATTGAAATGTCGAATTTGTTCAGCATATCAGAAAAAGCTATAAACAGCATATCATTGGAAAATTGGAAAAAATATTGTAAACATGTCGCCAATTTAGAAAAAGAGTATTGGGATAAGGATGGAATAATAGAAGAGTTATGTGACCCAGTTTCTTTCTCTGTTAATTCCGACAGCGAAACTGAAAGTGATTCTGAATATTCTTCTGATTAAATCATTTATATCGAGGTAAGAAAACAATGCTTTTATTTTATGTTTCTTTATATGTTTGATTTTCTTTATTATTCAATTATATTAATTTTAGTTTTTTATTAGTTTTCTTTTAACTTACTGTATGTATGTGACAATCAAATCTTGTTACTCATTTTTCATTCTAAGGGGGGAGGGGGGTGGCAACATCGGCCCCAAACTTGCGTTTTCCTCATAGAAATAATTTGCGATTGTTTAATATTAATTGAAAAAATAGCTCCATTGTTGCAACATTCATCCCTTTTAAGCACATTGTTGCTCGCATCATTACGACGAGCAAAGTACACATTTGTGCTTTGTAATATAAATTGACATTTTGTGAATCTTAATAAAAAAAAAGTTTAAAAAGAAAAAAAAATTACAATTGTTTATTATTATTATTATAAATACTAATTGTTTGATTGAACAAAGTACACATTTGTGCTATTGACATTTTGTGAATTTTAATGAAAGCAAGTATTTTCTTTTTTTAACATTTAATTTACATTTGACTTATTATTATTAATATAAATCAGCAATATGTTTTGCGTTATTTTACATGCATAAACTTATTCCTTTTAAGTTACACACGATCATAATAATTTAAAAACAATGATAAAAAAATTCTCTAGCCGTAAACGAATTCTTTAATTCTTCTAAACTGCGTTCGCCAAGCGTACATCTACTACGGTATGCTTCTGGCGCCCCTAATAACTAATGGACCGGTCCGTTTCCGCCTATAAACCGGATGTTTACCTTTCCATCTAATCGGTGGTAGAACAGTATATTGTTTTTTTCTGAAAAAATGACTTCCAAGTCAGTCAGCAGTTGCGTCACTCTTGGTGGAAAGCACATTCATCACGACGAGGTGCTGCCACATCGGATGGGTAAAATCGGCTTTTATTCGTAATGAGGCCAACAACTCCAGAAAAAGCAACAATGAAACTAGTTTTTAACGATCCTACTGACTAAAACCGCAGAAAAAGCAACAATGAAATCGGTTTTTAATTTTCGCGAAACTTGCTCAAAAAATGTTCAATATGCTGTCCACAGCTGTCTGTTACAAGTTGAAACCGTGTAACAGCATGTTATATTTGCAAACGAACCACTGAATACAATATGTTTCAGATAACACCACATCCAGCAATCACAAGGATTACGATAACTGATCTTGGCATCCAGACTTTTGGAAAATGACGACTGATAATTGTATCATTTTCAAATGCTCATGTTGAGCAACTGCTTCACTGGATTTGCAATGTGTGGAGGAGCCCCATCATGCATAAAATTTATGCTTCCCACACAATTACGAAGTTCAAGTGCTGGAATGACGTGGTTACGTAAAACAGTCTCATAGAGTTCACCATTGATGGTATAGGTAACATGACCCGCAGGACCAATTTGCTCGAAAAAGGATAGCCCTATGATAATCGATGTCGTAAACCCGGGCCACACAGTTACATTTGCATAATGAAGAGGTACTGTTCAAGTTCGTTTGGCATTTCCGTTGCCCATATTCTGCATTTCTGAGTATTTACATGCCCTTGGAGGTGGAAATGGATTTTGTCTGTCTACAAAATGCCTCATTGCCATTCATTTCTACTTCCATTCAACTAAGAAATTCTAGAGCAAGAGTTGGTCGTATTGGCAAGTCAGCATGATTCACCTCTTGAGCATGGGTAATTTTGAATGGATAGCAATGCGTTTCGTAAAATTTATGCACCGTTATTATAGGCATAAGTAACGATCGAGAAATTCCCCGTACACTGCAGCTTCCCATACCACTGTTCGTCTATTTCTGCAATGCTGTGTCAATACCTTCTACTGCCGTCGAAGCAATTGGTTTCCTCCCTATGCCAGATTTCACTTCAAATGAACCTGTGACTTCAAACTTTCTAATAATTTTCTCCAGACCATTGCCAGACTTTGGACCACGGCCTGTTTCATACAGTTTACTGTCCGGAACTTCTTCAGAACTACTGCCGTACAGTCACCGTTCTTGTAAAACAGCTTCAGAATAAGAGCGTGATCCTTCATTGATAGACTCATGCGGAAATTCTCAGATGCAATATGAGAGAAACGGTAGGTACCCTGCGTTTTTAAACAAATGCAAAGTGTAGTGCGCATGACACTTTTTTGCACATTATGACGAGTAAAGCGCCATCTATTTCTAAAATTTCGAATTCATTGTTTTTATGCCATACTATTTTTTCCCTTCTTCGCATATATTCAGGTCAAATTTCAGGTCATTCGGACCAGTGGTTGCTTTTTTTACAGATTTTTGAATGTTGAACTTTAATTAAAATCACTCTGTATATTAAAAAGGGAAACATATCCCAAATGTGACCAATGTGTGAAAAATCGAATCGCTTTAAGCACAATGACCTTACACATTTTTTAAAAGTTACTACATCGGTATCGTATGTCTATTTTCCGATGGTGTAAACCGACTTTTGATAATTATATTACATAGTCAGTAATTACATATTTAATATTCTCTATAAGTTAACATGGAATTTCGGAATCGGCGGTAGCAAAACTGTACCGATGAAGCTCCTTCTTAAAATAATGGATTTGTTTTTGGTCTGTTTTATAATAGGTTGTGCTTACTCGGTATTAAAGGGGATACAACAGTTACGAAATCACATTAAAAACAACTACATTGATGTACCTTTTTTCTCATTCATTATTTACGCTGTTTCAATACACTTTTAACCGTATCTAAGAAATAAATTGATCATTCGTCATAAAATTATAATGTTTTTTAACTTTCAAGATCACCTAACTATCGAATTTTTTATCCTTCTTTTATACGTTACGATAAATGAATAGATTTGCTACTTCCAACACTATTAATAAAATTATTCCAGTTGCCTTATAAATTCCTGAGGAAAACGTACATCATTGTTGACTGATTTTAATGTGGTTTTACAACTGTTGTCATTATACATGAATTAAATTTCTCTTTTCCTCTCTTCACTGTAAAAAAAAAGGCAAATGTTTCTTAATCCACAAAAATATTATATATTTACGAACGAAAATATACAATAACCTCTGCGAAGTTACCTTCGATTCCGAAAAGCGTTCTTTTACATTGGAAATTTCAGAAAACAATATACGTTCGATGTTTAATAAAGTATTACCCTGTAAAAAAAGACAAAAGTTTCTTAATCTAGGAAAATATAATGTAACCACGAACTAAAATATATCTTTCGAGTTACCCAAAATTACGAAAATCATTCTTTATTTTTAAAAACTCCAGAAAGAAATATATTTTCAATATTTAAAGAAGCATTTGTAAAAAAAAAAAAAAAAAAAAAAAAAAAAAAAAAAAAAAAAAAAAGTTTCTGATACTGCCACGGGTTTTCGGAAACGTTTCCGAGTAGTTTAATAGCGTATCATTCAGTTTTTAAAATTCTATTAATTTTCAATTACACATGATTTTCAATTACAGATGATTTACCGCACAGTTAATTCCGTTCCGGGTACAGTGAATTCCGTTTTACACATGTTTATGTCTTTGAAGTCGCCACTTTCCTAATAATTCAACTATAATGAAAATAAATGTATCTTATGCTATGAAAATATAATATAAACATGACCTAAATACCGGGTGATTATAATTAAAGTTACGATTTCAAAAATCGATAGTTTTAAAACTACTGGTCAGAATGACTTGATATTTTAGCAGAACAATCGTGAGGCAATGGAATTTTGTTTGGCGAAGGAAAAAAAATAGTTCCAAATTGTGCCGATAGATTGCGTTGTCAGGGTAATGTCAGGGGAAAGACCAAAAATGTATTCTTGAACCCTTTCCGGCGCGGAGTAAATTTGTTTGCAAAATGATGAAATAATAGACTGACACCGGAATTTACAAACGAATCCATTAGTAAAAAGAAACTTGCTTATATTTCTGGTTCTTAATGAAAGGAAAATTTTAATTAAATACCGGGTGATTATAATTAAAGTTACGATTTCAAAAATCGATAATTTTAATTAAAACTACTGGTCAGATTGACTTCATATTTTAGCAGAACAATCGTGAGGCAATGGAATTTTGTTTGGCGAAGGAAAAAAAAAGCTTCAAAATGTGCCCATAGATGGCGCTGTCTGGGTTCACATTGTCTGAAGATATGCAAATTACTAATACGTGACATGCGCACCGCAGACATAGCAACCATAAAAATGCAGAGCAGAAGCTCTTTGCCTGAATGCTTCATCATGACTCTGACTATGACGGATCGCGCTCTGCTCTTGAAGCTTTTTTATAAGAACGATGACTGTGCACTTACAGCTATTAGGAAGTTTCGGACATTAAAATCCATAAAAAAAGGTCCAATAACAACAAATGGTCTGCAAAAAATGATTGCTAAATTCGAAGAGACCGGTTCATTTGACGTTAAACGGGGTAGAGGAAGGAAACCAGTTTCAGCTGCGGCAATGGAAGATGTGGCTACAGCATTACAGGAACATACTGACAGTGATGCTGGAATCAGCAGTGCAAGGGGGATTGGCCGAATGCTGGATATGCCGAACAGCACGGTGCGTAAAGTCCTACGGAACGTCTTACGCTGTTATCCGTACAAGATAACTCATGTGCAGGAGTTGCTACCTGCTGACCTGGAAGCACGTCAATCTTTTGCACTGCAATTTCTTGCCCGGATGGAAGTGGACAACGGATGGCCATGGAACATTCTGTGGTCTGACGAAGCCCACTTTCATTTGCAATGTTCTGTAAATACGCAAAATTGCAGGTTATGGGCGACGGAGAATCCGTCCCAGCTACAGCCATTACCTCTTCAGTCTGAAAAGGTCACTGTGTGGTGCGGAATAACGGCAGCGTTTATCGTCGGTCCATTTTTCTTCGAGGAGATCACACCTGCGGGTCCCATTACCTGCACAGTTACTGGCAAGCGGTATGAAGCACTTTTGCGTAACCATGTTCTTCCGGCACTTCAACTGCGTCAGTGTGTGGATCGCATAATATTCATGCAAGATGGCGCTCCTCCGCACATTGCTACTACTGTGAAGCAGCTACTGAGTGATAATTTCGGAGATGATAGGATCATAAGCCGCCATTTTCCAACAACGTGGCCGCCACGTTCCCCGACTTAAACCCGTGTGATTTCTGGCTTTGGGGGTACCTGAAGAATGTTGTTTATAGCGGGCGGATTCAGAATCTAGCCGACTTGAAGGCAAGCATCACACAACACACCCATTGCATTAGTACAGATACCCTCCGATCTGTTGTGGAGCATGCCGTTTTGCGCTTCCAATTAGTAGCGGAACAAGGCGGAGGGCATATTGAGCAATTTATGCCTTAATAATCAGTAAGGTGTTTGTTCCATGAAGCTCTTTTTTTTTTTCTTTTTTTGTCATTATCGCTGTCGTCGCTGTAAACACGTAGTCTTGTCTTTTCGCTAATAAATTTTTAGTAAATCTCTGAACTCTATTTTTTTCCTTTTGGCAACATCATTCCTATGTTTAACCCTTTAACGGGCGGTGGTCACAAAAAAGGACACCCAATTTTAATTCTAAAACTGACAAACGGCACCAAGAATATTTAATTAAAATTTTCCTTTCATTAAGAACCAGAAAATAAGCAAGTTTCTTTTTACTAATAGATTCGTTTGTAAATTCCGGTGTCAGTCTATTATTTCATCATTTTGCAAACAAATTTACACCGCGCCGGAAAGGGTTCAAGAATACATTTTTGGTCTTTCCCCTGACATTACCCTGACAACGCCATCTATCGGCACAATTTGGAACTATTTTTTTTCCTTCGCCAAACAAAATTCCATTGCCTCACGATTGTTCTGCTAAAATATCAAGTCATTCTGACCAGTAGTTTTAAAATTATCAATTTTTGAAATCGTAACTTTAATTATAATCACCCGGTATATACAATAAGCTTTCCCGTGTTACCCACGATTTAGAAAAGCGTTGTTTATCTCTAACTCTCCGCCTACCAGACAGGTTCAGTAGACCCAACAGGTACATTCAAAATGACTATTCGAATCAGAATTTATTTCTTAAAATAAATTAAATGTAAACCACACAGCTAATCAGTTTATTGGTTTAATGTGATTCCCAGTTGCTCTGCAACTTCACTCTCTGTCTATGAGTATTTGTGTATTACATCCTAGAAGAGTCATGAAAAAATATAAGTACAGCGGTAACAACATACTATGTACTAGAATAAAACAAAAAATAGAAAGTTAATAAATGGTGAGAAGAGGTATTCAACTAACCGAGACAGTAGTCGGAATAAGGAAAGAGAAGAGAAAAAGTTTCTTTAACTGACTGGTACAATTGGACGTCCAATCAAATTTTAAGATAGGCTAAGGAGGTGGTGCTTCACTGATAATTTGTCAGGAAGTCCGAAAGTAGAATAGTGTGAGTAAAAAAGAATTCAAATTTAAGTAAATACAAAAATTAAAAATTGTGTAAAGGCAGGGTAAAATAAGAATAAATGATAAAACTGCTTAAACAAGTTCGAAATTGTACGACAAACGTGACAAATGAGGTGCGTTCGTACTATAGCTAGTTATATTAATATTCAGATCTTGATGATCTTTAATTCTGTGAAATGAAGTACATCGTCTGCAAATTAATTTCTGTAATAAAATAAGTATCTCAGTCGCTTGACGATTAAACCTCGAAAGATCTCTAACAAGAAAGCACCGATTTAAAAAAAAATCAAATTTCTTAATAAATGTTTTTATTAATATTTGCTAGAATTTTGAAAATTTTGAAATGTCTCGACAAAATTCTGCAAAGATAATATATCTTAAATTTCAAACCATTTGGTTGGGTAGTTTTTGCGTTGTTATATGCGGACGGACGGACAGACAGATGGACGGACCAGACGACGACAATAGGTGCTACGTATTTATATAATTATGAACGAACCTAAAAACGCAAACATATCGCCAAAAGACAAGGAAAAAGAAAAAAAATATATAGCGTAAATATATCCCTTAAAAAAAGACAATTTTCATTGCCATAGATTAAAAAAAAGAATAGCAGTTAAATTGTAATGCGTTTAAGTAATTAGATGTGTAAACAAAAAAAACGTTTTTTTTTTTTTTTTTTTTTTTTTTTTTTTTTTTTTTACTGAATAAAAACCAAAAACCAAAAAAATAAGTATTGGCACAAGATAACTATTCTTTTAATATATTAGTATATCTGAATCTTTTGCGATTAGCAGGGCCGTAAACGTCATAATCAGGCAGCTCATAGACAATATCATTAGGAATATTGCCGTTGCTGTAGATTTTTTTTAAAGGAATTTAACAAGGTTAGCCAGTGAACAGGTTTTAAGTTAATTTCTAATAGCAGAATTAAGAAGGTATCTAGAGTCGTTAAAAAAATTCTAAGCTGTTTATTATGAGAGCGAGAAAGAAATTCCATACTGCTTTTCCAAGTGAAACGCCTGATTGGACAGGCAGATAATAACATAGAGAATAGTTCCATTATCGATAAACATTGTATTACGAATTGTGAGGGAAGGGCTGCGTAGAAGATTCAGAAAAAGTTTAGAAGTACCGGCGACTTTAGCACGGGTATTAAGAATTTGTTTTTGAAAAGTAAGGTGTTTGTCAATGCTAACCTCCAGGTACTTAGCATTGTCAGACCAAGGGATAGTAGTATTTTAAATAGCAAGTTTTTTGAGATAGGAAAAGGAACGAGAGAAGTACACAACAGTTGTTTTACTTTCGTTCAACTTGATGCGCCGTAGATCTACCACTCAAAAGAAATTTCAATATGATTTTGAATATTTTTGAAGAGGAAGAAAGGGTGATGTGAAGTGGCGTAAATAGTGGTGTTTAGTGGCGTAAATAGTGGCATAAATAGTGTAAGAAGAGTTTGTAGAATACGAGTAATGTCATTAAAATAAATATTAAATAAGCTTGGGCCAAGAATTTGACATTGAATTATGCCTCAGGTAATTGGTTGTAAAACAGACGATGTATCATTAATACGGACAAAATATTTACGACTGCAAATATAGTAGTGTATAAAATGTATCAGTCTGGATAGTATGTTAAGATGCCGAATTAGTTTGTAAATGATACCCTCATGCCAGACATTATCGGAGGCCTTGGCGATGTCTAAAAATACTGCAGCAGTAGGCTTTTTCGCGTTGAAGTTTTCACTTATGAATTCCACAACACGTAGAAGCTGATGTTATGTTGAATGTTTGTCCCTAAAACCATATTGTTCAGATATGACAATATTTTTATCGTACAAGACGTCATTGAGATGGGATCGAATGACATGTTCAATAATTTTAGAAAGAGCGGAGAGAAAACTTATAGGGCGAAAGTTAGTGGGATCATTAAGATTACAGGAAGATTTGGGAATTGGAGAGATAATAGAAGTTTCCCATGGTTTAGGAAAATAACAGAATTTAAGGATAGAGCTTGTAAGTTTTGTAATATAAATGATACAATTAATAGGTAGTTGTTTAAGGGTGTAGTTAGAGGTATTGTAGTACCCAGAGGATTTTCTATTTCTAAGTAATTGAATAATATTATAAATGAAAATAGGTTGAATTTCAGGGAGGGGCTCAGGAGGCATGACAGGAAAGTTATGTACAGTACGATTGACAAAATTAAAGTGATCTTGTCTAGATAATTGACTTTCACAGGAATCAGCAAGAAAGTCAGCTTTATCTTTATCTGTATAGGCAGTAATATTATTAACAGTTAGAGGGGGAATAGGATTATACTTATTATTGAGCTCTTTTCTTCATTCGCTAAAGATAATTATCATCGACAGAAAGATTTATGAGGAAGTTAGTCCATTTTGTTTAATTAAATAATATATTTTTATTTTGTTGTTAAGTCTTTTAATTGCAGCTTTAGTGGTGAGGTCTCTAGTGGACTGGAAGAGTCTCTGGATGATGTTACATTGAGTACAGACATTACGGATATGAGTAGGAAGGAAAAAGTAATTATTATTTTTGAATTATGATTAGGTAGCATGATTATGAGCATTATTAATGAGATTTTGAATGTTAAGGGCAGTATTATTGATATCAGTAGTATTACTGATGTTATGATCGGCATCATTAAGGAAATTTTTGAATTTATTACAATCAATTGCTACCGAGGGAGGATGGGTAATAGGATTAAATAAGACAAATTTGATGGAGACAGGTAAATGGTCGGAGGTAAAAGCCTTGTTACGAATGCCTCCTCCCTGGCGCTGTCAGACGATTTTTTGTCTGACTAGCCTTTTTGTCTGTTGCTAGTGGCAACGGCTTTTTTGTTTATTCTGATTTTGTTCTTTCAGAATGATGTAATTTTGATTTTTGAACCGAATGTCGGTAATAATTGAACTCTGAAATAAGAGTGATAAAATAATAATAAGCTGTAAATCTGTAAATAAATAGTCTTTATTAAGTTTTTAAAGAAAAGGTTTGAGTATCTGTTGAAACATTTTGAACACAAGTTATTTATTTGATCAAGATTTGATTTCTGAAAAATAGAATGAATGGCGTTGTATTTCGAAAAGAACCTGCACTCTTATTGAAAATGGCTATCAACATATTTTGGCGACCAGCGACATGACTGTTGAAATGTTCTTTTACATTGATTGAGGTAAGTACCTCAAATTGAATTTTATTGAAATATTGCATTGAATTATTGATTATATAGAATATATAGAATATTGAAGTGTTTTGTTATTATTTAAAATGAATCTCGAAACACTTAAGAAAAAAGAGCTACTATTCGTTCTCAAACTACGAAAATATTTGATAAAATTAAAGAAATATTAGATGATACACTAGCATTAGATTTAGAAAATAAAAAATCACAGCTAGGTATTTTAAAACAGCAATTGAATGATAAACTGCAAACATTAAAATCATTAAATGCAGAGATTGAACCACTGGTTCTAGATGCTGAGTTCGAGAAGGAGGTAGAGAAATCTGAAACATATAATGAAAATATTATAGAATAGAAATTTAAAATTTCCAAATTTATAAATGATAATACCGCTATTACGGAAAATAAACAAGATGTTTCAGATAACGAAAGTGAGCATAGTAGTAACAATACTTCTTTACTAAAAAGTAAGAAAAGTCTGAATCAGAATTTGGTAAAATTACCGAAATTGAATATAACTAAATATTATGGTGATTCTTGTTTATGGCTCGAATTTTGGAGTCAATTTTCGAACACGTTTGATAAAAATGAGCACTTAACTCCGATTGATACATTTTCCTATTTGAAGTCACTTTTAGGCGGTAGCGCGGCCATTACAATAGCAGGATTTTCGCTGACTAAAGAAAATTATGATCATGCGATAGAACTGTTAAAAAACCGTTTTGGTCGTAATGACTTAGTGATAAATGGCCACATGACGAAATTATTAAATTTGAAACCTGTTAGAAATGCTTGTAATATTAAAGCTCTGAGAGAGCTATATGATGAATGTGAAATTCAAATTAGAAATCTCAATTCTTTAGGCGTAACGTCGGGTTCATATGTACACTTGTTATTTCCGATTCTTCTTAAACTCATTCCATCTGATATTGCATTAGAATTTAATAGAAAACGTAAGAAAAATGTCGACTGGGATATTAACGAATTGATTAATTTTATTAAAGAAGAAATTGAATCGCGTGAAGCAACATTACAATTAAATTGCTTTGAAAAACCAGTTTCTGATAAACACGAAAATTATAAGAAAAATTATCAAAATTATAAAAAAAGCACTTCTTCAGCTTCTGCTTTGAATACTAATATTAAAAATAACTGTGTATTTTGTAAATCTGTTGAACATGATACTGAAAATTGTAAGGCTCTTTCCATTCCTGAAATGCGTGAAAAATTGAAGAGAGAGGGTAGATGTTTTAAGTGTTTTCGTAAATTTCATATTTCAAGTTTTTGCAAGTTTTCGAATGAAAATTGCAAGGATTGTGGTAAAACGTATCATAATAGCATTCTGTGTAACTCTGGTAATCGAAAATCAGAAGTATCCAAACAGCCAGACACTATTATTTCCTCTGTATCACATTTTAATAATAGCATAAATAACCATCCTATAGAAATAACATTGCAAACTATTCATGTTAATGTAGAATCGGAAGAAAATTCCGAAAAGGCACTTTGTTTATTTGATTCTGCTAGTCACAGAACTTTCGTTACAGAAAACTTAGTTTCTAAATTAAACCCTGAGATCATTAGAAAAGAGAAATTAACTATTTATACTTTCGGTTCAAAATCATCGGAAGAGAGGTGCTACGATGTCGTTCAGCTAAAGTTAACTCACTTTTCGGATAGAAACCGAAGTATATTAATTGAAGCTTTAGAAACACCAGTGATAACAAATTCGTTGATACAAATTCCCCCCTTTCCAATTAAAATAAAGAGAAAACTTTCTAAATTTCGTCTTGACAGTTGGCGGCACTTAGAAAATTCTGATGTTGATATATTGATTGGGGCAGACTATTATTATCAAATTAATGATAAAACATTTCCTATAACTAAATCATTATACATATGTAGAAGTTTATTCGGACATTCTCTCTGCGGGGCAATTGACGTGAATACAAATTATAAGAGTAATCAAGCTGGCGTCTTATCTACTCATGTTATGAAACCTATCGAAAACGATTTGAAAAATTTGTGGGAATTAGAACCTTTAGGGATGAATATAGAAGAACATATATCTGAATTAAATAAAGAGATAGTAAAAAAATTCGAAGACAATTTGCATTTTATTGAACATCGTTACGAAGCTAAATTGCTATGGCAAGATGATAAAAGGGATTTAGGAAGTAATTATAAAAATGCTAGAAATCGATTTATTAGCTTAAACAGAAAATTGGATAAAAATAAGGAATTATTGCAGAAATATAAAGAAATTGTGGTTGAACAGGAATTAAATAACATAGTGTAAGAATGCCCTAATAAAGCAATAAATAGCGGATATTTTATGCCCCACCGCCCTGTTTTGCGGGATGATAAACCCACAACTAAAGTGAGGATGGTTTTTGACGCCTCCTCAAAAGAAAACAATAAATCGTTAAATGAGTGTTTGTACTCTGGACCAAATTTAAACCCTGATTTGTTAGAAATTCTTATTAATTTCAGAAAATTCAATACTGCGTTTTGTGCAGATATTGAGAAAGCCTTTCTTCAAATTTCTATAGCTGAAGAAGACAGAGATTACCTTAAATTTTTTTGGTTCGATAATGACGAAAGGAACTTTTTTTAAAATTTTAAGATTTAGACGCGTACCATTTGGAGTTTCATGCTCCCCATTTATTTTGACTGCCACAATTCAATGTCACATAAAGAAATATCAAGATCAACATCCAAGTGTTGTAAAAATGTTAGATAGTTCCCTGTATGTCAATGATCTAATTTCTGGATCAAATTTAGATAGTGAAGCTTATTATTTATCAACGACAGCTTCAGAAATTCTTAAAGAGGCTGGGATGAATTTGAGAAAATTTCAAACAAATTCTGTTAAACCTAGAGAAATGTGGGGAACAAGTAAATTTGGTATAAGTGAGCAAAATCCAGGTAGTATTTTAAAGGTACTAGGTCTAATTTGGAATACTGAATCTGATGTTTTGATGTTAGATGTCCAATCCTTTCAGGAGAGTTATATGAATGATCCCACCAAGCGAACAGTACTTAAGATATTACTGAAAATTTATGATCCCTTAGGAATTCTGAATCCATTTGGTATTCGTATTAAAGCCTTGTTGAAAAAAACATGGCAAAGAGGTTTAGAGTGGGATAGTAAATTACCAGACGATTTGAAATCTGAATGGGACACTTGGTGTTCACAAGTTGTACAGCTGAAAACATTTGAAATACCAAGAAAATATTTCCCTAATGGAATAAAAATTTCCGAAAAAACACAAGTTCACATTTTCTGTGACGCTAGCCCTATAGGGTTTGGAGCAGTTGCTTATTTGCGTTGCATTTCATTAACTGGTGAAATCCAAACAAGGTTTGTTTGGAGCAAATGTAGAATAGCCCCCCCCTCAAGAGGTTAACCATCCCTCGCTTGGAGCTTATCAGTTCTTTAATTGCCGCTAGAATGTGGAAATATTTGAAACAAGTATTACATATTCCAAATTTAAAAATAAAGTTATGGTCAGATTCTGAAATAACTCTATGTTGGATTAGAGGTACGACTACAAATTGGAAACCTTTTATTGCAAATCGGGTCACTGAAATTCAGTCATTGACAAAGCCAAAGGACTGGAATTATTGTCCTGGAAAAGAAAACCCAGCAGATCTGCTTACACGTGGGGAAAACTTATCAAAGTTAACGGGTAATAAAATGTGGTGGTACGGCCCACCTTGGTTATCACTACCGGAACATATGTGGCCTTCTAAAAGGGCTTTAGAAATTGATCCCGAAGCTTTTATTGAAATGAAATCAAAACCAAATTTAACTCTATTGTGTAATGAATCAAATACTAATCCTAAACCAGTTTTTGATATGACAAAGTTTAGTAGTTTAAATCTAGTGTATAACATTACTGCTTGGATAATGCGTTTTATTCATAATGCCGATTCGAGAAACCCTAAAATTTCAGGACCTTTAAACTGCTTCAGAAATAGAAACAGCAGAAAAGTATTGGGTAAAACTAATTCAGGAAACTTCCTTTAAAGTTGAAATACAGGCACTTAAACAAAAGAAACCACTTAAGAAAAATTCTTCTCTCACAATCTCAATCCCCAATTCGATGAAAATAACTTACTTGTATTATCTGGAAGACTACAGTTTTCTGAAGTAACAGAGAAGGAAAAACATCCATGGATTCTTCATAATAAATCTTATTTTGTAAAATTACTCATTAAGGATGCTCATGAAATAATGATCCACTTCGGTGTAGCTGTCACCTTAGCTCACCTTCGTGAAAGGTATTTTATAATAAAAGGAAGAAGATGCGTAAAATCAGTTTTAAGATCTTGTATGATATGTCGGAAACTTAATGCTACTCCTGGAAAGGTAGAAATAGCCCTTTACCAAAAGACAGAATCATCCAAACACCAGTTTTTGAGACCTCTGGCGTCGATTTTGCCGGCCCAATTTATTATAAAAATTCTAAAGGTACTGGAAAGGCTTATATTGTTGTATTTACATGTGCTGTAACTAGAGCGATACATTTAGAACTAGTCACCAATCTAAGTACGCAAACCTTTATTTTAGCATTACGAAGATTTTTCTCTAGAAGAGGATTCTGTAAAATAATATACAGTGACAATGGAAAGAAATTTTCTAAAGCAGATTTGGTGTTAAAAGACGCTTGGAAAAGAATTTCTAAGCAAGAAATTTTTGATTATTTGGGAAAGAATAAGATAACATGCAAGTTTATAATCCCCAGGGCTTCCTGGTGGAGGGGGGGGGGCGCTTCTGGGAAAGAATGGTACGATCAGTAAAAACACCTTTGAAAAAGGTTCTAGGCAAAACTTGTCTCACTTATGAAGAACTAGAAACAATACTTACAGAAATAGAGGCTGTGATTAATTCACGTCCCTTATGCTATCTCTACGAAGAAAATACTGAACCATCACCTTTGACACCGTCTCATTTTTTAGTTGGTAAATGATTAATGTCCTTACCTTCTTATGGATTACCAATTTGCACCCAAGAAAAATCCAATAAGATCTTGTTGACGAAAAAATATAAATATAAGCAACAGATTACTGATCACTTTTGGAAAAGGTGGAAAAATGAATACCTGTTAGAACTTAGATCTGCGTTTCAAGTGAAAAACATAAATTCATCGCCTCAGTTCAAAGTAAACGATGTAGTGTTAATTCATGATGAAAAGCTCCCAAAACATATGTGGAAATGCGGTCGTGTTAAAGCACTTATATGTGGTCGAGACTCTAAAGTAAGATCATGTGTATTACAGACTGTAAATGGTGATCTTAAAAGACCCGTGCAACTTTTATATAACCTTGAACTGGACTTGGTGGACTCATGGACACTATAACATATATTCTTAAATATTTAATTTCTTTGGTTACTTATATTTACTTTTATTATTGTTTATTTTGCATTAATTTCATATGTTTTATTTTTTTCTTCTTAGATTCCAGAATTGTTTGTATTAATTTAGCCTTTTGAATTTCTATATGTATATGTAAGTATGTTACCGAAAATGTTTTTCATGTATGTAAGTAAACTTTTATGTTTATTAAATTGTTTAAGAATTGTAGATGCTGAACTAAGTGTTCAGCCGGGGGCAGTGTGTTACGAATGCCTCCTCCCTGGCGCCTGTCAGACGATTTTTTGTCTGACTATCCTTTTTGTCTGTTGCTAGTGGCAACGGCTTTTTTTGTTTATTCTGATTTTGTTCTTTCAGAATGATGTAATTTTGATTTTTGAACCGAATGTCGGTAATAATTGAACTCTGAAATAAGAGTGATAAAATAATAATAAGCTGTAAATCTGTAAATAAATAGTCTTTATTAAGTTTTTAAAGAAAAGGTTTGAGTATCTGTTGAAACATTTTGAACACAAGTTATTTATTTGATCAAGATTTGATTTCTGAAAAATAGAATGAATGGCGTTGTATTTCGAAAAGAACCTGCACTCTTATTGAGGAGTTCAATTATTACCGACATTCGGTTTAAAAATCAAAATTACATCATTCTGAAAGAACAAAATCAGAATAAACAAAAAAAGCCGTTGCCACTAGCAACAGACAAAATGGCTAGTCAGACAAAAAAATCGTCTGACAGCGCCAGGGAGGCGCTATCAACAAGCCTTAATGACGTTATTATAATTATAACAAGCCAATGGCTATGAACAAGCCTTAATAGCAGAGGTAGTAATGGGGTAGGTGAGGTTTTAAGAAATAGTTGAAGGAATTCCTTCATATCGAATAATTTCAAGCATGTTTTGAAATGAGTTGACATAGTTAGTTTTGATAGGAGGGAGGGAGTTAGCATTATTAGCAGAAGTGGAAGGTTCCGCAACTGGGGCTTCCTGTTTGTCCTTATTTTCAGTAGTAATAGATTTATTCCTAGTTTCCGATTCAGAAGCTTTTTTTTGCTTTTTCTACGTAGTTGAATTGTTTTAAAATTTCATAATCTTTAGCGTTTTTGGAATTTATGGTTTTGGAGGTAGCAGTTTTAGGATTAGAAGATTTGGTATAATTTTTTTTTAGAGTTAGGGAGATTGTTTTGTTTTAAGAGTTTGGGGTTCTTGAGGCAAACGCCGTAGGAGACAGGGTGCGCAGCACCGCAGCTGGAAAAAGTAGAAGTTATGCTACCAGAAGATGGGCATTATATGGTTATGGATGCTGAACATAGCATTTTACGCACTTGAGATCGAAATTACAGATCTATGATGCGTGGACATCTGGCATCTATAACATTCTTTTGGATTGTTAGTATTCTTGAAGTGCTCGACACTGACACTAATATAACAGAGTTCGCGTATTTTGTAGATTTCCTCAAAATAATTACTGTTTAGAACATTGACCATGTACAGAGGAATGCCCTTTCTGGTTCTCGTGTATTTTAGCATGGCTGCACGAGTTGTAGTAAATCCATGTACTGCGAGATCGTCGATAATCAGTTGAGTGTTAGGGAGGATAATCCAGCACAGACTTTTTTAGGAGGCTGGTTCTTAGGGTGGATGGTAGAGAATTTAAGGTTCTTATCACCTAAATACCTCTCTAATTTACGAAATTGGCCTTCGGTTTTACATTGTATTTTGAGAAGTTCTTCTTTAAGACAGACAATAGGAGAATTATCACTATATTGAGACTTAAGCTCTTGAGATTTTTCAACAGTCGACGTTATTGAATTCGACATAGAATGAGTGGATTTTTTCTCACCTGATATAGCGTGTAGAGTAGAAGATGGAATAGAAGAATTTGGACTAGAAGAGTTTTTCTGATCCATATCAACAGGATCATCTATGTTTACTTCAGCGGTGATGTTAATAAACTCATTGCTTATTGAAATGCATGCGCCAGTTTCAGAATGGATTCTTTTTCCTGTAAGGTAGGGAGTATGATTTGGGCTAATACTTTCAAGTATGTTGAGGCGTATAGAAAAGCACACAGACCTAAACTAAATACATATGTTAGATAGTTTTAAATATGAATTCTACAATGAAATGTTTTATAAATATTGAGTAAAATGTCTTGTAGGTTTAGAGTTAAAAACTATAGAAACCAATATATCTTCGGAATTTAAAGAAACATTTATGAGAACAAAGATTCTTTTGCTGTCACGGATTTTCGGAAACGATTCCGATTTGTTTTTATAGTGAATTATTCAGTTTTCAAAATTTGGAACATATTTTTATTAGACACTATCAATTCTCAAGCAAACAGTTCATGTTCGACAAACATGTTTTACAGACAACCATGATAGATTAACAGCATTAAGATTAATATTAAATTTTCTATTATTTTGTTATGCTTGAATGTATAAATTCCGTTACGCAGCTGAAAATGTTTAATTGAAAATTCATAAGTATCCTTTAAACAGGTTTAAGAAAACTCATTAATACGCTAAACAATCTACTAAGAAACGTTTCCGAAAATCTGTGCAAGTAAAAGCATTCTATTTAATAAATGCTTCTTTAAAATTCAAAAATATATTAGTTTCTGGGGTTTGTAAAGATAAACTCTGAACGGAGTCGTGGTCCAGTCGGAAGATGTTATTGTATATTTTCTTACGTGTTTATATTATATTTTCGTAGATTCATAGGCATTTGTCTTTTTATAGTAGCTTATAAATTAGTTCAGCATAAAAAAAGCATTTTTGTTAAACTTCATTTATCATTTTGGTCAAGTATTTGTAAGCAGAAATTTATTGGATTTATTTTAATTAGATTTGTGCAATATGTTTTAGAACTTAATTTAATGCTTTAAGAATTTTTTCTTCATGATTGAGCAACAAAGCATATCAATTACTAAATTGTATACCTTTTTAAATTTTTTATGCAATCTAAGCAGCTATAAACATTTAAGTTTAAATTCTAATATTTTAAAGTTTATATTCTTAATTAATTATTTATTTAAATCCTAAATTAAAAGTTATAAAAAATAATTAGTTATGTCAAAAATTTAAGTATCATTTATAAATAATATAAACCATATCCATACACCTAGTTTAAATATTAACGAAATATTTTATATTAATGCATTTTATTAGAAGACTGGATATAAATTAGTAATGTTTGAAATCATTAGTTTTAGCTTACTTTCAGTTACCTTACTTAAATGTAATTAGATCACGATTACTTGTTAATATTCATTACTTTAAAATTTTATTCCATTTTAGAATCTTTAATGAGACACGCAAGAAAGCGCTTAAAATATGTCAGACACTTTATTCGCATTCATTGCTACGTATTCAAAATGAAAATATTAAACATCACTTGAATTATAGAAAGTCAATTTAATGAATTTAAGTGAGTATTAATTACGTTAATTATATAATAATGATGTTTTAAAATTTATATTAAGTAAAGTTTTAAATATCGAAATGTTATGCAGTTAATTTTTTTATTACAAGAGATGCGCATATGAACGGTTATAAATAATATATGTCGGAAAAATAAATAACAGATTTTTAAGATGGAACATATCTATTAATTGAACATGTTTTTAGTGCATGAAGAAAAAAATGAATTTATTATTATTTGGTAAAGAAAATTGTACAGAAAATTAAGGGGAGCTTTCACTTTGTAAGGCAAAAAATTAGGTGTTTTTTAAGAAGTTTTTTTTCTGAATGAAGCATGTGTTACGACTTCTCTTGGTCTTGCAGACGACTTTAGCGCATTCTTTCATAATTTTGTTTTTGCCACATGGCATCAGTTAGTCTTTCTCGCATTTGTTGTGATATTCGCACGAATAATTCAATATAGAATAAACCGCATAATGGAGCTATTTTATAGCTAAAATGACTATGGAGTCATTAAATATCGCAATAAGAAGTCATTTCTTCATCACAGTAAGGATAATATAGTTATGTTATTTAATGTTATTATATAGTTATGTTATAATGATCGTAAGAATAATATATTTATGCGCTTCAAGTGGTATTGTCCACTCATTCATTATGATAGTGTTCGAAACTGACTATGGTGTCAGCACTTTAGATTTAACCTAATGTAATGTAAATATGTATATAAACATTTAGTAATTTAGAAACTGTTTTCATTATTTGCATCAATGCATTACATATTTTCGTAATGCAGTCCACTCAATCAATAACTTTAGCGCAACGTAAACAGCATCAATAGAAAGAAATTTGGATTTTGTCTTATCAAAAAATGTACGTTTTTGTCTATTTTAAAAACAATTTGATGTGTAAATAATATAAAAACTGATGGCGGTATCCTTATTTTTAAAATGCGTGTGTGCAGCAAACATGACTTTGCACTGTACAAGATTTCGCATCATAAACTCAATTGAAGCACAGAAACGATATTCGCAATGGAAGCCAATTAACACTTTAAAACTCAACAACTTCAAATTGTAAATTATTTACTCAGATGTTGGAAAACATCAATTTAAGCTTGTTAAAATAATTTTAAAAACTTAGAATATAAAAATAAAAAATATTGACTAGAAAGTGCTTGTTCCCAACTGCAACAAACAGAAAATTACGTATTACCCATAAATATTTTCAGTTTTGTAATGCAAAATTGTAAACTTTGCGAACTTACCTTTGTCAAAAAACTATATTTGGATGTCTCCGGTCTTTTTAGTTTTACAAAATTTACGACGTTCATTTTAAAAGTAAAGATGTGAAACTGTTCAAATCATAAATGAAACTTTGGTATGAAGAATTAACTCAAGTATCGCCGTCTGTTGAGAATCCTAAGAACAATTTATATTAGTTGCCATTTTGGAAGATAGCACCAATATTTTACCAATAAAATCATCTTTTAAAGCCCATTTTATAACTAACATTGACATTTGTGTATGTTTCAGATATGCAACACGGTGATACAAAGTGTTAAATTTTCGCGTCCATTAACCTATTTTTACTGAAAATGACCCATAAACAAACCCTTTTTTGAATATCAATTTATTGTTTTCACATTTTACAAATTTAAAGTGTTAGAAAAAATAAATAGTAGCTTTTTCTAACAATTTTTACATCTAATAGGATCATGGCCCCCTAAAAACTATTATTTTGTTAATCGGTTGATCCATTCGAACGATGTGCTTTGGAACGCCATTTCAGATCTTCCTTGGGAAGGACATGAATTGCAATTTTTTCGTTGAGGAAGGCCTTTTTTTTAATCTTGTTGAGCACATAAGAGAAAATAAAATTAAGCAAAGTACTCAGTAATGGCAAATCAACGACTCTAGCTCAATTTGATCGGGCATTATCAAAAATTCATATTAATTCATCACCAATAGCACCACCATACGGTGTGACAAAAGAAGCAAGCATCAGGTCCCGATATTTCACAGCAGTCAGAATTCTTCCAAGGCACACATGGAAGTTACTGTGACCAAAAGAATAGATTACAGCCCAAACCACGATTCCATCTCCTTTATAACTGTGTCTTTCAACAATGTTACATAGGTAGAATCTGATGCCTTGTTCTCTCCAGATTAGCACACGAACTGAATCACTCACCAAAGCAAACTGAGACTCATCTGTGAACAGTATGGAAGACCATTGTTGTGGGTTTCAGGTAACGTGCTCTCTTGGCCAACATAAACAGGCACATCAGTGTTGTCGATTAAGAGGGCTACACACAACGTATCGTCTTGTATAGATTCCTTAGTTGTGAAGATGTTTATGCATCGTAATTGCAGGCATTGTCATCCCTGTTGCTTTACGATGATCTGAAATAATCTGAGCCTCAGTAGTGATGCTCCTCCTTCAGGCCAAAAGAGCTAGAAAATGATCTTGTACAGGGGTTGTAACTGATGAGCGGTCTGGAAAATATCTTTTTGATACTGAATTTTGGATTCAAATTTATCTCAGAGCATTTGCACCACACTACGAGACACATTAAGACGTGTAAAAGCGCCAGCTTGTGATAACCCTATTTCCATCCACCAGATTACCCGCTGTCTTGACGAATCAAGTAAACGACTACTCCTAAGCATGGACAACACTATTTTAGTACCAACAATTCAAGATCATCAACCATAAAAAAATTTCACTCAAAATCCCAAAGTGGGATAGTCGCAGTTTCTCCTGACAAATATATAAGTATTCAATATATTAAAATAATTGAGATGAGCATAATTTTTCAATAAGATGTTATTGAAGTTACTTATGATCATTCATATAAACCATATTAGGTAGCTTTCATTACAAAAAGCTACCTATTGCAGCCGTGCGGAGGAAAGCAATTCCAAAAAAAATTGGTATATTTTCACCAATCATGACCCCCAGAACCACAAACCACTCTCCGTTCAAATGTTAATATATATATATATATATATATATATATATATATATATCTGACATATGTCA
This sequence comes from Maratus michaelseni, assembly GCA_963931845.1. Taxonomy (NCBI): domain Eukaryota; kingdom Metazoa; phylum Arthropoda; class Arachnida; order Araneae; family Salticidae; genus Maratus; species Maratus michaelseni. Next base: position 300,245,533 of record OZ007588.1, read on the forward strand.
TGCTGTTACTCTCTTATTTGTGAACCGATTGGGATTTGACGGAGTATGTGAAAAGAATATACCAAGTTCTCGACCGAGTTCGTTGGCTAGCTTCATCCGCCATCTCGTTTAAAAATGGCGGCCAGTTTAATTTTTTTTTTAATTTTTTAAAAATTCAAAAAGATGTACAAAGAAATTATAAATTTAAAAAAATTGTTTCTGTTAACCGTTATAACGTGATACAAGGATTCTGGAACATTTTTTGTTTTGGCTATATCTTAAAAAAACTATATGACAGTTTAAAATTCTAGGGTGGCTGAGATTTCGAAACAATGTGATATTTTTTATGCCCTAACTCTTATATTTATGAACCGATAGGAATGTGACTGATAATGTGTACAGAATTTACCAAGGTCTCGGCCGAGTTCGTAGGCCAGCTTCATGCGCCATCTTGTTTCAAAATGGCGGCAAGTTAATTTTTTTAATTTGTTTTAAAAAATTCAAAAATATGTATAAAAATTTTAAATTGAAAAAGTTGTTTCCGTTAAGTGTTAGATCCTGATACAAGGATTCCGGAACAATTTTGTTGTGGGTTTATCTAAAAAAATGGCTAAGATATGGCAGTTTGAAATTCTAGGGTGGCTGACATTTTGAAACAATCTGATTTGTTACTCTCATGCTGAAATTCGTATCCAAATTCAGTATTAACGAAAACCGATATTCAATCTTCTATAATCGGGTTCCAAACATTTTAGCTTCGGGTGTTTGAGTAAAATTAGTTGAATTTTTAAAAACATGGACAATGAAAGCTACCTTTTCCTCCCAGTACAGGCCGGAAGGACTTTTTTAATTTTAATTTTCATTCTTTTAATAGTGAGCGTTAGAAAACTAGTTGTACCTTAACTTCTGGAGGCCAGTGTAATTTATAGTCGGATTTTCAGTAATATAAACACTTTTTTTTTTAATTAGAAAAAAATAGTAATTTTTATTGAATTTTTCATATTTCATGCTACTTTATTAAATACAATTTTTTTATTGACATTTAATTACTCGTCGGAAATCTGATACTTATAGTTAAAGAGAAAACTTGTAAAAATGTATAAAAAAATTATTGTTAAAAAAGTTCGAATTTGTAACAAAAATGTATTTTTTTCTTTTCATTAATTTTCTTTTTTCCACATTTTACAAGAAGAAATGCATGCTTTTTTATTAAGTTAGTTTATTTCATAAAATTATTTAATTGTGTGTCATAAAAGTAGAAAATACTCAAACATTATTAGAAATCTGACCCTTAGAGTTACAAATAGAACACTTGTAAAAATTAATTATAAAAAATAATTGTTGCAAAACCTTAAAATTCGTAGTAAAAATTCAATTTTGCCTTTTCCTTAATTCTTGTTGTTTTTAAACTTTACAATACGAATTGCATGCTTTCTAAAATTATCCTTTACTTTCATAAAACCAGGTTATGAAATGTCACAAAGGTATAAAATACTCAAAAAGCATTGGATATCTGATCCTTACAGTTCTATAGAACACTAATAAAAAAAAGGTATAAAAAATTCATTGTTGCAAAAATTTGTAAGAAAAATGTATTTTTACTTTATTTTTTATATTATTTATTTATTTATTTATTTACTTGGTTTTACTATATGAATTGCATACGTTTTTTATTAAATCAATTTCTTTCATAAAATTGTTTAATAAGATGTCGTAAAGGTAACACAAAATACTCAAAAAGTATGGTTCAAAAGGTACAGAGTGAAGAAGATTCATTTGGCAATTTATTAGAAACAACCAATATATCTCTCTTCTTTAGAGATCACACTTACTTGATCTTTCGACCTCTGATCAAAGAGTTCCTTTACAATAGAATTTCTTTATCCTCATCTTTGGAGACTTTTTTCTGGAAAAATCTCAAAGCTTTTTATATCATTTGAAAGGTTCGACTATGGAAAGGTTTTAAGAACGTAACAAGATTAATATTTTTCAAATGGAAACGAAGTTCATGAACACAAGACTGTTTTGGACAATGAAAAACCAAACTTTTTACAATAAAGAAGAATATTTTTTCAATATATTTGAGTTGGATGCTTTATATTATTTTTGTTTGGTATATTGACCGTTGAGATTTTAAGATAATTTCTTTATTGAGGGAATATAATTTTAATACTTGTTTTTAGTCTTGCAGTCTTTGAAGTTTTGAGCATTTGGGAAACGTAAGATGTTTTAATACAACTAAGATTAGATTTTAAGATTAAATTATTAATAATAAGTTTTACTTAATATATTAAATTTAGTGTTAACAATTAAGGTATAAGAATGGCTTTAAAATAACTAAAAACTTATATTAAAAAAAAACAAATTCGGGAAAAATTCTTCACTATATTCAAGTTTTTAATTTTAATATTAAAACAAAAATGCAACTTATTCATCTGAGCGAACACTCTTAAAATAAATTTTGTCAAAAACCGTAAAAAATACAGACAGCAAGTTGCCGGAACACCCCTGTGATTAGAAGAGATTTATCTGTTATTTGAAGAAATTTCTGTCTTGTGACTGGAGAATTTCTGGAAATTTTTACCTTCGTTTCTAGAATTTTCCGTGTTTTGAAGGAAAAAAATCATACGTAAAAATTCCGTTTCTAATAAGGAAAAGTAACACGCAGCACAGTTGCCGGTACACCCCTGTGATTTGAAGAAATTGCAGACTTAGATTGGAGAATTTAAGGTATATTTTATGTCAGATTGGTGAGTTTTCCGTATTTTGGGGGAATCGAAATTAAAGCGAATTAAAGCGGCAATTTTCGTGTTTTAACGAAAAAAAGCTACGACAAAATGTGTTCAATTCACGGATTTTTTTGAAAGTGAAGAGAAACTTTTTGGCGGCGACTCGAAGTGTTTATTTAAAACTCTAACACTCCTAAACCGTTCGAGTGTTGACCATCTAATTCAGCACAGTGATAGACGTCATTGGCGCAATGATTTTTGTAAAAAAACAATCCCACATAAATCGTGCCATGAGGAATAATTGTCGATCAAAAGTGCAATAGACTTAAAGTTAAAAGTCAATATCATTTTTAATTTCCGTATCTATTACATTTTAACTTTCCGGTTGCCACAAAATATCTATATCATACAGCAAACACATGTCCATGAATAACGTTAACGCCATATTGACTATGAAACCTGAATAATAAATTTCGCTTTTTGGTAAATTTATTAATTTCTAAACATCTCACAATTTAAATTTTTACATCAATGCATATGGAAAGAAATTTACTTTCAAATGCAAATTGTTTGTAAACTATATTTCAATGTTCTGATATTGTAAAAATTTTCAAGCATTTTTTTTTTTAATCTATCGTTATAACGGGTAGTCAGTTTATGAAAGATTGACACGTTTGAATTTAAAACAATATTTATAGTTCGGTATTTGTTTACGCGTAATATTCCACAACGAAATTAAAACTTTACCAATATATACATAAACGGTTACGGTACTTCTTTGTTATAGCGACAATTACAAAATTACAATAACACCAAGTTTCTGTAAAATTCGGAAAAGTTGCTAAGTTGGTGAAGCGTGAACGTAGCGGCCACGATAACAGATAAATAAAAATAAATAACATTACATACATATTATAATATTTTAAGTCAATAAGTATATATTACAATCTTTCAAAATTATTTCTTACTAATGTTTCATAAAAATGTATTACAATGCTTTACAAGAATAAATACTTTTTATTTTTTAACATTTCACTCATGCAAATATTTCAATCAGCTGTCTCACTTTCATCCATTTATAGTTGTTTCTTTCAAAAAATTATGGATGTGAATTCCTCTGCCTAACAGTACATAAACTTTAAAACTGTTACAAACGGTATTCTCGAACCACTAAGCCAATTTCAAACACGAAGGTCTGTTTTTGTACATCTTTTTACACTGCATCTCCATATAGCTTCCACATTAGTAGCGTAGAGTTTCATATCATGGTCATTTTCGCATAGCTCTTTGTTACGTAAAAGCCCTCGCTATTGAAAAAATGAGATTGCATCCCTCTCAGTTCCAGGTAAATAAAAGATTGTTTCCATATTTATAGAAAGTAAATGCAGGCGATCAAAGAAAAAAACAATATAAATAGTTTGTCATTTCTTAAAGTTAGTTTGTTAAAGTCGTTTGTTTTTTTGTTTGTTAATTTTCATCATGCAATTAAATATATATATATATATATATATATATGAAAAATATTCTGGAACATCAATTAAAAAGCAATATGACGATGGTATAAACACGTGTTGTTTCCTTAAGACTGCAAACCACTTGACGAGATTTTACAACCTATTTTGGTGATATGTCTCTGTCACTTGGCGATTAAATACTTGAGGACCGCTATAACGATGAAGAACCAAGAGTAACATAAATAAAATACAAATCAACAGATAACTAATAGAACGCTCTTAAACAATTAATTAATCAGAATCAAGAAGATATATTTAAATAGTGACATTTTTCTTTAGCGATATTTCTCTTTACAAACGAGAATTCATGACTTCCATCAAAATTGTAAGCATCTACAAAATGTCGTCAATTACATGCAAAACATTGTAGATTGAGAGTTATGAGGAAATGATTCCAAAAATAAAATAAGTCAATTAAATCAATTAAATGTTCAGGCTTTTGTAAATAGATGGCTAAAAATAGAATTACCCAAATACATATACAGGGTGATTATAAAAAAAACTATCCCGATATATGAGTCCTTAACTATCACACGGTTCACAGAAACTGACTGAAATTTTGGTTTTAAGTATTTTGAGGTATGCGCTCAAGAATAATATAAATAACAACAGTTAAACTCTAACAGTTACGGTTACAGTGACAAAATTTTGAAAATTTCAAATGGCAACAACTATTTTTTTTTACTGGAATGTGATCTTCATAGTGAAAAACCATAAAAAGCGTTGAAACGGTACCTGTAACACGAAAATTGCCGGCGCTAGAGAGACTAAGAAGAAAAGTGAAAACAACCAATAAAGGACAGAGAAGCAACAGAAAGTAAAACATTTTATTATTCAGTGCTATCCACCATCTGCCGCATGCAACGTGTCTTCGTGTGTGACGTGGAAAATTTGTAAAACACAATAAATGTTTTGTTTTCTGTTGATTCTGAAATTTACAACTTGTATGATTGCTTTACCAATTTGAAATAATTGTTAAAAAAATCTAGTGTATTCACGTATCCAGCGTTTACTGGAGTTCCATTACCTGCGATCTTTTCTGTTGAGCTGATTAAAATATCAAACCAGATGCTTTGATCAATAAGGTTAACTGGATGAGTTATGTCCTCCAGATTCGACCGGGATAGCTCAGTGGTAGAGCGTGGCGGCTTCAGCCAAGCGATCCCAGGTTCGAATCCTGGCCCGGACATTTTTCGTCCAGTTGGAAATTTACAACTTGTATATAAAAAAAAAAAAACTTAATATGCATTATTCTTTTGTATGTATGAAAATTAATACCATTTTACCAAATTAACATTCAACAAAAGGATGACAAGGTAATAAAGAACTCAATCAATTTCCCTTCAATACGTTTTACAAAATTAAAATGAAAATTTAGTTTCTAAACTATTTTTCCCCTTGAATTTATAATAGTACACTCTCAGAAAAAACTGTAAATTTATGAGCGTTTAACCTTCAATTTTCACGGGCAACAGCCTTATTTGATGAAAAACGGTATGATCTACTAAATAAGCGTTCTTATCCCTTAGATACTTAGAAAATTAAGGGCAATCCACATATTCTTACAGTTCTAGCCCATATGTTAGCAGAAGTACGGTACGACCCCATACACTGTCCTCCAATAGGGTGTAACCCTTCATTTTACTCGTGTTTCGAAAATTTTAACCCTCTGAGCGTTTTGAAAAAAAAAAATGTAAAATTGTAATGTTGTTTTCTCTGCCGTTTGTTTTAAATGCTAAAAAAATATGATTCTTTCAGCATTATAAATAAAACTTAATTACAAATATGAATGTAACCGTTGAGAGTATTAATCATTCTTCAATGTTTTGAAAATTCATTAAATCTGTAGAATTATGTTATCTTAAACATTGCATATATTGCAGTGAAACCTGGAGCTTAGTGAACGGAATATTACGTTCTACACGCTTAGAGGGTTAACCTGCCAAAAAAGCGATTCTGTGATGATTATCTAACGTGCTACGTGCTACAGTACAGTAAGTAAAGTGTTATTGTGTTTTAAAGTGCATTATATCCTGTTCATTATAATACTGTATTACTTTGCCCCGTAAAATTACGGGCTGCACAAAATGATGGGCATGGATATATATTTTTTTACGGGATATGACTGGAATCTCTGCTGCCGGCCTCTGCCAGTAACTTTACAGGATTTTTTTTTGTGTGTAGATGCAGATATAATTCTTGAATTCGTCTATTTTAAAAATTAATAAGTTTAATTAATATGTTCCTTTAGAGCCACAGTAAAGTACTATTTTGCTTTCAATAATGAATCTATGACGGACATTTCTATCTATAATTAGAAAACTGCTTAATGTAATTGTCTGTCGAAAAAAAATATAAATTATACTTTCTACAGTATGAAATATAAAAAAATGTCTCATTAGCCCTCAGTCTCGCCTGTTGATTCTAAATTAGTTTCAGGTTTTGGTATAGGATAAACAACAGAAGTTTTACAAGGTACTATTTTTCTTCCAATAATGAATCTGTGACTGATATTTTTATCTATAATTAGAAAACTGCTTAAAGTAATTGTCTGTCAAAAAAATATATATATAAATTATACCTTCTACAGTATGAAATGTAAAAAATGTCTCATTAGCCCTCAATCTCGCCTGTTGATTCTAAATTAGTTTCAGGTTTTGGTATAGGATAAACAACAGAAGTTTTACAAGGTACTATTTTTCTTTCAATAATGAATCTGTGACTGATATTTTTATCTATAATTAGAAAACTGCTTAAAGTAATTGTCTATCAAAAAATATATAAATTATACCTTCTACAGTATGAAATGTAAAAAATGTTTCATTAGCCCTCAGTCTCGCCTGTTGATTCTAAATTAGTTTCAGGTTTTGGTATAGGATAAACAACAGAAGTTTTACAAGGTACTATTTTTCTTTCAATAATGAATCTGTGACTGATATTTTTATCTACAATTAGAAAACTGCTTAAAGTAATTGTCTGTCAAAAAAAAATTATAAATTATACTTTTTACAGTATGAAATGCAAAAAATGTCTCATTAGCCCTCAGCCTCACCTGTTGATTCTAGATTAGTTTCAGGTTTAGGTATAGGATAAACAACAGAAATTTTACAAGGTTTTGGGAAGTAGAAGAATTTCAATTAGCATTAGTGAAATCAGTGATATAATTAAATCAGTGTTAGTGATGTTATCCAGAGACCGTACTTTTAAAAAGTTTTTGATAAATGTCGCAATGCAATTAGGAAGCGTCAAAACCAGCAAATATTGCTCCTCTGTCCATTAAATTTTAATCGTAGTTCAATATTTAGATGTTAATGTTGCGATTGATTTTATGTATGCGTTTAAAATATGTCTTATGTATGAATGTAATTCATAATACAGGATATAAATTTTAAGATATTAAGACGGAACATGAAAGAGCATTTTGTATTAAAAATTAACTATTATTTAATCTTTTTTCAGTTATTTGTTGTAAATTTGCTAATATTTTACATAAGGATTCAACAATTTAAAATATTGGCTTCAAGAGACACAATATAGAATAATTGTTTCAGCGTTTCAATTTTTCACAGAAGTGATATAGATTTTATTAAACAAATTTTTGTTTAAAAATGTACTTTCAAAATGAATATTTTATCTTCAGCTAATTCTTGAAATCATTATCTAATGCCTTATAGAATAAGATTATTTTACGTAAAATCTGCAAAACCAAATGTAGCAGTCAGTATTATTTTCTGATGCAGTTATTGATAATTATGGATATTACTCATGAAAAAAAAAAAAGAAAAAAAAAGTTTTTAATCATTTTATATATTTTGCATTTAACCCTCTAGATACGGGCAATGCGCATATCACGTTTCACTTATTCTATACAATTCCGCGAGCTACGCTATTTTTGTGTCGCCTACAATTTTGGTATTTATGCGTCGAGGGACGCTATTTCTTCGTTCAATCTGTTTTCTTTCATTTTGAAACATCCAGAGTCGTTTTACAAATTATAATACATATATATTTTCATATGTTAGGTCATCCGGAACGTTCTGCGTGTTTTGTTATATTTGGAATCCATAAATGCCACATTCCCACCTGAATTTTGGATTAAAATTTTGCTTTTATAATGTACGTGAAGAAGATGAATTTACTTATTTGGAGATAAATTTGCTTGTAAAATCCGGTGACATTCAATGCTTATAACTATTATAAATGGCGAATAAAAATAGGCCACACTTTTATATAAGAAAATGAAAATATCGCCCGCGGCTGGAGAGTTAAGTACTTATCAATTTTATAAATAGTAAATGAATAATTTATTTTTACAATTAAAACATATGCATTTTGTTGGCTAAACATTCGGATAAAAACTAATCTGAAATATGTATTTGTAATATAATTTAAAAATATGTAACAAGGCAACATTAAAGAATAAAAATAACAATTTCGACGATTAACATCATGATTTCCATTCAACACAAATTAAATGAGCTCAATACAAAAATTGCATTTTAAGCACTTTTTATAGACATTCAATGTTTATTTAATCACGCCTAGTTTTATGACTACAATTTATTATTTTTCCAAAATAAAATTCGTTAAAATACGTTAATTGGTCGTGGACACCTATTCCAATTATGGAAAATGTAACGTTTTTTTAACGCTTGATAGAAAGCGCGAGCTAGAGAATTTATTTAAATAAATTATAATTTTGCTCTGTTTCGTTTTACGATCTACGAACAGGAAGGGGGGAAAAAGCTTTTTTTTTAACTATATTTTTAGGATTCTATATTTTTAGGATATTTTCTAAATTAATTTCTCAAACTATATTTATAATTTAATTTATATGAAACTATTAATTGATTAAAGCTAAATTTTTTTTAAATGTGCGTTAAACTCTCTATTTTTTTTTATAATTTGTACTGTTTAATGTTTATTATATTTCGTTGTTGCAGTTTCACAGTCATTTGGTCTTTTTTGCCGAGCGCGTTTTGACGCATAATTAACTACCTTGTTGTTGCAAGCATAGAAGAATGAAATATATTTCCTTCTACTGTGGTTGCAACACATGTACTACAATTGTTAACACAAAGAATATTTGGGAAATTATTATCTGTGCCGTGATAACGTAAAAATGCATTAAAATTAATTTATTAATTTATAATGGGGCTTTAAAAATATTAAAATGTCGTGTTGTCATCGATACCGCACCTGTGTACATACATTTTATAATTTTAGCATATCAGTAAAAGAGTGAAAAATCGTTTAAAAAATCCTATCTTTATATGAAAAAAAAGTTGCGTTAAATAAAATATTGTAATAATTGTAAAAGAAATACACATCTGAAGACAAATTCTTTATATACAGACAATTTTCTCTAAAATTTGTTTATTTATATTTGTAAGATTTCTAAATGCAACAGAAATCTTTAAATTTATAAGACATTTCTGAATGAAAAAGCTTATACAATCTAATATAATATTGACAAATCGTTCTTTGAGTTTTATTTAAAATGTAACATTTTTAAATGTTAAATAATTTTTTTTGCTGTAGAAGAATTTGAGAATTTTCATTTGAATTGCAAGTTCCTATAAATAGTTTGAAAAAGATTAACTAGCCCATAAATTTCATTGCCGCATGTTGACATTATGACTTGTTGATTTAGTGAAGCTTATAAATCTTAGGTTCTCCGTTGAAATAAAATATGACTTTCAGTACGTAAATAAGTAAACAAAAAAGTAGATAAATTTTTGTTTGGTTGACTTTGAAGTTAGAAAAATATGTCCAAGAAAAGGATATTGACAGCAAATTATACATGAATTTATTTCTCATCGTAAATCATCGGGTATTTTATGTATAAGACAATTAAAATAATATTATTTGCATTGTGAATTAATTTCTATTGAATTTTGACATATTATACATTATGTTATTAGTACATTTAAACGCATTATAAATTAATAAGTTCTAACACGATAACATGATTAAAAGTTATGTATGTCATTATTGCATTTCTAGGTATTTGGATTTTTTTTCTTATAGTTTGGAGTCGGTTTTTATTAGTATTAATTACCGATTTATTATTTCATAAGTGACACGTTATAAATTAAAATACAATATTACGATTTACAGATCTAAAAGCATGTACATTACTCATCAAACACTTGCTTTCAACGTAAATTTGATTTAATAAATATGAGTTACTTTAACTACATATATAGAAAACAAACCTCGACGTTTCGGTTAATCTTTATAACCATCATCAGGAGAAAAAACCTTCATAAATATGAACAGCAAAAATTAAAGTGTGTTACATGATTGAGTCACAATATTCAATCTGCCAAGACGCTGAAATAACATAAATTATAACAACATATTCAAAATACGCCTGGTGGCGCCCTCTATGAACCAGAAATTTAACTGGAACTAACGTTCAACGGAATTAAAGTTCACTTTAAAATGCATTTCCATATGGCAGGAACCGAAAATGATGGGATATCGTTGCAAATTTCCTGTTTTCTTAGTGAAATTTCTATAGATTCACGGATGTGGGCTTTAAAGGGATTGTTTTGTCTGGAAATAACTTTGACGTTGTTAAAATCAATAAACCTAACCTGTCTGTTAGCAAAAGTTCTTGATAAAGCAGTGGAAAATTTATTGTCTTTCAAATCATTCTTGTGTTCTTTAATTCTCTCAACGATGCGACGTTTTGTCATACCAATATATGCAGAATTTGAACCATCGGTCAATTCAAATGGAATTTCATATACCCCAGATAAACAAGTGGCTGATAATGGGTCAATGCTTCTATTCAATAAATTAAACAACGTTTTGGAATTGGATGCTACCAGTTGTATATTATATTTCTTGAAAACTATCTTTAATCTTTCAAAAAGAATGGGGATACATGGAATTTTTCTAAGCATTGACCCATTATCAGCCACTTGTTTATCTGGGGTATATGAAATTCCATTTGAATTATTCTTCTCCTAAAGTTTGTCAGATTTACAGAAAAATTCCATATATCCCCATTCTTTTTGAAAGATTAAAGAGAGTTTTCAAGAAATATAATATACAACTGGTAGCATCCAATTCCAAAACGTTGTTTAATTTATTGAATAGAAGCATTGAAGTATATCCTTACAATTTAGGTTTAATGTAATTTCCAGAATTAATTTTCATGGATCTACAATATAAAATATTACATAATAATAAATATTCGTTTGCAATTGTCAGAGAAAATGCCTATACATTTATAAAATAAATTAGCATGATAAGAACAGATGGTGAGATTATTATAGTCGCTGTTGTCTTTTGGGTGACAATTGTTAGCAGTTGATTACGTTTATTTTATATGATTACCAAAATTTATGATGTCATCATCTAGTTTGGATCTTTAATAAGTTCCATTTTGGTTGACGTTTTTCACACACTTTAAAGTTTTATAACAACAATGACACTTTAAACTGCATCAGGGTCTAAACCTTCATTAAAATCTCGAGAAAGGAATATTTTATTCTTTTTAACCTAAAATAGATACTTTCTAAACAAATTACTGCCATTTAAATTTCCGGAGTAATATATCATGTTGGAGTTGAAGCACTTCTAACAGAAATTAAAAGAGAAAATGAAATATTTCAATGTCATTTTAAATCAAGTCAAATTTTGCAAAAAGTCAGTGAAAACATTAAAAAATATTCGTAATTTTTTTTTCAGACTTTTTTAGAATGTTAATGAGGCTTTTCGATCAAAACGTTTAGTGGCCTTTGACATGTGAGATTAAAGAGAACTATTTTATTACTATAAAATACTCTAGAAAAATTATGTAAAACATTTTATTAGGCAAAAGTTTTTACTAAATTATTTTTATGTTAAAAAACATAACTGTTAAAAAGTTTAAACATTTTCTGATATTTCATTTTATTGAATAATGCATTAAAAAAGACCTGATTTAATTTATTATGACGTCTTTGTATATTATCAATTTAAATTTTAAGAGTGAGTAAAAGCTGTGTAAGAATGACGAACACAATCATCTTACACCCCCTTCGTATGTATATTTTATAAATTTTAATTATATAAGAATTTTTTATATTGCATATGTACGTGCTTTCATTCTACAATATATATATAGATTTTTATATAAAATGATATAAATAAAACAAAACCAAATGAATTGAAGGAGTTTTGGTAATACAAAGTAAGCAGTTAGGAAAACACAAAGACAAACATTAAACTGAGTCTCAATTGCAAAGAAAAGTGCATAAAAGGTTCTGTTTACATAATTCAATTTTATAACATTTAACATATAACATAATTTACATTATAACTCAATTTAAAATGAATTTTTCAGATGCTTACTTTTGAAAATGTTCTATGGATTTTTCGTATTTTAATAAATACAATTAAACATAATCATATTTTACCAGATAAATAAGAAATTGTGTTTATGATTATTTTCCATCATATATATATAGATTAAAATAAAAATAGTATTATCATTTTAGTAAATCATCCTATCTGTTTTTACGTTAAATCTGATGGTTAGCATTTAAATACTTTTAAAATGTGTTATTGTCTTTAAAACAATGTTAAATATAGTTAAGAAATTGAGTAGTAATAATTAAAAAAAAATTGTCATTGAATTAGTTTTGAGTGATACAAAGCCATATTTGCAATAAACAATTACCAAAAGCTATTCATTCTATCTATTTCCTTTCTTTTAAGGAAGAAATAAATAAAAACAGGAAAAAATAATTTACGAAAGTCGCTGGATTGAGAATATAAGGAAATGATTTTTCTAATATGTAGCATATTTAAACTACGTAAAATCTTCGGAAAATGTTAGGATAAAGATTTACTTTTGAAACATATGATGACTTGTGTTATGACACTTATGCTAAAAAAACTGTATGCGTAAAGTTAAAAATGTTTCCGGCAGCTTTAAAACGATCGAATTCGTACTCCTTTGCCATGCAAAGATACTTTTGGCTAATGCTAAATTTCTTTGTTTCAAATAGAAAACATATTTTGTGAAATGAATTTTTTAATAATATGATTTTTTTCTATTATTTAACTGATATTAACACCGAATTTCAAATATGACATAAACTCATTTAATGACTGAAATATTTTAAAACAGCTCACTTTCAAAATATTCACATACCAATAAATGTAACTGTACATCGTTAATAATTAACTAATACTTCATGAAAAATTTACTTTTTTTTCTGTTGAATCCAGATGTTAATAGTTATAATTGTGTTAATAGAAATTTAATTTATTTATGTGAATTTATAAGAATTTTATAAAATGTTATAGTTTTCTACTTGATTTTACTAGGTATTATTTAAAAAGATAAAGTGAATGAATTTGTAGCACATTCTACATGCATTATAAATTTAAAAAGTGCCGCCTCTATCAGAATATCCACATATCAATACATTTTTGATAGGTAACAAATGTTTCAAGGATAAATTGCATTCTTTCTTTCTGTTGAATCCAATGTGCTATATTTTCTATTCTATTAATGTAAATTAGTTAATTTGGGTAAATTTAAAATTTTACAAGTTTCTACATGATTTTTCTAGGTATTAAAAAGAAAAAAAGTGCATGAATTAGCAGCACATTCTACATGAACTTTAGGTTTAAAAATTGTCGGTTATTTTAAGACAAACTATCTAATATCAATAAAATCCCCGGACATAAAAAGGTTTACCCTTTAACAGTGGATAAATTTTACATGTAATACTATAACTAGTATTATATCTAACAAATGCAAATATACCTATTAATGGTAATATGGAAATATAGATATACATATAAGCAACATTTTTTCTCTATAAAAACACATACACTTATATATATATATATATATTAGTTTAATAATATAAATATTACATAAATTTATAAAATATTTATATATATATATTTATATGTTTATTAGTATAATAAAGTCACTACTGGACACATTTCTTTCTTACCTTATGTTGCGAATCTGATATAATCAAAACTGTTTTTTTTTTTTTTTTTTTTTAATATTAATACCAATACTTAGCAAGTAAATCATATCGTTATTTCACATTTATCTGCAGTTCAGTTTTCTAAAAAAATGTAGTGATGATAAAGATTAGTTTTCAGCTATTAAAAATGTATTATTTTGTAGAAATAATTGTGGTATTTTTTTTTTTTTTCAAGTGACTATTTCAAAATTTAGAATTTTATAAAGTAAAGGGAAGAAATATTTTTGGACAATTAAATCCAAAATTTTCACATAAATTTTATCACAATTTACCTTTTACAGATATGATTTAAAAAAAGAATCTGTAAATTTACCCTTTGTTATCATACAAACAAAATAAATTAAATTAAAGAAGAAAAAATAAAAAACTTCTTGAGAAAATGAAAAATGCATTTTTCGAAGTAATATATTGAGATGAAGGAGATCATTCGGAATTTAACGCACATGCTTTCAAATGGCTACGTTTTCTGTAGATATAACACAATCTGTTGCTGCAGAATGAATATTTAAGAGCAAAGCACACTATAAAAAAAGACATGTACTTCTTAATCAAGCTCTTATCTTTTTTATCTTTTTTTAAGGTTTACGACTAAAGTTAACATCTTCCATGTTACCCGCCATTCCGGGCGTTCCTTTATCTTCAGAAGCTTCTGAAACCAATATTTTTTCGGATTTATAGACGCATTTCTGAAACAAAGATATTTTTGCTTCCCGTAATTTTCAGAAACGTTTTCGAGTAAATTTTGCTGTGTATTAATAAGTTTTCTCTACCCAAAATATTGGTTTTTTAGATGCTGTCATATCACAAGTTATCAATTTCAGCTATGTAACAGTGTTTATACGTACTTGCAAGAGTAAAAATATAATTTTAGGTTTATTGTTAGTGCTATTAATTTTAAATTTATGGTTAATGCTGTTAATTTATCATGTTTGATGAACATGAAGAAGTTTACTTGAGAATCGATAACATCCGACAAACCGATACTCGGTTAGAGAAAACTGATTAATATCCTATAAAAGCTATTTGGAAACGTTTCCAAAAATTACGAGCAACAAAAGTTTCTTTCATAAATTCTTCTTTAAATCTCGGAAATATATTGTTTTCTCAGGTTTCTAAAGATACGGGAGAGCTTTTCTAATAATAAAGCAATCGCGTGTAACTCGAAACACATTATATTATATTTTCGCATAACTTAAGAAAGATAAGAGCTATGTTAACCTTTTCCAGCATGGTGGGTTAGATTTTGTCCCATTTTAATTTTAATCCTCAAATGCCACAACGGCATCAAAATTATGAAATACATTTTGCCTTTTATAATGTACGTGATGCTTTTATTTATTTATTGTTTCGTAATTCTTGGTGTCATTCAATCATAAGGGAGGGGCAGCTAACGTCACTATTGGTTGAATTACTGTTGGTTCACAAGAAAAACCTGTTCGTTCTTTATGACTCCTACTCCTACTTTATCCATGCGATGGGGCGATTTGATTTGTCTACGTTAAACTGGTATATGTTACGATTCGCTTACGTCGCCATAACGATTCCTGCAATGATCGCTACGACAAAAAAGCAGTAGTAGATTGGTTGATGGAACTGTTTCTTTGCAAACATGTCCTTTCTTATTTCAACATTTTAGTAATAAAAGTATTTTGTGCTTTAAAGGGTTAAGAAACATGTCTTTTTGTTAGAGTGTACACTAACTGAAAGAATTTGAAACAGCTAAAAAGCAATCATTAAAAGAAACATTTTATTTATAATAAATATAAAATAGAAGATATTTGAAATTATCTTTAAAAAATACAATTAAAAAAAACCCAAAATAGGATTTTTTCTAATAGGACTGTAATATAAGAGTTAAATCTGCAAAACGAAAGAAATTTTCAGAATACACTCCACATTTAATTTAGGATTAAGGAGAATTTTTCTTTATATGTATCTAAAATTATGAGTTGAACTATAATGTTACAGAAAATGTATATGGATGTATTAAATGTTTTCCATTCTTATCTGAATGTTGAAGTAATATTTTTTAAATACACATTTCTTTAGGAATATGTAAATCGCTTCTTCTCATTAATAAATAATACACGTATGTATTTAAATATAGCCAGTAAAAATTGAAGAAATTAATCTCATTATGTTTTTAGAAAATTGCACTTAACTAACTTTTAGTCATAAATATTTTGATGAAGGTGAGAAAAAATTAAACGCTCGCACTAAAAACATATGTAATGTGTAGAAAGTATTGTTTGTATTATGTAGTGTTCTATAGGGGTTAAGGTAGTAATACATTATACACGAAAAAAAATCACTTGTATATTTTTCATAAAGAAATGCAATAATAATAAACACTAATGTTGCGTTTTCTAAATCTGCTTTTTTTCTCTTGATCCATATGTTATATGTGCCGTTAAATGCAATTCCTAGTTACAGGCAGTTAAAAATTTTAAGTATAATAAAATAACACATTTATTAAAAAAAAAAATAAAAAAACACTTTATTTTTACATGTTTTATCTTATATAGATAAATATAGGGTACAGTGCCCAAATATGGTATAGTCGCCTAATATGACACTACCTTATCACTACATAGTATAAAACAAAGTCGCTTTTTCTGTCCCTATATCCCTATGTACGCTTAAATCTTTAAAACTACGCAACGGATTTTGATGTGGTTTTTTTTTTTATTGATAGGGTGATTCAAGAAGAAGGTTTATATGTATAATAACATCCATTAAACAGTGGAGAAATACTGTTATTTTTGAGGTTTTTAATGTGATGTCGTAAATAATTTCATTTTTTACATTTGTTATTTTGGCCGAAAAGGTTACCATTGCTATTTTTTTGGCGATCATTATTGTTGCAGAAAGAAATGAAAAGGCTATACATCTCCAAAAATAAAAGAAAAACTGTGTTAAATTAATTTAAAAAAAAGAAAAAGAAAGAAAAAAGAGTTTTGATGAGAGAATATTATAAAACGAAAATATTTAATTTAAATATGATTGGGAATGTTCGCAATGCTTAAAAAATTATTCAAGGGGCAAGATTGCTATCGAAACAATATTTCGCGATTTATCTTTTGTTTTTGGCGATTTTGATTTTACTTTTGATCCTAAACAATTTGATTTTAAGCCAAAAGGTGTCTTTTTTTTTTTTTTGAAGCAGAAAGAATTGAAATGGCTATACAGCTGGAAAAATAAAAGTAAAAGCTGTTATTAATTTTATTTAAAAAAAAAGAAAGAAAAGAAAAACAGTTTTGATGAGAGATTTTAAGCCAAAAGGTGCTTTTTTTTTTTCAAGTGTACGATCACTGGCGCCCGGCTAACCGAAAAGTACCTTTTTTTAAATTCAAATGCAAACTATATTAATGGCAATATACTTCTATTTACTTCTACATATATGAAATTTCGTTCCGGCTGCTTATAACTCGAGTTCTGCTGAATGCATTTTCGTAGAGCTTAAACTGTATAAGATAATTTTTCAGGGAAGGTTTTATTGTATAACATACCGTTCTGCGTAGCTTAGTTATAGAATTATTCTGGGAAGTTCTATAATCAGATCAATCCGTTTATGAAATATTAGCCTTTTTAAAAGATTTTGCCGAATGGATTTCGATGAAACCTACACTGTTAGATAACTTTCTAGGGAAAGTTTTATTCGATAATTTTTAGTGATGGTTTTAGTATATTGCATATAGTTTTATCATTCTTTAGCAAACCTTAACTGTAAATGACCAAATAAAAGAGTTGGTCCTTAACAGCTAAAATTTTGACTGCACATTAGAAAATATAATAGCGCAATCACGTCATTTTTCAGTAATGTGGAAGGATATTCCAGGTAAATATACAGATTGCTTTCAAAATAATACTCGTATAATAATACTCGTAAGGTCAAATTAAACGATATATTTTGTTTGCTTCAAGGTTCATTTGTAGAAACTGACCAGCGCAGCGGGCGTAGCTTGCTAGTATCTTATAAAGGAAAAGTCGCACTCTAGTGAGATAGTTTCAAACGATAGTTTTTCAAGTTTACTCAACAGGGTGCAGTGCATTCTTAGTAATTCTATCAATTTTACTATTGATACTCCACCAGTTGTGTTTCTAAGTGTTGAGTATTTTTAAGGTTACATTTTCAAGAGTAACTTTTTCGATGAAAGTAAGTGATTTTGAAATGTTTGAACATATCTGTAATTTCAGTTTACTTAAATTAATGTTTGCTAATTATTGACTTGGGTTGAAATTCATTTACTTTTTGTCAGTAACTAGTATTAGCAATCCATGTGTAGTTCCCAATATGGTACTACTAAGGATTCCCAAATATGGGTATAGTGCCATATTTGGACCTCATATATTTTCGTGTATTACCCATTTACTTTATATTTACATATTGTTCTGAATTTTGTAAATAGTTAGTGTTTGTAATCAAAAATAATATAAATAGTTCAATGAATCTCTATTCATAAGCTAATATTAGTTTTTGTTGCATTAAAATATCTCCATTTGTTGATTTTCTGCAAGCAAGTAAACCCTATTGGATTACAATGAAAGTACGTGGGAATTTCGTGAAATATTAGAGATATCGCTAAGTTGGCGCAACTTTTGGCGAAAAATTTTGGTCGCCAAAGTTGGCGATATATCGCCAATACTCTTTTGTGATTAAATATTCTAGTCTAATATTTTTTTTTCTCAAGCTGAATTAAATTTTGAACAAACTTGACCCCAGAATCTTATATGGAGGAAATGGATCTCCAACTGGTAATTTTGTGATAAAAAAGAGCATTTGAAAATAATCAAAAAATTACATCATGAAAAAGTGATTCATATTGGCACTTTACCCTAACTATTGTTAAAAATAGTTTAGATGCTTGACACGAAGTAATACAAGAAAAAAAATGAAGAAACACTGGAATGAAGAAACACTTTTTTTGGTTAAAGAAAAAATAAATAAAAGTAACTAGAATATGACTTCCTTTCAGTATATGAAATGCTGAAGAAATTGTCTACTGGAATAAACTAGCAATTTCCTAATACTCAGTTGTTATGATTTACGTATATCATAACAACATATTCGCATTACAGGTGACAGTAAAAATTATTTTAAAGTTATTAATTTTAAAAGATCTAAACAACATAGTATAGATTCCAACAAACAGCATTTTAATTAAAACTTCAGCACAGTTACTTGAATGGTTGAAATAGAAAAAACACCTTTTAGAAGTAGCGCAATTATTTATGAATTCCAAAAGAAACTCTTTGCTATTTAGCAACACATCTTTATTTCTGTTATTCCATTGTAGAGATTGGCAGTGTACAAATAAATATAACGGATAAGTTAAAAATTATTTAAGAAATACAGTCAGTTTACAAGGTTGTTCAAACATTAAGAATATATTACAGAAGTCACAGTGTCTTTGAAAATATTAGAAATTCGTTAAAAAAATCATATTAAAAAAATCTACCATAAAGGTTAAATTTTGAAAAAAAATTTATATATATAAATATATAAAATATAGCACGAATATATATATAAAATATAGTACGCTGTGAGACTGGATATTATGGTTCTGTATATGATTGTTTTCTAATTGTACAAATTGCCTATCCGTAAGAAATTACTTGTAGATCATTGATTTTTCTCGTTTCGTGAATATTTCATATATTTTTACTAAACAGTGAAAACAGTTTGTATTCTTTCTTTGGTTATTTTTGAAAAAAATAAACTATATTGCAGTAGCTAAAACACATTTATATTATATGAAAGCAATTTAAACTATGAACAGCTGTCTGCAATCCAAGTAAAGAAGGTTTTAAACTCTTAACAGTGTATTTTTTAAACTTAGACTCAAAACATTTAGTTTTTTTGTATTAAGAAGTGTCTGATATTAGTTTGTACGCTATATGCACAAATTGATTATCTCTCAAGATAACATTTTTTTTAGTCTTTAAATTATTTTTCCCAACAGCAAAAACTTTAAATGTTCTAATCTGTTGTTATATTTATATGCACACATATGCTAATTTTATAAAGACCGTACATTTACAACATGTGTCTTCTAAAAAATGATGTAATATGTTTGTAATAAAATTTGTTTAAAATTGATTATAAAAAGTGAAGTTTATTAGTTAAAATCAGGTTTTCAATTTTACATAAAGCAATAATGTAACTAAATATTTTTATTTAATTAGAAAACCCCTTTCAAGACATCTTTTAGACGGCGCTTTCAATTTATAATTATTTTGAAAAAAATAAATTTTTAAATATATTTCGTATTATAAATTCGTTCTGCACGTTTAATTAATAATATTTAATTATCGCAAACTGTTCATCACAACAGGATAAATATTCCATAATTAAAATATATAAGTTCAAATATAATAATTCTTCACCGTATGAGTATATTATTGAAAAAATAATATTCCATATTTCAGTAGTTATACGACTCTCATGATAATATAATACAGTAGTTTGTAATAAAGAAAACATGCATTTTTTAAAATAATACAATTCTTCATTTCTAGATTTTTTTAAAATTATATCTTCTAATTAAATTCATGTAAGTCGTATTTCATATACGAAACTTACATAAAACATCATAATATTATTTATTCAGATTAAAAAAAAAAAAAAAAAAAAAAAAAAAAAAAAAAAAAACCTTGTTTGACTTTCAAAATTTGTTAAACTTTCAAAAAATCTCAAACAAAAATACTGATGAATTATTGTCTCTGTATTGTTACTTGCCTGCATTGATATTATAATCCTGAAATGATTTCTTTTAAATTTGAATTAACAATAATTACAGCGGAAAATACGTTGCTGCAACTGGTTTGTCACTAAAACAAACTTAAAACTTTAAAAAATATTTTTTTATGATACATATTTTTTTTTTTACCTGGACGATTAGATTGTTTATTAACTTTTAAAATAAATGTTCTAAATGACATTATTTAGGGCTCTATGTTGGATATTTTTATATGTTTAATTTTTTATAAGCATTTGAAAGCCATTTTGGATGCCAAATTGTTTTTTTTAAATCCGCCATATTCAAAAATATTTCAATTTCGAAAAGTTCTACAATATGCAGTAACCAGTACGTTAAAAATTAATCGCATTAAGATTTATTTTTGTTTGGATGTTTCAGAAATGCTTGTCGCAAGCGTCACCGTCACCGTCACCGTCACATTTCACCGTCGTTTACATGGATGTCAAGGATGAAGTATGAAACTTTTTATGTAAAAATACGAAATAATCACCAAACATAACATAACTATCAAAGCCCGCATAGTCAGTTGCACGCATAGTTGTTGAACTATGCCATGTAGTATTTGTGTGCTTTTGAAATGGATGTAGAATTTATTAGTTAACAAATATTATGTTAAATTCCATAAAAATTGTAATTTAGAACGCTTATAAAACGTTTCCTACTCTTTTCATTCTTTTAAATTTCGAACTTTAATAAAAATCATTCTTAGCGAGCACTTGTATCTTAAAAGTAACAGTCATGCCAAATTTCATGTTTCTATTTTTTTTCAGTATCACAAAAATAGTACGTTTAGAAATTTTGTTCGTTCCTGCACATTTTAAAATTTCGTTTTTTTTTTAATGTTCTGTACGTGCATTTGTGTGACTTCTTAATACCTAATTGTGTAACTCCTTAATACGTAAATTATGATAGCACAAAACGCTATATTTTTATACATGATTAAAGTCTTTAAGGAGATTAAATGCTTTTAAATCGAGAAATACACCTTTTAAAACAATGTATGGCCTACATGGTAAAAAATATTTACCTTTTTTTTTTTTTTTTTTTAGATTTATAAGTACAGCTTTTGAAAAATGGCATATCCCAACTTGTTTCACAGAAACTCTCTTATGATATTCGTAGAGATAAAATTCCCATAAAAATCGGAACATCATTGCATAATTGATAGAAAATCATCGGTTTAGTCATTTTAACTATAATTTTTGTATGGCAAAAGGCAATATGTTACGGAATTCTCAGTTTAATTTGCAATACACATTTTCTTCATTATTATTATTTTGATTAACTAAGAGAAATACTCGCACTTGAGCCTTATCCAATTGTGTGGAAAAGTTTACAAATAATAAAAAAAGTATATATTGTGAAATTATTGTGAAATTATTACGTAATTCTTTATACCAAGATCATATATATATATATTTTTAATCGAATTCATATAACTGTTAATTTTTGTACAAAACTTTCTTTTGTCAACCTAAATTATATAATCAGAGGAAGTGATACTATATTATAGTTTTATTTATGATCACACAGAACGCTAAATTCTTATGCACGTTTAAAGTTTTTTAGAAAAGGTGTTATTTACATCTAAGAAATGAATGTTGAAAATAATGCGTGCAGTATAAAAAGTAACATTAAAAAATTAGATATGTACACGGAAAGGCTTTCATAAATGTTATAATCAAATTGTGTAACTCGTTCACTTATTTCATGATAAAATGTGATAATTTGTCGATTGCGACTTTTATGAAAGCCCTTACTATAAACAAAAGAAATGTATTTTTTTTCACAGAAAAATAGGAAGAAAAATCCAGTTAAAATCGCTATTGAGGTAGAGCAGATTAAATTACACTATTATTAATAATTAAAAATGTTTGAAAAAATAATTTCTTACATAGCTAGCGTTTACTTGGTAATTTTTCTGAAATATTTTTTTTTCCTAAACTAGAGAAAAATATTTAATTCTATAGTCCTAGATTAAACATTTCATTTATTGTTATTTTTTAAGTAAATTCATATATGACATGTTAAATATATGCGTTAAGTCAGCAATGTTAGATAAATTCAGGTCAAGACTTTCTTAAAGATAACGTAGGTTATTTAGACAGAGTAAAACATATGAATAATGCTTTAATTATATCGCATAGAAACGCTCATTTGCATGTCTAAAGTGTAAGGGTACAAAGAATTTACTTCATTTGGAATATGCTTTTTTTAAAATAAAGCATGGTATCTTTTGTATAAAATATTTACAAAGTTTTTAAAGATTTACTAGGCCAGATTTGATAAATAGCATATTCATACCTATTTCACAGAAACTCTGTTGAATAATCTTTTTCATGTTTATGAATGGGATATGATAACTTATTTTGTTGCTACCATAAAAGTCATTATGTAAACCTTGTACCTATGTTTCAGCTTTTCTTAAATATTTAGATTTCTAAACTAACTTAAATCACCTCCATATTTTAAAGAAATTACATAGTTACTGTATTATTATTTTTTTAATTCGTGGGAACAATATATATCATACAAGACTTTCTTACATAGGTTATATCTACGTTTCATAGGTTATTTATTCAGAGGAAGTCACATGATTACTTCTTTAATTATGATAATATAGAACGCTATTTTCTTATGCACGCTTAAAATCTTTAAAAATAATAATCATTTTCATGTAAAAAAACACGTTGACAAACAATGCATGGCATTCTTTGTACATTTACGAAAAAAAAGAAAAAAAAGAAATATAACTTATTTTTTTACCTTCCATGAAAATAATTGTTTATTATTTACTTGAATTATTGAGTTTTCTATTTTTTTTTTCTAAAGTTTATCTTTATATTGGTGAAATTATATAATTCTGCATTCCCGATATTATTAGTTTTTAAACGCATGCAAGCGACATTTCCTATACAAGACATTATTAGGACAATATAGATTATTTTTTCAGACCTTTAATTAATACTTTAATGATGCTCTGGTTCTTTTGCAATCTCATTGTCTTAATGTTTAATGCGTTAATTTTCGTATTGCGATTTCAAATTAATGCATGACATTATTTCTTAAAATATGTGCAACTTTTTTCTAGATATATATAATAGTATGGGCCGAACGAATTCAAAATAATTTCTTTCAACTGTATAACGCAGACAAGTTTCGAATTTTAGAAACAAAAGAAAATATAAAATGAACTTGGCAGACGCACTGCCATACTCCCAGAAAACAAAGAAATGCATGAATATCTTTTGATTGTGTATAGACGTTAAAATCCATGAAAAGGGTAATAATTCACTATATTTTACAATATTTATATGATTATTAAACTTTATAAATGGATGTCTTCTCAAAAGAATTTTATTTTTTTAATCTCACTAACTGTTTGTATTTTTAAAAGGAGAACATGAAATCAAGCATAGATTATGTAACACGTTGCAACATTTTCAAAATAATTTCACAAACATTTATCGTTTAATAAGGTCAAAGATTATGCCTAAGTAAAGAAGGTCAAGGTCAAACCGGGAAGGCGGAACCTTTCGGCTTACCAAACAAACAAACCGTGACCAGTTTTACAAACCGGAACCTTTCGGCTTAAGCTCAACTAGCACCACCCAGCAAGTTTGTTTACCTAATTATACTGAGCATTACTAAATTATACTTTGTGATATTGAGAAATAATTATACTATGTAATGCTGAAACACAAATTCTGAAAATACAAAATTCCAAAACACAAATTCTGAAAATACTGCTGAGCAGTACTAAATCCTACTGAGCAGTACTAAATACTACTATGTGATACTGAACAATAAATATGACCATGTAATATTACTGTAAGATGCTGAGGTAGATAATAATAATGGAAATAAGTTAGTACTAAATGAACAATAATGAATGAACAATAATACTAGAGTAAACAATGATAAATTAGGATAAAAATACTAAATAACGTTGTATGTTTCTATTAAGAACAACTAAATTGTTAAGGTTAGAGTTTATGTAGTGTGTAAAGGTCATTATGCATATTACAAGTCCACTTCATCCTCACCCTCCACTAAGTCCAATGGAGGCAGCATGAATAAGTATTGATTGCGTTCTAGCAATAGCATGAAATCTGTTATTTTTGTAAGCACTTTTGGTTGTTTCAGCACGTAGGAAAACCAGGCCGACAGATTTATTTGTGATGACGGTCTAATGTGATGGTGGGCAGTCAGGATACAATCTAGGATATAATGTAAGGAGGAACCTCTTTTTCCACAGGTGCATCTAGGTGACGATGCCTTGACGAATTTATTGAGATATTGAGGAAACGGGCCATGGTTTGTAGCATGGATGTAGTGGTGCCTATTTTGAAGTTGAAGATGTGTTGATACTGTTGGGATTAAGGCGTGAGTAAAGCGACCCATTGTTCCCAGATTCCAATCAATTTGCCATGATCTTATAAATTCTGATGCTGTTATCTTCTTTAAATGTGATGGTGGAACTGGGTAGAATTTTCGTAAGATGTCTTGTAACGGTTTTGTTGCATCGCGGGGCAGTTTATCAGAATATTCGTTTCCAGCTATACCAGAATGACCACGCAACCAATTAAAGAAAATGGATTTCGATGTTTGTTGCAGTGACATAATTATGTCACATACAAATAAGTTGGAAGTGAATACACATGCTAATGCCTGCAGGCGAGATTGACTATCAGAATTCATTGTGTAACTTTGAAAATTTTTAGAATTAGCCCAGTCTATTGCATCATGTATTGTTAGTAGCTCTGCTTAATAGACACTATTTTCTTGGTGTAAACGAATCTGTCTTGTTCCCTGTAAAACTGAAACTTTATATGCATAGACAGCATATGGAGTGCTATCTGATGTTTTTGATCCGTCGAATCCGACAGTACGGAAACAGCAGCAGTTGGAGATTTTTTATAGGCACCCGTAACTAGGAGTAGGCATTGAGCCTAAATTCAGAAAATAAGCCTTAAACCATGTGGCTTTTATATTCGAGCAAACCATATCGATGCAGCAAAGGTGATTTTTTTCTCCAGAATATTTTTTAGTACTTCCATATTTTGAAAATATCTCTAGAAATCACACCTGATGCTGATGAAAATTTCAAAAGGTTGTGTGTTTCTTGTGTTATTTCTAATCTTTTGCTGCGAAGATGGGGGAGAAAGGAGAGTATTCTATCGAAATATGGCAAAATATTACTTTTTGACAGCGAATAATTATTCAATTTATAAATATGGATCCGTTTTAAATATCTGCGTCTTCGAAGTTTTAGAACTTTACACTTCCATATGAGATAATTAATTTATTTTCCCTTGCCTCTTATTGATACCCAAATATGGGAAAATATTACTTTTTGACAGCGAATAATTATCCAATTTATAAATATGTGTCCGTTTTAAATATCTGGGTCTCGATGGTTTAGAATTTTACACTTCCATATGAGATAATTAATTTATTTTCCCTGGGCGAGTCACTAATGAGATCACAAGGCCAACTTGCCCATCATGGACAGATTTTGCTACTCTGTTGGGTAGTTGCTCAAGGAAGGTTATCAAAAGCGTTGCTGAAATAAAATGATATTAGAGATATATATTTATTTTCTTCTGTTATTATGCCTATGTGCGAGAATACACTGTTAAAATTTTTCGTTTATTGACAGGTTGTCTTCCGCGAATTTTGATCAGAAAGTTTCCGTTTTGTTAGAAAAATGGAATCTATCCCGTATATCTGTTGCTACCCAGCTAGAAAAAGTTAGCAAAAAAATTCACAATATCCGAGCGTATTTGGCACCTCAACTTATGCATAAAAACTGCAAACTCAATTGTGCACAAAAAGTGCATAAACTGTATCACTAAATTGTACACTTTTTAGACTTTTAAGATTACAGAGTTTCAAATAGGGAATTATTAATGTAAAAATCTATCATCCAATGGGATTGCAGTATTTTTGATCGCCACACATGCGCTTCAACTCCTTCGCGTCTGTATCGCGCCATTTATGGAGTACAAAGACAGAACATTCCTAAAAAAAAACGGAAACATTCAGGCAACTCTGCTGGCAGTCCTTTTCCCGTAAATTGACGGAATTTTTTTTACAATATACTGTTAAAAATAATCTGAAATTCACGGGTATTTTTTCCTGAATTTCACAGGAAAATTCCCTTTACATGACAAAAGGGCATTTTCAGTTAAAAGCAGAAAATTTCCTCATATTTCCTGAAAACAACGGAACGGACAGAGAAAAAAGCCGCCAACGGAGATATTCCGTTATCTGCTGCATGTTTATTTTCAATGTTTCAAAAACTGACATGCTGCTGCACAGAAAAACTAAAAATTCAATAAATTAAAATTTCAAGTTTATTTAATGCAACAACAAGAAAATAGTGGTTTCGAATTTAAAAAAGCAAAATTTATTTTTTTCCATTCTGTTAATATTATTTGCAATTCATTTTTTAAAGTTATAAAGTATAATGTTATCAAGTAAAGTTTAAAGTTTTCGCACTTAACATATATTCTAAACAAACAGATTAATATATATATAAAATAGCTAAAAAATCGATTCTATTTAAAAAAGCAACAAACAAAAATAATGCTTTCGAATTAAACTCATCCCTTTAAAATTATTCGCAACTTATTTTTTAAAGTTATAAAAAACACTCACACTGAAAATATATTCTAAACGAACACCTTTAAAAAACACCTAATAGTTGATTAAAAATCGATTTTCGCAAAACAGCAAAAAAATTTATTGAATTTAATTCAAAATATAATGTTTATATTTTACATCTAACAATCAAATTAAGAATATATATAATTCATGTTTTTATCCTCTATTAATACTATAGTTTTCAACCATCATCTCATTACGAAATATCCCCGCAATTAACTTCAAAATTACCAGTTTTCTAAACCCCAAATTGTTTAAGTCCCAACCTGCGATTTGAAGACATCCCGTATCAACGTTTCCTACTCTTACTCTAGCAAGGACCCGCTGGTCTTATGGTAAAGCACTAACGCCCCCAGTTCATACCTCAGGTCTGGCAGAAAATGTTCTTGCATTACATTAAATACTCCCGTAATAAACAATAGATGGCAGCACAAATAGAGATGACATTTTTTAAAACCGAGTTTATTTATAACGGAAACTTACCGATTCTTCAAACGGAATTTTCCCTTCCTTTATCTTTCAAAACGGAAAATGTACTACCGGAACGGAAAAAGTCCGGCAACTTTGCTGCCAGTAGTTTTACCGGGAATTGACGGATTTATTTTTAACAGTGTATGATATACAATGATTGTAAATTTTTCGGGCCATCCTTATGTGCATTATCAGCTTTTGATGAATAGTATAAAAACTTGTTTCACGGAAACTCTCTTTAATAAACCTGTACAAGTTTTTTGATGAAACATGAAAACATGTTATTTTCTGCTTATAGGACAGTTATAATATTGTAGAAAAACAAGACATCGAGAAATATCGCCTTTCAAAAGAGCGAAATAAATTAGCGAAGTATTATTACAAAAATATTTGGAAATTGTACTCCGTTAAATAACTTTTAACTCAAAAGCACTTTTTGTACATTAAAAGTTAACAAGTCTTTTAAAATTCATTACTAAAATGTTAAGTATATTTTTCTGTTTCAGAGAAAATGTATTTCATCCTCGTATATTTTTTGTGATTTATAATGTGCAAACTCAATAATGGTAATATGTTTGTGTGTTATAGCGCATAATTTTAGCATAGTTGTTTTCATTAATCTTAAAATATAATATTTCATTTATCAAATATTCTTATACATACTGTTAGTCATGGGTAAGAAATATTTTAGACGAATTAGTTTTATAATTCACTATTTTTGTTTTCAGTAAATTTACATAAGTGACATATCCTATGCAACATTTTCTTATGCTACATTTTCATAGGTGATTTACTGAAAAGAAAACAAGTGATTAATGATTTAATTATGATCATATAGAACTCTAAATTCTTATATTTCCATAAAGTCTTTAAGTGCAAAGAATCCTTCTCATTTAAGAAATAGAACTTAATATTAATGCATCTCATCCTTTGTATAAACTATTTGCATTTTTTTTACAAATGTATAACGGTAGCTTTTGATAAATAGTATAATCAAGCTTGGTTCACAGAAACTTTGTTGAATAATGTTTCATGTTTCAGGATGAAATATGATAACATAAAATGTTTAGCTTCTACCACAGAAAAAAAATGAAAACTGAAGAAAAATTGCATTTTCTAAGCAGTGAAATAAATTATGCAAATATTAATAATTAAAAATGTTTGAAAATATTGTCCATTATATAACTTGTATCTATCTACATGAAGCTTTACTGAAATATATTTTTATTTTCTAAACTAACCTAAAATTACGCATTGTCTGAAGAAATTACATACTTTTATATACTCCTTGATCAAACATTCCAGTTATTTTTATATTTTTAAGGAAACTCGTGGCTGTGTCATTTCCTGTATGAGACCCAATTAAAGCAAAATAGGTTATTTATTCAGAGGAAGACACGTGATTTATGCTCTAATTATGATCACATGGAATGCTATATTCTTCAACAAGCTTACAGAGTTCATTAAGAAGGAATCTGTTTTTTTTTCATTTAAGAAATTAATTTTCCAAATAATACTTGACATTCTTTGCATAAAGTGCTTAATACTTTTTTAGAGATTTACAAGGCTAGTTTTTGATAAATAGCATACTCAAATTTGCTTCACTGAAACTCTGTTGAATGCATTTGTTCTTCTTTCTAGCAGAAATGTGTTAACTTATTAATTGCAGCTTACATAAATGTCATGGTTATAAAAGAAAATTGCATTTTTTGTTTGTAGAGAAATAGAAAGTTTGAAAAAGTAATAAAAAATCCCTTTCTATAAAAGAGAAATAAATTATGCTAATATTAATATTTAAAAATGTTTGAAAATATTCTTAATTATATAACTTGTATCTATCTACATTAAGCTTTACTGAAATATATTTTTTTTTTCTAAACTAACCTAAAATTGCGCATTGTCCGAAGAAATTACATACTTTTATGTACTCCTTGATCAAACATTCCAGTTATTCTTATATTTTTAAGGAAACTCATGTCTGTGTCATTTTCTGTATGAGACCCACTTAAAGCAAAATAAGTTATTTATTCAGAGGAATATACGTGATTTATGCTCTAATTATGATCACATGAAATGCTATATTCTTCAATAAGCTTACAGAGTTTATTAAGAAGGAATCTTTTTTTTCATTTAAGAAATTAATTTTCCAAATAATACTTGGCATTCTTTGCATAAAGTAATTAATACTTTTGTAGAGATTTACAAGGCTAGTTTTTGATAAATAGCATAATCAAATTTGCTTCACTGAAACTCTGTTGAATACATTTGTTCTTCTTTCTAGCTCAAATATGTTAACTTATTATTTGCGGCTTCTATAAATGTCATGATTATAAAAGAATTTTGTATTTTTTAGTTGTAGAGAAATAGAAAGTTTGAAAAAGTAAGAAAAAATCCCTTTCTAAAAAAGAGTAGTAAATTATGAAAATATTAATAATTAAAAATGTTTGGAAATATTCTTCATTATATAACTTGTATCTATCTACGTTAAGCTTTCCTGAAACATATTTTTATTTTCTACTATAACCTAAAATTGCACATTCTTTGAAGAAATTACATAATTTTATATTCCTTGATCAAACATTCCATTTATTTTTATATTTCTAAGTAAATTCGTGTCTGCAACATATCCTATACGAGATCTCTTAAAGCAAAATGGGTTATTTATTCAGAGGAAGACACGTGATTTATGCTCTAATTATGATCACATGGAATGCTACATTCTTCGGCAAGCTTAAGGTGTTTATTAAGAAGGAATACTTTTCATTTAAGTAATTAATTTTCGAAATAATTCTTTAGAATCTTTCCATAAAGTAATTAAAACTTTTTTTGAGATTTACAAGGCTAGTTTTTGACAAATAGTGTACACAAATTTGCTTCAATGAAACTCTGTTGAATAAATTTGTTCTTCTTTTTAACTGAAATACATTAACTAATTATTTGCAACTTCTGTAAAAGTCATTATTATAAAAGAAAATTTGAATTTTTGATTGTAGATAAATTGCAAGTTTGAAAATGCAGGAAAAAAATCCGTATTCAGAAATTAATCTAAAATTGATCACTGTTTAAAAAAAAAAAAAAAAAAAAAAAAAAAAAAACATAATATTGTTTTTATTGATCAAACATTCATTTATTTTTATATTTTTCAGTAAATTCGTGTTTGGGACATTTCCTATAAGAGACTCTCTTATAGTAAAATAGGTTATATATTCAGAGAAAGACATATTTATGCTCTAATTATGATCACATGGAACGGTATATTCTTCAAAATACTTAAAGAATTTATTAAGAAGGAATTTTTTTCATTTACGAAATTAATTTTCTAAATAATACTTGACAAACTTTGCATAAAGTACTTAAAACTTTTTTTAGAAATTTACAAGGTTAGTTTTTGATAAATAGTATGATCAAATTTGCATAAATGAAACTCTGTTGAATAAATGTGTTCTTTTGTTTTAGCTGAAATACGTTAGATTATTATTTGCAGCTTCTATAAAAGTCAGTATTATAAAAGAAAATTGCATCTTTTGGTTATAGGGAAATAGCAAGTTTGAAAATGCAAGAAAAAAAATTTCCTATTAAGAAAAAGAGTAATAAACTATGCAACTATTAATATTTAAAAATGTTTGGAAATATTGTCCGTTATATAGTTTGTATCTATCTACATTAAGCTTTCCTGAAACATATTTTTATTTTCTAAACTAACCTAAAATTGCTCATTTTTGGAGGAAAATACATAATGTTATATTCCTTGATCAAACAGTCCATTTATATTTTTAAATAAATTTATGTCTGCGGCATTTCCTATACGAGGCCCTCTTAAGGCAAAATAGGTTATTTATTCAGAGGAAGACACGTGATTTATGCTCTAATTATGATCCCATGAAATGCTATATTCTTCAACAAACTTAAAGAGTTTATTAAGAAAGAATCCTTTTCAATTTAATGGATTAATTTTCTAAATAATGCTTGACAATCTTTTCATTTAAAGTACTGAAAACTTTGTTTAGAGATTTACAAGGCTAGTTTTTGATAAATAGTATAATCAAATTTGCTTCATTGAAAGTCTGTTGAATAAATTTGTTCTTCTTTGTAGCTGAAACACGTTAGCTTATTATTTGAAGCTTCTATAAAAGTCATTATTAAAAGAAAAATTGCATGTTTTTTGGTTATAAAGAAAATAGCCAGTTTGAAAATGCAATACAAAAATTTCTATTCAGAAAAGATATATTTATGCAAATATTACTCTTTAAGAATAATTTGAATATTATTCAGTGCGAAATTACTTATTAATCATAACATACTATACAGGGTTTTCGAAAAATATTGAAACGCGCTTATTGTTTACCTGTTGGAGATACGTTTTCAATGTTAATTTCTAAAGTATTCAAAATAACGTAAATATTAGCATTATGTTGGGTAATTTTTCCTGTCATTAATTTTCAAAAAATGACACTTTTTGAATTTCTTTACGGTCTCTGGGACTCGTAAAATATATTTAGAAAAGAAATCTCTATGTTCTAACAACTAAAACAGTAAAACATCAATTCCTCTACAATTAAAATTCACCGATGTAAAATATTTTTAATTTTATGAAATTTTGAGCTTCCGGGCAATAATTTCTGTTTGTTTTTAGAGACTGAAAACTGAGAAACCACACAAAGTATCAGAATTTCAGTGGATTTTATTAGTAGAATGATGGAACGTTTACTGTTATGCTAGTCGGAGAATGGAAATTCCTTCCTTATAATAAAAGAAAATTCCATTTTTTTTTTTTTTTTTTTTTTTTTTTTTTTGGTGATAAAGAAAATAGCATGTTTGAAAATTCAAGAAAAAAAAGTCCTGTTCAGAAAAAGAGAGATAAATTATGTAAATATTACTCTTCAAGAATAATTTGGAAATTATTAAGTGTGAAATTACTTTCTTATTTAGAAGGATATTTTACTTATTAAACGTTTGCTAATAATTCTTTTAAATTCTGTCATTAAAATTATGAATATTTATTTTCGTTTGAAAAAAAAAAGTCCTTCCAGCCTGTACCAGGAGGAAAAGGTAGTTTTCCTATTTGTTCGTTTAAAAATTTTAGCTAATGTTACTCGAAACAGCAAGCTAAAATTCAAAGAACCCAATTACAGAAGATTCCTTAATACTGAATTTGAATAAGAAATTTTCCAAATTAGTCAACTACAGCCAAGTTGGCTTTATTTAGGAGGACCTATTTTGGTCGCCAAATTTGACGGTATTTCGCCAAGTGTCACCAAGTTTGGCGAGAATTTGGCGCTAACGGATATGAATATAGTTTTATGCGTATGATTGGGAAAATGATTACAACAATGAAATATAGTAAGTTGCGAAAAATCGCGTTCACTAAAACTCATAAATTAATCGTTGGTTTTTTGTAATGTGCTGTTTTGTTTCAAAATGTCAGCCACCCTAGAATTTCAAATTGCTCTATCTCAGCCATTTTTAAAATAGAGGTAAACAAAAAATGCTCCGGAATCCTTAAAGCCTAACACTTAAGCAAAAATAAATTTGAATTTTTAACTTTTTTGTATATTTAATTTAGTTTTAAATCTTTCAGTGGTCACCATTTTGAAACAAAATGGCGAACCAAGCTTGTCAACGAATTCAGTCGAGACATTGTTGAGCTTAATACACACAAATAGTTTCATCCTAATTGATTTATAAATACGAGTGTTATCGTATGACATAGATAAGAATATATGGATATATATATATATGTAAATCAACATTTGTACGGAGGGTGGTTTTGGGGTCTGGGGGTCATGATCTGTGAAAATATACCAAAATTTTCCGGAATTGCTTTCCTCCGAACGGCTGTAATAAGTAACTTTATACTTTTTGTATTGAAAGCTACCTAATACTATGTGATTTATTAAACGTTATGATATTTATGGGTTATATGGTATAACTTTAGGCTTTTATAATTCACTTTAAACGCTATCAAAATTTATTTTTATTATGTATAGAAAATCTCAATCTTTTCCATTAAGAATATACAATTTTGAAAAAAAAAATGCATGAAATTATTTTACATAAAATATTTACACTTATTTTTAGAAAGTTAAATTATTTTTTATAAATAATGTAATCAAACTTGTTTGATAGCAACTTTCTAGAGAAAAAAAAGGGTTTTAGGATCTGAATGAAATATAAATAAAAAAATATTAATAGCATCTTCTATAAACGTTATCGTAATAAAAAAAATCGTTTGTAAGTATAATAAAAAATTGTCATTTAGAAATACATAAATAAGTTACTAAAATATTATATTTACAATTTTTTGTAGATTGTTTTGCTCGAAATAGTATATAAATATTAAGCACTTCTTTTTTGTTGTTTGTTTGCTAACAGGTCTTTTAAAATTTAACGTCAAAATTTTAAAATAATTTCTCTCTTTAGGAGTAAATTTTATGTCGCAAGAAAAAAAAATTATTGCGGCTTATTATATGCAACCTACAAAATATTATGATTATTCTGGGTTAATTGTATAATATAAACATGACTTTTTTATTAATCATAACATACTATACAGGGTATTCTAAAAATATTGAAACGCGCTTATTGTTTGCCTGTTGGAGATATGTTTTCAATGTAAATTTCAAAAGTATTCAAAATAAGGTAGACATTAAGATTATGTTAATTAAATTGTCCTGCAATTACTTTTCAAAAAGTGACACTTTTTAAATTTCTATACTGTCTCTAGGACTTTTAATATATATTTAGAAAAAAATTTCTCCATGTTTTGACTACTACAACAGTAAAATTTCAATTCCAGTACAATTAAAATTCATCGACTTACAATATATAAAATTTTATGAAATTTCGGAGTTTTCGGGAAATATTTTCTGTCCATTTTAAAAGACTGAAAAATCAGAAATCCCATAAAATATCAGAATTCGGGGAATTTTAGTAGTAGAATCATGGAATGTTTACTGTTATGCTAGTCGGAGATTGAGTGTTTTAAAAAAAGTACAATCATAAGATCCAGGGACCGGGCAAGTAAAAAATTAAAAAGTGTAATTTTTTTTAAATAAATGTCAGAACTATTTAATCAACATAAACATAATTTCTACCAAACTTTAAACATTTTTGCAGTTTACATTACCTACCTATTTCTGACAGGTAAAGCGTGTTTCAATCTTTTTCGGAAAAACCCTGTATTTCTTTTATCAAATATTTTTGTGTGTGCTTAAAATCTTCTGTATAAAATATACTATTTCATGGCTTAGTATTATGACACATGTTTAATACTTGAAACACTCTCACACTGAACGCTTATATTCATATGCAAGCCTATAATATTTAAGAAGAAATACACTTTCTAAAATAATGCATAAAATCCTTTGTATAAAATATCTACATTTTTATTTTTAGAGATTTATAAGGCCAGCTTTTGATAAATAGTATAATCAAACTTCTTTCAAGGAAACCCTGTTGAATAAACTTGTTCATGTTTCTGGGTAAAATATGATCAAGTATTATTTGCAGCTTCTATGAATATGTTTTTTTGTAGAGGAAAACTGCAGTTTTGTTTGTAGAGAAAGAGAAAGAACGAAAATTTAAGAAAAATCACTTTTCAGAAAGAGCGAAATAAAATACGCAAACTTTTAATATTTACAATATTTGGAAATTGTTCTGGGAGAAAAAATGTCTGTATCAATAGGCCTTTTTAATTATTTATTTTAACTCTTAAATACTATCTCTTAACTCTAAAAATAAATAAACTATATACTTGTTCTGTATGAACCTTTTAAAAGAACTCAATGTATCAAAAATGCGTGTTACAATTTTAATAACAAAAATTTTCATTTTTTTTATATAAAGGACCTGTTATGGGAAAATATTCTACATAAATTTATTAAGATCATTATATGAATATAAATGTTAGAGAACGTCACAAAAAAAGGAATCCGACTTACGGTTTTATTATCAAATTATCGTTGATCGTTGCTAGATTTGTCATTTCAGAAATAATTGTGCCATATTACTGAATACGAATACAGTGTTACATATAAGGTTCATGTACTTATGAAACATTGTGCAAACTCCCACATTTGACACAACAGAAAAAGAACGCGAATCGTCAAAAACGCGTGTGTGTAAGTTTACCATTCATTCCAATCATTATATTTTGGGATATAGAAAGAAATTTTCTTTTTGGCGATCTGAAGATCTTGTCTTTTGTAATTGCTAAAACACATATAAAAAAATCATATACAGCAACCAGAAATTTTGTAAAAAACTTACATGTCACAAAATGAGTTTATGTCATGTTAATTTTTCTCTATATGTTTTCTATATATGTATTGTATGATTCTAATGTTTTTCCCCATGAATAAAAAATACGTTTACTAATTTTGTAGATAAACCTGTAACAATTTTTTTTTCATTACTCTATGAAGATTTAAGAAAAAGGTATATAACTATACATCTTTATGGGCTGATTTGATTTAAGGAACTCAAATTTGGTGTCAAAAGTGAGTGGTACTATTTGAAAAAATAAAATTTGTACAATTTGTAATGTGTTAAAGACCCCTTTTTTAAATCTGAATTTAATTTCGGAAAGAAGACGAAATTCCCTGTCGAATGTTATCCCAGGAATCACTCTGTGAAAATGTACTGAGAAACTCATATGGGGGTACATTTCTTTACCGACTCTACTTTTCCTTTATATTTAAAGTAATTATAAATAAGTTATGCCCATCATTAGAATATTCATAGTAACGTAATGTACATTATAAAAAGAGGACTAAATTTAGAAAAATATCGTAACAATAGCAACATTTGCAGTGCGACATAAGCATACGTGCTTCCGTTACCTTCTAGTAATTATTAATGCTTACACAAAAGGTTATTCTCAACGGCACGATCAAATATGTCATAGATAACATTATTTTATAGCCTCAATCTTCTAAGAACTGCATCTACATTACTGTTGTTTTAATAAAATGCCTTTATAAGCTGACTGTACCTTGTAATGCATTCATTTTTATGGTTTCGTTCATCTCACGAAACCCTATTACTCTCGCTCCATTGTCCGTCCGTCACAGAGCCGTTCTCAGAAACTATATAACTTACAGGTATGAAAATTTGCGTACTTATAGCTAAATAACTACTATGAAGCTCAAAATATTAAAATTTGAAAAAATCGTAATATTTTAATATATAGAGATAAAAAACCAAAAATCTTACAGCCTTTTCCTATTAAATTTAAACATTTTTCGTTATTTCAGTTGCCAACAATTAAGAAGCCACAATAAAATTCTTTCCACAATAATTAATTTTCTATTGAAAGATTTCCACGTGAAAAATGAAAATGAAATAAAAAGTTTCACCAATTGTAAAAAAAGATTAATATGACGTCATATTGGAAATAAAACGGAAAATTTCAAACATTTCTCAATAATACAAGGAGTATGAGTATGTGTAAATGCAGAAAACAGCTTAATATGACGTTATTAGAGAATTAAAAAGAAAATTAATCTGACGTCATAATGGATTTTTCAAATGTTTCAGAATAATACAAAGAGAGTATCAGTATGAGTAATAGAGAATAGTAAATATATAAGTTTGAGGAACGTATTGAATTAAAAACCCTATTATGAAATATTGGCATAATTTAACATTTTGAAGGTCTTTATACAATACGTTTAATTTTGAAATTGATTTTTTTAAAATATCGCATTTAGTCCACATGACGGATATTATTATGACAGAGTATAATAGCAGGCTTCTCCCGCTATCGGGCCGGTTCAGATATTCGAAAAAACGAGAAAAATAGACCAGTAAATTTTTACTTTATAAAAATCAGGTCTGTTTTTAGTGAAATTTATTTGGATTTATTAAAGAAAGGATAAAGTTTGCTTTGAAAGGAATATTAAACGAAACCCTTTGTTCAATCTTCGATCACACTTACCCACTTGTTATAAAAGCATTCGCAATCTAATAATTTTGTGAGACTATACACCGATTCACTACAAAAAATAATCACATTGACACGGATTTAAAATTTTCAATTTTTTTTACATTCTTTGAAATCCTAACGACACTAATCTCCATGCAGTTTTCCATGGAAGTAGAAAATAAGATATACAGGGTGCAAAGGAAAGTCCTTTCATTCTGAATTAACATTTGAACGTATAAAGCTAGAGTTGTAGGGAAAATGTCTACCTATAATGAATCGACTATGCTCTATCATATAAAAGTAACTGCAGCGCATCAAGTGGCGAAATGTGAACGTTGTCGCCCTTATCTAGGAAACATTGAGAGATAGCGAAAATCAGTCAGTCACAAATGTGTAGATCAACCTTGAATCCATATGGAATGACATGTCTTAAATGTAAAAATAACTTATCCTAAAATTTTAATTTTTCGAGAACCAATCACTGGCTTAAATACGTCACCAGTTGCTTGAAGAGGTGTGTCATTACATAGTAGATGCATATTTACTAACAAAACTGAAACGTGTAATTAAGGGAAATTTATTTTAATACCAAAATCAAGTATGCTCATTTTTTCTAATATTGGCAGTACTACGCATGCACCCACATGCATAAACGTAAATAGCTGCAGATAATGGACGTCCTATGCATACGAAAGTACGAAAGTTGATTTCGTTATTAAAATAAATTTTCTTTACTTACATGTGTTATGTATAAGCAATGTATATGCCTTATAATGCCAATCTTCTTCAAGCGATGTTCACGCGATTATTGACGCATTTAATCCGGTAAAGGGTTATCGAAAAATTAATATGTCAGGTTTTATATTAAGCTTTTGATTACGGGTTGGGACATTGTGTCGTAATAGCGATTATTTTTTTTTCTATTCGAACCAGTTTTTAAAAACAAAATTGTGCCCTACAATTCTGTTAGGACATTTTCAAGAGAAATTGATCACAATTTTTAACACTTTCCAACCTAGTTGAAAAGTGTTTATGACTTCGGTTTGTCTGGCCGTATGGCCGTCTGCCGTCTGCCGTCTGCCGTCTGTCTGTGCTCTAACTCCCGTAAATATGCTCGGATTGCTCTGCAATTTTTATATGTTATAGTCGTTATCTATAGCATGTTCCCTATTTCAACGGAAGTGTGTAGCACTTATAGTTTTTTTACAGGGACACTCAAAAGAATTCCGTTACATTGCGGTCTATGGGGAAAAATCATTGACGGTTTATTTAAATAATGTCTCACTATTTTTAAATCATTGAAATATATATATATCACTATGGTGCATTAGAAGAAGCTTAATATGGAATAGGGTGTGCATAGCACTTATAGTTACTTTACAGGGATAGTCAAAAGAATTCTGTTACATTACGTCTATGGAGAAAAATCGTCTGCGGTTTATTTAAATAATGTTTCCCTATTTTAAACGCATTGAAATTTATATATATCACTAAGGTGTATTTCAAGAGGCTTACTACAGAACAGTGTGTGTACAGCAGTCATCGTTCATTTACAGGGACACGCAAAAGAATTCTTTACTGTAAGTTAACAATAATTCCTGGAAGTGCGTTTTAAGTTACTGATCGCGATTTTAATTTTAACTCGCTTTTTGTCTATTATGTGGTGTGTATAAATTCTGTATAGCCTATACAGGGAAGCACAAAAGTTCGCGAACACATTTCCGTATTATTTAACTCCAGACGGAGAATTTTAAACTGTGCTACGCGTTTCTTAACTGAACTAAAATTTAACATCCTATGTAGTATATATACAAATCTATAGATCCTATACAGGGCTGAATAAAAGTATTCGGATTACTTAGATGATATATTTTAGCTTATTAAACGGTATGATTTGTAAAATTATTTTGGAAGCGTTGGAAAGTGTTACATAATCTATGCTTGACGCATGATTTTTCGTTCTTGTTTTTTTAAGTTCTGGTACAAATGGATATAAAAATCGTCATACGTAGACAGTAATCAAAAGGATAAAGTCATTTTTACACGTAAGCAAATTTTTTAAAGACTTTAAAAATATAATTAGAAATAAGAGAAACCGATTTTAATCTGAGGGGAATAGTTCAATTGAGGAATAACAAACTTCTTCAAAGAGTCTCAGTTCGGTATTTGAGAGTGGTATGGCAAATATTAGTTTTCATCTAAAATATGAGTTCGTGCGACTGTTGAACAGTTAACTGAATTAAACAAGGAATATCAATCATGATTGAAGCACAGATTATGAAACACTTTCAAACACATTCAGAATACTGTGTCGTAAATTCGCCGTTTAATAAGGTGAAAGTTGATATCTAAGTAAATAATTTGGAAAACGCATAACACATTTGAAAGACAAAGTTCAGCAATTACCATCTATAGTCTTAAAGTTATCCTAATATTATTGCGCATCCCTGTATATAACGTATAAATTTACATATGTACTATATAGTATACTAAACCTAGTTCAGTTAGAAAATGCAATAACACAGCTGAAAAAATTGCCGTCAGCAATTCCCGTCAATTCACGTAAATATATTCGATTTTATGTACATCCTTGTGTATGATCTATAGAATTTATACACACTAAGAAATGTGCAAACAATAGCTAAATTGAAAAACTAATACCACCACCGAAAACGCATTTGCAGCAAGTATCACTCTTAGACAGTAATGTAAACGAATCTTTTGTTTGTCCCTGGAAGTGAACGATAAAAGGCTATGCACACCATATTCTCCAGTAAGGAACTTTTTTGCAGCTTTGTGATGCATATCAGTTTCAATATGTTTGAAAGAGAGTAATATCATTAAAATGTACTACAAATGATTTTATCTCATAGATGAAAGTGAAACAGAATTCTTTGAGTGTCCCTGAAAGAACTATAAATGCTACACTTTTCATTTTAAATACCGAACATGCCAGTAAATTTCAATAACATATATCGATTATATGGAAATTTGGTATATTTACACGAGTGAGAACACAGACAGATATGCAGACAGACAGACAGACAGACATAAAATCGAATTCATAAATCATTTTCAACTATGTTGGGTAGTTTTAAAAGGACAACTAAAGGTATTTTCAATAATAAAATTTCAAAAGTTATATTCCTTACTCAAGTGCAGTTTCACAATGATGAAATCGCAAACAACATTTTCCATTTCATCATAGACCCCGCTACAAAAATATCTACTAATCAAATAATTCTGTACTTGACGCCATAGAGTCATCTATAGTCTTAAAGGTAACCTAATTATTTTGTATATGACGTACAGATTTGCATATGTATTATATAGTGTATTAAATCTAGTTCAGTTAGAAAACGCATAATACAGAGTGCACTAAATGGACGACAGTTTCTCGTAAAAGCTATGTATATTAAAATAAATTTTAAAATTTCCTCAAAAATCTCACCAGTACAAATAAAGACATATTAGGGGAAGGTGGCCACAAATTATTATATGAATGTAATGAAAAAAAATGAACATATTTTGCATTATAAACATATTTTAATAATATTTAAAACCCAAATTGAGTAATGAAAAAAAACAGATTTTTCAAAAAGTGTCCAAAAGATCATTTTACCGTCACCAAAGTGCAAAATGATCCTTCATTTGAAAATAGTTGTAAATTGTTTTCATTGACAAAGTAAATGATATAAAAGTAATTATGACAACACATAAATGTAATTCACATCTAAAAACACACTCCATTATGTAAACCAAGTCATATTTCTGTACATGAAAGACTGTATATCTAAATAAATATGAAAGTTAGTGATTACCTTATACAAGATGATATAAAACCCAATTTTTCAAAGAATTCTATTCAGACGCGAAATACTGCAATCGCTTGAACACCACCATTGTTTCTTCTTCACTTGGCACAACTAGTTAGTATTACCCGGTAGATAGCGCGACTTGTGTGGAAGAAAACATATGTGATCATTTTTCCCACTGGGATCATTTTAGGCCACCTTCCTCTACATTTAGGTAAAGGTCTTTGGAATTATGTAAAGAAAATTCTGGAAATGTCTACAGCGGATCGTAACCTTAGTGTTTTCTAGGAATCTTTTTAATCAATTATAATATCTGGGTATCTCCAAACTTTTCATGAGTTTTTATTTTTTTTTACTTTATTAACAGAATATTGTCTTATTTACTAAGCAAATTTTAAAACATAGGAAATTAAGATGTATCATTTGAAGTTGCAGTTATTAAGAATAAAAGCTTTCAAATGTGTGAATTACATTACTTTTATCTAGAATAATAATTGCGTTATTTGTATCTTATCTATATTCACGTCTTAAAGGGCGGTGGTATATTATTTATACCAGTTAATGTTCATTCCCAAATGCCACATTGGCACGGGAATTTTGGAATTAAATTTTGCTATTTATAATGTACGAGAAGGAAATCTTTTACTTATTTTCATAAAAATTAGCTCGTAAATCCTGGTATCAATCAAGCATTCTAACATTTTAACAAAGGAAGTACTTTGCCTCTGTGTGGGTTAAGGAACAATATAGCTGGTATTTACAACAGACACAAAAAAATTCACTGACACACAGTGTATAAAAAAATTCCTCGTAAAAATTTTAAGATTGGTAGAGCAAACTAGAACTTTAGTTCCGGACACCAGCAGGGTTGAAAATCTTTACTTAATCATTTACTTCGTGTTGAAATGTCTTAAACCAACGCAAATTCGAAATTAGTTCGTAATTTTGTATATACTAAAAATTTAGTATCGACATTTGCCACACATTAACTTTTATTGTACGAAATGTAGCAATACAACTAGGATTAGTATAATTGCGCATAATAAATAGTGTTGTACTAGATGCTGCATATTTTACAATGTAGGGGAGACCAGCGCATGTTGGCCGTAGGGGCGCGTTGGCCCATTCATGCTATTTTCTCAACTATCCGGTAGATAGCGCTGCTAACTAAGCGACGTGTGTCTTGTCACATCTTCTTTCACACATAACAGCAACAGCAGCAAAGAAGCAATCAAACTAAAGTCACTTCAAATTTTTAAATATTCACTCAGGTAATTTTTTAAAACTTATATGCATTTCTGAATTGTTTCTAAAATAAAGTTTCAACTTGGTTAATAGCAGTGTAAAAGACCGTTGTTCAGAGCTTATTTTCATCTGACTGATTTTAAAAATTATTAAGAGCATATTTTGATACGATGATCAAAAACCAGAATGGCGATATGGGGCAGGTTGGCTCATTTAATCCTACCAACTTGCCCCGACAAATGTCTAAGAGCGTAAATCGGAGAACCCCGGGTTTATAAACAGAAAATAATAATAATAATAATAATACAATTTCATAAAAATCCCACTTTTATCTAATTAAAAATTTATAACTGATCCAAATTCATAAAATAATCTATGTTTTTATTCCGAAATAGTTAACGTAACAATGGTGTAACGTAAAATATATTCGAGGACTGGTTGCTTCTTGAAAGCTAGGAAGTTTACGAAAGTTTATTTCTAATAATTTATCATTAATAATTTATTATTAATAATTTATTATATTTATTTAACATGATTGTATTAGTTTATTGCATTCTCTATTATTAATAAAAATATAAGTGGCATTATATAAGAATGCATTCAAAGCAACTTGGATTAATATCGGTCCGAGGCTAACGAAAAAGACAGGCTGCCGCGGTGCATTCCACTTATCTTTTTTTACAGACCGCTAGAGTGACGTGTTTCTCTTTTTGTACACCCCCACTGGTGCATTCGTGCATCACATGACTCCCGCGGTCTGTAAAAAAAGATACGCGTAAAGCCCCGCGGTAGCCTTTCTTTTTCGTTAGCCTCGTATCGGTCCCAATTTAAATTTCGCCTAGGGACTACTAGAGCTACTGCCTTTTACTGTATTACTGTATTACTGGGGGGGGAGGCTGGAAAGCCAAAGCTGGAAAGCCAGAGATCTATTGTACTATCCCCCCAGGTCTCCTAATTTTGAACCGATTCCAGATGAGAGACCTGCATCTGGATTGGCACCCCCAGAGGTAACGCTTATACAGAACTTGGCGGACTTTGGAGCCACGAACAGATTTAACGTGCACCAGCTCCCATTAACGTACACGGTCCCACAGCAGAGGCAGGCGAGAGAGGATAGACGATGCACCCTCCTAAACACTGACCGTAGTCGATGCTGCTTGGCTTTCGGCGATCTTACGAGAGCCGAGCTTTTACCGTCCGCGCCACTGCGGGACGAGCTACTGCCTTACCTCTAGTAGCCAAGAGGGTTCGTAATTATGTAGAAAATATACAGAGGAAAGGTTCCAGAAGAAACAATGAATGTTGCTGTTTTCGTAGTGAAAATGAACAAGATCTCTATCTGGGAATATTAAAACATATGGAATTCCACGAAATAAATTGGGAAGGTACTGCAAAAACTACCAGGAAAACGCTTTTAATACCTTCTTCAGTCCCCGACTCATCAGATTCTGATAATGGGATGAAAAACAAACTTCAGTCCAATTTAAAACTTGAGTTCAGCCAGAAACTCCAGCCATTTCTACAATTCAAGTACCGCAGAAAGCTACATACATCACCACATCAAATGTTCTGTCATCTGTAGCACAAGTAACGGTTCCAACGTCAAATGATGCGAAACCTTGGGCTAAACTTGGATACGCAAAACCAGAACAGATAAGGAATTCTTTGCTTTATTTTTTATACAGATATTTGTTTTGAAATATCTATAGTTAATACATCATAAATGAAAAGTAAATTA
Organism: Maratus michaelseni; assembly: GCA_963931845.1. NCBI lineage: Eukaryota > Metazoa > Arthropoda > Arachnida > Araneae > Salticidae > Maratus > Maratus michaelseni. Next base: position 300,290,389 of record OZ007588.1, read on the forward strand.
AAAGCGTGAATGGATCTGATAATTTTTGGTTCTCCGTATTGCAGAGTTTTCAACCTAAGCAATAGGATGTGCTCAGAGATTATCGTTTGAAAGCATATGACATCAACTATGGACTTTGTCCAAAAGAAATCAAAAGATTTGCATATATATATATATATATATGATGTCGCATGTAATCGAAAAGTTCCAGATTCTTGGATTAAACGTTAATTGGCCGGACCTGACTGGCTCACTGCGTTTTCAAAATGACATCCCAAGCTTCAAATACGATCACCTTAAGCCTCTAGCATGGCACGTGTCACTAACTTCAATAAGCCTAACGTTGGATTTTTTCGATAATCACAGTAAAATATTTAAAATATATCCTGTGGCTCCTGCTAACATTCGGAATATTGACGAGTCCAGTATTACAACGGATCAAAAGACTAATAAAGTTGTACTGCAAAGGGGATTTTGTCAAATTGGACAAATAATGTCAGCGAAGAGAGGATCATTTGTAACAATGGTAATAGCAGTAAATGCAACAAGAACTTGTGTGTCCCCTTTTTCATATTTCCAAGAGTGCACTATCGAGTGCATTTTGTTGAGATGGTTCGATTGGATGTAACGGTGATGCTTACCCAAATGGATGAATCTGGTTTTCTGAAATACATGAAAAATACTTGAAAAATTTTATTTCGAACTTTCGATGCTAAAAATGAAATCCTTGCTTTGTTCTTATTGATAACCATACTGATCCCACCTATCTTCTGATGTTCTTGACTACTTCAAAAGTCATGCGGTTACGCTTTTGTCATGCTCTGACAACTGGTGTCATATCTTGCAGTCTTTAGACAGAAAAGTCTATAGGCCTTTGATAACATATGATTAATTAGTATAGTTAATTCAACTTGCGATGATTAGATGACAATGAATAAACGCGCAATGCCTATAAAAGACATTCCAGGAGTTGTAAAAACCGGCTTTCCATTGGCGACAACACAAATTAACATAATGTCTGACTTCAAAAAGACGGGTATCATCCCTTTCCATAAGGATATTTTTACAGATAGTGATTTTATTCCATAGTACGTCAATGAATGCCCCAATTCAATTACTAGCTTAAATTAAACTCCAGATATTACCACTCCCAGCTTATAACCAGCTTCAAGGAACCTTCTGTGGTCAATCTTCTAATTGATAAATCCCCGCTATAAATAAAAGATTTCCCTACTGAAAAGGAAGTGAGGCTTTTTACGAAGTCAAAACCAAGGATATATAATTCACAGATAAAGAAGAAACGATCCTTTTTTATACTAATTTACACGCCAATCAAACAGGTACTACAGAAAGAGCAAAAAAGGCAAAGGAGAAGAATGAGAAGTTTCAGAAAACTATATCAAAACAGTTTGTTTCTGAAGGCTCCCCCATTAAGAAAAAACTAAAACGACATTGTAGAAGCAAGCATTTCGCTCTAGTATTTTTTGACTTACGCTAAAAAAAAAAACAAAAAAACAAAAAAACAAAAAACATTGTTCGGTGTTTTGCAACGATTTCAAATGAATTTAACATTAGGGGTTCCAAACTTAAAACTTTTATAACTGTTTAAACTACATCATCGAATGACTTCACGTTTTGTATCATCAGATACAATTTACCGAAATAGCAAAATAAAATGTCGAAATTGGTTCTTCGTAATGAAAATTTCAGAATGCGATACAATTTCAGTAAGAAGATGACCCTTTACGCATATTTTTAAGATAAATATAAAGTTGAAATATTTCTCAATAAAATCAATTTTTCCTGTTTGTTTTTGTGTGACAATTTGGAAATTAAATTATATGAAAAATTCTCAGTTTTTTGGCAGCCTGTACATATGATCCTAACAACCAAAATGATGAACATTTCCAGCAGTTCTCGTAATGCCTTTGCGTTTTTCTTAATTCCAGATATGTTTGTTTAAAGTTTCGCAAATTATCATAATCTTATTAAAATTATGACCATTATTATTTATTATTTGACATGTTTGTATTAATGTGAGACACCCTGTACTTTTCAGAGAATAAATGAGTTGCGAACCAAAAGAACAACTTTTCGAAGTACTGTGATTTACTATCCTACAAAATTTGTATTCGGAGTTTTGAAACACACTGTACACATAGATTTGTATGTCTGTTTGTATTAGAACTGCAGGTTTATTATTTATTTTTATATATTCTACATGCAGAGACAGAGATTCTAAAATTTATTTGTGTACTTTCTTGAAGTTAAAAATTAAAATAAGATTTTATAAGAAAAACAATCTGCAAATATTTCAATAGAATTTTGATAAGATACATTTTATTTTTATTTAATTATATGTTTTTCCAAACCAATAAAATCTAGGTTAAACCGCACTTATTTATCAACCGCACAAGGTCTTCATATAATGCACTAATTTATTACATGTACCTTATTTTTATGTTTCTCGAAAGAACTACATCTATTGAAGCAGAATCCACTCAAAAAGGATAATTTATCAAAACCATTTCTCAGTTTATTTCAGAATTTCCTTTTTATCATTTTTTTCGTTTAAGTTACTTATGATCGAAAAAGCATTTTTAGAAGTATTATTACTTACTATGAAAACATTACATGTATTCTTTCTTTTTCTTTCTTTTATTTTTCAGAAGTTTCCTGTTTCATATCTTTGTTTATTTTTATATATTGTACATGCAGAGACAGAAATTCTAAAATTTAATTGTGTCTTTTCTTGAAGTTAAAAATTAAAATAAAATTTTATAAGAAAAAACAATCTGGAAATATTTCAATAGAATTTTGATAAGATACATTTTATTTTTATTTAATTATATGTTTTTCCAAACCAATAAAATCTAGGTTAAACCGCACTTATTTATCAACCAAACAAGGTCTTCCTCTAATGCATTAATTTATTACATGTACTTTATTTTTGTGTTTCTCGAAAGAACTACACCTATTGAAGCAGAATCCACTCAAAAAAGATAATTTATCAAAACCATTTCTCAGTTTATTTCAGAAATTCCTTTTTATCATTTTTTTTCGTTTACGTTACTTATGATCGAAAAAGCATTTTTAGAAGTATTATTACTTACTATGAAAACATTACATGTATTCATTCTTTTTCTTTCTTTTATTTTTCAGAAGTGTCCTGTTTCATATCTTTGTTTATTTTTATATATTGTACATGCAGAGACAGAAATTCTAAAATTTAATTGTGTCTTTTCTTGAAGTTAAAAATTAAAATAAAATTTTATAAGAAAAAACAATCTGGAAATATTTCAATAGAATTTTGATAAGATACATTTTATTTTTATTTAATTATATGTTTTTCCAAACCAATAAAATCTAGGTTAAACCGCACTTATTTATCAACCGAACAAGGTCTTCCTCTAATGCATTAATTTATTACATGTACTTTATTTTTGTGTTTCTCGAAAGAACTACACCTATTGAAGCAGAATCCACTCAAAAAAGATAATTTATCAAAACCATTTCACAGTTTATTTCAGAAATTCCTTTTTATCATTTTTTTTTCGTTTACGTTACTTATGATCGAAAAAGCATTTTTAGAAGTATTATTACTTACTATGAAAACATTACATGTATTCATTCTTTTTCTTTCTTTTATTTTTCAGAAGTGTCCTGTTTCATATCTTTGTTTATTTTTATATATTGTACATGCAGAGACAGAAATTCTAAAATTTAATTGTGTCTTTTCTTGAAGTTAAAAATTAAAATAAGATTTTATAAGAAAAACAATCTGGAAATAGTTCAATAGAATTTTGATAAGATACATTTTATTTTTATTTAATTATATGTTTTTCCAAACCAATAAAATCTAGGTTAAACCGCACTTATTTATCAACCGCACAAGGTCTTCCTCTAATGCATTAATTTATTACATGTTCTTTATTTTTATGTTTCTCGAAAGAACTACACCTATTGAAGCAGAATCCACTCAAAAAGGATAATTTATCAAAACCATTTCTCAGTTTATTTCAGAATTTCTTTTTTATCATTTTTTTCGTTTACGTTACTTATGATCGAAAAAACGTTTTTAGAAGTATTATTATTTACTATGAAAACATTACATGTTTTCATTCTTTTTCATTCTTTTATTTTTCAGACGTTTCTGTTTCATAACTTTGTTTATTTTTAGAAGAAAGTTTTAAGAGGCTCTTATATAATTTAAAGAGTAAATTTATTATTGGAAATTCTCCCATTCCAACAAATTTCTTTATGTATACATTCTAATGAACTTCAGCAATCAATTGGATATAATTTATTTACATTTCTAGCAGTAACCATATTTGGAATGTCTTAATCCAAAAATAAAACTAGTCGTTGGGGGCCACCGTAATACTTACCCATCATGGATATGCATAATGTAATATATGAAAATAAAACATGTGTAAAGTATTTATAAAGTGCATTGCAATTCGAATTAAATCTTGGCTTGATGACGTCATAAACTTTAAATACTCTAATATTGACGGATCGATTTCATTTATGTTGAAAACATGATTTTATGCCTATAATAAAAAATAATAAAATTAAATTATAAATATTTTCTAAATGTAGAATTAAAATAGATCTTTAAAAAAATCGAAAGATCACATGCTATGCAAATGAAACACATCAGGATGCTACTAGTAAATATTATAATGCAATTTTTTTAAACGGTATCTATAATGGTACTGTCTTATTGGTAACTGTATTATTTCTATATTTAAAAAAATAATGTACTGTGTTAAGAAAGACATAAAATATTCCATTGTTTTAGGACCAAATTTAACCGAAACATAGTACTTTCAACTTTATAATATTTCAGCGTTTTTTCGCTCTAAACACGAAAACACGTACTTTTGTTGTCGGAATAAACTCTAATTTCCTAAAATTTAAAGTATCATGACTGAGAAAGTTTTCGACGAAAAATAATGTAAAATATTAATGTTTTTCTTAAGCTAAGGTAAATATTTTTCTAAATATAAATAACAGGACCCAAGGAACGTATTAAAATTAAATTTCTTTTTTTTTTTAACATGTGTATATTCCATTGTAAAACAAACAAATGCTTTATCAAAAATCTGTACTTGACTTTTATACTTTTTAAGTCTTAATTTTAAGTATTTTCTATTGTCAGGAGTTTAAGAGATAATTTGCCATAACCTCTATTTTTAATCAGCACACTGTGGGAACGATCGTTCACACATTTTTAATAATTAAATAAAGAACATGAACTTTGGACTTATTTTTTTATGGTTTAGATGTTATATTATATTTATGTATGTTACACTGTTTTCCTTAATATGTATGTATTATTCCTATGTACAGAATGTGATCAGCAACCCAAACGAGTGTTAAAGGTTTTTATTTTACGAAGGCGCTAGCTAGGGAAACAGGAAGTTCATATCTTATTTCTAGGAGTGCTCGCATGACAGGCGCACCCATTTTCCAAAGATTGCCCCGCACGGGAAATCGTGCAGCTGCAAAATGAACCCATCCCAAAAAGACATTATTATTGGTTCAAAGAGTTGACCAACGGGAGTTTACTGAACTAAAATTTGCATAAGGTCAAAAAGGGCATCCAATAGAAATACATTTTTTTTATATCAACGCCCAGGACGAGATATAGTCCAAATAATAATAATAAGAAGAAGAGACATTTTTTTGGGGTACTACTTCACTTGAGAAAAATAACTCCATCGGTGCAAATAGCTTTTCTTTGCTGACTTCTTCCAGCCGTATGCTCTTCGAATTCCGGCCGTCTGCACTGAAGGTATGCCTCAAGGAGACTGCTGTTGACCCGCGGAAACGGAACTTGCCTTCGCCGATCCGCTCCAGCGCCGTACGATGATTTCTCCCGAAACTCCCCTTGGAAAGCAGATCTAGCGGTCAAGCTCAGACTCATCACCGGGAAGAATCCCGGCCTTTTCTCCAATCTGGCAGATTGATCCATCTATGAGTGCCCCTGTTTGATGACGTGCAAGGATGAACAAGGTCCTACATCATGACTAGAGATGAACTTCAATAGAAGAACAATTGGTGAGATACCTCCAAAATATTTTCCCTGGCTAGCCGACGTGAATAGATTATTAAAATAAAAATTGGTGAATTACTTAGATTCACATGTTTATTTATAAATTTAAATACTTGGCATATTTGCCTCTAATTTTACAATGCTGTGCTGTAAAATAATGATTTTTTGATAATTAAGTACTTTAAATTAAAAGGAGTTAGTGTTGAAAACTTGATCTTATAAATTGATATTCTTGAGAAATAAATGTGTTGAATATGATTTGTTATGAATTGATAATTTTGGAGAAATCAATGTGTTCCTATCTTTCCTATTATTTTATTTATTATCTCAGTATATAATTGAATAAAATGATTTTTTTAAATAATTTTATCTCTCTATTTTCTTTATCAAAGAGTGTATTATATTCTTTATTTTAGATTAAAAAAAAAAAAAGGAAAAGCAAATATTTAATTCAAAGAGTTCAATCAGTAAAACTATCCGAACCCCCTTTACCTTTATTAACAGTGATTCACAACGCCGCTGAAAGGTAAAGATATTCTCGTATTCACTATACATCCCCCTTCGTAAATGTTGGATCCCCCCCCCCACTTTTCCTTCCAACATTTACTCTTTTTCTGGTGCCTATTTTAATCCAGGAGATTGAACTTTTATCTTTAGTAGTTATCTTTTACTCTCTACAGATCATTTTTTTTCTATGCACAAATTTTATTATCATAGCAGTATATAAAATAATAATAATAATAATAATTACATCAATAAAATTCAGGAATCACAGCACAGCATATTTTCGTATTAATACACAAAGAAATAACAAAGGGCTCATGATAATTACTTGTGAAATGTATATATTTATTTATTTATTTATATCTCAATATAGTGTATTTTTTTTTATCTCTTTTTCATATTATGCTATTAATGATTGTTATATATATGTATCTTGTGCCAATTAACTCAAATAAGAATAATAATAATAATAAATAGAAAAATCGGAATAAATGCCACGCAGAGGTCGCGGTCGAAACCACCAGCCAGACCCAATAATTATACAACCTCAGCAACAAGATCCAATTATGGAGGATAATAAAGTAACAATTAGCGTAGACACGCTGCTAGCAAGTGTTCAAAACTTCGAAGGAAAACCGGAACAAAAAATAAATTATTTTATTTCTCAATTCGATGAAATAGCCAACGCAGCTAATATTCCTGAAAACTTAAAATTAATTTTTTTTAAATCGAAATTATCAGGACTTGCAAAAGAGATCTTAATAAACACCCCTGGCCTGCGCGACGAAAAAAAATACGATGATTTCAAAAATAAAATCCGTGCATTATTTAAAGCAGAGAAATCATTCACGTTAGCGCAAGATAAGTTCATCCAGTCCAAACAAATGCCTAATCAAACGGTGGCAGACTTCACAAAAAAATTCAACCTAGCAGCTCACATATATCTGGCGAGTTCAGGGCATGCATCAAAAGAAGGTGCAATCGAATTCTTAGACACAATTAAATTATCAAAATTTATTGAGGGACTAAGACCTGATATTTCATTTGAGCTCCAAAAATTCCCGCCAGATAATTTTGAAACCGCCGTAACAATGGCTAAAAAGATCGAGATTGCGTTAAATAACAAAAAATTCTCCGAATTAAACAATATAGAAACACAAAGTAACTCTACAACTTACGATGCGATAATAGAATTATCAGAACAACATAATAAACAGATTCAAGAGATAAAAGAACAGGTAAACTTTCTTAGATCTAATGATTCTATACAACAAAATCAACAGGAAAACAATAAATTATATTGTTACACATGCGAAAAACCAAACCACAAAACGCAAGATTGTTTCTATAACTCAAAAAACCCAGCAAACAGAACATTCACACCACGTAACACTCGATTTAATAGTCCAAGATTTCAGACAAACTCACACACATACAATCCTAGATTCCAAAACAATACACCACGTCACTTTTATCAGAGACCAAATTATCAACAAAATTTCAGACCCAGGACTTACAATCATAATTATAATTATCCAATTCAAAATTTTGCTCAGCCCTTTTATAATATTCCTCAACAAACACATGTAATGCAAACACAGTCCCCAAATCAAGATTACAACTCAATTACACAATTTAACCCTTCAGCGTCAACAGGTAGCGCTCACCAGCTCATGATCCCAACACAATTTAACCCTTCAGCGTCAGCAGGTAACGCTCATAAGCTCATGCTACCGAACCAAAATTTTCAACAAACCGATACACAACAACAACAACAAACACCTATAGCTATGCAGACACAACCTACAATTACTTTTCCAAATGAAAGTAACCAAAACAATAATCAAAGACACCATAGGCAGAGGCAGCAAAAAAGACGTTTAAACTACTAAAGGGGCCTACCAACCTAACTTCAAAGTATACACGTAGGTCCCTCGCAGAAAGAAATGCCCTAAAATATAACATAAAAATAAAAACATCGAACAAGTTGCAAAATTTAATTATATATACCAGAAAAATTCGCAGGGACAATTTACAGAAGAAAAAGAAAAGAAAAATTGAATACGTATCCAGCTGTAACTCTAATATTAAAGACGAACTTCCCATTTGGACTTTTAATATAAAAAATATTAATATTTCAAATTTGCTGGACACCGGGGCAAGTATTAGTCTTCTATCACCAAGTATATTTAACAAAATTAAAGAAACAAACATCAAAATAAAATATCTTTCGAACAACGTAAAGATAACGACAATCAACAACCGCGAAGTACCGTTCAAACACTGCGTACAATTCAAATTTAAAGTGAATAAATTATTCTTGAACGGAATATTTTATGTTACATCTCATAATTTTAACAGAGATTACGACGCGATTCTAGGTTTTGATTTTTTTAAAAACAATCAAATTATATTTGATTGTAACAACTATACTTTAAAAATTAAAGACACTCTCATACACTTAAACAATTCAGAAAACACACACGATTCACAAATTAACCACTTACATAATCCTACACTTAACAACACATACAGAATTGACGAAAACAACATACCGGATAATTCACAAAATCAAAACGAAAAGATAACGCATTTAAATGCAAAAATTAAAGAGACAGTACATTTCAAACCACATGAAACTAAACTAATTAAAATTAAATATCCCAAAATTACAGACACAAAAGAAATTTTTTTTGAACCAAACTTCAAAAGACATAGTATTGAAATGTGTAGATCCCTACATAAAACCAATAAGGATAATATTATTCACCTATTAGCTAAAAACACAACCAATAGAAATATAAACCTCAGAAAAAAAACCCACGTAGGAAAAGTTTACACACAATATGACATACAAGAGCAAAATGAAACAAATAATAACAATGATAAATTATATGAAATAAACAATCTTACATTAAATGAAATTAAAGAAATGCGAATACGAGATCTTTCTAGAAACGACTTTAACGTTAAACATTTAGAACCCGAGGTACAGGAAAAGGTTATAGAAATATTATTGTCTCACGCGACAGCTTTTTCAAAATCTTACAAAACTCTCGGTGAAACATCAGTCATAACTCCACAATTTAACTTACAACATAATTTCCCTATTAAAACCAAACCTTACAAAATCCCTTATAATGTTAAAGAATTCGCTAATAAAGAAATTAAAAACCTTCTAGAAGCAGGAATAATAGAACACACAAATTCAGATTACGCATTTCCTATACTTTTTGTTAAAAAAAATCTACATCCAAAACTAATGACCCTAAACACATAAAATATCGCATGGCAATAGATTATAGGCTTCTCAATAACATCTTAGAAAGCGATCCGTACCCTGTCCCAGACATTAAACAAATTCTCACAGATGTTTCAGGAAGAAAAATTTACACTGTCATGGATTTACATTCGGCTTTTTTCCAAATCAAATTGAGAGAGCAAGATAAGCATAAACTAGCATTTGTGACAGAAGATTCTCAATTTGCCATAAACCGCCTCCCTTTTGGAACAAAAATCTCAAGCGGACAATTTGCCAGACTAATTGATAAAGTACTAGGCCCCCTCAACGAAAAACATAACATTAAATATTTTATTGACGATGTTATAGTTGCGTGCGAAAATATTCAGCAGATGCACGATGCATTACACGACATTCTTACACAACTAGAAAAATTTAATCTCACTATAGAACCCACTAAACTTAAACTATACCAATCAGAAATTGAGTTCCTAGGATATAAAATTAATCAAAAAGGATATGCGCCATCAGATAAAAACATCATTAAAATTTCAAAATTTGCAGTACCAAAATCACAAAAAGCGGTTAAAGCATTTATCGGACTCTGCACTTATTTTAAATCCACAATACATAAATTCGCGCATATTATGACTCTTTTAACAAACTTAACTAAAAAAAACACAAAATTTTACTGGAATACACAAACACAAAAAGCGTTTGAGACCATACAAGACATAATTTTAAAACAACCAACGATTCACCCACCAGATCTTAATAAGGAATTTTACTTAATCACGGATTGTTCAAAGGTCGCGACAAGCGGAATTTTAGCACAGAAACATAACGATCAACTCATCCCCATCGAATTTACAGGGCGTAAACTTAAAGATACAGAATTACGATACCCAAGCATAAAATTAGAATTACTAGCACTGCACGAATCAGTAATGTATTTTAGAAATATCCTTTTGGGAAAAAAATTCCATATCTTGACTGATTCGAAAGCACTTACACAACACGTTAACCTCGATAAACAATCAGACATTGTTGCTAGATGGCTACTAGACTTACAACAATTTGATTTCGACACAACTCATCTACCAGGCATTATCAACCCAGCCGACTATGTTTCGCGCAACATTAACAATCTGAACACAACTCACTCATTAATCACAGATTTATTTCAAGTCGACCAAAATTTAACTGAAAATAACATAAAAATCGAACAGCTAAAAGATACCAAATTAGCGCAAATTATACACGATTTACAACACAATAAACAGAACAAAAAAGTTAAAAAATACGCCATAAATCAAAACAATGTATTAATTTTAAATAACAATACAACCACAGATAAGGAAGAACTATACATAGCCCCCGACGCGCTCAAAATTCACATCATGAACAGTGCACACTCATCTCACTATGCATTCCAAAAAACTTATGAATTAATCAAAAGAAGATTTTATTGGTATCGTATGTACCAAAATATAAAAAAATTCTGCACGGCATGTATTCAATGTAACACATTCAAACAACACAACACCATTAAATTACCTATTAAAACAATTGAGAAAAACTACATCCCAGGAACTAAGGCTATAATGGACGTGGTCGGCCCCTTGCCTAGGACATTTCGACAAAATAAGTTTATTTTAACGATCATTGACTCATCGTCAAGATTCCTACAAGCTATACCATTAAGAAATATAGAGACTAAAACAATTATAAATGCTCTAAACAAATACTTTAGTACTTTCGGATTGGTAAAAAAAATCGGAATGGATAACGCAAAATATTTCAGATCAACTGATCTCAGACACTACCTACAAAATTTAAACATAGAACCAGAGTACGGTTCCATTTATTTGCCTGCATCGCAATCACTTCTTGAAAGAACACATCGCGACATGAAAGCTTCTCTAGCTGCTATGTCACAAAATTCTGTCGATTGGGATCTAAGAATTGATTTTTTTGTCTTAGCACACAACACTATGGTTAACAGGGCAACGGGATTCTCACCTTCCTTACTCTTTTTCGCAAGAGAAATTCGCAATCCTTTCACTAACTTTAAAATCCAAAATATAGAAAACCTTAGTGATTTTGTAAAAGACAGGCTTTCTCATATACAAGAAGTGCAGAAAATTTCACAGGAGAATCAGGCAAAAATTAATTTAGAATACAATAAAAATTCTGCGATTAAGCACAAGAATTTTCAAATCGGCACAGAAGTGTACCTTAAACAATTAATACGCCCTAACGCGTTGGAACCTAAATTCTCGGGCCCCTACACTATAAAAAGAATTTTCAGAAATGACAACTATTTGATATGTAATGAAAACCGCGCAGACCTCAGACCTATTAAAATTCATGTTTCAAAACTATACATACCCAAGGTATACGAGTAACGTAAATAATTTTTAACAAATATAAATAATAGTAATAATAATTACAACAATAATAATAATAACATAAATAATAATCAAATAAATAAATAAATAAAATTCACAATGAAATCAACATCCCCCCCTTTAAAAAAAAAAAAAAAAAAAAAAAGGACAGGTAACAAACACTTTATTACATTCCCCCCCCCCAATAGGTTAATAAATTAATTAATAATTCAATTTCTAAACACTTTCACACTTTTACACAAACATGCAATAATAATAATAATAATAATAGATAAATAAATAAATAATAATAAATAAATAAATAAATAAATAAATAAATAAATAAATAAATAATAAATAAATCAATAAATAAAAATAAAATAAATAAATAAATTCATGCTTCCCAGCACTAATAATAATAATAATATTAAGAAGATCATTTACGGTACCTAATTACGTAAAATCAACACTCCTCCCCCCCTTTTTAAAGTAAGTTTAATAAGATTCACATATGACACTGTGCAACACTTAATTTTAACCTTTCATCAAAAACAAAAATAAATAAATGAAATAATGTTTTAGTACTCACAATTAATTTATAAGACAAAACAAATTCATATATAACCCCTCCCCCCCTCTTCTATATTGCACAAATAGTAATTAATTAAATTTAAGACCAACTTTGAGACTGAAATTAGATGACTAAAGCACATCGATAATCCCCCCTCTTTTATTTTTTCATTTCAAAATAACAATAATAATAATAATAATAAATAAAATCTCAATTTTCTTTTCCCTCATATATCTATAACCCCCCGCATCAGCAATTCATGTAATTTTAATTAAAAATAATTTGCATTGACAAGATAAGCAAACTCATAATCCACCTCCTCCCCCTTTCCTCTTTAACACTTTACATTTTAGGATAATAAAATTCAACCCCCACACACGCCTCCCTTACAACATATATTAATATTCTCTTTCATACAACAACCAAACACACACCCCTCATTAACGTACATGCACATTTATAATAAAGGCCACAGGCTCAGGAGAATGGGCGTTACAATGCACTCCCCTTATTTCATACACCACTCAAAACCACTTTTAAACATCAACAGACACACTACACACAAAATACCTCACGCATACACCACCTTTCCCCCACCACAGTACCCTCTCGCTGTAGCAACTCCCACTTAAAAGAAAAAAAAATTTCGTTACCTTCCTCGAGGAGGCAGCCTTGACCAAGTCACATCTGGGGAAATACACAATCGGATTACTTCAAAACAGATGCTGTTAATAAGATGCTCTCACTAACGAGGGTGCCTTTGCGCTATTATCCCCCATTTTACATAAATCTATAAAATTATTTTAAACTATTCCAAAATATTGCAAAATGGAATCCCATAATCACATGCAAACCGCATTAATTAATACGTAGGCTATGTGTACAGGAATCAATATTGCATAAGATCACAAACAATCCACTTACACACGGACGACATACTAGAAATAAATATAATTACAAGCTAAATATATTAAACACAACCATATCTTTTACGTAAAGCTCCTCAACGGTTATTGGTACTCTAAATTTAAAACCCGATACCTAACATAATTTCTCCCACTAATCAACGTGCATGTAATGTTTTTAAAGTAAAGTTTTTAAAGTAGCTTCTAGTAATATTTTTTTTTCTTCTAAACAAAAGTTAATTTTATGTATAAATTATGACAATAATTACCCATAAAACTCTTAATCCATCTATAAAAAGAAATAAAATAAATTTATAACAACAACTATAATTATATTTAAATTAAAACACACTTTCAACTATTTTAAACATTTTAAAACAACATACCTTTTCATTTTTCCTCCAGAAATTTTAAGACAGCTCTCCTTTGACTGCAATCTGTAGATTATCTGCGGGCAGAAATCTATACCGGGGCGCCACGGAATGAGAATACAGTCGGCGGAGGGCCACTAAGAAACAAGAATTAAACACCGAACAAAAAAAAAAAAAAAAAAAAAAAAAAAAAAAAAAAAAAAACATTTATTAATTAATACCCACTATCTTACCTTCTTCTCTTCTAAACAAAACAAATTTTTATAATTAGATAAATTAAAATACACATTAAAAATTAAATATTCCCTAATTAAAACAACAACACAAGGTAGAAATAATAATTAATTAATTAATCAATTAAACAAAGAAACATTAACAAAGAACATTAATAATAATAATAATAATAATAATAATAATAATACATAGAATTAGTACTTCGTAAAGCGCTTTCACCGTACACAGAATGAATTAACAAATAAATATATATATAAAGAATAAATAAATAAATAAGATGTGCAACATGTCACCAAATTCACAGTAGCTACGAATCGGATAAAACTAAAGTTATATATACATTCACTGATAATAATAAAGATAAATTTTCACACAAATTGCAACTACATATGTTTACCAGACACAATCAGTAAGGATTCAACATAGTCACACTAGCGTGCGATATAAATAACACTCACACTCACCATTCTTCAAAATTCCTAAATTATTAAAGATAATAATAAGAAAAATATATTACAAATAAGGTAAACACACAATGGTATCGTAATTCACAACGATTATCATTACAAAGATACTAAGACATCCGTTAGGTTACATTCAAAATACGCGCCATTTTTTTTTCCCCTACAAGAAACATAAGTGTTTTACTTACTTTTGAACTATGTATTTATATGCAGATTTACATTGCTTTCTGTATAAAAAAAGAATACAAAAATAAATACAGGTTAATTGACACTAAAATTTAAATACATATAAATAAAATAAAATACCAAAGGATACCGCACAAAACGGACGCGTCAAACAAACGTATCTCTAGGTGACCTAATTCCCTTTGCATCTCACGTAAACAAGTTACGTCAGAATCATGGCGCAACCATTTCACTAGCAGGGTGAAACGCACAATGCGGCTCAACAGTTACGCAACGCATTGGAGGACCCCGCGTCTAGGCTGGTAGCTCAGCGAACCCTGTAAGGGTACTTTTCCCCTGCACACGACAAAAGGAGCTCCCTTTTGTTATGATCGCAATAGCTACTTAACCGTGGGCGATTGTCAAATGCTCTCTGTAAATAAAAATCTCTGTAAATGCTCTCTGTCTCATTGTATGTTATATAAATTCATATTCAAGAAAGCATTATGCTAGAACATGTTTATTTTAATCTTTTAAATATGTATTGTACAACAGTAATGAGTATATATTTATGCTTCTATTTATTTATAACATAATTTAAAGAGCCCCCATGCTATTTCTTTGTGGTTTTTCAGCATGTAAATGTTTCTTTTTGTGTTTTTTTTATTTCGCGGATTTTTGGTATTCTTTATAAGACTATACTAGCCACGAAAAATGTTGAAACTCTGTGCACAGATTTCTGAAGGACAATAATACATAAATCTGAAGCACCATGAAGGAAACAGTATCTATGAGGACTATATTCACAATTCTCTCACCAACCCGTGGGACTCTACTTTTCCCTTTTTTCACGGGTGATAAATGTGGGAACGATCGTTCACACATTTTTAATAATTAAATAAAGAACATGAACTTTGGACTTATTTTTTTATGGTTTAGATGTTATATTATATTTATGTATGTTACACTGTTTTCCTTAATATGTATGTATTATTCCTATGTACAGAATGTGATCAGCAACCCAAACGAGTGTTAAAGGTTTTTATTTTACGAAGGCGCTAGCTAGGGAAACAGGAAGTTCATATCTTATTTCTAGGTGTGCTCGCATGACAGGCGCACCCATTTTCCAAAGAACTGCCACGCACGGGAAATCGTGCAGCTGCAAAATGAACCCATCCCAAAAAGACATTATTATTGGTTCAAAGAGTTGACCAACGGGAGTTTACTGAACTAAAATTTGCATAAGGTCAAAAAGGGCATCCAATAGAAATACATTTTTTTTTATATCAACGCCCAGGACGAGATATAGTCCAAATAATAATAATAAGAAGAAGAGACATTTTTTTGGGGTACTACTTCACTTGAGAAAAATAACTCCATCGGTGCAAATAGCTTTTCTTTGCTGACTTCTTCCAGCCGTATGCTCTTCGAATTCCGGCCGTCTGCACTGAAGGTATGCCTCAAGGAGACTGCTGTTGACCCGCGGAAACGGAACTTGCCTTCGCCGATCCGCTCCAGCGCCGTACGATGATTTCTCCCGAAACTCCCCTTGGAAAGCAGATCTAGCGGTCAAGCTCAGACTCATCACCGGGAAGAATCCCGGCCTTTTCTCCAATCTGGCAGATTGATCCATCTATGAGTGCCCCTGTTTGATGACGTGCAAGGATGAACAAGGTCCTACATCATGACTAGAGATGAACTTCAATAGAAGAACAATTGGTGAGATACCTCCAAAATATTTTCCCTGGCTAGCCGACGTGAATAGATTATTAAAATAAAAATTGGTGAATTACTTAGATTCACATGTTTATTTATAAATTTAAATACTTGGCATATTTGCCTCTAATTTTACAATGCTGTGCTGTAAAATAATGATTTTTTGATAATTAAGTACTTTAAATTAAAAGGAGTTAGTGTTGAAAACTTGATCTTATAAATTGATATTCTTGAGAAATAAATGTGTTGTTATGAATTGATAATTTTGGAGAAATCAATGTGTTCCTATCTTTCCTATTATTTTATTTATTATCTCAGTATATAATTGAATAAAATGATTTTTTTAAAATAATTTTATCTCTCTATTTTCTTTATCAAAGAGTGTATTATATTCTTTATTTTAGATTTAAAAAAAAAAAGGAAAAGCAAATATTTAATTCAAAGAGTTCAATCAGTAAAACTATCCGAACCCCCCTTTACCTTTATTAACAGTGATTCACAACGCCGCTGAAAGGTAAAGATATTCTCGTATCCACTATACATCCCCCTTCGTAAATGTTGGATCCCCCCCCCCCCACTTTTCCTTCCAACACACACACACACATATATATATATATATATATGTATGTATGTATTTAATATCGTTCGTGTATAAATTTTAAATAAACATAGTAAGATACACTAGTATTGGAAAGTTGTGAAATAATCAGATGCGAGTCTTAAATAACCTTAATTATTTCTTACGAAGAATTTTCAATAAATTAGAAAATCGTGAGCTAAAGCTAATTAAACAATGTTCCTTCAGTGTTGACAACATATATACAATCTTCAAACAAGGTATCTGGTAATTAAACTCATTTAGTCCTGAAAACTACTCTTGTTCGTTGTTCGTGTTTCTTCGGTTTCGTGTACAATATTTTGTTGACTTAGCGTTTATCATTAATTTTATTTTATGTATCAATCACACGCTAGATATTGGAAAACCATTAATGATTTTATTTTTATATAATGTGCTAGTTCAGATTTAGAAACTCAATAAACTTGCTAATAGATACTTTCATATTTAAAACATGTAGTTTAATAATGACTTTTATATCGTGCTTTAACAATATACATTCTTCTCTTCATCTCTGAGACATAGCAGTTTTTGAATATATTTTTGAATATATATAAAGGAGAAAATTATATTTAAAGTTGCATTTGCTTCTATTGATGAACATTTATTCAATAATGTTGTAAATTAATTATTCTCATTTTGCTAATTTTTTTTCAAAAGATATTTTTGGAATATTATAGACACTAAAGCATCCAACCCGGATTTCACGGGATAGAGAATATATGTGAAAACCATCTATTTTTTATTGAAAACTCTAATAGATTTTTTACATTTAATATTTTTTAGATTGCCAAATAGCCTTTTTATATGAAATATGTCAATTATATATTCAAATAAAATTTTGAAATTTATTAAAACCGGTAATTTCGTATTGGCCTCGTGCCAGAAGTTAATAGCTGAAGAAATCTCTAAAAATTTCTTTATCTAAGGTAAAGCTAGGAGAGTCTGCGCACAATTCAAAAGAAAAGCAATAAAAAATCTAAATATTATTTTTTGCTAAACTATCCATGAATAATTTTTACTTCATTTGTTTTTTATGCATTTCCATTGTTATTTTGTTGTTATTTTGCAATTTAATAGAACAGTTGTAATAAAAGCAAGAAAGTTATTTTTCACAATCTGTCCTTACAGCGTTGGTGTGATTGCGCACATGGGTAGGAGAGATTGTTAGTAATAATAACTACAATTGAATTGTTAAAAATATAAATTACACTTAAATGACATTGCTGTAAGGTTTTTGTGAACAAATTCTATTGTATTGCGAGTGAATATTTCAACCTAATGCTTAAAGAATCAGAAAAAAGAAATAATTTAAAAAACGATTAAAAAATTTTAATTAAAGGAAACAAATTAAAGAATCAGAAAAAGCAAGTCCAGATAAGATTACAAAATCAAATTATGTAACTTAATAACACGTTTAACTTAAAATTAGTCCATTTTCATTTTTCATTTTTTATGCAAATTTACCAATAAACTGCGTATTCTCTCCTAGCATTTAAAATAATGGGAACAATGCGCCATCTCTCCTAAGTAGCAGATGCGCAAACTTTCCAATTTCGGTAGGAGGGATTGCGCGGCCTTTTATTTAAACATGGTCGCTACTAAAACGAACCGTTGATGTTCACATTGTTAGTCTAGATTAGTAGCTTATGAGAAGTCGTTTAAGTTTAAAATATTTTGTACTTATGACATTGTATAGAAATCCTGATGAATAGCTATGGAAATTCAAGCACTTACTTTGGGAAAACAAAACAAAATAGCAGTACTTTATCTTAGACGCTCAAAGCAACCCACGTGCACTTTCAAGTAGACACTCCACTACTGTTGTTGTACAACTACCTGGAATCACTGCGCTGTCATACTACTCCTTCCCCCTGAACCTATGTGTGCAATCTCTCCAACAGCGCATTTCTCTCCTGGCTTTACCTTACAGATTTTTTTTAATACTGATAATTTCAGCGGTTTTAAGCGATTATTTCAATTACATGTCTGCTAAATTCGGTTTTATTTATACTATTTTATTTATTGCTTAATGAAGTTTTAATTTCGTTATGGTATATTAGGTGGAAAAAAATGCTGAACTTTTTATATTGTTTAAAGTGCAAACGGATTAATATTTCGTAATCGTATGCAAGCGATAGACATAGATTTAAAAAAACATGCTTGAAATTTAATTTAAAAGTCATAATAAATCAGTCAATTAAGATATAGTTTTGAAACAAATTGCATTTGAAAGTAGATTTTTTTCCCTATATAACGGTGTAAAAATTGAAAATGTACAATGTTTAGAAATTAAAAAAATTGCACTAGCAAAAATCGCAAAACCGAAATTTTATCGTCAAGTGTTGCCATTCTCAAAATGACGTCAGCGTTACGCACGGACACATTTGTCCTTTATAGTATACATACTACACTCTATACTAAATAATATATTTCTACAATAATTTTGTGAAATAAATAGATCATATTTATCCTAGAGAATGAAATTTAGGTTTTACTTTAATTTCATTACTTTTCACTTAATATACAATTTGATTAAATGTTTCAAAATTTCTTTTTTATGCATATTTAAAGAAAGAGTTTGCAAACCGTAAACTGTCATCTAAATGATACAGTAACTAGTTTACTGTAATTCAAAGTTTTTATATTTCATTGGAATTGCTCTTGAATATAATGAAATCGAATCACATTTAGAAAAGATTGTTGAATTTGAAATCAAATGTCATTATTAGGTAGATTTCGTAAGAATTCGTATCTATTACATTCTGCCATATGTTGGAATTTCTGAAAACGTTTTGCAGATCTACGCCGAACATGACCCCTAGAACTCAAAATCATCACCAGTTCAAAACTGTATCTGTCTCTCTATATATACACCGTGTCCCGAAAGTTTAGACAATTAATAAAATTTACATTAACATAATAAGGTACATTTAAGTAATAAGGTACAATTAAAATTCGTAAGATAGGCAATAAATAAAATCAGTTTTGCTGATACACACATATAAATTATGATCAAAGGTTTGAAATTATAAAATATACATTAAATTATACAACAATGTGTTGTCCCAAAAGTATAGACACAATACCGCATTACATGTTTTCTTTTACATTTTGGTTCACAAAATAAATCATTTTTATTTTCGTCTGCTTCTATAAATGCAGAATAATGTTTCCCTTTAATTGAAACATCGTCTGCTGTATTTTTAGCATAATAATTTATTGAAAATTTGTGGAATCAAATGAATTCAATGTATTGTTTTTGTTTTGTTTGTGATTCGGAAAAGGCATTTCCTGCGTATTCTGATAAAATTGCCACGTTCTAAAGAAATGTCTAAAGATGAAATTATTAAGATTTTGCATTTAAAAGCGCAAGGACATGATGATCCTGTACAAATATCGAGAAGAATACAGAGATCCTTGAGCAGTATTTATAGAGTTTTGAGATCAGGTGGAACATGGAATACTAGAAAGCGTGTCGGAAGACCAAATAAAAAAATGTTACGTGATGATAGAATGTTATTAAAAAAATGAAATTGCATCTATTTCCAGAATTTCAAAAAGTACTGTACACAGAAGAATTAAAACTTCAACAAATATTGTTTACAGGGGAATCAAAGCAAAACCTTGCTTAACGCAGAGACATAAAGATGCACGTCTAAAGTGGGTTAGAAAGCATATGGGTAGTTCTGAAATTAAGTGGAAATTTTACTTTGGTAATTTGTAAAAAATAAAAATTCAAATTGTTGTGTTTAAGTTGTTCCAATATTTTCTTAAAGTTTTAAAGATAAATAAATCATGATTCGAGGTCAAGGTTATTTTTTTTTTATTTAAAATTAAATTTTAAAAGGCATTAATAAATCAAACTTATACAAAATTAAATATTTTAGAATTAAAAATTTTCCGTAAAAAAATATATTTTCATTAATATAAAATTATGCCTACAATAAAAATATAGGTTCAATAATTTAAAATATACTTTAAGCACCCTTAAAATATTGTTTACATAAATAAATGTCATCTCCATGCTACAAAAATGGCATGGAGGTGACATCCATGGAGGTCATGAAGGTGACATATCTGTGATTAGGTCTAATATTTTCTAAGCTATGCACAACATTCGCCAAATGCTACTTGGATACAAAATTAAATAAAGCAATTTAAGGTTATTTATCAACAGAAATCAGCTATTTTTAAAATTTACATAATTAATGAGCCCATGGAGTTGACATCCAATTAAAGTACACTAAGGTAATTAAAAGTTTTAAATTAAAATTACATGAAATAACGACTGACCATGCTTCAGAAGTATTCCATCCAACAAGTAGCTTCCTGTAGTTAATTTGTATCCCAAGTTCTAGATTATGCCGCCATTTAGTAGATTTTTATATAACTATAACTGATATGTCATGGAAGTGGCTATAATTCTAGGGACAGAAGTGTTTTGGTCTATACTTTTTTTTAAATATAAATTTTCAAAAATTTCTTTTAAAAAGTAAATAAAGTACATCCATTTTATAATGTAATGTATTTTATACAGTTCTCTTCTTTTATCTTAAGAGATATATTCATGTTGTAAAGTAAAAACAGGCATGGAGGGACATACCATGGAGGTGACATTTAGTACGATTTTATTTTTTTTAAAATAGTTTAAAATTTAAAATTTATTTTAAAGTACTTTTTAATACAAGTTTTAGATGTGCCTTCATTGATTATCTATTTAGTTGAGCAATTAATTGAATAAAAGTACAAAAAAGTTGATTGGGACTCAAATTTCCACTTAATTTCAGAACTACCCATATGTCATACCGTGAAAAATGGATTCCGGTCATCTTCAGTGATGAAAAGAAATGGAATTTAGGCGGCCCTGATGGTCATAAATTTTACTGGCATGACCTAAGAAAAGAACCCAAGAACTGTTTCAGCAGGCAACAAGGCGGAGGATCCGTAATGACCTGGGGAGGGTTTTCTTTCAACGGCCAAACATTTCTAGGATTTATGGACAGAAAAATGAAATCAGAGGATTATCAGGATATTTTACGTACCAATTTACTGCCAATTATGGATTTGCTAGCAGGAACGGACTGTGTTTTACAACAAGATGGGGCATCCCTCCAAACCTCAACATCATCGAAAACATGGTTTAGGCCAAACAATATCACACTATTAGACTGGCCACCATTCAGTTCAGATTTGAATCCCATGTAAAACATATAGGAGGATCTTATCTCGTAAAATATATGAAAACCAGAGGGCCCGTGCGAAGATTTCGCACTAAAATCTAATATTTTAAGGTGCTTCTCTATTATCCCGTCGACCACTTTTCATAACAAAAAACTACCGCCAAACTGTAAGATTAAACGCCACAAATGCAGTCCCATTTACTTGATATCAGAATCATTATGCGTGTTTGTTACGTCATCTAGTGGTTTTACATTCGACATTTGCGTGTATTTTCCATTATGTTTTACTGATTTGGTAGTTATTTTATTAATTAAAATAACAATTGTGTCCTTAAATTCTTATATTTTATTTATTTATTTTTTTATATTCCAATGGCAACGCTGTCCCGTTTATTTGGCGATAGTTTTTTGTTATGAAACGTGGTCGACGGGATAATAGAGAAGTATCATTTTTTGTCAATACGTAATATTTATTAGATGCAGGTTTAAACTTCTAAGGAAAAAGCAAGGATAAAAATATCTGCAAACAGCATTTAGTTTTTAGTCAAGCAAGAATATTATCTAATTTATTCCATCAAAGTTATGTAAAAATTGATCCACGATTGCTAAAGGCACGCGCGAGAATAAAAATTAACAATCGTATTTTGACTGCATTAGAGGATGACGTCATCCGCTTCGGGAAAACCATGGGACTTAGAAATATAAATCTAAACATTTCAATTTCAATTTCGCTTTTTAATCATAAGTATAAAATAAACCCGTGCGGTGTTTTTTATAACAATTGCTATGAGCATCATATAATGTGGTATATTATTTTTTGGCAACAATAATTTCATGAAAACCTTTCATTTCTTTTATGAAAACAATGCCGATTTAATTTTTAATTTTCAGCAAATTTTAATCAAAAACATATTTTAACGAATTGTTAAGTGGGCTATGTCAGAAGCCGGTTCTAAAACCTTTCATATGGTATCTCATTCGTTGTTCTGCGTTTCATATTTTCTTAGATAAAGGGATGTTGACAGGAGAAATAATATATATATGATTGTTGAACATGATAAAATGCGGTATTTTATATTTGTGGCAACACAAATTTGAAAAAAAACCTTTCATTTCATTTCTGAAAACAATGTCGATTTAATTTTTAATTAACAGCAATTTTTAAACAAAAAAAGTTTTAGCGAAATGTTAAGTGCGCTATGTCAGAAGCCTGTTCAAAATCCTTTCATACGGTATCTCATTCGTCGTTCTGCGTTTCGTATTTTCTTAGAAAAAGGGATGTTGACAGGAGAAATAATATATATGATGGAAAGCAATATACATGTGTAAATGACTTAAAAATTGCAATTGACAAAGCGTAGTATGAAATACTAATAATTTCTTCCATGCTGATTCATAAAATCAAGGATCAGAAAATCTCGTTCAAGTTCGTTAATGGGCAAGATAGGACAAAAAGGTTGGGAATAGGAAAAGTTTTGTGAAAACAGAAAAAACCCGATAACGTCTTAATTATGATGCATATTTAATCAGTTTGTAATAAAAAATCTTAACTTCGTCAATTCACAAGATATCAAATCCACTTAAATTTAATAAATCCCCTTACTATTATCTACAACTTTTATATTGACAATTTTTTGATAAGACCAACTCTTACTCTTACTTAACTTGGGAGTTGTAAAAGAAAAAAAAATCACATCTCCGTTAATCCGCCAATAAGGCGATAAAAAAGTATCATTGGCGTGATAAAATTTTTAACAACCTTCAGAGATGCTATATATAGGGCTGCATTATGCATTATTAAACCCGCGCATGTCTCAATAAAAAGAACGCCAGAATTTAAAATACAGTGTGTGGTAAATTTAATGAAACAGCCATTTATCTCTTATCTTGATTTAGTTTTTGTTGCTTAACTTCGATGACTACCTGTGCCTGTAGAACTAGATAGCAGAGAATTTTTTATATGATATTTTCATAGGATTTTGATAACTTTCAAGTTTTCATTTATCTTTTTAGAAAATTTTTAAATTTAAAGTTTTGTGATTTAATATTAACAGTTTTAAAGAAAGAATATTCTCAATTCGAAATACAGTTTTATTTATAAACATAAATTTTGTAAGATGTGGAAGAAAATGTGTATTGTAATTTGATGAAAAATATTTTATAACTTCCTTTATATTTATAAAAAATATTCCATTAGTACATTTGAAAAATAATATTTTGTTGCAAAATTGATATTCTTTTGTAAATAAAGAGATGAAATGTATAATTCTAAACATAAATAAATACATTCCTTTATTTTTGGTTTACTTATTATTTAAAAGTAAAACATCTTGTTATACTATCAATTAGGTTTTTTTTTGGTCGTTAAAAAGTGAATTTGTTTTAATATTTAGGACTAAAAATTAATAAGTGCTGTGCATTAATCATTTTCTATACAATGTATCATATATTTTTATTCATAGGAATAGAATACAAATACTCAGTTTGCTCACATGTAAAGAGAATATGTCAAGAATATAGTCTATTTATGATTGTATCTGGTTTCAGAAGTGTATTCATGTTTTATACATTAAGATCAAAACTTACGGATACTTTTTGAAAAACAAGTAGCTTGAAAGAATGTAAGAAACGTCAAAAACACTAAAATTTTTCTATTAATCTATAAGTGTCATACACAACATCTTGAAGAAGTAACCTGCTGTAGGTGACTTTAAATACATTCTAAAATCATATCATCGTCAGATTTCGACAAATGCTACGTTTGTAAAAAAGATGCATTAATATTTCATATACATGAGGTATATGTAAAAATTTCTTTTTTATAGTTACAGCTAACTTTATTTTTATTATAATGTATAATAACAATATAATAAATTATTAAATGCTAAAAGGTGTAAATTAACAACATAATACAAATTAAAATAAGTTTTATTAGGTTGTTTTACATGTTTTGGCTCACTCAGAGTCATTTTAAAAAACAAATGAGAATATTTCATAATTGCACGGGCTTTGAAGTTATTATTTTCATGCACTTTTTAAAAATTACGCAAGTTATCTTTTATTTTTACTTTTTTGTTTATTTTCATATCCGTGACCATGGAGTAACTCGAGCCACAGTTTCGGTAAATTAAAAGATGCCGCATCGTTACATATTGTATTTTTCGTGTTAGTATCTCTATGGTTTCTCTTATTATGGGTGGATAGTATAGACTGGAGGGAAATATTATTTTACTTTCATTGAAATTTATTTGGATGGTTTCTTCTTGATATAATCTTGCCAGGGCTGTAGTTTTTCTATTATACTTAATATCAGCTATATGCTCTTTTTTCTGTAATTAATTTCCTGCTGGTCATGCCTATGTAGTAATTCTTGGATCCGTCTTCTTTAATAAAAGGTATTTCATATACTCCTGAATAATTCTCAAAATTAATTGGGTCAATTTTACTGCAAATGATATTCTTTAATTTCTGAGGGGGTTTGGCTATTAAGCAGATATTCAAACGTTTAAATATTATCCAAGCTTTTTTGAAAAATTAAAACACAGCCTTAAACTTTTCAATATCTGTTTAATAGATATATTGCAATTTTTTCATTTTCTGAAATTGTTTTTTAAACTTTTTTTTTCATTTTGCATTTAGCTTATTTTTCTTTTATTTTCCGATCTCAAGATTCGTCTGAACTTTCGACTAAACTTTTGCGTTTAATACTTTGTTTTAAACACTAAATCAGATATGTCTTGATTGTCTATTGATTTAGAATTTACGAAAAGTTGTACTCCACCAGATATATTATCGAGTAAAGCGTCGTATAAATTATTTTCCATTACATTTTCCTTATCTGTTACAATACTGCGATCAGGTGGCAAACAAACGATTTCACGTAAATCCGAAAAATCATATAAATCTAAAATAAAACTTGTTCAATCATCTTCCATGTAAAATAGTGAGAAAAAAGTTATGTAATAATGAAAATAAAGGGATAATGAAAATGCTTATGGAACTGGTA
Organism: Maratus michaelseni; assembly: GCA_963931845.1. Lineage (NCBI taxonomy): Eukaryota > Metazoa > Arthropoda > Arachnida > Araneae > Salticidae > Maratus > Maratus michaelseni. Next base: position 300,316,795 of record OZ007588.1, read on the forward strand.
ATTTAATTTTGTTTTATTATTTTAACTGTAGAAGTTGGACTAATGTATATGAATTATTCTTAATATATCAGGTTCAGAATGATATTATCCCTTTTATAGCTAATAAACTGAAAAATTACCACTATAAATGCATGGAGGCATATGTAAAAGTTTTCAAAAAAATTACCTCATTAGGCGCCATTGCTCCCATTTTGAGAACTACTTATTCTTTCTATAATTGTGATTGATCTATTATGTATATTAATTCCGGATTTTATATAATATACAGTTATAAACATATTTTAACTAAAAAATATAATTTTTATTGTAAAGTTATATTTTAAAAATATTTCTTTCGAATGCGGCCAAAAAGCTATTTTTTCGCATTTTTTAACACGTTTAAAAAAATTGACAATTCAAATGAAACTTTTTAAAAAATTATAGAAGTCATCACATATATACAAAATGCAAATAACATGAACCTTTTAACAATACAAAAAATACTCACTTTAAAAAAAAATTCAAAAGCAATGTTCCCAAAATGAGAGCAATGGTGCCTAATGGGTTTTAAACAAAAACAGGAGTCTCAGCAAGACCACCCAAACTCTGCACAGCTAGATTGCTCGCTTACAATACATAAAAAAAAACTCTCAAAGAACTATACCTCTACTACCCATAGTTTTCGATAAAAATGCGAAATAAAAGTGTGATGTCATATACGTTGCAAGAAAAGAAAACTTTATTGGAAACATGAATATCTGTATTTACATATGTTTGCAGACGAAGATGCAAAAAATATTTACTGCGCAGATCGAGGCATGCAAGCTCTTTTCAAAGAAACACATCAAACCAGCCATACTCAACCTTTTTCTCTCGCGGGCCGCAAACATATGTTTGGAAAGTTTGGCGGGCCGCAACACAATTATATATTATAATGTAAAAAAGGGGTAATTTAAATAGTAAGATTTAAAAAAAGTAGTATATAGCAAACCTAATAAAGTTAATATAATCACTAGGATTGAAGGTTTGTCGAAAAAGAAATATTACCAAAATTTTTAACACCACTATTTCCAAACAATAAAATTTGTGGTAGATTTCAATTGCAAATGATGTACAAATAGTGGTATAAAGCATTTTGCTGCCAATTTTTTCCACGGTAAGCGTTCAACCCTAATAAACATTATTAGTTAAATGTAATAATGTAACAATGTAGCATTTCCAAGTTCTAAAGAAAAAAATAAGGCGATTTGCTTTAATAAATTAATCATTTTCTCAATACACAAACTTTTTTTTAAAATGTAGAAATGTATAGTGCAAATGTAATAAATTTGAAATAATATTGGTTTAGTGTTGAAGTTTAAGAAATATATACACCACTATAGCAGAAATAGAACTACATATAAAGAACTTTTGACTAAGGAAACGGTATTTAAGATAGTTTTAAATTAGTAATTTTAAATAACAGGACAGTTTTTGTCTTCCAATGAAAATATATAAAAGAACATTGAAGGTCTTCAAAACTTTTATACACATCTCAATTAATGTAATAAGTAGAGGTCATTGATTATATATCTCGGGCCGCGCATAAAAGGTCTCCGGGCCACATGCGGCTCGCGGGCCGCAGGTTGAGTATGGCTGCATCAAACGTCGTTTGATTCGTATTTAAAAGCTGTATCTAGTAGTTACCGGTAATCTTCGTAAGATGATAATGTATTACGTTCGTAAATATTGCGACATGTACTGTATCTTCGGTCAATGTAATGGTAAAGCCTCAGGAACTACTAGGCAACATGTTCGTCGCGAATTAAGTGATTTGATGTCATACGTTTCTTTCGCATCTTTCTCAAAAGCTATGGGTCGTAAAGGTTCTTTTTGGGTAATTTTTATGTACTCCAAGCAAGGAATCTGGCTGTGCAGAGTTTGGGTGGTCTTGATGGGACATCCCGCATAATCAACGGAACAATGCGTTCAATTCACGGAATTTTAGGGCGTTACACTTAAATCGTTATGATTTCTATATTCCGACATTTCAGTGACTTCATCCTGTAACTTGTTATGGTCATTAATTTGCTACTTATTTATCCAAATTATTTTTACCACTTTCTATTCTATTTCAGTTGTGATGTGTTGTAAGGGAAGTCTAATTACCGTAGATATAGAAACTTGAGTAGATATTTCGTTATATTTTTTAGCGGAAGCTAATTCGATTGCTTTTCGAAGCGTAAAATAAAAAGCCTTAGTCTATGTTTGTTTAAAGAATTGGTACAAGTTTGTCAGATAACATCAGTAAATAAAAGAAGCTTATTTAGAAGAAAAAGAAATTCGAAAAAAAGGGTCTTTTTGTCTCATTTCTTATAAAAATAACCCTGTTTTATGCATAACAAGAGCGGAAAATCATGCGTATAGTATAGATTATGAAACGCTTTCTACCACATCCAGAAAACTGCAACAAAACTTCACCGTTAACCCTTTCGCGACGAGCGTCCTTTACAGAATTTTTAATCTTTTACCACCGGTTTTTCAAAACAGAAATTTTCGCCTCATTGAATCGCAGAAATGCTATCATTAAATAAGGCAAAGCTTACATTAAAAAATAACTGGTGGGAATTCTATAATCGAAATAATCGATGATTCTGAGCATCTTATGCGTCACGTATACGTGTCGCTCCTCCCCAAGGGGTTAAATAAGGTGAAAGAATATATGTAGTAAACAGTTGAGGAAACATATAACACATTTGAAAATCCAGTTTTAGAGTTTACCTTCCATAATAAAAAATGTAGTCAAATTATTTTGTGCCGCCATGTATAGTATACTACTATATACTTGGATATATAATACATAGCATGATAAAAATTAGTTCAGTTAGAAAATTTACTTTTAGAAATCTTCGCCAATCGATGAAAATGCACTCAAAATCTTTTGTACAACCTTGTATATTATATAAAGACTTTTGTACATACCACTAACTAAAATTTAATTCAGGTACAAAATGCATAAGACATCTTAAAACTCACATCCAGCTAAAAATGTGATTATTTAAAAATAATTGAGTGTGACATATAATGTAATATGTAACTTTATTTTGTACTTAGCATCATATTAACATACTTGCATTTTTAGATTAACTTTTTAGCAGCTTTTTAGTGTAGTAATAGATTTCAAGTCTTTTATAATCCAGAGAATTTGAGTTTTTCTTAGAACGAAAAGAAAACATACAAAATTTATTTTCATTTTTTATAGTATATTTCTATTTAGCAATCTAAATACTTTTTTTTTGCTTTCTTTTATATTTTCGTTCCAGTAAGAAAACTAATTCAGATACAGAATCTTGAAGAGATATTTCCGTTATTTTTGAAGCGGAAATCAAATCGATTGCTTTCATAAGCGTAAAACAATAGTATTAGTCATGTTTGTTCAGCGAAATGAACACGAAAGTTCTACGATACCAAAAGTGAATAAAGACAGATAACTACAGAAAATAAGAAGACTACGAAAATGGAGTTATTTATCTCATTTCTTATATAAATACACTGTATCATGCATATAAAAACAAAACTTTCTTATAAAATGGATGCTTATGTTCTTTATTAAAATGTGTTATATTTTTAAAATATATTTTTTAACCTAAGGTTACTTATTAAGTATGCAAACAATACATTTCAAGTTTGTACATTGTATGTTAACGTGTTATTGAGCTATGTGGTTATATTTAGTATGTATGAAAACGATAAATATGATGTATATAGTCTATATTTACTATATTGTTTCAAATAAATGCTGCTGAATCACAAATTGACGTCATTTCTTAAATATGCAAATGACGGCATTGAGTTTTATACAGGGTACTGTCTCATGTTACACTTTCAAATTAAGTAAATTATTTCTATTTCAAAATCTATATATTGTTTAAACTTTCTTTTTTATTTGAAAGTGGATGCTGCCCTCAACAGGCAATAAATACCATTGAGGTTTATATTTTTGTACTTTAAAATACGTCAGTATTTTATCAAGTTCATTAAATAAAAATTTTATAACCATAATAAATTATGTAATAACATGAGGCAAATATAATTGTGAAATATTTTGATTACATGAATATTGTAAAACTTTTAACATAAAATCAGGTTTTATACCAAAGATGAGATAAATATTTTATTTTTAATAAATTATTTTATTTTGAGTAAATTATTTTATTTTTAGTAAATTTTATGTTTAGACAGCTTTTTTAATTTCAGAATTTTTATTTTATTTTAAGAATTTTCGCATATGATTTATAGCTACATGTTAAACTATCTCAATATTTTCAAATAAAAACAAACATTCTTCCATCTAATTTATTTAGTATATCAGCTAGAAGACTTTACATATTGGTATTAAACTATATTTACAAGAACGTGTCGTTATATTTATAACAGAGTAGGACATGAATTCTTAGATATGTGTTATTGAACTTCTGCATAAATACCAAAAAAATATTTAGTGTATGTTAAAAGCTATTATGTGTGAAATAGTAAATCATTTACTGATTGTGGGTACTTTTGTTAGGATAAAGAGGTAACTTTAGCCAGATTTATGTACCAGAAACATGAATTTGATTTTTCTCCATATTTGGGTTTAGTAGCTGATGGATCTCTTTTAATTTGCTATCTAAATTTTGCTAGAAATGAGAATGTGCATCCTCTATTGAAACAACATTATAGTTTAGGAAAATAAAATATCGGATAATAAACATATGACTTGTGAGAATACAGGAAACAGTTAAATACACAAATTTTGAAATTTGCAAATTCCTGTCTCCGCCATAATGGGTACCGTATCATTTACAGTGTAAAATATTTTCTTAATATTTAAAAAAAAATGTGTTGATGAGAAGCAAAAATCATAATATATTTTCTTTATAGTTCCTTGTAAAAGAAAACATACTTTTTGTTTGTATAGTATAATAAGTATATTTTCGTTACACTGTTAAAAATTTCCGTAAAATAATAATGCATTGACCGTATATTTTACACTGACTTTACCATTTTTCTAGAAAATTGTCGGAACACCGTTAATTTATAAAGATTTCATTCGCTCAGTGATAAAAAAAATCATCGTTTAGCAATTATTCATGAATCTAGTACAATGATTGTAATTTTATATCTATTGTAAACTCCATGGACCAATGAGAACGCTTTCTTCAAAATATCTGGAATCTTATAATATCATATCATAATATCTGGAATGGCAACTTTAGGAAATTGTTTGTTTTTGTTTACACGCCGTGTCGACGCCGAGACAGAATCTTGTAAGGATTCACTAAAATTGGTACGATTCTAGTGATTTAATGTAAGTTACATTGCTGTTTTATAGTTTTATGTTATTTATTTTCATTCAACTACGTTTATACGGCGTATACGGCGGATGCCATTTTTTCAGTACAATTAAATACAAAATATATTTTTATTTGTATACATGGTGGTTAAGCATAAAAGCAACGTATATAAAGTACGTGTGAAAAGTTTGCGCCTGTGAAAATGACGCTATGCTTATCTTGAAATGCATTTTTACATTGATAAATCTAAAGAGAAAAACTTATAGGATTATGTCAACATGACGTAATTTTAAACGATTTTTAAATTCTTCATTACGAAGAGTAGAATGTATAACGATTGTGACAACAAACGACGCTATAGATTTTGTTTTTATCGCGCTTACATCACTTCTAAATACCGTACAATTTCAATTTATACATCATCAATTGTAAAAATGTTAACTTTCGAATGAAATTTATTTGAAAACTGCCGCTTAATTTAACAACATTTTAAACAATCTTCAAGCATGAATTATTTTTCAAATTTATCTCAAAAATGGCCGCCAGTTTGCTTCAGTAATATAAAATAGCACCTGGGAAAGTTGCCACAATTAGAAATTGATTTCCCTAACCAACATAAAAAGTGAAGAAAATAATAATAAAAAAACCTCTAATAAATCATAAAATTAGATTAACCATAAGATAGAGCATTTTGGCGCTAAACTGAAATCTTTCAAACCAAAAAAAACTATTTTCAATTTATGTTCAACATTAAATTTATATCATGTTGAATTCATGTTGATGTATGTGTTGCATCAGAATATACTTGGAATTGTATTTTATTATTATTTTAAAGATCCGTATCACTGTATAAGAGGGAAAAGATCACGACTGTGGAAAAGGGATAACCATGATTATGAAAAGGGACCGAAAAAAACATACAAATAAATTATACTTGAAAACATCAAAAATCTGCATCATCTGTAGATTGTATATTATTATTGTAAAAAAATTTCTCCATCTTTACATAAAAATTGATTAGCTTAAAACAATGGATGCATTTTAGAAAATATGGATTTGAAACGAACAATGATTAAAGAGGACATTTTAAAACTTTTTAGTATTTAAACATTTTAAATCTTTTTTAACGTTGAATTTCGACGGTGCCTTTGAACAGATGCAATGCATATGCACATAGAAATTCACTCGGTTACATTATCACAGGGAGAGAGATGTGTGCTTTATTTACTGAATATGATATGGACGTAGGAATATACTATTTGTATGATACTTCATAGGTCCATGAAATTTTCTTTTTGTAGTGGTGAATATGGCGGTAATGTCGAACATATTTGCATTAAACCAGCCATACTCAAACTTTTTTTCTCGCGGGCCGCAAACATATATTTGAGACGTTAGGCGGACCGCAACACACTTGTATAGTAATGAAAAAAAGTGTAATTAAAATAGTAAGATAACAAAAGTAGTATAATAAAGCTATATAATAAAGTTAGTATAATTAGTAGGATTGAAGGTTTGTTGCGGAAGAAATGTTACCAAAAAATTTAACACCCCTATTTCCGAACAGTATACTTCGTTAATAGATTTCTATTCATAATGATGTAGAAATATTCCGCGAAGATTTTTGTTCGAAATTAGTAATATAAAATTTTTGCTGCGGTAAACGTTTAACCCTAATGTGCCTAATAGGTATCATTAGCTACATGATAAGTATAAACGTAATAATATAACAATGCAGCATTTCCAAGTTTCAAAAAGAAAATCAGGTGATTTTCTTTAATAAAACAGTCATTATCTCAATGCAAAATCTTTCTTTAGAAATATATAGTGCAAATTTAATTAACTTGAAATAATTTTTGTTGAGTGTTGAAGATTAAGAAATATATACACCACTGTAGCACAAATAGAACTACATGTAAACATAACTTTTGACTAACGAAACGGCCTTAAACATGTTTTAAGACAATTTTAAATTAGTGGTTATAAATAACAGGGAAGATTTTGTCTTCCCATGAAATTATATAGAAGAACAGTAAATGTCTTCATTTTTTTTATGCACATCTCAATTGATTTTATAAATAGAGTTTAATGATTATGTGTCGCGGGACGCATATTAAAGGTCGCCGGGCCGCAGGTTGAGTATCGCTGCATTAAACAGTTGTTTACGGATAGTTCGTTTGGAGTTTGCATCGGAAATGGTACTGTATTTCACTGGGGCAAATAACTTTTAAAATAAAATATTTAAAAGACTTTTTCTTACGCACCCCTTCTTAAATAATAAAGAAGCTTATTTTACTGATATTGTTATAGTATTTTTTTCGTCAAGTTTTGACGGGTTCCATCTAGTTAATTATTATTTATGGGAAGATGAGGGAAATTATATAAGTACTCATGCAATATACTTAACAGCGGGCTGAGCTAGTGACATTGAATTATCAATGAATTATTAGGTATAGTGGGCTTTTTCTTTCTTTTCAATGTAACATATTTAATTTACACGTGAGACTAACTTTATAATCCAAAACTATCAATTTTCTTTATGTGTTTTCTTTTATACCATTTTTGTTATTTCCGCCATTACCGATATTATTTTCACGTACCCCCAGCAGCCTCGCCACGTACCCCCAGGGGTACGCGTACCCCAGGTTGGGAACCGCTGGCCTAGAGGAAGAGCAAGAGTTAATACAAAATTTATTGCATAAGAAGCTAATTTTTATATATTTTTTTTAATCACTAAATAAGAAAAATGATTTCTTCAGACTTATGACCAGGAATATTTTTATCATTAAGATAAATGTTTTATTGTTAATTTTTTCTGTACGTAGCTCAGTTTTCATCGCTTATGTCGTATTATTTTTTTCACGTTCCTTTAAAATACTAAAATTTCTACAATTTTTTAAAATTTTTTAACAAGCATTTATTGTGCCAATTTTATTCTTTACTAATATATATTTATTTCAATTTTTCTTAACGTTTCAAACGTCTTCCTGAATAAAAATATAATAAAAATAATAATGTATTTTTATTGTTCAAAAGAAAGTATCATCTTTTAAATTGAAGTTGAGAAATAAAACCAGGGAGAAAGGTTTAACGATTATAGCAATAAACAATTATCAATTGTTGGAAACTTAAAATATGGCATAAGGAAAATGTAATTGTAGACATAACTTAATGAAATCATAGAACTTATTTTCTAAGTATACGTTGCTTAAATAATTTCACAGCATTAATTTATATGCATGTTACCTAAGTTTTCAAGTATAAATGAAAGAGAATGTTTTCTCAAATAAATTAAATACAACAATATTTTTTTCTAGATTTATTGGTATTTACTGAATTCTATGAAAAGCTCATAAATTGTTTATTTCTGTGTCTTTAAAAATAATTACGAATTTCATTGTTTGTTTAAAATGAAACAGTACCTTTAAAATTTCACATTTTAATCCTTAAATACGTTTAAAGTAACAATTCGAACTAGCTACGTTGAATAGCTATTTTACAAAGTAGTTTTACAATTGCATTTATTTCCCCCCAAGGACATATTAATTCCTAACCGCATAAACCGAATGTTAAATTTAGTAACTATTTACTTAAATTATATATGAGGCTTAAAATACTCAAGTCAGATATATTTTGTGTATAAATTTTTGAAATGAAAATTTTAAATGATTTTACTCATTAATAAATTATTTAAAAGTATTTTTAAAAATCTTATTGCATTAAAATACATTCAAAATAAGTGAGAAATAAGTAAAATCCCGTGTATGAAAACATATATTGGACTTATTCCTAAAAATATGCCGAATATACCCCGTCAGTTTTAATTAAAATTTATTACCATTTTTTTTCATTATTATTTACCATATTTTTTAAATGATTCAGCTAAACCATACTTTGTTCATGAATAATAAGGAAATGTATAACATGGGAACTGTATGTTAATGTTTGACATGAAAAATGTTTAAAATTTGCACTAAGAATGCCCTTTGTTAAAGCTCAATATTTAATATTAGAAGATCCATTGAAATTAAAAAAACAAAAATAAAAGTTACATTTTTACTAAATAAAATATTTTCCAATTTAAAACGATTATATCGTTTATAAATACAAATCCTTTTAACATTCTTTTGTCATATAAAACTAATTCAATGTTTTTGTAAACTTATACTACATAAATCGTAAATGTTATTTGATTAGAGAATTCATCTATTTAAACCTAAATCATCTGTATAATTTTGTTTCCAATATGTCCATTTCAACAACTCATCTTAACTCTTTTTTTTTAATTGGACATCCAATTTTCAACAAAGAACGCCTCCTACTATTCCATGGCATGTTTTTTATACTATCAACACACAATATTTGAAGTGACATGCGGCTTTATCGGAAAACTCTAACCTCTGCAGAAAATCAACATTGGCATGTAACTTCTCAAACATGCTAATAGCAAAATGATCGCCTGCATCGTAGTCCTGTGGTTTCAGTTCCATTACCATGTGCACCTTTTACGCATGCAATTTTAACCGCTTTTCCCTGTGCACTGTGCTCTTAGGTAACTGGAGCTGACGTTCAGCTTGTCGTAGAAATTTCGTTGGTGATGCATGGAAAGCTAAGCGAATGTTTTCAACAGTCGCTGCCGATGTCAGTGGTTGTCTACGAGTTCGATCTTTTTCATCGAAGATTTTAGCAACTTCACATCTGGTAGTTGTATTCCTTAGCGAGTATGAAACTTACGTTACACCGTTTTTGGAGATTTGGTCTCAGCAAGCCACACGACACAACACACTGTCTTTTATCGTCTGTAGAAGTCGCATCTGCAAAAGCAAAATCAAAATCAGTGGATTCACTAAAGAGTAAGAAGGAACATTATGAAGCCAGGGTAAATATTTTGAAATAATTTGTATAAGTTTTATCTCACTTTTGTATTTGGATAATCAACAGGGAGAGCAGTTGAAATAATCCGTTTTTATTTGCTGATCTCCAAGTTAAATTTAAAGAAATGCACTATACTTCGTAATTGTTGGTGCGTAACAGCATTATTAAATTAATATATTAGAATAATACAGCACAAAATTTTTCATAGCCACATCATACCAGTTTACAGTTACTACTAGACTTTGTGACTATCAAAACATTCAGCATATTATTTCATGTTTCTTTAAAGCATGGACATAAGTAATTATAAATGTTACATATATGTAATAAACTGCATTTTTAACTACAAATAATATTTGAATATATATTTAGTGATAAGGTTGGATATTATATTTCGAATTATGTGATAAGTACAAAATCACCCATTGGATATACATGATACTATTCAACGAATTTATTATACTTTTATAAATCTTATAATATAAAAATATAAAAAAAGGAATTCGATATGAGTGTAAATTATTATTTTGAATTAAAGCTGAAATATGTTGTATCTTTATACCAAGCATTAGCAACACATCAAATACTGTTGAATAAATAAAAACGTTTTTCACAATTCCTCTGTAAACGAGTACGCAATTTTTTACGAATTTTGTAAGAAAATAATTTGATTATATAAATAACCAAAAACGCACATTATAAATCAAATTGTTTTACAACAGTTTTCAGTATACAGAAATTATTCAGTTAAAAAAAAATACTATATTTAAATGAAAGAACAATTTTGAAAGATTTCACAGACTTTAATAGAAATAGTCATGTTTCTTTTAAATGGTATGTATATACAATGTTACATATGCAAAAGGTCCTAATTTTTTCAAATAAAGTTTTACATACTAATTATTTCTTTATAGGTAGTGCAAACAGTATTAAAAAAAAAAAAAAAAAAAAAAAAACTGGATTTCTCATAAAATTAAAATCTTTGTATTTATCCTTTGTTTTGTTAGTAATTTTTTTTTTGTAAGATTTCATTTTAAAAAGTAGGCAAAAAATGATACAGAGGTTCTTTGATGTCCTTATATATAATAGATATTAATATATATTATCGAAAGCAGAGCAGTTATTTTTCTAACCATCATTGAGTATGCTATATGATAATATAAATGCTTTGAACATATCAGAAAACCAGTTTCAGAATTTTTCTCGATTTGTTTGTAACTTATTTGAAACGAATATCTTCAGTCCAAACTTTGTTTAGTTAAAATTATAAATGTTGATTATTTAGACTTAAACTCGTTAGTTAAGGTTGCTTTTTAGCCATTTGTAGGAATAATTAAAATATAAAGATGAATTTTGCAATTTCCTCCAAAAAAGTAAGTTTTTCATTTTCCAGCTGTAAGCGTCTATGCAGGTTGTAGTATGCAGGTAATTACAGTTAAAGAATATATTTTTCCTTTATATATTTGCTTTATACAGGGTGTCCACGTATAACCTGACCGACCTTTATTTTCGCAACCGTTGGTCCTATATGCATACTTCCAATTACAAAAATGGTTTAAATAAGGTAAAGAATTATTTTTAAAGCGATTTGGGTCAAGAAAAACATTTATTAAAAATTACGAAAGTTAAATTTTTATACGGTCCCTCGGTCCTATAAGTGATATTTAGTAAAAATTTACCGTGACACTAACAAGTAAGATAAAAAAGTCCCATTCATCTGCGATTAAAACTGACCGAGTAATAGCTGTTTAAAGTTGTAGTATATATTTTGTTGCGAAATAAGGGTCATTCACGAATGTAGTAAAAATATAAATAATCGTCAGATATATAAAAAAAAATAGTTGAGAGCAAAATTATGTGAATGTTTTTCATTGCAATCTAATATAAATGTGAAATCTATAATCATTCTGACATATTAATGCAAAATATACAATTTGTACTGAACATATATGAGGATAAAAATAACAGAATTTTTGTTAAATAAAAGGATGAAAAACAACAGCCTCAATTAAGATTTTAAAATGCTGTTTTACACTGTTTTTCAAATTTTGCGTTGTGCCATGTTTTTTAGCTTTTGAAAATTGATTCTAATGTATTTTTTAGCGCTGAATCCGAAAATGACCTTCATTTTAAATCACCACGTCAGTATTTTTCTCAAATCGAAAATTTCAAAGTAAAATTGATTCCCCCCATCCTCTCCCAACCTCATCGGACCCCTGAGCTATTTAGTTATAAAAAACCCAGTATAAGCCAAAAAATTTAATAAATTATTGAATTAAATAAAATTAAACTGAATAAAAAAGTCTTACATCTATTTTATAGTATCAGATTTTTCGCTATTTTTTAACCTTGAAAATTACGATTGTCGAAAAATCGTGACATGATGGTTTAAAAGTGAAGGTACTTTTTTTATTCAGCGTTAAAAAATACATAAAACGTAATTATAAAAGTTAAAAAACACAACCATCGCAGGTTTATGTTATCTAATCTAAAACTTTTTCTTAAACTTGTTGACGGTAATCTATCCGAATTTTTTTGTGTTATCATCTAATACGAGCATTATTAAGATGGTAAGCGTCGCAAATCATAATAATATTACATTGTCATCGGATTTAAGTCAGTATGTAAAATTTAACTTCGATCGGACATTTGAAAGCGAGTTAAAGTTCGAGTACAAATTTTAAACTGGAAAGACGAACGTTGCAAGTTAAATAAAACCTTATGAAAATAATATAATTTTTTTAAAAATAAATCATAGCCTCAAATCCTTACAAAATAAAACATATGATAAAATACAATTATTTTAACTAATCTGAAACTTAACTAATAAAATTTAAGTTAATCGTAATAGTTGTACGATTTCTTTCAAAGTGAAGATACCTTGAAATAAGTTTAAGTACATTATATACGACCCCTGAAACACGGTCGAAATCATCTGTTTTGAGATGCAAAAAAGCGCTATAAGTCATGCATTTCAAAGTTTCATAATTCGGTAAATTTTAATGTTAGATGAGTGGGACTTTTTTATCTTACATGTCAGTGTCACAGTAATTTTTTACTAAATATGACTTATAGGACCGGGGGACTATAGAAATTTAAATTTCGTAATTTTTTAATAAATGTTTTTCTTGACCCAAATCGCTTTAAAAATAATTCTTTACCTTATTTAAACCCTTTTTGTAATTGAAAGTATGCATCTAGGACCAACGGTTGCGAAAATAAAGGTCGGTCAGGTTATACGTGGACACCCCGTATATTTGCTTGCTTTATTTATTAGGCATTCTAAAAGTTAAGGTAATCAATTAGAACATGAAATGGATATTGTCATACATTTGTATACTTATTTTTCAACATAGCTGTTACGGGATGTTTGGTCCATTACACTTGGGTATGTTTGACAGCGGTAAAACCATTCGCTTTCATCTAGTGTATTTGAACAAATTTTAGTAATTTTTTTTATTTTATAAAAAAATTATAGTTGATTAAATTTATTTATGGGTAGCATATTTTAAATAAATATGTTTTTAATGGGAACTAATATGTAATATTTCTACTGAAACTTAATGCAAAAATACATATTAATAAAATATGTGAAGTATAAACTCAAACAAGAGTTACATCTCGAAACGCATTATTCAGAATACAGATGCTTAAATCTTTAATATCTATATTTTACGTATTGTATACGTATAAAATAGATTGTGGTAAATATAATGCGTTAATCTCTTCCTACTGTTTAATTTACCACACTCAGTCATAATTTGTGGATTAATAAGAGTAGTTTTAAACAAGAACGAAATACAGAATTTATACACACCAAGTAATACACAAAAAGTGAGTTAAATTTAAAATCTTGTTCAGCAACTTGAAACGCACTTTCAGGAATTATTGTTAACAGACAGTAGAGAATTCTTTCATGTGTCCCTGTAAATGAACGATGACTGCTATACACACAATATTCTGTAGTAAGCTTCTTGTAATGCAATTTAGTGATATATATAAATTTCAATGCGTTTAAAATAGTGACACATTATTCAATTAAAACGCAGACGATTTTTCACATAGACGCCATGTAACGGAATTATTTTGACTGTCCCTGTAAAGTAACTATAAGTGCTATGCACACGCTATTCCATATTAAGCTTCTTCTAATGCACCTTAGTGATATATATCAATTACAATGTGTTTGAAATTGTGTAACATCATTAAAATAAACCGCAAATGATTTTTCCCCATCGACCGTAATGTAACGGAATTCTTTTGAGTGTCCCTGTAAAAAACTATAAGTGCTACACACTTCAGTTGAAATAGGAAACATGCTATAGATAACGACAATACCATATAAAAATTGCAGGGCAATCCGAGCATATTTACGGGAGTTAGAGCACGGAGAGACGGCAGACGGCAGACGGCCATACGGCCACACAAACAGAAGTCATAAACATTTTTCAACTAGGTTGGAAAGTGTTAAAAAGATAATTGACTACCTTGGTTCGGGAAGTTATTCATTTGTAAAATTGTGAATGTGTGATATTATCATGCCAGCGTAGAAGACCGAGTTTTGCTAGGTTAAAATTAGTTTTGCGTTCCAATGTTTTTTTTGGTCTAGCACACGACGTCGTTGCTATTCAAGACGTTCTTCTCGTCGCTCTATAAATTCTGATGCACTTTTACAGGTTTCTCGCTGCCTATTTTCCTCCAGTCTCTGTGATCGGAGTTCTTCAATTGCGCGATGTCTCGTAGAAAAGGGTTACTTAAGATTCTGAATTAATGTTTTCGCTAAATGTCGCCAAAATTTGCAACAAACTTGCTGATATTCTTTCACTTGGTGCAAGCATGTGTTTTGGCGTTGTTAATCTTGAATATCGATTTTCTCTCTAATATCGCCAACCATCCAAAAATCTTCAAATTTGTGGCGACTTATTGTCAACGTTTCAACAACTTAATAAGTGCTTCAACCTTCATTCGCATTGAAATGAATTGACGCGAACTGACTCCAAAAGAACAAACTAATTGAATTTTATCGAGCATGTAACCTAGCACAATTGTCTTCTTGTAATCCAGAAACCAGAACGGCAAGATAACAAAAATTAGTCAAAATCCGTTAAACCCGTTTTCTAGATACAATATGCATACACACACACACACAATTTTTGCTCGTATTATAATATATGATTGAGAATCATTAACTTGCACAGTAGCCAGATCAATTAAATATAATTCGTACGAAATGTTTTATATATCAAAGAAGTTTAATAATTATCGCGCTCATGTAAGTTACTTTCATTAAATACATTAAATAGAATCTCTTGTAATAATATAATTTCTTTGATTTAGTGGATGAAACCTCTCTTATAGTGATCCGAACTTCTTTAAATTTGGGAGGTTTGTCCAGTTTACAGTGTTATGGAATTTACTTCTTTTTAAAACTCCTTTAGTGCAGTTTCCAAATTTCAATGTTGTAAAATGATATCTATATAATAATATATTTTATGTGGCAAGGTCAGGTGCCATTGTTTTCAAACACAAATTACCTGCAGTTTGGACATCTCCAGTCTTGACTACACAGAACTACAAAAATGAAATTAAACATGTAATATTAGGTAACTTTTATTACAAAAGCTACATATTGCAGCCGTTCGGAGGAAAGCAATTCCAAATAATTTTGGTGTATTTTCACCGATCATGACCCCCAGATCCCAAAACCACCCTCCGGTCAAATGTTGATATATATATATATATATATATATATCTATATATATATATATATATATATATATATATATCTGACATATGTCATGCTGTAAATCTTTTATTTATCAACCGATTTGGATGTGACTGAGTATGTGTATAGGACATACCAAACTCTCGACCGAGTTCATTGGTCAGCTTCATCCGCCATCATGTTTCAAAATGGCGGTCAGTTATTTTTTTTTTATTTTTAAAAATTCAAAAAGATGTATAAAAATTATAAATTGATAAAAATGTTTCTGTTAATTATTAGAACGTGATACAAGGATTATAGAACATTTTTTGTTTTTGCTATATCTTAAAAAATGGCTGAGATATGGCAGTTCTAGGGTGGCTGGGATTTTGAAACAATCTGATATTTGTTATGCTGTAACTCTCGTACTTATGAACCGATATGAATGTGACTGATCATGTGTACAGAACATACCAAGGTCTCGACCGAGCTCGTTGGCCAGCTTCATGCGCCATCTTGTTTCAAACTGGTGGAAAGTTAATTTTTTTTCAAAAAAATTCAAAATTCAAAAAAATTTATAAAGTATTATAAATTGAAAAAGTTGTTTCCGTTAAGTGTTAGTTCGTGATACAAGAATTCTGGAAAATTTTTTTGTTTTATCTTTATCTTTAAAAAATGGCAGAGATATGGTAGTTTGAAATTCTAGGGTGGCTGACATTTTTTAACAATCTGATTTTTGTTATGCCGTAACTCTCATGCTGAAATTCGCATTCAAATTCAGTATTAACGAAAACTGGAGTTGAATTTTCTTTATTCTAGTACCAAGCAATTTAGCTTCGGAGGTTTTAGTAAAATGAGTTGAATTTTTAAAAACATGGACTATGAAAGCTACGTTTTCCTCCCGGTACAGGCCGGGAGGACTTTTATAACTTTTATTTTAAAGTTACTACAGTTTTATATAGTAATATAGAAATCTTGCAATAAGTTTTATCGTATATTTGATAATAGAGTCTTAAAATTCCATTGTTTAGATATGATTAATATAGCTAATGTGTACTTATTCTGCTTTATTAGTAAATGTTACTAAATAGCAAATTCTCTTTGCCTAAATCTCATTAAATATTCTCCTCGTTATCATGAATACAAACATCACTTTAGTGACTACGATCTATCACATAAAAAAGTAAAAATGTCAGCGGCTTTTATGCATTTTCCCGTTTACAGACAAACGCATTAATAATGCATTTCTCTGTGGGAATTTTGTTAATAAGGAGAAAAAATCTCTTTTTATATATATTTTTATTTTATCAGAATATTAGTAACTATATCATGAAGATATTATAAGTGGGATGATTTGAACAACAGAATAATAATAGATCATTGTTAAATAACTGAATTCTTTTCAAGGGATTATTGTTATTTTATTATGTCAAGCATACATTAAAATGTAAATAAATATGCAATCATTTTTTAAACTGCTATTTCATCTGGCGATTACTTATATATTACAATATGATTTATACATAAGCGTTTGTTTCAATATTATGCATTTTTATTTCAGGAAATTTACTCTTCTGAACGTAATTAACTTTTTCGTGTGATATGTCAACTTTTTCGAAAAAAACTTTTTTTAAATGTAGATGTATCTTATTTTTAATACGAATTAGTAACAAAATATGGCAATGGCATTTTCTTTCAAACTATATTGGAATTAAATATCCAAAGAGAACCAGTAATCAAGAAAAAGTGGTCCCAGAGAAGTTTTTTCGTAGTTTTTTCTGTATACAATTTATCACATGTGACCAGTTTATCGTCAAAAACAATCCACAATTTTTCATAGATTTTTTTTCTATCCATTCTGGAAAAAGTGCTTGATTTAAATAAAAGAATTTTCTTATTTTCCAAACTTTTTATGCCGGTATTAGATTGTGTATTATATATATACCTTATTTCCAAATGAATCTCAACTATCCGCTAAAAAGGAATGGCATATTTTAAGTATGTATCATTTGTCAGCGATATTTTAAAAAGTTGGTTTAGTTATCTTTAAGGAAAAAATGCATCAAATGCAATTCTTTAAAAATAACTTTTGATAGACAAATGTACAATTTTATAATAAATACTAATCAAACTACACAAAGAACGTAGTCTGTAAAACATATATATAGCGCACTGAATTATTGTTGCATTTTCTTACTTTTGTTGTAATTATATTTCGTTTGGAAAATTCCTTTAGTTAAATACTTTTAAAAAAATATTTTAAATTCAGCATAAATAATATTTAAAAGAAAAAACTTCGAAAACATGTCCAAATTTTTAATGCATGTTTGCATAAATGGGACAAATAATTTTCCATACGTCAAATAAATATTAAATGTAAAGAAAATGTATTGAATTTTGGCTTTTACATTTTAACAATACACCATTTAGAAGGAAATATCAACGAACAACATACATGAAACTTTTGACAAATAATTTGATCAAACATGTTAGCACTTATTTTTTCAGACAGTAAAGATTTGAGTAAAGGAAATAAACTGTCAAAATGTCTTTTCTTGGATTATGTTTTTTATATTATATGATATATATCAAAAGCTGTTACATAACTCGCGCATTAAAAAGTAATGCATTTTATTTATTCTAAATAACATTCCAAAATTTTTGTTATTTTATTGTATGTCAATATGAAATGCCAGTGAAACAAAGTATTTGTTTACTAAAATTAGTTTACTGAATACTTGAAATAATTTCGAAATATTCAAACATACAAGTAATAGAGTAAATAAATTTTGAAAGGACTTGCACTTTATATTTATAAAAAATTATGTTATATAGAATTTATCCGAAACTGAGAAATTGTTGGGAAACAAACATAAATATAATCTGCATAAAATGTAAGGATTTCATTCTTTTTATTTCACCGTTTCATGGTAAACAAATAAATAGATAAATATAAATTATGTATATATATATATATATATATTTGTAATTCACTTAAATAAATAAATAAATATATTTCTTTAAAAATGTGAGTGGTTTCTTTTATTTGTAATAATGAAACTCACTCTGATGTATTTTAGTGCGTCTTTATTTGAGATTTACATGTTCTTTTTTTTAAATTAATTTAGCTTACATCTTCTGAGAATAAAAAAAATGTGTTCTAAGGAAAATTTAAAATTTTTATTTTGCTATGTAATTTTGGAATTATACCTTAGCAGTAAGATAAGCCTTTGTATAAGTAGATTTGTATCGATGTTACAGATTAGTTGATGAATTTTGATGGATAACTGGAGAGATTAGAGCGGATTAGCCGCAACAGGGTTATAAAGCAATAATTGACTCATCGCCGCACAGTGGAGTATTTGATGCAAAATCCTAGCCAAAAAGGTAGAAAATTACAATTTGTTCAACACTTGTAAAAAGCATATTTTATAATAGCTGGATAACAGGTGCATCGATTTTTGTGTATTTCAAGAGTATGAGACATATTCGGCAGCTCCTAGCCTCAGTTGAAGTGAAAGTTTCTTTGTGAGAAAACGTGCTTTTTTGTTAGGCTTCAGCTTTGTTATTGTGCTTAAATGTATACTTTGACATGTGAATTTAAATAATTTTGCTTTTCATATAATAAAAAAATAATTTAAATTGAAAATTGGTTAATATTATGTCATTTCGATATAATTTATAGAAATATATTTATTGAAATATATTAGTTAATATATTCAAAGCTTTTTAAAGCTGTGTCGGAATTTTTCAGACCATTTTTTAATTATAATTGTATTGGTTATAGTTTTGAAGACATTTAAAAAAATCCGCATATTTTTGCGATTTTTAGATATCAATGTTTTTGGGAGGACTGCAAACCTAATAAAAACACTCAAAAACCAGCATCTCTATACTATAGAAACTCAACTTTGGTGAATACTAAATGCAAGTAATATATATATATTATATGCATTGGTTTTTATAAATAAATAAACATTTATGTGTAGTAAAAATTAACCACATTTAATTAAACATTACTTGTAAATAAAACAAACCTATCAAGAATTAATGTCATCATATATACAATAAACAATTAAGTAAACATTGTATTATATATTTGTTTATTTAAATAAATACATACATTCGTGTCTACAGTTTTAGAAATTTTAAATTTTACTAAAAATCATCTGACGAACAATCAATACTCATTTTATTAATTTTATTTTACCATCGCTTTAACCGAAATGTCTTTTTTCTTAACCATTAGTGAAGATTTTCACAAATCACCAATTTCTTTTTTTACGCCATACGTGTAATCACCTGGCAATTTGACTTTTTTTTTAAATTTGATTTTCCCCCACTGACGACTTAAGGGTATATTAAGCAAAAAGCCACCGCCAGGTGGCGCTCGGTAAAGTAAAATAAATGTGACATTAAATGAAAAATTGCTTACTCTTTCTCCTTTCCAAAACCCTTAAACCCAGTTAATTATTGTACTAAAAACATGCCTCGATAATTGTTTCAAACAAGTGACGTCTGTGTAGGACAGTTGTATAAGTTCGTCTGCCTAGTGGAATATTTGATTTCTCGTGTGCAGGTGACGCTACATTAGCACGGCTCTACGCCGGTAAGTGCACTTCATATTAACACTATTTCGTTAGAATTAATTACCTTTGCATCGCTACTCTGGTTTATTTAAATACTTCTGTGAAAACTCTATACAACAAACCAACCGAAGAATAAAGCGTAATTTTGATGAGCGGTCTTTTCGTATTTTAATTAATATTTCAGTAAATAATAAAAATATTGAATTACGAGTCTCAGGTGAATCAGGTGAGGCCTTGGACTAACTAAATTAAAATTTTCATATTTCTAGGCGCGCTAGATTTTCCTAGCCATCGCTAACAGACAGACAGACACACAGAGCGAAACTTTCTTTTATCAGTATTGATATATATATATATAAACTAGCTGACCTGCCCGGCGTTACTCGAGGCCGTGTAATAAACTTAAATCTCTTAAAAAACGAAAGTCTGGCCACAGTCGCCGATTGCTTCGGCACCGTATACCGGACATACTCGTACGCTCCGGAAAATATTTTAGTTCCACCTTCCACCGCCAGGGGAGCATGCTGTTCCAAGCAAACCTCTTTCCGAACGAACATCTGAGACAGGTCCCTGCTGCCTACGTCACTGCGTTGTAGGCATGCTACAAAATTGAGCTGGTTTGGAGAAGATAGAAACATGATTAGTCGAGTTATTGGAATGAGGCACAGTTAAAGAAAATAACCGTGAAAGAAGTGCCGCGGGAAGGAACTGTTCAAGTGTCCTTCAGAAATGTCTAATTAGGAGGACCACTGTGTATCTTTAAAAATTCGTTCGTGTGGTTAAGTTAGGTATTTAATTAAAAATTTGGCTTAAACTATTTTTCGTAAATAGTGGTGACCACTAGTCTTAAATTTAGTTTAATGTAATAGAGAGTGTTTGTTAAGTTAATTATAATGTTTCCAATCACTTGCGTTGAAATCGGAAAGATAGTTGCGGAGATATGTAAACGGAGCATAGTTAGAGATAAAAACTTGAAGAAGGGGCCGGGGGGGGGAGTAGCGGATGTTCAAGTGCCCTTCAGCAAATAACTAATTAGCCGGATCACTAACATTTTAAAAGATTGATTCCTTTGGTTAAGCTAAGAATTTAGATTGAAATTTGGCTTAGGCTATTATTCGGAAATACTGGTAACTGCTTTGTACAAATGCACCTTGAAGCTAAGAATGCTGATTTTTACAATAATTTAGTAAAAATGGAACTGGTTTGGAGAAGTTCGGAACATTATTAGCTGCGATTTAAAATAGCGGTATTCTCTATATAAAACATCAATTAAACGCTACGGATGAAACTAAAAGTGTTAAAATTGTTAAATGTAATTAGTTCTCTGGAAATCAGAGCAGTAGATTTGGATTTATTTATAAGGGTGGTCAATTAAGGAAAAAGCCACCGCCAGGTGGCGCACGTCAAGTAAAATAAATGCGATATTTAATAAAAGTTGTTTACCCTTACCCCTCTCCATCTCCGCAAATATAACAAATAATCTGTTAAATAAAGTTTTCTGTATTAAAAATCTCTATCATAATTATATATGCCATGTAAACAAAAACATTGAACCCATCTAATTATCATGATGAAAAACGTGCCTGAAAAAATGTTTCAAATTTAATAACACGGTCGAAGGATGTGAATTAATTTTCACTTTGCTAAACAATGCATAATCAACACATTCTTTGTCAGTGTTATTAAATTTACGCGCAGTTTCAGTCCTGCTGAAAATTTAATGAGCAATTTATTTATTTATTTTATTTTATTTATTTATTTATTTTATTTCATTTATTTTACTTTATTTCATTTTATTTTATTTATTTATTTATTATTTTATTTTATTTTTATTTATTCCAATTTTTTAAAATAATTTTCCCTTTTTTCTGCGTTTTAGGTAATTTTATTCTGCGTTTGGCTGATGCCTTTCTGTTTTCCTATTGTCTGATGTCTTTTGTTTTCTTATTGGCTGTTCCCTGAACTTGTCCCCCTTTCCCTCACATTTCCCTTCAGTCTTGCTCCTACCCTCAAAGTGATAGCACGTTTTCCTTGCGCCTGACGAAGAAAAACCTTATTTTTTCGAGAGGCTTTGCGCATTCCTCATTTTATGGTGTTATTAAAAAGTTTTTTAATGCTTTTATAGTATCACACCAGTTTGATCAATACTTCAATCTGTGATTACTGATGACTGCTCCCATGTCTGGATATCATAAGGAATCGGGATTGCATCATTTCACACCACAGCAGGCTGTGTTATGTTACTATGACTGCTATGGCAACAGCTCCTGCTGATGCGTCAACTGCCCGGCATCTTCGTTGTATGTGCCATCTAATATACTTTATATATCAAAATAATCTACGTTAAATTTGTTTTGCAAAAAAATATGACGCTGCTCCCTGGACTACTAATTTTAATGAAGTTATAAATCTGCAGTTTTTTGTAATAACTATACTATTTTCTCACGAGTTTTGAAATATTGTAGAACTCTAAAAATGAACTGACACTGGTAATCAGATAGCAATCTTTTCGACGAATTTCAAATTTTCTGCTAAATATGCATCTGAAAAAAAGAGAAGTAATATCTTGTAACTTTACTATGGTGGAGGCGAAATATTTCAGATCTTCTAAGTGAAGTTTTTCTCATTGAATTGTTAAGGGGAGATGGGATACAGAAAGATGACATGGGTGGTAAAACGGCCGACATCCGACTACTGCCGATTAATGTTTTCCTTCATATTTCAATTAATAAACCCGTTTTATTTTTTATTTTTTTTTTTTTTTGTGGGGGTGTGTGTGTTTTATTTGTCTGTTTTCCCGAAACGAAATTATGGAGTTTGATGGATTTTCATAATTTTTTTGTGTAAGATGTAATTTATGAAATTAATATCCTACAAAATCTATATATTGTACCTATGAATATTTTAATAGATACATATTTAAGGAATCTTTTAAGTGTATACAAATCTTTCTAAGTATTTTTGGTATCATGCTTAAAACATGCATCAGAAACATAGAGACACAGTATTATTTGTTTTTCAAGATCAATAACTCATATTATTTCTTTTAAATTTGTAATTATCGATATTTAAATGCAATCCAGAGTACCATATACTTTTCGATGATTCATAAAATTTTCAAAACACAAAATTTTGAAATATAATTTAACTTAAAATTAAATTATGAAAATTAAAGTTTATAAATTTAAAATTACAAACAATTATTAATTCCCATATAAGATTTTTTTTTCGTCTGCGTGTGTGTGTTTTATTTAACACTTTCCAACCTAGTTGAAAAGCGTTTATAATTTCGGATTGTCTGTCGGCTCTCCGTGCTCTAACTCGCGTAAATATACTCGGATTGCACTGAAAATTTTATATGTTATTGTTGTTTACGATAGCAAGCTCCCTATTCAAACTGAAGTGTTTAGCAATTGCAGTTTTTTTAACAGGGACAGTCAAAATTATTCCGTTATATTACAGTCGACAAGAAATAATCGTTTCAAGTGAATTTTGATGCTGCTGCGCCATTTTAAACATGGTGAAATTGATATATAATTATGAAATGCATTAAAACATGCGTTTTGTAGTATATGGGGTGCAAGGCAATTATTATTCATTTACAAGGTCAAACAAAATAATTCTGTTACACTGTTCTATGGGGGATAATCGTTCGCAGTGTAATTTAATGATGTTCACTATTTCAAACATAATGAAAATTATATGCATTACTGAGGTGAAATATAAATTGCTCGCTTAAAAGTATGGTGTGCATTGCGTTTATCGTTAATTTACTGGGACACACAAAATATATCGGTTACAGTACATATGCGATAATTAAAGTCTATGTGTAATAAGTGCGTTTTCAACTTTGGTTTGCGTTTTTAAATTTAATTAATTTTTTTTCATAGTGCGTGGGTGTGTATAAACTTGGTTGATTATGTACAGGGCAAGTATTACAAGTGAATTCGTCAGTATTACAGACTATGAGAGTGAATTGATTAACGGTAGTTTTTAATTGTGTTACGCATTTTCCTGTTGAACTATATTTAGTAGACTAATAGAAGTATGTAGAATATAAATAAATTCCTCTACAGGGCTACGCAAAGAAAAAAGATAAATTGTCATTTACTATTCGTAATTGCTGGAAAGAAGTTTTAAGTTGCCTTTTAGCGTTTTTACCTGAATGCGTTTTGTAGCTTTTAGATTAATACGTGGTGTGTTCAAAAGTCTTCAGATAATATACAGAGCTGTACAAAAGATTTCGAGTGCATTTCCATCATTTGGGGAAATTTGCTAAATGTTAATATTCCAAATGAACTAAATTTTATCGTGCTATATATTCAAATCTGTTGATCATATACAGGCTACACAAAATAATTCGACTACTTTTTTGACAATGGAAGGTAATTTCGAAAACTGTATTTTAAAATATGTTCTAAATTGTTTACTTACATGGCTAGTTTCACGTTACTTAATGGTGAAGTTTCGTTTCAGTTGTTCGGGCTGTGTTGGAAAGTGTTTGATAACCTAAGCTTGACGCATGATTTTTCATTCTTGTACTCTCTCTTTTTTTCAGAAATAGCTATGTTACACTTCTGAATAAGTAACAGTCAAAGAATAATAATGAAAATAATACATTCTAATAAACTTTCAGTATCTTACATTACATATCAATATCAATGTTTTAATAATTATGTATATAATAATTGTATATATATATTTTAAATCAAAGTTTGTTTTGTACTTAAAAAAAATAAAACAAAACACCATCACTTAATCTTAAAAATAATGTATATACACATGTTTTTATCGATAATCTCGATGATAAATGCTAAGATGTCATAAGGTAGGATAATTTTTCACTTGTCATATCTTAATGACAAAATAGAATGTTTCTCCTTTCAACAATTCTATTTCATAACCATTAATTTAAGCTAAAAGGTTTCCCGAAGTCCTCATAAAATATAGCTTTGAAAAACTATAAATAAATAAATATCAAATCAGTTATCGTACAATCCCACAATCTCTTACAAATAAAAGAAATATTTATAACTTATAAAATATATTTATAAAACATATCTGTTTGTGTTTCAAATGTGTATGTGAAATATTCTTAAATACAATGTGAAAAAAATTTTTTGACAACGCGTGTTTTTTTACTTTAAACAGTTTTGCAGTATAAAATATAAACGTTCCATAGATATATATATATAAATAATTAAAATACAGGGCGATTTTTTTTAAGTTGTAAAAGTAAAACACTATAATAAAAGAACCACTGATCCAAATTACCTGATATTTCACCAGTAAGCAAAGCACCCAAAGCAATGAGCATTTTTTAGGCATGGTTAAAAAAAACTTAAAATCGCACCGACAGATGGCGCTGTAAGGTAGCAGAAACAAAGAATACCGTCTGTGGGAGGAAAACAATGGACGATACTTTGAGAAACCATCTTCCGCAGGCCCTCTGTTGTCAGTGGACCTTTTGTTAAATTCTTAAGTGTCCGAAATCTCCTAAGAGCAGTTGCTGCGCTGTCATTATTCTGATGATACAGTTTCACTAACAATGCACGGTCCGTCAATGGCGCAGTCATTGCGAGGATTTCCGTAAAATAATGAACACGAGGTGTGCGTACTTCACGTTCTTATCGCCAATGTGCCTGTGCCGGGCGTAAGTTCGTCTCCCGACTTTACTGCATGTACAGCGCCATCTGTCGGTGCGATTTTAAGTTTTTTTTAAACCATACCAAAAAAATACCCATTGCTTTGGGAGTATACTGGTGAAATTTTAGGTAATTTGGATCAGTGGTTCTTCTGTTATAGGGTTTTACTTTCACAACTTTAAAAAAAAATCACCCTGTATAATAATCAATAATAGTGTATGAAAACATTTTTCCAATATTATTATATAACAATATTCGGTTATTTATTTTTATTTCACATTTAATTTTCTGTGTATTAATTCGTCACGATTATCATCTTCAAGCACTTGCAAGTTTAGACATAAAAAGTTAATATCCAGAAAACGTCTTACAAATAATATTGCAACTTTTTAATTTTTACATATTTGTATAGCATCCAAGTTCACAATACCTTTCTCATAAATATTAGTTCCTTTCTGAGGAATAATTCGTGAATGTTTCCCTCATTGTCTGAACCTTCTCCATTGAGTAAAATTGGTTCACTACAGTCTTTTATCATAACTTATTTGTACCATGCGGCGATGAATTAAGTGAAGAAAGCATTCAATCGCTTTTCATCGAACTCCATTAGTGGAACTCAGTTGTGTGATCCTTACTTGATGTCAAAATTCCCTTATTTGAAACATAAAAACTATCGGCGGACAGTACTTTGGGTCATTTCTCATTCACCATGCACGGTTAAAATCTGACAAGCAGCTTCAGGGGTTCAAATGTTGTTGAAAATTCTCAGTTTTGTCAACTTGAAAGTCCATTTAATGATTTTAAAACACACATAAATAACAAAATTAAAAATTCAAGCCACTTTACCTTGTAGAGCAAAAAACCTTCTCTTTTAAATACCATAAAGCATTTTGGCACTGTGTTTTATTTCTAAGCGAATTTTTCAATTAGAAAAAAAAAACTAATAAATTTTATTCCTCAACTCAATACACTTCTAGCGATCTAAAAGAGAGATGTTAATTCAAACATGCATATTTTAAAAGTGAAAATAAGGATTATGCTTTGTAAAAACTTTGCATGTTCATTAATATTTTAAATACTGCAGAAGCAGTTTGCAAATGATCATTTCAAAGTAACGAGAGCTGTGAAAGTCACATGAGGTCAAGCAAAATGTTTCTGAGCAAAAAAAGATACAAATTAATAGCCTGTATCAAGGGTAGAAAGCATTTCTTAAACAAACTACAGTTGTTCGCGTACTGGCGAACCTATCTTTAAATCATAGAAATTTGTCAATAAATCTAGGTCTTTGCAGAAAATGTGTGGTCGAAAAGACATTCTAAACAATCGTGACCATAGAGTATTGGAAGTATTTGTAAAATACAATCGCAAAATAGAGACCCAAGAACTTACTTATTGCTTAATTGAGGAAATTATGGCTTTAAGCACTCGTTACCAAGATGAGTAAAAAAGAGAGACTTCAATATAAAAAAAATCTCTGACGGCTCGGCCTATAGGCACAGGTAGATTTCTACTACGCAGACCGTGGGGCGCCGGTTTGTAGGGAATTGTGGCAGAAATGACCTTTTTGCCATGATGCCGCAGTTGGGACCACCCACTTCGATATTTAACGTGTTTGAAGGAGGAACCGGTAGGGATTTTTTTTTTTTTTTTTTTTTTTTTTTTTTTTTTTTTTTTTTGCTATAACAGTGGGTTCTATAAAAAACTTGTCAATATAAAAGTTTTAGATAATATTAAGAGGATTTATAATAAATTTAAGCGGATTTGATATCTTGTGAATTGACGAAGTTATGAAGTTTTTTTTTTCTAAAACCCCCCTTTTCCCCCTTGGGGCCATTTTTAATGATATCAAAAATGTGTCATACATAAATTTTCGGCCTTTTTCCTAGAAGTAATAATAAGTTTAAGCGGATTCGATACGTATAATAATAAAGAAGTTATGGTTTTTTTCTGTTTTCACAAAAAGCCCCCTATTTCCTCCCCTTGGTTCGATTTTGCCCATGAACGAACTTGGACGAGATTTTATGCGCCTTGATTTTATGTATGAGTTTGGGAGAGATTTGTGCAGAATTATTGAAGTTATCTTGTCCATAAAAAAGTGACATAGATAGATAGATAAAGTTTTGAACTGTTGTGGTTTTGGGTTCTGGGAGTCATGATCGGCGTAGATCTGCAAAAAATTTTCAAAATTTTCAACTTAGGGGAGAATGTAATAGGTAGTATTTCTTACGAAATCTACCTAAAATGGAGAAACATAGAGATTAGACCTATGAGCTATCGCAAAAGATCATTTGGTTCGCTGAATTTACATTTATTCTTTTCCAGCACGATGGTTCCATAAATGCAAAGTGAAAGCATACAAAACATTTAACCCTTCAAGTAGAGTGCACACTGTTCTGTGAATTTTATTTAATAAATAGATAAAAACTTTCTAAATGCCTGCATAGCGTTTTAAGATGCAAAATTCGCATACGTATAAGCTCCACCAATAAAGGATTTTCTGTTAATCAAAGCATTGATACATTAAAATACACGTGATCTCTAATCGCAGAAGCATCTCTTTTCAAATAAAAATAATGTCTTGGAATGTTAAAATCAAAATTAACAAAAGGTAATTTTTGGTATATTATCAAATAATTACATAAATATTAATTAAAAATAAATATTATATATATTTGATAAAGTGTTTCTTTCCAAATGTTTTAATTAGAATACTTATAATAATGCGTTAACTTGCATCAAAACTTTTTGTCATGTGTTGGAAATTAAACATGAGTCGTAATTATAACAATAGTTTTTGTATCGAGAACTTATATAACTTGTATTCGTTAAAGTCATCTTATATGTTCAATTATGTTACATTACTTTTTTATTTAAATTCAAGTTTTAAAAAATATATTTTTAAAAAATTGTTCTGAATCCCAAAAAGTATATATTAAGAACACTACGAAAGGCGCAGCAATTTAACAAACACTTATCAAAGTATGCTTGTACTTGTTATTAGCACTAAAAAATGCGACATATTTATTTTCATTGATAATCAGACATTTTTTACTCCTAAATTATAATCGTTAATCACGTTAACATTAAGGATGTACCGAAATTTTAAAACTACTTCATGGGAATTATATTTTTCAGAATTATTTATATTCAAATTCGGTAAAAATAGGTAATCAATATCAGCAATTTGTTTATTTTCAAATATTTTTTAAGAATATTTATACACTGAGAAATAAGCATAAGTAATATTTATGTAAATATTTTTAAGTATAATGCTGCATGGTGTTTTTTATAATGTTGTAATTAATTCTAGATAAACACTCGTTATATTTACGTAATTTTTCAGCGTTTATCTAGAATCTTTCAACATTATATTCATTTTAATTTGATAAACTGAACATAAATATTAGCCTTTCACTTTCCTATAAAAAAAAACGTTTATTAGCTGATGCATTTGTTCGTTTATTATAAAATTTAGTTTTTCATATATTTTTTTAAATAATTCAATATGTTTGCACCTCAGTTTTCTTTAATAACAAATTTCAAAACCGTCTTTGTCAAAATAAAACTTTTAAATCTTGTGGCATGCATTTGTAAACGCTAAAAATATAATGGTTTTTGTGTTAATATAACATGCGAGGTTTCTTTGAATTTCCATAAGTACTTTCATATTTCTTTTGTACAACATACTTTTATTTGATGTAAAATAATTCGAATTGAAAGTCAGTGTCATAAGCTCAAAATAAAAAAATAAAAAAATACAGTGAAAAAGGTGCTTACCTTAACGAATTTAATTTTTAATATATATAACTATCAATACTTTTGTAGTTTTTTTTAAATAAAATAATGTTTTTCATGTAATATAATGGATGTATATTTTTCCGTAATCATCTCAGGTCATGTAATAAACTTAGTTCACAGTAAATCAAGACTTAGAAAATTATAATGTAGAAAACAGGCTGTCAAAATTAAAACTTTTGTGGTATTATAGTTGTTCATGCAGACTGTTACATAAACTAATTTATTTTAATATAAGAAAAAGGGCTATGCAAGCTGTGGTGTCCATGAATCATGTAGTTATTCGTCTTTACCTTAAACATTAAATGTCGTAAAGTCACCATAAGAAAGCCTAGTTGACAACAATAAATTTACATCAAACATATTTCCCTAATTTATTTTGCCACGAGAACACATGGGACAACACATAGAGAGAATTATGTTTCGCCATGCGTTGTTGGACAATTTGTATAATCGTCTATCTAGCATAGTAACCTAACAACCTTGCTAACAATGCACTGTTAAAAATTTGCAGCAAACTGTCCAGTCATTTGACCGTTTTTATAGAAAACTGATGCATAACCGAAGTATAACTCTATTCTGACCATATTATTGTCCATATTATGGTTAGAATAGAGTTCAATTACAGTTATGTAACCATTTTCTCAAAAAACGGGCAGATGACTGGACAGTTTGCTGTAAGTTTTTAACAGTACACTGCAGAAAAAAAGCAGTAATACGCTTCCGCGATTTCGGCAGCGTATTACTGCTTATTCTACTGTTTATTACTGTTAATTTTACGGTATAATACTGACAGCTGGGGTGTTAGTATTATACTGTAAAATCCACCTTTTATTTATTTATTTATTTATTTATTTTTGTAGTGTGTGTAAGGGAATTCAGGAGAGCGTCATAAATCTTTTGGCAGAGACGAGAAAAATACGAATGTTTGAAATAAAGATAATCTTGAAAGACATATGAATACAATACAAAAAAAAAAAAATGATTAGCTATCCCTAGATTGACCAAGCAGTCAGGAACAACTTTAAAAACAAATAATTCAAAAATGGATAAAGGTTAAAATATGCGGTTTGGACTGAACGGATGAAAAAGAAGCTGGTTTTTTATAACAAAAATCAACTAGTTGGAATTATACGACAAACGTGACAAATGAGATGCGTTCGTACTATAACTAGTTTTATAACTATTCAGATTTCGGTGGAATGGCTGTTGCACTCTTACGTAAAAATGCATGAATACAAAATTTATGTTATTCGCAGATTTTCATACTATATATATTAATTTTATTTTATGAAATCAAGTTTCAATACACTTTTACAAAAAATTAATTACAATTCTATTACTTTAAAATTATACTATGCGCAAATATCCAATACAAGACAATGTAAAAAAAATCATCGTTATTTTTTCAGTGAAATGAATTATGTCGTCTGTTATCATGATATGATTAATTTCTGTAATAAAGTAATTACATTTTAAGTTGACAACATTTTATCTTTTGTTGACATTAACTGAAAATTCCAGCTTTGAAAATTTCTGGACTTGAAATCCATATTTAGACGTTTTTCCATTTCATATCTATTTCTCCGGAAACAGCTATCCAGAAAACTGTCGGTAGATTATATGATTACTATAATTAAACTATTTTAGTTTACAGATTCGGTTTTTATATTCAGTAATAATGAAATAATATGACTTCATCTTAAATTTGACGTAATCCCCATGGCAACCTAGAATCATTACCTATCATGGTATACCATTGGATTAATATCGTATGATAGGATATAACAGAATGAAGAAAACTTTTATTAATATCTTTTTAAGTTTTGATTCGATTTTCATAAAATTTGAAATGACTCGACAACATTCTTTAACGACTGTTTATATTAAATATCAAACCGTTCGCATGAGTAGTTTTTGCGCTGTTATATGCGACAAACGGACAGACGAACAGACGGTCGTATCAAAAGACGACTATAGGTGCTACGTATTTATATAATTACGAACGCTACTAAAAACGAACAGATGACATAGAAGTAACAAGTTGATTACAAGTTGCAAATAAGCTTACAATGCTTTAATGTGCTATCCGTCATTCAGCAGAACAGCTATCAAACGAGGCACTACCGTTCATAGCATTGGCCAATATTTTTTTTTTTACTTACCCATCATACGTAGTATAGGGTAAATCTTGTAATCGTTTTGAAAATCGAAAAAAAAAATTGACGGATTTACACGTTTCAGACTCTGGAGATTTCGAAAAACATATTTTTAGAAAAAACAGTTTGCAGTCCGTCTGTCTATATGTCTGTGTGTGTGTCTGTAAACGAAGAAATCTCCCGAACAAATTGAGATAGAGACTTGGAATTTGGTATGTACTTAGTATGTATTAATGGGAAGAAGATTATTGAATTTCAATAACCTTGATTATCCGGAATTATTTTTTTCGGACTCTCAAAATATTCGTTCTGATAAAAGGTATATAAAATTTTCGAAATTGTTTATTTTAAGGAGTGAATATAAAAGAAAATAAAAAACAAATTTTGCATAAAGAATAAAGTCGATCGGATAATTAGTCGACGAAATTTTTGTAATCACATTCTCCACACTCTTCGATTTTTCATGACCCTGTATTTCAATTCAAAGATATATTTTAATTGGAAATGAGACGCTTAATAAAACGCAATAAACCGTTTGTTAATATAATTAACATTTTTGGAGTTATAAGGATGTTTCTTTTACGCAATTCAGTAACAGAGCATGTAAAGTTTATGACGTCATCATGCAACGATTTCATTCGAATTGCAATGCATTTTATAAATAGTTTACACATGTTTTATTTTCATATTTTATATTATGCATATCCATGATGTGTAAGTATTACGGTGGCCCCGAACGACTAGTTTGTATCGCAAGCACACGTTTGCAGATGACAAATTTTAGATGAAACTGTTTTTTTAATATTATTTGTTTAGTTATATGGCTATGTAAGGATCAAAGAAACACGCACTTAACTTAGAAAAAAAAAAGGAAGAAAATTGTGAAATGGAATAAAATGTTTTTTCTTAGATCCGAAATGGATAAGATGCAGTTTTATTTGAGTTCTTTTATAAATGTAGAGATTTAACAAAAAGAAAATGCTTTCCATTAACCACTTACAGGATGTGGACGCTCCGATTTGTTTAAAAGGAAAGGATGTTTAGTTGGAAAAAACAAAGTTTTTTGTTAAAGATATATAATAGTGAATCTGAAAAATTATAAACTTCTTATGTAATGAATTTTAAAGAATGTGTAATTTATTATTTCTTAATTATTATTTACATTTCATAAGTCAATTTTGCCAGTTTCATGTTGAATATAAAATTAATTCCTCACTGGAATCTAATTTTGGCGGGAATCACTGTTGTGAATTAAGTTGAAATTTTGAATTATATATAGTATATCTCAAATTGAGATTTTATCACCCTCTGGGTAAAAGTTGCTGAATTTCATAGAACACAGATCAAGTGAAAATGTGCGATGTTTTATTAAAGAAAGTCCACTCTGAAGATGAACAGGATAGTTAAATGATTAGTTCCATGTTAAAATCAATAGAGTTTTCAAAAGTGGAATTTATTTCGGAAAAACGAAGCCAATTCCGTTTACTCATACTATTTTTAAAATAATCAAAAATCCAACCAGTAACAGAAACCTTTTGCTATTGAAGAAAAAAGGAAAACTTATAACACAGTGCTATACAACTTGAAGAATATGTATAAAAGGGATTTTCTATACAAATGCAACCCATTTTATAACATTTGGTGCACGTATATAAAACCCATAAATTTAACCGATGAAATAGTATTGAATAAACAACTGTAAAGTGTGACTCGGTGGCTCAAAAACTGAATCTACGGTAGATACGATCGGTATTGCCTATTACTTTTGTGAAAAAAATGGCTTAGTTAAAATAAGAACGTTCTATTATAATAAAAATTGTACGGATAGAAAATATGATCGTGCATTTGAAATGAGATGAATTTTAGAAGTAACTTAATGTAAAATTAGATTATTTTGTAATTAGAAGTAATGTAATGTTCTAAGTAATGTAATCTAAGATAATATCTTCTAGATCTCTAGAAGTAATGTAATCTAACATAATAACACGTAATAGGAAATAGAACAAAATAGAACAAAATAATATTTCATAAATCTAAAACAGGTAAGATATGTTTTTCCTCAAAATGCCTTTTGTAAATGTTCACATTTAACAGAAAATACGTTTTGTAACCAATTACTGTATGTCTATGGTGGAGAAAATAAAGTTTCTTTAAAGACCCTTATAGCTAACAGTGGATTTTACAATAAACTTAAAATAATAATGAATTTAAAATAAATTATTATTTTTAATTATTTAAAAAGATACTCCTGCTAGAAATTTAGAGGATGCAACAGATATGACATGTTGAATATAAAAATAATTCTTCACGGGATTATAATTTTGGCGAGAATTACTGTTGTGAAATAAGTTCAAATTTTGAATAATATGTAGTATACTAGATTTATTTTAACACAATTATTTCAAATTGGTAAATAAATCATACGAGTAGTAATTTTCCAACTGGACGAAAAATGTCCGGGCCAGGATTCGAACCTGCGATCGCTTGGCTGAAGCCGCCACGCTCTACCACGGAGCTATCCCGGTCGAATCTGGAGGGCATAATTCATCCAGTTAACCTTATTGATCAGAGAATCTGGTCTGATATTTTAATCAGCTCAACAGAAAAGATCGCAGGTAAAGGAACTCCAGTATACGCTGGATACGTACCCAGCGTTTACTGGAGTTCCTTTACCTGCGATCTTTTCTGTTGAGCTGATTAAAATATCAGACCAGATTCTCTGATCAATAAGGTTAACTGGATGAATTATGCCCTCCAGATTCGACCGGGTTAGCTCCGTGGTAGAGCGTGGCGGCTTCAGCCAAGCGATCCCAGGTTCGAATCCTGGCCCGGACATTTTTTGTCCAGTTGGTAAATTAATACTCGTAATATGTAGTATATCCAAAATGCATAGTTGCCAACCTCCCGATTTTTTTCCTACCAGTATTTTTATGAAAAAATATTTGTTTTATATAATCGTACAATTTCTGTTATTTAAAAAAACTAAGAATTTTGTATGATTTTACTGGTATTCAAAAAATCGGGAGGTTGGCAACTATGCAAAATGGTATTTTATCACCCTGTATTTAAAATTTGCTGAATTCTATAGAGTATAAAGAAATTGAACATGTGGGATGTTTTATTAAAAAAATCCATTGTGAAGATGAATCGGACAGTCAAATGATTAGCTAGATGTTAAAATCAATAGATTTTTATCCTGTGGAATTTATTAAACCGAAGCCAATTTATTATAACCGAAGCGTTTCTGCATACTTATTTTTAAAAAAAATGAAAAATCCTACCAGTAACAGAAACCTTTTGCTACTGCAAAAAAGGGAAAACTATTAACACAATGCTATACAACTAACTTGAAGAATCTGCCTAAAAGGGATCTTCTACATACATGCAACCTATTTTATAACATACAAGCACAACCACCCGGCATAATAACAATACGACAATAACAATGACGGAGCTTTGGGCATTCTCGACCATAAATCGTTAACAAATACAATTAGAAAAAACAGCGCTACTTTGACTCAGCCATCGTAAAATTTCTCAGCTTTATAAATGAGAATGCGCGTTTACTTTGCGCAAACAATAGAAAAATATACGATTTTCATGACAATGAAAAATAATTCTTCTTATGAGAGGAAAAACTTATTTTCCAAAAGATAATGTGCTGAATCGTATATTTGAAAGGATGCTACAATTCTTATTAAAATTATAAATATTCGAACATATAAGCAGTGTCCTTATATTTATGACCATTAAAAATATAATATTTAATGTATTTTTAAACGATTGGTTTTAAAATAACAATGACTAAGACACTATCTTATACATATTATAAAATGCTAACGTATACATGGAGTTGTATAAAATTTATGTACCTTTACAATTTTTAGTGTTTTTGTAATTTTGGCCAGGGATGTATAGTGTGTTTAAAAACAAAGATTATTGAGATTGCCTCTTAAATTTTTTATGTTAAAAACATACTCGAAATTATAAAAGGTATACAAATAAAGTATAACTTTGACATATGGCTTTTATTTTACAATGGTCGGCATACATATAATATGAAATTTATATTTTATACGGTCACTGGGACTTGTAAGTTATGTTTAGACTTACGCTTTATACAAAGAACAGATATAACGGGAATAGTTATACAAAATTCAAGTTTTAAAGTGTAAATTTTCCTACATAATAATTATTTAACACAAGTGTCCACGATGTGTATAATCTCCAAATTTCTATATATTCTACCTATGAAATATACATTTTTGTAAAAGTCTTATTATATGATTTTCACAGACACATCTTCAGCAAATTTTAAATAACTTTTAAAAAATGAAAAATGAAAGATAAAATGTCATTGCTCTTGTTTTAAAGTAGAACTATTTTGAGTTGTTCAACTCGCTGCTTTTATTTTTATTGCAAGCATAGATTCT
Source organism: Maratus michaelseni (assembly GCA_963931845.1). Lineage (NCBI taxonomy): Eukaryota > Metazoa > Arthropoda > Arachnida > Araneae > Salticidae > Maratus > Maratus michaelseni. Next base: position 300,353,289 of record OZ007588.1, read on the forward strand.
TGTATTATGTTGCAAAATTCTTGTGTAGAAGAAAATGCGAGTTCATTTTTTCTAATAACTTTTTTCTAAGATACGCCAAAAAAAATATTTTTTTTTTGTTTAAAGATTTTGGGATATGCTTTACAGATTCTGTAAAATAAAAATTTATTACCATTGAAAGCTATACACTAAGGAATATCCAATAGATTTTTTTTTTCGGAAAACAGAAATAATCTTAAAACTCCGGCTTTAAAGAATGTTTCTTTTTCTTACATTTGACTCAGCAATAAAGTTTCTTGTAAAAAGTAAAGAAACAAGGAGTAGAAGTCAACGTAATCTCAATATCTTAATAGAAAGTTCTATTTATTTTTGGACATACATATTTCTTTTAAAACTATGTTCTGCATTGAATTTGTAAAAAAATATTCAATATTTTATTCTACATACTTTTGAAAAAATATAAAGAAAATGAGACACATTTAGAATAAAATGTTAAGTAAAACCTTACGTTGTTCTGCTGAACAATAAAAAAAATAAATTACGTTCTTTTTTCAGAATATCAAAAAAACAAATGCGAAAGTATAGAAAATGAATTATGAATAGGCTAAAACTATTTAAGTAAAGGATGCATTGCACATTGGAGTTGTGCATGTGCAAAAGGAAATGTGCGTTTGTAAATTCTTTAATGCATGTGAGTGGTGGTCATTAACTCGTTATTTTAACATGTATGAAACGGATCTTGCTTATATTTCAATACATTCATATTGCATTCATTTGTATGCATTCACATTAGAGATGAGACTTGCTCAGCCCGAGCCCGGGCCCGACATGGGGTCAGGCTCGATTTTTATACCAGCCTTCGGGCCCGGGAGGGCTCGGTCTCATTCTTTCTGAAACTGACAATTTTTTTTAATTCTCATATAGAAAAATTAAAAATAATCCCCCCCCCCCTAAAAAAATACATATCCTATTTCAAGTCATTTTAATGTTACTTTAATTAGAATGAATAGAAGGGAAAACAGAAATCTGATTTTTGTTTTCTAGTATTAGAATGTTACTTTAAAAGAAAATTTACGATATTTGCGACGCGACTGACGACTGAGTGATATGGAGCCAACGCGAAGAGGCGCGAATAATACTTGTTGCTAGATTTTCGTTTGTGACAATAGGATATTTTTTAATTGGAACGTTTATGTTATTTTATTTTTTAGAGGTCTAATGCGATATGAATATATATATATTTGTTTTTAGTCAATAAGCATTAGCTTAGGTTTGCAAATTTTTAGTCTCCTATTGTGTGCGAGTCATACTCGCTCTTCATATGAAAATAACATTAGTGATTCTATTTTTAATCATGAACTCTGCTCATACTAAACCTCTGCTCTGCACATTTACGAAGTCAGTTTCATTCATAAGTGGATATAATTGTCATGTATTTTTATTCCGGTAGAAAACAATCAAAGAGTGTTTCCTCTTTTCCTGTAATAGCACGGTATCTTTCAGATAACGGTGTGAAATTTTTAATTTAATTTGAATTTCAGAAAAACGAAATATTGTTTCAATTAAGGAATCAATTATAAGTTTCGATATGTACCGTTTATAGGAAATAAAAAACTTTGCTCGATTCTTCGGCATAGAAATAGTAATTTATGCAAATTGCATGCATTTATTCGTAAAACGCAACTTTGTTAATGTATCCATCAGATTTGCTTGTAGGGAGAGAAAAATATTTACATCCTTTTAAGAAAGTATATTTTTATTTGATACCAAACTTATCTTTTGATATGATTGAATGTAAATTTCCACAAAACTAATTATGTGCACGGGATGAACAGTTATTTTCACATACGAAGTTTTTAAAAATAAGATATTACTTTTAAAACAACTTTTAAATTTTATGCAATTTTTTTCGGTATCGGGATCGGACGGGTTCGGGCTCTGATGACACAAAATGTTTCGGGCTTGGATTTAAAATTATCGGGCTCGGGCGGTCCCGGGCTCCGAAAAGAGAGCCCGAACCCATCTCTAATTCGCATAGGAGAATTCGCAACACAAGAGAAACAGGAAAAGAAAACTAAACTACTCTCTTTTTCTGAATATGAAAAAAAGCAAATACTAATGTACAGAAAAATAAATAATGAATAGACTAAAACTACTTAAGTAAAGGATGCATGTCACGTTAGATTTGTGCTTTTGTAAATTCTTTAATGCATGGGAGTGCTGGTCAGTAACTCGTTATTTTAACATGTATGAAACGGATCTTGTTTTTTTTTTTTTCAATAAATGCATATTGCATTCATTTGGATAGATTCATACAGGAGAATCCGCTACACAAATGAATACACATAGGTTGCAACACAAGGCTGTTGTGATCAATATTTAGAGTAACTACATTAATGATAAGCTGAATAGATTCAATAAAATAAAATAAAAAGTAGTGCGTTTTAGTATGACAAATGAAAACGTTTTATTATAACTACCACAAATTTTTATATATTACAGTTTTTTTCTTTAGTGAAAAGTTAAAATGTACTCTCATGTAAATGTACCCAAGTAAGAATATTTAATGTTATAGTAATGGGAAGAAATAATTAAATATTATATATTTTGATACATAAAATATATATTTTAATTTCTAATCTTTCAATATTTTTAAAACCTAATAATCATTTTATAATCAAACAACTTTAAAAATTGGCATTTTTTATAGTAGCATATAATTTAATGACATTAAATATTAACAGAATTCTAAACAAAATATAATATATATATAATGTAGAAGTAGTATTTCTAATACTTAAAGCATATAACAATTGTTCAGTTAATTCCTTATTGTGCATGCAGCTTAGTACGTCTGAAAATTTCAGATTAAATATCTTTTATACAAACAATTAATTTGCAGATATATGGGAGCGAGTTACATTATTTGATAAAAAAATATCATGCTTTTTGTAATTTAATTCTTGAACTATTATAAAGATATTAACTCAAGTTCTTTACACTAAATTCATGGACGTTTAGGCAACCTCCATGAATCTTTTTAATCGGAAATATTTGATTTATATGACGGAGAGTATTTGCCATGCCCCTCCAAATGGCCGGCCATTACTCAATCATTTTAAATCATATGTAACACTTTCCAGCATAGTTTTTAAGATTTTTCAAAAATGTTGTTAACACTTTCTAACATGGTTGAAAATTGTTTATGACATCGGTTTAAAATCTGTCTGGCCGTGCTCTAACTCACGTATATAAATATATTTGGATGACCATGAACTTGGTATGTGTTATTAAAGCTTTGCATAAGACATTCCCCATTGAAAGTTTTGTGTGTAGTATTTATAGACCGTTTGAAGAGGGACATTGGTATTTATTACGTTACATTAAGGGCTATGGGAAAATATCGTTTACAGTGTATTTTAAGAAAGTTTCTCTATTTCAAACGAAATAAAATTGTTATGCATTATTGATGTACAATACATCATTCGACCTTGAATGTGGAGTACATAACATTGATTATTTATTTACAGGGACAAACAAAATAATTTCGCCACATTATTACCTATGAGAAAAATCATTTACGATGAATTTTTTAGATGTTACACCATATAAAACATAATGATATTGATGTTCATTGCTTAAGTTCATTATAAGATGCTTACTGTGGAATATGGAGTGCGTAGTACTTATGTGTCCATTTATAGGAATTCTAAAAGGAAATGGGTAGATTGAACTTTGCGCCGTTATATTAAAATAAATGATCAAAGTAAAAAATAGCACAAATAAAATACATATAAAGTAGCAAACAGCTGTTTCAGACCCTCTAAAGCTTCATCATCAGTACCAAAGTTAAAAAGAAAAAAAACAGACGTAGATGTTTTGTCCATGTAAGAATGCTTGCGTCTCCGCTCGCGGTCAAGATGGAACGGCGATGAGTCTTTAAAATCAGCAGTAGATTCAAGAGTCCCATGTGACGGAGAAGATCAATCAGAAGCGCTCCGCCAATCTGGACGAGTAGGTAGCCAGACATTTGAAAAAATGTTGTACTGGACGGATCATTAACCAAGTTTCTTTTATTCTTCCATATAGAATAAGCTTCCCAAAAATCAAGGTCGTAAATCGATGAGCATTTCTGAATTATTGAACCTTCTGAAAAATTAAAATTGTGATTGTTAGACCAGCAATAGTTAGCAATATCGTTTAATGTCACATTTTTAACACAGTTTTTATGTTCCCCAAGCAGACCTTAAGTGGTCGCTTAGTTTGATCTACATACATTCTATCACACTCGCAATATATCTTGTAAATTCCCCAATGTGAAAATCTGTCAATTGGATGTTTGATATCTGTAAATTTGATTTTGTTAAATGGTGCATAAATTACTTTAAAATCGAATCTTTCAAAATTTTGGATACTTGATGACTAATTCTCGGAAAATAAGGAAATAAAAATAAATTTTCATTGCGATCATTGTTAACGTTGGAATGTTTACGTTTGATTAGTTTATTATGAATTGAATTAACTATTTCAACAGGATAAAGTGTTAAAGTGCACAAGGTTTAAAGTGTGATTATAGTTAGGTTTTGCATTCCCTAGCTGCATAAACTTTTAGCATAATATTTGGTAGGTAAGAAAATTCTTAGATAATATACAATGCTCCACAAACAAAATTCAGCTACCTCCTATGAACGGTAAATGCTGAAAATAATTTTGAAATGTGTTATGCGTTATATAGTTGAAATAAAGTTTGGCAAACCATGTGTTGTGTATACATATCTATAGAAAAACTAAGTATTCCTCAAAATATCTCGATTATCTTATAGACTATGGGCGCTAATGTATGAAATTAGGTCTTTAACTGTGTCATGCGCTTTCTAAATTTATTATTTAGTTTTCTTCTTTCTTTACCTTATGAAATAATGAGATTTCATAGAAATACTTTGGAAATGTTCAAAAGTATTTCATAATCTATGCGTGACGCATGATTCGGATGAATTATGATATTATCTGTATGTTATACAAACAATATCAATCACTTTTCTTAATTAACTGTTGTCAATGGTGAGCGTAATGCGCTAGAAGTAGAGAAACTACAGTAGTCGCTGCTTTTACAAATAGTTTGTAGTGTAACGCGTTACATTTCGAAGAATATAATGTAGCGATACAAAAATCTGTAGTTTGTAGGGAGCACAAATGCTACTTTTAAAATAATTTCAGGCGGGTGGAGGGGGTTCCATTCTTGAAATCTTTGCCTACTTTGTGCAAAATATGATCTGTGGAACAATTTGCGAATGGCATAGACAAATTACTCTAAAGAATATTAAATACAATTTTTTAATTGTTTGATATGCATAAATATGTATGCAAAATATGTTAATAGCCTCTGTTTATAATGCTTGTTTAGATATATAGATCTGTTTTGTGTATTCCAAAAAATAAATAAACTAGAGTTTAACCGCATTTTTATGTATATATATAGATAAATGTCTATTGTGTATCTTATCTGTACTAATTTCACTAAGAAAATTGAAATGTGAGTATAAACTAATAATTGTGGAGACAAACACAGACCATTTTTTTTATATGTTATCATTCTTAATTTTAATGCCCTCTGTTATATCGAATTTTATTGTATACAGGCAAGAGAAGTAGAACGAAAAGCCACTGTATTAAATAATCCGTGTATTCTATTTCGAGTGTAGATTGCATCATTTGGCAAAATCTTAAAGTAGTGAAGTACTTAGTCAGTACTTCATATACTGTTGAAAAATAGTTTGTAGTTGCTACTTTTAAAAACAAGTATTTGCAGCTGTAGTTAATTAAATTTTCGATAACGTAGTTGTACTTGTTCGCTTCAAAATTAAAGTATTTTTCCGACCACTGAATACATTTGTAAATTACTCCACTTAAAAATAAACCCTAAAAAAACCTTTTTAATGTTTTTAAACTGTCATTTTATTAACTATGATATTTAAACTAAATGTTGTTAGTAGGTATAGATAATCATATAATATTTTTGATTTTAATTCAAAAATGTGTTTCAGATGGTTGAGTTCAGACAAACTGATCTCGTTATTGGAGATACATAGGACATCATCTCCTTTAAATAAAGCAAAAAATTAAATATTTTGAAATTTCGAATTAAACAATTCATTGAGATAATCTGAACTTCCATAAATATAGTTAAAAAATCCCTATCTGTATCCGAGTTCAAGAACAGAGTTCAGTGTTCACAAATCACATGGTTTATTTTGGACAAAGATAGTAAATCTCTCCCCAATAATACAAACATTGGAACTGCAAAGTAAATTGAATATACACAATTAATTTTTACCAAAAATAATTAATACAAATAATAAGATACTACTAAAATAAGAAATGCAACTTTTGAATGAAAATCAGTGCTGTATAATAAATTACTTTACAAAATCTCTCTCTTCAGTAGGTATTATAAAAATAAACGAAATATCCACAAGAAGGAAATTTTTATTCAGAATGTTGCATTTTATTATAGAAAACGTGATTAATTTCTTATACAGAATCATAAATTATACAGCGGTCAAATGAAGCTTGTTTTTTGTTAGTTGCATTTTATGTAAGTAAGGCGGATTTAGAATGATGTATAAAATCCACCCTCTGAAAAATTACTGAAAGCTTAGATAAATAACGGTTTATAATAAATTATGTCCCCCAAGCTTCTTTCATAAAATCTCTTTCAGTACAGCTTTTTTAGGCAGTCATTAGTATCTTATTTCTGACTTTGTAGGAATAATCCTTACGCACAGAGTAAATATAGTTTTTCAGTATAAGAAAAAGTTTTTTATTGAGAAAAATTAAGGAATATTTATGCACATTTTTTTAGGAAATTTAAAATTAAAAGAAACTTTATGTAATATCTTTGTAAATATATACAATTTGGTTATAATTAAAGTTAACCTATTTAGACCTACGTGTAGAGTCCGCTTTGATTGACAAATATCGATTAAACTTGGAATATAAGTTATATGGAAAATGGGGAAATGAAATCTGCAATAAAAAAATTAGTTCAAATTTCGACCGGTAGATGGCGGTTTTCATCTACGAGAAAGGACTTTATGCAAATTTGGAGCGGTTCAAAAAACCAGTAGTCGCTGCCGTAAAGTCATTCTGCACCATGCCGTTAGAGAAGAAGGAACGAGCGTTACTGTTGAAGTTGGTTTATAAGAACGGCAGTAATTTGTCAATTGCACTGCGATAATATCGACGCTTGTAAGGCTTACGAAAAACGGACCAAAGTCGAGTCAGGCTTTGAAAAAGATGATGTTTAAATTCGAAGAGACTGGGGAGCTGGGTGTGCTGCAAGGAAGAGGACAGAAACGGATTTCAAATGAAACTGCCGAAGAAGTCGCTCTTGCTGTGGTCGAAAGAGCTTCCGGTTTCTAATATTATACGACAAGTGCTCGAGTGGTGTCAAGTGGTTTGTCTCTCCCTTGGTCTACTGTACTAAAGTTTCCTCGATCCATTATAAATTGGTATCCATGCAGGATTCACGTTGTGCAAGCGCTGAACCCTGCAGACCCGGACACACGAACTCAATTTGCGAGGATGTTTCTGGCCAGAATAGCCGTTGACAATGCATGGCCTGGGAACATTTTGTGGTCAGACGAGGCGTATTTCACCCTAGATGGAGCAGTGAATACTCGGATATATGCGGGACTATATATAGGACTCGCTTATGGGGTACTGCAAGTCCTAATATTGTGCATAAACAGTCTTTGCACCCTGATTTCATTACTGTATGGTGTGGATTTACGGCTGATTTCATTTTTGGTCCCTTTTTTATGAGAACACTTCTCAGTGTCCTAAAAGGTGTTCCATTACGGGTAGCCGTTACTGCGACCTCCTTCAACAGCAGCTCATTCCATTCTTACAAGAGCGAGAGTGTTTAGAGACTACCGTATTCATGCAAGATTGTGCACCACCTCACATAGCCCGAGCAGTGACGGCACTGCTTCGTGCCCACTTTGAAGATGATCGGGTAATTTCGAGAAGTTTTCCGACAATCTGACCTCCTCGTTCTCCGGACTTGAATCCGTGTGACTTCTGGTTGTGGGGATTCCTGAAAGATCGTCTGTATGGAGGAAGCATACGGACTATGCCTGATTTGAAAACAAGCATAACTCGTCATGTTGCTGCAATTGATCGAGAAATCTTTCGCGCTACTGTTGAACACGCTATAATACGCTTTGAACATGTGCTTGATGCAAATGGAATGATCATTGAACATATGCTGTAAATAAAAAAATTTTTGTGTTTCCAGTTTCAGATTGTTTGTCTTCATGTGCCTCCTTCTCACCTGGTGGTTAAAATTTGAAGTAATTTTTTTATTGCAGATTTCATTTCCCCATGGTCCATATAACGTATATACCACGTTTCTTCGATATCTGTCAACCTGAGCAGACTCTAGGTAGGTCTAAACAGGGTAACTTTAATTATAACCACCCTGTATATATTCATTTCTTCAGAATGAACTACAAATATCGCAAATACTCTGCTCAATGTATAAAAAAAAATTCTGTAATAAAATTGTGAAAAACATAATACAGATGATAATAAGATTTTCCATCAAGATATATCTAATGTAACTAATATTCGAATGGTCATGGATATTTAAATACACTGTAGAAATTACAGATGTTTCTTAATATACAAAAATATAATATAACGAAAGAAAGAAAGTATACGGTAAACTCTTCCGTGACACCGATGATTTTGAAAAGCCTTCTTTATCATTCGAAACCTCCGAAATTAGTATATTTTCCAGATTTCAAGAAGCATTTATAAAAACAAAATTTATTTTGTTGTCAATGATTTCCCAAAACGTTTTCGAGTAGTTTTCATAGTGAATTAACGAGTCTTTCTTTGACCGAACTATCAGCTTTTAATGCCATTCGCAATTAAATATTTTCAGTTGTTAACTGAATTTATTCATGCAAGACTAACAAAATAATGTTAATTTTAATATTATAGTTAATGCTTTTAATTTATCACGTTTGTCTGTAAATTTTATTTGTTTAACATGAAAATATTTACTTGAGAGTTGATAGCATCCGAAAAACCTATATTTCGGGTTAAGGGGTCTCAGGACTTTTAAACCTTCAAACTTTTTGAATTTTTAATTTTTTTATATATTAAACTCCTATTTTTTCTGAACATTTTAGTGTAAATGTTTTCTTGAAATTAGAATTATACCCAGAACTTTTAGAATTATACCCAGTCAAAGCTGAAGCGGCGTTTCCGAAAACTTTGAAGTCATTTTTCTCAAAATGATGTTTTTGGGCATAACGCACATGATATCTCAAAAACTTATCAATATTTTTTCATGAAATTTTCCAAAAATATGTGTCATGTTAGTCTACATAAATTGAACCTAAAATTTCATTTTTATTATTAAAAAAATATATTTTTCATAAGTGGTTATAATGTTGAAAATTTTAAAAAACTGTATTAGCTCAATACTGCATTGAATTAAAAATATAAAAATGCTTTAAATACAAATTAATTTAGGTTCAGTGTAATTATTATAATATGAAGTATAATTAGGCTCCAAAACTTTTATTCTAGATGCAAAAATTATTTTGTAATCGCGCGCGTAAGACGTCATGTCAATTTTCTGCTCGACAAATGTCTGACAGTTTGAAGCTCCCTATAAATATTAATTCTGCATCTTGTAACTTCTTAAATATGTGAAATGAAAGAACACGCTTATATCTTTTCATCCCAATATTTTTTTTTTAAATCATATACATTTGAAGATATTAAATGTTAAAAATGGTCATTTTTTTTCTTTTTTTTCCAATTTTAAGAGTCCTGAGACCCCTTAAGAAAAATAACTCATACACTATGAAAACTACTCGGAAACATTTACGAAAATCAGTGGCAGCAAAAGAAACTGTGTTTTTATAAATGCGTCTTTAAATCTCTAAAATATATCATTTTCCGAGATTTCTAAAGATAAAAACGCTTTCCGGAATCATTAGTAACTCGGACGAGGTTATTGCATATTTCAGTCATTTGTTATATTGTAATTTCCTAGATTAAAAATCATGTGTATTTTTTTACAGTATAGAAAAAATAAATTTCATCAGCAGATATTTATATGTGTCAGTTTATAGTGCACGGGCTTTTTCTACGTAAAGTGCTAACATATTATGATGGAATTTACTTATGTTCTTTATCGAAAAATATTGCTTTGAATGCCGATAATGACAGATTATTCTAGCACATAATACAAATTTAAACCTATAGCGTTGTATAAAAATATATTTTAATTTTGTATTATTTTCGACAAACATGATTAAAATAGTTTCCTAATGTGTTTCGAGTTGTGCAGCTAATTTTTGACAGTGCGATGCTATACTTTACGAAAAATAAATTAAATACTATATATGTATTATAAATGCATTCGTCCATAGCATGAAAAAAAATAAACATAATATTTTTTATTTTATTAAAATGAATATATGATGCAGCATTTAAAATAAATATTAGTTCTGTATAAATAATTATATTTCAAAATCGATCTTTTTGGTGTGTTATATTGAAATAAACAAAATAAAATAATTTTTTTAACAACGAATGTTTCTTTTTAATAAGGAAAACTAGATTATTTTCTGAAATATTATCATAAACTACAACGTAATTTAATAAAGCTATTGGAATTATTTTTTGGAAGTCACTTTTATTAAATAATACAGATTTAAAATGATACGTAACAAAGTCTATTTATGAAATATTATACGATAAAACTTCGTTCCCACAAATTCTTTGACTGCAGCTTTTTCTTTTCTTTTCTGGGAGGTCATTAGCATGTTATTTCTGATTTGTATAAAGAGGATCGTCATTATACTGAGTAAATTCATACTACATGCTGTAAAAGAAAATATTTTTTAAAATATATCAATCATTCGAGCTTTTTTTAGAATTTTCCTTATTAAGGATTTTTACATAATTTTCAATACATACGATATATATGAAAGAAATATGTATTTCTTTTCAAAATGGTCTTACAACTAATTCATAGATATCATGTTTAACGTAAAAATAAATAGTGTCTTCCAAAGAAAATATGAGCAACAAAGTAGCTATAATGAAAGTAATTTCTGTGCTTATGGATATGAAATCAATATAGGTAACATTAAAACGCTCATAGCGTTTTAAATAGTGAAAATGTAATTCATTAAAATTATTTAGCTGTTAGATCAAATACTTTGTGCGAATTTTAATTCATAAACTAAAACCAATAACAACGTTATAACGCCGAAATATGAAAAATAGGCACAAAAAACGCATACGGCCGCCGTTTCAAGGATTCCTCGATCTCCCTCCTCAATGCGGGAAGAAAAAAAAAAAATTGATTGGCTTGAATGAAAATGCTAAAGCAAGAGTTTATATATCTCAAAGAAATGAAGTATTTAACCGGAAGTAACCGAAAAAAAAGAGTCACTGCGCAGCATTCCTCCACACGTGCGAGAGAAAAGGGGTGCTGGTCATATCATTCACTAAGGATGAACTATGTTTGTGAATAAAGTAAGCCTCGTAAAAGTCAAGATCTATAACTGAATTACATTTTTGGATGATTTTAGCTTCTGAATAATTAAACTGGTGGTTGGAATTCCAACAATGTTTAGCTATTGTAGATTTCTCACATTCCTGCTCTTTAACATAGTTTTGGTGTTCTTTCCGTGTGTACTGGAATCTTTTTGCATAGGAGACAAAGCACTAAACCAAAAATCTCTTTCAATTGGAACAATTATTTTTGGAAATTCAGTATTTTTACCAACTGCAAAATTGTTGTTTAGTATTAAAGCATTAATATGATCATCATTCAACTTAATGTCAGATAAATAAATCACAGTTTGATTATTTACTATATGTAAATTTTCAGGAATTTTAGGTGTAGAACGTTCAGATATTTCCTTTCCAAACTTATTTTATGGTATTGAGCAGACGAGCATGCTCTGTTCCAGGAAATCGTGTCAAAAGATGAAAAATCTTGATAAGAATCAGCTGCAGAAAGAGGTAGTCTGTAGAATTCTTTTTCAATATTAGCTAAACGTGTGCGAATATCCTGAATAAGTGCTTTCAAAAGAGATTGACGAGAATTAAACATAGCCCTTCTGATTATTTTTGACTGAAATAAATTACTAGTAACTGAAATAAACCCAAGAATAGTTCTGCAACGTCTGCAATTGATTAAAAACCATAAATGATTAAGGAATTTGAAACGTTTAAGTCGGATATTCATAAAACGATTGGCCAAAGACATGATAAATACAAAATAGATAATTAAATAATTTTAAAATATACCCCCCCCCCACCTCCAAAGAAAAAATTAAATGACAATTAAAAGACTAAAAGGCCCGTTGAAGCCAGATTTGGGATTACAACATTGTTATTGGTTTTAGTTTATGTATTTAACTTTTAGCCCTTTTTTCGTTCGTGCTCTTTTTTCTATGAAAATTATGGATATATTATAATATTTTAATTCAGTTTAAAAAAATGGCCATACTAAACAAAACGATTTCAAAACAGATCAGAGCTTATAATGGCTACACATACTTTATTTTAAAAAAACTATTACACATTATTTTCTTCAAAATAGTATATTTTAATTTAGAAAATTCGAAGTAGTAATTTCCATTCATAGCATGGCAAAAACATCATAAATGCTCAAATAACTCCCAGCGATGCAGCGTATTATTTCTGAAAAATGTAAATTATATATATATTCGTTTAATGCAAATACATTTTAATTCAAATGAAATTTAAAAATAAAAACTGCAACAATTTAAATAATCTGAGTAATCAAAACAACACTGAAAAGGAAAAATATTTACTGTAATGAATTTCGTTATTTACATTCCCTTTACAAATAGAAACGAACAATTTGTTACAGCAAAACAATAATACAGAATGTCACTTTGTATTATGGTAAACATGACTAATACTTAAAGAGAATAATAAGCTACAGAGTTTTAAATTAAACATAGTGATTTTAGAAAAATAGTCGTATCGAAAATAGTCGTTAAAAATAGTCGTATTTTTAAATAACGTTGACGTAAAAAAAATGTATATATACCACAACATGAAGAATGACTGAAAGGTAATGGAAGTAACAATATCCATTCGTTATAAATAAAATCATCATGTATAAGGTAAAGCTAGGAGAGTCTGCGCACAATTCAAAAGAATACCAATAAAAAATCTAAATATTAATTTTTTGCTAAACTATCCATGAATAATTTTTACTTCATTTGTTTTTTATGCATTTCCATTGCTATTTTGTTGTTATGTTGTAATTTAATAGAATAGTTGTAATAAAACTAAAAAAGTTATTTTGCGCAATCTTCCTTACGGGCTTAGTGTGATTGAGGACATAGGTAGGAGTGACTGTTACTATTAATAACTACAATTAAATTGTTAACAATAATAATTACACTTAAATGACATTGTTGTAAGGTTTTTGTGAACAAATATTACTTTATTAGAAGTGAATATTTCAACGTAATGATTAAAGAATCAGAAAAAGAAAATTATTAAAAAAATTATTAAAAAAATTTAATTAAAGATAAAAAAAAATTAAAGATCAGAAAATGCAAGTCCAGATAAGATTACAAATTAACATTAAGTTACTTGAAAGCACGTTTAACTTAAAATTAGTGCATTTTCATTTTTCGTTTTTTTATGAAAATTTACCAATAAGCTGCGTAATCTTTCCTAGCATGGAAACTAATGGGAGCAATGCGCCACCTCTCCTAAGTAGCAGATGCACAAACTCTCCAATTTCGATAGGAGAGATTGCTTGGCCTTTTATTTAAACATGGCCGCAAGTAAAACGAACCGTTGATGTTCACATTGTTATTCTAGAGTAGTAGCTTATGAGAAATCGTTTAAGTTTAAAATATATTGTACTACTGACATTGTATAGAAATTCTAATGAATAGCTATGAAAATTCAAGCACTTACTTTAGGAAAACAAAGCAAAATATCAATGATTTATCTTAGACTCTCAAAACAATCAACGTGCACTTTCAAGTACACAATACACTACTGCTGTTGTACAACTGCCTGGAGTCGCTGCGCTCTCACTCTACTCCTTCCCCCCGAACCTCTATGTGCGCAATCTCTCTGACCGCGCTATCTCTCCTGGCTTTACCTTAGTCCATGAAATCATTTTCATTACACCTTTTTATATTCTTTGTGTGATGACCGAACCGAAAAAGCCTTATGTTACATTATTTTGCGCTTGAATAACATTTCATTTCGATGCTTTACATGGTAAATGAATGCAGTATAGAGTCTTGAATAATCCCCAAAAATTCAATTTGAAGTCAATCTGAAACTCGAATTAAAAGCAAATTGATCCAAACTTTAATGCAATTATGTAACTAGTCGTTGGGGGCCACCGTAATACTTACCCATCATGGATATGCATAATGTAAAATATTAAAATAAAAATGTGTAAACTACTTATAAAATGCATTGCAATTCAAATAAAATCGTAGCTTGATGACGTCACAAACTTTAAAGGCTCGATTACTGAATTGCTTGAAAGAGGTTTTTTCTTATAACTCCAAAAATAATAATCCTATTAACTAGCGGTTTATTGCATCTGATTAAGCGTCAAATTTCCAATTAAAATATATCTTTGAAGTGAAATTTGGATGAAATACAGGGTCATGAAAAATCGAAGAGTGTGGACAATAGGATTCCAAATATCTCGGCAACTCATTATCCGATCGACTTCATGCTTTATTCAAAATTTATGTTTTTTTATTGTCTTTTATATTCATTTCTTAAAATAAACAATTTCGAAAATTTTTATATACCTTTCATCAGAACGAATATTTCGAGAGTCCGAAAAAAATTGTTCCTGTTAATCGAGGTTATTGAAATGAAATAGGCTTCTTCCCATTATTACATACTAAGTACATACCAAATTGCAAGTCTCTATCTCAATTTTTTCGGGAGATAGAGCGTTTACAGACACACAGACACACACACAGACACACACACAGACACACAGACGGACGGCAAAATTTTTTTTCTAAAAATATGTTTTTCGGAATCTCTAGTGTCTGAAACGTGTAAATCCGTCAAAAAAAAAATTTCGATTTTCAAAACGATTACAAGACTTACCCTATATTACGTATGATGGGTAAGTAAAAATTAGTATACAATTGAACCTCTAAATCCGTTTCTTCGTTTATGTAGAAATTTGAACATATACGCACTCCATTCTTATTAAAATATGTAGTTCATCCGGAACATCATATTTCATTTCACAGAATATTCTAGAAAAATCAGGTCAATCTGAATCTCACCAGTAATAATTAAAACTGAACCCGATTCGGACGTAAAGCTGAAACAATAAAAGTCAACTTGACCTGAACCAGACCCGCAGCCAGAACATAAGTGTCAACCTGACCCACAAACTGTTACTTAAAAAAACTACCCGTTAATACAAATGGATTTTTCTGACGATTAAAATAAACTTTAATTCATTTTACTGGATATTGAATATTTGAAATGAATTTTGCTGTTGAATAATTACAGATTTGTCAAAAAGTTATTGATAGTAAATTTTACCGATATATATATATATATATATATAAGTATAAAATTTTTTTGGAAATATTTTATTTAGTTTATTTATATATATATATATATATATATATATATATATATATTTAAATAAATAAACTAAATAAAATATTTCCAAAAAAAATTTTAGAACATTATATATAATATATATATATTTATTTAAAGAAAATGAAATATTTCTCAAAAGAGATCATAAAAAACACAGCCCTTTAATCAAACTAGTTAATGGAGTTTATATTTTTTTATGTAAGCCAGATTTAAAATAAAGTATAAAATCCACCCTATGTAAATTTACTGAAAGATTAGATAAGAAACAATGTTCATTTCTGATAAATTACGTCATCAACTTTCTTTCATAAAATCTCTTCAAAATCAGCTTTCTGTTTTATTTTCGAGGCAGTCATTAGCATCTTACTTCTGATTTGTGTAAAAAGAAAACTTCTGGATTTTGATAAGTTTAATCATTTTATTTATTGTAGTTGGGGTTATAGAGGACGTATTACGTAGAATATTTGTGATAACATATCTCTATATGCATCGTAAATAAATATAATATATTAATGTTATTCATACAAAAGTATCAAAATTACAGAATTTCTTACAATTTAACTTGTTACTACTACTTATTTTGTTAATAATCGGTAAATAAAGTTTAAACAAATTTATTTTTAAAAGATACAATGTCATTGTTTGATTTAAATTATGTAACAAAATCAATATTTGAAAGGTGTTGGAATTGGTGGTTTTTTTTTTTTTTGTTACAACAGATTATCTGCGCGAGGACTACAGGTCAATGGGAAGGAAGGTTATTGACCTCTTTCTAGGGATTTTTCTAACGGAATGTATTTCAGCGTATTTCAATGCGTATTTCAGCAAAGTTCAAAGAAAAGCACGAAAAACTGCGAACGATTATTAACAGAAATATTTCATTTTCCTATCAAAAATTTTCGTTATTTTTTTTCTCGTTATAAAATAAAAGGACAGTTACTAAATTACTCCAAACTGTTACTTATTATTCATTCTTAATTATAAATATTTTTGATAAAGTCTTTCCACTCCTAAGGCTAATAATGAAAATTGAAATTTAAAAAATGTAGACAAAACCTCGAACTTTAACCAACTTTTAATGTCAGTTTTACTTAAATACACAAACCTGAAATCTATTATTTTACATTTACTCATAAATAAATATGATCTACTTGCTGATTTTCAGTAAAATCTATGATATGTCAGCCACAGCTGATTTGCTCATTTAGCTTGGAATGACCCGTACATTAACACTTTTTCTATAACAAACGTTATTATTAACTTTTTCAACGACATCATAAATTGCACAGTAGATAAACTCAGTTAGTAGCTTTTTCGTGGGAAATACTGAATAAAGGCGGCTATAAAATTATGTATAAAAGGAAAAATTACATAATGCGTAGATAAATAACAATGTCCATTTATGATAAATTATTCCATTAAACTTCTTTTATAAAATCTCTTTAAATACAGTTTTTTTCTTTTTGTTGGTGTTTCTCATCAATATCCACTTTCTGATTTGTATGGAAAAGAATATAATTATATTCAGTGTAATTATACTTTTTTGAAATATAAAATTATTATTAGAGAAACAAATCAAAGCGTTTTTAGCAGATTTCCATTTAGGGCTTTTATGCTAAATAATTTTCACTATGCGTGGAATTTAGAAAAGATATATTTTATAGAAAAAGTACCACTTTGCTTTGCAATGAATAATAAAAAGTCCTTCCGGCCTGTACCGGAAGTAAAAGATAGCTTCTCTTGTCTTTAAAAATGCAGCTACTTTTACTTAAATACACGAAGCTAGAATGTTAAGAATCCGATTATTGAAGATTCAATCCCAGCTTTTGTCAATACTGAATTTTATTGAGAAATTCTCTAAATCAGTCAGCTATATCCAAGTAGACTTCGTTTATGGTGATTCATTTTTTTTCTACAAATTTGGCGATATTCGTCAAGTATCGCCAAGTTTGGCAATTACTTGAAGCTGGAGGATATGACTACGTATTTTTAAGCGTATGAGAATAGCAGCACTGATTACAACAATTAAAGTAAATATGAGTTAAACCGTGTTTTCTAAAGTTATTAAATGAAACTTGATAATGGAGAAATCAGCTACCCTACAATTTCAATATGCTATATCTTAGTCATTTTTTAAGATAGAGATAAAAACTAAAAGCCCCGGAATCCTGGTATCAAAGCCAATCAATTAAGTGTAAAAATTTTGGGGTTTGTACTTTTTTTATACATCTTTTTGAATTTGAAATATTTAAGTGGCCACAATTTTGAAAAATGATGGCGGATGAAGCTGACCAACGAACTCGGTAATGACCTTGGTATGTCCTGTACACATGCTCTGTCATATATAAATCGGTTTTTAAATACCAGTACTACAGCGTGACAGAAATCCGACACACACACACACACACACACACATATATATATATACAGGGTGTTTCAGTTAAACGTTTCAGAACTTCTAAGAGGGGTAGGGTACATCCTGACAACTCGAAATCATATAGCAATGTGGAGTCGGAAATGCTTTCCTGAAGTGGTGTTGTACACAAAAGCACCATACAGAAAAGAGACCGTAAGTGAGAGATCGTTTTAATAATACATGAAAAGAAGCAAAAGGTACATGGATTAAAGTAAGTGTTCGAAGTTGCTTCCACGGGCTACAATGCACGCCTCACATCTCCGATGCATGGACATCCGAACATTCTGGAATACTCCAGGCGAATTTTGAATTTATCCGGCAGCTACTGCGATTCTTGCAACCAGCTCCTCAGCATTGTCAACAGGGGTGTCACAAACTAGCGATTTCATATGACGCCAGAAATAAAAATCAAGACATGATAGGTCGGGTGTCCTAGCAGGCCAATGCACGGGACCACCACGTCCGATCCACTGTTGACCAAATGTTACATCCAGGTAGTTACGAACAGCTCCGCTATAATGGGCAGGGGCTCCATCGTGTTGCAACCACATTGTCTGTTGCGTCGATGCAGAAATCTGTTCATCTCTCAAAAGTTGTGGCAATACTTGCTGCAGAAAGAGCAAGTAGTTATCTCCGGTTAGACGACACGGTAACACGTAAGGTCCGATGAGGTGATCTCCCATAATACCGGCCCATACATTGACCGAAAATCGAATCTGTGCTGCACGACGTCGTATTGCATACAGGTTCTCGACCGCCCAGATATGGTCGTTATGCGAGTTGAAAATTCCTTCCCTTGTGAAGGATGCCTCATCGGAAAACAACACTTCAGCAGGAAAAGTGGGATTTGTAGCACATTTTCCAAGGTACAACTGTGCGAAAGCAATACGAGGTGCATAATCCTCCGGTTGCTGTGCCTGGACACGCTGCACGTGAAACGGATGCATATCTTGTTCTCGTAGAATCCTCCAGACGCTGCAAGGGGAAACCCCAACTACGTTTGCTAGACTTCTTGTACTCGTTCTTGGATTCATCTGTACATGCTGCAGCACATTCTGTTCGGCGGCTTGAGTACGTGCTGTTCTTACCCTGACCCTGTCAGCTCTTTCAAATGAACCTGTCTCAGCTAACCTCTGGTGCAGTCTTGCAAATAAATTATGACTGAGAATACGCCTCGCCGGATATCGTTCCGCATACAAACGCTGTGCGGCTGGCCCACTGCAATTTGCAGC
The DNA here is from genome assembly GCA_963931845.1 of Maratus michaelseni. Classification (NCBI taxonomy): domain Eukaryota; kingdom Metazoa; phylum Arthropoda; class Arachnida; order Araneae; family Salticidae; genus Maratus; species Maratus michaelseni. The sequence goes on from OZ007588.1 coordinate 300,372,609, forward strand.
CCCGTACACCAAATGCATATCGGCTAATTCTGAATTCGTGTAATCATCCATCCTACTAATTTGGCGTTCTTGTGCGAAATGAAGATTCCCTGCACGAAAGCTCGGAACTTTCGCACAACGCCATCTACCGCGTCAGGAAAGCATTTCTGACTGCCCATTGGTATATGATTTTGGTTCGTCAGGATGTACCCTACTCCTCTTAGAAGTTCTGAAACGTTTAACTGAAACACCTTGTATATATATATATATATATATATATATATATATATATATATATATATATATATATATATATAACACGCGTGAAAAACAAAAGCTTAAACATTATAAAAATCAATGGAAAGGATAGTGCAAGAATTAAACTCAATAAAATAAAAACTCAAAATTGAAAAACTATGAATATCTTATGAGATCATCAGAGGAGCTTCATAAGAATATTCATAGTAAATTATGTTATTTCATCAAATATTTTGAGCATTAAGCTCCGTATAACATATATAAGAAACAAAAAAAATCACAATAGATTAAATAACAAAATAAATAAATAAATGAACCATTATTTAATATAAATAGAAATTAGATCATTTTGCAATAGACAAAACTCACAAAAAAAACATAAAGGATGATTGAACTGGATGAAATGTGCTGTGAAAAGACTGCTAGACTTCATATTACCAAGAAATCCAAAATGGCTAAAAATGCATTGTCATTGCATTTATAGATATAATGAAAGAAAAATAAAGGTTTCATGCTGCCATCTACCATTAATAAATAAAAGAAAAGCTGAAACTACAGACTTCAGTTAAATGAGAAATCTGGTGCTGTCCTCTATTAGGAAAAGGTGAAGCTGGATTTACAAACAGCTTTAGCATAAAATTAAATAACTTTTAAACAGAGTAGTTATTAATGTAAATAAAAGTTAGTAATTTACGAAGACTAAAGGATGTAACTAAAATTTAGATAGCTATAAAGATGAAATGGGAAGATATTAGTACAATAATTAGCCATGTATGAGGAGAGAATGTGTAAGTAAAATGAAGAATGTATTATTTATGTTGTGTAAAGGATTTTGTTAAATGCATGAAACCCACTTTTTAAAAAAACATATTGTGTATATTTTTTATCAGTCCCGTCTCTTCCCCCTTAATATCATTTTGATTTAATAATTTTTTTGACGAGAAATTTTAGTCATTTTGTGATTCTTTTGTTATTTTTTTAATATAAATTTTTACATTTTTTCAGCATTCCACACCCTTCCTCCATAATATTGTTTTCAATTTTATAATTTTTATAATCATTGAATGCCCGTACTGTTAAAATTAAATGAATGTTTTAATGTTTAATCCATCAAGAAATAACAGCAAGGGGATAATAATACCACAACTCTGTATGTTTTAATTATGATAAATTAGGCCCTTTGAAATGGGATGAGCATAAACATTTAATATGATTGCAATAGTTTAGAAGAATATTTCGGTAATCTGAACTATGTAGACAGGAATGAAAGTTAGTAAAAATAATACCATTAAAAGAAAAATAAATACGTTTATCATAAATATTTAATGTTAAAGTGTGATCAGAAATAATAGAGATATTGACGTCCATAAAATTAATAGCAGAATTATTTAAAAAATTAGTACTAAGTTCAATATTTGAAGGATGTGCTATAGGAAGTGAAATAGAATGTCTGCTGACACTCGTGAGGAAATGCCCGAAATGCCCTTGAATTTTCAGGATGTAAAGAAAATGTTTCACTTCATGTTTTTCAGTGAATATTTTGTCAAGAGGACAATTAGAAGGGGGGGGGGGGCAATAATAATTTCAACAATAAAATAATATTTTCGATCACCCAAGTAACAGAAAAAGCTAAAAATGGTGTGTCACTGTAGCAAATGACTATGTAGATCCTGTTCAATATTTGTGTGCATTTGTGTAAGCATAGTACATATATTCGTGGAGATGTTCACGTTTCTGTGAAAAATTCAAAAGTTTTTTCTTAATATCAGGCAGAGTTTTCAGCCGAATTTAACACAGCTTTCCAAAAAATGGTAGAAATAGTATACTGTAGTTAAAATATTAATATATTGAATATTTGATGAGATATAGGTATTTGTACGAAATAAATTTTAACTGCTCATGCGCAAACTACAGTAAAGATTTTTTGTCATGAATTGATAGTCAATAATATAGGGCAACTCATAGAAAAAGACCAGTGAAATATCACGAAAACTCAAAACGTTATAGCAATAATTGATAAATTGAGGAGGAAATCCCATATAATCTTATGGGATATATGATATATGATTATATGATAACACATATAACCACATTAAGACACTTACGTGGCTGAATCTTTAAATGTCTTAATTTCAAACATTTTATTAGTATTTAGACATTTTTATTAGTTCGTTTATGCCATGATTATAGTACGACACTCATGTGTCTTAAATACAGACATCTATGGTGTCTCAATTTAAAATGCCTCTGTTTGTAGTGAGATCAAATAATAAGAACGTGAAAAAATTTATTATTACAAGAGCTATAAATGAAAATATTTTTAATTAATTTAATATTAGAAATTGAAAAATTGAATGCTTTATCATTTCTAAATGCCAAGTGGCTTCCCGTTGAGTGTCCAGTGTCAAAATTTACATAAAATTTAGTTAAGAAACAAAATCGGAAATCAAATTAGGAGATCAAATTTAAGTGATATTTTTGCATTTGTTAAAGTTTCTTATTGTTTTAAGACGGAAGTAGCTCCCTACAGTTACTTTAAAAAATATATTGAAAGCAGATATAGTTACCAAGAGATCTTCATAGGTATATTCCTTTTTTTTTCTCCAAAAATTAGTATTAAACGGATTGGATTGATCTGAATTTTCTTATTCTACTGGTTGAGCATCTTGAAAGCATTTGTTAATAATGGTTTTTCCCAAAGTGTCACAATTGATTTCATATATTTGATCATAACATCTTACAATATTTAAACATTTTCCTTTTCTATTTTTTTATTTACCATATACCCTTAATACATTTGTTCTATTGTCATTATAAATAAACATTATTTGACATGAGATTTAAATATTTAAATGTACGTAAACAATCATTTTAACAATTTCGCGTTTGATTTTTTTTACTTAAATTTCGTTTACAAGATTGAAACAATACAATACCTTTTCCATAATTTTTAAAATTATATACCAATACTATATAAATAATAATATTAATATATAATGTTAGTTTAATATATTAGTATAATGAATAAATTATAATTTAAATGCTATTTTTGAAAACGTTGAAATAAAAATAATTTTTAGCTGTAATACAACATTGACTTGTTATTCAATAATGTTAGCCACAGATTATTTTTCTCGGTCAATTTTCTTGATATTTTGCCAATCATTTTTAATTAAAGGTTTATGTTTTTATTTACGTTTTTTCTTAAATGTATTGCTCTTTTCTTCAGTATACCAACAATTTGTTTCACAATTTTTTTCAGTGTATTTTTTCTGATAATTCAGTTATTAATATTCTATGATCTCTATATAAATAACGATTTTCTAGATTTTAGAAAATAAATTTTACGTCACCTGTTTTCTTTTCTCTGTAAAAATAAGCTTTTTTTTTAACTACATAATTTACTACTTTTTTCAATTTATTTTCGAAGATTGAAAGAATCAAATGTGATTTCTGTCAGTTTAATAATTGAAACATCATTACTATACAAATAATATATAAATATATATCCATAATTTATTATTCTCGGATGATCAAGTCATCATAGCAGAAGACAAAGAAGGCACATAAAGTTTTTTTTAAAGCTTTCGGAACATTTTCCCAAATGGTTGTTGTAATTTGTTAAATTAATTTTTTTTGTGATTCTAACGGCAACATTCCTCCATTTGCTAATTATTTATAGTATTTCTTAAATGTATTGCCCTTTTCTTCAGTGTACCAATAATTTGTTATGATGTCTCAATATGATGTCCAAAAATGTCTCGACCGAGTTCGTTGGCCAGATTGGTCCGCCATCTAGTTTCAAAATGACGGCCACTGAAACATTTAAAACTAAAACAAATATACAAAATAAAAAATTCAAATTTATTTTTTGCTTACGTGTTAGGTCTTCATACAAGGTATATGTTTCGTAAATTAAAGGATACTGATGACGAATGGTGATTAAAGACGAATATGAGTAAAACTGAGCACAAGGCGGAAAACTGATATGTTATTGGATGATATAAATATTAAAACTGTTGAAGAAGTCAAATATCCTGGATCTATTATTCATCAAGATCGAGCATGCTAAAGAGACGCTGAAAAGATAACTGGTGAAGGCAGAAAAACAATTGTATTGTTGAATTCTATTCTGTCGAGTAGTTACAGTTTCCTTAAAACTAAACGATCAATTTATATTGCAATGGTACGAAGCTTTTTATTGTATGGTGCAGAGACATGGACCTTAAATATCTCCCTTAAAAAGAAACTTCAATCTACCGAAATGGAATTCTGGCGAAGATCAGCAAGATAGTAAAGGCTGGAAAATATCAAATCTTCAAGAATATGCGAGATATGCAAGTAAAACAGGATGTTGTTCATACAATCGAACATAATAAGCTTAGATGGTATGGACATGTTGGCAGAATGAAAGAAGAGCACCTTCCAAAAATTATATTAGAGTGGAGACAAAAGGGAGACGAAGGACGTGCAGACCAAGAGTGACTTGGAAAAAATATATTTAAAAGTCATTGAAGGCTTATAATTAAAATGCTGTTATTGCCCTGGACAGAGAGAAATGGAATTGAACTCTCAAAAAAGTTTTTCTGAGGCGAGGAAACCCACTGTTTAGTGGAAATCCCTAAGATTATATACAGGGTGTCTCAAAAGGTCGTTTACAAACTTAACATGCAGGTCTGTCATATCATGATGAACAAGATTTACATAGGAACTTGTGTTCGAAAATGCAGACTGCGACCGCTAGAGGGCGATGATCACAGTTGTGGAGGGGAAGAAAGAAAGTATATCGAAAGTGGTATTAATATAACTTTTATTAAAGAACATGGTTTAATTTACACAAGATGTTCAAAATTCATTCCATTCGCCGCAATGCATGCTTCACAACGTCGACGCATGAATTCACGGACCGTTCAAAATAGGAAAATCCGGCTGTGTGACCCGTTGTTGCAAATACCAGGGTGCGAATGAAACGCGTTGGGGATAATCGTCAACGCACAATGCTTGTACTCTTTGTAAGTGGTAGGGGTGGTTCGTGTCCTCATGCAGTATGCGATGCTGGAACGACGTACACCCAAGACGCGTTCGCTTGCTCGGAGTCTTGTTTGCGGGTTCCTGTCAAATTTCCGTAGCACGGTTTCCTCTACGACAGACGTGCATGTAGTGCGTTATTGACCAATGTGGCTACGTACTTGGAAAGCTCCTGCTTCACGCATTCTGCGGTGCAATTGTCCAAACAAAATATGACTTGGCTGACGTCTGCTTGGGAAGCGCTCTGAAGGCACATCCGTACCGCGGCTCGGGCATTTCCATCCGCGGCGCCATATACGTAATGCATATCGGCCAATTCTGCGTTACTGAACCGATTCATCCTTCTCCTGGAACGTCTTCGCATGAAATGATTACGCTTTCCACTCTCTCGTAAGCCTGCGCTCATCGCCCTCTAGCGGTCGCAGTTTGCATTTTCGAACACAAGTTCCTATGTAAATCTTGTTTATCATGATATGACAGACCAGCATGTTAAGTTTGTAAACGACCTTTTGAGACACCCTGTATATATAGGTGTGTGTGTGTGTGTGTGTGTGTGTGTGCGTGTGTGCGTGTGTGTTTGTTAAACTGAAAACCAACGAATATTTTTAAATTAGTATAGTAGTGACTTGCAATCCAATAATTGGATCAATAAAACATTTCCTCTGCCAATTTTCTCTATATGTAGTATTGTAGTATTTACCAATATTATTACTCAAACATAATATATTATTTATTATATCTCCAGTGAATGAGTATATTTTTATTGACCTCATGAATCCTCTAAGATAATGCTGTTATTCACAATTTTTAATCTCTCTGAAAAGAAAATCGATTATCTATTACTAAGGAAACATATTTTTTTGTCACTGGTAGATTACCTTTTATCAGTAAAGATGAGTCTGTTTTTATTAGATAACTTATTACTTTTTTTACAATTTATTTCACAAGACTGAAACAATCCAATTTAATTTTTGTCAATTCAGTTAATGAAGAATCAATACTACAGAAATAAAAATGTAAGTACATGATTTTGGAAAACAAAAAAATAACCCAAATACATTAGAATTAATATAACCCTGATATCCAATCTCAAAATTTCATCCAGAAAACCCTGATGTCTGTATTTTAGGTAGCTTCCAATACAAAAAAAGTGTAAAGCTATCTATTGCAGCCGTTCGGTGTAAAGCAATTCCGGAAAATTTCGGTATATTTTCACCGATCATGACCCCCCAGATCCCAAATCCACCCTTCGTTCAAATGTTGATATATATATATATAAATCAATTTGGATGAAACTAATTATGTGTATTAAGCTCACCAATGTCACGACCGAGTTCGTTGGCCAACATGGTCCACAATCTTGTGTCATAATGGCGGCCACTGAAAGATTTAAAACTAAAATAAATATACAAAAGTTAAAAAATCAAATTTATTTTTTCTTACGTGTCAGGCTTCATACAAGGAGACCGGAGCATTTTTTGTTTTACCTCTATCTTAAAAAATGGCTGAGATAGAGTAGTTTGAAATTTTTGGGTGTCAGACATTTTAAAACAAGACAGCGCATTACAAAAAACCAACGATTAATTTATGTGTTTTAGTGAACGCCATTTCTCGCAAGTTATTAACGTTCACTGTTGTAACCGTTTTCCCACATCATACGCATAAAACTATATATTCATATCCGTTAGCGTCAAATTATCTCCAAACTTGGCGACACTTGGCGAAATACTGACAAACTTGGCGACCAACATAAGTTTTTATAAATGAAGGCAACTTAGCTATAGTTGACTAGTTCGGCAAATTTCTTGTTCAATTTCAGTATTAACGAATCTTCTGTAATCAGGTTCTTTGCATTTTAGCTTGATGTTTCGAGTAACATTAGCTAAAATTTTAAAACGAAGATATAGGAGAGCTGCCTTTTTCCACATGGTACAGGCCGGAAGGAATTTTTTTGTTTACTTTATTTAAATAAATGTCAATAATTAAATAATCAATGTGTTTTTACTTAAACGTGTTGCCTATTTTCCTAGTGCATTAGCATATTACTCATGTTCCAATATATATTCGAAGATACTCTTGCATACTCTCTCTGAATATGACTATAGACTATCTATGATTGAGAAAATAAATTTTACGACATGGATAAATTATTTTTATTCGTAAATATTTTTTTTTATTGCATCATATGCTACTTTTCTTTAATTTCTTTTAACACAATTGAAACAATCCAATACTCTTTAGTTTAATAAATAAAACATCTATGCTATATAAATAATAATTTTAACACGTTTCTGTTGCAATATTATGTAACATTCGGCTATCTAAAAATTAATGTAGCATAATAAAATTATTTTGATTCAATATAAAGGGGAGCAAAAACCTTTTTCCCTGTCAGTTTTCTCTATGTTTTGCGTCTATCGGTATCAAATAATACACAATATGATATTTCATAGAATTATCGCTTATTTTACAAGTACATCAGTACTTTATTCAGAACTTCATATATATTCAGAGATAATGCTGATATGTACAATTTGTAATCTCTCCAGACATCAATATAAGTTATTTTTTATTTAGAAAATGTAATATATTTCTAGGAGTAGATTTCACAGGTATATTATATTTTAGTGTGATTTTACGGGTAGCTTATATTTTATTCATATAAATGTATTATATTTGGTTCTTATTATTCCATTATGAGTACTATTTATTTTCCTTTACGTATCATATAAATTAGTTTAAACTTAATTTCTAATGCATAATATATGAAATTTTTTTTTTCAATCAACTGTTTGTTTTAGTAAATCGAAATATATTTTTTTAAGATATGAAGTCATTTTATACATAAAGTGTACAAATCAATTATAGCTTTTACATATGACTTTTTGTTTTGCAAGGTACTCTATATTAAAATACAAAACGGATATTTTTACAAAGCCACCTATCCCTATAACATTTCGAAAATGTTTTATGTCTTGAGTCTAAAAATGACATTAAAAAACTCGTAGTTTTTCAAATAAAACTTACAAATTCTCACAATTGGATTTTTATGAATTTTCATTGCTTAAAAAAACTGAAAATGCATGTTTTATTGTTAAATAATTTATTTACCAGCAGATATTTTTAAGCAAAAATCTTCATGAATATAGAAAGTATTTGGATTTTTACCTATTGGCACATTTACAAAATTTTACAAAATTTTATAACAGCCAATATTACTCGGTGTACGTTTACTACATTTTATTTCTTAAAATGCAATATGCTTATTATGTCTTAGAATATCTATTTAGATTTAGATTTAATAAGCCACACACAGGGTGGCTTATTATATTTATTAAAAATACTTCTAGTCACCGAATCTTTTTAAAACTTGGTGTGTTCGTTCCTAATATATTCCGCCAGCCTCACAAAAAATCTTAGAGCGCTAACTCAATTCTAATGTGGAGAAGCTGGCTTATGCTAACAAACACGTTTTTTATTTTATATATATATATATATATATATATATATTTACGAGTTAGATTTGGCTGAAAAAATCTCAACGATAAAAACCGTGGGTGGCCAATCTATATTCTGCCGTAAGGTGGGATTTTTCCCGCTTGTTTTAGATTATAATTTCAAATTTAACAATTTCAGTTTTTTAAAACAATTTTAAATGAAATATTACCTTTTCTAATAGTTTTAAAATATAGAGTGTAATTCTAATATTTAAGAATAAATCTGCGCTATATTTATTATATCAGCCGTGCGCAATAAAATTATCATTTATTTATAGAAAAAATAATTTGTTCATTTATTTAAAGAAAAATAAACTCTTTGACCTTGAATGTTTTTATCCTTAAATATATTTTGTGTGTTGTAGTACACGTATATGTAAATATATAAACAGTAGTTTTATATATGCATAGCTGACATTTCAGAATATAATGAAGCTTCAAAGTTATTCCTTAATATCTTTGTTCCGGTCAAATGAAAACACTTGCTCTTTTATATCTGCTATAAATTTTTGCTTGATGTCATGTTCGTTTTTAGTACCATATATTAATGCACTAAATGAGTTGTTTAGACATATTAATTACCCCATATATTTTCCTTATAAGAAAAAAAATTATACATTTCAGTGCTCTACATATTCTTTAAGTTCTGAAACGGAAATTAATAATAAATTTACTACTAAATGTCTGAAAATAAAAAATAAAATTGTTATTCACACAAATTATAATACGATATAAAATGACGGAATAACATGATTATTTAAATTTGCATTATGTTTTTTAAACTGTTGGAAATAAACAAAAAAAACTTCATAAATGGAATTTTTGTATATCCATCAAATGTATTAAAGATTAAAGATTTAAAAAATTATAAAATTGTGTATGAATTGTAAAGACTTTCACACACATAACTAGGTATATGTGCCAATCCCAAAACTTTTTTCTATTTCACACAGATTTCGTATAAACTAAAAAGGATCAGCACCAATTTATATCAAGATCTAACTGAATCTAAAGTTTTATTAAATTCCGTGCATTAGTTCTTGAGATATGACTATTGTTAAAATCGTGTAAATCCTGCAAAATGCAGCATAGCAGCCACACCTTTTGGCAGATATAGACCAAAACCTAATCAACAACATGCTTATGTCAACGTCTAACTGAATCTCAAGTTTGATTAAAATCCGTGCATTAGTTCTTGAGATATAGTTATCGTGATAATAATGAAAAATAGCATAGCAGCGTCACCTTCGGGGCTATTTACACAAACACGAAAGCAGCATCTATTTATGACAAGGTCTAACAGAATCTGAAGTTTGATGAAATTCCGTGCTTTAGTTCTTGAGATATAGCTATCGTAAAAATCTAGTAAAAGTGGTATAGCAGCGCCACCTGTTGGGATATCTACACCAAAACCAATCAGCGTCTATTTATGTCATGGTCTAACTAAACCGGAAGTTTGATGAAAATAAACGCACCAGTTCTTGAGATAGAGCTATTGCGGTAATCGCGAAAAATGCAACATAGCAGCGCTACCTGTAAGGCGATTTTCACCAAAAACTAATCAGCACCAATTTATATTAGGGCCTAACTGAATGTAAGGATTTATTAAATTTCGTGCATTAATTTTTGAGATAGAGCGCCCACAACATTTTTGTCACATGCAGACAGGCAGACAGACAGACAGACAGAGTCAGAGACAAACATTTTCTAAAAATGGTTAAATCGTGTTCAGGCCCTTTTAAAACGTATAAATCCGTCGAAAACCGGAAGTCGAAAATTTTCATAAATCCAATACTTTCTTCTCGTAAAGATAGATGAAAGTAAAAACATCTTAATCGAATTTTTAACAGTGCTAAATCTTTGTATATAATAAAATGTGTATCTTATACAAAGAGAAGCAGTCTAATTTTATAAAAGTGTAAAAAAAAAATCTTAACTGAAAACAAGCTCCTCGTTTCTTCTATAAGTGTTTATTGCTAAAAATTTTATATTTTCTCTTGAAATGTTTTATCTCTATATATATTACACTATTATACTTAGTACAATTATTATGGATATCCGGAGACTCGTTACACTTTATAGTATGAGAGAAATTTTGAATATTAAAGATAAACAAAAATACGCATTTATATATTTTACTTACCCATCATACGTAGTATAAGGTAAGTCTTGTAATCGTTTTAAAAATTAAAAATAATTGATGTATTTATACGTTTCAGACACTGGAGATACCGAAAAACATATTTTTAGAAAAAAAAATTGCCTACCGTCTGTCTGTGTGTCTGTGTATCTGTAAACGCTCTATCTCCAGAACAAATTGAGATAGAGACTTGAAATTTGGTATGTACTTAGTATGTAATAATGGGAAGAAGTTTATTGAATTTAAGTAACCTCGATTATCCGGAACTATATTTTTCGGACTCTCGAAATAATCGTTCTGATAAAAGGTATATAAAAATTTTCGAAATTGTTTATTTTAAGGAGTGAATACAAAAGACAATAAAAAAACATAAATTTTGCATAAAGAATGAAGTCGATCGGATAATTAGTCGACGAGATATGTGTAATCCTATTTCCACACTCTTCGATTTTTCATGTCCCTGTATTTCATCCAAATTTCAATTCAAAGATATATTTTAATTGGAAATGATACGCTTAATCCAACGCAATAAACCTTTAGTTAATATTATTATCATTTTTGGAGTTATAAGGATGTTTCTTTTATGCAGTTCAGCAATAGAGCATTTAAAGTTTATTATGTCATCAAGCCACGATTTTATTCGAATTGCTATGCATTTTATAAGCAGTTTACACATGTTATTTTTCATATATTATATTATGCATATCCATGATGGGTAAGTAGTACGGTGGCCCCCAACGACTAGTTTCATTTTGTTGCAGGATTAAGATTCCATACTCAATATTATAGAATTTTTTTTTCCTTAAATCTTTCACATTAAAGTTTAGAAAATTACCCGCGAATCTTATTTCATTGTGTAAGGAAAAATTATAGTTAAGGGATTGAATAAGATTGACATAAATTTCCAAAATGTCCCACTTTTTCATAGAAAAATTGAGCAAAGGAATATTTTAGTAACGTAATAAATAAATATTATATACACTCGAACTCGTTTAATATCATCGCGGCTATAACGAGTACACGGTTAAAACGAGCTATTTTCATGATAACCTTTTAAAACATGGGCGGCGTACGGAATATGCTACGCAGCGAAAACACGGATTGTAGTTCTAAAACAATTACATGATTAACATCGCCGCTGCGTTTATTCTCTTCTCAAAGACCCGCCAATGAATGTTCAACTAATATTCAAAGTAGAATTTCTAAATTTTCACTGCTTTTCTTCATTTTTTTTCTTGGTCAGTCACAACTGTTGTACGTAATACGCTGCCCGTGTATTTTTGTTATTTATTGTATTTTCTTTATTTTTATATAAAAGTGAATATGTTATTTTTATACTAACACTAGGCATTAGAATCTATTCTTTTTTATCCTGAAAAGTTGGTATTTAGGCTATAAAATTCGTTGGCGCCTGGAGTTCTCCGCCGATGTCTTTAAGTATACACAATCCATCTGTGTGATATTAATTCTAATTACCTAAATTAGTTTTCTTTAACAATTTCATGTTTATTACCTTTATACTACTTTTGGACATCGCGTTAAACAACGATATCATTAAAAGTTGTTATTTATCCTTTAATAACCGATGGCACTCAGAGTGCGCCACCCATGCATTTATGTTACAACAAACCGCCCAAGTCTTTAAAGATTATGAATCGTTCATCATTTAAACTATATTAAGATTTTCACTGTTTTTACGAGCTACAAAAGCAGGATCACGTAAGATACGAGCAATACATATTTCATTCCAATGCAATTTTTGGCAAAAAGTGGTTTAGAACTAAGAAAGAAATTCCCACAGAAAGAATTTCCCCAATTACTTTGTTATCGAACACTGTATTTTCTCAGCGATAATAGTTTTACATTACAACTGTTAGTCAAAATATAGTAATTTATTAACATGAGTTTAACTTTCAAGGAGAACAACGTCCCTACTACAGAAAATGCAAAGGAATGTCCCAACATCTTGCAAGCATGAAAGAAAGAAAAATATGTAAGGAAATTTAATATACTACTGCTTTGTAAGATTTTCAACTGAGGCATTGAAAGGGAGGAGCATAGACGACAACCTTTACTTGTTTCTTTCTTTAAATGTGGTCTGTAGAGTATATTAGCCAACACTTTCATGTCTCTTATTGCACTGTTGAAATGGAAAGGCTGTGTGAAATCAATAGCTTGAGAGTTTCAGTGACTATTTCAAAGTTAGTCGAGTAGTACGGGAAACTTTTTGGTATTATGTTAGCATTGACATAATTAGAAAAATTAATAGTTCTAATAAGTTTGTGTAAATATATGTGTTTAATATATATATTTTTAAATCTTCATGGGTATTACGAGTAGCGATTAACGCGTGAGAGATCGCGCGGGGCACAGAGTCACCCCATTCATAGAAAAACCTCAATCATGAGAAAAATATTTATCTGTAATCAATCATTCTTTCAGTATCCTCCTGACTGACTCTCCCCTTGCTAGGTGTAGTGTTCTTTTTATATTCCTTTCCTTTCTGCGCATGAAACAATCATTTCTTGGAATCCATGTTAAAAAAAGGGGTGACTCAGTCTCCCCACGCGACCGTTATTGCTTCGAAATTTCTCATACTAAGGAGCGTAGTTTTCTGTTCTGAAGTGTATATGTGGTTTTTTGCTTTGAATTATCTAATAAATAATGGCGTGCAAACATAACTTACGGACTATTAAAAATAATTGGAACGTTTGAGAAATCTATTAGATGAAGTTGAGTCTTCTAAAAAAGAAATTGATCAAGCTAGTAAAAATGAACCTGATGAGGAAATGTACAGTTCTCACGACAGCGAAAGTAAGTTTGAGCAAAAGGATAAAGATTACGAAAATTCTGATTCAGAAGAAGGTATTTTTGTTAGCAAAAATAAAACAGTTTGAATAAAAGAAAAAAGAAATCAAATGGTGAAAACGTAATCTTAAAATATAATAAGTCATTTAGCAGGAGTAAAAATTATTGCACGCAATATAACAGAACTAAACAGATCTAAATACAATAAAACTACAATTTCATGCATAAAGTATGATAATTTTACTTGTAAAAATCATTCTTCTTATATTTGCGAGAAATGTATGTAGATTTAAAACTCCTAATAAAGGTATGTATAATTATTTAGATTGTAAGGTTTTCTTAAACATTAAAAAAGTATTTTAACTAAAGAAGTATACTTTCTTAATGATTTAATGAACTTATTGTTAAAATCAAATGATATATTTCTTGTTTATAACACAATATTTGTATAAAACTGATTGGGGTGACTTAATGACCCCGCGCGATCTCCAACGTCAGTGCTGGATACGCGCCTTCTTTCGGGTTAATACGAGAATTTTTATAATTCTCGTGCTTCTCGTACGATTGCATTTTGTTTTACTATGCTTCCTTATTCAGTGATGACAAAGATATTAAGTGGATTTTAACAACATTTATTTAGAAGTATTTTAATCTATGTCGTCCGTTACCTAAGTTCAAAATGAAAAGGAATTTTTATTCTGAATTCTTAAAAATAATCTTTATTAAAAATGCACAGAGGATGAATATAGTTTTCTTATTTTTATAGAGTTTTTCGTCTTATTTATTTGCAGGAAAATGTTACAAATTCTCTGATCAATGGAAAAAAAATTAATTTGAGAAAACAATATTAGGCAAAGATTTGTATCTGAAATGATGATGTCAGTCTCCTAGAAAATTCCAAGGAATGTACGCAACTTGGGCCCCACTGGTTTAATACGATTAAATGTTTTATTGAAAAATTTGAATATAGCGAAATTATTTAAATTAACATGAAATGTTTCAAAATGTTAGCAATTAAAAAATTTATATCATCAGTAGATATTTTATATCTTATTATTATTAATTTAAAGAAAACATAATCACAGGTTTCAAATGGTATATGTCATAAACTCAATTAAAAAAAGCATATTTGAAATGCATTCATTTATTTTTGGTAGAAACTCAATTAAATAATAAACTAATTATTCTTAAATATGCGTTCCCCAAACACCGTTGTAAGTAATTCCAGTTTTTAAAACCAAAATAATTTACAATGCATTATTTATATGCTTTTATAAATTTATTATTTACATGCATCTGAAATACACTTTAAAGTAGAAAGTAGTTTTATCTTTTTTGCATCAACATTTTGCTTTCAGAATGTGGTGTAAATAATTATCATTAAAAGTTTAAAAACAAGCTGTTTAAAGTCGAGATAATTTCAAAGGAAAATTAAAAATATATCCATTAATAAGTCAAAGGAAATCGCGAAATAAATTTCCAAGTAACAGAGAGAAGTTTTAAAAGCTATTTTTAATCATTAAATATTCCCGTATTTCTTTAATCTTCAATTTTTAAATATTTAATTACGGTGCATTTTTTCTTTAAATTCGCCTACAGAAAAAAGTGGCATTCATGTTACATAAAAACATGCACATAAATTATCTACAAAAATTAATTATTTAAAAAAACCCTATTTTCTATGCTTAAAACATCTTTTAACTATGTACTTTCTCGAAAAGAACCAACAGAAATGTTTCTAATTTGTAGGAAATTTTTAATAGATTGCAACCACTTAAATGAAAAAGAATTACTTTACATACATATAGAAAAAAAAAGAAAATTGGGATTATTTTTTTTCTCATAAAAAATCAAACTTAAAATTCCTGTCTATTCAAATTGGTGTATGGATGATATTTTACAAGAGAGAGCTTAAAATAGTGTTCTTGCTGTTATAAAAATGATTACGTATTTGGCATATAGTATATAGTGCTTGCAAAAGTAATAACTAACAATTTAATTATAATTTTTTTTGCGTCATATTTAAGTGAACGTGTTTCAGTTTGTCCAATAAAAAACGAGGCTGAAAATGTTATTTCAACTAATGTACAGGGTGTTCAAAATTACTAACATAATTTGAAAGTGAATAATTTTATAATAATTTGTGATAGAAATGCATCGTTTTCTGCTTTTTTAATTAATAAAATAGTAACATTTGAACACCATATTAATTTAAAATTAGTTACAAATTTCGCCAAGAGGCTGAAAGGATAAAAACAAAAACTATATTACGATATTTTTACTACATTTTAGTATTAAAAAATATTCTAAATATTAATAATAATGCATCTTAGATGCCAAATAAAAAAATTACTGCAAAACAAACAGAAAGGGCAGAACTTTGTAAATAAGGTTGGTACATGAAACTTAACTACTGGAGTGGCAGCAGTTGAAGTTAAATTTCTATCTATATTATAAAGGACAAACGTGTCCGTGTGTAACGCTGACGTCATTTTGCGAATGGCAACAGTTGACGATGAACTTTCGGTTTTGCGATTTTTGCTACTGCAATTTTTAAAATTTCTAAATATCGCATATTTTCAATTGTTACACCATTAAATAAGAATCTATATTATAAAGGACAAACGTGTCCGTGCGTAACGCTGACGTCATTTTGCGAATGGCAACAGTTGACGATGAACTTTCTTGTTTTGCGATTTCTGCTAATGCAATTTTTTAAAATTTCTCGAATATTGCATATTTTCAATTTTTACACCATTAATTAGGAAAAAAATCTACTTTCAAATGTAATTTGTTTGAAAACTGTACCGCAATTGACTCATTTATTAGAGTCTTTAAATTAAATTTCAAGCATGTTTTTTTTTTTTTTTTTTTTTTTTTTTAATCTAACTATTCTCGCTTGCAGACGATTCCAAAATTTTAATCCATTTGCACTTTAAACAATGTAAAAAGTACAGCATTTGTTTCCATCTAATATTACACAACGAAATTAAAATTTTATTAAGCAAACAATAAAATAGTATAAATAAAACACAAATTTAATAGACATATCGAAAAAAAAGCGCTTAAAATCGCTGAAATGATCAGAATAAAAGGAAATGCTGTAGATAACGAAATGTTTAGTGTTTTTATCGGCTATAAATTTCTTAGCACGAGACTAATGGGAATTTATCACTTTTAACAAATTTCAAGACTTTATTTTAATATTATAATTGACATATTTCTTCAGTGTTTTTAGAGGCAATCTAACAAAAATATTAAATGTAAAAAATCTATTACAGTTTTAAATTAAAAAAAAATTGTTTTCACCTGTATTCTCTATCCCGGGAAGCCAGGGTTGGTTGCCCTAGTTTTTTTATTAACATGACGTTTAAAATATAGCATTGGAAGAGTATTTATTTTCCCTAACTTTTTCTCGTCCTGTTTGTAAGACATAAGGTATTTTCAGCATACTCCTAAGCAGCTCATAGTTTTAGACAATAAAATAAAACAAAAATAAATATAATATTATAATTATTTGTTTTTAATATTTTAATAACTGATCCTTAAAGTTTTCATTTCCTACATCGTATTGTATCCTACATATTTATTTCGGCTCCCTAGAAAATGCTATCTTTAAACAGTCAAGTACAACATTTGACTGATGAAACAAAAGACCATTAGTTAAAGAAACGTTTTTCCCGTAAATTGAATTCCTTTTTCTAAAAAATAGCGGATTTTTTATACAATGATAGATTTTACTTCAGATTACAAAAATGTTGGAGTCAGTCTTATGTTGGTTGGTCTTAACTCCGTCAACTTTAGAATATGGATTTGGATGAAGATCATTAACTATGTAATCAATATTAATTAATATTCTATTGATCCATTAATAATAGTTAATAATACATAGATTCCATAATTCATATTCATAATATTACTTACGGAAATAACAGAATGTATAATCCTATATAAAAATTAGCGTGAAAATGTTAAACTTAAAAAAATATATAAGCTTTACAAAATTTTTTTGAATACATTTCTAGTCAAGAATATATTCTGAAAATCCAAATTTATACACAACAAATAATTAAACAGAAGAAGACAATTAAAATACCTAAATTATATTAAATAAATAAACTATCTAATTTTATGCCGCCTTCATTACGAACAAAATAAATTTGAAAATATCGAAATGAATTTTTTTTTCTTTAAAACTCTTCCCTTTTATTTTTGGCGAAGCACGCTGTCAAGCATAGATCCAAACACACAGGCTTGTTGGGGTTCTCTGATTGACTGCTGTTGAAATGCTACCAATAAGGCACAGACAAGGATATTCAAAAATATCTAAGGCATGCGTGGTTTGAATAAGACAACTGTTTAACTGCATAGCTTCGTAAAATTTACGGGGAAATAGTATTTCTAAGTGAAATCTTATGAAACTACAAAAGACATGAGAAACAAAGATAAAGAAAATAAAACATGTTGAAAGATGAAAATGGAACTCCAATATCTAACGAAAGGAAATAATTTAAAATGCGATGCAAGTTAGGTGTGTGCAATATTCATTTTATCTTCGGTCAATAAATCCCATTTCCGGTGCTCCGGATATGGAAATATCCGGAAATTTTGTGGTCGCTCTATCTCAAGAACTAACGCACAAAATTTAATAAAATTTTATATTCAGTTAGTCCCTGGTATAAGTTGGTGCTGATTCGTTTTTAGTGAAAATCGCCCAAGAGATGGCGCTGCTATGCTGCATTTTTCGGAATTTCTGCAATAGCTATATCTCAAGAACTAGTGCATTCATTTTCATCAAACTTCAGATTCAGTTAAACCTTGACTTAAATAGATGCTGATTATGTTTTGGTGTAGATATCCCAACAGGTGGCGCTGCTAAACTACTTTACTCATGATTTTTACGAAAGCTATATCTCAAGAACTAATGCACGGAATTTCATCAAACTTCACATTCTGGTAGACCATGACATAAATGGATGCTGCTTACGTTTTGGTGTAAATAGCCCAACAGATGGCGCTTCTATGCCACTTTTTTCATTATTAACACGATAACTATATCTCAAGTACTAATGCACGGATTTTCATTAAACTTCAGATTCAGTTAGACGTTGTCATAAGTTGTTATTGGTTAGGTTTTGATCTAAATCTCCCAAAAAGTGGCGCTGCTATGTTGTATTTTGCAGGATTTACACGATTTTAGCAATAGTCATATCTCAAGAACTAATGCACGGAATTTAATAAAACTTTAGATTCAGTTAGACCGTGATATAAATTGTGGCTGATTCTTTTTAGTGTATGTGAAACCTGTGTGAGATAGAAGAAAGTTTTGGGATTGACACATCCGACTAGTTTGAGATGGCGCAAAAACATGGTTTAATAAATGTATATTTGTAAATATTTGAAAAAAAAATGTTTTTCTGCTCTCTAGAAAAATTTGTTAAGAAATTAAAACTGCCTTTTAGCACCATTTTAAATTTTTTCGCCAATCGCGCCAACCAGCACATGATACGGAACTTTTCCCCATTCACATACACACACAATGTTGGTCTCAAACAAGAGTAATGCTAGCAACAATATTGTTTTAACTCTATAAGAGTTACAAACAAAAATGACATTAAATTCTCCTATTAGCTTTCGGCCCGATTACGGATGTTTCTCCTTAAAAAAACTGTCGAAGAAGTCTTTTACATTTGTTTCGAATGAAGCTGGGTCAACAAAGTTTTAATTAATAATACAAACAACACTAATATTAGCATGGAGGCAAAAGTTCGAATTTAAGTGTAAATCTTGGGAACCCTTCACCCCTCCCCCCCCCAAAAAGAACGTTACAGAAATGAATTTAGAATGGCGTTAAGCCAAACTTTCTGACATAAGAAATTGGCTGCGAACCCGATTAAGAAACTTTCACTTAACTTAATAACTCATATCTAATAGGGTACTTTCCCTTCCCAGTTATACTGACCTTGGGGCTTTTTTAAAAAGCTTGACGCAGTTCGGGTTTAAGAAGTTGAGATTTACTGCCAAATGACATAAACTACTATGAAAATAAACCTGATGAATTATTATGCTGGTTTATGTATGTATTTAAAAAAATGCATCTGATTACACATTTTAGATAAATTGCTCCTGTTTGCATTTAATAACAGATGAACGGCTTCTGTGTACTAAATTGTTTAAATATTGGAAGAATTGGCGAGAGGTAGAGAGACGTGTAAACAAACGGGTAGAGAGACGGTAGTGAGATGGGTAGAGAGACGGGTAAAGAGACGGATAGCGACATAGATAAGCTAACGGGAGTGAAACGAATAAACAGACGCGTCGCGAGACAGGTAAAAAAGAGGGTTGACAGAGGGGTAGCGAGATGGGTAGGGAGATGAGTAGGGAGACGGGTAGCGAGACGAGTAGTGAGACCGGTAGACAGGATATAGAGGGAAAGGTTGCAAGACTGGTAGCGTGGTGGATAGAGAGACGAGACCAGAGATGAGTACAGAGACGTGTTGACAGATGGGTAGAGAGAGGGGTATATAGACAGACAGATGTGTCGAAAGTCAGGTAGTGAAACGGGAAGCGTTACAGTTAGAGAGACGGATAGACAGAGGGGTAGAGAGACGGTTAAAGAGTCGGGTAGAAAGACAGGCGGATAGTGAGACGGGTATACAGACGAGTAGAGAGGCAGTAGACAGATAGGTACAAAGAGAGACACGGTATAGACACACGGCTAGACATACGAGTAGTTAGACGGGTAGACAGATGGTTAGAGAAACAAATAGGTGGTTAGCGAGACCAGTAGAGAAATATACAGACATGTAGCGAGACATGTAGAGAGACAGTCAATCGTGTAGAGAGATGGGTAGAAGAACGGATAGGGAAACAAACAGATTGTAGAGAGAAACAGGCAGAAAAAATGTCTGGGTTTGAAGCAATAAAGGCGCAGGGGGGGGAGAGCCTCCTAGAAAATAATCAAGAAGTATTATCTTTGAAATATATATACATATTTTTTTCAATTTCGCCGATATGGAGATTTAATGTAAAATTTATTTTTTACAGAAGTCATAGAAAGATCGTATACATTATTTCTTCTGTCAACATCCCTTTTTCTAAGAAAATACGAAACGCAGAATGAGGAATCAGAGACCATATGAAAGGATTCTGAACAGGCTTCTTACATTTTTGTAAAACATGTTTTTTGATTAAAATTTGTTGATAATTCAAAATTAAATCGGCATTGGTTTTCATAAATGAAATGAAAGATTTTCCTCAAATTAATGTTGCCACAAAAATAAAATTCCGGATTATATCACGCTCAAAAAAATAAATAGCACAACAAAGATAAAGTGTGACATCTCCGCACGTGTTTATTTTATATTTATGATTATAAAGCAAAATTGAAGTTGCAATGTTTAGGAGAAAAAGACAACATATGTCCCATGTTTTTTTTTTTCGATGCGGATGATGTCATTCTCTAATGCAGTTAAAATACGATTGTTATTTTTTTTTCGCGCGCTTGCCTTTTCGTAAGTTTGATAGAATAAATGATCTGATATTCTGGCTTGACTAATGTTAGAAAGCAGATATCGCAGACGTACCGGAGTTTGCGCAATTTTTTGTGGTTAACCCGCCAGGCACAAAATCGCCATTTTGGCGCCGATAAGAAACCCCTGTTCATTTGCGGCATCTGTACCAATGTATATGTATTTTATTCTGAATGTTTCTTTAGAAGTTTAAATCTATATATAAAAAATACTACAATGCAAAAAAAATTTGATTGCATTGGAAAATTCTCGCACGGCTCCACTGGTTTTTTATATATTTTAGTAGGAATTTAGGCTATAGTTTCGTAATCAAGTTTGTAGCAAAGCATGCTATCAATGTGGTTTGAAGTATACGAGTTTCTATAAATAGTTATACAAATAAACAAGGCGGAAATTTTTAAAATTCAAATGTAAATATTTGTCACAAAGAAGATGTTGGAACAATGAAATTAAATTTGCGTTAAACTACGCTTGCTAAAATACGCTCTTGGCTGCAAATCCGATTACGTGACTTTGAAAAACTTGGCGTTTTAAAAGATCCGTTTTTTTTTTGTTTTGTTTTTTAAGTTTTGAGCATTTTCCGCTTAAGAAAATGAGATTCTTTACCAAATGTTATACAAAATATATATATATGAAAACATAACAGTATGTATGAATTTATATATGATATTTTGTAATTCTATCATTTAATTTGCTCTTTTTCATATCTTCTTTATATCGTAATTGTTAACCCTATGTTCCCAGCCATATCACTCAGACTAATCACTTTGAGGGAAGTCCTAGTGTGTAAGATAATGATATAATATTGTATAAATAGCAAATTAGTAAAATAGACTATATGGTTTTAATGCGTTAGTTTTGCACTTAAAATGTAATAGCTATTATGTTTGAGTAGGGCCCCCAAAATCTGTAAGTCGGTCCCTGGTTAGCTCTAACATTTTAACGATAAAAAACATTGATTGATTTTATATGCATATTTGTTTTCAATTTTAAAGTTTAATATCTTTAAATATTTGTTTTGTTTCACTTAAAGAAGAGGGGGGCTGAAGGATTTTCACAGGTGCTCAAATTAGGTCCTTAAAATAAAAGTATTGAAAATAGTATTTATTATTAATTATAAAGTAAATAGTGAGTCATGCAACAATAACAAAAACTGAAAATCTTAACATCACTTTTAAAACTGTGGATAAACTACAGAAAATATAACACAAGCTTTCTATGAATTAAGTTCTGTAAAATTATCTCACAGTAACTACACTTATACTGCAGATGCATCAGAAAATATACTTCTGAATTAATGACTGTAAAATTCATTCAAATTTACTGCAGTATTACCACAAAAGTAAAGTGTCACTATTTTTTAATTTTTTGGTTGTAAAATGATTTCACATAAACTGTAGTATTTTTGCCGATAATAACTCAGAATATTTTTGAAATAAATTACTGCAATATTACAACAAATGTAAAGTCTCATTATTTTTTTCGGTTGCAAAATGATTTCACATAAACTTCATTTTTTTAAAAATAATAGCTCAGAATATTTTTGAAATAAATTACTGTAAAATTACTTCACATTAGCTACAAAATAACTGAATTATTTTTACAGTCGAGATTGCACTACAGAAATCTTACAGTTGAGTGTCAAAAATATTTCACTTCTGTAGAAAAACTGCAGCTCATTTTTAGCTGGAGTCTTTAACAATTATCACTGCAGAATCAGTTTTCCGTGCCATTGATCACATTTGTATATCTTAATTCTGTTGTCCTGCCAGAATGACAACCGACAGTGGTCGATAATTTGAATCAGGCCTTTTCAAAGAGCTCAAAATATTTCTGAGTACAAACAGCATTCAAACGATATAATTTCACCCTCATGCGAATGGTTTAGTAGAACGTTTTTATAGAGTTCTAAAGAGCTCATTGAAGATTCACGAGAATACTCAATGTAATCAGAGCTTACATGCAGTTCTGCTTGGACTTCGATCTGCTATAAAACCTGATATCAAAGCTTCAAGCTCTGAGTTAGTTTATGGTCTTTCCCCCAGACTGCCAGCTGAAATGAGTTGTGAAATCAGATCGTTAGTATCCTGCGACAACAATTTTATTCAACAATTGAAAGTAAGAATGAAGAGTTTAAAACCTCCATCTACATCTCTTCACGGGCACTCAAAAATTGTTGTACACCCTCAAATGAATGATTGCACTCATCTGTTCTTCCGAAAAATAAAATTATATCACCATTATCTTAGCTTAATACCGGCTCACATGAAGCTCTATCAAGAGATTATAAATACATAACCATCATCATAAAAAGAAATAAAAGTTGGGTTTCCTTGATAAAGTTAAATCTGCATTTCTGTTTCATGATTTACCAACTAATTCTGATAATCTTGACACAAAAAGTTTTCCAGTAGATACCCAACCAACAAAATCAGAAGCACCAACGTGTAAATTCGGTAGACGTGTACTACTTCCTAAGAGATTGATAACTGGAATAAACTATATCTCGTGCGATTAATTTTTCATAAATAAATTATATTATTTACAGGCATCTTGTACTTTTACATTGTTTTTTTGTTGTATAGTTCCTTGTTCACTGGGGAGATACTATTGCAGTATTTCACCTCATGCAGAAAATACGTCTATTTTTAATTGGCGTATACCTTACAGTTGTATCGCTCCATTGATGAAGAAAATATCATTTTACAAAGGTGCAAATTTATACAAACCGTATGACAACAAACTATATCTTATTCTTATTATTAATTCATCTTCCATTGTTTAGTCTCTGCGAAATGTTTAATTAAATGCTGTTAGTATGATTTAAAATTGCTTGGGTATTCAATTCACTCACACTCACGCACTAAAAACGTAATTGAGTCATAGATATTTAGAAACTATATTTCTATTTTGCAAATTCAATTGAATAATTTATTTGTTTATTTTATATAGTATAATGTATAAAAACGGATAATATGATAATGACTGATGGCTGATTTCAAATGTTTAAAACGTTTATGAAAATATTCGGATGTATGACTGTTAGTCATTTGAATATGAAAACATAATTACATGAGTACATAATTAGGATAATAATAAACAAACATAAGTTTGTATGATTTTATATCTTTAACTCAATTTTGTATGAAATTATTTATTTAAAAGTGCTGCGCACGCAACAGTAAATTTCCTTTATTTCCGACTTCCGCGCATTCTGATCTAAACGAACCTCCAACACGTGCTCCCACACCGTATAGTAGGTGTGTTGGGCACGCGCTGACAAATCTTTTAGTTTCACCTGCAGCCACCAGGTTTCGCGCTCTGTTCTAAACAAACCACCTTTTGAACGAAACTCCGACATGTGTTCCCGCTGCCACCGGCACTGTATAGAAGGCGTGCCGCACAGGCGCTGCAAAATTCTTTAGTTCCACCTTCAACAGCCAGTAACATCCACGAACATCTGACATGGGCACCCGTTGTATCAAGGGATTTCAATTAAGCAATTCCCGTCGAAATCGGGCCCTAGAACTCGAGAAAATATTGCGACCCCTGGCGGTGGAAGGTGGAATTAAAATCTGTAACGCAATCGAAAATTAAGTCGAAACATTCAAACCCCGTTGTGATCGGACCCATAGAACACGAGATGAAGAATGCACATTTAGAAAAAAAAACATTGTAGGATTGCCCGCCACGAGGTGCTTTGTCAAGTGCTCAATAACAAATCACTTTATTTGATTGTTGGTATGCATCAAGTATATATATATACATATATGTGTTATATAAAAATTTTATTTCGCATTTTTCCTTTAAATAAATCTAAATTCTGACATAGTCATTATTTCCTTAATTCTTAATAATATTTATTCCTATTAAATGTCCTTATAAAAATAATAATACGTATATTAATAATTATCTTATTCCAAATCTTAATCTAAAACTTTAAGTTCATTCGTACATTACAACTCCCCAATGTATAAAATTCTGAGATACGCTTGTTGTCATTTCGAATGTTTTTAAAAATTATTTATATTTTATTTTTTGTTCCATGCTTCGCTTCGCACGCTGGGTATTTTTCACGTCAAAATCAGCAGTTGGGATAGTTATTCTTTCGTTTTAAATCTTCTCCATCGCACCTCATTTGCTTAGCTTAATTTCGTCTGTCACTCATTGGTTCGTGCATACGTTACGTCGTTTCAGTAACTCTACGCGCCGTTGACAAAACTCGCTTGCAAGATTTTGGAGAGCAGATTTTTGTCGTGTTTGAAAGTGTTGACCAAATCGTTATCTGGTGTTCTGCGACTTAGAATTTTACAACAGCCCTTTAAGATCATTCAGTAATGTAGTGAGTTAACGTCAAGCCTGAGGGCCATATAATTACACCTTGATACTGTTGGAACTGTTACTGGCATCGCTCCTGTTCGTTAATAAACAATTTATCTGGAAATTGACTGCTCATTATTGGAGAAATTCTTATGGTGTTTCATCATTGCCTTACTTCCTCGCCATGATTCTTGATAACGACTGCAATAATTATACATCTGTAACAAACTGCCATTTTCTCGTGGAATATTAAATCATCTTCGTTAAAAGTTTTATTGATAATATTATATTTAATTTAACTATAGAGGGAGCTATTGATTGTATATTAATTTTACTTTCAGGAATTAAAATTGGATGGAGTAATATATATTCACGGATATAATTTTGTTATAAGTGTATTAAAACCAGAATTATTTTGTGTGTTTTTGAATCATTTTGTGTTTGGGTGTCATCGATGGGGTTGTGTTTTAAAAAAAGTGTGCTCTCAACTTGTCTTTCAAATCATTTCTCTCAACTCGACTTAGTCAACATGTATGATGCATTGCCATGTGGATGTAAATATTATGCAGAAGTTGTGACATTTTAAGGATTCTGTATAATTATTGTGAGTAAAATATTTTATCTACATTTTACGCGTTCATATTTCCAATTTTATTATTTCAAAACTGTTATCTCGTGGTAATTTCGTGAGGTGTTAAACACAGTTTTTGGGATAATCGATGTGAGTGAAATATATTGTATATTCTTAATGGTTTTTTATTTCCTATTTAAATATTTCCAAATTTTAATATTTCCAATTGTTGTCTGGTAATAATTCAGTGTACCTGGATGATTCTACTGATCTTAGCATTATGCCAGTAGAATTATGAAACACTGAATTATTATTTAAAACACATGTGGGTGCATCCAGGCTGATGAGTACATGTGCATGTGTTTTTTCATATCCAATTCATATTTAATTCTCATGTGGTCCAATTTTCCATTGTATATGGTTCATATTTAATTTATTAATCCATTTGTATTTACTTAATTGCAACTCCAATTTATATATTTTTTCCCCCCTTTCTCTCTATTTCTTTTTTCTTTTTTCAATATTCTTTAGGTATGACTAAAATTTGGCCAATTACCATTGAAGCACAAGCTATGGTAATATTATGTTGGCACATGTTAATTATTAGCTATGTGGTATTCTGTATACACAATATCATTAATTATCTCTTTGGCGATTTTAGTAGAATGATAATAGAACTTGATATGTTTTTTGAAATTCATAGATATTATAATTATTTAACATTCTGTAAAATTATGCTGCATTGCGCAAATTGGTATGGAATGGTTTTTACATATTCTTTTCAATATTCTTTTCAACAATTAGCTAGTTAAAATAATGATTTTTATATGATACCATAATTTAGCCTAATTGGCTCACAAATCACTTTGATTAACTTCTGTTTGAAATACATAGTTATTATAGCTGCATTGCGCTTTAAATGGTGTATTTAATAATTATTTAATAATAATAATATTTTAGTATTACTATTATTTCTTGGTATCATTTGTTTATCTATTGAATTTTCAAAGGCATCTTTATAAAATCTTATTCAGGTTCTATTGATTTTTTTTTTTTTTACCAACATTAATTTTGTACTGACTTATGACTGCTAGGGGTTTTTATATTGTTGTCTTTTGATGTTAGTTTGCTTAATGGGACTTTATGTATATATGTAAATAGTTTTATTATATAGCTTTATTATATTTAATCAAGTATTAAACAGTCAATCTTAATATTTTTTTTTTATGGATATTCAAGTAATAATAAGATTGATTCATAAAATTTTTTTAAATATGTTATAGATATATTTAATATGTATTTCTTGCAATTTTTATTGCTATCAAACAAATATGGCAGTTATTAGTAAAATGTTAGATACTGGCAATTTAGGCCTTGGTGGATCCAGGACTAATGCTCGGTACAGGAAGATTATTAGGGATCTTCCTGGATCGTTATCAGATAACCTATTCTATTGTCCCAAGCCTGTACTATGTTTTCGAGAGTGTGAATCTAAGCGTTGTCTTACATGTCCATTAGCTGATAAGTCACAGATTTCAAATAATAACAATCTTAATTTGGTAAAATTTTGCAAAGCATACAATGTAATCTATTCATTGAAATGCAATTCGTGTAACATGGAATATATAGGACAGTCTTGTCAAAAATTACATAAGCGGCTAAATTTACATCGTTCTCATATTGATAAATATAAAAATTCTAAATTTCAAACAACTCATAATATTGAATATACTCATTTCAAATATCATGATTTTAAAAATATTACTATTAAAATACTTAAAATACAAAAAAATTTTACTGAACGACTTTTTCTAGAATCTAAATATATAAGACATTTTAATACTACATATCCTTATGGATTAAATCAATTAGTATACAAAAAATCACATCCTGTATTTTCAGATTTAACTAAATATGAAAATTATAAAAATCTTTATTCCGGATTAAATTTTTCAAACTTAAAAAAAAAACTTCAAGATCTGGTAGAGGTAAACATAATAACAAAACATACACTGATGATATTGTGATTCAACAGGAGCTTGATAATCTTGAGGCACAATTTTCTAATGATTATTGTTGGCTTGCTATAAGAAAACATGTTTTTAGTATAAAAAAGAAATATATAAACCAATATTTCAAGGTATTTAAAAAGAATCAATATTCTCCACATTTTTGTGATATCTTTTATGATATTCTACATTATAGAGCAAACCTATTAAATACAAGTCTTTCTAATAAACCTAAATATAAAACTAATAATACACAATTAATTATAAATTTTTCCAATCATGTATTTAATAATATAAATTTACACAATATAATAAACAACATTAATAATAATTTTCCAATAAAAAATTTTACCATTCACAAGACATATAAATATAATCGCACATTTGGACGTAAAATTTTTAATTACAATTCTTTTGCAAAAAATTTGGTCTCTTCAAAGAATTACCCATGTTATTGTAATGGCCCAAAATATCAAAAGTATATAAATACAACACATGGTCATATCATTACTGGTGATCTTAATATTGTAGAACAACCTATTTTACGAAACTTAATGCATAATGGCACAAAATTTCGTCTTCCATATAAGTGTAATATCAAATCCATAATATTGCAGTTTATTCAAGATATTGATTTGTTTATATATAAAATTGCTGTTGATTACAATAAACCAATCGAATATTTCAGTGAATGGAGATTTTCTGTAATTGATAAATTAAAAAATGAAATTATAAAAAATTATCATCATATTACACATGCAGCTTTTAAAAACATAAATAAACATATATCAGAATTACAACACAAATTTATAATTACTTATGTAGATAAATCTCCAAATAATTATGCTATCATTTGTAAAGAATACTATAAAGTGTTAATTCACAATGCAATCAACACAAGTAATATTTTTAATAAAACTAAATTAAATATTGAAATAAATAACAGAAAATTATTAAATTATCACAAATTACTAAAAATCAAATGTAATAATTTTAATTATCCTTATCTTGTTATAATTCCAAAATTTCATAAAAATCCTATTAAATTTCGCACTGTTACCATCGGTTGTAACACATATAATAAAAATGCAAGCAATTTACTACTTAATATTTTAAAGCAGATATATGATATAACGTTAAAACATAATAACAAACATTGCCTAAAAAATAGTTTTCAACTCATTAATAAAATACATAATATCAATCCGGTAAAATTCATAAAAACATTGAATTTTAATGATTTATTTAATAACATTGATATAAAAGACTTACATAAAACAATGTGTATATTATTTAAAGAATTTAAATCTCAATTAAAATTAAAAGAACATATTTCAGTAAATTTTTTTAAAACTTTACTAAATTTTACATTGCATAATAATTACATTATATATGACAATATTATCTATAAACAATGCCAGGGAATTCCGCAGGGCGGAATCGCATCTAGTATTCTCTCTGACCTTTACTTATATTATTATGAAAGAAATATAAGTCCGAACAATGATTATGTATTTTATCGCTATATTGATGACATTATCATATTTTATTTCAATGAAAAAAATTGCACATCACCACTCAATTTTTATCCTACTCAGCTTAAATTAAGCGAAAATGATTTAATTAATAATAATATAAACTTTCTTGACTTAAAAATTAATATTACTAATAATTATAAATTAATTTTTGATATTTATGATAAGAGATTTGATTTCCCATTTAAAGTAAATATTTTTACCAATTTTGCTTCATGTTTACATAAATCTGTTTATAAAAATATAATTATCAATTATCTACATCGTATAAAATACTTATGCTCAGATATAAATAAAAACAAAAATATTAGATATATTCGAGATCAAGCAAAAATATATGGTTATCCAATTTTTATGATAAATTCAATCATCAACTCTTTTAAATAACATTTATTATATAATTTAAATATAAACATGGTATGCAATAAATTATCGTTTTAGTGTGCGATAACATATAACAAAAGATATAGAAAATAATAATTATAACATACATTATTACAATTATAACATATTAGGAAATTTAATATTTAATATTTTTTTGAACATTATATACACTTTATATAGAAAATTACAATTATAACATACATAATTACAATTATAACATATTAGGAAATTTAATATTTGATTGAACATTATATACACCTTGTATAGTTGTGATTGTGCGTTGCCGATCACCTCTGTTTAAGGTGTTATTGATGTGCAGTTTTCATACATTTATAAATTAACTTATACAATAACAAATTAAATTATACATGGATAACATTGGTGATTATAACTCATAAACATATCTATTTGCAATATATATAAATATAAATATATATAGTTTTTATTTTTGTCTATGAATAATTACATTTAACAAGTATTTTAATTACTGCATTGCATTAATTTGATTGAAAAACAGTAGTAATACTATTAATTATCAATTTTATAAATTTTGAGATATTTTGAATTGTTTATGATTTATTTAATTAGATATTAAATTAATCTATGAAATATAAAATATATTTACAATGTAGTATAAATTAAACATTAATTATTTAATAACAAGTCTAATATATATTTAAGTAGTAGTAAAAATAAAACATTAATTATTTAATAATATGTCTATAATATCAGTGGATTAACACAGCTGGTAGCAAAAACAATTTGAATTAAAATAATATCTCTTTTACATAATATATTCTTGTTAAGAATATCTGAAATGCTGTGCAAGTTGAATTAATTCTGTGTAGATTTATTCATATAGTACTATTATATTTTATTTGAATTTAAAGTAAAACTACAAGTTAGTATTGTTTTTTAAAGTTTATTTATATAATTAAATCTAATGAAGCGAGTATGTAACTAATAAAGTGGATATCTAACTAAATATTAATTAGGAATTATTATAATACCAATAGATGGCGACACTTTACCTTTCAGGTAGTTGTTGATAATATTGATAATATTATATTTAATTTAACTATAGAGGGAGCTATTGATTGTATATTAATTTTACTTTCAGGAATTAAAATTGGATGGAGTAATATATATTCACGGATATAATTTTGTTATAAGTGTATTAAAACCAGAATTATTTTGTGTGTTTTTGAATCATTTTGTGTTTGGGTGTCATCGATGGGGTTGTGTTTTAAAAAAAGTGTGCTCTCAACTTGTCTTTCAAATCATTTCTCTCAACTCGACTTAGTCAACATGTATGATGCATTGCCATGTGGATGTGAATATTATGCAGAAGTTGTGACATTTTAAGGATTCTGTATAATTATTGTGAGTAAAATATTTTATCTACACTTTACGCGTTCATATTTCCAATTTTATTATTTCAAAACTGTTATCTCGTGGTAATTTCGTGAGGTGTTAAATACAGTTTTTGGGATAATTGATGTGAGTGAAATATATTGTATATTCTTAATGGTTTTTTATTTCCTATTTAAATATTTCCAAATTTTAATATTTCCAATTGTTATCTGGTAATAATTCAGTGTACCTGGATGATTCTACTGATCTTAGCATTATGCCAGTAGAATTATGAAACACTGAATTATTATTTAAAACACATGTGGGTGCATCCAGGCTGATGAGTACATGTGCATGTCTTTTTTCATATCCAATTCATATTTAATTCTCATGTGGTCCAATTTTCCATTGTATATGGTTCATAATTAATTTATTAATCCATTTGTATTTATTTAATTGCAACTCCAATTTATATATATTTTTTTCCCCTTTCTCTCTATTTCTTTTTTCTTTTTTCAATATTCTTTAGGTATGAGTAAAATTTGGCCAATTACCATTGAAGCACAAGCTATGGTAATATTATGTTTGCACATGTTAATTATTAGCTATGTGGTATTCTGTATACACAATATCATTAATTATCTCTTTGGAGATTTTAGTAGAATGATAATAGAACTTGATATGTTTTTTGAAATTCATAGATATTATAATTAATTATATATATATATATATATATATATATATATATAAATGAATTTTTTTTTAAATATGCAAATTAAAATTACGATTGCTTTCATTTACGCATTAAAAAAATAAAAATAAAGTTGGTGTTCAATTGGATGCGTTGTTTACTCATGTTCAAGATTCTAATTTCGTTTTATACAAGTGCGGTGGTAATAAATTTCAGTTTTATTTTTTTCACTCATAGATTATAGAGAAACAGCAATATTTTGAAAACATATATGCATATTTTATTTATTTTATAAATGTAAAATTTACATACACTTCATACTATTATATATTATTTATTATGTTACAAACATTGAAACAATTATTCTATATTTAGTATCCACTATTTTAACCCTTTCTGGACAAGTGGGAAATGATTAAACTACTTTACTTTAATCCCCAATTGCCGAAATTTGTAGCAAACGTTTTGAATAATTTTTTTCCTTTATAATGAACATGACGAAAAACATTTAAGTGTTTTCAAATCAATTTGCTTTCATTTCTATTAATATTCAGTCATTTGAACATTTTATCAACATAATTAATTTGGCTTTGAAAAGGTTTAAAACGATATTATTGATTTTGAAGATTTTCGATGAACAAAACAAGTTTTAATGTTAATATCTATTCATGACAGTCGGTAACATTAAAGTTTACATTTTCAAAGTTAATAATTCCTTTAAATAATTTTTAAATAAACGATAAGACTGTTTTTCTTCAGAAGTATTCTCTCAATTATAAAGCCCCATTTACCGATGGAAAGTCAAAAAGAGTTATGTTTAAGTAGCCATGAAATCGTATTAATCTTTATAGTTCTTTGTTTTCCAATGAAACGGAAATCCAATAAAAAACAAATTTCTTAATTATTAATGGATAAGGAATTTATTACTGTTAATGAACGACTAATGCAACATGCATAATGAACAGACTGGATTCAGAAAATAGCGTTTTATTAAATTCGATAACATGAATAATTAAGTGCATTTTAAAAGAAGAGGGATTGTTTAAAGTTAAATGCCTTCAGAAATAAAGCTTTTTAAAAATTAAATTTAGTACTTACACGCAAAAGAGAAAGACAGTTGTTTCGTTATATTCAACAAAATTCATATTAGTATAAAATATTCATTATATGTCAACTGTGAGGAAATGAAAAGAATGTGAACAGTCGGACATGATACACTATGTTTGAGCTATAATAGCAGTTATTTTTATTTAAATTATTGTTTTATGATTTTCTTTTATTTCATTATTTGTTTTTTTTCCGTTCTTAAAGACAAAATTATGCATTATCGATGATAAATTCAATTTATAAGGAAATACTCTTTATTAATATTAAAAAGAAAATTTATGTATTTGGTTTACATAAAATAAATGTTTCCATCTTCTTGTGTATGTTTTTATATTTTATTTGTTGTTTTACTTAAAAATCATCAGTGGCGTGGATCTGTACTAAACTTGTTTTTCAAATTAAAAATTTTAAATAAACTTACTAAAACCTCTGTTTATAATGATTTTAGAAATTATTTTTCGTCTTTTATAATTTCACAATACTTTTGCGCAAGAAACAGTATATTTTAGCTATAATAGCAGCTCTTTTTTTAAATGTTTTTTTTTTTATTTTATTTACTGTGTTTTTAAATTCTTAAAAAAATAATGAATACCATCAAGTCTTTTCTAATTGCAAGGAACGTTTCGAATGCACTAGCGCAGCTTCGATGGTTGTTTTTTCCAAACATATCTGGAATTGGGAATCGAATTTCAAAAGTTATTATTACATCCACCAGAATAACTGATGGGCGTTTCATCCAGCATCGATCCATATTATAATATGAGTAGCTGTAAAATAAAATCATACCCACAGATTTTTAATATAATGCACTGAAGATATCCTAGATATCTTCGATAATCTTGTCCACTACCAATTAACATATTTTAGACAACTTTGGCGCAAAATAAAAAATATTTTTAAAACGAACTTTGTATTTTTTACGATGCAAATATGACATCAGCATTTGATATGGAAAAAGTGGGAGGAGGAGATTCGTTGCTTAAGAACGTTCTGACTTTTGCCGGGACTTCTCTCTCATTGTCATAGTCAATAATAGAATCTCCTGCTTGAAATAAGATCTGTTTTTTCTTATTTGTGTACGCAAAGTTCGAGGAATTCGGAATAATAATTCGAAAAATGGAGTTCTTGATTCTCCTGGCTGCCTTACACATTCTGGCGTCCTCTAGTGAGAGCTACGTCAAGTAATTCTTCCAGTTCTTCTGGCTCTTCTTATAAAGGTTATTTTTTGGTGTTGTTCATCTGTGTTTATAATGATTTTGTCAAAAATACTACGCATGCGTTGCAAAATTTCCTAGCGCTGTTTTTATTAGTCGTTAACCCGCAGATATGGGGATCAAGTTTGTAAAATTCGTTGTTATTATTCTTCATAGTTGGACTATCAGCAGCGTCTTTGATTTCAGAAGTAATTCTGGGTGTCAAAATTTTCATTATCGTTTATGCTACTGATCTCGGAAGCACCGGGAGGGAGGTGAATGAATGTTATTTTGTAACTGAGGCCACTTTACTCTGCTGCTAATTTTTGGAGTGGGAAAAGGATTTTAATCTGAAAACTATGTTTAAAAGGATTATAATTAAGCTCAGTTCTTGGAGATACTCCATATTTCTTTCTTAGTTAAATCCATTAAAATGACCAACGTAATTATGTTACAACTGTAGTCTGAAATACCGATGGGAGTGTGCAGAACAATGATGTTCTCAGTAGAGTTTAGAAGTAAATTTTAGATTCTATTGCCATATCGAATTGTTGTTTCTAAAAGTCTAGGATGTATGATGGACATTGAAATCAGCTACGCGGTAGGTGTTAGCGTCTTACGTCAAACGTGACGGTATATTCGTCATGACGTCACTCGTCCTCTCAAGAACTGAGATGTCGACCGAGAAAAATGTCAAAGGCGGGGGATCCAGGAATTTTAATCATTATGCCAATAGACGATATTCCAAATCCTGGTTCAAGGCTGAACAATGTCATGTGGCACCGGTAATTTACCCAAAGAACTTCTAACTGATAAGAAGGGAAGCTACTGTGGCTTTATTACAAGGAGGCTAATAATTTAGATTTTAATGCAAACAGCAGTTTCGCCAATAAGGCATTAACTGCTCCTATTAAGGTAGTCGTTACGAAAGATAAATTAATTCAGGATTTAGAATACCATGGCAGGTCCCAAGTGGGTTTATTGAAAAAGAAAATATCTGGGGAGTTATCCTGAACAAATTCCCTAGAAATTTTCGCCGAAGGTCATTGCAGTTCCATGAAACAATACTTATACATGCCCATTATGGAATGGAGCCAGGATAAATTTTTAATTGAGAGCTTCCGAAAGGAATCCGAGTTTGGTAAGAAACAAAACGGATTGATATTTAGTAATTAGCTGGTTCAAATATTGAACATTAAATTCTTTTGCAATGTATTTGAATATTTTAGACAATGCGCTTATGTTGAATGTGTCAGAAATGGGTGGTTCACGAGTCGTGCCTTGGTTAGAAGGTTTAGAGCGGCGGGTTTAGTATTAAGATCATGAACATAGTATATGTATGGGTTAATTGTTATTGAAATTAACTTTCTCCTGATTTCTGGGTATTTGGGGCAGACTTTGTAGATGGTTGCATGTGTCCCACTACATGGCTCTTCATATTTTTTCTGCGACCACAGTAACTTTATCACAGTTTCATATTGTCCTGGGCATTTAATGCAGCGGACGTCCATTCTACAATTCATTGATGACAGATGCCAATATGGATTCCGATAGCACTGAATATCGCGGGAGTGTCTGTTATTATTTAAGAAGATGAGGTGGACTAATTTATATAATTTAATATTTCTTGAGCTTTGGGATTGTTATCCAGATGACCTTGGAACAGCGACATTTTTCTTTTGTCATTTAACTGTTTCATTTGACCAACTTTAGTTACTGGGAAATTTAAATGAATTAAATATTGTTTGATCGTTTCGGTATGCGAATCAATTTCAAGCCCTCTAATAACAGCCGTAAGAAGGCTGTGGGTTTCTCTGGAGATAGGAAGAGCTGGATTTTCATATTCTCTGATAATCTGAACCTGTGTCGGGGAACATTTTTGTGAACATGCTTGAAGGCTTTACCATGAATTTGCAATGACCTACATTTATAAGTTTATCAAGCACTTCTCTTTTATTATCTGGGTTTTTAACAGTTTTGCATTTAACGTTAGTGGTGGAAATGCCTTTATTCCTATAAGATTGGGATTCTTCCGACATATTTTTGTCTTGCAATAAAACAAGTGTTAGAGGGAATAATCTGCTGTATAAAGCTATGTTATTGATTGTTAAGTTAATAGAATTTTCGTCATTCAGGATTGAAAATTCACTGCCAATGTTCCTTTTAGTTTTACTATAATTTACAGCATTCTGAGGAGCATTGCTACGGGACTGAGTAAAAGTGCTAACATGCTGGCTAGTATCCATCAGACTGGTTGCTCCAACTTTCATGCCTTTCCGGACAATAACTTCATGTACTTCAAGTTCATCAAGTTTGTACATCAGAGCTGCATATCTGTTAACTTATCTAACCTGCTGCTCTACAGAATAAGCTTCAGTTGTTCCAAGATGTATATTTTTAACGTGGGTCATTCCATGGTAACTTGCGTTACATTTAGAGTAATTTTAGTAACATAATACCAAAATTACTCAAAATGTAAAGTTG
The DNA here is from genome assembly GCA_963931845.1 of Maratus michaelseni. Lineage (NCBI taxonomy): Eukaryota > Metazoa > Arthropoda > Arachnida > Araneae > Salticidae > Maratus > Maratus michaelseni. The sequence goes on from OZ007588.1 coordinate 300,409,498, forward strand.
ATGTGATTTGTTAATTAAACCTATCTAAATGGAAATTTGCATGAAAATTAGCTAAATTTATTGCTATTTCATGAACTCTGGTAATTATATTTACAATGGAAACTTTCATTACGGAAAAAAAACGCAAGTTACCATAATAAATATAATTGTCAGTGTTCAAGATATAGCACTAATTTTAGGTAATTTCCATCTAAATTTCGATTTGGATAAGTATACTTAACAAACCACATGAACTTTACATTTTTAATATCTTTTTGGTGTTATATTACTAAAATTACTGAAGTAAATTATTCAAAATGTAACGTAAGTTATCATGGAATGACCCTGTATATCTATGATGTATATCATTCCTGTATATCTATTTAGCCTTGATTTCGGCATCCTCGGGGATGTATCTTGGATCCAGTAAGCGAATAAAAGTTGTGGAACCGGCATAGTAACCGTTCAACAACAGTCAAACGATCAATGAACACTATCACAATCAAAAGTTAGAAAACAAACGTCTGAGAATTTTTGTTCCACACCAAATGAGCTTTATATTTAGAATTTCTGGTTATTTTTTCTGGTTATTTAAACATTCCCAATACTTTTCCTTGTATGATCTAAATTTTCTTTTATCTATACTAATATTATAAAGGAGTAATTCTTGTTTGTTTGTTTGTAGGGGGTAATCTCTGGAACTACCGAACCGATTTCAAAAGTGATGGTGGCAAATTGATGGTGACAACCCCTGCTCCAACATAGGCTATATTTTATGTCGGTGCCACTAACCCCAGGGGGTGCAGGAGCAGAAAACGTTCTAAAATTGCGATTTTTCAGTTATCACACTGGCTGTCAAGCCCTGAGAGCTTGGCAGCCGGTTCTGTATGTATGTATGTACGTACGTAATGCGATAACTCTTCATAGAAATATCCATTTTCCTTCAAATTTTGTTTATAGGTTCACTGTGTTAAGGCGCTTCCTTGATTAGTTTTCGGGATTGTTTGGTTAAGTATAAAAGGGGGGGAACAAGGGGCTAATTCCCCCCCTTAATTTATATAAATGGGTTTTTCATCCAGAATTATTCCGTTTTCCTTCAAATTTTGTTTATAGTTTCACTGAGTTAAGGCGCTTCCCTGATTAGTTTTCGGGATTGATTGGTCAAGTATAAAGGGGGGGAACAAGAGTCTAATCCCCCCCCCCCCCTTATTTTATATAAATGGGTTTTTCATGCAGAATTATTCCGTTTTCCTTCAAATATTGTTTATAGGTTCACTGAGTTAAGGCGCTTCCCTGATTAGTTTTCGGGATTGATTGGTCAAGTATAAAGGGGGGGGGGGATCGGGGGGGGGGGCTAATCCCCCCCTTAATTTATATAAATGGGTTTTTCATGCAGAATTATTCCGTTTTCCTTCAAATTTTGTTTATAGGTTCATTGGGTTAAGACGCTTCCCTGATTACTTTGCGGGATTGATCGGTTAAGTATAAAGGGGGGGAAACAAGGGGCTAATTCCCCCCCCCCCTTAATTTATATAAATGGGTTTTTCATGCAGAATTATTCCGTTTTCCTACAAATTTTGTTTATAGGTTCACTGTGTTAAGGCGCTTCCCTGATTAGTTTTCGGGATTGATTAGTTAATATAAAGGGGGGGATCGGGGGCTAATTCCCCCCCCTTAATTTATATAAATGGGTTTTTCATGCAGAATTATTCCGTTTTCCTTCAAATTTTGTTTATAGGTTCATTGGGTTAAGACGCTTCCCTGATTACTTTTCGGGATTGATTGGTTAGGTATAAAGGGGGGAACGGGGGGCTAATCCCCCCTTAATTTATATAAATGGGTTTTTCATGCAGAATTATTCCGTTTTCCTTCAAATTTTGTTTATAGGTTCACTGTGTTAAGGCGCTTGCATGATAATTTTCGGGATTGATTGGCTGAGTATAAAGGGGGGAACGAGGGGGGGGCTAATCCCCCCTTAATTTATATTAATGGGTTTTTCATGCAGAATTATTCCGTTTTCCTTCAAATTTTGTTTATAGGTTCACTGAGTTAAGGCGCTTCCCTGATTAGTTTTCGGGATTGATTAGTTAAGTATAAAGGGGGGATCGGGGGCTAATTCCCCCTCCCTTAATTTATATAAATGGGTTTTTCATGCAGAATTATTCCGTTTTCCTTCAAATTTTGTTTATAGGTTCACTGAGTTAAGGCGCTTCCCTGGTTAGTTTTCGGGATTGATTAGTTAGGTATAAAGAGGGGATCGGAGGGCTAACCCCTCCCCCTTAATTTATATAAATGGGTTTTTCATGCAGAATTATTCCGTTTTCCTTCAAATTTTGTTTATAGGTTCATTGGGTTAAGACGCTTCCCTGATTACTTTTCGGGATTGATTGGTTAAGTATAAAGGGGGGAACGGTGGGATAATCCCCCCCTTAATTTATTTAAATGGGTTTTTCATGCAGAATTATTCCGTTTTCCTTCAAATTTTGTTTATAGGTTCACTGTGTTAAGGCGCTTCCCTGATTAGTTTTCGTGATTGATTGGTTAAGTATAAAGGGGAGGGGGGAACGGAGGGATAATCCCTCCTTAATTTATATAAATGGGTTTTTCATGCAGAATTATTCTATTTGTTTCAAAATTTGTTTATAGGTTCATTGGGTTAATACGCTTCCCTGATTAGTTTTCGGATTGATTGATTAAGTATAAAGGGGGGGAACGGGGGCTAATATCCCCCTTAATTTATGTAAATGGGTTTTTCATGCAGAATTATCCTATTTCCTTCAAATTTCATTTATAGGTTCACTGTGTTAAGGCGCATCCCTGATTAGTTTTCGGGATTGATTGGTTAAGTATGAAGGGGGGAACAAGGGGCTAATTCCCCCTTATCTATACTAATATATAAAGTAGTAAAGATTGTTTGTTTGTTTGTAGAGGGTAATCTCTGGAACCACTGAAGCGATTTTAAAAGTGATGGTGGCAAATTAATGGTGACAATCCCTGCTCCAACATAGGCTATATTTTATGTCGGTGCCACCACCCCCAGGGGGGTGCAGGAGCGAAAAACGTTCTAAAATTTCGATTTTTTGTATACTGAAGGAGATAGAAGCATCAAATTTGGTATGGTAGTTACTTATAACATGTAAATGCTCTCTAAGAACAAATTATAAAAACATTCGAAATTTAAAAGGGTGAGACGAGGAAGAAGCGTTCTAAAAACATTCTAAATTTCAATTTCTATGGAATCTCTGAAACTACAGAACCGATTTCAAAAGTGATGGTGGTTAATGGATGGTGACAGTCCCTGCTCCAACATATGCTAAATTTTATGTCAGTGCTACTACCCGCAGAGGGTGCAGGAGCGAAAAACGTTCCAAAATTATGATATTTTCAATACTGAAGGAGTTAGGAACTTGACATTTTGTATGGTCGTTACTTACAAGATTTAAATGCTCTATAAGAACAAAGTCTAAAAAAATTCGAAATTTAAAAGGCTGAAATAAGCAAAACATTTTCTAAAAACATTCTAAATTACAATTTCTATGGAATCTCTGGAACTACTAAAGCGATTTCAAAAGTGATGGTGGCAAATGGATGGTGACAATCCCTGCTCCAACATAGGCTATATTTTATGTCGGTGCCACTACCCCGAGGGGGGTGCAGAAGCGAAAAACTTTCTAAAATTGCGATTTTTGCGATGCTGAAGGAGCTAGAAACTTGAAGTTCGGCATGATTGTTATTTATAAGATCTAAATGCGCTCTAAGAACAAATTCTAAAGAAAAATGATCTAATGATTCTGCGATTTTTCAACTATTGAATTTCTAAAATTACCAAATTTCACCATAGAGTACCATAGCGAAACCTTCACGCGTAAAAAGATAATGATAAGGGCGACGAGTCCTGACGTGTATATTGGCTATAGCACGAGTCACAAATTATAGTATCCTTATTATTCTGTTAAAATATAAAAGTGAATTATGAAATGTCAATATTTTGTTTGATTAAAGGTTCGTTAAGAGAAATTGACCAGCGTAGCGGGCGTAGCTTGCTAGTTTATGGATAAATACATAACACAGTTTTTTATACAACTCTTTAAATATATTTTTTTCAAAAATTACATAAACTATACTTTTTTACGGGCTGCTAAAATCATCCAAATAAATCAAATAATATATCAAAATTGTTTGTTATCATTTGAAAAATAAAAGTTGGTATAATTATAAATCTCTCAATCAAACGATCGAATACAAATGTCATGAAATTTTCTGTCATGAAAAGCGTTTAATTAAAGCACACAAAGAAGCTTTATATTTAAATAATGGACTAAAATAATGGAGTTTATTTTTTCTGGTATTTGCTTTAAATATCCCCCGTGCGTTTCCTTATAAGATATAAACTGTGTTTTCTTTAATTTATGGACAAACACATGACACAGTTTGTTTAATAACGCTTTATTTATTTTTTGTAATTGCAGAAACTATGCTTTTTACGGGATGCTAATCCAAGTAAATCAAATAATATATCAAAAGTTGATATTTTAAAAATAAATGTTGGTATAATTTTAAAATGCATTTGAAAATATGAATTCATAATGGGAAAGAAGATTCAATTCAAAGTCGAATTATAAGTTTCGCATGTCGCGTGAGCAACTTGCTGATAACCTAGCAGGAGCGGCACGATTTTTAAACAATTCGGTGAAGATTTTCTTGAAAAGAGTGAATATTAGATAAAGTGACTTAATTGAAAATTATGCATAGATTTTTATGAAGCTGTGCATTACATCATTGAAGTTATCCTGTGTCAGGAAGTCGTAATCCTATAGTATTAGTAATCCAGTAATTTATTACTAGTAATATTCTTAATCGTCTCGTTGTAAAGCGCAAAATATCTGATTCACTGAACAGCACTATTCTGTGCAATATATGTTTTATTTTTTCATATAAATTTACCCATGTAAACGAATTTTAAAACATTTCGTATTAATTTATATTCTCAATGATTATCTGTATATACGTAATAACGTTTTTTTTATATAAATTTGGAATAATTAATAGTTAGCACTTTAAACTTTTGAATCTGTCAATAGCCGAAATAATCTCAATGCTGTGAAACCCACAATATCCCAGGATAGCTGAAATGATTTTCCTTCCACTTAAATGGGTCGGAGTGCTGGCAAGGGGGTGATCTCTCTCAGTGATGGATAGGGTAATGTGTTGGCATTTCTGGACAGTACAGAAAGATAAACATTTTTTTCAGTAACTGGAGGTAACAGAGGGGTGTAAAACCTGTCGAAATTTGAATAAAGGGAAAAGGCAGTAGTGTCATTTCCACTACTTACCTAGAGGAGAAGGGAGGAAAGAAAAAAACAGCATTTTGGGCTATTTTGTTGGGATTCTAAGGTCATTCGGTTTTTTAAAGCTTGGGTTTTAAAGAGTTAAAAAACTACGGAAAAAACATTATTACAATTTTTCACTTTTGTTAGACAGTAAGAATAGTTAATAAATCTAATCAAAATCTTCTGTACGAAAAATGAAAATGCTCATCTTATTTTTAGCACAATAAAAGCCATAAAAATATTTTCACAAGTATATAGAAATTTCAAGAATCTGAAAATGAATCAAATTTAGAAAATTATGCTTCAGTATTAACTAATAAAATTCACTGAATTTATTTCCCGAATTAATAAAATTGATTGTTTGAAATTAGTTTAAAATGACTATTGATTCGTCGATGCGTAGAAATATCTAAAAGCTAGAATTATCTAATTATTCTCTCTTTGGACAGTTACCACCTTTCTCTGATGCGTGAAATTCGATTAATAAAAGAAGAACTTAAAATATCTATTTTAATCAGAAAGGGATTATCCAACATTATCCCTCATATAAAACCTTTAAAGAAAAAATTATTGTAATAATAATCGAGATTTTATTTACGAGATACATGCACGCGAAAGTGAGAAAAGTCTTTCTGTTTGCTAAAATTTTTATCCGACAATTGCATTTGAGTAACTATTTTATGTTTCTGTACTATTTTAATCTCTCACAAATACAAATATTCTTAAAAATAAAAATATATTTGTATCGCAAAGAAAACTTATATAAACATTTTAACAATCTAATAATCAAGGGCATATTCTCAGATATTAGATAATAATTATTCATCGTTATCGCTATTAAGCGCGTTGACTTTCATCATTATTCTACATTTAGCTTTTTTTTTTTTTTTTTTTTTTTTTGAAAGGCATAATTTCGTTTTAACTTTTTTCTAAGATTAAAAAAGTTAGTAGACCTCTCAAGATTAAAGGTTGTAGTGTCACCTCATATTTTACAAAAAGTGCAATATCATAGTTTTTTTCCCTTTCCTCCTTCAACTGTATAGGATTTTCAAGCATTTTAAAAGAGATTTTGTTAGAAAATATGAAAATAAATTATTTTTTATTGCATAATAAAATTCAGTGAAAGTATAATACTCTTTTCATAAATTAAAATAATGTTAGAAACCATTTAAAACTTACTATACCACTGATTGAAATATCTGAAATCGATAATTATATTTTTTAGACTGTTACCTTTTTCTCTTATGAGTAAAAGTTCATACCAGTAGAATTTTTCAAATATTCAATCCTAATTTATTCAGCATATGAAAATCCCACAATAAATGTTAAAATTTACCACAGGTGTTAATCCCATAAAAAATGTTAAAAAAAAATATTTTGATATGAATCGGAATTATATTTAAAAGATAAATTTGTATAAACGAAGTCTTCCTTTTTTTTTCAATTTTATTTTTCCTTTTTTTTTTTTTTTTTTTTTTTTTTTTTTTTTTTTTTTTTTTTTTGCATTATTATTATTTTATTTTTTGCAATTTTTTTCTTTTAAGGATGTGTTTTACAGACAACATTCCATAAATAATGAAATTTTGAAACTATGTTAGAAATGTGGAAAATGTTTTATTTTTATGCTATCTGCATTTTTCTTTAACTGAAAATTAATATCTTTTAATTACTTAAGAAATACAAATGGGTAAAATCGTTAAAAATTTCCCGTTTTTAACTTTTTAATACTAAATATTTATACAAGTCTGAAGGATTTTTTTTTTTGTAAACATACAATTGATGAAATGTAGGTAAAATTTTAGTATAGATTATATTTAAGGCAACGGTTATTATACACGGTAAATTCAATAAAATCTTTCATTTCTTTTGCAGTTTCTTTCAAGATGTTGCATTTGATAAATTATTTTAAGGTTGTTCCTGACAGGAAGAATCTATGTGGAACTACGTTAGTAAAATTAAAAAAGTTTTCTTTCCAGTTTTAACATCTATTTTGCATTTTTCTAAAACCAAAAACTGATATCCATTAATCTTGTAATCGTTTTGAAAATCGAAAAAAATTTTTGACGGGTTTACACGTTTCAGAAACTGGAGATTCCGAAAAACATATTTTTAGAAAAAAAATTTTGCCGTCCGTCTGTGTGTCTGTGTGTCTGTATGTCTGTATGTCTGTGTGACTGTAAACGCTCTATCTCCCGAAAAAATTGAGATAGAGACTTGCAATTTGGTTTGTACTTAGTATGTAATAATAGAAAGAAGCCTAGTTCATTTCAATAACCTCGATTAACCGGAACTATTTTTTTCGAACTCTCGAAATATTCGTTCTGATAAATGGTATATAAAAATTTTCGAAATTATTTATTTTAAGAAATGAATATAAAAGACAATAAAAAAACATAAATTTTGCATAAAGCATGAAGTCGATCGGATAATTAGTTGCTGAGATATTTGGAATCCTATTTTCCACACTCTTCGATTTTTCATGACCCTGTATTTCATTCAAATGTCACTTCAAAGATATATTTTAATTGAAAATTTGACACTTAATCAGATGCAATAAACTGCTAGTTAATAGGATTATTATTTTTGGAGTTATAAGGATGTTTCTTTCAAGCAATTCAGTAATCGAGCCTTTAAAGTTTGTGACGTCACCAAGCCACGATTTTATTCGAATTGCAATGCATTTTATAAGTAGTTTACACATTTTTATTTTGATATTTTATATTATGCATATCCATGATGGGTAAGTATTACGGTGGCCCCCAACAACTAGTTTCAGGTGCTACGAATTGTAAAATAACCACTCATTTTTTTTTTATACTGAAATTTTACAATTTATTATTTTTTAGTTATAGTTTTATATAAAAACTGTTAGTGCATCACTTTTACACATTTGTGTTACTGTTTCATTACAAAAGTCGCCTAGTAATTCAAAACAGAAACATTTATTTAAGGGGACACTGGATTTTCAAAAGCATTTTTTTCATTTTCCACTCGATTGTACTGCAATTTTGCGCACATAGTAATTCATACATTTTATAAGTAAATTAAGTAATTTTATGCAAAAATGTGTATAATTAATTAATTTATTAATTAAAATATATTAATTAGTCATTCTAATTAAAAATGCTCCATGCGCATTAAATTATGTTTCTGGAACATGGGGTTTTGTTAAATTGTAGCTTTATATTATTGCAACAAAAGTTGGTATGCGTTTTAAAATTGTACCAATATATTGAGAAAAATTAATAAAAAAACTTCCAATATTTACATTTTATTTTTAAATTTTCACGGAAAAAAGTCATATAACTACGAAACTTTCCTTTAATGTACAGTAATATATGCAAATTAATACCAAGTTTTGAAATATAGCACACTGCTAACAATAGTACTTAATATTATGAAAATTGGATAAAACATAAGACGCCTGGAACATTTTGAATATTTTAACTCGGCGAAAATTCTCATTTATAGAAAACGCGATTTAAAGTTTTATTTTTTAGTGTAACTCAATTACGGTGTCAAATTTGAAATGCTCATAATTTTGATAGGAATCTTTGCACTTGCATGCGGTTTTTTGCAAATGTTGCAGTTAAAATTGAAGTATGGTAATAAACCAAAATAAGAAAAAAATTATTTTTTAGTTGATTTTAACCCAAATGAAGGTCCATGGTCCCCTTAAATAATAGATATTAACAATAAATTCTAAAATTATTATGACAGTATACGGTTTTGTTTTCAATAGAAAATCCCAAAAAAGAATTTTTAAAAGAAGGATTGTCTTTAAAACTATTCACTGACGTTGATTGTATCAATAAAGTTTATGAAAAAACATTTTTCGACAAGTAGAAAATTTTATTATGAAAATTTAAAGACGAAAATGTAAAAAGAAAAGTGAGAGAGAGAGAGATTATCTTAAATTTTACCGCTATTTTAGATTTTTAGCACTTAAGTATTTAACGTATGCTATTTTTCAGTTGAATATAAATAAAAAATATAGTTGTTAACTCAGTGAAAGTCTGTAACAGTTTAAACAGATAAAAGTTTCACCTTATCAGCTTTTTCTATTATTGAAAAATCACTTTTAAATCCTTCCCAACATCTTTTTAATTCTTAAAAAAACAAACATATATATGGGTTCATTGAATTTTATTATGTAGTACTGTATCATTTTTTTTTCATATTCTTAAAAATGCTATACGCTTGGTAAATGCCTTTAAAACTTATGCTACAAATAAGTTTTTTAAAATAAAATTGTGCATTTTTGGCAATTTTTTTTTGGTTTGTATAAGTTTCTCACTGACCGCAATAGCATTTTTCTATTATTAAATTATATATTTATTTATTTATATAAACACTGTTATGGCATATGTTGTGTTATTGTTTTAGTATCTGAAGTTGCAAGAAACAAAGCACAAATATATATTTTTTTTCAATATTCTAAATTTGGCATATCTGAGTATGCGTATATTATTAATTATCCCAAATGCTTTATTTTTAATAAGCATAATTTTAAACATCATTACACTTAATTTGACTTCAACAATAAAGGTAAAAAAAAACCTCCTTTTTAGTGTTAAAAATGTTACCACTAAATAATATTTGGGAAATTGTATATAGACTTCCCATTATGGCCACCTACAGATTTAAGGGATGCTAACTTTTGTTTGACCAAATAAAAACTAGATACTAGAAATGAAAAAAATTTCCAACTTTTCTAAAACAGTTTCGAACTTTTATTATTCATAGATTTTTTTTTTCTATTAGCAAGTCCTTAAAATAATTAATCAAATATTACCTCCTGAAATAAATCCTTAAAATGAAAAAAAAAATACTGACTTTCACGTGTTCTATAAATAAAATTTCAAATTTTTGATGTAAATTGTTTTCACTCAAACCTTATTAAAATGATAACGTTCGATATTCCATACTTTGAAAACAAAAATAGAATTTTTTAAGTTCTTCTGGTATAGATATTTATACATCAAAGAATGAAGGCAGGGATCTAAAGAAAAATTAATTATCGATTTTAGATTTCTGTACGACTGAATAGTAAATTTTAAATCGCTTTCAACATTCATTCTTTTCCTTGAAAATAAGCAGATATTTTCGGTAAATTTTCTAAGATAATGCTATATTTTTATATCGTATTTAATACGTGAGTTATTTTCAGATTGCTAAAAAAGTGTATAACCGATAGAGTGAAAAAATGTTCAGACCGGGAAACGAACCCGGATACTTGGAATAAAGATCCATTGCTCTATAATTGACCAACGAGGACAATACACAATCTGACATCTGTCACTCATGTATGTCGGAAAGGCTGCAACAGCAGCAGAAGATGGAAAACCTCCATGAGCACACAACCTTGTGGCGTAAATAAGACTAATATTTTTTTCACTCTGTTGGTTTGACCTCCGCAGAATTCGCGGAGCGCCTCGTTTGGTCCTTTGCTACGTCCCTTTTATATCGAAACTCTTGCGGAAGCCAGGTAGAAAGGTACTTACGGCGTTATTATGCCGTAATTGTCCTTTGCTACGTCCTCTTTATACCGATACACTTCCGGAAGCCAGGTAGAAAGGTTCTTACGGCGGTATTATACCGTTATGGTCCTTTGCTACGTCAGTTTTAAGGTAAAGCCAGGAGAGATGGAGCGGTCGGAGAGTTTGCGCACATAGAGGTTCGAGGGGAAGGAGTAGAGTGAGCGCGTAGCGACTTCAGGTAGTTGTACAACGGCAATAGTGGAATGTCTACTTGAAAAAGCACGTTGATTGTTTCGAGTGCTAAGATAAAGCATTGCTATTTTGTTTAATTTTCCCAAAGTAAGTGCTTAATTTTTCACAGCTATTCATCAGAATTTGTATACAATGTCAATAGTACAAAATATTTTAAACTTAAACGATTTTTCATGAGCTACTAATCTAGACTAACAATGTGAGCATCAACGGTTCGTTTTAGTAGTTGCCATATTTAAATAAAAGGCCGCGCAATCTCTCCTTCCGAAATTGTAGAGTTTGCGCATCAGCTACTTAGGAGAGATGGCGCATTGTTCCCACTAGTTTCCATGCTAGGAGAGATTACGCAGCTTAATAGTAAATTTGCATTAAAAAATGAAAAATGAAAATGGACTAATTTTAAGTTAAACGTGTTTTCAAATAACTTAATGTTATTTTGTAATCTTATCTGGACTTGCTTTTTCTTTATTTTTTCCCCTTTAATTAAATTTTTTTAATCGTTTTTAAAATTATTTCCTTTTTCTGATTCTTTAATCATTAGGTTGAAATATTCACTCCTAATACAATAATATTTGTTCACAAAAACCTTACAACAATGTCATTTAAGTGTAATTATTATTGTTAACAATTTAATTGTAGTTATTATTAGTAACAATCTCTCCTACCCATGTGCGCAATCACACCAACCCTGTAAGGACAGATTGCGCAAAATAACTTTATTGGTTTTATTACAACTGTTCTATTAAATTATAACATAACAAAAAAATAGCAATATAAATGCATAAAAAACAAATGAAGTAAAAACTATTCATGGATAGCTTAGCAAAAAATTAATATTTAGATTTTTTATTGTTATTCTTTTGAATTGTGCACAGACTCTTCTAGCTTTGCTTTATACCCAGATATTTGCGGAAGCCAGATAGAAAGGAAAAAGAAATCTGGAAATTGAAACCGAACAAATTTAAAAGGGAAAATTTTTAAATTAAAGACACTGAATTGCGGTAAGGGTCGGCTTTGTGTATCTCCAGCTATCGAAAGATCCTTGCGGTTTCGAGCTCTATGTTAGTTTTATGCTTTGTTAGCAATTTGAAAAAAAAATCTCCACGTGTTTAATAGTCAATAATAGTGTAATTTCACTGCAAAAAATAATAGAAAAAATAATTAAATTATATATGAGTAGTATGTCTTTATTATTATCAGAAGGCGCCTAGTAAAAGAGCACAGAAACATTGTTTATTCAAAAAAATTATTTTTCCAGGGTATAAGGTAAAGCTAGGATAGTCTGCGCACAATTCAAAAGAATAGCAATAAAAAATCTAAATATTAATTTTTTGCGAAACTATTCATGACTAATTTTTACTTCATTTGTTTTTTATGCATTTCCATTGCTATTTTGTTGTTATGTTGCAATTTAATAGAGCAGTTGTAATAAAACGAAGAAAGTTATTTTGCGCAATCTGTCCTTACAGGGTTAGTGTGATTGCGCACATGGGTAGGAGAGATTGTTACTAATAATAACTACAATTAAACTGTTAACAATATTAATTACACTTAAATGACATTGCTGTAAGGTTTTTGTGAACAAATTTTATTGTATTGGGAGTGAATATTTCAACCTAATTGTTAAAGAATCAGAAAAAGGAAAAACTTTTAAAAACGATTAAAAAATTTAATTAAAGGTAAAACAATTAAAGAATCAGAAATTAAGCATGTCCAGATAAGATTACAAAATAAAATTTTGTCACTTAATAACACGTTTAACTTAAAATTAGTCCATTTTCAATTTTCATTTTTTATGCAAATCTACCAATAAGCTGCGTAATCTCTCCTAGCATGGAAACTAATGGTGACACTGCGCCATCTCTCCTAAGTAACAGATGCGCAAACTCTCCAATTTCGGTAGGAGAAATTGCGCGGCCTTTTATTTAAACATGACCTCTTCTAAAACGAACCGTTGATGTTCACATTGTTAGTCTAGATTAGTAGCTTAAGAGAAATCGTTTAAGTTTAGTTTATTTTGTACTATTGACATTGTATAGAAATTCTGATGCATAGCTATGAAAATTCAAGCACTTACTTTGGGAAAACAAAACAAAATAGCAATACTTTATCTTAGACGCTCAAAGCAATCAACGTGCACTTTCAAGTAGACACTCCACTACTGTTGTTGTACAACTATCTGGAGTCGCTGCGCTCTCACTCTACTCCTTCCCCCCGAACCTCTATGTGTGCAATCTCTCCGACCGCGTCATCTCTCCTGGCTTTACCTTATATTAGATTCATATATTAGTGTATAATTTTTGGAGGAATAATTCAAAAAGGATTACTTTTAATAATCACTGTTTTTTTTAATTGTTTTATAGACGATGATTCCTTGAATCAATTTTACAAAAAAAAAACTGTTTTCAATTTTCAATTAAAATATTACATTAATCAATTTAGAATTAATAAGAATCAGAATGTTTCTTTATCAAAAATGTAAATATTCATAAAAATAAAATCTTATTTGTACCACAGGAAAAAATCATAAAATCTTTTTAAGCAAATATATAATATATTGAAGCTTGTGAAAACGGCTTTGTTACCAACTAGAGAAAAAGTGATATAATAATACAGAAAACTTATATGTTCCCTTTCAAGAATTAAATCAAAATTGAAAACAATTTAAATTGACTATCCAGTAATAGAAAATCTAAAATCGATAAATACCCTTTCTTAAGACTGCTTACTCTTTTCGCTGATGTTCGAAATTGGATATCAGAAGAACTATTAAAAATTATTTTTTATTCTTTCTGAATATGAAATATATCATACTATCCTTGAAAGAAATTTGTAAAAATATATTGTAATCTAAATTAAATTTAAAGCATATATAAGCCTCAAAGTTAGTAAATTTTTTCTTTTTTCAGAAATTTCTTTCAGGCGGTAGCATTTGATTAATTATTTTAAACATGTTTTTGACAGAAAATTTCCATGAATAATAAAAGTTCGAAACTATTTTAGAAAGAAAAATATTTTCTTTCTAGTTTTAACATCTAGTTTGCATTTTTCTTCGACTGAAAGTCAACATCCGTTAAAGTTCTAGGTGTTAGATATAGGAAAATTCTATAAACATCTGGCATTTTTATTCTTTAAAACTAAAATTTTGCACCAATCTACTTTTTCTTTTTACTTTATTAGTGAAATGAACTTTAGAGGAATAGTTTAAAACCTGTGTTTGACGACCTGTGTTTCAGAAGAATATTGTCAATCAAATATTTTTGCAGAATTTACGCATTCTACATATGCATTTAAAAAATGCAGTAATCAAAACGGTTTACATAAAAATTAGCATACAAAACCTGGCATAAAAATATTTTAATAAAATTTATTTAATTGAAATGTTACTTATTTTTACTTGTGAGAAAATTAAATATTTTATAAAACTTATGTCCGTATATACTATAAAGCCACATGTTTAAAAAGTTGAAATATTTAAATTATTTTTATTCAGATCATTAATAATATTTCTCTCGCTGTGAAATATATCTTATTTATGGACAGTTCACGATTTGAAGACTTATGCAAAATTAATATATTTTTGGTATCCCTTTTTTAATATTAATTCAGATATTAATGTAAAAAATTCTTTAGTAATATTATTGTGCATCAAATAGTGCATTAAAATGGAAAAATACATACATACACGCACATATCAATATATAATATATATGCATATATATAATTTTTTTTAATTCAAAATCCACCAAACAAGTTCCAGCAACAAAGTGTGACCAAATCTTCAATTCAAAGAATATATAGTATAAAGTGCATGTAAGTATAAAGTGTGTGCAGAATACTATTAAGTTAATAAATAATTAACAAATTCAAAGATCAAATTAGCAAATCTCCAGTTCAGAGACGGCACGCAGCAATGCATACTTAGTAGTTTTAAAGATAAAAATGGAAAATAAATATATCAAACTTTAAAAGATGCCAGATAAATAAAATAAATGTAACCCAATCACATGAGATTGTTTATAAACGCCAGTTCGGATTTTTAAAGATATGAGAAATAGTTAAAAAACCGAAATTGACTTACGGTAAAAAACGCTTTCGAAAGGGTTAACGTGAATTTTTTAAAACTAAAGGTTTCTGCCTAAACCCGATAGAACGTAGATGTCTTTAGGTGTGTTTGCTTTTTGTTTGGTTATTTTAGAAAGCCTATGCCAGATTTTATACATCGCAGAAAATCGGAATTCGCAAAAGAGAGAGTCCTGCGCACGAATTTTTTTGAAGGGTTAATATTCGTATTTTTCAAAAACAAATACAGATGTCGAAAAAAAAAATAAATGTAGATATTGTCTGGTATGTTTAGTTTTTTGTACCTTTCTTTGAATCGCCGATGTAAATTTTTAAAAATTGACAAAATCGTAAAAATCGCAAAACGGCATACAAAAAATATACTTTTTTGAAAGGTTAAGTTTTGTATTTTTTAAAACCAAAGGAGGCTTTGAAAAGGACAAAGTCAGCTCTTTAATTTGGTGACCTTCGTTTTTCCGTATCTTTTGTATTCTGGTGGATGCAAGGCTCGGAAAACGGGAGAAAATAAAAAACACGAATTCCATGCTTTTTGATTATTTTTTTTGTAAGAGTTAAATGTAAAAATTTTTCAAACCAACCAGATCGTTCGAGACGTAAAAGTACGTTCTTTCAGAATATGTAAACGGTTTTTCCGTATTTCTAGCTGTTTCCCCATGGCGAATTTAGAAAAACTTAAAAAAACGGGATGTCTTGTGTTTTCTTTCTTCTATTCTGGAAGATACGGATATTGGTTTCTGAGCATGTGCCAGCTAGCTTCGGAATAAGGACTTTTTTATTTGTGATCTTTGATCAGTTTTTAATTAATAACTACTTTAATTTTCAAAATTTTAAAATTCTGAGGCTCAGGTACACCAGGAGAGGGTTTGGACTACCTAAATCTAAAATTCCAGGCTTCTAGGTGGGATAGATTTTGCTAGCCATCGCCAACAGTCACACACACACACAGACACACAGAGCGAAACTTTATTTTATTAGTACAGATAAATAAGTATAAAGTGCTGCAAACTAAATACTTTTCCAAAATAAATAAATATATAAATAAAAATTATTAAAATCTATTTGAAATAAAAAAATATATTAATGAACTAAAATTCATTAATTTACTACATCTAAATATAATAATTATATAAATTGTTATCCACGTTTGCAGTAAATTGAATTGAGACAATAATAGATGAAAAAAATTCATAAAATATTAAACAAAATTATATATCTATATATCTATCTTTCTCTCTCTCTCACTCTCCCTCCCTCTCTCTCCCTCTCTCTCTCGCTATATATATATATTATATAAGAAGAGCAAGATGTTACAGTAGTGAACAAAAAACTAACCAATACTTTACAAAAAATTGCAAGAACAATAGCCGGTGAAGCACAAGTAAAGTAGACAAAAAAAATAACAGAAGACACAAGAAGATTGATAAAGAAAAGCAGATAGTTTAAAATGAAGAAAAACTGTCCTAAATCAAGCGTTGAATATGCAGAATTATGTAAAACAGTAAGAAAATGTGTTACAGAAGATATCAGAAAATTTAACTGTGTCATGAAAGTTCTAGAAGATAACAAAAGTATAAAATCAGCTAAACGCAAACTGTATGTCAGAAGAAAAGTTATTTTTGTACTGAAGGCGGTAGATGGAACAATCACCAAAATCAATAAAGATATTGTACACATTGTCAAAAAATTCTATAACGATGTATATAAATGTGAAGATCAAAGGGAAATAAAAACACAAACTTACTCACAAACCATGTCCTGTACATCACACGATAAAAACCAAGCATCCTAGCAACATTTGAATTGAGTACGGGGGATCGCAAAAAGCTAAATAACCACGGTTACAGTAATTTAAATTGAGACATTAATAGTTGAAAGAAAATCCATGAAACACATTAGACAAAAATTATTAGAAGTAAAAAGACAGTAATCTACAATAAAACCATATTAAATTTTGAGAAAAACAATTATTTGAAAGAATTTTATAAGTATTATCTAGCAATAAATAGAACAGAACATTTTAGCTCACTGTAGATCAATAAAATTTTATTATCTAAAAGGTATTGTTATACACAGTGCTGTAATCTGTATCTTATATTTAAAATAAATAAGTATAACGTGCTGCAAACTAGATATTTTTCCAAAATAGATAAATATATAAGTATAAATTCTTAAAATTTATTTTAAATAAAGAAAATACATTAATTTACCACATCTAAAAAATAATTATATAAATTGATATCCGCGGTTGCAGTAAATTTAATTGAAACAATAATAGATGAAAGAAAATTCATAAAATATTAATCAAAATTATATATATATATATATATATATATATATATATATATATATATATATATATATATATATATATATATATATATATATATAATAAGAGCAAGATGTTACAGTAGTGGACAAGAAACTAACCATTACTGTACAAGAGATTTCAAGAACTATAGCCGGTGGAGCATAAGTAAAGCAGACAAAGAAAATAACAGAAGAGACAAGAAGATTGATAAAGAAACGCAGAGAATTTAAAATGAATAAAAACTGTCCTAAATAAAGCGTTGGATATGCAAAATTATGTAAAGCGGTAAGAAAATGTTTTACAGAAAATTTAACTGTGTCAAGAAAGTTCTAGACGATAACAAAAGTTTCAAATCAGCTAAGCGTAAATTGTATGACGGAAGAAAAGGTATTTGCAAAGAAAGAGGGTAGATAGAACAATCACCAAAATCAATAATGAAATTGTACACATTGTCGAAAGTTCTTTAACGATCTATATAAATCACTTACATGATCCACGAGGAAACATAACAGAAACTGAAGAGATAGTCCCAGTGATGACAGATGAAGTTGTACAAGCCATTAGATGTACAAAAAAAAAGTAAATGACCTGGTGAAGATGGAATTACAATTGACCTTATCAAAGACGCAGGAGAAAAAAAATTAAAAATGCTAACCTTACTGTTTCCTAAATGTCTCGAAAAATCAGATGTACCAGAAGATATGAATAATACTCTGATGGTGCAATTTTACAAGAAAGGGAAGAAGAAAAACATTAAAAACTACCGTCCAATCAGCATACTGTCAATGATTTATATAATTTTCACCAAAGTTTTAACAGCAAGATTTGAATCAGCTCTGGACCTCAACGTCGAGAAAAAGCTGGATTTCGAAATGGGTTTAGCACAATGTATCATATTCAAACAGTAAATGAACTCATAGAAAAACATAAGGAATATAATTTACATCTCTACCTTGCCTTTATTTATTATAAAAAAGCATTTGATTTGGTCTATACATAATCAGAATCTCTCTTGAATCACTGGAGAACGTTGGAGTAGACAGAAATCTTACATCAATATCATAAAGAAGATTATTTACAAGAAAGCAACAGCAACCATCCGTTTGGACAAAGGAAAAGCGAAGATCAAGCTTGAAAGAGGGGTAAGACAAGGATACACCATTTCGCCTAAGCTTTTTACCGCTGTCATAGAAAATAATTTCAAAAAGCTATATTGGGAAAATAAATTTATTAGCATAAATGGAGAATAAGCCATTTCCTGTTTGACGATGACATTTATTTTCAGACCTGAAGAATTGAAAAATTTGCTAAAAGATTTGGCAGAAGCTAGTATTAATGTGGGATTAAAAATAAATTTGGAAAAGACTAAGGTGATGTCCAATTCATTTGCATCAAAATAGAAAATCGTCTACAACAACACTGAGATTAAAGAAGTATGCAAGTTTATGTGTACAGGAAATAACATCGGACAACAGTATCATGAATGAAATCAATAAAACAATATGAAAAGGACGGAGTGCTTTTGGAAAGACGAATATTATCCGGAAATTCTTTGTTTGAAATGAAATGTGTTTAACCAATGTGTTTTGCCTGCACTAACTTATGTAGCAGAAACATGGACACTAACAAAACGAATAGTACAGAGATTACAAACTACACAGTGAAGTATGGAAAGATGCATGACAGGCATAACTAGAAGAGAAAGAAAGAGAATAACCTGGATATGAAGTGAGACGAAAGTTTTTGATATCATTGAGATAATTAAACGGCTAAAATCGAAATGGGTTGGGCCCATTGCAAAAAGACAAGGCAGTAGTACACCTTACAGTGATATCCCAGAGATGTAAAACGACAAAGAAGACGACCTCATGTAAGAAAGAGTGACGAAATCAGAAAAGTGGCTGGTGTCAATTGGATGACTAAAGCCTTAGACAGAAAACAATGGAAAAATCTGGGGGAGGCCTACATCCAGCAGTGGATTGAAAACGGTTGATGATGATGAGGACATATATATATATATATATATATATATATACATGTGTGTGTGTGTGCAAAATATATTAAATAATAGCACAATTCATTGTAAAGGTGTATTGTTTAATTTAACATCGTCGGCATGGGGCTTAAAAATTATTATATTAAGCTTGCTATAATATATTAAAAATACACAGAATATATAATGTGTGCAGAAACAGATAGGAAAATAGATAGAAAACATAAACAATTAAATATATATGTATATATAACATCGATATAGATATATATTATTTATAAAAAAAAATCTATGAACCGTTTACTCCATAAACCCGAAGAAAACACATAGTAACATATGCAACACAAGAAATTATTTTGATACATTTTAAAGTACGCTCAATGCTAATATCAAATTGAAAGATGTGATTCGGGTGTTTTTTTATTGTCCATTTCAAACGTCTTTATTTTTCACACTTCCCAACGTCGTCTAAAAGTGTTTATGAATTCGGTTTGTCTGTCTGTTTATCAGACTGTCCGTGCTCTAACTCTCCTAAATATACTCGGATTTTCATGAAATTTGCATACATTACTGAATTTTACTATATAATTTTCGGTATGGAAAATGAAGTGTGTAGCATTAACAGTTCATTTACTGGGATATGCAAAATAATTCCATTTGCCATAATTCCATTGCCATATACAATAATAATTCCATTATATAGCATATGGGCGTTCGTTTTCGGCGTTCGTTGCGGCGCATTTTATTGATATTGCTATATTTCAAACGTAATGAAACTAATATTCATTACTGAGGTGGACTGCAGCATGCTTTTACCGGAGTATACAATTAGTAGCAAATGCTAGTTCAATTACAGGGAGGTACAAAATAATTTTTTTACTATGGGAAATAATCGTTTAAAATGCATTTTGAACATGATATGATACTTGATAAATAATGAAATTGAAAAGAATCACTAAAGTTCAATACAACATATTTTCTATGGATTACAGAGTGGGTTTGATTTATCTTTCATGTATAGAGACGCGTAAGAGAATTCGGTTAATGAACTGACAATGATCGGTAATTGCTAGAAGAGCTCTTTCCTCTGTGATATGAAATTTTGTGTAATTTTTAGTGTATTACGTGTTGTTTACAAATTCTGTAGATCATATACAGGTTGCACGAAAGACTTTGAAGATGGACAGCGATTGCTGGAAATGGATTTTTATTGAGTTATGTATTTTTTAAATTTCTTATTTAGATATCTCATTTCATCGTATGAAAAAATTAAATTTCTAAATAATATTCTGTTAGTGTTGGAAAGTGTTTCATATTCTATGCCGGACGCATGATTTTTCATTCTTGGTAAATATTATAATAGTGTGCACTAAATTAATTTACAATTGTTGTTGAGATGGAAAGATACAACAGGTTGTAAAGCTTTCACATTTTTAAAGCATTCTTTGCTAAATGAATTTCAATTAAAAATGATTTAATTAAAATGTTCATTAAATAATATTCAGTCGTGTATAAAATATTAGTTTTTACTTCCATGTTTGTATTTCTTCGGTTATAAAAATCAATAAGAAATTTACAAAAACTGAAAGTCAGTTGACTTGCAGCCTGTGATATTTGTAATAAAAAATGACGGAGATGCAAGTAAATATGCTGCATGTCCAGAAATGGTTGAAAAAAAAAACTTTTATTTTTTTACCCGATAGATAAATGTGGTGAATGTAAACTGGAAATATGTTAAGAAAAACGTAGAAAATAAGATTATGTTAATTAATTAACAATGTAATTAATACTAAAAAAGTTACACTGTTTAAATTTTTATGCCACCCTTCTAAACAAAACTGGTAACATAATCAAATAATGTGATCACTAATTATAATTAAAATATATATATAAAATGCTTAAGTGATACAAAGAGGAACACAAAAACCTTCTAAAAACCTTTTAATGATAGACATGAAGAATGCGTTTATTTAGCATTATATTATTTTTGCACATTTTATAATTTATTGCGCAGTTTTAATTTCTATCAACTAAACCGTTTGGGTTATTTAAAAACATATGTTTTAAAACAGTATATGTTAAACATATATCATATGTTATGTCAGCAGTCATCTATGTCAACAGTCATATGTTAATAACAAACACATGATAAAAACGTATGTTTTAACATATGTTTCAGCGCTGATATACGGCGCCATTTTCAAGATATATAACGATAAACAAAAATATTCTCCTAAATTTTGGAAATAAACTTGAAAACATAAATCACGACATCATATATGTAAAAAAGCAGGTGCTTGGAATAGTCAACTGTAAACGTAAAAATTAATATTTCATTTTTGTTTTTTTAAAACTGAAAAGTACCTCGTGCCAAATTTTAGGTAAATGAATGCAATGAATCCGCCTCATTTGATTACCAAAAATTTGGCACGGGGTACTTTTCTATTTTAAAAAAGCAATAAAGAAATATTAATTTTTACGTTTACAGTTGACTATTTCAAGCACCGGCTTTTTTACATACATATGATTTCGTGATTTATGTTTTCAAGTTTATTTTCAAAATTTGCAAGAATATTTTTGCTTGTCGTTATAAATCTTGAAAATGTCACCGTATATGAGCGCTGAAATATATGTTTTTAATATATGTTTGTTATTAACATATGACTGTTGACATAGCTGACTGTTGACATAACATATGACATATGTTTAACATATGACTGCTTTTAAACATATGATTTTAAATAAACCAAACGGTTTAGTCGATAAAAATTAAAACTGCGCAATAAATAATAGAATGTCCAAATATTATATAATACGAAATAAACGCATTCTTCATGTAAATGGTTCTTCATTCTAGTGAACTGCAGTAAATAGGGTTCTGGGCATGCGCGAGTTCTGAAAGCTGCTCGCAAAATTAGAAATGAGTTTTTGATCAGTTTTTAATTAATATTTTTGTTAATTTTCAAAGTATTAAAATTCTGAGACTCAGGTGCTCCAGGCCAGGTCTTGTACTATCCACACCTAAATTTCCAGTCTTCTAGGTGAGTTAGATTTTGCTAGCTATCGTAGACAAACACATACACACAGAGCGAAATTTCTTTTATTAGTATAGATTGTTGGCTGATGTTTTAATTTCTTCATGGATATTAGCCGGTGTTGAGAAAATCCTTGATCACAGGTTCTGTGGGCGCAGTTATGCTCACGGCGCGCGTTACGTAATGTGACGTAACCCCGAACGGATTAGAAAACTTGTTTTTGTCAGTTGAAATAAATTTGTATCTTGACTATGAACTTCATGGCAGCTCTCCGGAAATTCATTATTCTTTCAGTCTAATATGTTTATTAATTTTACTGTTTTGTTGTTAATTAAAAATAAGAAAAACATCAAGACTATTTTTATGCAACTATCATCCCTACACTCTCCCAGATATATATTTATGTGTTTCTTCATTCGACATAACGTTTTTCTGACATCTGCTGCTGATTATCATTATTTTTAATTGGTGCGGAAACCCGGGAAATCAAGAAATTGTTCTGAATTGTTCATCGATATGACTATATAAGAAAAAATATTTATTGGAAGTTTTTTTTTTCTCTTCTTGTGGACAATGCTCGGATAAAAGGTACTGTAAAAACTTTTTTATTATTATTATTGTTATTCTAAAATGGAAAAAGTCGATAAGTTAAAATCAAAACGTAAGCTTGCTCGAACTTCATGCACGAAATTAATTACTTCTATCGATAGATTTAGGGAAAGTATTGATACTCAAAGTGACAATGATAAATTTAAACTGTCTGAATATTTAATAAATTTACAAGAAAAACAAAATGAGCTTAAAAATTTAAATGAAAAAATTGAAGAATTAATTGATGATGAAACGGAATTTGAAAACGAAATTCAAAAGTCACTTGAGTATGAGGAAGCTATATCTGATTCGAAAATCAATATAAGAGGTAAATTACAACAATTCAAGGTCGAGCAAGCTGAATCCGTGAAAAGTATTAATAGTATTTCTAATTTAAATAATACATCACAGAATCCTGTCAATTTACCCAAACTAAATATAACCACCTTTAGTGGTGATCCAAGTAAATTCTTGGAATTTTATAATAGTTTAGAAAGCGCTATAGATTCAAATGAATCATTAAATACTGTTGATAAATTTTTATATTTGAAATCTTTCTTAACCGGTGAAGCTTACAAATCAGTAGCTGGTTTTGCTTTAAAAGAAGAAAATTATAAGTCTTGTTTAACCTTATTAAAAGAAAGATACGGAAAACAAGACCAGTTAATTAGTTGTTTTGTTAATAAACTATTAGAAATCGAACCTGTTAAATCATCAAATATTAAGGGGCTCAGACATATTTATGATGAAAGTGAAGTCAGTATTAGGAATTTGCAATCTATGGGTATTGCATCAGATAAATTTGGATATATATTAATCCCTATATTGTTAAAACAATTGCCACATAATTTAGTGGTAGAATTTCACAGAAAAAGGGATCCTAAGAAAATGGGTGATGTAGGGGAATTAATGAAATTCATCAAGTTTGAAATTGAATCTAGGGAGGCTGCAGATTTAGTGTCAGGAATTTCGTTGAAGGGTCAGGAAACGTTCCGTTCGAAAGCTGAATATTCTAACGAGAAATTTAAAGTAAAAAATAATTTCCCGACATCAGTTGCATTAAATACTGTTACTAAAGGTGTTTGCATTTTTTGCAATTCTAATACACATACTGGATTAGGATGCAAAATCCTAACCAATGAACAAAAAAGATTTAAGTTAAAGAATGCGGACGCTGTTACAAATGCTTTTTCAAACACTTACAGTCAGCTTGTAAAGTAAAAATTCAGCCCTGTCAAACATGTCAAAGCACACAACATAATCACTTATTTTGCCCACAAACAAATTGTAAAAAATTAGTTGAAAATCAAGATTCAAAATTAAAACAAGTTAGCCAAAATCCTGAAAATGAAACAGTAATGCAATCTATTCATAAGTCAAAAATTTTAGGAATAATTATATCACTCTACTGCAAATAGCTTGTGTTCAGGTGGAAAGTGGATCTAAAAAAATTATTTGCCAGAATACTATATGATTCTGCTTCCACAAAAACCTTCATTCGGAGTGATTTGGCAAAGGCATTAAATGCCAAAATCTTAAGAAAAGAAAAACTTTTCATTTATACATTTTCTTACAGAAATCCTACACAAAAAGAATTTGAATGTGTATTAATAACCTTGAGAATCAGATACATTTTCTTGATGATATTTATATTGGACTTTAATTTCTCTTACTTATCCTTTTTGAATTTTTCTAAAATAATTCTTTACCTGATAATAGAATGTACATGAATAATATCTTTAACTATTTCTTTTTATATTTTTAGTAGAAGATACAATTTAATTTGTTTTTGTGCTTATTGAAGAAGGTATGTAAGTATCACTAGAGTATATATATTTGCATTGTTTCTTGAATTTAATATTTGAAATTTTCTTGTGTTCATGATTTAATCTAGATAGTATGTAAAACTTTTATTTCCAGGACTATATATTATTTGTATCTTGACCTGAATTATTTTAAATTTAAATAATTTTTTTTATATTTGACTGTCTTCTTGAAATTCTTGGGCAAAACTTTAAAAATCTTTTGTTTTACGTACTTGGTTTCATTCTTGAATCTTATTATCTTGGATATATTATTATTATTTTAACTTTTATAATTTAATTTAAAACTTGTACTTGGAATAGATAATGATCTTGAATAATATTATGTTAAATTGTTTACTTGAATACCTTAATATTATTTTTTATTTGAAAATTGTATACAATTTAGATAATTGATGTATTATTTGTTAATTGAAGTATTATTTGTTAATTGAAAACTAGGTTATTTGTATTGATGTTATATATATATATATATGTATGATGTACAATTTTTGAAAATTTTTGATGAACCCCCATGTGTTTATGGTGGGTCAGGATGTTGAGAAAATCCTTGATCACAGGTTCTGTGGGCGGAGTTATGCTCACGGCGCGCGTTACGTAATGTGACGTAACCCCGAACGGATTAGAAAACTTGTTTTTGTCAGTTGAAATAAATTTGTATCTGGACTATGAGCTTCATGGCAGCTCTCCGGAAATTTATTATTCTTTCAGTCTAATATGTTTATTAATTTTACTGTTTTGTTAAGTTTTGTTGTTAATTAAAAATAAGAAAAGACATCAAGAATATTATTATGCAACTATCATCCCTACACTCTCCCAGATATATATTATTGTGTTTCTTCATTCGACATAACGTTTTTCTGACATCTGCTGCTGATTATCATTATTTTTAAGCCGGAAACGAATTCTGAACTATTTCTATTGTTTGAAGTGAAAACGAATTAATCTTTCGTAATCGGGTTGCACGTGATGGTGATAGATTTAAAAGTTCATGATTGAAAATTATTTTAAAAACCATAAAATATCAGAAAATTGAGACGCAATTTTCAAACAAATTTCATTTTAAAGGACATATTATTTCGAATCGAAGGTGTATAAATTGACACTGTGCGATGGCTAGAATTTCATAAAATGACAGTAAAAGCGAAATTTATTGGTCCGGTGTTGCCACCGTCAATATGACGTCATCACTATCCGCACTTTTGTTTTTGATTTACCAACATAGTTATATCAAAACCAATTTTACATAGTAAATTGTTTTAAATAAGAATAATTTTATGTATACATAGTACGATAAACTATGTGTTTTAAAGCGAAATAAAACGTTTATTTAAACAATAATATTTTTTTCTCTCACTTAAGTTTAAAAACTGAAACTATTGTGCTCTTTTAAGTTGTATCTGTTAAGTGCTGACGTTCTTTGTAGGGAAAAAATAAGGAGAGCAAATTACAAATGTTTAAACAAACTAAATGGTTTAATTTTATTAAGTGGCGGAAATATTAACACTTCAGTCAATTTAGTTAATGACATGTATTATTATTTTACGCACATTTTTTCACATTGCAATGTAGATTTTTTTTTCAAGGTGTAGTACTTGTATCAACTATTTTTTTTACACATACACAGTTTCTATAATAGATAATATTTTATAATTACGAGAAAGCATTTCTTCTTCGGCAACATTATTAATTCATATATCAGAGCATATTGAAGCAACAAAAATTTCTTAATAACTTCGCTCCGCTTAACTCACAATATTGGATCTTTATTTCGGGCATAAATAGTTGCAAAAATAATAACTGTCCCTTTTCGCAACTTATTAATCCCAGGACTCTACAAACACATATATAAGACATGCATTGAGACTGTTACGTTTTGATAAACCACATGTTTCATTCAGTAATTTGGATTTTCGATATGGCTAAAAAATGACTTTGTGGCATATAAAGTAATATAAGGAGGTATTTATGTAATATTATCAATGAATATCAGTACATACGCGAGTACAACTTAATTTTTACTTTCTTCAATCTATACAAGAAGAAAATGTTGGATGCGTGAGAAATTAATTTTGACTTCCGGTAGTCGACGGATTTATACGTTTTAGAAAGTCCTGGACACGAATTGACTGTTTTTAGAAAATGTCTGTCCGTGAGTCTGTGTGTCTGCCTGTATATGACGCAAATTTTGTGGGCACTCTAACTTACGAAATAATGGAACGAAGATAACAAAACTTCAGATTCCGTTAGACCTATCAATAGGTGGTGATAATGATTGGGTGTATACTGCCCAAAAGGTGGCGCTGCGATGCTATTTTTTATTCTTTCCGCGATAGTTATCTCTCAAGAACTGATGCACGGAATTACATCAAACTCCATATCCTGGTTGGTCTCGACATAAATAGATGCGAATTCAATTTTGACTTTGATCACTCAACAGGGGGCGATACTTTCCTAAGATTGGGGAAACATTTTTAATCAGGCCCGCAATTAATAGATGCAAATTAGTGAGTTCGGTTAGCAGTATTATTCAAACTATGTAAGTAGAAACTGTGGGCAGACGAATTTTTAACAAGAAACATAATTGTGAGTCGTCTAGAGGGTATTTTTGTTATTTAATACTTTTTCTATCTTTACAAGAAAAAAGTATTGGATTCATAGAAATTTTCGACTTCCGGTTTTCGAAGGATTTACACGTTTTAGAAGGTCCTGAACACCGTTTGACCATTTTTAGAAAACATCTGCCTGTGAGTCTGTCTGTGTGTGTGTGTCTGTGTGTTTGTGTGTGTTTGCATGTGATGCAAATGTTTTGAGCGCTCTATCTCAAGAACTAATGCACGGATTTTCATTAAACTTCAGATTCCGTTAGACGTTGACATAAGTTGTTGCTAATTAGATTTTAATGTAAATCATCAAACAGGTGGTGTTGCTATGCTGGATTATTCACGATTTCCGCAAAAGTTCTATCCCAAGGACTAATGCACGGATTTTTATCAAACTTCGGATTAAGTTAGACGTTGACATATGTTTTTGTAGACTACGTTTTGGTGTAAATCTTCCAAATGATAGCGCTGTTAAGCTGCATTTTCAGAATTTACATTATTTTGGCGGTAAGAAATAATGCACGGAATTTAATAAAACATTAGATTCAGTTAGACGTTGATATAAATTGGTGCTAAAGGGTTTTTGGTGTAAATCTCCGAACGGTTGACGGTGCTATTATGCATTTTTCCCGATTTCCACAATAACACTATCTCAAAAACTAATGCACGCATTTTCATCAAACTTCAGATTCAGTTAGACCAGCGGTTCTCTTTCTGGTACGCGTACCCCTGGGGGTACCTGGTGAGGCAGTTGGAGGTACGTGAAAATTACATTGTTAATGGCAGATAATGCAAAAATATATAATGAAAAGAGAACAAAACTTTAAATTTTTCGTTTACAAAGAAAGACTTGTGTAAAGGCTATTCGCATAAAATGAAGGAAAATGTCTAAACTTAATACTTGGCTGATTATTCTTTGCCATTATCTCTGTGCCCAATCATAAAAACATTTTGCGATGTCGGATGTGTCCCTCCTTTTCTATTGTTGTTCATTTCTTTCAAATAATTCTAGAAGTATCTAGAAAAAACATGAATCATATCGGGGATTATGGTTTCAAGGATTTCATTTAAAGCCCGTTTGAAAGCAGATCATCATTTTCTTGTTCGAATGCTCAGCATTACCATAAACTCATAAACATGTATTAATGGGTGTACCTTCAACCCTTCTTTGTGAGTACTTAATTTAAAATCTCTAGCTAATATTTAGTGTTGTGAGTGACTTTATGTTGATATTGTGTTGTGGTTTAAAATGTATAAGAGTTGAAAACTGGAATTCTTTAGAGAACTGCATCTAACATTTGTAACTAGCATCAAAACATCTATACTAATAAAAGAAAGTTTCGCTCTGTGTGTGTGTCTGTGTGTGTGTCTGTTGGCGATGGGTAGGAAAATCTAGCCCACCTAGAAGGCTGGAAATTTAGATTTAGGTAGTCCAAACCCTCTCCCTGGTGCAACATTCCATCAGAATTTTAATATTTTAATTACTTTCTGAAATATTAATTAAAATGCACAAAGAACTCTCATTAAAAATACGCTTTTTTCATCGGTTGGTTAGTTGTGTAGAATATCTTCTCAGAACACATTAAATAAATCAGAGTAGCGATGCATAGATAAGAAATTATAAGAAATAGTGCCAACATTGATTGAAGTTACCTGCATATAGCCAAGCTAATGCAGCGCCATCTACTCACGGCAAATTCCATAAACGCCACCTGCTTAAGACATTTACAGGCACGTTTTTCTTCATTATAATTATCTGGGTTTCAGGTTTTTTTAAAACACGACATATATTATTATGATAGAGACTATTATTACAGAAAACTTTATTTAACAGATTATTTGTTATATATTTGCGGGAATGACGAGGGGTAGGGGTATAATTACATTTAACAATTTTAACCGGTAGCGTTTAATTGTTGTTTTATACACAGAATACCGCTATTTTAAATCTCAGTTTCTCAGTAATATCTCAGTAATAATGTTCCGAACTTCTCCATTTAGTTCCATGTTTACTAAATTATCGTAAAAATCAGCATTCATTGCTTCAAGGTGTATTTCTAAAAAGCAATTTCCAGTATTTCCGAATAATAGCCTAAGCCAAATTTCAAATTAAGTTCCTATCTTAACCAAATGAATCAATCTTTAAAGATGTATAGTGATCCTCCTGTTTAGATATTTGCTGAAGGTAACTTGAACATCCGCCACCCCCCTCCCCCCTACGCGGCCCTTCTTCAAAGTTTTCTATAACTATTCCTCGTTTCCATGTCTCAGCAACTATCTTTCCGATATGAACGCAAGTGATTCCAAACATTATAATTAATAGACACCCTTTATAACATTAAACTAAATTTATCAGTAGAGGCTACCACTATTTCCGAATAATAGTTTAAGCCAAATTTGTAAGTAAGTTTCTAGCTTAACCAAACGAACGAATTTTTAAAGATGCATAGTGGTCCTCTTAATTAGTCATTTGCTGAAGGACACTTGAACAACCCCTCCCCCCCCGGCCCCTCCTTCAAAGTTTTTTCTCTAACTATGCCCCGTTTCTGTAAATTCGCAACTATCTTTCCGATTTCAGCGCAACTGACTCCAAACATTATAATTAACTTAATAGTCACCTTCTATAACATTAAAGTAAATTTATGAGTAGCGGTTACCAATATTTCCGAATAGTAGTTTAAGGCAAATTTGTAATTAAGTTCCTAGCTTAAGCAAACGAACGAATTTTTAAAGATGCATCGTAGTCCTCTTAATTAGTCATTTTCTGAAGGACACTTGAACATCCCCTTCACCCGGCACCTCACTCATGATTATTTTCTCTAACTGTGCCTTATTTCAATAACTCGGCTTATAATGTTCCCATCTTCTCGAAACCAGCTCGATTTTGTCGCACGCCTACTATACAGTACAGTAGGCAATGTTGATCTGTCTCAGAGGTTCTTTCCAAAATAGGTTGCTCTCCTGGTTGTGGAAGGGGGAAATAAATGATTTTCCGGAGCATGCGAGCGTGCCCGGTATACGGTGTCGAAGCCATCGGAGACCTTAGCCAGAGTTTCGTTTTTTAAAAGATTTGAGTTTATTACACGGGCTCGGGCAACGCCGGGCGGTTCAGCTAGTTACTAATAAACGTAAACAAAATATTTGAAACTGATTTATGTGAGAAGGGGGTGCATATACATGGAAAATCCAAGCAAGGCGTACGTGAGACGGGACCGCTGAGTTAGACGATGTCATAAGTTACTGCTGAGTAGACTTTGGTGTAAATTGCACATCAGGTTGTGCTGCGATACTGCATTTTGCAAGATTTAGAAGATTTTAGCGATAGTCACATCTGAGGAATTAATGCACGGAATTTCATCAAACGTGCCATACTGATTATGTTTTCGTGTAGTTATAGTGTAGATATAGAATTTGGACTGCTAGGCTGCATTTTTTGATGATTTTCTTAATAGGCATATCTCAAAAACTAAAGCTGCTAAGCTGAATTTTTTATTCTAAAATGCAAAAAAAAAAAAAAAAAAAAAAAAAAAAAGAAAAAAAAACTCTTTTTGAAGTATGAGATAGAAGAACGTTTTGGGATTGGTACTTCCGACATGTTTTTCAAACGACGTAAGAAGGAACTGTAGAAGTGATGCTTTATGAATAAGGCAATTGCTTGAGCTATTTAATTCATTTAATGTATTTTGTTTTCATAGAATAAAGTTTTGTTATGGCCACAACATATTAGTTTTTTCATGTTTTGTTTGCTGAAAGTCACGAAAACAAATATCATAAACTTCTTTCGTCGAAACGCGTTTCTGTTCGTCTGCACAACATACTAGTTTTTGAATGTTTTGTTTGCAGAAAGTCCTGAAAAAAAAATATCAAAAACTTCTTTCGTCGAAACGCGTTTTTGTTACTCTGCACAATATATTTAGTATCAAAACTGTTGAAAAGTTTAATTAAGAAGATTTGTTTATTTAATTTGTAGGTTTTTAAATTTCACCAGATATCTAGTGCTGTCTTGTCTTATTTAATAAGTATATAACACTATTAAAATAATTTAAAGTGCATGTAAACTAAAGTGAAGGAAAAAAACAGATCAGTGTTCTTCTACATCTTAAAAACTTCTCTATATCGCAGTAGTAATTTTTAAAGGGCATAATAAACATAATTTTAAATAACAATTTTCATAAGTTTTTCAGTCGAATTAATTTTAAACGTTTAGTAACGTTTAGTAACATTTTTCAGTCGAATTCGAAATTGCATAAAAATGACTATCAAACATTTCATTTGATGAAAATATGTCAAGGGAAACATATATTTAAAAAAAATTATATTTCAAATAAAAACATATTTCGCTAAGACATTAAACTACATTAAAGTACAATAAACATTACCTACACATTAGGTATGTTATACCCGGCGCGAATGCTCCGGGTTAATGAGATTTTTGCTACTGTACGTTCGATGGAGAATGCTTTATACCTGGTATATATATTGTTATTTTTAGTAACGTACGTAGAAAAATTTGATCCCTTAGGAATTTTATTGCATTGAGTATCTTACACAATACGCTCGAAGAAATAAAGCTTTTTAGGTAATAACGATAAACGAAATTTTAAACTTTGACACGGCCTCCTTTTATTATCAAAACTCAATAGCCGATATGCGAGGTAGCAAATTACTTAGCTCGATGAAACGAATCGAATAAGCTATAAAATTCGAAATTTGCCGCCTCAGACTATAGTACATTTACTTGTGAGGGAAAGAAATCTAAGTGTACTGCATTTCGAACCAACCTGGTGGAATTTGTGGCATCATCTTTTTACCCTGGCACGTTCGGAAAATTCATTTACAGTTAAAAGCCAGAGATATAACAAAATATTTTTGCGCATATCTGAGAGAGACGATTTAAAATGGATCTTATAAATGAGAGACCTATGGCATCATTTTCTTATTCCACGTGTCGTGATATAACAACATTTGCTTATAACTGAGAAGTGCATAAGTGAAATGTCACAGGATATTCATGCGTTAATTATTTCAGGAATATTTACATGAATCGATTTTTATTTCCTATAAAATTATTTTTAACCGATTGTAGAAAATATAGAGATAATAAATTTATTTTTTTAATCAAACCTATAAACTTTTTGTACTGAACTTGTTTAAATAAATCATTTGTATCAGTGATTCTCTTTAACCTAAGGCACAATTCCAATTTTTATTTGATTTTCTTTCTTCGATATTTAATAAATAATTATTGAGATGCATAAAACATGTCAGAAACCTTCTGGCTATGTATTCTTTTCTATTTAGTTTCCTGAAACTAATGTTCTCTCTTAAAAAGAAATTATTCAAAACATGCTAAACAAAAAACGGAACTAAAGTAAACATTCTTTATTGTTTGTAATGTAAATAACGCTTTTAAATTACATACATATAAAAGTAAAACGAACCTATCGCAAAACAGGATATGGGTTACGTTCTATTTTTTTTGTGGAATTTATTTCAGACTGTTTTAAATAATATTACACAATTTTTATAATTGTAATAGTATTTTATTATCTTCAATTTTATATAGAAACTGCTACTAATTTTATACAATTTCTAATGAATAATTTTACGGATTTTATGCACATGTGGAATAAAGAAGCGTGAACACATAAAAAAATATTTTTAAATATTAACTTTAAACGTTTTTATTATAAAATAAATAGGTTTGTGATAAAATCATTAAATAGATTTGTAAGCACATACAAATGAATTTTAAAATGAAATTGGCAATGTTAAATACAATTTATTAAGTCTTTCTTCCTGTATGATATTGCTAAACTAGTCAATTTCGGAGTTACGATTAAAACTTTAATAGCATTACTCAAAAACATAATTAACAAAATAAAATTTTATTAGGCTGTTTGACAATGTAAATACTTTATGAAACATTAAAAAAAGATTAAATAATGAAATATGCCGAAAAAAATCGGTTTTTATATTAGATCAGCCATTATTTGAGTTTAAAAACATGATATAAAACCTCGCATTAGTTAATAATAAAGACCATTAATATAACTTTTATCAGTATAAATGTTTTCTTTTAATATATCGTCTGTTATTCATTGTAATTTTGAAATTGACCATATTCAAAATACATTTTTTAGCACATTACTAACCCACAAGTTCTGGAAATTGGAACAGTGTGTACAATCATGCACTGTACACTCACACATCTACATTATTCAGAATATTTTCAGCATTTTACGCAATGTATTTTATAGAGGAACAATTTCTCCGATCATTTTTCTGAATCAAATCTTAACTATGACTTTATAAACAAACGATAGCAAAACGATGATTCCACGCACATCAAAGGGTATATTGTGGAAGGAACCTTAAAAAAAAAGATATAAACTAAATGGAATTTCAAGCATATCTTCAAAAATAAGAGCAAGAACAAATGTAGGGACTCGCAGATAGGGGTGCACGCAGAAGTCATAATTGCTTTGAAACTATGTTATAAAGTATCACTTGTTTTGAAGAACCACTTGACTTTAATGTAACCCTGCCGTCCAAATACCACTGTAAATTGTGGTAATTTACTTATCTCATGCAAGGAACATAAAATTTTGCTCCCCATTAAAAGACAGTGCAATTTCAGCGACTAAGATTAAAAAAATTTAACAGATGTTCTGTCCAGTTATTCTAATATTATACACTTATTAAATAAATATCAATAAATTATTTTTACTTCTCTTTTGCTCTACTGACTATTTGAGACACATAATGAAATTTTTATTTTGTATTTAAGAATGTAAAAGTAACTAAATAATTCGTTAAATATTAGACACGTTATTTTACTTGAATTTTGCTTAAATGTTCGCATTAATTGAGGTTACAGATTATCGAAGTAAACGACATATCGACACAGTCTAAAACAAAAATTATTCATCACTTCTATTCCCTTCTAAAATATTTAGTAATAAACATAACTCTAAACACATATTAAAAGATGGATTTGAATTTTCTTTTTCTAAATACACAAATAAACATATTATTTGCTTAAATATAAATTCCACATTTACAGTTTTGAACAGAAAACTAAAAATATTCAAAGGAAAATACATAAAGTCGTTTTTTTATCTGTAAGTTTAATGTTTGATTTAAAATTTCGCGTTTTCTTGAGTTAATATAAACAATATTATTTTACATACATTTATATCTGAAAACGCATAATTAGAATTTAATTATACAAGCATCTGCCTAAATATCTCCCTTTTATCCTCGAAAAAATAAATTATATTTTTTTCTGGATAAAATTACCTGAGCTGAATTTTCATTTCTAGCTAATCTATAATCATAATTAAAAAATACTTAATGCAGAAATTAAAGACGGTGTTCAATATTATACGCGTATCCCATATTAGGTTGTTTGATATTAGCAAATTATATATTTTATTTTTTGCAATGACACAATTTCATCAAATTAACAAAAATAATGCCGTTTTCTCATTATGAGAAAAAACCAATTTTAATTTGGATTTGAATCAAGAAGGTTCTGAATTTTTGTAATGTAAAAATTAAAGTGCAATATATAGGAAAGAAAATCGTTAATCAAAAACTTCTCAAAGACAGTAGCTAAACCGATCCGGAAGTAAAGATGCAGCAGAAACAGAAGGTACGAAAATGTTTAAAATCTCAAACATTTCTAGATCCACATCATTCAGAAAATAAAAATAAAATATTGAGGCCCACACGGCAGATGAAGAACAAAAATGAGTTAAAAGCAAACTGAAAAGTAAGAGATTTGTTAAGACTTGTTGTATCAGCAATTTATTATTTACTTCTTGTTTTTTCCGTGATCAAAGTTAAAATTGTGTAGAGCATGAAGGTGGAAGTATGCATTATTTAATTATAGGATAATCAAGATTATGTATCTCAAAGTTGATTTTTATTAAGTTGTTACTAAATAATTTTACTAGTATATTAAGTAGTTCAATAATACATTATTCAACTTTCAGTGTTGTGTATTTCAATTTTTTATAAAAATAGTTCAAACAGTTAAAGGAAAAGACACGTAAAAAACATATTGTCACATTTAGGACTTTGGACGTCTCTTTTAGGTTTTAACTACTGTAATTGCGACAATCGTATATTGTTAGCTTATATTACAGATAATGATTCAAGTTTTACAAAACAATTAAGCTTTGAATTAAAGACACAGCATTCAATAATTTTCTGCTTAATAAATATATGTTCATTTAATAAAATGCCAAATATACACTAAATTTCACAAAACTATGGGGAATCGCTTCGCACTTAGGCACAATTACCTTGAGTAAGTTTTAATAAGCGGATTGAATGCTGTACCATATAAGTTTTCATTTATAAATAATTTATAAATGCATAAAATTTTCTATAACATGATAATTGCTTTAAGGCAATATAGAGGGTTCCCAAATTGTCCGCAGTTAATACCAGTATTTTCTCAGGAAAAGTTTTGTGATAGATTTCTACAACATTTTCGATAGAAATATCTTCAAAATTTGCGAGAAAAGCCTGTAAAGAAAATATTTCTCTAAATACTGGTAATAAAAAAACGGGCCATTTGGGAACACTTCATTTATAATCAAACATTTCTAGATGCATTTTAATTACATAAAAAACTTTTAAGCATTAAAACAGACTATTATTAACAAAATTTATTTTAAAATAAATTGAATATTTAGAATTACATTAAATTCTATTTCGTTTCGACGTTTATATTCAAGAAAGGTTATATTAAAAGTACTTTTCGAAATAAGGAAAAATCTCTTTAACTTAAGAATTACATTTAAACTATAAACTTTCTATAATATTACAAGTAGCAAAACAGAATGCATTTACTCTTTTACCGACTGATAATGAAACTTATCAGATTGGAATTGTAACATTTAAAAAGCTAAATTCTTATAATTCAAATATTAAGTCTGCGATTCAGTGAACTCCCCCAATTCTCCTCGCTAAGGTTAAAATTATAAGCGTAGGATGCATTCGTATATTTAAATATATCTTTAGGAAAGTAATATTTGTAACTTATTTTTTTCTGTGTACACTTCTTAAGAAGTGTCTAATTCTAAAATATGTACTTCATTTTAAGTGACATGTTAAAATCTTACTCAGTTTCATTAAGATGTTAACACATAAAATTATAAATTATGTATATATTTTTGAAATATTTTTTACAAGTAAGAACAAGAACGAAAAATCATGCGTCAAGCTTAGATTATGTAACACTTTCCAACACTTCCAAATTTATTTTACAAATCATTACCGTTTAATAAGCTGAAAGATAACATCTAAGTAAACAATTTGGAAAACGCATAACACATTTAAACACGTAATTTCAGGAATTTCCAACATATACAATATTCGGAAAATTATCCGAATACTTTTATTCAGCCCTGTATCGGATCTACAGATTTGTATATATAATAGATAGGATGGTAAATTTTAGTTTAATTTGGAAACGCATAACACAGTTTAAAATTCTACTTCATGAGTTTCTGTCAATAAACGGAAATGTGTTCGCAAACTTTTGTGCTGCCCTGTATATGAAATACTGAATTTATACACACCAAGTAATAGACAACAAATGTGTTAAATTTAAAATCGCGTTCAGCAATTTAAAACAAAACGCACTTCCAGGAATTATTTTTAACAGACAGTAGAGAATTCTTTTGTGTGTCCCTGTAAATGAACGATGACTGCTATACACACACTATTCTGTATTAAGCCTCTTGTAATGTACCTTAGTGATATATATAAATTCCAATGCGTTTAAAATAGTGAAACATTATTTAATTAAACCGCAAACAATTTTTCTCCATAGACGTAATGTAACGGAATTCTTTTGGCTGTCCCTGTAAAGTAACTATAAGTGCTATGCACACCCTATTCCATATTAAGCTTCTTGTAATGCACCTTAGTGATTTATATCAATTACAATGTCTTTGAAATTGTGTAACATCATTAAAATAAACCGCAAATGATTTTTCCCCATAGACCGTGATTAACGGAATTCTTTTGAGTGTCCTTGTAAAAAAACTATAAGTGCTAGACACTTCAGTTGAAATAGGGAACATGCTATAGATAACGATAATAACATATAAAAATTGCAGGGCAATCCGAACATATTTACGGGAGTTAGAGTACGGTAAGAGGGCAGACAAACCGAAGTCATAAACACTTTTCAACTAGGTTGGAAAGTGTTAAAAAGAGAGACATCTTTTAAAAAGTGCACGTAGAGAAAAAAAGTTTAAAATATTAATTTTCCGGGGAGATATTTTATATATATGAATGCATCCTACGCCCATATGTTCAAGATTAGCTGTGGAAATTGGGGAGTTTACTGACTAACAGCTTTTAAAATATCATATGCTAAAGCATTTGATAATTTATTTTATTAAATTTCCTCAATGACGAACAGATAATGAATGAACTATGAAATTTCTATACTTACCTGGCTCACAGAGAACTTCTATAAATAGATGTTCTTCCAAATTAGATTTTATGGAAATGGTTTTAACCCATTTTCGGCCAAAGGTGCGTAAACGCACCATTTCAATAGATATATTTTTATTAACACTGTGACGTATATTTTTCTGCTTTTTTAAGGGTTCTGGAGACTTCTATAAAATATTAGTAATTCAATTGAAGTAATCACTTTCTGTTGAGAAATTTTCAAAATACGCTGGTTTTTTACTTGAAATGGTTATTGAGAAATTCGACTTTTTGAAAATGTATAATTATTCCACTTGAGATTAATCATGTTTTTATAATGGAGTAAAGTTGCAAGTTCTGTAAATAAAATAAAAACAAAACAAATGCCATAAAAAAACTTAAATTGTTTTACTTAAATTTAATGGTAAATTATTAATTGTAAATTAATAATGGTAATGTCAAATTGAATAAAATATTATTTTTCACGCACGAAACTTTTTTGTAATAAACTTGTTTCTAATGAATGTAATTTAAGCAAATTTCAATGCAAATAATACCACATTTTATAAAATTTCTATGCTTGGCCTAAAATGTGTTAAACAAGTTATCAATGTAATCTACACATTGTATGGAAATCATAAAGTGTGGTTGGAGTATTAAATTTTCAGTAAGCAGAGGCACACTTAACGGGTGAAAAACAGCGAAAGAATACATTATTCAAATCGTTGTAACTGTGTTATTTCTCTACAGTAACACATCCACATCTACACAGCATCTATACGTCCTATATTGATAGCCATAAGGTCCATGCATCACCCCATATTAAAATAAATTGCTGAAAAAAATCATTAATACTGGTAAATTTAGCATTACATTTTTGTTATCTCAAAATCTTTTACAGACTTCTAAATGAATTTTTGTTTTAACTGCAATACATATTTTTTAAATTAAATTTCACAAAATATAAGTTAGAAAATAAATGTTATGTGACTATATTTTATAACCTATAAAGAATTTATTTAAAATCGATTTCTATAAGATTCAAATAGATAAATCTAAAATTGTAGCTTATTCCAGTAAGTAGTTTTCAATAACGCTTTAAAACTACTCACACTGCGGTTTATTTTGTAGTTATTAACACTTAATTCATAATTATGCATTCAAAATTTTACATCTGTATATTTTCTTAATGTCTTCATGGAATAACGTCCCGTTTAGTAGATGGAGGTCAATATTTAGCGAAGAATAAAGGTATGATTTCAAAATAAGGTGTAAGTATTTTATTGTCTTTTTTTAGTAAAGACGCGGCCTCAGAAGCTTTCTTTATTCATATAGAAATTTCAAAGATAAAATTTCCAGTTGAATGGTCCCACTTTTGACTCTTTGAAGAATTTCACTATAAAATACTAATGGGAATCCGTTTCTTTTTTCTTGACTGACTGCACTTCTACAAGATATTATACATATTTATATTTATACATATATATATGATGACATATAGGTCATGAGCGGGAGGTTCTCTATCTACCAGTTATTTTCTTGCATTTACTTTTAGATAGCTTTCATTACAGCCGTTCGGAGGAAAGCAATTCCTAAACATTTTGGTATGTTTTCACTGATCATGACCCCCAGACCCCAAACCACCCTCCGTTCAAATGTTGATATATATATATATATCTGATATACGTCATGCTGTAACTCTTTTATTTATGAACCGACTTGGATGCGATTGAGCATGAGTATAGAGCATACCTAGGTCTCAACCGAGTACTTCGGCCAGCTTCATCCGCCATCTTGTTTCAACATGGCGGCCAGTTAATGTTTTTTTAATTTTTAAAAATTCAA
Source organism: Maratus michaelseni (assembly GCA_963931845.1). Taxonomy (NCBI): domain Eukaryota; kingdom Metazoa; phylum Arthropoda; class Arachnida; order Araneae; family Salticidae; genus Maratus; species Maratus michaelseni. The sequence goes on from OZ007588.1 coordinate 300,449,281, forward strand.
AATTATGTAAAAATATTATTAAGTGAAAAACATGTTTCTGTTAAGTATTAGATAGTGGTACAAGGATTCTAGAACATTTTTTGTTTTGGCTATATCTTAAAAAATGGCTGAGATATGGCAGTTTAAAATTCTAGGGTTGCTGAAATTTTGAAACAATCTAATATTTGTTATGCTGTAACTCTCGTAGTGATGAACCGATACGAATGTGACTGATCATGTGCACAGAACATACCAAGGTCCATACCGTTGGCCAGCTTCATGCGTCATCTTGTTTCAGGATAACGGCAAGTTAATTAAAAAAAATTTAAAAATTCAAAAAGTTGTATAAAAATTTATAAATTGAAAAAATTGTTTCCGTTAAGTATTACATCGTGATACAAGGATTCAGGAACATTTTTGTTTAGGCTTTATCTTTAACAATGGCTGAGATATGGTAGTTTGAAATTCTAGGGTGCCTTCCTTTTAGAAAGAATCTGATTTTTCTTATGTTGTAAGTCACATGCTGAAATTCGCATTCAAATTCAGTATTAAGGAAAACCGGGATTGAATCTTCTATAATCGGATTCCAATCTTTTTAGCATCAGGTTTTTAAGTAAAATGAGTTGAATTTTTAAAAACATGGACTATGAAAACAATCATTTCCTCCCGATACAGGCCGGAAGGACTTTTTTTATTAAACGTTTGATAATGTTAAAAATTCAGTGTCTTCCTATCATTTACTTGTAGGTAAGTTATTTCATACTAAGTTCAAATAACATCACGTACATATTTCCCTTATGTCTATGCATAAGTAGGTACATCGTACTTACTTGCATACAGTACTCAGATTTACATACATTTAATACCACGAACAGCAAATTTCAACATATTGAATGGTCATAAAAATGCTTTAAAAATTGAAAGTTGTACTGAGCAATAAGGAATCTCCCAAAATCCTCATCCCAAGCACAACAATGGCTATAAATGTTACTTTCATGTTCTTTGTACCAAACACTAGCGAAGATAGTGTAAGTAGTTTGTGTAAGGTGGAATACTGTCTACAACGGTAATCTTTCACAGCCCGATATATTCTGCTTTTGATAGAGTTTTCGTTATTCTTATACCGTCAAAAATACTATATATTTCGATTTTTTTTTTTTAAAGAAAATTAAAAACTTAATATTTTATTAAAAACTGATTGTATATGTTTTCGGTCCTTTGTTGCTGTATTACCGTGTAAAATTTCGCTGTGGTTTTCATTTTTTTTGGCTTAGCATAACAGACGCTACAATCAGACGTTTACCAGTCATCTAGATTAATTAAATTACGCAATGATATGTCGGCGTAAGCAACATATAATCTTCAAACAACAATCGTAAATGTAAAAATTATTCTAGAATCAATATACGAATTAACCAGGAGTTTAAAAAATATATAGGATAGTCCGACCAGCACATTTAAAAAAAAATTTTTGGGTATTATTTTAATAAACGTTATCTTTTGGTGTCTGACAGCGCAAATACATGTGTTGGTATACAAATGATTAAAAATAAATAAAAGGAAGCTTTTATTTTATTTGTTTGGGATTTTAGGGGTGTCTCAATTAAAAGGTATACTAAAACCAAGTAAATGAACAGCTTTTGCCAGTAAATGAACGCAAAATTTTCCAATCAATTAACAGGCAACAATTTAGCACTTACGTTTCATAATATGTTATTTATTTTAAAACTTGTATAAATAACTTATTAGATGCTTTTACTGAATTGAGGATTTTTTAAACCTAGAATGATAATTAATTAACTATAATTAACCTTTTAAGTCTTGAAATTAATTATAAATTACAGATTTATATTTCTAAAAAAACACCTGATTATATTTCTTGAAATCTTTGTCGCTATACTTCTCTATTTCAGGAACAAGGTAAACTCCAGAATCATTTGGTATAGAAAAACAACAAGTGGAGAATTTTTTTTTAACACTGGCAGAAAAGTTTTCCCAAACTCTAAAGCTTTATTTTTATTTCCCAGGTGCGATTGTGTTGACGTTTTTGTAATTTTTAGGACCCATGGCTCTTCCTGTTTTAGGACAGCATTCAACACCAATTTCATGAGCATTTTGTATACGATCGCCACATAGAAGGTCAGAACAGTTATTGCAGTTTTTAAAGGTATTTTTAAAGTTCTTGGAACCGCTGTCGAATATAACCTTTTATGAGACAAGATTTAATTTTAAAACTATTTCTGCAATACATTGTATTATCCTTGGATGCCATTATAGAAAAAGAGTCACCCATTTCTAACCTGGACTTTTATCTATAAATGGATTTTTTCTTCATGTTTTTCCATGACATTGTAAACAGCATCTTTTACTTCAGCCTTATTCATTGCCACTTCAATTTTTACTTTTCTAACAATCCAATCTTTAAGGAGTTTTCCTTCTTCAAAGGACAGCTCAGGCAATGTTTCCATACGCCTACCTTCAATTGTTTTTTCAACCACTTTTTCATAGACAACATTACATTTGGAAAATTAAAATAAAGTGATGCCATTTTCAAACTAAGCTGACCTTGTCTCATATCTTGTAAAGCATTTTCAAATCCTCTGTGAAGTACTTGTACCTTCCATATTTCCCTTTTGAGGACTCTTCTTGGTCATCAGTAAGAATATTTCTATCACTTATCTAAAAGCAAACAAAAAATGAGATTTTGAGCACATCAATAATCACTATACTTAAAAATGTGCATATATACGTTCTTTTGGTATGTTTTTAAATCTGTTAACCTTTCATTTCTTACCATTGTTTCAAAATTCCTTAATTCGAAATATAGGCTATAAAAAAGCCACAGAAATATAAAACCCAAACAGTTCATTCACTAGGAAAAATAGCCTAATGTATTCCTTCCAGTGAATTAATACTTGTGTCAGTCATTTCTTAGAGACTGCTTTCTGTTCATTCAGGGAATTTATTGCATTATATAATGAATAAAATAATACGGAAATTAGTACTTTGCTTTGATTCTGTGAAACACAGACAAATCCCAGTGAATGAACACGTGTTCATTCATTTGAGTTTTAAGATTTGAAAACCATTTATTAAAAACACTGTATTTTCAAATTCTACTTATTCTAAATATAGCTATAATATGGCTATATAATATAGCTATAATATGTATATTTAATGTATGTTCAATGAAATCCGTGCATAATGCAAATAAAACAATCAATTCTTATCAAACTTATGAAATAACATAGCACTTATCTTATTACTTTAGAACAGAAGCCATGTGTTTCTCAGTCATGAAAACTCCAACATGTTGTCAAATTAAAATCGTGTGATTTCAGTAACTAATCAAGAATGAGATAGTTTCCTGTTGAATAGAATTAAGGCAATATTGTAACCACCATTTTGTGGGGAGTTTTTCAAACCTTATTCTATTAAAATATTTACTAATTGTGCATTCACTGGGGACTGTTCACCTACTGTTCGGACTACCCTAGATGTTTAATTATATTTGTATTATCAAATATATTCAAGTTAATTCTTCAGTATATCATTTATATCTATTAAAATGAATTTCATGTAAATTTGAATAATTTGAAAATCATTCATATTAATGCAGTTTAAAAATTCTTCATTTCGTACATCACACAAAGCACCGACATTTTTTTTCAAATACCTAGACATAGTTTCCTTTGTGTAAAGGTAATTTTGTAAATATTCCAATTTCACAAAATAATATTAACCAATTTTATGCGCACCGACATAATGAATGGTTTTCGATATTTTAATTAAAATTAATTTTAACTTTTAAAAATACCCTTAAGAATTTCAGAAAACTGATGCTTAGAAATTCACGGTATTTCCACGATCTTGACCTTTTTATAATATAACTCTCTTAAATATTAAATGGTTGATAGAGAAACTTTTGACTGTTTTATGAATAAATATCATGAATAGCATGAATACCCTATTCATGAAAGCATAGTGTAAGCCGTAGTGATAAATTGAAAGAATTTAGCTCTTTTTCCCTGAAAGACATTCATATGAGGAAAATAGATTAAAATTGGCAGTTTTAGTGCCATTCAATTAATCTTAAGTATTCTTTTCGCATGTTAGGTAGTCAGTCTGTGATTGAAGAATTTTCTCTTTCAAATGAAAAATATTATTTATAGGCAAAGGCTAAGATGTTTACATAATTTATGAACTCTGAGCTTTCAAACTTTACCTGGAGTGAAGATTATACCTGCATAATAATATCGGTGTGTTATTTACACGCATAACTTAAAATAGCTATTATATTTATAACAGAAATTATTTTTAGAGATAAATTGCTCGGTATTACTTTCAATTATTAGCACACTAGTGCAAAAACATATAGATTCCAATATCATACATTCCGATATATATAACTCTGATTACGTAAGCTTCCTCAATGTAAATATGGATTATTTAAGATTTACAATGATAAGAATGCATATAATATATATGTAGGTGTATATACAGGGTGGTCGCTAAAAGCGTGTCCATCCTACTCACCTCTAAGCCGCGACATGCATATAAACAAGTTGTCTAGGTATAGTAAAGTGACTACGTGCTACGGAATTAGAAACAGCTCATTTACCACGTTCTTTATTTATATACATTCTCTTAATTGTTATAATTCCAGCAAGTGTACACAAGTGGTTACAATTGTAACTGTATGAAGCCTAATATCTTTTTCTTCCTAATATCTTTAAAGCATTGTACGTCAAATGTTTTTTAACCCATTGAAAAACAAATTCTTAAGAAAAAATACTTTGGACCATCTTGCCATTCATTAACGTGTCCAACTCCACTATCGAGTAAACATTAACTGTTTGCTGAAACGCAGTTACGATAGAATAAAGAACTAAAGCTGCTTGATAGACAGAAAAGACTTACGAACTATACTATATTAACTATTAATTACTATATTCAATATATTATACTATATTCTATAGTGGATGGAATGCCACATATTTACATTAAGCCTGTACACTAACCATAATGTAAGTGTACACATTTACACCGCACATTTACACACATACACATGTGTTGTGCGTGTTATAAAAATTAAAATTACATTATATTGTTCAGAATTATATACAAAAAGTTTGGGGAACAATTTTATGAGGACGGACCCCACTTCCCCCTTATAGTTAACTAATGAACCCCTTAAACTAATCAGGTAAATCTCTAATTACAATGAATATATATACAAAATTTGAAGAAAAACGGATAATTCTGCATGAAAAACCCATTTATATAAATTAAGGCGGGATTAGCCCCCTCTGTTTCCCCCCTTTATACTTAACCAATCAATCCGGAAAACTAATCAGGGAAGCGTCTTAACCCAATGAACCTATAAACAAATTTTGAAACAAATGGGATAATTCTGCATGAAAAACCCATTTATATAAATTAAGGGGTGGATTAGCCCCCCCGTTCCCCCCCCCCCTTTATACTTAACCAATCAATCCCGAAAACTAATCAGGGAAGTGCCTTAACACAGCGAACCTATAAACAAAATATGGATGAAAACGGAATAATTCTGCATGAAAAACCCATTTATATAAAATAACGGCGGATTTGCCCTCCGTTCCCCCCTTTATACTTAACCAATCAATCCCGAAAACTAATCAGGGATGCGCCTTAACACAGTGAACCTATAATTAAAATTTTAAGGAAATGGGATAATTCTGCATGAAAAACCCATTTATATTAATTAAGGGGGTATTAGCCCCCCGTTTCCCCCCTTTATACTTAATGAATCAATCCCGAAAACTAATCAGGGAAGCGTCTTAACCCAATGAACCTATAAACAAATTTTGAAGCAAATGGGATAATTCTGCATGAAAAACCCATTTATATAAATTAAGGGGGGGAGGGATTAGCCCCCCCGTCCCCCCCCTTTATACTTAACCAATCAATCCCGAAAACTAATCAGGGAAGCGCCTTAACACAGTGAACCTATAAACAAAATTTGAAGGAAAACGGAATAATTCTGCATGAAAAACCCATTTATATAAAATAAGGGGGATATGCCCCCCGTTCCCTTCTTTATACTTAACCAATCAATCCCGAAAACTAATCAGGGAAACGCCTTAACACAGTGAACCTCTAAACAAAATTTGAAGGAAATGGGATAATACTGCATGAAAAACCCATCTATATATTTAAAACGCTAAGCGATTTCTTTCGACAATCCGTGAGAACAAACTACTGCATCAAATTACACCATTCTTTTTTTAAATGAAAGATATTAGGACACAGATTTGTTATCGTGCATTCGTTTGTTCGAAAATTTAATTAATTAGCTGTAATTTTCAATTAAACATTTACTTCTGCTTATGACGTCATAAAATTGACAACTCCCACTGAGGGCATAGTTTTTTCCCTGAACCCTGTGGTTCGCCAATCTTTTGACATTAACTAATATCAACTAAAGTTACGGAAGACCTAACTTGGCAGTGGACATTATACTAGAGAGAAGTATACGTCCGCGAGAAGAAATAGGTCTTTACTGAACTTGAAAGAAAATGCACTTTAAATCTGATTTTTTTTCATATTTTTCCATTGAAAAGCGATTGACTGATTAAACAAAATTTATTTAGCTTAATGTATAGTCATTTTTATGATAAATACCTGTAATATTAAAGATGCATGTATTTCTTCGCGCAAAAAATTTCTGGCGAGATGTTGGCGCTTGAAACAAATCGACTTATAACCGTACGACCCCTCACTGTTAAGAGTGATTGATGTGTTACAGAAAATTCTCCGGTCATTACAGGAGATCATAGATTTTTTTATGTTCAATCAAATGTTTCATTTTTCAAACTGTTGAAGATAGGGTAAAAACTTCGATGAATTTGAATTTTTCGGAAAATTTCACCTGAAGTACATACCAAGCATGTTGATAAAATATATAATATAACAAGAATTTTCTTTTCGGTAAAAAAAAAAAAAAAAAAAAAAAAAAAAAGAGGGTCTTTATTACGAGCACATTATTAGATTATAGAGATGGATTAAAATAATTTCTGCAGTGTAATCCAAAATGTGAATATGATTGCATTTATTTTAGAATAGAATAAGTAAAAAAAAGTTTTCCATTCTATTTCTATAGATTTTTTAAAAGTGATATTATAATGTTTGGAATGAAATTTGTAACGAGATTTAATTAATAGATTATTTATAAAATTTACTTTTACTTTAAATATGAGCATATTTGAGTTCTGTTAAGTTGAGATACTTTAATAAGAATTTGGGGTGCATTAAAATCTAAATAAACACTGAACACGATTTTTTTTATTTCGAAAATAAGGACAGAAGAAAGATTTTTATGCATGTTCTGTGTATTTTACTATCAATTTAATGAACCTAATGCATTCCAAAATGATGAGAACCGAAACAACAACTGCAACGTTATTTCTAAATATTTTTCTACAATAAATCATGAATTTTTTTTTTAATTAAAGCACGAAGTGTATTTTCAAAAATAAAAAGGTACAGATGCGCGCTCTAAAAACAACAGTACAAGCTCTGAAAAAGGCTCAGTGCCTGGGCTAGCATTTTTTAGCAGATGTTTAGCGCTAAACTCTTCTTAGGAGTAATTAGTTCATAGTTTTCTCGATAAAAACATCACTGATTGTTTACTGTAAAAAATATATATTTTACTTCTTCCTTCGAAATGAAGCATCGAAAATATTGCTTTTGTAATATCAGCTTTTTAATGTTGAGAAGAATATTTTAAAGATATTTTTAGAACTTCTCCCGTAATTCAAAACATGAAATGTGATTATGTGAATAATGATATGATGCATAATAATGATTATGTATGCAACAGAAAAGGTATTGCTGCTTAAAATATTTAATTCATTTTTGTTAGCAAATAAATGTATCAAATTAGCAAGTGCTCTAACTTTGCCATCAAAAGACGTTTTCCATTTTTCTAGTAAGGCACAAGACCTTTCAGAAAATACTGTCAAAGTTGGCGTTTTGAACCGAATTCTTAATGTGGCAGCACGATAAAGGATAAAAACTGTTAAAAATACCTTATTAACAGCAAATATTATAGAAAAACCTTACGTAAGTATTACAGAAAATTATTACAGAGAAGTATTACAAAAAATCTCATTAAATACTGCTAATTTATGTCACAATAGATTTGACTTAATTTTTAAAATTGCATTTTTGAACATAAAATAAATGCAGTTTAAACAGTTATTCTCACTGTTAAGGTGGTTCTCAAATGATCTGCTCAACAACGCGAAACTTTCTGACACATTTTCTGGTTCATTTTTAAAGACAAGGGCATGCCTGACGATTCATTAAGATTTGGAATCGAAATGAGTTTCCAGTTTTTTATAAATACATTTCTTATTGAGTTATGGGCGATTAGTGTCACGTGACGACCGGTTTTTCTCCTTTATCGTGCTGCCACATCAAGAATTCGTTTCAAAACGCAAAAGGATCAAGGTCCATAAGCCATGTTTTTGGCCCATGAAATAGACTAAAACTCAGTTTTGTTATACTGACTTAATTATTTCACCCTTTAATGTTAGAAGGTTAATCCTGTACGATTTTAACAATAGTTTTTGCATTTTGTTCGGATTTATATGACTTACACAAGCTCAAAGTTCGTATTACTCTTATTAATCGAATTTTAGTCTTATTTCATGGGCCAAAAACACGGCTTATGGACCCTGATCTTTTGACAGTATTTTATGAACGATCTTGTGTCTTACCAGAAAATTGGAAAACGTATTTTAATTACAAAGTTTTTTAATAAGAGCACTTGCAAATTTGATACATTTATTTGCGAACAAAAATGAATTTAAAAAATTGTCATAAAGTAACCAGTTTGGAATTTATAACAGCCTTATTACAACATTATAAAAATTAAATGCTCCTCAAAATATTTAAATATTCAACTCCCTCTCCCCGCCCCCACTTAAAAATGGTGCACATAAAATTCTGCTTAAAATAGCATGTATTCATGTTAGGCTGTATATAACCGATTAAGTAGTACATTTAAAGTTTTAAAAGAATGCGAAAAAAAATTCTGCAGAATATATACATGCTAAATCCCAAAAGTGATTTCCTACTCGCCAAATCAATGATAATCTCCCGATATGGTAATCCTGCTAAGGTGAAACTGCGTAAAGAGGCTAGCTAGCCTTTCTCTCCACTGCCAAGTAAGATGTGCCCCAACTTTAGGTAATATTTTAACATTGTAGTATTAAATCTTAAGAAAAAAAACTTAATTAGCTAGAATATAATCATAATAAAATATCTAAACGTGAACATATCAATATGAATGACAAATCTCACGTAAAATGTTACAATTTAAATGATTCCAATTGAAACAAGATTTGGAGAGTTATCCTTGACGCCCAGCTAAAATAAAAGTACCTATTTTATTTTATTTATTTACACACATATTCAAATTTATTATAAAACACCAGGTTGCCAAAAAATAACCCAGGTGCGTCTGCGATATCTGTACTGATTTAATCAAAATTATTTTGGTTGCACCGCATATTGCAAAATTAATTAAATCCATGATTATTGTTTCTTTCTCAGATTAAAAATAAGAAAATTGGTACTTCTCTATTATCCCATCGACCACTTTTCATAACAAAAAACTATCGCCAAACTGTAACGCCAAATAAACGGGAGAACGTTGCCATTGGAATATCAAAATAAATAAATAAATAAAATACATGAATTTAAGGACACAATTGTTGTTTTAATTAATGAAATAACTAATAAATCAGTAAAACATAATGAAAAATAGACGCAAATGTCGAATTAAAAACCACTTGATGACGTAACAAACACGTATAATGCTTCTGATATCAAGTAAATCGGACTGCATTTTTGGCGTTTAATTTTAGTTTGTCGATAGTTTTTTGTTATGAAAAGTGGTCGACCGGATAATAGAAAAGTACCAGAAAATTTAATGTTTAACGAAATTCAATTATTTGATCGATCGCAAATTTTGGTTCTTTTCCGTTATACCGACATCATGCCATACATGTAAATGTATGCTTGGCGACAATGGTGTCCGTATAATGGAAAAGTACTCAATTTTTTCTTAGTTCGGTCTATACCAAAAACAAACATTTTACAGGTAACATAAAATCGCCGAAAATGACTGCTTCATCAGCTGTTATGACAGCAAAGTTTGATAAAATCTAATAACCTGAATTTTACAACGTTTATGCCAAACACCAGAGAGAACACACGCTATTTTTATATAAGTAGGGTGGGTATATTTAAACGAATAAGAGAACTAACAACTTTCAACAATATAATGCATGAAAAAGTAAACAAATAAGTGATTCAGCAAATCATAAAAATATGTATTTCTTAATATAACTATAAAATGCAGAAAAATATTCTGGTACCATCAAAAATATTCATTATTCCGTCGAAATTCCGTTCATTATCCCGTCGTCCCGTTAAAAAAAAAAAAAAAAAAAAAAAAAAAAACTATATGCAAATTAGGTACTTTTTGGTTAGCCAGCGCCAGTAAAATATATAAATATAATATATATATATATATATACACTTCATTGGCGCCCAGCTAACCGAAAAGTACCTCAAATAATTCGCTAAACTGTAGCGCCCAATAAACAAACGGAAGAATGTTGCCATTAAATATGAAAATAAAAAAAATAATAAAATAATAATTAGGAAAAGCCCCATTTACTAAAGTATCATTTATCAGTAACTTTTAACATTAAAATTTACAATATATTAATGAAAACAGAATCAAAAATAATCTTGGATATTTATTTATTCACATTATTTCTCTTAATTATGGAAAAGGAATAATCATCCTGATTATGTAAAGTAATGAAGAAACCATACAAATAAATTACACTTGAAAACATTAATAATCTTCCTTATCTGCAGATTGATTTATTATTGTAAAAAAAAATCATCTTTACTTAAAAATTGTTTAGCTTAAAACAATGGATGCGTTTCAGAAGATATGGATTTGAAACGAACAGTGATCAAAGAAGACATTTAAAAAATTTTGATCAAAACATTTTAAAACTTTTTTTTAACGTCCAATTTCGACGGTGCGTTTGGGGAGATGCAATGCACATGCGCGTAGGAGCTCATTCGGTTGCATTATCACAGGGTGGGGGGGGAGAGAGATGTGTGCTTTATTTACTATGTTCTTTTATTGACGGAATATAAGATGAACGTAGGGATATACTATTTGTATGATACTTCTTAGGTTCAGGAAATTTTCTTTCTTGCAGTGAGGAATAGGGCGGTAACGTAAAACTGATTTGCATTTTGTTTGTTTGGAGTTTGCATCGGAAATAGTACTGTAATTCACTAGGGGAAAAAACTTTTAAAATAAAATATTTGAAAGATTGATTCATAAGCACCCCTTCTTATGTAATAAAGAAGCTTATTTTACTAATATTGTTATTGTAATTTTTTTCCGTCGAGTTTTGACGGGTTCCATCTAGTTTATATAAATTAAGGGGGGATTATCCCCCCGTTCCCCCCCCCCTTTATACTTAACCAATCAATCCCGAAAACTAATCAGGGAAGCACCTTAACACAGTGAACCTATAAACAAAATTTGAAGGAAAACGGAATAATTCTGCATGAAAAACCCATTTATTTAAAATAAGGGGGGATATGCCCCCCGTTCCCTCCTTTATACTTAACCAATCAATCCCGAAAACTAATCAGGGAAACGCCTTAACACAGTGAACCTATAAACAAAATCTGAAGGAAAACGGAATAAGTCTGCATGAAAAACCCATTTATATAAAATAAGGGGGGGGATTAGCCCCCCGTTCCCCCCTTTATACTTAACCAATCAATCCCGAAAACTAATTAGGGAAGCGCCTTAACACAGTGAACCTATAAACAAAATTTGAAGGAAAACGGAATAATTCTGCTTGAAAAACCCATTTATATAAATTAAGGAGGGATTAGCCCCCCGTTCCCCCCTTTATACTTAACCAATCAATCCCGAAAAACAATCAGGGAAGCGTCTTAACCCAATGAACCTATAAACAAAATTTGAAGGAAAACGGAATAATTCTGCATGAAAAACCCATTTATATAAATTAAGGGGGGGGATTAGCCCCCAGATCCCCCCCCTTTATACTTAACCAATCAATCCCGAAAATTAATCAGGGAAGCGCCTTAACACAGTGAACCTATAAACAAAATTTGAAGGAAAACGGATATTTCTATGAAGAGTTATCGCATTACGTACGTACATACATACATATAGAACCGGCTGGCAAGCTCTCAGGGCTTGACAGCCAGTTTGATACCTAAAAAATGGCAATTTTAGAACGTTTTTTGCTCCTGCACCCCCTGGGGTTAGTGGCACCGACATAAAATATATCCTATGTTGGAGCAGGGGTTGTCACCATCAATTTGCCACCATCACTTTTGAAATCGGTTCGGTAGTTCCAGAGATTACCCCCTACAAACAAACAAACAAACAATCTCTACTCCTTTATAATATTAGTATAGATGGCAAAATACTTTCTAACCAAAAAATGGCAGATTCTTTCCGCTAACACTAAACTCCAAATTTCCCAGGCAACGTGGCAAGCTTCAAGAATCGGAAGGTCGTAATGCAAGAATACTGGTCTGATATTCGCAAATCAGGCAGGACTCCACTGAAATATCCACCGCTACCCAATTTTAATCCCCCTTTTATATCGCACAGATTGATCTGAATGCACTATTTAGCATAAAACTACATAGAATTCTACGAACCGCAGATTTCAAGACCCACAAACTCACTTGAGTAAAAGTTTAAGAAAAACGAAAGACAGATGTCGATTTCACGCACATTGTTTATCATCGGACAGAACGCTTGCACTCAAAAACTAGACTCCCTTTATAAGTTCCCTAGTTCTCTACAAAGATAACATTATATCAAAATTTCTGGAGAAAAAAAAAAAGTTGTCAACTATTAAAATAGGATTATATTTGTCACCGGTCGACAATGTGTTAAAATGCGAAACTAAGAAAATTTTCGATGCTTTCGTTTTTTTTTTCATACATTTGAAAAAAATATTTTAATTGTTTTGGTACTATTCTATTTTTTGTGCTGAGATAACTTGTTAGACAAATCTTAATTTTTCTTATGAAAAAAAGCTCCAATTTCTTAAAATTCACTATAATTTCTTTTTAACTTTGAAATTTAGAAATGACAAGCTCAGTCAAAAGTAGAATTCTTATAATTTAAAAATTATTAATAGAAAAATTTTAAATAACGGTCAACACAAACTTTGAGAAATATTTATTTTAATCTTACATTTAATAATTTTTGTTTCCATTTTTTCTATTTTTTTTAAATATATTTGAAGATAAATTTTAAATTTAACTTTATATTTATAAAATAAATTTCAAATAATGGGTGATTATAAACAAAATATCCCGATACATGAGTCCTTAACTGTCACACCATTCACAGAAACTGACTAAAATTTTGGTTTTAAGTATTTTGAGGTATGCGCTCAAGAATCGTATGAAAAACAACAGTTAAACTCTAACAATTACGGCTACAGTGACACAATTTTGAAAATTTCAAATGGCAAATCTATTTTTTTTATTGGAATGTGATCTTCATATTGAAAAACCATAAAAAGCGTTGGAACGGTACCTGTAACACGAAAATTGCTGGCGCTAGACAGACTAAGAAGAAAAGTGAAAACAACGAATAAGGACAGAGAATCAACAGAAAAGAAAACATTTTATTGTGTTTCACAAATTTTCTACGTCACACACGAAGACACGTTGCATGCGGCAGATGGTGGATAGCACTGAATAATAAAATGTATTACTTTCTGTTGCTTCTCTGTCCGTTATTGGTTGTTGTCACTTTTCTTCTTAGTCTGTCTAGCGCCGGCAATTTTCGTGCTACAGGTACCGTTCCAACGCTTTTTATGGTTTTTCACTATGAAGATAACATTCCAATAAAAAAAAAAATAGGTGGTGCCATTTGAAATTTTCAAAATTTTGTCACTGCAACCGTAACTGTTAGAGTTTAACTGTTGTGTTTCATACGATTCTTGAGCGCATACCTCAAAATACTTAAAACCAAAATTTCCGTCAGTTCCGGTGTGACAGTTAAGGACTCATCTATCGGGATAGTTTTTTTTTTATAATCACCCTGTACATATATTTTATGAAATAAAATTTATTTCAACTCTAAATTTAATTCATCGTGAAACATTCATATATGACACTATCAATGTTATCTCAAATTTTCTAGAAACACTTTTTTAAATATTGCAAATATTCTGTAGATTTATGCAAGACATATTTGAAAATTATTAACATAATTTCATAAAGATATTCTTATTTTCTTTTCCTGAAAATTCATTTACCCACATTATCAGAAATTTATTTTATACGTGGATATTAGGTTACAACGTGGAAATAAAACAAAAAAATATTTCTAGAATTCGGTCTTGATGGCTTGCAACAAATTTGATTGATGATATTTCTCAGAATAACAGAAGGGAGAACATTTTCATAAATGATAATCAGTGGTCAAAATTCTTTCACAATAAATTTTATTTAAAAATAAATTAAAATATGTAATTTTATTTTTAAATAAAAATTGCAGATTTTTTTTAAAAAAAAGTAGCAATTATTTAGTGAAATTTGAAATAAGTTACAAATATACGGTATTCATAATTTGAGTTTCAATGTACACTGTAAAAAAAAAATTCTCAGGTTACTAAAAATTTTTTATTATATTTGTATTCCACAGATTTTTTTAGTAACCGGTACTAAAAATCGGTACAAAAAGACTAAAAAGTTTTTTGTAATCTTACTCAGTTATAAGATAATCTGTAAGAATTACTAGAAAACAGCTAGCAACATTACTAGAAAACAGCTAGCAATGATTCCGATTTTTTAGTACCGGTTACTAAAAAAATCTGTGGAATACAAATATACTAAAAAAATTTTAGTAATTTCTAAAAAATCTGTTAGAAAAACTAAACTTTTTTTAGCAGATCGACCCATTTTTTTTACAGTGTAGGACTCCATAAAATACGACAATGTACGACTCTACAGAAACAAGATCATTAGAATTCATTAGATTCCTGAAATATAATTAATGAAAAATAAAATTAGAAAAGAAAAATGAAACCCTTAAAATAACATAATGTTTCTCTGATAAAAATAATAATTTGCTCAAAACGCATACATTTGAATAAAACATTGTTTACTCGTTTTTACTTTATTCTATCTATAATAGAAGAAAGTGCTGTAATCGAAATATTTTAGACGGATTTACACGTTTTAAGGTTTAGAGATCCCGAAATACATGTTTATAGAAAATGTTTGGCTGTCCGTCATATCTCCTCATTGTATCATCGAAAACTGTATGAAGTTATACATAGAAAGTTATGCAAATTTCATTTATATGTTTTTGACTGAGGCCAGCAGATCTCAGTTGAATTTGGGGATTTTCCACCAGAAGGGTGCGCCGTAATAGCAATTTTTGTGCCCTTTTTATTATTGCATCATCAAAAAGTGTTTGAAGTTATGTATATAATTGAACCAAATTCAGCAGGTTCCAGTTGCATTTGTGGATATTCTGCCGGAGGGGGGCACTGTGATATCGATTATTGCTGTCTTTTCATTATGTTTCATCGAAAAGTGTATAGAGTTATGCATATAATTGCACCACATTTTATGTATATATTTTTGACTAGTGTATGCAGGTCCCATATGAATTTGGAGCTATTCCGCTGGTAGGGGGGCGCTGTGATAGCGATTTTTGTGGTATGTTCTCGATTATTCGTAGTTGTGTTGTGCATCGATTTCTCGTGAATCGAGGAGTGCTTCGCATCCAGGAAACCCGGCGCTTCGCATATAGCTCACGTGCAACAGAATGACGAGAAATATTGATTTTATTCGCGATGCGATAGCGAATTTTGAAGTATTAACATATATGAGATAGAAGAAAGTTTTGTTATTGACACATCCATCTAGTTTTGACATAACTCATTTTACAAATAACAATCTTTGTGTTGATTTTTATGTGCTGGACGTTAAAGCACAATATCCCTCTGCCTATCGTAGCTGAAAGCAGATACAGGTAGACTAGATCCAGAGCTGGAAACTATAGCCGTAAAGGATTTGTTTTACCAATGTCAGTTATTAAGTCATCAAACATTCCAGAGAGACTCAACCAAGGTCGGTGTCCAGAAAAACCAACGTGAAAGAAGACCCTACAATTTTAAAACAATTTTTAAACTTAAAAATTTTTACATAGTTAAAATAGCTCCATAGAGTCTCAATGAAATGTCTTGTTATTCTTATAAAAGTGATATTTGCAATACAGACTGATTTTTAACAATCACGCATATTTAAAATGAGAGTAAAATGTGCTAAGAGTCAAAATCTTCAAATTATACTCCAGGTAGTAGGAAATTACTGTCTTCATAGCGAAATTTCCACACATCTATACTTATAAAAGAGTAGCTTGATTTTCTCATAATCAACGCCGAGCCTCAACCGTTTCTACTATAGCGATGAAATTTGAAAGACATGTTCTTTACACAATGTAGGCCCCACTAAGAAAGGATATTTGAAAATTGACACCCGAAGGGGCTTAAATGGGGGGGGGGGGTCGAATGTTTTAGATAATTTCGTCTTTTCGGCATATCTAAACAGGAGTATAAGTAGGAGCATGAAATTCGTGATAACAATTCGACTAAAGAATAGTTAAACATGTATTTCAGGCGATTTAAGAAATTCAACCGCTAAGTGGGTTAAATGGGGGGTCGAAAATTTTCAGTGATTTCACATTTTCACCATATCTCATCAGCAGTTTTAGGTAAGAGCGTAACATTCAAGATAACAAATCTACTACAAAAATAATTAAACACGTATTTCAGCGATTTTGGAAATTCAACCACTAACGGGGTCTAAAGTTTTAGGTCATTTTGCCTTTTCGCCATATCTCAGCAACAGTTTTAGTTAAAAGCGCGAAATTCAGGATAATAAATGTACTAAAAGTTAGTTAAACACATATTTCAGCGATTTTAGTAATTCAACATCTAATGGGGTTAAATGGGGGGGTCGAATGTTTTTAGTCATTTCGCGTTTTCGCCATATATCAGCAACAGTTTTAGGTAGGAACGTGAAATTCAGAATAACAAATCTGCTAAAAAATAATTAAACACATATTTCTGTGATTTTAGAAATTCCTCCATTAAGGGCGTTAAATGGGGGGGGGGGGGGTCAAAAGTTTTAGGTCATTTTGCCTGTTTGCCATATCTCAGCAGCATTTTTAGTTAGGAGTTTGGAATTCGAGATAACAAATCTACAAAAAATATAGATAAATGTGTGTTTCAGCTATTATAGAATTTCAGCAACTAAGGGGGGGGGGTTAAATAGGACATAAAATATTTTAGGTCATTTTGCCATATCTCAGTAGAAATTATAGGTAGAATCATGAAACTCAGGATAACAAATCTACTAAAAAATAGTTAAACACGCATTTCAGCGATTTTAGAAATTTAGACACTAAGGGGTTTAAATGGGGGTCGAATGTTTTACGCCATTTTGCCATATGTCAATAGAAGTTATAGTTAGGAGCGTGAATTTCGGTATAACAAATCGACTAAATAATAGTTAAACATGTATTTTAGGTGATTTTATATAATAATCTATCAAGGGGGTCACACTGTGTGTCGAAAGTTTTAGGTAATTGTGCCATATCTCAGCAGCAGTTTTAAGTAAGAATGTGAAACTCCGTTTTACATTTATACAAAAAAAGTAGTTAATCATGTATTTCAGTGATTTCAGAGCTAGCGATTTTGTGGACATCATCGGCTGTGAATCCGATTGCGCAAGAAGAAAAACAGAACTATTGCAGATTTTTTATTACATTTTTTGTGTGACATTTTTCCAAGGAATATATTTTTTAATTTCCCAGTTTATAATTTTTTTTCACCTTTTAGCGATCAGATTAAAAATTTTAAACAAAATATTACACTTCCACCTTTTTTCAAAATACATTGTTTGAAAGTAAAAAATTGCGATTTAAATACTTATTGCCATATTAATGGTTTAGGGTATGCACAATGATGCCTTATGGTGATTACCGTATATTCAAATTACAAGAGTTCAACCGAATGAGTCCTGTTAAAATTATTTCATATTAATGATTTATGTAAGCAAAATAACTGAACCACATTATAGGGATCGCTGCATTAACGATGTATGGCTGAGAAATACACAGGACCTATATTTTGTTCACCTCTTAAATTTTTTATAGGCGTGACAGTACCCATTTACAATATTCACTATTTTTCTTAGGTAGTCCCATTTTTATTTATTTCATCTGAAAGCTCTCTGGTCATATTAGATAAATACGCACAGGACCAGTAGTAGTTTGTCAGAGGGATTATGGAAAAATTATTATTAATGTCACGAAATATTTATTAGGTGCTTATATATATGTATATATACTATATTATTTAGTTCTTTTTGTATAGTTTAAAATAAAGTATTTTATTTAAATTTCTCTGTTATCATGTAAAATGAATTTTTGGTCCCCAAGGGAAGTCAAGACAGTACGCTGTAGAATTTATTTCGGCCCCAATCAGAAGCCGACTAGTTTTTCTATACGTCATAAAGATCTCATATTGAATCCTAAACGAATGTATGCGATACTATACTTATAATTTTAATTTATTTCGATAAAAAGACCGAGATAGCCTAGGAACGTATGAACTAATACCTATACCTTTAGTAAAATATATTTTAAATAACCGGTTCACACATGTGACACTATGATGTGCAATTCTGTCAAGCAGATAATTTGAGCATCTTAAGATACGGAGCTATTCAAAACCAGAAATCACGAAACGTATAACATTAATCCAGTACCAGTGATATTCATGTAGCATGTGCCAGGTCTTGCCACAGACTCCTCTGCAAATGAAATTGGTTTAATTACTCACTGGCAATAAAACCTTGCGAGGAAATGACTAAGAAGAAATGATTAATATTTAATGAAGTTTCCCTAAAGTTACACAAGAAGGATAATATAGGTGGAAGCAATGGAATCTGATAATCAATGTAGGTTTTTTTCTTGATCAAGTACTGGTGATATTTATGTTCATATTTTCATTTAGACAAATATTGCTTTTATTCATCAACAGTAAGTTCCATGTATAAGCATTAGCCGTGAGATTCGGACAAGATGTTTCAATGTGAAAGCGTCTATTTAAGCAAGATATTTAATTTGAAGTTGTTGAACACATCTCATATTCTAAATACAGCTGTATTACAAAATTGTAGTAGTGCTACAATATTTTTCGAATAGTTTTTTTTTCTTAGATAATTATGATTGATATATACATTTGACGTGTTTAACATGCATACAAGTGATCCCGTGCAAGACATTCATTGTTGTGTTCTCTGTTGCTGAAGGAAGAGTTTCTCGAATTTCTATTGAGACAGTAATTATCTTTCAATTAACTATAATGGATAACAAATTAGTGGTTTCAATATATTTTGTTAATTTTCTTGAAAAACTTAATAGTAGTAGTATTTAGTCATGTACGTTTACGAATGAATAGTGTTTTAATGCACAATTTTTACAATTGGCATATTGATATGTAGCATTATCAAGTGTAACGCTGTTTTTCCTATATAAGCTGCTTAAATAATGCTAATAACACCTGATAATTTAAATAAAGTGGTTATACCGAATTTGGTTAGTCTTATAGCACTGTAAAAAAATGTTATTTGCTGATGATAATAAAAGATATATCCATTTGATGTGCTTTAACCAGTGTAGAACAGTACCAGTGGTTGTTTCAGATATTGCGTTCAGTTAAGGGCATTCAACGGATTTTTGACATACACTGTTAAAAATAATCTGAAATTCACGGGTATTTTTTTCCTGAATTTCACAGAAAAAGTCCCTTTTCGCGATAAAAGGGTAATTTCCGTTAAAAAGCAGAAAAATTCATCATTTCTCCTGAAAACAACAGAACGGACGGATACGAAACAGGCCAACGGAGATATTCCGTTATTTGCTGCATATTTATTTTCAATGTTTAAAAAACTGACATGTTGCTGCACAGAAAAACTAAAAATTCAATAAATTAAATTTTCGAGTTTATTTAAAACAACAACAATAACAACAAAATAGTGCTTTCGAATTAAAAAAAGTAACAATTTTCGCATTCTTTTAAAATTATTTCCAATTTATTTTCTAAAGTTATAAGAAAATATTTGCACTTAAAATATATTCTAAACAAACAAATTAAAAAATATATATAATAGTTGAATTAAGTGAAAAAAAATTCATTTTACTCAAAAAAGCAACAAACAAAAATAATGCTTTCAAACTAAAAAATAATATTTTCAAATTAAAAAGTAATAATAACAATTTTCTCATTCCTTTAAAATTATTCGAAATTTATTTTTTAAAGTAATAAAAAGTACTCGCACTGAAAATATATTCTAAGCGAACACATTTAAAAAATATATAATAATTGAAAAAAATATCGATTTTCTCAAAAAAGCAAACATTTTTTATCGAATTTATTTCAAAATATAATATTCATATTTTACATCTATCAATTAAATTAAGAATATATATAATTCATATTTTTATCCTCTATTAATATTACAATTTTAAAACATCACCATCATCTCATAACGAAATCTCCCTGCAATTAACTTCAAAATTACCAAGCTTCTAAACCCCAATTTTTTTTTAAGTTCTAAGCCGCCATTTTGAGAAGCCCCATATCATCCTCTTAAACTGCTACTCTAACAAGCACCCACTGGTCGAATGAGCAAGACACTTGATTCGAGGCATTGTCATCCCTGGTTCAAACCCGATGTCGACCAAAAAATGTTCTTGAAGTATATCAGATAGTAAATACTCCCGCAATCGTCGACAGATGGCAGCAAATATAGAGATGTAATTTTTTAAAACAGAGTTCAATTATAACGGATAATTTCCTTTCCTGCCAGTGCACCCAGGAATATTTCCGTGATTTTTGAGAGCGTTAACGGAAATTTGCCGCTTCTGTAAACGGAGTTTGTCCTTCTTTTATCTTTCAAAACGGAAAATCTACTAACGGAACGGAAAATACCCGGCAACTTTGCTGCCAGTAGTTTTACCGTGAATTTGAGGATTTATTTTTAACAGTGTAGACATATAAAGAAACGATTCTTTTCTCATTTAAGTATAATTACCCTTAAGTATAAAAACTCTAACAAATATCTGATTTCAACATATTTCCCATTTTCTTGAAACCCGAAGTAGTATTTGTTTTTTATGGAATTTTCTTAGTGATTGATATCGTTCGAATACACGTCTTATACTATTATCATATTGATATGTAGCATTTAACGCACGCATTGTAGGAGGATTGTTGTAAAAAATGTTGACTTTAATACGTGCAATTGTAAAATGCTACGTTCATAATTGAGCTACAATAGTTAAAATTCTGTTAAAAATGCACAGCTTTATATGAGATCAAAAGAGTTTCAAATCGTTGCGTATTATTGCACATTTGAAGTATTTTTCGTGTGCTGAATTGTTATAGCAACATTGAAAGATTATATAGATATGAAAAGTTGTATTTTTTAACATATTCCTCCGTCAAGTGATTGCAATTTTGTATAAATACTGGGGTGTTTTAAGAGGCACACTGCCATTACTGCGTCATTTTACTCATTGGTGAAAAGTTCTTGAGAAAATGTTTTCTGGGACATTACGTTTTAGAAAATGTGCACTTATGTTTCTAAATTTTAATATTTTTATTTTAAAAAGAGTAAGATTTATTTTGTAGGGATTGTAATGTAAATTGTAAATAATTATTTCTCTGTGTTATGAAATTTATGTATTTTTAACTGAGGGACTGGTATAAAATATATGGTAATGAACTGACATAAAATAAATGGTATCAAACAATTTAAAAGTGTACTTAAAAATGTAAAGGATAAATTGAGCTCTGCAATACATATCCTCGATAAAAATTTATGCTTAGTACTAAATCACTATAGCGGTAAAGAAGCCTTTGAAATCGTAGAAAAATGCGCACTCCTTCTTTATCTGCTTTTTTTAATAGTAAACTACAGAAAACTCTGAATTTAAGAAGTACTGGTCTAAAAACCAAAAGTTATGCATTTATCATAAGCTATTTCATTGCTTACATTTGTACAGAAAACTGAAATTAAAACTAGTTATCTTCAATCAATTACTAAAAGATAAATTAAATATATTAAAAAATCAATCTTTTATTTATGTGAGACAAGCATACAAAAAAAATATTTTCCAATTTGAAAATAAACTAGTATGCTTTTTCTGTGAAAATATGCATGCGTTCTAAAAATGTCGATATCAATGCGTTACTATTTTCATGGCTTGCTATCTTTATCTTAATCCATATACATCTACTGTTTTTCATTGTTAGGAAAATGAAGATAATACAAATATTTTCTCACAAAGGTATAACTGGCACTTCGTGCATATAAAATACAAAAAAATCAATTTATTTAAGCAAGTTCTTATGAAGCCTCAATTTTTTAATGCCATATTTCTAATGGCATTTTGTTCAATTTTTGTATTGTCTAAAGATTAAATTACTTATTTATAGGAAAATACATAAAAGATGCAATTCACTATTTATAAAAAAAAATTGAAATCATACTTAAGTAAGTTTTATTTTGTAAAACAGCTTATCATATATGGAAAAATTCAATGCAATTTAGTTAATGATATGTCCAGTACACCAAATTCTTCAAATGTCTGGCTATCTTTCATTTAATTCATTCTCTTCGTTCCCCCACCCCTATTTTTCTCTTCCGTACTTAAAATCGTCCAGTCTGGCCGGCTGCTTCTATCGGTCTCCTGCGTCACATGTGTTTCTTGACTCCGCTGTTGTTTTTGAAAAACTCACCGCCATTCAATCTTGGACGCTTGCGGGAGACGCAAGCATATATACATGGCTTAAACTTTTGAAAAGGGTTTTTAATCTTTTAAATTTCGCTCTGATGATGGAGCTTTAGGGGCTCCGAAACAGCTGTTTGCCATTTTATATATTTTCATTTGTGTTATTTTACGTTGGTCATTTATTTTTAATAAAACGGCACAAAGTTAAATCTACCTATTTTAAACATACTTAATATATTATATATTAATAATTAAAAAGTATCTTTATTCAGTTTGATATTTTTAACAATCCTTCAAGCAAAAATAGCATCATACGTAGGCTTTACTACAGTATTTTAAAGCATTTGTATCTCATTCATACATTAAACAAAATTACCACAAAATTTTAGTATCACATGAAAATATACAAAGTGTATAAATGAATAGATTTATACTTTGAATAGAATTGAAAATCAAATGGATAGATTATTCAACGGTATTTAAAAATTGACATTCTGTGCCAGTACATTTCCATTCCTTTTCTCCATTCAAAAGTGACGAATGCATTTATGAAGTAAAATTAATGAATCACAGATAGAATTCGTGGCAGATGAGGAAAAGTTCCATTTTTCAAAACAAAAACATTTGTATGGAAAATGTATCACAATCCTTAACAAAATACATGAGTTGTTATTAAGTTTTTAAATAAAACATTTTGATGTTACATACTGTTCGTTTATTTTATTAGAAAATGACCTTACTAGAAATTCAATAACAAATAAAACACTTATACATTTTTTTTAAAGAAAAGTAATATTAAATAATTTGTAAGAATAAAATATAAATAAGCTATCATATTTTAACATTGCAAATATTTATAAGTGTAAATTTATAGAATCTTATCGCATATTATAGTAATAAGCACAAATACTTACTAATTGCTGACAATATCTTGCAGAAAATGTATTTTGTGTACAATTCATAGATTACAATTCATATTTAATTCGAATATGAATTTCAAAATTTATATTATCACTCATAAAAAAAACACTGTATTTTTGTCCTTAAATTTTGAAATTCGCTTTATAATAATTGTAGGAAAATAATTTCATGCCCTCACAATATCTTGTAAATACTTCTAAAAAGTGTCATTCTTCTAAAAAAAACGCATATGTTGAAAAAAAACTAAAGGAAGAAACTGAATTTTATGTTTTATTTTGTTATTAATATAAGACAATTAATTGTTTAAGGTGTAATTAATCAGGGGTAAATCCATTCAATTTTCTCCGCACACAGAAGATTAATACAAGGGTGGAATTTTCGATTAGGAAATGTTTGCATACTAACTTAATGTTAATTACTAATAATAAAATAACTGAAGATAAAAATTACATAGCGGCAGATCTTCTTTTTCCTCCAGGTGGTGAAAAATAACAAGCGACTATTGTTTCAAGACAAGACAAGCAGTTACAGAGAGCAGTTTATTTAACGAGGATAAGGAACATTCTACAAACAGATTTTAATTTAAGGTAAAACTAGGAGAGTCTGCGCACATTTCAAAAGAATAACAATAAAAAATCTAAATATTAATTTTTTGCTAAACTATCCAGGAATAATTTTTACTTCATTTGTTTTTTATGCATTTCCATTGGTATTTTGTTGTTATAAAGTAGAAATATAAAGTAGAATTATATTTGTAGAAAGTTATTTAGCGCAATCTGTCCTTACAGGGTTGGTGTGATTGCGCCCATGGGTAGGAGATATTGTTACTAATAATAACTACAGTTAAATTGTTAACAATAATAATTACACTTAAATGACATTGTTGTAAGGTGTTTGTGAATAAATATTATTGTATTAGGAGTGAATATTTCATCCTAATGATTAAAGAATCAGAAAAAGGAAATAATTTTAAAAACGATTAAAAAAATTTAATTAAAGGGGAAAAAAAGAAAGAATCCGAAAAAGAAAGGCGAGATAAGATTACAAAATAGCATTAAGTTACTTGATAACACGATCAACTTAAAATTTGTTCATTTTCATTTTTCATTTTTTTATACAAATTTACTAATAAGCTGCGTAATAAAGCATGGAAACTAATTAGAACAATGCGCCATCTCTCCTAAGTAGCAAATGCGCAAACTCTCCAATTTCGGTAGGAGAGATTGCGCGGCCTTTTATATAAACATGGCCGCTACTAAAACGGACCGTTGATGTTCCCATTGTTAGTCTAGATTAGTAGCTAATGAGAAATTGTTTACGTTTAAAATATTTCGTACTACTGGCATTGTATAGAAATTCTGATGAATAGCTATGAAAATTCAAGCACTTACTTTGGGAAAACAAAAACAAAATTGCAATGCTTTATCTTAGACGCTCAAAACAATCAACGTGCACTTTCAAGTAGACACTCCACTACAGCTGTTGTACAACTACCTGGAGTCACTGCGCGCTCACTCTATTCCTTCCCCCCGAACCTCTAAGTGTGCAATCTCTCTGACCGCGCCATCTCTCCTGGCTTACCTTAGTTATATAAATATGGAACGGAAAAAGGAATAATGTGAAACTTCAGAGCAGAAAGAAAGCTGTCAATATGAAGGAATGATTCTAAAAGAAATGCCTGGGAGGAAAAGGAAGTCCACCCACATATATATTCGTATAGAATAAAAAATGAAATACCGAAAAATGGTTTAAACATTGAACCAGATTAAAATACCTAAGAATGAAATATTTAAAGATGAACGAGTACAAATGTTGTTAATAAACTGCACACAATATATGAACATTATATTAAAGGAAAATTATTATATTCAATTCTGCAGTAGCATGATGAGTTCCTTCAAACATAGTAAAAAATGTTCAGACAAGGACTCGAACCTAGATACCTTGGCTTGCCCTATCAATGCTCTACCCGGACGATAACTGGTTTACATAATTCACTCTCATGTGAAACTCTTATGTTATCGTTATTGTGTGGCCATCGTCCGGGTAGATCGTCCAGTAGGAAGGTATCGAACCTGGGTACCCTGGCTTGCCGTATCAATGCTCTTCCTACTGAGCTACCCGGACGATAACTGGTTAACATAATTCACTCTAATGTGAAACTCTTATGTTATCGTTATTGTGTGGGCATCATTCGGGTAGATTGTCCAGTAGGAAGGTGTCGTCAACTAGGATCGTCCAGTAGCATCGTCCAGTAGGACCTTACCTTGGCATGGCAAGCTAATGTACCAAGGTTCGTGTCCTGCACTAAAAATTTTTCACTCTGTTCGAATAAACCTTAAGTATGCAACTTCAGCCTTGAATAGGATTTATCTTGTTGAAAAAATTTTCTTTTCTTCATTTTGGAAAATTAATAATTACTGAAAATGGAAGAATGCAAAGGTTTATATTAGAGAAATATAATGAAATGTATATATAAGATTGATTGCTCTAAAATAAGAGAAGCAAACACAATCTGAAAGTACAATGATGCGAAAAAAAAATAATTGATTGAAAATGAATATTATTTTTTTGTACAGAATATTTCAAACAGTTGCAATAGAATTGTACCAGTGTACGATAATTTACAATTATTTTAAAAAATATGATAAATACCAGATGTGGAGGATATTGGAATAATAGATTTAGAAGAAGGAAAATGAAGATTGCGATGTTCAAAATAACTTCGTCTCAAAAACCAGTTTTATATCGATGTAAGCTAACAGGTTTTTGAAATTCTCAAAACGACTACTTACTGAATTTCATTGTCAAAGGTTTGACAAAGAATTTATACATTCTAGACTTAATTTCGTATTTTATACAGTTTTTCTTGAATGTATCTCCTATTTGAGAATTGGCTTCTCACTAGCTGACTTTTAAAAACACTTTTAAACGTTTCTTTATTTCGATTTTCTGAAAAAAGACATGAAACCTTAAAATAATAAGCTAAAAGAGAGATTTTGTATACAAATAAGAACATCTCAAAATTGAAGAAATATGACTGCATTCAATTACTTTTTTCTTATTTAAAAACAGCCAAGCTCAAATTCCATCATATAAGAAATTAGCATAATAATTATATTTTAATAACCGAGTAAACAGAAAGACAAACTACTTTTAATTAAATATATTTCTTTTCAAAATAAATATTTTTCAAGTACATTCATTCTTACCATATCAATATTTGTATGTGGAATTGGATAAAATAATTAAATGTTATAAACAAAAATGTTTAAAATTGCAACTTTTTTTAAAAACTTTATTTTTATTTAATAAAATTTAAACACAATATGAAATGCATAAAAAATATATAACACATTTACTTACCCATCATAAGTAGTATAGGGTAAGTCTTGTAATCGTTTTGAAAATCGAAAAAAAAAATTTTGACGGATTTACACGTTTCAGACACTGGAGATTCCGAAAAACATATTTTTAGAAAAAAAATTGCCGTCCGTCTGTATGTCTGTGTGTCTGTGTGTCAGTAAACGCTCTATCTCCCGAACAAATTGAGATAGAGACTTGAAATTTGGTATGTACTTAGTATGTAATAATGGGAATAAGCCTATTGAATTTCAGTAACCGCGATTATCCGGAACTATTATTTTCGGACTCTCGAAATATACGTTCTGATAAAAGGTATATAAAAATTTTCGAAATTGTTTATTTTAAGGAGTGACTATAAAAGACAATAAAAAGACATAAATTTTGCATAAAGCATGAAGTCGATCGGATAATTAGTTATCGAGATATTTGTAATCCTATTTTCCACACTTTTCGATTTTTTATGACCCTGTATTTCATCCAAATTTCAATTCAAAGATATATTTTAAATGGAAATGAGACGCTTATTCAGATGCAATAAACCGCTACTTAATAGGATTATTGTTTTTGGAGTTATAAGGATGTTTCTTTTAAGCAATTCAGTAATCGAGCCTTCAAAGTTTATGACGTCATCAAGCCACGATTTTATTCGAATTGCAATGCATTTTATAAGTAGTTTACACATTTTTTATTTTAATATTTTACATTATGCATATCCATGATGGGTAAGTATTACGGTGGCCCCCAACGACTAGTTTTATATGGAATAATAAAATATAAAGTCCACATTTTTTCCCTTTTCTTAAAAAAACTTAGCTATCTATCTAATGTTCTATAAAGTAATAAATTCATACAGAAATTGGGATTTTTGTTCTGTTTAATTTCTTTATTTAAATCATATCACATATTTCCTTGCAGATTCTACAATTCATTGTTGTCTAGTAACAATAAATAATGTACTCTAATTTTTGGAATTTACACGTATATGTCGCCTATTGAATGGGAACTTTAATATTTCCTAAAATGATCAATTTTTGAATGCATATGTGGATGTTTAATGTACTGTTTAAGATTTTCAGTAGTTGAGTTGAAATCAAAATATATTGGCAATCATGGAAACATAAAGTATGACACGTGTATAAAAATTTAAATACATTAATTGTTTTATAGTAAATTAAGTGAAATATCATTCAAACAACATTTCAATTTGTCCGCATTTTAATAAAATATGTAAACATTTTTTATTTTAAAATATGAAAAGCACAAATTATTAAAAATATATAATATTTGAAAATCAATATACCATCAAGATATTTGTATATGGAATTGGATAAAATAATTAACTGTTATAAAATAAAAAAAATAAAAACGCAACTTATTGTTTTAATTATTTTTATTTAATAAAGTTTAAATACAATATAAAATGCATAAAAAATATATATAGCACTTTCTTATATGGAATAATAAAATATAAAGTCCATTTTTGTTTTACATTTTCTTTTGAAAAAGCTTGGCTAGCTATCTGGTGTACTAATGTATACATTAATTGTTTTAAAGTAAATTAAATGAAATATGCTTCAAACATCATTTCAATTTGTCCACATGTTAATAAAATATGAAAACATTTTTTTATTTTAAAATGTGAAAATCACAAATTATTAAAAAGATATAGTATTTGGAAATCAGTATACCAGTAAGATATGTTATCGTAATTATATATTATTGCCTTTTATTTCACTATATTTTTAATAATGGAATAAGAAATATTTCTATGATAAAAAAATCTTATGTTTATATATAATATAAACTCCAAACGCTTAGATCAAATAATTTTTAAATACCAGCCGACACATAAAAGATTATGTTCTGATATGTTTCTATTTTTCTAAAAGCATACTTATTTACACAAGAAATGACGAAATAAAAATAAATTATTAAATAGTTTTATCAATAAGGCTCAGGGAGTATTTCCATAAAGAAGGCACCAGTTATGTTTGCAGGAATGAGAAAGTTTATTAATTAAATTATACATATACTATTCTTCAAATAAAAAATAATTTCTATCTCGAACTAATTGAAAAATTATATTTTTCTGCAAAAATAACGAGCATACCTTACAAACCAATGCTATAACTGAAAACTAATTAAATACTTCTCATATATTATTTCATATTTCATTGTATTTTTTTAGATTAAAGCTTCATGAGTTTTTTAAAATTAATTTTGAGTTTTATTACATTTCTTCCTTTTATGCTGATAAAATTAATTAAGACTAGAAAATGAAACGGAAACAATAGTGGTGCAAATAGTATTTTAAAAATGGGTTTTCTCATTCATTTTAAATAATACCGAGATTGAAAAATATTTTTTATCGATTTGTTGCATTTTTATTTAATGAAAAAAATGAAAATCTATCTCAGAGTTCATATTCAATTTTGAAACAAAAAATATATGTTTTATAGCATATTTTTCATGAAAAAAAGGGTACTTTTAAGTGTATTTTTGAAATCATAAAAAAATATCCAATCAATTTATAACAGGGGTGAGAAGAACCAAAATTGCAAAAATAAGAAACTTTCTGTTATCTCACTCTCCGTCCCACCATCATATCTTGAAATTCCCTTTTTTGTGTTTTCAAGGGGACGGGGGTGGGGGGGGGGCAAAATGAAGGAGCAGAAATTACCGCGTAAGTCGAAGTTTAAATGACCAATATTTATCTTTATTGCAATGTATCAAATTGGGGAAAAATGTTTTAAAAATTGGAATATTAATCATTTTAAATTATGTGCTGAGGGGGAAATGCAGAAAATTTGACACTGGATGAAGCAATTCAGATTTATTTATCGTTACTAGAGATCAAGAAATAGTGCAGATTTTGCTTTATAAATAAAACGTTTCAAATATTTTTAATTTTGTATGTTGTGGGGCAGAGAAGGTTAAAGAAAAAGTTTGATGCGGAGAGGAATAATTTATTATAACTTGAAAACAACAAATATACCAGATTAAAAAAAATAGGGTTTAAAGATTTTAAATTTTTTATGTTAAGGGGTGTGTATTAGGGAGAAGCAGAAATTTGAGAGGGTAGTGTATTTTTGATAAATGACTTTTTATGCATTGTTATAAGAGATTAACAAACAAGACAAAATATATTTAAAAAAATACTTTTAAATATATTTAATTTTCTGTACGGAGAAAAGAAAAATTTTAAAATTTCCAAGGAATGTTAATTTAGATGATTAATCATTTATTAACTACTAGACAGATGATTTTTAATGCAGATTTTTTTTTTTTTTTTTTTTTTTTTTTTTTTTTTTTTTTTGTGTGTGTAAAACGCTAAGTTTGTAAAAGGAGGAGAGTTTGGTGAAATTGGGGGAAAATTAAGATGATTAAGTGTTTATTTATTTTTTAATAAGGAGCAACAATTATGGCAAAATATAAAAGAAAAACACTTTTCAAGGCTTTAAACATTATGTGCTGATGCAAGGGTATAGGGCGACAGAGGAAACAGAAATTTTGTAGAGGAAGAGATTGTGGGAAAAATTTGGAAACGCAGCAATCTGCCGAAATGTGATTTTTTTTATCCCTGAATCTTTACAGATACGTGAACATTACGTCTCATCAAAAATTATATAAAATATAAACCCTAAAATCAAAATATACAGATAATATTTAATACAGATTAAAAATACTTTAAAGCATTAAACAAATTATTGATATTTAGGACCAACATCAGTCCATCTTCAGTACAATGAAGAACGTTATAGTCATGAATAATGAAAATAATAATAATAAAAATCCTGCAAAAGGAAAGCTGTAAAAATAAATTTAAAATCGAAGATAAATTCAAAGGAAAACTGTGTACTCCGAAGTAACATAACTACCTTCATTCAAGGGACCAAAAGCTAACCTTTTCTACCTGGCCTCAAGAAAATGCTATTTGCGTATATATTGCAATTCAGTTTATGTATGGAAGTGTTCGCAAAGTCCGAGATATGGTCTGTATCTAGGTCGTGAACAACGAAGTCGGTGTTTAAATTTCCAGTCTTGAATGTGTATTTATGCTCCATCAGTCCAAAAAAAAGAAAAACTTTTTAACAGTGAGAAAAAGCAGATTTTTATGGATCTGTGTAATATTGGTTATCCCCTACGTTGGGCAAAGAGAATTTTCTCAGAATCTTTAAATACAGCTGCAGCATGCAGCAACTCCTCTCCTTTTTAAAAGTGAAGCTATTAAGGGCTTCGTATCCATACCATATTACAGGAACAATTCAGAAAAAATAATAAGTTGCTCAAAAGAATTGAGATCAATTTTTTTTTCATTTCCCAAAACCCTTTACGAAGTTGTTTGTGTGGTTTTAAATATCAATACTCTATCTCGCAATCTAAAGGTGTTGTTTACTGTATACCCTGCAAACAATGTGCGTCAAGTTATATTGGTGAAACTATTTTCACATTTGAAATTAGACTGAAGGAGCATAAGTACCAGGGTAACTCTAGATAACGGGATTGCTCAATCCTTATCGTGACGTCACAAATGGTAGCTGGCAGCGATCAAAGAAATACAGCGATTGGTTCAAAACGATGGGCGCCGCATTGTACCTATCGCTGGTCTTGGCCAGCCACTATTAGTGACGTCATGAGAATAAATGACCAAGCCCGGTAACTAGTGTTGCCCTGTAAGTACGCATTCAAGACTGCCAATTTAATCTCCAAAATATTTGTCTACGACTTAGATACAGGCAATATCCTGGGTTTTGCGAATTCTACCTTAATTAAACATAATTGCAATATAGTCGCATTTTTCGTGAGGCCTGGTACACAAGGATAGATTGTTCACCGTTGAATGAAGCAAGCCATGTTCCTTCGGAGTACGCGAATTTGCTTTGATTTTAATTTCGATTTGACATGTTTGTGACACGGTTCCTTCTGTAAGTTGTTTTTATTGTCATCTTTCATGATTATACCTTTTTTTTATTGTACTGAAGAGGAACTGATGTTGGTCCGAAACTTCTACAATTTTTAAATGTTTTTTAACGTGTATTAAATTGTCTGACTTTAGGGTTTTATTTTTTATATAATATTTACAGACCTCTAAAAGCATTACCATGTGCAAATATAAATGTAGGAGTTTTACAGGAGGTGAAATCAAAATTAAGATCGTTGAAGAGCTCTGCAAAAAGAAATCTTTAAAATTAGGAGTTTTGCAAAAGTTTTGTAGGAGCATATGAAACTTATACCTTTGACAGAATACTATTGTCGCATATTTCAGGTTTTCGATGAACGTCATAAATTAAGATGTTAAATGAAAAAATATGTTTCACCTATTATGTTTTAAAATAAATTTAATATTTTTAAAGACTGTTGCATTATTGAGAATTTTCTGAAAACCTAATAATCAAAACCCCACTGCTGAAAGAAATATACTGAATATAAAATATTGTTTTACGTAGTTTTTTACAAAAGGAAAAAAAAATGTATATATAAATAGTATCTATTTATTTTTTTTATTTTGAACTTCCTTTTTGGAATCTATGAACACGTGAGAAAAATCGTTCGAGTAAATAAGCAATTTAATCCAGTTATTGTATTTTTGAATCTTCTTCTGAATTCAGAAACAGTTGCAGTTTTTAATATATTCCAAATATTCTTACAATGTACAGAACTGAATATTGTTATATTCAGTTTATTAGAATTTAATAAAATAATTCTACAAGATTGTGTTTACGTAATTACAGACATATAGATTTTGGAAATATGAAGTATTAATTTATGAGAGAAAATCATATAAAAGTCTGGTAAACAATATCCAAATTAAAATGAAAAATAAATTTCAGAAAAGTTTAAAAAATAAAAAAACTTTTTTTTCTACTTCGAAAGTTTTGTACTTAAAGACAATATATATATATATATATATTAAATAAATTTAGTTAATTTTGTATTTTATTGCTTTTTTATGAACAATAAAATATCTTTAAAAATACATTACAATACTTGACATATAAATAAATAAACCTATCTTTAAAATATTTTAAATAATCTGTATATATTCAAAAGAAGATTTAGAAATCTATTGATCTCAAGCTCTCAACAGATAGCGAAGCCAATCCTTGAATCTAACAGAGTTATGGATGCCACCGCAAAATATGTTAAGATTACTTGAGTGGAAATAAAATATGCTCTTTATCTAAAATTTGGTTTTGGAATTTCGAAAAATATTTCATTTCTGATATCTTTATACTATTAAGCTCGATAAAGAAAGTATTAAAAATAAACATTTGCAGAAATATTGTTACACATGTTATACAAAGTTTAGAATGGTGGAATATCTTTTTAGTCCACGAAATTAAATTTCATGTTTTTCGTCAATGCAATAATACATTCAAAATTATATATTCACACAGAATAACATATTATGGCTTAGATGCTTTACACTCACGCTAAAAAAAAAAAAAAAATTAATCGGTTAAAAAAAAGAAAAAAGTCGCCAAATTTAGGGGATTTTTTCCTTTAATGGCAACCTAGGCATTGTATTAAGTTATTCGTTTGGCGCAGTCTTGGAAATCGCGCCAACCAAACAGTCGCCAATCTTTTGTTTACATTTTAGCGTGAGTGTAACACATCTGTTCCCATATTATCCTCAGAAAAAAAAAATATCGGTATGTACGTGTTATCCGAGCCAGTAAGATACGCTGCGTAGCAATGGTGCTGATAACATTCATTACAGCAATCTTTATTTTTTTTTCCTCTCTACATTGTACTTGTATAATTATTATTACACAGTTTTCATATTAAAAGCTATTGCTGCAGTATTTGTATACATAGTTATTCAAAACTAGTGGAACTAACTTCTACTAGGAGTGGAGGGCACCTACAGGAGTGCCTTCAAAAACACAAATTCCTTCACTTTTTATAATTTTTTGAAAAGTTAACAAATGTATGGGTTAAACGGTATATATATATATATATATATATATATATATATACCGTGGAAATAAAATATGCGAATATAATATATATATATATATATATATATATATATCTTATACATATACTAAATCAATTGATAGAATATCGACATCTACATCTATAATATATCTTGTTATATACTTATACAGGGTTATTCAAAACTGGAGGAACAAACTTCTAGGAGGGGTGGGGTACACCTAGACAACTCGGAATCACGTAGCAATGGAGGGTCGCAAATGCAATCTTAACGAGATAGGAGGGTTTTTAGGGGCTGAATCACCGTGATGGAAAATTGGCATTTTGAGACTAATAGCTTAAAATAGGTGATGACTTTCCTGATAATGAAATTCCCCGAAGTTTTTTTGCCTACGTGCCTGGTTCTTACCATCAACAGTTTTGGATGTTTGAAGCCGCAGGTTGTCTGCATGAGGGCGTTTTTCGCCAGAGCTGTAATTGGACCCCTCAAATGTGCAAAACTGTAGTTGGTAAGAACCAGGCATGTAGGCAGAAAACTTCGGGGAACTTCATTAACAGCTAAGTGATGAATTATTTTAAGATTATTGTCCTTAAATGTCAATTTTCGATCACCATGATTCAGTCCCTAACACCCCCCCCCCCCCCCCCTCTCGCTAGGATTGCATTTCCGAACCTGCATTAGTATGTGATTCCGAGTCGTCTAAGTGTACCCCACCCCTCCTAGACGTTTGTTCCTCCAGTTTTGAATCCTCCTGTCTAATTATATAACAAGATATATTATAGATATAGATGTCGATATTCCATCAATTGATTTAGTATATGTATAATGTATATATATACCGGGTAACCCATAATTTTTTTGACATTTCAAAAAATTATAAAAAGTGAAGGAATATGTTTATTTGAATGCATTTCGCGACAAACTTATTATCATGCGGGGTGGATTTGGTTTTGGGAAACAAAACATTTTTAATGATTTTTTGTCAATAGAGGGTGTTTCACACATTCCAATTACAGGATTGATTTTTGGCAATGGGGTTACGTAAAGTCAAAGTCCTGAGTGTAACACAGTAGACTGTGTTTCTTAGTGGTGTTAAAGGACGCCATATTCCACGAAATCCCCTGAATCCATTCGGATATGTCACATGCCTAAGGTAACTATATTTGCAAACGCTTGCAAAGTTTCCTTGTGGTATTTAACACACAGAACATTTACTGTCATGGGTTTGTAAATATTTGCATGTAAATAAAGATAATTGTTCACGAAAGTTTGTTATTTGAATGTTGAAGAGTCCTTTATTGACAAAAAGTTTCACTAAATGTTTTTTTTTTAATTTCCACAAAAATTCTTCTACATGAGAACAATTTTGAAGCAAACCGCATTCAAATAAACTAATTCCTTCACTTTTTATGAATTTATGAAAAGTTATCAATTTTATGAGACACCTATTACATATCTGTAATAAAATTACCATCGTAAATATCTTTTATCGCTAAAATCTGACAAACATCTGATGTTATATATTTAATAAATGTGCGTTAATGTACGATTTTATATTATTTAAGTTTATTTGACACTATGTACGCTTTTAGAACGCAATTTGCGATTAGAAACAATAAACACGATTGATGATTGCAACCATGTTGACAATCTATCTTCCTGGCATGGATAACTCGTATGTACCTAAATGCAATTCAATAAACATAAAATCCAAAACTTTTCATAAAAGTATCAAACGTTTACCTTTGAATGGAAATGAGAACAACATTTAGCTAAAAATCTGAAAAACGCATGTAGCACAGATTATAACCCTGTACATTATTTTCTTTTAAAAGAATTTTTAAAGCATTCTTAATATGGTTCTCCTTTATTACATTTTCCTTAAACCAAAACATCGGTAACATTTTTCTTTATTACACTTGATATTCAAGTATTTTTTTATTTTATATATCACTCCGAATATACTTTATGGATCTCATTTACCTCACGTAATTGCCAAAACCTACTACGGTTTGTTGTTCTAACAAATATTTTCTTCACGTTTACTGGAAATAAATCAATTAAACACTATATTTTGATTGTCGCAGCATGTTCTTTTAGATATATTCTGCCAGTAAACTCAACACAACCAACTAAACGTTATATTTTCAAGATACTGAATCTATTTTCAGCTTAAAATTGTAAGCAGAAGAATCTGCACAGAATAATTTTTCCAATGCAGAAATTATAGTTCGAAACAATTTCTGTGCCCAAATAATTTTGAAACGGTGTAAAATATTGCGCAGGACTACTTGTTTCCAATTTTACTTGCGGCGAAAGAGGAATTAATTTTTATTCAGTTTTGCCTGTGTTAAAAGGACTTATTCCATATGAAAAAATTGCATTTATAATAAGTAGATGCTGGAAGCTGTATCCCATCAAGCATTCAAGAATTTGCCTCTACTCTAAATATTAATGAAACTTGTTAAATGCGCGTAGAATTTCCGAAAATATTTTAACTGCCAACATATAGATTAAAGAAAATTAGCATTCATGCATTATAAATATGCATTGTCATTTACCAACTCTAAGAAAGAAAAGCTCGAAAATCGTAAAATGAGAATTCAGTGAACCGTAATGTATCGACAGATTACAGTCAATAGATAAACATATTAAAGAGTTAGTTAAATTTTAAAATGTATGCCTCAATTTAAAACGCACGTCCAGCAATTATCACTCATAAGAAGTACTGAATCGAATGACTTAGTGTGTCCCTGTAAACGAACTATAAATGCTATGCACACCATATTCTATAGTAAGAACTTTGTAGTGCACCACAGTAATGCATATCAATTTCAATATGTTGGAAACAGTGTGCCATCATTAAAGTACGCTACCAACGATTTTTCTCCATAAACAATAATGTAACGGAATTATTTTAAATGTAAATGAACAATAAATGCTACACACTTCATTTTCTGTAGCTAACATGCCATAGTAAGCCTCAATAGCATTTATGAATTACACGGCAATCCAAGTAAATTTTCGTTGAGTTAGAGCACAGACAGACAAACCGAATTCATAAACACTTTTCAACTTTGATGAAAAGTGTTAAAAAATACTTTTATTTTGTGTCTACAAGGTAGCTCTGATTTATGATATATAACTTGATGGCGTGCGTAATTAATAATATCCACAGTTTCATTCTTTTAATAAGAATTTTTTAATGAAATACGTAAAAGACAATGGTAATTATGATACAACTGTATACGTAAAATACGATAAAGGAAAAATGCTTATTTAATTTATCTTAGTGTTATGGAATAATACTTCAACGTATAAAAACTGTAAGTGAAAATATAACTTTTATAAATAGCTTTATGATAATTAAAGTATCTAAAAACTTACACTACAATAATTATTCAAAACTGAAAATATTCACGCTTTCACTTCTTATAATTTAGTTATGTGGCTTTAAATCACTGATTATTTAAATAAATGTAATGCAATTTATCCCTAAAGCAAACGCAAATTAATTATTTGCAGTTTACGCATTAAGGAAATGCAAAGCAAAACGGTTATTGTTAATTATATGCTCATTTTTTGTGCTTGAAAATTATCATTCATAATAACGATAGTCGTAGTTTAATTAAGATACACAGTTTCAAGTATCTATTCTTTCCATATTCATTAAATTAAATGGTCTATAAAAGGAAATGAAGATGCATTACACCTTCTGATATTTTAAGCTAATGGAAAATTCTAAAATTATTCTATAATAAAATATTATACTTTAATTAAACGGACATAATTAAAAAAAACGTAGTAGACACTAGTTAAATTATTTTTTTTAGTAAAGTTGTAATTGATTTTTATGAGACGTATTAATTATATTAAATATAACCAATTGGAAATTTAGAAATATATATTTAATACAAATCTCCATAAACGCAGTAATTACAGTCTACGATGAATCGAATATGAATAATACTTTAATAAATGGTTTCTTTTAAAATATCACTTACCAAATTTTGATCGATGTTATGTTTCTGTATAGATGGAATGCTACATTTTTTTAGTATCTGCAAACTTTTCCAACATATTGAAAGTTTTATTTTTAACCTTCTAAAATTAAAAGAATTAGAATGTGTATAAAGCCAAATCCACGAAATTCCTTTGACTTCTTTATAAATTCATGATGAGTTGTCTCCTATTAAATATTCTTTAGGGGTATAAAAAATACTTATTTGAATATGAAAAGCTTGGACTGTAAGCAAGATATGTGGATGTTGTCAAGTGAAATTTTGGTTTTGTTAGAGTTTCTGTTTGCGGTCTTGCATTATAATGGAGAATAGGAACAATCGATTGGGAAAATAAGGTTTTTAGGACCAGTGTGATGCTTTAATTTTAACCAAACTATTGTAAAAGTTCCTCTTATTATAATTCACTCTCCAAATGGTACATAAAATAAAGACAACTAATTCTTGTATCATAGCACATAACAAGCTTTAATTAAAAATATACTTAATTTTCACTACACGCTCTGACAAATACAAGTTGCACATTCAATATTCAAACATAAATTAAACTATATCACACGGTTACATTCTTATCAGAATCATCTGACGTCACTCGGCGCCATGGCGTTAATATTTGTGTGGAGAAAAAATACTAAAGTCAATAAATGTTACTTAGAGATTTCGAAAATGATTACGGTTTATTTCCTCCTTTGGATTACCTTTTAATGATTATTTGTAGAGATTTTCTTGTCATTTTCCCCTTCTTATGAATCGCTGTCCAGTGACTCAAAACTATATTGCCATTATATAACGATTTGTCTGGGGCATTTTGGACATAAGGAAAAATAGGGTTCTGTAACTCGATGTTTTAGATCCAGTCTGCATATCAGAACAATCTCTTTCCATCAATTCATCATGATTACTTTTGTCTAACTGAAAAGAAGAATCAGAAATGTTAGAATGCGAAAATTCCAATGGAAACACTTGTCATGTCGTATAATTACACTATCTTCTGTTTTTAATTTAACTGTTCCGACTTTCTATCCTTTCCTGGAATTAGATCCATAATTTTGGAAAGTGAACAATTCAGACGTTTTCTACATCGTCTCCAATCAGCACAATTTCACCCTGCTTTAAGTCGGGTAACTGGAAAGTTTGTCGACACATCAGTAGTTGTGCATTGTGCAGGGTATGCTGTTCGGAAGCGCATTGTCAAATGTTCCAGTATATTAGCTATGTATCGCATCCGTTTCTGAAACTGATTTGTGTCAACTTCGTCAAAACAGTGATACCTGAATTAGAGTTTTGCACTAAAAACATGCTAGGTGTCAGCGGAACAAGTTCTCTGGATTTTCGGATTGATATGGGAGAGGACGAGAATTTATGGTAATTTCACAATAACACAAAAATGTTTGCAATTCCTCCAAAGTCACAATAGCTTGACCAGGTGTCCGTCAAAGAGGCTCTTTGATCACACGAATAAGCCTTTACCTCCAGCCACTCCACCAAGCTGCTGAAGAAAGACTGAATTTCCAAACAATTCGCTTCATATTGGTGAAACGAGTTATTTTATCTCAGTCAGTCTTTCACGGATCATTATCGGCACATCTAAAATTGGTACCGTTGTCAGAGCAGCTGACTCTAGGTCTTCCTCTCCTTGACTTGAAGCGTCGCAAATACAGCATAAGGACATCAGTTGACCAGAAGGAGACAAGCTTCAACTACGCGGTTGTATACCGCGCAAGTATAGAGCAATACCAGACATTATCTGCTTGTCTATCTATATTATAAAGGACAAATGTCTCCATGCGTAATACGGTGCAACGAAAATAATGGTTAATTTTTTTTTTTCAGGTAGAAAATTGCTATAGTCGGTAAAAGTTGCCTTTTGGGATTAGAATGAAGAATCTAAAATTTTGTTGCTGTGCTAAAATATTTTCAGGTGCCGCAAAGAGCTTCAAAAATGACTTTTCTATGAAAAAACGATAAAAATTGCCTTTTTAAAAAAAAACATTCTTTTCTTGATTATTAACATAATATACATATATTTTGTAAACAGAATATTCAAAATATGATACTTTTGCAGAAAACTTGCACATTCTATGTATTAAGAATTTTTAGTTGCCATTACAGAAAGAATTATTTTGTTGAATTTAGCGATTTTCACCATATTAATTTTTATTAACTTTACACTAACATATTCTTATAGTACTACATTGAAATGAAAGAAATGCAATCTTTAATTATCGTATCTCAGTAAAACAAATCACACTTATTTAGAAAAATTTTAAAAGAATGAAACCTCTGATTAACGGACACCTATGTGACAAAAAATGGTATGAAAAAATGAGGTGACTGCAGGTGATTGGATGTTAGTTATAACGAGAGGTTAATGTTTGCTGAGAAATTTTAATTTGGCCGTAAGTGAGGGGTGACCGTATATAAGGGTGTCCGTTAAAAGAGGTTTGACTTTATATTGTTTTTAAAGGCAAAACGTTATTTTTAAGAAACATTAATTTTTCTCTAATGTCCATAGTAATCACACATGGTCCATAATAATCACACTGACACATTGAATTGTTTTTTTTTTCTTTTCAAATCTTGGCATGATTTTTTGAAAATTTATTTTGCTTTTTATCAATGCATCTCTTGAAGAAGTGCTGTAAACTGACAAGGATGACTCGGTAACTAATTTAACAATTCTTTGAACTGCTTGTGTGTGACAGGGAAAAATGGAAGTTGACTCTCATGATCAGGTTCTTCTGCTTGCTTTATTTACTGCTATAGTTTGTCGTCAGCAATATACATCGTCATAGGAGATTATGTTACTTTAACATCATGCCATTGAATCACATCAATATAATCCTTGGCATCAAAGTTTATACATACAGGAATTAAAAAATTTTGATGCCAACTTCATTTCCATCCCCTGCTTTTACAGTTCGGCGTAAAGCAAACTCCTTAATGACTTCTATCACGTGATAGCATACAATGGAGGACATTTCATGTGCAGCAAAGAATGCATTTCTTTGGCTGAATGGATCAATTACATTTTTAGGAGTGATATTGAGGTAACGTAAATAGCTGATACGTTTTCACAAGTGTTTCGTCCATAGATAGATGGTTTCAACTTTATGTTAAACCAAACAGTTGCATACACTTTCAAAATGTACTCAGTCAGTATTTGGAGATTTTGTGATGGATATTCTGTTCCCACGTACAAGCAAATTATTCTGTTTGCTAAAGTAAACCATGGTGAATGACAATTTTTTTCTGATTTCTTCATAGACAAATCAGAAGAGCAACTTCTAACGGAGATTGTGTTACACATTACTAAGAAATATATTTGGTCCATACTTAAATTATCCTTAAATTTTAGCAATGGAATGTTATTTTCAATAGGGGAAAACTCAGTCACTAGAAGTTCATAACACTTTTCCAGTTGTTTCCTTAATTTCATTCCAAATTCATTTGGATGTTTAGTTTTTAGGAAAGTTTCTAGGAATTATCTATGAAAGACAATAGATGACGAACGGGTAGTTTATTTGCATGAAACCGACAAATCAAGCACTGCAGTGGCTTTCATAATTCTTTTTCCAATAAAGCAATCGCATCATTATTCAATCCAGTGTTCGAGGCAGTTCCATCATATCCAATTACAGCAATGTTTAAGTATTGGTTGTTGTCATTTAAAAATGTCATTATGTTGTCTTTTATACCTTTTCCAGTACCAGAAATCGGTTTTACGTGTCTCGAAAATTTTGATCCAAGTTCTGGAACAAGTCATACATGTTCTTCGATCTGTTATTTTGTAATATTTAGTTAATTTCTTCTCTTGCACAATAGTCTTGTCTTTTCTTACATAAAAAAAAAACAATTACATTCTGTATCTAGTTTTACAGTTTCTTCTACATATCTTTTTCAGTTCTTTATTTGTTCTCATCTAATTTTCATTCTGTCAATACATTTCTGTCATAATTCTTTCTTTATCACTAATCAGATCAATATCCGGCAGAGCGGCGCTTGGAATTGTTGCAACAATTTTGTCTGATACTCAAGTTCAATAGCAAGTAGAAGCCACAAATCGCAGTTTTAAGCGAATTGGACTACGATTTTGATTACTTCAGGTTTCAGAGACACTGGACGTAGAGGCAATAAAAAAATTGGGATAGTATAGTGTTCTCTTCTGAACTTTGTTCTGTTTCTACCTCATTTTATGTTTCATTATTTTTGTAATTAAAATGTATTACGCAGTAAGTTTACCATGTTTTCTGATTAAAAAGATTTAAAACTGATTTAAACTGATTTAAAAGTTAACTTATGAAAACTATAGCCTATTGAAAAAAATGTTAAACATAATTGCGAAATTAGTCAAAATTTTAATAAAATCCTCAAATTTGCCCTTCTTGCGGCACCTCTAAACATAATCCAATTACGCTGATATTTAATTTCCGTCTTTATTTTGGTCAAAAGCAACTTTTGAAAACTATAGCATATTGAAATTATTATTATTATTATTATTTTACATAAATGCGAAAATTATCAAAATTTTAATAAAAACCTAAAGTTTACCCTTCTTGCGGCACCTGAAAACATAATCCAATTACGCTAATATTTAATTTCCGTCTTTATTTTGATCAAAGGCAACTTTTGAAAACTATAGCATTTTGAAATTTAAAAAAAAGTTTTTTCGTTCCACCCTAATGCGTAACACTGACGTCGTTTTGTAAATGACTTGACGTTGAAATTTCGGTTTTGCGATTTTTTCTAATGCAATTTTTTTTCTAAACATCGCAAATTTGCAGTATTTACACCGTTATATAGGAAAAATATCTACTTTCAAATGCAATCTGTTTGAAAACTCTATCTTAATTGACTGATTTATTATGGCTTTAAAAATAAAATTTGGTATTTTTCACTTTGTTTGGGCTCAACGGTTTCCATTGGTAATTGTTTAACTCTTGGCGATCGCATATTATGGTTAAAGAATTGAAATGGCTATTATTAGTTAGAAAAGGATACAGATACCTCGAAAAGTAAAAGAAAAAGACTGTTACTGATTTTATATAAAATGCAAATAATAATAATAATAATAATAATAATAATTAACGTTTTGATGAGTGATAATTTAAAAAATCTAAATTATTTA
Source organism: Maratus michaelseni (assembly GCA_963931845.1). Taxonomy (NCBI): domain Eukaryota; kingdom Metazoa; phylum Arthropoda; class Arachnida; order Araneae; family Salticidae; genus Maratus; species Maratus michaelseni. The sequence goes on from OZ007588.1 coordinate 300,492,603, forward strand.
ATTTAAACATGAAGACAATATTTGTGATACTTAAAAAAATGTTCAATGTAAAAATTGTGAGTCAAAAAATATTTGGCTATTCGTTTGCGTCCGGATAATCACGATCAAAAATCAATTTATGATGAATTTTCGCTTGCTGTTTTAAATGAAAATTCTAAAAGTGTATTTTATTGACGCGCCAGGAGGCACTGGCAAAACATTTTTAATTAAGGTAAAGCCAGGAGAGATGACGCAGTCGGAGAGATTGCGCACATAGTGGTTTGGGGGGAAGGAGTATAGTGAGCGTGGAGCGACTCCAGGTAGTTGTACAACAACAGTAGTGGAGTGTCTACTTAAAAGTGCACGTTGATTGCTTTGAGCGTTTAAGATAAAGTATTGCTATTTTGTTTTGTTTTCCCAAAGTAAGTGCTTGAATTTTCATAGCTCTTCAACAGAATTTCTATATAATGTCAATAGTACAAAATATTTTAAACTTAAACGATTTCTCATAAGCTACTAATCTAGACTAACAATGTGAACATCAACGGTTCGTTTTAGAAGAGGTCATGTTTAAATAAAAGGCCACGCAATCTCTCCTACCGAAATTGGAGAGTTTGCGCATTTGCTACTTAGAAGAGATGGCGCAGTGTTCCCATTCGTTTCCATGGTAGGAGAGATTACGCAACTTATTGGTAAATTTGCATAAAAAAATGAAAAATGAAAATGGACTAATTTTAAGTTAAACGTGTTATTAAGTAGCATTATTTTATTTTTTAATCTTATCTGGACTTGCTTTTTCTGATTCTTTATTTTTTTCCCTTTAATTAAAATTTTTTAATCGTTTTTAAAATTATTTCCTTTTTCTGATTCTTTTATCATTAGGTTGAAATATTCACTCCTAATACAATAATATTTGTTCACAAAAACCTTACAGCAATATCATTTAAGTGTAATTATTACTGTTAACAATTTAATTGTAGTTATTATAAGTAACAATCTCTCCTACCCATCTGCGCAATCACACCAACCCTATAAGGAGAGATTGCGCAAAATAACTTTCTTGGTTTTATTACAATTGTTCTATTAAATTGCAACATAACAACAAAATAGCAATGAAAATGCATAAAAAACAAATGAAGTAAAAGTTATTCATGAATAGTTTAGCAAAAAATTAAAATTTAGATTTTTTATTGCTATTCTTTTGAATTGTGCGCAGACTATCCTAGCTTTACCTTAATGCAGTTTTAAAAATGTGAGATCATATAATATTGTTGCGTTAGCTGTTACATCTTCTGGGATTGCAGCTACGTTATTAGTTCAATGTAAAGCAGCACATTCAAGATTCAAAATATAGCTGAATTTGAACGAAACATCTATTTGTGCCATTAGTCCATTAGTAAGCAATCTAAAGTTGCTGAATTAATTAGAGAAACGAAGTTAATCGTCTAGGATGAAGCACCCATCATGAGTAAATTAGTATTTGAATGAGTAGACCGTACGCTTAAAGACATAAAAAAGAATGATTCGCCATTTTGTGGAATAGTAGTTGTATTTATTTTCTGGCGACCTTAGAGAAATTTTTCCTGTAGTAAAGGTTGGGAAAAGAGCTGATATTGTTTTGGCCTCTTTAATTTTTGGAGAAATGTTAATATTAGACATCTCATAATTAACATTCGAGTGAATCAAATTCAAAATATGAACTTGTCTGATTATTTAATTGAAGTTGGCGAATGTCAAAATGTCGACTTTACTGAATCCATCATTCAACCAAATAGCTTAAAAAGTTTCATTGAATATGTATATCAATGATGGAAATACAGAGTATTAATTTGACAAAAAGATGCATTTTAATCCCTTTGAACGAAGAAGTTGAAATCATTAACAACTTGATAACTCAACAATTTCCTGGAAAACAGATAATTTATTATAGCGCTGATTCCGTTGTAAATGAAAATCAAGCAATATCATATCCAACTGAATATTTGAACAATTTAAAACCAGGTCCAAGAGATTCCGTCGCATGTTTTACGACTTAAAATCGGAGTTACAATTATGCTGTTGAGAAACCTCAATCCCTCTTTAGGACTTTGCAGTAGAACGAGATTGGTTGTAAAGGCTTTAAAAAATCGCCTAATCGAAGCTGAAATTATAACAGGAACACTTATAGGCAATCGAGTTTACATTCCAAGAATAACTTTGATGCCTTCAGATTCTGAATACCCTTTTAAATTTAACAGAAGACAATTCCACATCACACCATATTTTGCTATGACAATAAATAAAGCTCAATGGCAAATATTTGAACATGTTGGAATCTATTTGCCCAAACCAGTGTTTACACGTGAAAAATTATACGTTTCATTATCCAGAGTAACATCTCAAGAAATCATTAAAATTTGTTATATAACAAATTATTTGTCAATCAAGATAATGTTTTGTACAATGAAGTGTCCAAGTAAATGGATAAATAAACAATGCATTAATATGTGATATGGAGCTTGATGTAGTTAATGGGAAATCTAAAAATATACATATTAGAATAGGTAACATAATATCAAGTATTACGTAAAGGAAAATGCAGGCTGAAATAAAAATATGTCATTATATTCATTGAAAAGTCTTGAAGAGACTTAAATATGCATACGATAGAAATGATGAGAAATCAAAACTTATTTTGATTTCATATATTTGATTCAAATATATAGAATAAGATTATTTTACTAAATTTTGATTCTAATCTCACGTAATCAAGTCCATGTCAAGGGATGATGTCACACATAAATTATGTTGTCAGTAATATGGTTTAATGTTAATATTAATATATAATATAAACCGAACACACGTCTGATTGGTTTAAACTGAAATACGTTTGACGGTAGCTACGAATTGAGCAATAAATATGGTTTTTACTGACCTTTTTAAACTTCTAAACATCGGACAATTTCAATTTTTACATCGTCGACTATGAAAAAATGCAATTTCTTTGAAAATTCTATTTAAATTTAGTGATTTTTTATGGCTTTTAATATAATTTTGAAGCATGAATTATTTTTAATCTATCTCAATCATGTGAAGCCCGATTGCGAAAGATTAACCCGTTTGCATTTAAAACAATATAAATAGTTCCGCATTTATTCCCGACAAATATTACATAACGACATTAAAATTTCATCAAAATACAAAAATAAATAATAATATGATATAAGTAAAATGAAAATTTAACAGACATGTCTTCAAACTACGCGCTTATGCAGTTGAAATTTTCAGAATGAAAAAGAAAACCTGCAGTAAGCAGTGAAATCTTAGACGATTTCTTTGGCCATTAACTCCTGGCATGTGGCTAATACAAAAGCATTGCTTTATTAAATTTCAAAATTTTATTTGAATACATTATTGAGAATTTTCCTATAAAAATTCTTTTTGCCGTTGTTAATGAATCTTTTAAAAGATATATATTAAATATGAAAAATTTATTAGAATTAAAAAAAATGGTTTTCGCCAATGTTCTGTAACCCGGGAAGCAAGGGTTCGATTCCCTAGTACTACTAAAAGAAAGTGTCGCTCTGTGTGTATGTATGTGTGTGTCTGTTTGCGATGGCTAGCGAAATCTAACGCACCTAGAAGTCTCAAATTTTAGATGAGGATAGTCCAAAACATCTATGGTGCACCTGAGAATCAGGATTTTATTATTTTGGAAATTAGTCGATATTAATTAAAAACCCATTAAGCATCGGATCAAAATCCTCATTAAAATGATCTTCGAAAATGACTATTTTTATCGAAACTGCAAATGAAATAACAATTTTGATAATTTCAGACAACGAAATATTCTCATTTTCACTTATCTTCGAATATTAAATAAAACTGTTGGAGTTATCAATTTGAAACTCGCAGTATATACGTAGTTGATTTTTCTCATTCCAAAAATACAAATTTTGTGAAAATCAGACTGAAAATTTCCTTTATTTCGGCCAAAAACTGACAAGATGCAAATGAAATTTACCCAGACAAAAAAAGTAGTCAATGTAAATGTGATTAAAAAAAATCAACTCCGAGTTTTGTGGACCTATTCAAATAAATAAAACTATTACGTTTATCGATTTGATATTAGGCGTATATACATAAAAATTAATCCTGAAACCAAATTTAAAATTTTTGTAAAAATCGGTTTTTAATTCGCTAATATATTAATTAAAAATTCATTAATGAAAATGGAAATTGATTTTTTTTTTCATTACATCAGGACATCTGCACTGGAGTTGCAGGTATTTTGATAATTCCAGGCAAAGAAATGAAAGGTTACCATAAATTCAAGCGCTGTCAGATTTAAAATGTACTCAGCTATTTTAATGTATTATACACATTTTTAAAACTATATAAGATACGGTATTAAAAATTGGTATAAAAGACGCAAAATCATATCCTGAATAAGAAATTCTAAAAAAAATTTTTAATCGACCAATAACTCTTTTTTTTATCGAAAACAATTATTTATTTCGTTTACTTTCGTATTGATGGATATACGCAAAATCGTCTTCTATTTAAGAAATTGAAAAGATCGAAAACATGGACCGTTAAATTTTATTAAATTCCTACTATTAGCTCACGCTCTCTATATATATATCTTGTTGGAATTTTCAATCTATACTAATATTATAAAGGAGTAAATCTTGTTTGTTTGTTTGTAGGGGGTAATCTCTGGAACTACCGAACCGATTTCAAAAGTGATGGTGGCAAATTGATGGTGACAACCCCTGCTCCAACATAGGGTATATTTTATGTCGGTGCCACTAACCCCAGGGGGTGCAGGAGCAAAAAACGTTCCAAAATTGCGATTTTTCAGTTATCACACTGGCTGTCAAGCCCTGAGAGCTTGGCAGCCGGTTCTGTATATATGTATGTACGTACGTAATGCGATAACTCTTCATAGAAATATCCGTTTTCCTTCAAATTTTGTTTATAGGTTCGCTGTGTTAAGGCGCTTTCCTGATTAATTTTCGGGATTGTTTGGTTAAGTATAAAAGGGGGGGAACAAGGGGCTAATTCCCCCCCCTTAATTTATATAAATGGGTTTTTCATGCAGAATTATTCCGTTTTCCTTCAAATTTTGTTTATAGGTTCACTGAGTTAAGGCGCTTCCCTGATTAGTTTTCGGGATTGATTGGTCAAGTATAAAGGAGGGGAACAAGGGTCTAATCCCCCCCCTTAATTTATATAAATGGGATTTTCATGCAGAATTATTCCGTTTCCCTTCAAATTTTGTTTATAGGTTCACTGAGTTAAGGCGCTTCACTGATTAGTTTACGGGTTTGATTAGTTAAGTATAAAGGGGGGGTGATCGGGGGGGCTAATCCCCCCCTTAATTTGTATAAATGGTTTTTTCATGCAGAATTATTCCGTTTTCCTTCAAATTTTGTTTATAGGTTCATTGGGTTAAGACGCTTCCCTGATTACTTTTCGGGATTGATTGGTTAAGTATAAAGGGGGGGAACAAGGGGCTAATTCCCCCCCCCCCTTAATTTATATAAATGGGTTTTTCATGCAGAATTATTCCGTTTTCCTTCAAATTTTGTTTATAGGTTCACTGTGTTAAGGCGCTTCCCTGATTAGTTTTCGGGATTGATTAGTTAATATAAAGGGGGGTGGGATCGGGGGCTAATTCCCCCCCTTAATTTATATAAATGGGTTTTTCATGAACAATTATTCCGTTTTCCTTCAAATTTTGTTTATAGGTTCACTGTGTTAAGGCGCTTGCATGATAATTTTCGGGATTGATTGGCTGAGTATAAAGGGGGGAACGGGGGGGCTAATCCCCCCCTTAATTTATATAAATGGGTTTTTCATGCAGAATTACTCCGTTTTCCTTCAAATTTTGTTTATAGGTTCACTGAGTTAAGGCGCTTCCCTGATTAGTTTTCGGGATTGATTAGTTAAGTATAAAGGGGTCGGATCGGGGGCTAATCCCCCCTTAATTTATATAAATGGGAGTTTTTCATGCAGAATTATTCCGTTTTCCTGCAAATTTTGTTTATAGGTTCACTGTGTTAAAGCGTTTCCCTGATTAGTTTTCGGGATTGATTACTTAATATAAAGGGGGTTGGGATCGGGGGGCTAATTCCCCCCCTTAATTTATATAAATGGGTTTTTCATGCAAAATTATTCCGTTTTCCTTCAAATTTTGTTTATAGGTTCATTGGGTTAAGACGCTTCCCTGATTACTTTTCGGGATTGATTGGTTAAGTTAAAGGGGAGAACGGGGGGCTAATCCCCCCCTTAATTTATATAAATGGGTTTTTCATGCAGAATTATTCCGTTTTCCTTCAAATTTTGTTTATAGGTTCACTGTGTTAAGGCGCTTGCATGATAATTTTCGGGATTGATTGGCTGAGTATAAAGGGTGGAACGGGGGGGGCTAATCCCCCCTTAATTTATATAAATGGGTTTTTCATGCAGAATTATTCCGTTTTCCTTCAAATTTTGTTTATAGGTTCACTGAGTTAAGGCGCTTCCCTGATTAGTTTTCGGGATTGATTAGTTAAGTATAAAGGGGGGGGGGATCGGGGGCTAATCCCCCCTTAATTTATATAAATGGGTTTTTCATGCAGAATTATTCCGTTTTCCTTCAAATTTTGTTTATAGGTTCACTGTGTTAAGGCGCTTCCCTGATTAGTTTTCGGGATTGATTGGTTAAGTATAAAAGGGGGGAAAGGGGGGAAAGGGGGGATAATCCCCCCCTTAATTTATATAGATGGGTTTTTCATGCAGAATTATTCTATTTGCTTCAAAATTTGTTTATAGATTCATTGTGTTAAGACGCTTCCCTGATTAGTTTTCGGGATTGATTGATTAAGTATAAAGGGGGGAACAAGGGGCTAATTCCCCCTTATCTATACTAATATATAAAGTAGTAAAGATTGTTTGTTTGTTTGTTTGTTTGTTTGTAGGGGGTAATCTCTGGAACCACTGAAGCGATTTTAAAAGTGATGGTGGCAAATTAATGGTGACAATCCCTGCTCCAACATAGGCTATATTTTATGTCGGTGCCACCACCCCCAGGGGGGGTGCAGGAGCGAAAAACGTTCTAAAATTTCGATTTTTTGTGTACTGAAGGAGATAGAAGCATCAAATTTGGTATGGTAGTTACTTATAAGATGTAAATGCTCTCTAAGAACAAATTATAAAAACATTCGCAATTTAAAAGGGTGAGATGAGGAAGAAGCGTTCTAAGAACATTCTAAATTACAATTTCTATGGAATCTCTGAAACTACAGAACCGATTTCAAAAGTGATGGTGGCAAATGGATGGTGACAGTCCCTGCTCCAACATATGCTAAATTTTTTGTCGGTGCCACTGCCCGCAGATGGTGAAGGAGCGAAAAACGTTCCAAAATTATGATATTTTCAATAATGAAGGAGTTAGGAACTTGACATTTTGTATGGTCGTTACTTACAAGATTTAAATGCTCTATAAGAACAAAGTCTAAAAAAATTTGAAATTTAAAAGGCTGAAATAAGCAAAAAATTTTCTAAAAACATTCTAAATTTCAATTTGTATGGAATCTCTGGAACTACTAAAGCAATTTCAAAAGTGATGGTGGCAAATGGATGGTGACAATCCCTGCTCCAACATAGGCTATATTTGATGTCGGTGCCACTACCCCGAGGGGGTGCAGAAGCGAAAAACGTTCTAAAATTGCGATTTTTGCGATGCTGAAGGAGCTAGAAACTTCAAGTTCGGCATGATTGTTATTTATAAGATCTAAATGCGCTCTAAGAACAATTTCTAAAGAAAAATGATCTAATGATTCTGCGATTTTTCAACTATTGAATTTCTAAAATTACCAAATTTCACAATAGAGTATCATAGCGAAAACTTCACGCGTAAAAAGATAATGATAAGGGCGACGTGTCCTGACGTGTATATTGGCTATAGCACGAGTCACAATTTATAGTATCCTTATTATTCTGTTAAAATATAAAAGTGAATTATGAAATGTCAATATTTTGTTTGATTAAAGGTTCGTTAAGAGAAATTGACCAGCGTAGCGGGCGTAGCTTACTAGTCGTTAATAAAATATTTTCTATTCATCCATTCAAGTTCAAATAAATTTTTTAAAACTTGTACTGGATGACAATTGATGTTAATACAGTTTTTTCAAATATTAATTCATTAATTAAATTTAATTAATTAATTTTAATTTTTATATGGGAGAAAAAAAAATTCTCCCATTGTTTTCATAAATAAAGTGAAAGATATCTCAAATGAGTGATGCTGACAAAAAATAAAATACCGCAACGATGATTATAAAATAATGTTCAATAAAGATAACGTGGGACATTAATGCTGCGCGAGTTTATTTTATATATTTATGATTAAAAAGTAGGAATTGACTTAAAAAAAAAATTATATTACTTGTTTTATCAAAAAACTTTTTTTTACGAAAATTGAAATTTAATGTGCTTACAATCCTCGGCGTTTAATAATCATATCTCTTTGAAACTGATTCTAAAAATTACTTTAATATCATAATTTATTACATCTTAGTTTATGAGTAGGGGTTATCAGTATTTCCGAATATATATTTCAGAGAATACTTTAATTAAATTCCGGACGCAGCTACCAGTGCAATTTTTTTACCGAAGACCCCAGTAGTCTTAATTAGTCGTTTGTCAAAAAGGAATTGTGTCTCCCCCCTCTCCCTTGCATAGTTTTTTACTTAACTGAGCCCCATCTTAATAACTCGGCTTCTATTAGTTATATCTCTTCGAAACTGATTCCAAATTACTTTATCTTAATTATAACCTCTCATAGGCTTAAAGTTAGTTTGTGAGTGACGGTTACCGATATTTCCGAATAGAAATTTCAGCAAATTCTTAAATTAAATTTCGGTCTTAGATACTAGTCCAATTTTTTTTTACCAAGGACTCAAGTAGTCTTAATTAGTCATATGTCAAAAAGCACTTGCGTCTCCACTCCCCCGTCTCTCCCCTTTTTTGTTCAACTGAGTTCAATCTTTATAACTCGAATTCTAATATTCCGATATCATCTAAACTGATTACAAATTACACAAATATCCTAATTATCACCTCCCACATTGATATTAATTTATCAGTAGTAGATACCATTATTTCCGAATAGTAATTTCTGGTAATTCTTAAATTAAGTTCCCGACTCAGGTACGAGTCCAATTTTTTGACTAAGTACTTCAGTAGTCTCAGTTACTCATTTGTCAATAGTTTATTTAGAACATAAATCCTCCGCTGGCGGTAGAAGGCGGAACTAAACAATTTTGCCTAGCATATTTAGTAAACAGTCTTATTTTCTTATGATACTTACTCACTCATGCTATGAATTTGTTGTTTTGATGACGCTTTTAAAGTTTCAATGGATGCAAAATGTGCATATAAGCATATTACATACCTAATGATTTACAATGAAAAACTAACTGATATTATTTTATGAATATAAATTTATTATAATTTTATCAAAAGTTTTAGCAGATATTCATTAAAAAGAGCCTCATAAAATACCAGAAGTCTCGAATGAAATAGTCCGTTTCGTATGCGCTAATTTGTTTCCATCTGTAATGAAGTTCCACTTTCAAGACTGTGATAAATGAATGTAACTGAAACTGCAATATTCGAGTCTGATTAATTTATAAAAGTGTCAGAAAATTTCATCGAATTAGGACGAAGCTATGTAAGGTGCCTCTAAGTTAAAAGTAGTATTACCGTCAAGATGAATTGCGGAAGTTATTTGCTGTAAACTACCATTAAAAGTGAAAATAAAAACTTAAAACGATTGTGAATAGTTGAAACTTTTTATTCAAAAATGTTTTCAGTAAACACAAGAAAAAGTTTCACTCTGCGGATAGGCTTTTATTATTTTTTTTTTTTAAAGTCTCGAATATCATCAATTAGTTAGATAAATATGCCACCATAGGGAGCATAGAGAGAGGAATATATATATATATATATATTCATACAGAGTAGGAATAATCTGGCTAATGGACATCGAAATGTGTTAAGATTAGTTGTAAACGTGCGTGTCGGCCATGTCACCGAATAAGTTAGATATGACTTTGGTTTAAGGAAAAACAATAAGTTCATTCAATTTTACTCCGCAATGAGGACTGCTGTGGAGCTGGAAGTAATTTCAAGAGTTCATCAAATTTAGTCTCAATAAACTCTCAAAATAACTAAATAAAAATTTATCAATCCTTAAAATTTTCCAAACAAAAATGGCTTTTCAAGATTTTACCCAGGATGAAAAAGGTCTCTGAAAATACTTTACTGGAAAATAATTCAACTGTCCTAATTGTCACTACTTACTACAAACCCGTGGTATTGTAAAATCACTTTATTCAAATACTAGGAAGCAATCTCTGACAAAATGCAGAACTTTTCCGCTAAAACAAGACAGCAGATTCCGAGAACGTGATAGAAAAGCTAGCTGACAATGTACTAGTCTCAGGCACTTTTCTGAGTCAAGACTATACTCAAATTCTCTCATACAAAATTTCGCTCCCATATTTATACTTCGACAGCTGGCCATGGCAAAATACAGAATCAATGAGACATAATCGCACTTATGAAAATTCAAGAAATGATGAATAGATATCACTCACATGTTAGTCATCAGACAAAACCCTCGCAATCAAAAATTAGACTCCCTTTTCAAATGAGTATCCTGCCATATACAGAGTGGCAAAGATAAAAGAGGCCCCGGTATACAGAAGTACAAATACTTACTAATTTTTATTTAAAAGTAGTAAATACAGAGTATTAGGACTAACAACACCTCCTGTGAACTATTGAATGTTCAGTATGTTGTTATTCATAATATTCTGTATATACTACTTTTAAATAAAAATTAGTAAGTATTTGTACTTCTTTATACCGGGCCTCTTTTATCTTGGCCACTCTGTAGTTAGCAGTGTCAAGGCTGAATGTAATGTTCAGAAGTCAATATTTTTGATAGAGCACCACCAGGAACTAAAATTATAAGAAAATCAGAGCATAAACTTTCAGACACAACTTGAAATATTTTCCCCGCAAGTTGTTACCCGCACCACATTTTCCTAGTATAAAATATAGCACAGGATATTCTTGATAACACGTATTAGGTGTCCGGAAATGCTTCTCAGAAATTCGTAGAATTTTATGCTCTTCATCCGAAAAGACGATGTTTAAATATGATCGGTTAAAATTATAATTTTTTAACATGTGTCATAACTTAAAACTTCATAACATTTTAAGCTTTATACTTTTTTTGTCTTACGATTCTATCAACATATTAAAATGAAATAAGTGATTTAAATGAAAAATAGCTTAAATTCCGTGAACTAAATTCCCTGATTCTGAGGACTAAATCGAGTTTCGAGGACGATTGTTCACCATATGTGTATTACACTTTTCCCATTTTTAATTTATTCTTTGCAGCCAAACTGTTCTGTGCAGTTAATATATTTTTCTAGCTTGTATTAAGGAGTTTTGTCGTCATTTTAAAAGTCAGCTTCAGGCCAGTCATCATTATTAATATTTATAGTGTTTCTTAATATCATTAGTAAACAAGTCTCTTCTGCATCGAAGCATAGGACATCCCATTATGACTTGCATTATTTCTTGTGAAGGTTCATCGATTTAGATTTTATGCTACAAGGTTTACAAATGCAGATATTACGCCTCATCTCGTGCTAAACAAGATCTTTCGGAAATAGATGATATAGTTAAGTTCTGCAAAACACCTATTTTCTGATTTGCATCGCTTTAATTGGCTAATATTTGGTAAGAAGTTATTTTTGCTGATCCGATACTGTTCCAAATATTTTCGGCATACTTCCAATATACCGTAATATTAACACTTATTATGTTGTCACAAATAAGTCAATGTTTGCTGTTATAATTTGCTGTAAGAATTCTTTATAATGCATTCATTAAAGGGTCATTTCTTCTACAATTGAAGACAAAACAGCGACTATCATCCGATTGATTAGAGTAATAAACGTGCTTATTAGAGAAACCAAAATATTACTTTTAGGGATATTTGTTCCTCGTTTTTTCCACATAACATGTATTGCTATGTTTAATGACGTTGACAAGATTGAGAAGTTCTTATAACTTACTGACACCTTCTTTGGAGCAAATTTTGGAGAACTATTATGTGTATCGACGAACGGAGAGTGTTGAGGATTGATTCCTATTTGCAAATGATGAAAGTCATCAAATATTGCGATTAAGTACAATATTTAAATTGCTAGGTTCGATGCTTTGTAAAAGAAGTGCATCATTAAGCCAAAGCAAGCCATTTAAAATGTTGGCTTCGTCGCACTAAGGTTGCTGAACACCTTTGTATCCAATTTGTTGACCTCAAATTTTGCACATTGAGGTGAAACGAAAAACTTAGGCAATAAGCATTTGCTCGGTGTATATCAAATTGCCAAACGATGTACTCTCAGATGTTTTAAACAGATCCGAATAATACCTGCGTTTATCTAAGTTTCAACAGAAAACTTGAAACAGTTCTGAGTATTAGTATATTTCGTGCAAATGAAACGAGCATGCGGCTGGAGGTTCGCAAATGAACTGAAGCAGTTCCCACATTTGTTTAACGCGACAGATGAAATTTTATTATAAAATCCTGCCGCCTTCTTTTACTGTGTAATACTGTAATCTAAGGTAAAGCCCGGAAAGATGACGCGGTCAGAGAGATTGCGCACATAGAGGTTCGGGGGGAAGGAGTAGAGTGAGAGCGCAGCGACTCCAGATAGTTGTACAACAACAGTAGTGGAGTGTCTACTTGAAAGTGCACGTTGATTGCTTTGAGCGTCTAAGATAAAGTATTGCTTTTTTGTTTTGTTTTCCCAAAGTAAGTGCTTGAATTTTCATAGGTATTCATCAGAATTTCTATACAATGCCAATAGTACAAAATAAACTAAACTTAAACGACTTCTCTTAAGCTACTAATCTAGACTAACAATGTGAACACTAACAGTTCGTTTTAGAAGAGGTCATGTTTAAATAAAAGGTCGCGCAATTTCTCCTACCGAAATTGGAGAGTTTGCGCATCTGCTACATAGGAGAGATGGCGCAATGTTTCCATTAGTTTCCATGCTAGGAGAGCTTACGCAGCTTATTGGTAAATTTGCATAAAAAATGAAAATTGAAAATGGACTAATTTTAAGTTAAACGTGTTATTAAGTGACAAAATTTTATTTTGTAATCTTATCTGGACATCCTTAATTTCTGATTCTTTAATTGTTTTACCTTTAATTAAATTTTTTTAATCGTTTTTAAAATTATTTACTTTTTCTGATTCTTTAACCATTAGGTTGAAACATTCACTCCTAATACAATAATATTTGTTCTCAAAAACCTTACAGCAATGTAATTTAAGTGTAATTATTATTGTTAACAATTTAATTGTAGTTATTATTAGTAACAATCTCTCCTACCCATGTGCGCAATCACACCAACCCTGTAAGGACAGATTGCGCAAAATACCTTTCTTCGTTTTATTACAACTGTTCTATTAAATTGCAACATAACAACAAAATAGCAATGGAAATGCATAAAAAACAAATGAAGTAAAAATTATCCATGACTAGTTTAGCAAAAAATTAATATTTAGATTTTTTATTGCTATTCTTTTTAATTGTGTGCAGACTATCCTAGCTTTACCTTATAGAACTCTATGTTGTCCCATATAATGTGCAAGCTTCTGACGGAAGATTTGCACTTGAACAACTACAAAAATCAGAACAATATGCAAGAAACAGAACAAATCCATATAATCTTTGCATGTACAAATAAGAAACTAATTAAAAATTTAACCAAAATTACATGGATTTGCAAGTTATAAATAATAAAGTGTCAATTATGGCTATCTATCAGTTCGGTCTATCAAAAAGTTGTAAATTTAAAAATATCACGTAGTCGCATTGCACGTTAAACGTATAACTTCTAAAATCTCAATCTATATTATAAAGCACAAATTTGTGCATCAATAAAGCTGACATCATAACGATGCTGTTTGCATTTTTTCAAACACTATGATGGGTTCGATTTATTTTAATATAAAATCCTTTTATTTATCACAAAATTTATTTACACACTTATAAAATATAGATATGGGACATTCGAGGAGATGTTGATATAGACAGTTATTTACATATGTACAAATTCTAGATTAATTTTACCTTGATTCTGATCATCGTACTATACCCAATAAAAGATGATCCTAAATTATATCTTCTACTTGCACTTTATTCCATGCCTGTCATTCTTTTTCTGGAAAATTAGACGGTATTCTTTTAAATCACATTCGTAGCTGCTCCTCACAAAACATTCTTTTTTAACTACACAACAAAGAACAGATGCCAATTTCTTTTCCCTAAATTTTTAGCCTCTTCTCTTGAGATAATAAAATGTAAAAAGAAGGCAAAAGAAAAACCAACTACGTTGCTATAGCAACGAGCCGCATTTGACAAATAAAATAAAATATAAAAGAAACAATTTAATCGGCGTCAGCTATAGTCGTCTGCATAAATAAAAATATTAATTCACCGATTCCCAACATACTCTCACCTTTAATTTAGAAGGAAGCCAAATTAAACCTACGATCACTTATGATCAAAGAACATACTAACTCAAAATAAAAAAGCATAAATATAAATAAAATAATAACTAAATGCAAAAAAAAAATAATAAAACATTTAGAGATCTAGAAAAATGTCAGTTCAGAGTTCTAGAAAAATGTCAGTTCAGAGTTCTAGAAGAAGGTCAGTTCAGAGAGTTGTAGAAAAATGTCAGTTCAGAGTTCTAGAAAAAGGTCAGTTTAGAGTTCTAGAAAAAAATCAGCTCAGCGTATTCATACAAAATCATTTCACAGGTCATTTTACTTCTCTACCACTTCTAGTTGTACTATTTTCCACAACCTGGATTATAGGATCCTCGGGACTTGATATCTCTAAAGGGTAGAGTTTGCGAAGTGGACGCACTAATGTTCCTGAACTTGTTTTAACTTCAGCCACTCTAGCCGCTCCATCTCGACTTGGGAAAATTTTAATTATTTTTCCTATAGGCCAATGAATTCTCTTCTGGTTTAATTCGATTAAGACGACTTCACCTTGTCTGACAACTTGTCCTTTCTCTTTTGATTTCTGGACCAATTCTGCCAAATATTCGTTTTTGAATCTATTTCTGAGTTGTTGCCGAATATTTTGACAATGTTTTTATCTGGATTGAAGTTTACTTGAATCTAATCTATCTCAATCAGGAACACCTATTTCCTCAATATCTTGTAAAAATTATGATGGAGTCAACTTACAAATTTATCTGTTTCTTCGAAAATATAGGTTTGAGGCCTTTTATTTACTATTGCTTCGACATCACATATAACAGTCATAAGTTTTTCAAAAGTTAAAGTTGCAGTACCGAGTGTTCTGATCAAGGGAATTTTAAAAAATCTGACCAGGCGCTCCCACCATCCACCCCACCAAGCTGCTGTTGGAAGGATGAACTTCCATTTAATAGGAGACAGTTCTTCAGAAGAAACTATTTCCTTCCAATCCAGTGATTTTAAGAGGTTATTTGTGCCTCTAAAGTTGGTGCCATTATCACAGTATATAGTGGTCGGCCTTCCTCTTCTGCATATAAATCTTCGGAGTGACTGAATGAAACCTTCTGTTGAAAGACTGGATACAAGTTCCAAATGTATTGTTCTGTATACTGCACATGTAAAAAGTACAACCCAAATTTTAGACATTGGCTTTACGAAATGAGGACCAAATAGATCGGTTTCAACAACTTCAAATACTTTAAAATCTCTGACTCGATCTAGAGGTAGATGTATTGGGGGTGTAGTGTATGGTTTTCCGGAGTATCTTTTACATTTGTGACACTTAGACAGTTGACTTCTAATGTTGCGTTCAGAAGAAATTATCCAATATTTTTCTCTTAAAATGGATCCAACTGTTTGAAGTCCAGCATGACAGTTCTTTAAATGACATTCATTAATCAGACAATTGACTACATGATGTTTTGTTGGTAATAAAATTGGCTATCTGAATGAAAACTCGTCATCTCTCTCTAATATCTTTGTTTTCACTCTAAACAATCCTTCTTGGTCTTTCATAACCTTCAATCCTTTTATTGCATCAGTGGTATCTCCAAAACTTTCAGATTGTATTCTAGACCAGAGTAACTTTTCCGCATCTTCTTTCTCTTCGGTGGACAATTCTGATGGAAATGCTACAATGTTTAAAACTTTGCATATATTAAAAAAATTGTTAAACAATTTTTCTCAATGCAGAAGTTGTAATCTCAGCTTACTGAACAATACATATTTCAGGTAAGAAATACAACACCCAAATTTTAATTCAATTCTCGTAACTGTTTTTCATGTAAATCACTATTATTCTAAACAGAGTGAAAAAATAAAATGATAATTAATAAAACGTTTTTCTAAATATTGTATTTTCTAAAGATCCTGTTTTTTATTGAATAAATGTTTTTCACTTTAACTGCATTAGAAATATTTATATGATGTAATCATGTGGAAGTTTCATATTACTACACTCATTCTTTATTCTGTACACAATATTCATAGAAATTCTTTCAAGAAAGGTACTTAGTATTCCATAAGTACTTCCATGCTTTTATCTCAATACATACCACATAAACGATCTCAGAAAACGTATATAAAGAAAGAAAAACAAATATTTGTGATTCTTTCTCGCAATATGAAAATAGTCCAACTCACATTTCTAAGATTATATTTCTCTTCCTTAACAGTAGTTAAACTTAATACTATAACATTTGTGAGTTTTTCCAAAACTTTGCAAAGTCTCATAAATATATTTGTAGTACGATACTAAAAATGATTTATCTTCAAATGATGTTACTTCATTTTATTTTAAATATAAACGTTACGTGTTAATAATATTAAATTTCTTATTTTATTATTTAACCATAACTATATATTATATTTTTGCAGTTATGAGATATGAGGTAAAATATAGTTAATGTATAAAGCATACATATTACAAATTTACGGATTTTTACGATGTAATTTACGATGTGTCTCTTTTAAATGTAAAAGAAACTTTACGTAAATATATTTTACGTTAGTATTTCAACTTTCCAAATTTTTATAATTATTTTATAAAGAGCATATTAGAGTAGAAAAACAATACTAATTTAGTCATTTATACAAGCTCGAAAAGCAAGAAATGATATGTAAATGTGATTAAACAAAGATATTTTAATGCAGTTTTTATATTTGCAATTACGTATCTATTGAGTTTTACAGGAATAACGTCCTCTCCTGTTTGAGAAGTTGTAGTAGTACAGCATACGAAAGTATTAAATAAAATGTCGACACCTCATCTGCGTTATGACGACGTTTTCGGTAGTAGAATGTTTTACATAAATTTTACGATTACAGATGATATGTATATTGCTTAATAGTGATAATATATTCCTATACTATTAGTTATATTAGGTTGTGAAAAACATAATGGCAGTACATTCAACCAGAATTTTTTGAATCCATTTAAAAATAAAATTATATTGTTGTGTATCATCTGAAATGTAGAAATTTTGTGTACTGATTTTATTGACAGGATTTCTTAATCGTCAGTCTACAGAGATAGTAAATGCTGTTAGAGTAATTATGGAAAAGAAGAAAGTTTCCACGGTTTTTTTTTTATGAATTCAAAATAAGATAAAAAGCATCAGGAGTGGCTTGGAATATCAACCACTAACTCGCCGCGGCAATTACTTGTGAACGGCGAGTTCAACATTAGTTTCAGAAATTTTGTGGTGGAAATAAATATCCTTGATGAAGCTGGTTGTGGATGAGCTTATGTAAATAATGATGAGAAATTAAAAGTAATAGTTGAAGATACTCCATATTTCACACTCCGAGAATTTGCTTCTGATCTTGCATATGTTTTAAAGCTATCTAAAACAAATGGGGAAGCTCCAAAAAAAAGTTTTGTTGATTGAATGCTAAATGAATTATGCAAAATCGCCTGTTTGAAGTGTCCTTTGAGCTTCTTTACGCAACTAAACTTACCTATTTCTCAGTCGCACAGTTGAATGTAATGCAAACTGTATCCTGTATAATAACTGGCATTTGCCACAGTAGTTTGAGCGAGATAAAGTACCAAAACTCTTTCCGAATCGAAATTTGTACGAAAAAATCCCTGTGACTAAACACTGGAAGTTCCTAAATTTAGATAAAATATGAAACACTTTCCAACACTTCCAGAATACTTTAACAAACTTTTAACGTTTAATAAGGTAAATAGTTCAGGTGCTAGGAGTGAAAAAACTGCAAATCGTGATACAGTTATACCGTTTGGTCAGTAGCTACTCTATATTTATACAAAGCATATAAGAAGGGGATGCATCGCGTGAAGTCGGGGCAATTCAAGATGGCGTCTGTTATTCAAAATGGCGGCTGTTATTCAAAATGGCGTCATTTTCGGGAATTGGTGCAATTTCGTTTCTATTCATCGATGATTCATCGATTATTTCGATGTTTTTAGACAAAAATATTATTTGTAACACTTTACAGTACAGTCGAAAAGTATTTATGAATTCAGTTTGCCCATTTGTCTGTCTGTCTGTTCGTCTGTCTAGTCGCGCACTAACTCGAAAAAAAATAACCGGATATTCAGATAATTAAAATATGGTATTGTAGTATACCGTAACAAGTTCGGTATTCATTTTCAAGTGTGCATCCTTAATAGTTCTTTTACAGGGGCAATCAAAAGCATTCCGTTACATTATGGTCTGCAGACGAAAATCTCATGCAATGTGTTTTAATGATGTTATACTCTTTGTAACATATTCAAATTAATATACATCAGTGCGGTACAGTACAAGATACTTACTGTAGAATATGCAGTGCAGAGCAGTTTTCGTTCATTTACAGGGGCTCACAAAATAATACAGTCACAGGACTTTCAATAAGCACAATGCTGTCTATGCGCGTTTTGAATTATATAATGTGTTTTTGAACTTTTCCAGATATGAAAGAATTGCAAATTGTCATAAGAACATTTTCTTTTATATAAATATACAATGTAGCGTGTATTTATATATTTATTACAATGTAATTCTGATGACGAGGCACCACCCAAAATGAGATGTATTCAATTTGGGGTTTTGATCTAAAATCCCATCACATATTTCATTTTAATGTTGCGATTTCTTACTCTACTCTTAGACTCTTTGGTGCGCAGACGATCAATCTTACAATTGAAATGAAAAGATTTTTGTTTATGAAAGATTTGTTCTATATATAGTTTTATATATTCATATATACATAACATATATATACATAACATATGCTCATATGTTTGTTATATCCTCATACCAGGCATAAAATTTCATTTGTTCAGGCGATTTTAGGCAAAAGAATATTTAGAATAATTGGCGTTACATTATGGATGCTAAAATTTTGCTATGCAATGTCTTAAATTAATCAAATCTGTTTGAAATTTGTAAAGCATCCCTATTCTTTAGTGATGTTTTAAACTCTAATTCCCTTAATATTCTTACGTATAAAGGTTTGGAATGGCAACATTCTTAAATCTGTTTATTTGACATTATATTTTGGCATTCATTTTTTTTTTATGGAAAGTGGTCTACAAGGTAATAGACAAGAACCGGATAGTTAATTGAAATGCTTCCTGTTTTTCCTAAAGTGTCAAATGTATAAAAAAAATACTCACATAATCATTGCATTTGTTCTAAAGCTTTCCAAATCTTAAAAATAATTGTTTCAACCAATAAATTTGATGTTTGGGTCAATCCTTGGCAATGACATTTACAACTTTACAATTTTTTTAGATATTGTTTTTTTCATATTTAAAGTACATAATGTAGTGAGTGCTTAAACAAAGATACTTACAAAAACCAAACATTCATAGTTGACTTGATTAATTCATAATTTTTTTAGAGAAGAACATAAAATTTCCCATTATCTGAGAATAACTCACATATCAATTTTTACCAATTAAAGATTTGTACAAGGAAAATGCAATCATTCATTTCCCCCGAGAGATAAGTTAATTTTTTTTCTTTTTTGGCTGAGACGGATATTGAAATACACAGCAGAAATTTGTTAACAACATTATAACATTTTAAAATTGTTTCAAGATTAATATTTTCATATAAAAACCTCAATTTTTATGTTCCTGAAAATCATTTAAAATGGCAAACTTGTTTTTCATTTCTAACCACTGGCAAAAATCTGTAAAAGTCACTGTTTTCATTCTGCTAAAATATCATTGTACAACTATGGCAGAAAGACATTAGTTCTGTTTTCCAATAAACAAAGGACTTCAAACAGAAGAGAAATATCTGAGGGCTTCTTTATGTTACTACAATAATTCCTAAAATATTAAATAATAAATAATAAAATATAATAAATATATATAATAAATAATATATATAATATATATAGATATAATATATATAATAATATATAATATATATAATAAATAATAAAATAATACTAAAATAATTCCTTGTTATTTGTTTCTCAAATAACAAGAATTTTTCTCTTTTTTTTCCATATTTGTTTAAATGAAATTTTCACCATAAGGCGGAGCCCAAAGACTGGTATAAAAATAGAGTTCAAGCTGGTTTCAAGCATGGGTTGAGCCCGAGAGCTGAGATTATTTTTTTTCTTCCAGATTACCGTAATTGAAACGAAAATTAAAATTTTTTCAATGAATTTCCAGGTTTAGTTTGAATTTCCCTGATATTTCCATGATATTTCCAGGTTAACAAAATTCCCTGATATTTCTATGTTTTCCAGGTCTGTGACCACCCTGTTCTTATATGCTTTGTATTAATATAGAGTGAATACTGACCAATTGGTATAACTGTATCACGATGAGTAGTTTTCACCTTATTTTTGTCGTGTAGCTCTTGGACTAAAATGATATACCTAAATTGACATTTTAGAAAATGTATAACACAAATGAAAACCTGATTTCTGCAATAACCGTCCATAGCCTCTTACTCCAATTCTTTTGGTCAGCCTTGTATATGATCTATAGCTTCGTATATTTTAAGACAATTTTGTGTATTCTTCCCAGTATGCTAAAATTATGTTTATCAAGAAAGCACGTAACACAGTTAAAAATTCACTTTCAGCAATTTATATTAATAGACAGAAACGTACTTGCAAAATCTCTTTTGTACAGCCCGTTATATTGACAACATATTTATTTTATAGACACGCCACATATTAAGCTAAAATTTAATTCAGGCAAAGATATACCAAAAATCTTGAAATCACACTTCCAAAAATTACTCTTCACAGCCGGTCATGTATCCAGTTTTTGCATAGCCCTGTATATGATTTTATTTATATTGTACAAACATCGTATAGTATACTAAATATAAATGAGCATGAAAATGCTTAACTCAATTTAAAAGACACCTTTAAACAATTCAAATTCATGCTCGGTAATGCTTACGAATACTTTTGTGCATCCCTGTATATGATTTGTATATTTTTTACACATCATGAGGTACTCAAAGTTTAACAAAACTTAAAAACGCACTTCCAGAAATTAGTCGTAATACACAATATTGCAGATACAGTACTGTATCCTTTTTTGTGTTCGTGCAAATGAACGAAAAATGCCCATCATACTCTACAGCAAGCTTCTTGTAGTAAACCCCAGTACTGTGTACTAACTTCATCATGTTTGAAATAGTTTAACAGAATCCAAAATACTCTACAAGCAGTTTTTTACCTGTAGACTGATATTTAACTGAACTAGGGGGGGGGCTCAGCCCCCCCCCCTGTTCGCTACGCTCACCAGCCCACCCCCCCCCCCAAAATGTTACCAATGTTTCTGAAAATACTCAAGTTCACGAAATTAACAATTGCTAAAATCAATTAAATTTATTTTTATTTGGTCGACAGGATAACTAACAAGTACCAATTGTATATATAGTGTTACGAATATTGTAAATAGTTAGAGTTTATGCTTAAAAATAATGTAAATAGTTCAATTAAGATCTATTCATAAGCTAATACTAATTTTTGTTGCATTGCAATATCTTAATTTGCTGATTTTTTGCAAGCGAGTAAACGCTATTGGATTTCAATGGGAGTCTATGGAAATTTGGCGAAATACTGGAAATAGCGCCAAGTTGGCGCCACTTTTGGCCGCCAAATTTGGCGATATATAGCCAAGTTGGCGCCAAACTTGGCGACAGACCCGGGTCCCTTCCCCTTGGTAATACCCCTAATAGCACCCATCCTATCTTAATTCTCTACTTTCATGTTAATTGCCTCTAAGAAAAGTCAGAAAGCTCTGACCAATCAGATACGTTTCGCTTATCTACGCAGATTTTCATTGGTCCATTTCCAAACCATTCCTTTTTTTTATATATAGAAGGATTCTTTTGTTTGACCCTGTAAATGAATGATAATTGTTTTGCACTTCACATTTTACAGAAAGCATGCTTTACTGCTCCCCAGAAGATCATATAAATTTCAATATGTTAGTAACAGTGCAACATCATTAAAATAGACCTCAACCAATTTTTCCTCATAGACGATAGTATGACGGAATTCTTTTGAGTGTCCATTTAAATGAATTGTAAGTGCTGCACATAATATATTCTAATCTTCTTGTAGTGCACTTCAATAATACATATAAATTTTATTATGTTTCGAATAGTATAACATCATTAAAATACACCGAAAATATTTTTTCTCCATAGACCCTAATGCAACGGTATACTTTTGAATGACTCTGTAAATGAACTATAAGAGCTACAAACTTCATTTTCAATACCGAAAATGCCATATTTATATTCAACAACAACATATCAATTTCATAGGAATCAGAGTATATTTACGCGAGATAGAGCCGGGACAGACGGCCATTCAAACCAAGTTCATAAACACTTTTCATCTATGTTGGAAAATGTTAAAAACTGAATGAAAGGAAAATTATATTGTTAGTCTGATACATTATTGTTTTTAAATTCTGAACTTTGTGAGCTTTTTTAAATCACGTAAACGTTTTTTGAATGATTATTGTGTGAGAAACAGCAATTATTACATATACTTACATTGTGAAAAAAGAGAAATATTTCTTAATTTCAGAAAATATAAAATAACTACGACTAGGCTAGAAAGTATTAAAAAGAAGTATGTGCGCAGCATTCGTCAACAGATAAAGTCGTATTTTTCTCCAATACCCGTCCTCACGTCTCACAAATCTATATATATATTTCTCTTACGTGGCGCGGAAAAAGGGATGAATTTCTAGATTATCGTTTGGCAACAAGCAACAAGCGTAGTTTCCAGAATCTCCCAATATGGCGGTCAGAGAAAGAGCAGTGAAACGTGTGAAACTCAAACTAGAAAATAATTAAAAATAAAATAACGTGCGCGTAATCCAAAGCGTTTGAGATGATAACTCATTTTAATTATGAGTAATATAGTGAATTTCAAATGAATTCTCAACGCTTATTTAGAATTTATTAATGAATTTCCCTCATACGAAATCGGAGAGAATTAAAAATATCAACTGTCTAGATCGCACCTGCTGCCATCTATTGCTGTAGATGCAAATTATTGAAGTAAAAAATAATTTATTTTGCAAATGTCTATAATCATCTTCTAATCTCATCTTCAATATCTTCTAATCAATTAGAACAACTTTGCAAAATTTCAACAATGATTGTTCCTATCACGTTTTTTATTATTATTATTTTTTTTAATGAATTTAAGCCGTGCTGTACAATATTATAGGTGCAATGAGTTTTAAACTAATTGTGTTTTCAAGATCTTTTTTTCATAGTATTTAAATGATTTATGCACATTGTTAGCACCAACTAAATGCATTTTTAATTGTGTTTTCAACGAAGTTTTAAATTATTTTTTTACATTAAAAAATTGTCAATTTTATTGTGGTTTTTGGTGTATTTATGGTAGTACTTATTCAGCTAGAATTTCTGCAAAAATGAAAAGAGTCAAGCGAGCGAAGCTAACTGGGACCGCTTAGCGATCTCAATGGGAATTGCTTCGTAGTTCACGGGGGTTGGCGAGCGTTAGCTATTAGGGGGCTGATTCCCCTAGTGACCTTATAAAAGATGAACGTGCTGGGATATCTTAATAGAACGATTTACTCCCAAGGATATCCTAAGGTAAATTGTGATTAAATGCTATCACCCCCAAGTATCCTGAAAGTTGCAATATGACTGCGGCAGAAGTCCTCGGGAACCGTAAATGTCCGCTTTTTTAGGATCCTGTGGAGATCTCTATGATCTCCTTGAGATAAATACTTAGGAGGACCCGAGGAGGATTATAGGATGTGACAAAGGATGTGTCAAATGAATATCCGTTTGTAATATCGGTTAGAAGAGAGTTACACACAAATTAATAAATAAGGGAAATAAACAATTTTTATATTATTTTTTCTTTAGAATCTATTAGTTTATTGGTTCTATTAGTTTATCTTATTTATCTTTTAAAATTACTTTAATTAATCCATTATAGAAATAAATATCACAACCAGTTGACCCGTGCGAGTATTCCGCACTGCAGTCTAATATTTTTTTAGCAATATCTCATATTCTATAGATGAAGGGTTAAACATCTGGACATTTTTATCCTTAATTCTAATTTAATAATTTAATAATTTAATAATTTAATAATTCTAATTTAATCTTATTTCTATGAATTAATCATAAAAATATCTTCAAAAGACATTATTCAAGCCAGAATATCCTCCCATTTATTCTATCAAAGTTACAGTAAAAATTGATCGAAGACAGCAATACTAAGGCGTGAGGGAAAAAAATATCAATCGTGTTTTAACTGTATTAAAAGATAACGTCTACACGTGAAATGCCACTGCTTTGATCTATTGATGTTGTCTTGTCCCACTTTATCTTTTTGCACTATTTTTTTATAATCATTGTTGAGCACGATATAATGCGGTATGTTCTTTTTTGTGGTAACACTGATTGGAGAAATACTTTTCATCTCATTTACGAAAACAATGCTGATTTAATTTTTAATTAACGGTAATTTTTAATCAAAAAACATGTTTTAATGAAATGTGAGTGTACTATGTCAGACGACGGTTCAAGCACCTTTCGAATGATACCTGATTCGTTTTGTAAATGAATAAAAACGGTATGTTAACAACAGAATAATATATATATATATATATATAAGATACGTTAAGAAATCTAAATTATCATTACTAATATTGATACAATATAACTGTAATATAAACTTAACCCATTAACAAATCAACCCAATCAAGTCGTATTCATATTTTATTTATTAGTTTTATATTAAAAAACATATTGGAGTATTAGCTGACTTTCTCGGTGCTTAAAGAAGTCTTAAAAAAAGGAGGTTACTCCGAGGAGTTCATCCCTCAGAAAATCCTGATAGTCTCTACCTCTGGATGGCCTGGTGATGTAATTTTAAGCATTAGGTGTATTTTGGGGTGATTTTGATATTCTGGGGTGTTTTTCTGGAGTTCTTGTGCAATATGGGTTTGAAAGATTCTTCCCCCTGCATACTCATCAGACCGTTTACCCACTAGATATCACTTTTTAAACATGTTTACAAGTTCTTGCAGAGAAAAATCTTTAAAAATCAAGCTATTGATTAAAATGCTTTTCTAGCGTTCTACAGCTTTAGAGTTCCAGATTTTTATGCTTGTTGAATAAAGTGTTTTATTTCACGTTGGCTAAAGTATACTGTATTCAAAGATTTTCTATTTTGATCAATAAACTTAGTTATAAAAGAGTTGAATCTGTCTAAATATCATAGTTACAAAACTCCAATGATTTTTAAACAACCTAATACATACATATTAGTAAACAGTATAATTAGTCATTTTGCGTAATCAGTAACATTAGTTATTTTGCGTAATCAGTAACATTAGTCATTTTGTGTAATCAGTCACATTAGTCATAGTAGTGATCACAAGTATTACTAAATATAAGTTATCATAGATTGTAGCAAATTTTTAACGTACTTCTAAATATATTAGAATATTTTTAGTATTAGAATATTTTATATCATAGTTAAAAAGCTCCAATGATTTTTAAACAACCTAATACATACATATTAGTAAACAGTAGAATTCATCATTTTGTGTAATCTGTAACATTAGTTATTTTGCGTAATCAGTAACATTAGTCATTTTGTGTAATCAGACACATTAGTCATAGTAGTGATCACTAGTATTACTAAATATAAGTTACCATAGATTATAGCAATTTGCTAACGTACTTCTAAATAGATTAGAATATTTTTAGTACGTGCATACATTAGCACATTAGTAAAAGAACAAAACATATAATGCTTGTAGCATTGCATAAAATAAATTCTCAGCAACCTCATATTTCAAATTATGCTCCTCCAAGGAACAATAATATTACACCAGATCAAAATAGATCTCAAAAGATAAATATAATTTCAGCCTTTTTTTAAAGAAATTTTCATATTTCATTGTTTAAAACGATGATAAAATCTTTTACAAGTTTTTCAACGATGATTTAATGACAATTCATTTTTATTTTATACTAAACACCAAGAAAGAGTTATGGTAATGTTTTTCCGATAATTACCAACTTGCATAGAAATTCGATATGCACGAATAAGCAGGATTTATCCTTATTACAGTAATGTACCGACAAAATCCATATGAAATATAAATTGGATTTGTAAAGCCTAAATATAATAAATAAAAAAGATTATTAGGATATAGAAATATGATGAATTGATTTTTTTAATATTTGAAACATTTATAGATAAATAACAAATAAAATTTATTTGAAAAAATACTCAAGAAATATAAATTTTTAAACTTGCATGATCATTTATTTTTTATTTCTTGTTAATATTAAGAAATTTCAATTGTCATTTTTGATATTCATTTTTAGAAATAAAACTTATGGTGATTCAAGATGTTTTTTGAAATTTTGTTTGTTAAAATCCCCTTGGTGCTTCAGATTTACTTTTGTTATTTCTAATTTCTTCTCCTTTTTATTTTGTTGCATGAATTTTACTTATTGCTAGCTAATATTAAGTGTGTGATTTGTGACTGATTTGCTAACGATACTAACGAGTATAGGTGTGTAATATGTCCAAATATAAATTTTTGCACTGTTGCATTACATTAAGTATGATTTGTAAATTGTTAAACAATTTGCTCATATATTGCTACGGCGTTAAAATGTCAAACACTTAAATGTCAACACACTAAAATGACAAAATTTGTCTGACGTTTGTCAGACAAACAATATGCAAACCTTTACACAGTATATATTCCTTGTCGTCAGAGCAATAAATAAATAAAAGAAATACTGAATTTTATACGCAACTTTATAAAATTTAAGGAAAGTAGTCAAATTTATCTAAAACATAGATGTCTAAAGATAGATATCTGAAAATATATAGATAGAAAAAAGATTGATATCTAAAACGATGATAAAATCTTTCAGAAGTTTTTCAACTATGATCTAAAAGATATAAACACCAAGAATGTAAAAAACACCAAATGTAAAAAAATTAGATGAATTAACATTTAAAAGATATGTTTCCCAATTTGTTATAAAATATTTAATTAAAAAAAAGACATCTACACATGAAAAATGAAACATTCTCATTGCACAAAAATATTAAGTTAGTATTTTTTATTACATGGATATGAAATGTACCTAAAGCACAGTGTATATTAAAAAAAAGTTATGCATGGTTAACATAAGAATAACTCAACTGCGTACTACTATGTATTATTAAAAATACGTTTTCTG
Organism: Maratus michaelseni; assembly: GCA_963931845.1. Lineage (NCBI taxonomy): Eukaryota > Metazoa > Arthropoda > Arachnida > Araneae > Salticidae > Maratus > Maratus michaelseni. The sequence continues at coordinate 300,520,416 of OZ007588.1, forward strand.
ACAATAATTGTAATTAAATATGAAAATATTCAGTTTACTGCTAAATTTCCTAAAATCCAAAGATGTTATCTATCTATATTATAAAAGACAATTGTGCCCATCAGTAACACGCATCATATAAATCGCACATTTTTAATTTTTACATCGTCGTATAGGGAAAAATTATGTACTTTCACTTGCAATTTTTTTAAAACTTTATCTCAATTTACTTATTTATTGCGGCTATTAAAGTAATTTTCAAGCATGAAGTTTTTAAATCTATTCCATCGTGTGCAAGCCCCATTACGGAAGAATAATAATCCATTTTCATTAAAAACAATATGAATATTTGAGAATTTGCCTCGGCTAATTTTGCATAATGAAATTAAATCTTCATCAGTAAATAAATAAAATGCAGTACAATAAACTAAAATATTCATTTATGGCATTAAGCAATTATATTAATATGTTCATTTTTTTAAACTCTCATTACATGTAAATGCATCTAATCCAATTTAACTAAATAACCAATCTTGGTAAAAATCTAATATTTATCGGTGTTATTCATTGAATGTCTGAGAAGCATATTTATTGATTGATAGTCAGTTCTATTTGCGTTGTTAAAAAAAAATAAGCACAGTAGTAATGAAAGCGTACAGCAAAAAGGTTTGCAGCATAACGTCTTTGAGGAATTACCTATATAAATCTAAAGATTGTACATAAAATATAGAAACAAAAAAGCAATTGACATTGAAATTATACTAACTCAGATATATTAATTTTGTTGCCCCGCTCTTTTGGTTAAAACCTTTCGAATTGTAAATGAAAAAAATGGAATCTGTTTTACGAAATTACTTATGTTAATGAGTTTCTAAACATTTGTAACCCACAAAACACATCAATCTTTGTTAATCTGCTAAATGTTTTACAAAGGAGGGTTTTTAACTAACACCATTCATTTTGTCATTTAACATGCGCATGCACTTATATAGTCAAATTCATTAACGTCTTGTTATACTGCACATATCGTGATTCAAAAGAAAGCAAACTGTGGTATACTTGAATGCGCCATATAACTGAGGTCATGTAGAAAAATTAGAAAGACTAGCTGCGTGGTATCCGGATGTGTTCCATTGACATTTCATAAGATAGATTCTGTTTTCTTGAGAGAAATAAAATCTATTATTATTATACATTTAGAAAAAAAACTTAACTTTAATTTTATTAAATTTCAAATAAAAAATCATATTTCCAATGTATGTTAAACATAAATCGCGAAAATTATATTTTGAAAATTACGTGATTTTTGATGCAAAGCACTTTTATTAAATAGAAGATTATTCTTTAAAGATTTTGTTTCTAATTTGCCTGGTGCAATAAAAAGGATGTCAGTTTGACAAACTTATAAACAAATATTTCAGGTCTTTGAATTAAAATAAATGTTTTACAAGAAAAAAGAAATGTGTAATTTTTACCCGATAAACCCTTTTACTTTTAAAACCTTTCTGAATCGTTTCAGCGGCCATCTTTAAAAAATAAATAATTAAAAGTAGCGTATTATTACTTGCCCATCATACGTAGTATAGGGTCAGTCGTGTAATCGTTTTGAAAATTGAAATTTTTTTTTTCACGGATTTACATATTTCAGACACTGGACATTCCGAAAAACATATTTTTAGAAAAAAAAAATTGCCGTTTTTCTGTCTGTGTGTGTGTCTGTAAACGCGCTATCTCCCGCACAAACTGAGATAGAGACTTGAAATTTGTTATGTACTTAGTATGTAATAATGGGAAGAAGCTTATTAAATTTTAGTAACCTCGATTATCCGGAACTATTTTTTTCGGACTCTCGAAATATTCGTTTTGATAAAAGGTATATAAAAATTTTCAAAATTGTTTGTTTTAAGAAGTGAATATAAAATACAATAAAAAAACATAAATTTTGCATAAAAAAATGAAGGTTACTTAGTTGCCGAGATATTTGTAATCCTATTTTCCACACTCATCGATTTTTCACGACCCTGTATTTCATTTAAATTTCAATTCAAAGAAATGTTTTAATTGGAAATGAGACGCTTAATCCGACGCAGTAAGCCGTTAGTTAATATGAATATCATTTTTTGGAGTTATAAGGATGTTTCTTTTACGCAATTCAGTATAATAGAGCATTTAATGTTTATGAGGTCATCAAACCACAATTGTATTCGAATTGCAATGCTTTTTGTAAATAGTTTACACATGTTTTATTTTCATATTTTATGTTATGCATATCCATGATGGGTAAGTATTACGGTGGTCCCCGACGACTAGGTTTTCCTTAAATTCAATTCTTGCGAATACGGGTCAATAATTTTATAGTTAAATTCAAGGAGTTTATAAATCTTCCTCCTTGGATAAATATAAAGTTAAAAAAATGTACGATGAATTATTTCTAAATGGCAATATATCGGCAGATGATTTTTACTTCTATACAGTAAATTGAGTCATGAAGCTTGAATATACGAAAGTATGTTTTTATTGATTCGAAATTTCTTGGAAAATATAGTTTTAGCGATAGTTTCTTTTGACATTTATATTAAAAATAATTTCTCTCTTCAGTTTTAATGAGAAAATGATGTAAATAAATAAAAAAAATCTAATGATATCTGTAGTTTCCCCTTTTCTCCCTTTTGTGAACTAAATTGAAGCCTCAAGTACTGAAATGTAATTAAAAATTGAAAAAAAAAATTATCTCGGAAAATAATTCAATTTTAAAATTCAGAGATCTTATATGACATCCTCGAATCCATGTGAAGAACTGGTAATTTAATTTCATCATCCCACGTTCGATATTCTAGGAGGAGAAATTGTGAAATACAAACAGACATAAGGTAAAGATAGGAGAGTCTACGCACAATTCAAAAGAATAACAATAAAAAATCTAAATATTAATTTTTTGCTAAACTATCCATGAATAATTTTTACTTCATTTGTTTTTTATCCATTTCCAATGCTATTTTGTTGTTATGTTGTAATTTAATAGAATAGTTGTAATAAAACTAAAAAAGTTATTTTCCGCAATCTGTCCTTACAGGGTTGGTGTGATTGCGCACATGGGTAGGAGAGATTGTTACTAATAATAACTACAATTAAATTGTTAACAATAATAATTACACTTAAATTGCATTGTTGTAAGTTTTTTGTGAACAAATATTATTGTATTAGGAGTGAATATTTCAACCTAATGATTAAAAAATCAGAAAAAGGAAATAATTTAAAAAAGGATTAAAAATTTTAATTAAAGGAAAAAAATAAAGAATCAGAAAAAGCATGTCCAGACAATATTACAAAATAACATTTATTTACTTGATAACACTTTTAACTTAAAATTTGTCCATTTTCATTTTTCATTTTTGTATGCAAATTTACCAATAAGCTGCGTAATCTCTCCTAGTATGGGAACAATGCGCCATCTCACCTAAGTAGCAGATGCACAAACTCTCCAATTTCGGTAAGAGAGATTGTGCGGCCTTTTATTTAAACACGGCCGCTACAAAAACGAACCGTTGGTGTTCACACTGTTAGTCTAGATTAGTAGCTTATGAGAAATCGTTTAAGTTAAAAATATTTTGTACTACTGATATTGTATAGAAATTCTGACGAATAACTGTGAAAATTCAAGCACTTACTTTGGGAAAACAAAACAAAATAGCAATGCTTTATCTTAGACGCTCAAACAATCAACGTGCACTTTCAAGTAGACACTCCACTACTGCTGTTGTACTTCAGCATTAGATTTTAATATAATAGATAGACAGCAGTAGATTTTAATATAATATATAATAACATTTCTGAATTTTCTGAATTGTGAATTGAGTATTTTTATTTCTTTTTCTTTTTTTTTAAAGGCATTGTTTAGATTTAAAAAATAATTTATAATCAAATGTTATCTGTGAAATTTCCGAAACTTAAGACTTTAGTGATAAATGTATTATGGAGAAAAGAAATCTGTGATAATTTTCACCAAAAAGTATATTTTTCCTTTGACTTGCATTAAATAAAGATTTTAACTTAATTAAACAAAATAGTATAATTACGTAAATTAATAAATAAACAAGAGCGAAAAATCATGCATCACTCAATAGATTATGAAGCACTTTCCAACACTATTAAGAAAGTTCACTTTTTTACATTCAATGAAAAGAGATAGCTAAATATATATATATATATATATATATATTAGGGTGTCCCAGGAGAGACCAAGAAAATAAAAAGTTTGAAAATGCTAAGTTTCACTAAGTTTTTGTATTAATATGATATTACAAAAAAGATTAAGTCATTTCTCAAAGGTTTAGGGGTATCCCAAGGTAATAGAACATAGGGAATTAATGGAAAATTTGAATTTCTAATTAATATGCAGGATTGCAGAATTCTGCCACAATTCTCGTACAAATTTTTTTATCCTAAAATTTATCATGTTTAACAATGATTTCATCGGATGTTATATTTTTATTACATGTTTAAATAAAAAATTTTAATTATACAAATCTATCCGAGTACCATCTTTCATTTTTCTGATCATTACTAATGCTCTTCAAATCTATATTAATATGCTGGATTTCATTAAGGTTTCTCTTCCCTCACGCAAAAAGACCCGCTCTCTATTGTTTATCCTATGGGGCATTATTTTTCTAATATCTCGTTTGCATTTCAATATTCTTAAACGATATTTTTGCATTGAATAGCTGAGACCAATCTCTATTTCTGCCGTTGACATTTTCGATTTTCTTTGCGGATTTTTTTACGACGATACTTTCACTTTCGAAATTGGTTCCGTTCATTGGGAATGCCAACGTCTTCGACAAGAAACTCCTGAGCAATTAAAAACACAGTTTGAAGCATCAAACTTAGTTGTTGATTGAGACGAAAAACTGTTAGCCGATTTGTCCTTAAAAAACACAGGAATGATTGATCGTTTAACGGTTCTAGTCTTTCTTTGCAAGATAAAATTACTAAGCTTCTTGTAGTTCCTAAGTTATTGTATGTAACTGACAAAGCCACAGCTGATGCTGTTTTCGAGCTCTTAAATGTGAATCTCAAGTAATTGGCATGTGTTTCGATACAACCCACACAAATAGTAGAAGATTCAATAGAGCAAGTACTCTTCTAGAGCAAAAAATAGACAGAAAACTTTTCTGGATATCATGTCGACATCACATGTCAGCATGATAGGATGTCGGCATCATTCTACTTTCTGATGCATTCAGTGTACGTTTTGGGAAATCTACTGTGCCTGGAATCCTTTATTTAAGAGGTTACGAGAAAATTGGTCTAAAGACAGCCACCATGAACCAAAAAATCAATCAGTACCCAAAATAACAGCATCAGACATTTTAAAACCTTTTATTTCTGATCAGCTAAAAATTGCTACAAAACTACCTAGGGATGATTACAAAGACCTTTTAAATCTTCCATTATTAATGATTGGATTAGACATTCAATTTACCATTCGGAAACCAGGTGCTCTTCACCGAAATTGCTAGATGTGAAAAGCCATTTATTCCCTAAAAATGGAGTTATTGTTTAATGGGAATGAAACCACAATGGTATTAACTACTCTAGAGTTTCAAGGTATACAACAATTTAATCGGTTTGTTGTATATCTATATTTGCAGTTTTGGTTTACTTGCCGATCTGCTGTTGAGCTCCTCCTAATGATGTTTTACTAATTCAAAGGTTGAAAGAGTATTTTGACAAACAATTAAGCAATATAGGCTTTAAAGTGATGTTACGTCATTCATGGTATTTAAGTGGAGAACTTGCAACACTTAACCTTGTTTTCCGATCTTGTTTCTGATGAGCAAAATCAAAACTAGCTTTGAACATGAAAAAAAAGAGTTCTAGTTCACATCTGTTAGAAATACTTACTCTAAAATTGGATGATTTGTGTATGAAAATATTTGTGGATGATTTATAATAGTTTCTTTGAAACTGGTAAAATTGAAGATGGTTTCCTCAGTGTACCAGTTAAAGATTGACTCGAAACGCAATCTGATAAAATAGCTACAATATTTGCTAAAAACTTACCGTGTGTAAATGATGTTGCTGAACAAGCTGTGGCATTGATACAGGACTTTAATTGCTCAACAAAGAACAAAGAGCAAAAACAGTTTTTAATACAAGTTGTAGAAATGCACAGAAAGAACTTTATAAAGTTTAATCATCAAAACCTTTGAAATGAAGTTAATATAAAATGTGTGAATGTGTAAAAAAATTTGTAAGTAAGTGTGTGATTGTTTGAAAACATTATTCTTCATTAGTTGTATTTACCAATTGTAAGATAACTGTTTACATAAGTTCACTTTTTGTGCATAATTATACAGAAAGTAGTAATGTCTGCAAAGTCATATTTTTCTTGATTTCAGTAATATGTTATGTCTCTTCAAACGAGTGCAAAAACATAATTTATACATTTTTTTTTGAAACAATATATAAGAAGCATTCATAAATGAAAGAAATATCATTTGAACATTAAACGTTTTTATTGTATTTCATAAAAAATACCGTATTTCACATAAGTTAGGCCATTTTTATGTTACTTCAATGACTTTTGGGCACCTCTAAATATATATATTTTTTAATTCTGAAACAATTCGAGGTGTTTTATATTCAAAGAAAGAACATTTTTAAAGGGTGAGAGTTCAAAATTTTAAAAGATGATTTTTTGGGACACCTATATATATATATATATATATAACCACACAACTCAGTAAAAATTAATTTTCAACAATTGATGTCCATAGCCAATAATGTTTGCGAATCTTTTCGGGAAATCCTGTATATGATCTACACACATTAATGCACTAAATATTAGTTAAGTTTTTAAATGTATATCGCAGCTGAAAACGTACATGCAGCAGCTATGGAAGACAGACACACATACAGATAGACGGACAGAAGATCCGAATACATAAACACTTTTCGTCTATGTCGGGAAATGTTAAAAAGTGCAATAGTAATGAGGAAATTTGTTAAATTATTTCATGCATATGCACCTTTTTTCTATGTCTACAATGTATGGATTGCAATGCTTAGAAAAATAAATAATTATTTTGAAAACTGTTTCAATTTTTCCATGTACATTGTTTTACAATAAATCGAATTTCATTATATTTTTCCTTTATACAATCCCTTTACACGTCACCGAAAATATATTAATTATATATTTTTTCACTAAAAAGACTCTCTCTTTTTATTTTAGTTAAAAAAATTTTGGTGCAAGCTGATAAAAACATTTTGAATTATCATTTACTGAAACATTATATTAATAGAAGTTCGAAATTCTAACAAGGATTATGCCGTTAAAGTACATTATCAACAAACAATTCAAATAAAATTAAAGCAGCTATGTGTGTATAAAATAATATATCAATCAAATTTGGCGGCGTAATCTTGATGGATTTCTCAGGAAAAAATTAAAAGCTTTGAACGACTGAAAGTTGTAACGCCAAGCTAAAAGCTCATGCACTATGGCGAAAATTATGTTGGCGCTTTTTACAATCAAAAATTAGTGAAACGCTTGAGAAAGTAAATATTTTGACACTGCTTTTAAAATGACTAATAACAAAGTTTTGTATGTTTAAATAATAAAAGCAAGTTAAGCAACAATTAACATTTGATCTGACTTAGTAAGACGCTTTTTACTTTCTTCTATCATTACAAGAAGAAAGTATCGGATTCAGTAAAATATTCGCATTCCAGTTTTTGAGGGATTTATACATTTTAGGAGGTCCTGAACACGATTTGACGGTTTTTAGAAAATGTCTGTCTGTGAGTCTGTCTGTATGTGACAAAAAGTTTTGGGGCACTCTATATCAATAACTAATGCACGGGATTTAATAAAACTTTAGATTCAGTCAGTACCTGATAGAAATTGTTGCTGATTAGATTTTGGTGTATATAGCCCAACAGGTGGAGCTGCTATGCTACATTTTTCCCAATTTTCACGATAGCCAAATCTCACGAACTAATGAACAGAATTTAATCAAACTTCAGATTCTGTTAGACCTTGACATGAACAGATGCTGATTACGTTTTGGTGTACATAGCACAACAGGTGGCGCTGCTATGCTACTTTTTCATGATTATCAGGATAGCTATATTTCAAGAACAAACGCACATAGTATTATCAAACTTCAGATTCAGTTAGACGTTGACATAAGTCGTTGTGGATTAGGTTTTGGTATAAATCTCCCTACAGGCGGTGCTGCTATACTGCATTTTTCAGGATTTACACGATTTTAGCGGTAGTCATGTCTCGAAAACTAATGCACGGAATTTGATAAAACTTTATATTCAGTTAGACCTTGATATAAATTGGTGCTGATTAGTTTTTGGTGTATATGAAACCTGTATGGGAGATAGAAGAAAGTTTTGGGATCGGTACATCCGACTAGTTTATTTATCTTCTCACGAGGGATCGTAGCTGTGCAGATCAGCATAAACATATACAATATCGTCTGGATGTTATACTGAGATGATATAGGAAAAAGTTTGATGAATGCACTTACGGAAGAAGAAAAAAAATTAATCCCATAGTATGACTACTTAAGACAAGAATATTTCAAACGCATTAATGTAAATTTGAGGAAGTTCTTGAAATGTTGGTTGATGGAAAATGTTTACACAATTCGGTCGCATTTTTTACTGGCTCTAATCTGTGTTAAATTTTTATTCCTTCCAATGCTAAAAACCGAATGAAAGAGTTTGTACATGGCTACATGACAAAAAAAAGTTACATAAATAGTTTTTACCACAGAAAACTCTGTTTTTTCTTTATACATTTAAATTTATACAATCTTTATACATAAAATATTAAATTAGCATATATTTAGGAAATATTTAGGTAACTAAAAAAAATACATTGTTTAAGAAGAGTATACAGAAAAAAGTCAAAATAATACTAACTTCCTGAAGAGATATTTTAACTATACGAATGTATTCTACGCCCATATGTTTAACACTAGCGAGGGGAATTGGGAAACTGACTGTTTAACATACTTGAAGAAAAACTTTCTAAAACAAGTGAGTATCTGCATTTTTTTTATTAGGTTGTATTAACACTATAAAAAATTTGGCGAAAGTTTTCGAGAAAACCTGTAGCAGCTATTCTGCCAATGGTTTTCCTGGAATTTCACTAAAGAAAAGCCAGGAAACTTACACAAGTTAGTTACACACAAAACATGTGGAACTTTATACACAGATAACCGATAATTTCTCTTTTACAATAATTCCGAAAAGTTACACAAAAGTTCAAAAGTATACCTGAGAAAACTAAGGAATGTTCCACACAAAACATATGGAACGTTTCACAGCAGATCAGTAAATTCCACCTTCTCCAGTATTCCAAAAAGCTACACAACATTGTGAAAGATGTTACAACAGATTTCTTGGTATTCTCGGTTCAGCAGAAATAATCCTAGAAATGTTACACAGTAAACGTCAGGAACATTACGCAGACTTTTTTTTACAATGAAAAGAATTTTTTTTTTGAATGCGTACCAAAGCATATAGTTGGCACTTTCTGACACCTATTGTTGAACATAAAACGTTATTTAAGAAGATACATGGTCCTCTACATTCTATAATCTAATCATACAGACTTAATTCTTTCATTCTTGGGTCACATAAAGAGTGATAAAAATATTGAGATCTTAAGGTGTTGCTTTAAACTAGGCCTTAAAATCAATAAAACTCTCTGCAAAATTCGTGTAGTTGGAGACCAGGAGAGGAGCAGCGTCCGGACCGTGCAAAACAAATCTAAACGGTTTAAGAAAGGGGACCTCCGGATTGAAATCAAACCCAGAAGTGACAGGCCATCAGTGGTCAATTTTGACCAGTTGAAGAAGAAAGTGAAGAGGAGAATCCACCCATTGACATCTATAAACGGACGGAGGAACTAGAACACACATAGCACGATATATGTCAAGTTTTACAGAAGTTTAAACAAACTTGCAGGGAGTCAAGAAAATTTAAAAAAACGAAAAATCTTTTGATACACCCTAAAATTAGATTAATTATACAGGGTCATTCATAATTCCCTCCGGGGTTTCGAAACGTTATAGTAAAAAAACGAAGACGAATATGAAAAAAAGAAACATATGAAATTATTCCGAAACTATTCAAGTTTTACTTACATACATTACAGGTGTTCTATGTGTAAACCCTTGGTCACACGGCATACATCCATGCGATAGTCCAGTTCCTGCCATACTCCGTTTCTTTAAATTTCCGGTACCACACATGAACTGTTTTGTCAGTTGGTCCCTGTTTTCGATATTTATTACGAAAGGCCCGTTGAACTGACACCACTGATTCAGATTTAAAGAAACGGAGTATGGCAGGAACTGGACTATCGCATGGATGTATGCCGTGTGACCAAGGGTTCACACATAGAACACCTGTAATTTATGTAAGTAAAACTTGAATAGTTTCGGAATAATTTCATATGTTTCTTTTTTTCATATTCGTCTTCGTTTTTTTACTATAACGTTTCGAAACCCCGGAGGGAATTATGAATGACCCTGTATTTTAAATTGTGAAAAAAAAAATGCGTTTTGAAATCAGTTTTAACATTATTAAAGATTAAGATCATGCAGCGCCTTCTATTGACAAATACATTAAAATTATGGTGTGAAATACAGATATAATCTAAATTAATATATTTCTATTCAATTTATACACAATCAACATTTAATTTCAAGAGTTAAAATAACATATTAAAAATAAGCACAATAAATGTTCATGTAAATCGTACAAAATTCGGTTAAGAACTAAATCGTTATAAAATTTGCTGAGTTTTTAAAAAAATTACTTAACCGAATGAAATCTGTATTTATTTAGATCCATCATATGATAAATTTAAACGAATAAAAGTCAAATACAATATGCGATCACAAACACTGACAATACTGCGTTGAAAATGATGCATCGTATGAAGTGTCAGAAGAGTTAACATCTATTAGGTATTTTACCTTTCTCGGCAGTGGTCATTAATCAAGCAATTCACGTCAAGAATTCTATTTATAAAGGAAATGAATAAATTTTCATTCAAATTAATGTCTTTTGAACAATGCCTATTTGTTTCACAAGGATATAAAAATTCTTATCCCATATTTTAGTCTGAATTATTTATGTTAATCTATTTTTGAATTTCTATCAATTAAAAGATAAACATGACAACATAAAAAATCTATGTGTTATCATAAATAATTTATGACATGTGTTCAACATAATTAATCTATGCGTTAATTTCATGATCCCTACGTATTTTGAAGCAGTATTTTTTTTAATTAAAAATTTAAGTATAAAAGTAAAAATAGTTTTTTAAAACACTCTGTTCTATGCATTACATTTTTATCATTAAAATCATGCCTAATTTCATTGACTGTAATTCATGTTCTTTCCCAATAATATTCATTACAATACCATAATTTGGTGTAGGCACCGAACTTTATTATGGAAAATGCATCGCGTTTTTTTTACGCCTGGTAGAAAACGCGTGTTGGTGAATTTATTAAAATATACAGGATGCAAAATGTTATCCATCGCCGAATTTTAACTTCTAAACCGTTGGTTGTAGACATATATTTCCAATTACAAAAGCTTTTAAAATGAGGTAAATATTCATGTTGTGGCGTTAATTAAAGTAAAAAATCAATTTTATAAAAATTACGCAATCTAACTTTTTATACGGTCCCCCGGTCGCTATAGTTATAGTTAGTAAATGTTTGCACATATCATAATATATACAACACAAAAAGTTTGACTTCTGTACGACAAAAATTTACACAGTTAATAAATTTCAAAGTTTGAGATTTTTTCACATGATTTTGTCTTTCATTCAGGGATCAGTTAAAAAATGAATTAGAGTAATTAGAGATCGAAATAAGGGTGCAATGTCCTTTTTACGAAAAAATTACCTTTAGCCGGTATCGCTAAATCGGTGTATCACCAAAGAGGGTTATTTCATTTAAAAATTTGAGCTGACATTGAAGGGTCGTATACAAAGCGAGGAATGAAGTATCGAAATTAAACAGAAAAATAAATATCAATTTACTATCCTATTAGAAAACGGTCTACTATAAAAAATGAATTCATCAAATACAGGACTAGAGATACTGCTCCAAGTGTTCTCCATTGGTGGCAATGCACAATTGAATGTGTGACAGTACTAAGTCCTGGACACGTTAGAGCATAGCAGGAGGAACCACCTTTAACCGGTAACGCTAAAACCCGGTATCACCAAAGAGGTTTTTTTCATCTAAAAAGTTAAGCTAACTTTTAGGGGTCAAACAACATTCAAAAGTCAAATTAGGCAGTGTTGAATTCAGAGGGTGGCCCGGGAGGGACATTCTTCCCCTTCTCCCCGGAGCAATGAAATGTCCCTCCCGGAAAATGTGAGATTTTGTGTTTTCAATGGTCAAAAACTGCAATTTCTCCCCCGAACTCTATAATGTCCCCACGCCGGAGAAAAGTGTCTGAATTCAACACTGAAAGTAGGTATTGTTTGTTATCGGAAAATAAAACCTTCCGCTCTTTTGCGAATGCGTCCAGTCTGATATGATTTTATCAAATTAGGGTTGAGTCGAGTTTGTTATGCTGCGTTTGGCTGAGTGCAAATCTTAGTGACCGCCTACCAGAGAACGCAAACTAGAACTTCAGAAAATACTCATATCAGCGTAACACCCCTTTCGATTGTAGAATCGTTCCAGAGGGCTAGGCGCGGTTTTCAGAAACGAACAATAGAATCGATATCAGTAAAATAAAATATACTCACTAAAAACTTGATAAATAGCAGCGGAATGCAAACGACCAACCGAAATATAACGAACATGAAAATCAAGATTATGCAAATTGCAATAGAATCGCAGCCCAACGCGTTCTGGATAAAACACGAGCCCTACCAGTGGACAGTCAGCGCAGAGATTGTGATGGCAGGCTATACGTACACGCAATATACCGAAATGATACTTATTTATGATGTATATCAAAGGAATGCCAGAGCGGTTGCGAGGGCTTAATCAGAGCGTTTTCCTACAGATTTACATTCAACTAGAGTTGCAAAAATCCGGTTTATTCCCGGGTTTATTTCCAATAGACCCGGTGTATTCCCAGGTTTATTCCCCAAAGACCTGGTTTATTCCCAAAACACCCGGTTTATTCCCCAAAAACCTGGTTTATTCCCGGGTTTAAACCGGGTTTTTTCTAGCCTTTGCAACTCTACATTCAACGCATGAAACAATAACTGATCCATTGCACCGTCTTAGAGAGACTGGCTCTGTTGCACCACGACCCAGAACAAGTAAACGCGCAAGGTGTAATGTTCGAGTGACACCGGAGGAAGTGCTGGCATTCGCCCTTTTAAATCCACAAATGAGCAAGGCGGAAATATGAGAGGCATGTAGATACACGCGTCAGCGTGTCTGGAAGTTATTACATGCACATGGTGCGCATGCATACCATCCAACACTGGTGCAAGCATTGATGTTGTGTGACCACGAAAGACGGTTTTTGATTACTGTAATTTCATGCTTAACAGTATAGAGAAAAATCCATCGTTCATTTGTAACATTCTGTGGACAGATGATGCAACGTTTACTTGGCGTATAATTTTGAACGTGCAAAATGTGCATTTATGGTCTCTAGAAAATCCTCACATCACCCACACAGTACGACACCAGGTACGCTGGTCAACGAACGTGTGGTGCGGTATATGGGGAACTCAGATTGTTGGACCCATGTTCTACGATGGAACACTAACGGGCGAGCGTTACCTGCACCTACTACAAAACAAGGTACGTGATTGGTATGAAGAGCTGCCTCTCCGAAATGCATGCTGGGTGTGGTTTCAACATGATGGAGTCCACCGCATAAAGCATCAAATGTCCGTGCGTATCTGACCAACGAATTCGGTCAACAGATCATTGGATAGGGTGATCCGGTAAAGTGGCCACCGCGTTCACCGGACTTGACTCCCAAGAACTTCTACCTCTGGGGATACATCAAGGCAGTGGTGTATGTGACAGTGCCTATTTCTCTGTCTGATCTGAAGCAGCGCATCATCCTTGCTTGTCGCACAGTTGCACCTGCTATTCTCCAACGTGTCCAGGACTCAGTACTCTCACGCATTCAATTGTGCATTGCCACCAACGGAGAACACTTTGAGCAGTATCTCTAGTAGATTCCGGTATTTGATGTATTCATTTTTTATAGTAGACCGTTTTCTACTATGATAATAAATTGATATTTATTTTTCTGTTTAATTTCAATATTCCATTCTTCGCTTTGTATACGACCCCTCAAAGCCAGCTCAAATTTTTATATGAAATAACCCTCTTTGGTTATACACCGATTTATCGATACCAGCTAAAGGTAGTTTTGCCGTAAAAAGGACATTGCACCTTGATTTCGATCTCGAATTACTCTAATTTATTTTTTAACTGATCCCTGAATAAAAGAGAAAATCATGTGAAAAAATCTCAAAATTTAATAACTGTGTCAATTTTTGTCGTACAGAAGTCAAACTTTTTGTGTTGTATATATTATGATATGTGCAAACATATACTAAATATAACTATAAAGACCGGGGGACCGTATAAAAAGTTAGATTTCGTAATTTTTATAAAATTGATTTTTTACTTTAATTAGCGCCACAACATGAATATTTACCTCATTTTAAACGCTTTTGTAATTGGAACTGTATGTCTACAACCAACGGTTGAGAAATTAAAGGTCGGCGATAGATAACATTTTGCACCCTGTATATAATTTTTGCTCTGTTTCTTTTTTTAATATCGAGCAAGAGTAAACAAAACAAACGTTATTATAACTATATTTTTGGATTGCTAAATTGATTGCTCAAAACATAATCGTAGTTCAATTAATATGAAACTATTAATTGATTAAAGCATATTTTAAAAATTACATATATTATACTCTTTACTTTTAATATATATATATATATATATATATATATATATATATTGCTTTTTACTGTTTAAAATATTTCGTTCCTGCAAATTCACAGCCTAAATTTCCTTCTTTCGCGAGTTTGGTTTAGTGCAAAAATAACTCTATTGCTTTTGAAACTCGCATAACTGTAGTAACCATAAAGAATATTTAGTGATTTATCACCAGTGGCTGGCTAACAGAACGATGCTTTAAATTTTACAATTTATAATGGAGTTCTTCAAATATTAAAATGTTGTATTGTAAACAGAAGCATACCTGTTGACATAAATTAAATAGTTGTAGCATATCAGACAATGACTGAAAAATCGATTTCAAAAGTTAAACTGTACATACAAAAACTAAGTTAAATTAAATAAAAGAGTGTAAAAAATAAAATTTAAGCGGAAATATAGCTCTTTAACGTTTCATATTTGCATAGCTTATTTGAACTATTATTAATAGTTCTAAATTTCAGTTTGTATATTTCAGTTTATATATTTCAGTTCTATATTTCGGGTTATATTTTGTTTATTTGCAGTAAAAGATTCATAAATACCAGGATTAATGAAATATTAAGATACATGAGACTGTAAAAAATCTTAAACCCGGTAAGTCTGAATTCTCTAAATTAAATAAGAAAATAGTTCATTTTGCATTTTCTACCAATTGAAAGACACACATCACTTGGAAATAAACAGATAATTGCTCTTCAATGTACATTGTAGAAAATAACATTTAATATTTACTCTTATCTTTTTTAATTTTTGCAAAAAATATATAACAATTTTCGATTTACACGCGATTCCGAAAAATGTTCCTTTATGTTCTGAACACGCTGAAACACATTATATATATCCAAGATTTAAAGAAGCAATTGTGAAACTTTTTTTTTCCTACTCGTAATTTTTGGAAACGTTTTCGAATAGTTTTTACTGTGAATAATATGTTTCATTTACTCAAAATGTACGTTTTTTATGCTAACAATTCTAAAGTAAACATTTTTGGCTGCATAACAGAATTTGTACACGCAAAAGTGCCAAAATACTGTTAATTTTAATGTTTATATTATTGCTATTAATTTTAATGTTAAAACAACGCTGCTTAATCAATTTACCATGTGTGTTGAACATAGATACGTTTACTTGAGTTTTTCAATTAAGATAAAGGAACGCTTTTTGCAATCATTGATAACACGGAGGAAGTTATATTATTTTCGGTAAACCGTAAAAAATATAAAATCTAGATTAAGAAACATTTCTATAGTTTAGAGCAGGGATGGCCAACCTGTGGCACGCGTGCCACAGAGCTACCACTATTTTTTAACAGAATTATTCACCTTCAATAAAGAGTGAAATTATGGGATAAAATGAGGTAAAAATTTTTATTTAAAAAAAAACTGGTGGCGAACGATTTTCAGGGGAAAAGGTTGGCCACCCCTGGTTTAGAGTGTACTTCAAGAAAGTTATTTTTTTTATGTGATTCTTATATTCCGTGATTAGTTTGTAAAAGGCTTCAATCAATTTAAAATGTGAAATTCACGCGGAAACAATGCTTTTCAAAGCTTTACTGTTTTAAAACAATGATCGAAATATTATAAAGATACCAATATTTTCTATGGTTTCAATGTTTTTCACTATTTTGTGCACTTTTTTTTAATGAAAGCATTGGTTTTTAATATGTCCACTGTTTGAAAAATCTGTTTACCTGTATTCAATTTAGAAAGGGCACATGTCCAAGACTAAACAAGAACGAAAATCATGCGATAAGCATATATTATGAAACACTTTCCAACACAATCACAAAACTGAAACGAAATTTCACCGTCTATAAATGTGAAAGAAGATATGTAAGTAAACAGTTGAGAAAACATACAACACATTGTACAATACGGTCTTCAAAATTACCTTCCAGTGTCAAAAAAGTAGTCCAATTATTTTGTGCAGATAAAATTTAGTTCAGTTAAAATATTCACATTTAGCAATTTTCGCGAATCGATGGTACACTCGAATTCTTTTAAACAGCCTGTATATTTTCTGAAGACTTTTATATCTACCACATATTAAACCAAAATGCCACTTAAAACTCACTCGCAGCAATTACCAACCGTAAACGACAATATATATTTTTGTTTGCGTAGCCCTGTATATGAATTTATTTATATTCCACAAATTTCTATTAGTGTACAAAATATAGTTCAGCAGAAAAATGCGTAACACAATTAAAAACTAAATTTTAGCAATTCACTCGTATATGAACAACCGAGTTTATAAACATACACGTACTATGAAAAAAAAATTAGTTAAGCTTAAAAACCCAAACAAAAGTTGAAAACGCACTTATCATACGTAGACTGTAAATATCGCACATGTACTGTAACCAATATATTTTGTGTGTCCCTGTAAATATACTCAATGCACACCACACTTTCAAGAGAGCAATTTATAGTGCAAGTCAGTAATGCATATAATTTTCAGTTAGAAGTAATGAAATATCACTAAATTATACTGCAAACGATTTTTCCCCATAGAACAATGTGTAACAGAATTATTTTATTTGACCTTGTAAATGAATAATAAATGCTTTGTCCCCATATTCTACAAAAATCATGTTTTAATGCGCTCTATAATTATATATCAATTTTATCATGTTTTAAATGACGTAGCATTATCAAAATGTACTTTAAACGGATATTTCTCATTGAATGTAATGTAACGGAACACTTTTGACTGTCCCTGTAAAAAAAAACTATAAGCGCTACACACTTGAGTTGAAATAGGGAACATGCTATAGTAAGCGACTATAACATACAAAAATTGCAGGGCAATCCCAGTATATTTACGCGAGTTAGAGCACGGACAGTCGGCCAGACGGCAGACGGTCAGACAAACAGAAGTCATAAACACTTTTCAACTAGGTTGGAAAGTGTTACAAACATCACGGAAATCACCATTTTCATTCAAGTAATCTGAAAAATGTGTGCAAAGTGTATTTTATTATCCTTCCTAACATGCAATCCAAAGAATTAAAAAAAAAAAATTAAGAAAAAAAAAAAAAAATCCTGCCATAGAAAGTTTTTTATCTCTGGTGTGAAATTTGAAAAATGTGACTTTTGCCCTTCTAAAATAAGCGATTCATTTATTTGAAACGACAATTCGATAAAACCGATACAAATATAAGTGAAACACAATAGTCAATCACAAATACTGATAACAGTGCGGTAAAAATGATGCGTTCATTGTACAAAGTGTCAGAAGAGTTAAGATCTATTAGGCGTTTCCCCTTCGCTTCTCGGCGCATTAATCATGTAATTCACTTTAAGAATTCTACTTATGAAGGAAATGAATAAATCTTCATTCAACTCAATGTTTTATCTTTCGAACAATGCTTATTTATTGCATGATGCTTTAAAATTTCTTAACCTAAATGTATAGTCTGTGTTATTCAGGTTCAGTAAAAAAATTAATATTTTTTCAATTTCTATCAAAAATATATATCTCTCAATTTCTTGAAAGATATACGTGACCCCAAAACAAAATTAAAATCGTCTATCTGTTTAATTAAAAAAAAAAAAAAAAAAAAAAAAAAAAAAAAAGCTGTTTACTTCAAGGAAGTAATTTGTTTTTTAACTTTCAGTTATTTTCATGCTCCATAAAATTATTGGAGCACTAATTTTGCATTAAAAATAGAAAGTTTAAGCGGAAATGAGCTATCTAAAACTACATATTTGAAACGTTTATTTGTAACATTGTTAAGAGTTCTATATTTTCGTTTATAGATAAACATAATCTGTAAATTTGGAAATACTTACAATGAGCAGGGATGTAATAAATCGTACCCACGGTATAATCAAAAATTAAAAATAAAAAAAATAATTTTGAATTTTGAGTCAAGTATTTTTCATTTATGAAACGCAAAGAAAACAAAAAATAATATTCATTGTAATTTAACCAGTAAATTGTCGCGTGTCGGTCTTTTTGTCGCCGATATTAATTATCTCATCCTAATAAATCTCCCCTTACGAACACAATGAGGAGATTCCATATAACTGATCCTAAATGTTAACTTTGCTACCATAGGCAAGTAGCAAGACATCTCTGTTTTTTATTTAGGTACATTTTTGCAAGCAAAGTTTAAATTCGTTGAAAATTCTTCGAAACGATCACCAGTGTCAATTCATTTTCAGTTTTTCCCAATATTCCAAAACTGGTATGAGAAAAGTATAATTTTAGTAAGCTGCAGATTTCTAACTTAATTGAAATATAATATTTGAAAATTAAATGAAAATCGGTTATTGTTTTCCGTTTTCCATTGCCTGTATGTGGAGTCCGGCGGCAAAAAAATCGAACGGGATTAATTGAATTCTGAAAAGAGACTCGACTACACTTGGGTTAAGGAAGTTTTTTTTTAATAACAAGAAAAATATTGTTGTCATATTTTTTTTGATACTCTGTGATTAATTTGAATATGGCAATAAACCTCAAAATATAAAATTCAAACGTAAACACAGCTGCTTAATCCTATACTGTTTGAAAATAATAATTGAAATATAATTAAGATTTCATTATACTCTTTAAAAATATACAAATTCATCATCAGACACTATCACCTAGAGAATAGAGAACAACTCACGCATATTTGAGTCTGTTTTTATTACCTTTAGCATAATAAATACTATTTTCCTTTTCTAAAACACCTTTAATTCTATCTTAAAAAATATATTTATTATCACTCTGTGGAAAGCATTTACTTTATAAAAATATAGATTTATCCTTATGTCCATTAGATATAATTCTATACATATCAACTTGTAAAAACTTATAAAATTCATTCTCGGATATCGGGATATCTTCTGGTGGACAGCAGAATAATCATATTTTTTTGTGATAAAGTATTTTCTACAGAGTTATGATAAATGTATTTTTAAGATACAATTAAAAAAAATTTAGAAATGAAAATAGTATTTTTTATAGAAAGGGAATAAAAGCAGATGCAGCAATGCATGATACATTCTCTCTTATCTACGCCATAATGTCTGATGGTGAACTGGTATATATATTTTTTAAGTATATTTATAATACAAGCATAAATATAATATATTTATATTGTTTATTATATGTCTAAGATTTTATTATTTCTTTATGTGGATTCATAAATTTTATCATTGTTGAAATGTATTTATTTATTTCTATTTAGAGCGAAATGATCAGATATTTGCTGAATAGCAAGATAAAACAAAATTCACTTTATTGATTTGCATCTTTATTTATTTAGAACCACAATTCAGTAAAATTGAAACGGATAAATGTCAAACGCAATAGACGATGAAATATACTGACAACAGTACGTTGAAAATGATGCATCGAATGAACTGTCAGAAGAGTTAACATCTATTATGTATTTCCTTTTTCGCTGTCGTTCTCATTAATCATGCAAATTCAGTGCAAGAATTCTACTTAAAATGGAAATGAATAAATCTTCTTTCATCTCTTTTTTTATGTTTTGAACAATGCTTATTTATTGCACGAGGCTGTAAAAATCCTTATCCCAACACTGTAAAAAATGATCAATGTTTCTTATTTTATGAAAATATGCTATAACCACGAACGAAAATATAATATAATCTCCTGAGTTATCCGAAATTTCAAATAGCATGTTACGTTGTCTTTTGAATCCCCAGAAACGAATACATTTTCAAAATTTAAAGAATAATTTATAAAAACAAATTATTTTTAGCTGCCCGAATTTTTCAGAAACGTTTCCGAAAGGTTTTTATAGTGTATTAATTAGTGTCCTCAGGCTGGAATACTTGTTTTTCGAATGTTATACATTCTCACGTACACGTTTTCAGCCGCATAAGTTAATTTATACATGAAAGAGTAAAGAAATAATCTTCATTTTAATGTTATTGTTAACGCTGTTAATTTTACATGTTTGTCTGTTAAAATTTTTTTTTTAGCATGAAAATGTTTACTTCAGAATTTATAGCATTCGAAAAACAGGTATTCCAGGCTGAGGACACTCATTAATACACTATAAAAACCCTTCGGAAACGTTTCTGAAAAATTCGGGCAGCTAAAAATAATTTGTTTTTATAAATTATTCTTTAAATT
This sequence comes from Maratus michaelseni, assembly GCA_963931845.1. Taxonomy (NCBI): domain Eukaryota; kingdom Metazoa; phylum Arthropoda; class Arachnida; order Araneae; family Salticidae; genus Maratus; species Maratus michaelseni. The sequence goes on from OZ007588.1 coordinate 300,541,496, forward strand.
TTGAAAATGTATTCGTTTCTGGGGATTCAAAAGACAATGTAACATGCTATTTAAAATTTCGGATAACTCAGAAGATTATATTATATTTTCGTTCGTGGTTATAGCATATTTTCATAAAATAAGAAACATTGGTCATTTTTTACTGTGAATGCATAGTCTGAATTATTCATATTAAATAATAAATTAATCCATTTTTCAATTTCTATCAAAAAATTGATATATTTCAGTTCCCAAACAAATTAAAATGGTCTGTCTGTTTACTCCAAGGAAGACTTTGTACTTCAAGGTTATCTACTTCAAGGATGTGTACTTCAAGGCTCTTTACCTCAATGAATCTGTTTACTTCATCATTCATCGTTTACATAAGTAATTTGATTTTTATGTGTCAGTTACTTGCATGTTCCGTAAAAATCTGGAAGTAGTAATTTTTTAGTAAAAATGGAAAATTTAAGAGAAACTATAGCTTTTTAAAATAACATATTTGGAAAGGTTATTTGAAAAATCATTAATAGCCCTAAAGTTCCGTTTATAGATAAATTTATTCTATAATTTTTAAATGATTACAATGCACGTGGATGTAAAACTTCTTAACCGCAGTATAGCCTGAATTATCTTAATTGAATAAGAAAAGTGTTTATTTTGCATTTTCTGTCGATTGCAAGGCATACGTGACTATGAAAGAAACTGAAATTGCTTTTTAGTGTTTTTTAAAAAAGCATTTTTTTAATTATCAACTAAATTATTTTCCTAATATTTTTATTATTTCCATATTCTATAATTAATTTGAAGCATGCAACAATCATCAAAAATCTAAATTCAAACGGAAACACAGCTGTTTAGTACTATACAGTTTTAAAATAATAATTGTATTATTATTAAGATATCATTATTTCTTCTGCAGTTTTACGAATTCTAACAACGTTGAAATGTATCTATGTGTTTCTATTTAAAATAAAATCATTAAATATTTGCTGATTAGTAGGATAAAATAAAATTCATTTTATTGATTTGCATCTCTATTCTGTGAAACTGACACGAATAAATGCCAAACACAATAAACGATCAAAAATACTGACAACAGTACGTTGAAAATGATGCATCGAATGACGTGTCAGAAGAGTTAACATCTATTAGGTATTTCCCTCTTCGCCGTCGTGCTCATTAATCATGGAAATAGGTGCAAGAATTCTATTTATAAAGGAAATGGATAAATCTTTATTCAACTTAATTTCGTATCTTTTGAATAATGCTTATAGTATATTCCATGAGGCTGGGAAAATCCGTATCCCAACGTACAATCTGAATTATTCATGTTAAATAACTAAATAATGCACTTTTTTATTTTCTATCGTTTGAAATATATACATTATCACCAAACAAATTAAAAATCGTTATCTATTTATACATCAAGAAAGTAATTTGTATTTTAAACTGTGAATTATCTTCATGCTTTCTATTTAATTCCAAGGAGAAATTTTGAACTTACAAAAAATAAGCTGAAACATAGCTATTTAAAATTGTATTACTTAAAAAGACCTTGCTTAAATATTATTAAATGCCATTGAATGTCCGACAAAAAGGAAAAATTGTAGTACTGTTTTTCCTTTCATTTTGTACATGATAAAAATAGATAATCATTTCAACATGATATCAAAATCATTAAACATATAAAACTGTTAACCGCTTTGACACCCAGTTTTTTTAAAGCTATACTAGGGCTTTACAAATTTGATAAAATATGGTAGACAGCAAAAAATTCTATTCGCCAGTAAAATAATATTTACCCCCTTTCCTCCATCATTTTCCAAAACCACAAGTTTTTTTTAATGAATTAATTGAGAAAAAAATAATAAGAAGCATAGCTTAGAATTATTAGTTACATAGTTTACAATAGTACATGATTTAAAAAGATAAAATAAACTAAGTTTTCTAATAAAACTTATCAAAATTATATATTTCGGAAACAAAAAGATACTGTAAATACTGAATTAACCAGCATGTTCGGAAAGTGCTGCAAATGTACCGATAGTCGTAGCTACAACATCTATATCTCATGATGGGGACATTGATAAAATAGTTAAGCAGGAAACGAATTTTTTGCCTTTTTTCTGCCAAAGTCAATCAAATAATTCAAATTTATTATTTTAAAATTTGTATTTGATGAAGTTACCTTTGCCAAATTAATAGAAAAAGTTTTTTTTTTCTTGTTGAATATAATTTTTATGTTTCTTAATATGTTGTATTGTAATTATACAACAGCTATAATGAGTCATCTTATACGAATTACGCGGGGAGAGAAAAATACCGTTTGTGGTAATTTCTTAGATCATTCTTGTACAAAAAAAAATAAACAAATAAAAACATATTAAATAACTTGGTTGTCAGATGAAAAAACTTGGTAGCTACTGGTGACCGCATTTGTCAAGCCCTGAGCTATACTATTTTAAAACATTGCTGGAAATATTGTCGCGTAGGTATTTAATGAGAACGAATGAAGACAACAAGCATGAACCAACTCAAGGCTACAACAGCTTAAATACACTCGAGGGGTGCTTTCTCGAATGTAACATTCCAAGCTTGGAAAGTTCTAGAAATTAAATAACGATTAATATAATAACAATTAGCAGCATGTTTCCGAAGGAACTAGAAACAAATACAAAACAATCTTTAAACCAAAACGAATTTTAGGACACTTGCCTTCAACTTGGATCGACCTCACCCCCTTCTGGTCTGTTCTCAAACGCTTTGCCTCGGAGCCATATGTTCACACAACGGAAAATTACAGTTTAGCTATATTTAGTGAGGTCGGCCTTGATCAACCAGAAGGCTCTCCCGAGTACAGAATGCTAGTTTCGTTACAATATTGTCTATTTATTTTTCAGACTAACATTTACTATTATCGTTCAAAAGTATTTATTTAATTTTTATTTGTTTATTAATTTATTTTGCATATCTATTAGTCTTACGATTCTATCTTCTTGCAGCATGTTTTCCGAATTATCAGTGTTTTGTGGGACAATAAACGTGCTTTTTTCTTTTATGTTTTCTGTGCGAGAAATCACTGAAAATTCATAAAATTCAAAATATCATACCTTTTGGTCGTAGAACAATTTTATTAGACAGAGCACAAAACCAAGATCGAACACAGGTATTACACATAATCTCCACGGCTAGGGCACAATTTCTTAAATAATAAAACTATTTTTAAGTAAATGGCGTTTGATATGTTGAAGGACAATATTTGAAACATTTTTGAAATTGAAACCTTAACGCTAAAACAGACGGTTTGGACCTTATCTATTTGATAACGATAAGATTGTATAATCTGTATCTTATTAAATCGCTTTAACGTGTTTACGTTGATTTCTGCAAATATAGATCCATATCAGTCCATAAATAACATGAAACAAAACCTATGGAAATTAAGATTTCTTCTCTGATTTCATCTTTTAGAGAGGACAAAGTTTATCAACCAAATCAATTGAAAAAGAAAACAACTCTGAAAGTTTTAAGAATTTCTGTTACTTTTTTTCATAAAGAAAAAAACGGCTGTAGATTTCTTAGCTTATATTTTAGAGCAATTTATGTTTATTCTTTAGAGTTAGTAAAAATACATTGAAATCATACATAAAAAAGTTTGACTTTTTATTTCACAAAAACAAAAAGTTTTAATCAAAACAAACGGATTTTGTAGGGCACACTAGACTTTTGTAATAAAGATACGGGACTTTTTCATCTGAGCTTAAATAAAATAATGTAACTGAAACATTTCAAGAAATGTAACAACTTAAAAAAAAAAAAAAATAAAAAAATAAATAAATAAATTTTTTTTCCTGGAATATTCGCCTTTTAATGTTGAAACGCATAAAATAACGTTTTGTAATAATAAATATTAATTTTAAATTAATATATGAAAACAATCACTTATACCATGTCATTGTTTTAAATATGTTATGTTCAAATTAAAATATTTTTTTGAAAAACCAAGCCTGAAAAAATTAATAAATTGAGTGCACCAAATGAATATATCAGAATGTATGTATATCAGAATTCATATACTACATATACAAATGGAGATTTTGTTCCGACTGCTTATACCTCGAGTACTGCTGAATGGATTTTAATGGGACTTGCACCGATTGCAATTCACACAATATTTGGCGTTTTATTTTTATTTATTTTTTGCGTCATGTTGAAAAAAATATGAAAATTTGATTAGATAAATTCGGTAGTAATTTTTTTTTATTATTTGTTCTCTTTTTTTATTTAACTTTTAATTTTATCTTGCTCTTCCATCATGTGACTTATAGAAGAAACTAGCAGATATTATTCTAAAAATGACTGTATTTGTGAGTTACAAGTGACTTGTTTATTTAAGATTTTGATTTTACTTTTGACGCCAGACACTTTGATTTTAAGTCAAAAAAGCATAAGCATCTTTCCGAGAGATGCTCACAATAACAATGTTTTTCTCCAGCGTGCGATAAAATTTTTGGATTATTTTTTTTAATTGAAATGTAGATTATATAAATAGCTGTTGATATTATAAAAAGTGAGTCAAATATTTAAATTTTGGATTAAATCAATTATATTATTTTAACATATCGCGAATTTTCCTTATATAAATATCCACTGCTTCGAATGTTAAGAACTAAACATTATTCTTAAGAAAATTTATTCAATTATACGTTATTACTACCACAAAAGAAAACATTTTGCAACAAAAATTGCTAGCTAAAATACATTTTTGAAATCATTTTTAATAAGTCATTTCTTTTTAGTTTTTGTTTTCTTCTTTTTGCAAGTTTCTAAAAGATATTGGACTAATCTTTCGTAATCGTGTCATCTGCCAATTTGCGTATTTACGCGTATCACGCGTACGTATTGTTGCGAGTTTCTTTTATATTTGAAGGGGACTTTGGAAGGAGAATTGTATGGCAGAAGATTGCACAAAATTAATACTTAGCGATTAATAATTTTATGGGTTTTCATTAAGAACCAAATGAATAAAGGAAGGTTTACTATTATATACTATTTATCTGCATTTATTTTACTATCACTAAAAAAGCATTACTTGCGCGAAAAAAAAACGTTTAAATGCCAAATGTGGCTAATGGAACAATATATGTTGGTTTATCATTTAAGTCTGGATAAGGTTAAAAAAATAGATTAAAAAAGTACCTGAAATTCAGATTAAATAAAATTTCGATCATTATAAACCAATTTTTGCTGACGCACAGTACTATCAATTAAACTTAGTGACAAATTAATAATTTTTTTTTCATTATAGGGTTTATTTATGCAACAGACAGAAGATTAATGTAATCTTGAAAATAAAAGAAATTGCAAGCTTATTATTTTTCCGTGTTATTATGCATTAGACAAATGCAAAACAATCTTCGGTTCAAGTATTCATCAAAAATATTACTAAACGTTTTGCATAACTAACTTTATTTATCATTCTGAAGGCGTTTTGTTGGGGAAAGATCTATAATTCAGTCAACAACAATTTGACATTATTTAATGCGTTTAATTAATTTCATTTTGTAGCTAACTCTGATACATTTCTAACTGTATCGTTGGAAACAATTCTAATATTTGACGACAAACTTTGCTGTGGATACAATTACGGAAGGTTGGGAATATTTTTTTGAATGCAACCTAGAGGTTTATTTTTATACCAGAATCAGTTATCGAGGTTTTTTTCCAGGTTAATGGTAACATGATTGCAACTGGTATATAAAATGAAAAGTCAGTGAAAATGACTTTATTTTAATTTTATTGAAACAATTTAGCTTTAAAAATCCATTTTTTTTATTATTCACATTTCTTTTAAATATCAAATTTAAACACTGTTCTTTGTATGCTAATAATTTATTACAATTTTGTTTGTATTTACTCTGCTGGAATACAAAGATAGAAAACTGCAGTAGACCTGCCAGAAGAATACGTAGATTATGAAATATAGTGTAACGTAGAGTAAGATTACACCCAGAAAAATGAATTGATTAAAACTACAAAAAATGTTTTGTTGAGTACATTTTGGTTGTTTTAGCAAAATTCAAGTAAAATTGAACCATTTTACTTGAATTTACAAAACATTTTTTGCTGACGATACAATTTTTTTATTTGGAATTGAAAAAAAAAATGTTGATTTAAACAAAATTTCCATTGACCTATATTTAAACAAAAAGTTTTGTTGGGTCAACCAAATTTTTGTTGATTCAACAAAACTTTTTTCTGGGTGTGCATTTAAGCTACTAGAACCACACTTAGTACTAAGTTGAGTACCAAGACCGGCGTTCAAGAGATAATAAACGAAAATTAATAACTCGAAGATTATTTAAATTTAATTGTCAATCTCTGAAATAATTGCAATGCTCTCTTTTTTATTAGTGTGGCGATTAGAGAACCCTTTAATTTCTGTTGGTCATAATGGTAACATTTCTTAGTACCAAACTGAGTACCAAGCCCGGAGTTCAAGAAATAATAAACGAAAATGAATGACTCGAACATTAAGTTGAATGGTCAATCTCTAAAATATTTGTAATGCTCTCTTTTTAATAGTGTGGTGACCTTTTAACTTCTGTTGGTCATAACGTCAACATTTCCCTACGAAACTCTACTATAAATTATCAACTAAACGAATTGCTTATTAATAGCCCGAATTTTGTCTAACGTAGACGATAATATAATAGCGCAATCGCTTTCGCATCATATTCAGCAATGCGGAAGGACCTTTCGTGTGAAACTCCGTATTACTTTAAAATACAAGCTTGGATTAATCATTTCGTTTGATTTAAGGTTCATTTGAGAAATGTACCAGCGCATCAGGCTTAGCCATCTAGTTTACACCATCTAGTAAAAAATGACCAATGTTTCTTATTTTATGAAAATATACTATAACCACGAACGAAATTATAATATAATCTTCTGAGTTATCCGAAATTCGGAATAGGGTGTTCCATTGTCTTTTGAATCCCCAGAAACCAACACATTTCCAAAATTTAAATAATTATTTATAAAAACAAAGTAGTTTTCGCTGCCCGTATTTTTCAGAAACGTTTCCGAAAGGTTTTTATTTTGTATTAATTAGTGTCCTCAGCCTGGAATATCTGTTTTTCGTATGCTATCAACTCTTAAGTAAACATTTTCATGCTCAAAAGATATGTTTAACAGACAAACATGCAAAATTAACAGCGTTAACATTAACATTAAAATTAAGATTATTTTACTCTTTCATGTGTAAATTGACTTATGCAACTGAAAATGTTTATTTGATAATTGAAGGCATTCGAATGCATTCCATGCGAGGAAACTGATTAATACACTATAAAAACTATTCGAAAACGTTTCTGAAAAATAAAGGCAGCGAAAAATACTTTGTTTTTATAAATAACTCTTTAAATGTTGGTAATGTATTGAATTCTGGGGATTCAAAAGACAATGGAACACGCTATTCCGAATTTCGGATAACTCAGACGATTATATTATATTTTCGTGCGTGGTTATAGTACATTTTCATAAAATAAGAAACATTGGTCATTTTTTACAGTGTACTAATAAATGAAATGTATATTTATCATTATTATGTTCATTTCATAATTCTCACTTCATTTATTATTTTAATTTCTTGATATCAATAAATGTCGCTCATATGTAGAAGCTGTTACAGTGTTCGGTTATTGAATAGTTTTATAAATTAAAAATAAATTACTAAATAAATAAAATACTTTTGCATGCACATAGTTGTTGCATAATCCTCTTTATAAGATAAATCTGAAATTAGAATTTGCATATTCGCTCGTGAATAAAACATTTAAATATATTCGCAATAAAGTATGTGTTGTGTGTTGAATTTTACATAGTTATTTTCTGCATCATGGAGAAAAAAATAATAATTTAATGCATTTTGCAGAATTACACATCAAAATAGTATTATCTAATTGTGTCTATGATAGAAACAATCTGGATATTATTTAAAAATAAGAAAAAAGTATGCTGAATTTTTTTCATAAACCATATAAATTAATCGACGTTGAATTATGAATATAAAAAATATATTTTAAAAATTGTAGACGAATAATGTTCTTAGAATTTATTATTTCAGTATTTTATCTCGTTAATATTTGTTTTTAATGGTGAAAATATCTAGAAAAACTAAATGCTTTGAAAGAACTTAAACTTACCAGAATAAAATAAAAGAATAAATTTCTTTTCCGCAGAACAAATTGCAGTTTCAAGATTTTGTAAGCGTTTAATGGAACTCTTTTTTTTCTTCATATCCATACATAAATCAAATTGTGGATAAAAAGTGCCCAGCGTCTTAGCTGGTGTAGATTTACAAAAAAAAAAAAAAAAAAAAAAAAAAAAAAAAAAAAAAATCTTCGGTTAAAATTTATTCCATTTTTACTTTTTTATATTTCAGAGTATGATTTTTCAGAAGCATTATGATTTCTTTAGTCATACGCAATATATACACACACAAATACAGACACACACGCACAAACACACACATGTATATATCCCATACAAATTTATCTACAAACGTTTCAACGATATTAAACATTTTAAAAGATAAAGCTATCCTCTCACACATTACATGATCTTCTTTTAGACATAGACTAAATCTTTAATATGTTTTTCTTTAAGATGTGACTGTAGATACTCGTTAAAAAAACATTTTTTTTTTTAATTAATAAACACATTGAAATTCTGGTGTTATATAAGTAAAAAACACTTATCATTAAAATCAACTTTAGCATATGTATTTTTATTTTCATGAATTTTTAAAAATGTTACATTAAAAAAATGAAATAAGAATTAATAGACGCTTACAAACATTAGAGAAAAATCATGCGTTGAGCATTGTTTAGGAATACTTTCCAACACCTGCACAATATTGCAGCGGAACTTCACCGTTTAAAAATGGGAAACTAGATTTCCACAGTTACCATCCATAGCTGGCAAGCTAATAATTTTTTTATGCATCCCTGTATATGATCTATATATCTGTACATACACTACTTGTTTGCTAAAATTTAGCGTAGTTACACTGTTAAAAATTTGCAGCAAACTGTCCAGTCATTTGACTGTTTGTATAGAATATCGTTACATAACAGTAATTTAACTCTTTTCTGACCATAATATAGATAATAATAGGGTCAGTATATGGTTAAATTACGTTTATGTAACCGTTTTCTAAAAAACGGTCAAATGACTGGACAGTTTGCTGCAAATTTTCAACAGTGTACAAAACACATAACACAGTCGGAAATTTATCTTCAAAATTCCCAACAATCCCCATACTTTTCCACCATTAGATGGAAATGAACTCGAATAATTTTCAACATCCCTGTATATTATTTAGACATTTTTATACACTCCTCATGTTAAACAAAAATTTAATAAAAAAAAATAACACATAACACATAACGTACTTTCAGAATTTACTATAAAAAAAAAAACTGCAATGTATCCGGTTCTTTGCGTTGCAATGTGTAGAATTTATATTTTAGAAAAATCTCTTAGTATACTAAATATAGTTCCGCTGGAAAAAAAATCTTTAAGCAATTAATCATCTTTAAGCAATTCACGCTCATACACAGTAATGCTTACGAATTTTTGTATAACATCTATAAAAATTATACACGCCACGCAGTAATAAAAATTTGTATTAAATATAAAATCATATACTACATCTGAAAACGCACCTCCAGCTTATATCGCTCATAAACACTACTGTAACCGAAATATTCTGTGTGTCGCTGCAAATAAACTAATAAACTATAACTTTTATGCACGTCATATTTTACAGTAATAAAAATCTTGTTGCGCACCTCAGTAATGTATAAAATTTTCAATATATTTCAAATCGTGTCATCTTATTAAAATACGCTGCAAATAATTTTCCTCATTGACAATAATGTAACGGGAGTCTTATGGGTGTCCTTGGAAACGAATTATAAATGCTACACACTGGATTTTCAGTACCGAATAATCCATAATAAACTTTAATAACATATATCATTTACGTGGAAATCCAAAGATATTCTGAGTGCCAATGCACGGACAGACGATAAACATAGAAACCGTAATAATTCGTAAACACTTTTCAACTTTGTTGGAAAGTGTTCAAAAGACATTTGTTTGTACTAATTACGACCTTTAATACAAGGAATATTTGCAGTAGACATCGTTCAAAAAGATTACAGGTTATTAGAATCAGACATTCCAAGAAATTATGAGGATAATTTTTGTTGACCAGCTATTTGTATCCTTTAAATTATTTTACAAAATCGGGGTTTATTTACACGTTCTTTAGGGCAATAATTGATATTAGGGACCAGAAATATAAAACAAATTATTTTAGAAGTGTATTTTTATATTTTTGTATTTTTGATTTTTTACTTTATTCCATCTAATAATCGAAAAAAAGTAGTAGAATTGAAATTTTTTTAGATTTCGGGTTTTCGACGGATTTACACGTTTTGGGGGTCTGACATGGCGAAAAAAAATGCTTATATAGAATGCCTGTCTGTCTCTGTGTCTGTCCCCATTGTATCATCTGAAAGTGCATAACGTTATGCATAGAATTGAACCAAATTTAATTTATTGGTTTGCGACTATGGCCAGAAGGTCGCACATGAATTTGGAGATATTCTGCCGGAAAAAGAGTTCCTGTAATTGCGATTTTTGTGCCATTTCCATTATACGTCGTATCATCAGAAAGTGTAAGAACTTATCCCTAGAATTGAACCAAATTTTACGTCTATGTGTTTGCTTGTTGCCTGCAGGTTCGTATTGAATTTGGTGCTATTCAGACGAAAAAGGGAGCTGTGTGATAGCGATTTTTGTGCGATTTTCTAGATTTTTCGTATTTTTATTGTACATCGGCTGCTTTTGAAGCGAAGGTAAGCAGGTGCTTCACAAGCAGCTAACGTACAACAGAGTAATGAAAAATATTGATTTTATTGGCACTGTGATAGGTACTGTGCGATTTGATTGGCACTGTGCGAATTTTGAAGTTTTAACATGTATAAGATAGAAGAAAGTTTTGGAATGGCACAACCAGCTAGTAATTTTTATTAATGTAAACCAGATTGATAAATCGTAAAGTAAAGGCATTACATACTATACGTTGAGGAGAAATTGCCTAAAGTTTCTGCAAAAAGAAATCTAATACAATTAGATAGTTTGTTCAATGGATTATCTACAAACGCCAGCTATTCTGTTTTCTCGAACAACCATGCCACCCCCCCCCCCCAAAAAAAAAAAAGCAGAAATTAAGATCTCGTTTTGTTTTAACTAACTTAAAAAATAAAGATAAATAAAACACTAATCTGTTTTTACAGAGTGCAATTATTAATATTGTCAGGTTACTGTTAATTTAAGAAATAACTCTATCTCAGAATTTAAATTCAAATGGTCTCTAATGATAAAAAATTATTTTCAAGTATTTAAAAAATCCCATAATAGAATAATTCTCTAGTACATTTTCGTTTATTGACAGAAATTCCATAAGGGGAATTTTAAACAGTGCTACCCGTTTCCTGACTGAACTAAAATTTAGCATTCTATGTATTATAGATACAAATCTATAGATCTTATGCAAGGCTGCACAAAAAAACGGATATTTTTTCAGAATATTGCTCGTAATTCCTGAAATGGCGTTTTAAATATGTTATGCGTTTTCCAAATTGTTTACTTAGATACCACCTTTCACCTTATTAGACGGTAAAGATTTGTAAAATTATTTTGGAAGTGTTGGAAAGTGTTACATAATCTATGCTTGACCCATGATTTTTTGTTCTCGTTAAATTGTATATTTAGATATCATTTTTACTTTCTTCTATCTATAATAGAAGAATCTGTAATCGAAATTTTTTTCGACGTCCGGTTTTCGACGGATTTACACGTTTTAGGGGTCAGAGATTCCAAAAAACATGTTTTTACAAAATGTCTGTCTGTCCGTCTGTCCGTCTTCATTGTATCATCGAAAAGTATATGAAATTATGCTTCAAATTGATCAAATTTTTTTCTATGTTTTTAGCTATGGCCAGCAGGTCCTACTTGAATTTGAGGGTATTTCGACAAAAGGGGGCGCTGCAATCGCGATTTTTGTTCAATTTTCACTATTGTATCATCAAAAAGTGTAGGAAGTTATGTAGATAATTGAACCAAATTATTTTTCTATATTTTTGACTATAGCCTGTAGGTCCCAGTTACATTTAAGGTTATTTCGACGAAAGGAAGCACTGCGTTCGCGATTTTTGTTCCATTTTCTCTACTGTATCATCGGAAAGTGTATGATGTTATGTAGATAATTGAACCAATTTTTTGTATTTGTTTTTGACTATAGCCTGCAGGTCCTACTTGAATTTGGCGATATTGCGCCGGAAGGGGGCGCTGTGATAGCCATTAAAAGATTTCAAATTCAAGAATGTGTACAAAAAAATTAGAATCCTAAAAGTTTTTTCCGTTAAATGTTCGTCCTTGATCCGGAGAATCCGGAGCAATTTTTGCTTTGCCTCTATTTTAAAAAATGGCTGAGATATAGCGGTTTGAAATTGTAGGGTAGCTGACATTTTAAAACAAGACAGCAGAATTCATCCATAAACGGGTTTAATTTATGAGTTTTAGTTAACATGGTTTCGGCAAATTTTCTTTCATTGTTGTAACCATTGTGCCTATTCTTATATACTTAACAGTATATATTTATAGTCGCCAACGTCAAATTCTCGCCAATCTTGGCGACAGTTTGCGCAATATCTCCAAAGTTGGCAACAAAAATAGTTTGCCATAAATGAAGTTAGCTTGGCTGTAGAGGACTAATTTGGCGATATTCTCATTTAAATTCAAAGTTGACGAGAACTGGAAATTAATCTTCTTTAATTGGGTTCCACGCATTTTAGCTTCGTGTTTTCCAGTAAAATTAGCTAAAATCATAAAAAAAGGAATAAGGAGGCTATCTGTTCCTGTTGGTACAGGCCAGAAGGACTTTACGTAGTTTAGTATACATCAGTTGATCGCATCCCCGTAATGCGACGATTCGCAAGAAGCTGACGTACAACAGAATGACGAAAAATATTGATTTTATTGGCGATGTGATAGCGAATTTTGAAGTTTTAACATGACTGAGATAGAAGAAAGTTTTGGGATTGGCACATCCGACTAGTTTACTTTATTTAACAGCGAAGTGTAATTGTAATATTCTGGAAGATTTGAAAGGTGTTTCATAGTATATGTGTGACAAACCTTTCTTTTTTCTTATTTAAATTTAGTAATACGTTTAAAATTAGCGTCGTATAATATCAACACCTAAATTTTGTCAATCTCACAATAAAATTATAATTATATGATATTTAATCTTTATTAAACTGACATTTAAATCGTAGAACAGGGAAGGTAACTACTTATTAGCCGCGCTTGAATACAACATGCTTCGGTGCTGGTAAAATATTTTCATTTTAATTCAATTACTATAAATTAAATTTTAATTTCGGATGTATGATTATAAGTGATAAAAGACATTTACTAGATCTTCGGGTAAACACCATATCTTCATAAAGATGGAACGAGACGTTATTCTTCAGCACTACGACTGTTAAATATAGACTTATGCTCTGCCATCCTGTCATTTCCAGGATGTCAAGTCCATTTTCGACTGGTAAGGAATTTAGTCATTTGAGATCAATTAAATATTCCTAGGGCTTAGACGAAATACATCTACAAAAGACGAAGCAAATTTTCAAGGACAATGACTATGATAGACTATTATTGACAACCAAATTTTCATTCCTTGTGACTTGTAAGTTCTCACATACGTAAAACCATTGTGTCCTCCATTCGTTTCCAGTTGGGAGCAGTAAGCCCCACTTACACATAAATTTATAAGTATCTGATGCATAATTATTTACCATTTTAAGGTCGATGGTATAAATTTAATATATTATATAGGGGGTTATATGTTTTACCCTGTAAATATTGAGTTTTTGTCAAACAAAGATGCCAATGTTCTTATCTTGATGACGATCAGAAACCATGCTCTCTCCCTTATGAGAAATCTATATTGTCAACACACTTTTAAATAAAATACTCCAAAATGTTACATATACAATGTGATCCAAATATATAATACTTAATTTTAATTCCTAAATGCTAAAGTGCAGGTATAAAACTTTAGTATTTTAATGTATGTAACGAAAATTATTCATTTTTAAATCAATACGATTGTAAAATCTGGTCATACTCAATCATTTCATTATATTAACAAAATACTTCATTTGCCACTTATATAGCACCAGAAAAACTCCCATTTGTCTAGTATCATAGAAAATGTGATGAACTGGTATGTGGACGATTTAGACCACAATTTATGATAAGCAATTTCAGTGTTCGAAGATGCTCATAAATGGGGGTTATAAGTTTTAGTCAATAAACATTGAGTTTTTGTCAGTACGGTTGTTCTTATCTTGCTGACGATCAGAAACCATGCTCTCTCCTTTATGAGAACGTTATATACACACATTTAAAAGCAATACTACAAAATTTTGCATATAAAATGTGATCCAAACCCCAGAAAAGAAATTACAATTCAATAATTCGAAAAATATACCAAGGAGCGCGATTCGGTTTTCAGTGAAATGCACATAACTACATGGATTTTTTTATAGTAAAAATTAATTACAGCCAGAATACCTTCTTTTGTCGCCGACAGTTAATATTCTGGTAGACATAAAGCTACTGCCTGTCGCGATTTAAGAAATCATGCTACTAGAATTACAAAAGTCATCTTATTTCATACTCTAAAGGGAATCTTACGAAGTCTGAAAGCTTTTTCTTCAAATGTCATATATAATATTGAACATGTTTAATCTTAGTTGCATTGCTATCTGTGCTGCAGCTGTACAAACAACTGTACAAACAACTTAGAAAATTGAAACGCCACTTGTTCGTATTAATTCTCGTAATAATGTTTTTTTAAACTAAGAACCCATATATTTCTGTACTTTTCAGTAAAAATCGCATCTAGGACTTTGTATTTATTTTGTAGCTTTTGGATCACCAAGCATAAAATATACATGATACATAGAAATATTTATCACGCAATAAAATTAGTTTAGCATATAAAATTATTACGAAGGTTAACAATATTAAATATTATTATTTAATTAATGCTTAATACTGATTCATTCATAATTTCTAGAAGTAATTGTCTTTAGATAGCATGTTGTATATCAAACCAATTTTCAACACAACCCTAATGATTTGTTAATTTATTTGTGAATTCATATATCTATGTAATTATTCTTTATACATTTATACCTTGACTAGAGAAAATAAATCGTTCCGAAACTATGTGTGCTAGCCGATATCTTCGTTAATGAAAATATGATACCAGTCCAACTAAAATACAGCCTGACCTTGTCATGTTAGCGCTTATATCCAATAAAACATATGTTATCCGAGTCGATATTTCTTATCTGTAGTCAGAAAATTAGTCTTTGTTAGCGAAAACACTACTTAGCAAAGGTACTCCTTAGCCGAAATAATAGGATATATATTTTTTTTTATGATAGAATAATTTATATATATATGTGTGTGTGTGTGTAGTTAATTAGACAAATATACTTAATTTATCATGTATTTCAAACAAATTAATAAAAATATAACGACAATGTATTTGTTTTGATAATAATTTCGTTCATTTTGCGCAACAATGTAAAAAAAGTAACTTTTTTTGAAAAAAAAATGTGCTGAAAAAAACTTAAAACGATTCAGTGGTCCCCATCAAGTAATAATTACAGATGGTTTAAATTAGAAACTATGAATATTCTTATATTCTATAGACAAACTAATGTGCTGTTCCGCCTAACAGGCATGCTCGACAACCCCCTTCCAGACTCCAGAAGTTCTAAAAGCATTTTATTTGTTCTGTGTAAAAGATTACCCGATTACGGAAGATTGATTGAATGATATTATCATGTCCAGTGGAAATCTTCTGTAATAGGGCTGCATTTTATTTCACTTTGACAGAGGGGATTTTTCCGTTTCTAATGCCGCATGTACCGTTGTCGCGACAGCGGGAATGTGTTTTTGTGATTGATTAAACAAGATCAAATTATATAGTAAAATCACTAAATTTAAATTAAAGAGTAATTACTACTTAAAGTGACAAAAACATAACACAAAAGGCTTAAAAATACCTTTTAATATTGATCTGAAGAAGTCGCCGTTTGAGCGCATGAAACATATGTCATCCATATATTAAAAAGTATTTTTAATCATTTTGTGTTATGTTTTTATTAATTTAAGCAGTAATGAATCTTTAATTTAAACAAGATCAATTATACATTTGAAAATCAGCTGATATAAAATGATTAAGAAAAATATATGACTGGCAACAGTAGTTTTATAACGTCTAGAAGAAAAGTTATTTTTTAGACGTTATATGAAATAGTTTTTAATATGACATAAGTTAAGCTATTAAGTGGTTTTCGCACGTAATAATTAATTATTTTAAAGTTTTGTTTCTTTTTAATTACCATGTGTAAATATATTTTTGCATAAATAAGGGTTTGAAAATATTGTTTGAACTTTTTAAAATGTAGCAACAGTAGATATAAACGTTTATTTCAAACTATAAATTAAATATTTGTTCAGGTAATGAAATTTGGAATAAAAAGTTGCAAAATCAACTGAGAAAACTAGACAAAATTAAGAAATTATACTAAAATCTATAAGCTAGTCAATTAAAAGCATGCAAAAGATGGTTAAATTGTTATGCATAAATTTCGATCCTAGAAAATTAAGTTAACAGATTTGACAGATTTCAAAATTAAATAAGTTTCTTGAAAAATAATTTTTTTATTAAAAAACTGTGTTTTAACGTATTTATCGAGCATTTCTGTATTAATGTACTAGTTTTCATGTGTTTATATACAATACTTTTTGCAATATAGGCCGAAAAATTTAAAGGGACACAATAAATTCCATTAAGGAGCAGCTACATTAGTTACCGTTTCTTTTAGTATACAGAGATGCTTACAAAATACGATTTTCAGTTTTAATATTTATTTTAAAACGTTAACAAATCTAAATAATAAATTTGAATAAAATAAATTCAGCGCTTAAAATAACAAAATTACTTTGAAATTAAGATATAATATTTAAGTTTAAAAATAAATCATTTTGCTCTCTTAACTTCAAACTGTACAATATTTTGACATTACATTTTTGTCTCACATAAATCATTTGTACATTTTTAAACAACATTCATAGTATAGAAAAAATAACACCAATTTTTCTTTACATTCAGAAAATTTTACATATTTATAAATTTTTTTATTTAATTATATTTAAATAAAATATATATTTAAATATATTTATATATTTAAATATATATATATTTATTTAAATATATTTTCTTGAAATATTATAATTTCTATAATATTTTTTGTTAAAGTATGCATAAAAATGTTAACATACTCATTTAATATTAAAATCACATCAGGAAAAGCATAGAATTTATTACAATAGATTTAGAAACAACACATCATAAAAAATAAGAATGGTTCAGTCTGACTTTTATTACCTTCAGGCGTTAAACAATTAAACAGACCTTGCATTGTTTATTCGAAAATCTTCATAGACAAAATAAACAATTGGATTATTTTGCATCTAATCTTAATTTATCTCACGCTAGAATTAAAATAGCACGTGACTTGAAATAACCATCCAAGTCAAATCCTTGTTTCTCACATTTGCATTCTCTTTTGCCTTGTTTTATTTGAGCTGTACAGAGAAAATCATAATTTGTCTTCCATGAAAACGGAAAATAATTTAAGAAAGAAAAATGCCAAAATTAGGGGAAGACGTTTTTTTCATTTCTGAATACTAATTTATCCAGCAAAAATATATTTTGTTAATAAACAATTATGTTTAAGAAAGAATGAATGTATAAGAAAAATCTCTGATTAAATAATAAAAGATTTAAATGTGTTAAATGAAATAGTATATACTTATAAAATCTAATTTAAAAGTTTTTTTTTCTTTCAGAAACGAAATAATAATTTTTTTCAACCTTAAGTTGTGTTATCAGAAGAAAGGAATAGTGAAATCCTTTAATATAAATGTAAAGCAAATTACAAAACGATATCCTGTTAAAAAATCGTTTTTCGATGGAGTTATTTGTATTCAGAGTAGGGAATGCTGGTATTTTTGTAATAAAAAATTATAATGTAACCACTACTGCTTTGTTAAGAAAATGATACATTATGTCATACTTTCTTTTCTGAATATTTCATGATTTATAACCTAGTTAACAACTGATAAATTCCCAATACCTTCTTTGTTCTATTTACAAAATTTTTGTGCAATCAAAATTTCCAATTCCGTATTGTATTATTTCTTAACAGCCCATAGGAATCTATCGAATTTCTTCTTTTACAATATCCATCAATGTCTACGGGTAAGAAATTTCCCTTTTTATTCTATCGATATCATTCTACTTATTCTATCGATATCATTCTAATATTGACAGATTTTGGTTAAACGGAATAAAAAATATCCGTATATAATGCCGTAGAGAAAAAAATTTAACGCACTGTTTGGAATATTTTTATTACCATAAATATATTTAAAACCTGAAATATTTCAAATAATACATTTAAATTAAATTTATCACTATATTATTTTATGAATTACATAAAACTGTGTTTCAAATTAATAGTTTTCTCTATATTTAACGTAGAGAGCGATTTTAAAAACAAGTAAAATATATTCCATTGCTATAAGAAAAAAATGTATGGTAATCCTCTTTAATAAAAAGGTACGTGTTGCTGACGACTGGGATTTTCGCTAATCGTTGCCGCAGATTAATCTCGGAAAATGAAACTTTGAAGTTACTGAAAAAATTAATAGCTCGAAAATATTTGTCAGAAAATTGTTAGACAAACTGCGTTGGAATGGTAAAAAATTGTATTTTTCTTGATATAAATTTCAAATCTAATGATTATGCCGTTTTTCAAATATTGAATTTCAAAAATTACCAAATTTTACAATGGAGTACCATATAGCGAAATCTTCACGCATAAAAAGATAATGGTAACGGTATTGTGTCCTGACGTATACATACTGACTATAACACGAGTCACAAATTATAGTAGCCTTATTATTCTGTTAAAATATAAAAGTGAATTATGATGTTGCGAGTGCATGATTTTTATTTAATTCTCGACGAGTACTATATTTTTGTCCACCTCAGTGAGGCATATCAATTTCACTATATTTGAAGTACTGTAAATTGTAACTTCATTCAAATCCAATTTGAATCCAACGGAAATGATTTTTCTCCATAGACACCATAGTTTAAACCCCATAGACACCACAATTTAACACAATTATTCATTTTTTTTAATGCTGACCTATTCCATAATAAAGTATACAGAGAATTGGCCTAATTTGTCCTTAACAGCCGAAATTTGTCTGACACATTAAAAATGTAATAACGCAATAGCGTTTGTATCGTTTTCAGACATGCAGAAGGACATTCCAAGTAAAGATCCATAGGGTTTTAAAATACAAGTTCAAATTCAAAGTCAATATTTAACTTGATTAAAGTTGCGTGAAGAGAAATTGACCAGCGTAGCGGGCGTAGCTTGCTAGTATATTAATATACTGCTAATTTTCAAAGAATATATGTAAACTTCTTTCGTTGTGAATACGAAGACTAACCATTTTTAATCTAAATAAGCACAAACTGATTTTTTATAATAGGATCATTCTTACATATTGCTACGCAATGTATAAATATGTATTTTAAACAATAATAATAGGAATGTGTTATAAAGAATAACAGCCTGTATTCAAGTATTTGAAAAACGCTTTACATATTTATTTCTTGAGGAAATGTAGGCAATGAAAATTGTAAGAGCTTTCGAAAACAGATAATAGTTGGTTATATTGGGTTTATATGACAAAAACATCTTTTTGGAAAAAGCTGCCTCAACAAAAAATAAAAAATAAATAAATAAATAAAATAATAATAATAATAATAATAATAATAATAATAATAATAATAATAATAAATAAGATTATATCAATAAAATATTCATGCCATTGATTTAAAAAAAAAGTTATATTGTAAAAATTTGTCAATTATTTCTTTTATGAGTTAGTTGCAAGGCGATCATTACAAAAACTAAAAAGCTGTATCATAAAAATTAACTGAATTTTAACAACTAAATAACTTTAGTTATACTATTTTTTTTTCAAAATGCTATTTCCTCAGTGAAAATAGAGTCCAAAAACTCATTGATGATTTAATAGTTTAGATAAAACTAATGTCAGACGCCTGAGGAGAGCCCGGCGCTTCATTCGACCACTGGACCCACGTCCTGAAAGACATTTATCGCGCATATCGGCTTTGGGGCACCGAGTGCGCTGCCGGCCGGTCCGGAGGACAGTCATCCAACGGAACCTCCAAACCTATTACCTGAGCTCGCGACGACGTAGGTCATTCATTCGCACGGAAGATCCCAAATCTTAGAGCAGACTTTCACACAGACACTCGATGAACCGTCGATACAACCCAGCGACTTCGTCGCCGAAACCCCATAAAATTGGTGAAAAAGTGGGTGAATAGTTTAGATTTTAATAAAAAATGTCCTAGTTCAGGAGATAAATGTGCATAAAATGTGCATGTAAATACTTCATAACATGGAATTAATGATTTTTTGAAAATAATTAAATAGAACTTAGAAACTCTTGAAATCACTGTTAAATATTAAACTATAAATGTAATTTCAAAATCTAGATTTTTATACCCTTTAGTAATATAATAATTTCAACTAGTAACAACAAAATTAAAACTGTTTCGCTACTGATTACAAATATTCTTTAGAAATCACGTAAAAAATGATTTTTCTTTTATGTATTTTTCTTTTAGACTCAGAGAAAGCGCCTAGATGTCGGTCGAAGCCAAAGGGCAAGAAAATCTTCGTCCACTGAGCAGACAGTTTAGCTTACATTTGGATGATCAAGGAAGGTGGGTTTGACGGTTTGATTCGTTCCCCATTCAAATTCAAGTATGTAAATTTTGGATACTGGGAGGATTCCGGCCTACTTCTAAAAACCTGTAAGAGCTGCGAGATACAGAGAGTTGTCAGTTGGAGATGGGAGTCTGAGAGCAGCTATAGCAGTCGGAGTTCACCTTGGATGGAAAGTGTTTTTAACTTAGTGTGAGTAGCCCGTGTACTCGATTTTTTTAATTGAGTGTGGAAACAGACGTCCGAGTTGAGGAGGGATTATACTCCAACGAAGTGCTCCTATATGGCTCTAGTGTTGCTTAATACTTAGGGCTCAAGCTACATGGTCCCGTTATCTGGTGTTCCTCAGAAGTGTATAAGGTAGGAATCTACATTTTGATTTTCCTCATCTATGTAAAAAAAATGTGTACTCAGTCATTTATGGTATCACAAACAGGAGAACATGTCGTTCTTCATTCAGTACTCTTCAAATGTTTAGAAATATGTAAGAAGTGTTTAGAATTAATTATAATGTTAATTAAGGAAAAGTACTTAGCTTTTTTCAAAGGATGTATTGTATGATTTGTGTATATTTTTTAAGATGTTGGTTTAATGTTTTTAATGTAAATAAATTATTTATTTGTTCAAAAGATGTTGTCATAATTTAAGTGTTTTAGTCATTAATTTTAAAACCTATTTTTTATGTTCATTAACTTAAGTATTATAGGTTTAATTTAAAATTATATTTGGGGTTGCTTTGTAAAACTGGGAATTCTTTACACACCTATCAAAACAAATGCTATATGTTAGATGCTCTTCTAATACACAACGCGATGGTTTATTTTTAAATGAATAGTTTCTTTATTATTTGAAAAATTTAGTATCTAATTAAGCAACGATCACAAAGTCTTCTGTAACCAGAAGCCCCTTTAAGATAATTCCTGAGTTAAGGTAAAGGTGCATCCACAACTGATTTTCTCTATGTGTGGTAACTTGTTAATTATGAACAGCTGTAACCGGCATTTAGTAGGCTTTGTCTAGATCTTACCAGTACTTTGTGTAATATTTACTATTATCATAGAAACTATTTGAAATTATCATTGATGATTACACGAATAATTAACACATGTCTTTGATGGGAATCTGTTTGAAAATATTGAAAATTATTATAAAATAAAACAAACTACTTCATAGTAAAATGTACTGTGAAGAACTCAATGAATGTACTAAACACAATTCATTTTCAATCCCAGGTATCTCTCCAGAATGCAGAGCAGCCAAGTCTCTGGATTTGTTAATACCAATATTTTCTATTATTTAATCGGAGAAACTCTGAGATTAAATGGAGAAACATTATTACTGGTATTAAAAAATCGGAGGCTTTGCCGCTCTGCGGATGCTAAAGTGTAAACATTTACGTTTCTTGGTAAACTACCGTTGATGCCATGTTGCACTGTTTACGACCAATATTCAGTGACATTTTTGATAGTTTCTGAGAACTACGGCAAATAAATGCTTCTTCTATTTTATTCTTAAAATTCACTTTAAATACTTCATGACAGTAAAAGAAAGTTAGATAAATATTGTCCTACCTGATGATTCCGCGAAGGTGTGCTAAGTATAATCCAGTTTGTCAATAAATCCAAATGAATATTTAATCACTTTTTCCTAAATAAAGTATGGCTTCAGGATATATTTTCTAAGTTAATTATTTAATTACTGTTAAAGAGAAAAAAAATAATTTACATTGTTAAATTTACATCACACTATAAAAAGTTAAAAAATTTATTTTAAGAGAAGTGTTCAGCAGTTCTGCATTTGAAAAAAGTTACTTAGAGAATAAAGTATTTAGTTTCTTGGATAAGAAACACACAGTCAAGTTTACGTCATTTAGCCTTGAACTCTTGAGGTTACACGTGTAAGTTCTTTAATGAGAATCTCACAGAAACAGAAAAAGTACTTTGTCAGCACACGTGTTTCGTTTCACCAGCTTGAAATCGGATGGATGAATAGTCCAGGCTCACGATAATAGATGGAATGTTTATATCAGAAATCACTTTCCTAACACCCCTGCTTGATTTCTGAAGTATAAATGTTCTTGAGATTTAAACCTGTTCTGTGTTTTGTAAAGTCAGGTTTGGGAAGGGGCTTCGTTAGAATGTCAGCTGTCATAGTTTTGGTTGGGAAATACTGTAGATTAAGAATTCCCTTTTCCTTGCGATCTTTTATGCTGTTATATTTGATGTCAATGTGTTTTGTTTTTGAATGATGTTTGTAATTTGTAACCATGTTTATACACGCTTGATTATCTTCGAATAAAGTTATGGGCAAATTTTGTTGTAGATCAAGGTCCTTTAGAAGATTGATTATCCAAACTCTCTCTTGTGCTGAAGTTGCTGCTGAGATGTATTCAGCATCAGCGGATGATAAGGCAACTGATTTTTTTTTCTTAGTTGACCAGGAAATTACTGTTTTTCCTAATTTACATAAATTTCCCGTTGTTGAATTACGGTCATTTTTATCCCCTGCCCAATCGGAGTCAGCATATGTTGTTAGTATTGGCTCATTTTCCTTACTAATAATTAGTTTTAGTTCTTGTGTTGTTTTTAAATATCTAATAACCCTCTTTACTGCATTCCAATCCTTTTCTCTGGGTTTTTCGTTTCTACGACTCAAAATGTTCACAGCGGCGGCTATGTCTGGTCTGGTTATTGTAGCTATATATAACAATGTTCCTATAGCTTGCCGATATTTACTGTTATTAGAAGTAAATTTTCCTCATCAATTATGTTTAAGTACCCGGGTTCCATCGGAGTATCACAGGGTTTCGCTTCCTTTAAATCGAATTTTTCGACCAGTTCTTTTATTTTGTTTCTTTGATCAAGTGCAAAATTTCCTTCTTTACTTATTTTTATGTTTATCCCCAGATAATAATTTACAAGTCCTAAATTTTTGACTTCATATTCCTTTTTTAGTTGTTCTATTATTTCATTTATTTCTTTAGTTTCCCCTGAAATTAACAAATCATCAACATATATAATGATGTATGTTGTATTATTCTTTAATTTTCGTGTGAAGAGACATGGATCGTAGGTGCTTTGCACAAAACCAAGTTTAGTTAAACTTTCTTCTAATTTAATGTTCCATAGTCGTGCGGATTGCTTCAATCCGTAAATTGATTTTTTTAGTTTGCAAATTTTATTTTCCTCTCCCGGTATTGCATGCCCTTCTGGTTGTGACATATAAACTTCCTCATCTAAATTTCCATGGAGGAATGCAGTTTTGATGTCTATATGATTTACATCAAGATTTTTATACGCTGCACATGCTAGAAAAGCTCTTATTGTTGTATACGTAACTACTGGAGCGAAGGTTTCAAAATAATCGCTTCCATATTTTTGAGAAAAACCTTTGGCTACAAGACGTGCCTTATATTTTTTATTTCATTATTTTCATTATATTTTTTGTGAATACCCATTTATTCCCAATTACTTTTATTCCAGGTGGTGGATCAATTAGTTCCCATGTTTTGTTTTTTCTTAATGAATTAATTTCTTCATTAGTTGCTTCGTACCATTTGTTTCTATCATATGGGTTTTCGATTTTCGCTATATCTTTCCACTCTGTTGGTTCAACAATTTCTTTTTGATTAGCAATATAAGCGAATCTATCGGGCGGAACTCCCCTATTTGATCGTTGAGATCTTCTAGGTTCGTTTTCGTTTAAATTTTCCTCATTGTCTGTTTGTTTATCTTCCTGAATGTCTATAAAGAATTTTGAGGAATCACCCCCTCCTTTTTCAGGTTGTTTCTGAACTTCTAATTCTTCTCTCATACAAATGGATTTTTTTTCGTTTGAATTAGAGTTTTCTATAAATTTAACAGTTCTTCCCCTTATTACTTTATTATTTCCAATGTACATCCTATATCCTTTTGATCTATTATCATAACCGATAAATGTTCCTTTTATTGCTTTATCATCGAGTTTTCCTCTTTGGGATTTATCGAGATACGCATAAGCTTTGCAGCCAAATACTTTTATGTTTGATAAATCCGGTTTTTTGTTTGTCCATAGCTGGTATGGAGTTGAATTGTGTGACATCGTTGGAAGTCTATTTATAAGATACACAGCTGTATTTAAAGCTTCGGCCCAAAATTTATTTCGTAGCTGCGCTTCCGATAATAGGCACCTTGTCATTTCGACTAAAGTCCTGTTTTTTCTTTCCGAAACACCATTCTGGGGTGCACAATGCGGAATAGTGAACTGGTGAGGAATACCTTCATATTTTAAGAATTTTTCTAATTCTTCGCTAGTGTAATCACCCCCATTGTCTGATAGGATTTATTTATCTGTGCGACCAAACTTATTTTTCGTTATGGCTACATATTCTTTCACTTTGTAACTACCTCACTTTTTTTCGATAAAAGAAATACCATAGTAAACCTACTAAAATCATCTGTGAATGTGAGAAAATATTTCTTTCCTCCTATGCTTTCTGTTTGCATCGGACGATATACATCCGTATGCACCAGATCGATCGCCTTCTTAGCTCTGTTCTCACTCTTTTTCGGATACGGTGCATTTGTTAGTTTTCCCTTTATACAACTCTCACAAATTATGTCATGCTTGCAATTTTGAATTTCTAAACCTGTTGCTATATTGTTGGATAAGAGTTGTTTTATTGAATTAACATTTCTATGACCTAATCTATTATGCCAAAGCTCAATGCAGTTTTTATTCTTGCATTGTTCAGCAAAATTGACATAGATTTCTTGCTTAGGTTTATATAGGTCAATTTCATATAAATTTTCTCTCTTTTTTCCTTCTAAGAGAGTTTTTCCATTATAAGATAAGTTACAGGTGTTATTTTCAAACATGAATTCATAACCATACTTTGTGGCTTTCGTAACCGACATTAAATTTGATTGAATATCAGGGACATATAAAACGTCCTTTAAAGTTATGTCATTTGATTGTGTCCGTAATTTTATTGTACCTGTCCCGTGCTATTCTAGTGTTGTTCCGTTTGCTATCGTGACAGTATTTTTGTTGTTATTGTCAATGTCAACAAATACATTTATGTCATTACAAATATGTGAACTGCTTGCAGAATCAACAATCCAAGTAGATTTAGATTCATTATGTGCGATTAATGATAATTGCTTTTGAGACATTGTTTTTTCGTTTTGATTTTCTTCGCTTTTACTCTCTTGAATTTGTGTGTTTGTTTCTGCTTTTGTTTCCGGAGTAAAATCACTTGCTTCAAAGCATAAAGACGAATGTCAGGTTTCTCTCACAGGGGCAAGAGTTGAAAGCTATTCTTAAGGGATTAGCATATTGTATGTATTGTATATGTATCTATTGTGTACCGCTAAAGGCGTCCTTTAGAAAATCTTAATCCGAAGGGTGGCGACTTGGACATAATGAAAGGTATTTCCATTGCAATGCGGTCTTTGATAGATAAGAAAGAGAGTGCACCCTTTTATTTAGGAAGACAGATCCGTCAAGAGGGAGGAAGGGTTGTCAAGGACCCTTGGAAACAGAGGAGAAACCCTGTAGAAAGGAGGGTGTTCTGCAGTTTACGAGAGAGAGAAAGTTAGTTCTAACGGAGGAAGCGAAGGTGTAAGGTCGTTCAGAGTTGGAGCTCTGAGACCAGTGTTGAGTTCGGACGGAGCAGCGAAGTGTGAAGGTTGCTCGGGGAATGAGCGCTGAGAGCGGGTGTGAGATGAATAGAAATCTCAGTGTGGAATAAATGAACGTAGTCTAACGGTACACGTAAAGCGTTTCTATAATTATTTTGATTTAATATTAAACCGGATACTTTACCTCCGAGTTTAAGTGTAAATATTGTTAATAAAGTGTTTGTTTAAGTGTAATAGAAAGAGTTAGGTTTTTCTTGAATATACATCACGTATTGTGTCCGATATCACGTATGCATATCGGTGGTGGCAGCATATCAAAAGACCGGATTATATTTCGAAGTTCTGTGGACGGAGGAGTGGAATCCGACAATGTTGGCAGCGACGGGATCTGAATCACCGAAGACCAGTGCCAGTTAACCGTGTTACAGAGAGTTTGTGCCGGATCGCCCAGCGGAAGTGTTCGTGCCCTATCGTTGTAGACTAGTGCCAGATAGCCGTGTTACAGAGAGTTTGTGCCGGATCGCCCAGCGGAAGTGTTTGTGCCCTATCGTCGTAGACAACCAGTGCCAGCTAGCCTATCGTCATTACAGTGAAGTGAATTAGTGGTGGTGTTAGTGTAGTGTTGTGCGTAGTGTTTTATGTGCATTGTGAAGCAAGGTGCAGTGATTGTGGCCCGAGAGTGCAAGATTTACCCTGTGGAAAAGTGAGCAGAGAATTGCCCAGCGAATAAAGTACGAGGTAAGGTGTTTTGATCATTTTACTCTACTGACATTCTCGAACCTACTGTTTTTTATTGTGTATAATTTATGTTAATTTATGTGCAATATAATAATTGGTCTAAATCAAATGAGATATTAACAACAATTTTACACTATTGTTTTAAGAAAAGGATCTTATATTAATTACTAGAAGTGATTTTCTAATTGTTTTAAACGGATAAGATTAATGATTAAAATTAATGCATTGTGTTAATAGTTGGAAGGAATAATTGAAATTTCTTAAATTTAAATTATTGTTAAAGTAATATTTAAATTAAGTGATATTGTTTGCTTTAAGTTTGAAATATTGATAGTAAATGAGGAAAGCAAATTTGTGTAGAATTTAAATTAAATTGAAATAACCTTCAAGGAAGAACTGAAGGCCCAGAGAAAAAAAAAGTGCTGTGATTTACTTTTTAATGTGAGAACTAATTTTGAAATTGAAATATTTTATTGAGATTAAATTTAGGAATTTATGTGTATTTCATGCAAATTTTTGTTAGGTGGATATTTTTATGTAGTGATTGGCATCAGTGTTTGATTCAAATTGCAACGTATCAGTATTATTGTGTAAATTGTATTTTATTATTTAATGGTATAAATTTAAAATCTGTATTGCATAATAGTAAAATTGAGATTATTGTTACTTTGTTATTGGAAGCAAATTGTGGGGTATCATTGTTTAAGGAAATTTATTATTGTATTATTACTTATTTGAAATATGTTAAATAGTATAATATGTGGAGGTAACTTATGAGGATATGATTTGAGGAAGTATTAATTTGATATTGTGATTAAGTATTATTGTAGCGTGGTAATAGTTATCAGTAGAAAGTATGGCTTTCTTACTAAAATTAAAAAGGGTGGATCTTCAGGCGATATGTGGAGAGTTAGGAATTGAGGTCTCGGAAGATGATACCAGGTTTAAGCTTAAGAAAAAGATAGTGGAGAGCGACGAATATGAAGAGGGAGCCGTTATGGAATTATCTAGCACTATTGTTACGGAACGCTTAGAACAAGAAGCGTTAGTAGTAGAACGGGAAAAGTTAGAAAGGGAGGAAAAGTTACAATGAGAAAAGTTAGAAAGGGAGTTAGAACGAGAAAAGTTAGAAAGGGGGGAAAAGTTAAAACGAGAAAAGTTAGAAAGGGAGTTAGAACGAGAAAAGTTAGAAAGGGAGTTAGACCGTGAGAAGTTAGATAGAGAGGAAAGGGCTGAAAAATTGAGATTGGAACATGAGTTAGAGTTGGAAAGGATAAAGATTCAAAGTTCGGCTAATAACGCTAATGGGACTAGAGAATCTAATCATGAGAGTAGCCTAGAGAAATTGATTAAAAGTGTTAAAACTTTGTCTATCAAAGTTCCAGAAGGGACAGAGGGATGGAATCTGTTTTTTAGCAGTTTAGAACGAGCATTCCAAACAAAAAATGTACCGGAAACCCAGCAGGCCGAAATTTTACTAAATATGTTAGGAGATAAGGCCGATAATTTGCTAAGATACACTACTAGAGAACAAATTGAGAGTTATGAGAAGTTAAAGGAATTAGTTCTAAGGGAACACGAACCGACACCGAAGGCGTGTTTGGAAAATTTCAAGAAGGCTAGAAGGAATCAAAATGAAACTTATGTATTATTTGTGTCACGTTTAATAGCAACGTGGGAAAATTACTGTAAGATTAGAGGTGCAGATACGTATGAGAAGGTTAATCAGTTAATTGTCACGGATAAGTTGTTAACTACTCTAGATGAGGAAACCGCGACGCATGTTGGATTAACTCAGC
This sequence comes from Maratus michaelseni, assembly GCA_963931845.1. Taxonomy (NCBI): domain Eukaryota; kingdom Metazoa; phylum Arthropoda; class Arachnida; order Araneae; family Salticidae; genus Maratus; species Maratus michaelseni. Next base: position 300,570,704 of record OZ007588.1, read on the forward strand.
ACAGTAATTGGTTAGAAGTTTCTAAAATTGCTAAGGAATGTGATAATTTCTTTGATGCTAAACAAAAATCTTATGCGGTAACTTATAAGGGTTATAAAGACAAAGAAAGGTATGTAAATAATGGAAATTCTAGAAGAGAAAAAGATGAGGGATTTAGTAGTAATTGGAGACAAAATGGGAATAATGAGGTTAGTCCATTTTTGGGTAGAAAACCGGAATATAAGAAGCCTAACGATGCGATGCCTACCTGCTTCAAGTGTGGTCAACGAGGACATGTTCAGCGATTTTGTACAAAAGGAAATAATGAGGGAAGTAATCAAATTAATAACCGAAAAGAACCAAGGGCTAGTATCAATAATGTCTCAGTGCGAGGAATTAAAGAATTACCAAGGGGAGCGAGTATGGCAAGAATCGGAGCAAAAGGGAATTGGAGAACTAAAGTTATTGGAGAGAAGTTAAATAAACTCGAGAAAGTGGAAGTTAGTGTAAATGGGAAGATAACAAAAGGATTAGTGGATTCTGGTTGCCAAATTAGCGTCGCTCATAAAGATTTAGTACCAGCAGAAAAATTAAGAAGGGCTGGTAGCATATATTTACAAGGGATATTTGGTAAGGCAGTTAAATCGCCGTTAATTCAATTATCTTTAGCTATTCGAAAACGCGGTCAAAATAATGTTATTCATCAGGATGTACTTTGCGCGATAATTGATAATAGTAAGGAACAGGTAATTTTACATCCTGACGTGGCTAATGAATTGTCAGGGTTAAACAACGAGAAATCATTAAGAGAATCGGTAGAAAGGGAATGTAAGGAAGATAGTAGGAACAAAGTGAAAGAAGGGGAAAGGATTAGAAATGATAATAATAACTGTTACGTCGTAAAAACGAGATCGGTAAATTTACAAAGTCATGAGAAGGAAAAAGCCGAGGTAGAGAAAAGTAAGATTAATCAAGTTACGGAAAGTAGTCTAAATGTATTTCAGGAATCCCAAATGAGTTGTAAAGATTTAGAGAAAGCTTGGGAATTGGCTGAAAATGAGAAAGGGTCTTACTATGTTGTAAATGGGTTATTCTATCATAAAGAGAAATTAGTAGATGAAACTGTAGCTCAATTAGTATTACCTAAAGTTAGAAGGGAGGAAATTCTAAAACTAGCGCATACCTCCTTATATGGAGAACATCACGCGGTTAAGAAAATGTTAGAAAGAATCAAGCATTCATTTTATTGGGAAAATATGATAGAGGAAGCTAAAACGTTTTGCGAATCATGTGTAGAATGTCGTTTAACGAGGGAAATGAATGTGAGTAATAAGGAGAAAGAGGAAATATGTCGACCTGCAGTTATAGTTGAGTTAGGGGACGGGAGTAAGAAACTAGTGTTTCAAGATTAAATGAGAGCATTTATGGCTAAAAATAAAGTAGTCGATATTATCTTGGATAGTGACGGGGAGTTTGAAGACTGTAGGAAATATCTGTTGTTAGACCGAGAACAACCGGAAAATAAAGACAGGAAGGGATTTGAGATAAAAGGGTTAACAAATATTCAAGTTGGGGACATAAAATCAATCTTAAGGAAAAATAATGAATTATTTATGGGTCCTATCGAACTGGTAGAAATGGAGAAAAATCGGATTGGTCGTAAACCGGAGAGGGGTAAGATAAGGCAGAAATTGTACAATGCCTTTATTACGTACAAAGAGGACTTGGACAGGCAAGTTCCTGATTGGTTAGAGGAAGATTTAATTGGGACATCAGAGGCAGAAGTTAGCCATTCAAGTGGGTGCATTGCGGAAAGGGATGTACCAATTAAGTTAACGAGGAAGCACTGGAAGGAAAAAGTTCCGCCTCCAGCAATCTCAGCCTAAGGACTGACATTGAAATGACATAATACTAGTGTAACTTTATTTTTTTTTGTGTATTTATAATTGTATTTGCATCTTGTGTTTATAACAGTGTATTAGCATATTGTGTACTTTTTTTTCTGTAGTTATCACATTCGTATATGGTTCATTAGAGATGTCAGTAGTTAAATTTTCAGACACCTTGAAATATTTATGTAATTGTAGTAATGAAGAAACCTATCAAGGAACTGTTGAACTCTTCTCAGACATTACATAGTTTGAGGAAAATTAGCCCCTAAAAGGCATATTTTCCGCTAAGGTGCGCGGTGTCAGGTTTCTCTCACAGGGGCAAGAGTTGAAAGCTATTCTTAAGGGATTAGCATATTGTATGTATTGTATATGTATCTATTGTGTACCGTTAAAGGCGTCCTTTAGAAAATCTTAATCCGAAGGGTGGCGACTTGGACATAATGAAAGGTATTTCCATTGCAATGCGGTCTTTGATAGATAAGAAAGAGAGTGCACCCTTTTATTTAGGAAGACAGATCCGTCAAGAGGGAGGAAGGGTTGTCAAGGACCCTTGGAAACAGAGGAGAAACCCGGTAGAAAGGAGGGTGTTCTGCAGTTTACGAGAGAGAGAAAGTTAGTTCTAACGGAGGAAGCGAAGGTGTAAGGTCGTTCAGAGTTGGAGCTCTGAGACCAGTGTTGAGTTCGGACGGAGCAGCGAAGTGTGAAGGTTGCTCTGGGAATGAGCGCTGAGAGCGGGTGTGAGATGAATAGAAATCTCAGTGTGGAATAAATGAACGTAGTCTAACGGTACACGTAAAGTGTTTCTATAATTATTTTGATTTAATATTAAACCGGATACTTTACCTCCGAGTTTAAGTGTAAATATTGTTAATAAAGTGTTTGTTTAAGTGTAATAGAAAGAGTTAGGTTTTTCTTGAATATACATCACGTATTGTGTCCGATATCACGTATTCATATCGGTGGTGGCAGCATATCAAAAGACCGGATTATATTTCGAAGTTGTGTGGACGGAGGAGTGGAATCCGACAACGAATTTTGTCTGTATTTTTCATTTGTTTGGTTCTTAGAATTTGTATTCTTAAGAAACCAACAATTTTATCGCACATGGTTTTTTCTTTTGCAATTCGTGCAAAAAAGGTTTTGTTCTCTTTTTGGATATGCCCTAGTGTTTTGTTTTTGTTTATTAAAGGTTTTGTATACATTTTCATGCGATGAATTGGAGCTTTCTTGTCTCCTTTGAAATTCAACTTTTAGTTTTCCTTTTATAAATTCCGAATTTAATTCGGTCTCTGATCGGGCCTCTAATGCCGTGATCAGAGTATCATAGCTAGGTGGAAAGGAGCACAACAAATGTGCAGATAGATGAGACTCCTTAATCTCTTCTCCTATTGATTTTAACCTATCAGCGGTTTCTAATATTTTAACTATATGGTCGTTCATATCACCATTTTCAGCTAGTTTTATACTATACAATTTTCTCAGTAAATATAATTTACTAGATAAGTTAGCGCGTTTATGTATTGTTTTTAATGCTAGCCATGTAGCTTTAGCTGATGTTTCGTTTTTTATGTAAATTAGATGGGAGTCTTCTAAGCTCAAATTTATAATAGCCCTGGCTTTATTGTCTCTCTTCGTCCAATCGCCTGTTAAGGGGTTTGGCGGATCATCAGTTATCTGGTTGATTAAATCCTCTTTCATTAATAAAATTTCTAATTTAAACTTCCAAACCGCGTAATTATTGGAGTTCAGTTTATCAATGTTACACATTTCTTTCATATTTGAAGCCATGATGTTGTATTTTTATTAATTTTTTACTAATACTTTGATAGTTTCTATTAATCCTTAAACAGCAATAGTTTATTATTTAAAATATAGTTATTGATTTTATTTCTTTTCTTTTTTCTTATTAGAGAGCGGTTTTGCCGTGTTCAAACCTCAGTCTCATAATCTGATAGTTTGTGAGAACAACGGCAAATAAATGCTTCTTCTATTTTATTCTTAAAATTCACTTTGAATACTTCATGACAGTAAAAGAAAGTTAGATAAAGATTGTCCTACCTGATGATTCCGCGAAGGTGTGCTAAGTATAATCCAGTTTGTCAATAAATCCAAATGAATATTTAATCACTTTTTCATATCACTGATGAGAATGAAACACAATATCTTTTCTAAATAAAGTATGGCTTCAGGATATATTTTCTAAGTTAATTATTTAATTACTGTTAAAGAGAAAAAAAATTAATTTACATTGTTAAATTTACATCACACTATAAAAAGTTAAAACATTTATTTTAAGAGAAGTGTTCAGCAGTTTTGCATTTGAAAAAAGTTACTTAGAGACTAAAGTATTTAGTTTCTTGGATAAGAAACACACAGTCAAGTTTACGTCATTTAGCCTTGAACTCTTGAGGTTACACGTGTAAGTTCTTTAATGAGAATCTCACAGAAACAGAAAAAGTACTTTGTCAGCACACGTGTTTCGTTTCACCAGCTTGAAATCGGATGGATGAATAGTCAGGCTCACGATAATAGATGGAATGTTTATATCAGAAATCACTTTCCTAACAATTGTTTGAGCTCATATTCAGCTTCAGAATGTAATGGGACCGAAAATGTGTTCTACTGGTATGTTTTACCTCTATTAACCGTTATGTGATAAGTGATTTGAACAGTTAAATAATATCTTTTTTCGTTTCCCATTGTTTAGTCTTGGCCTGGTAATAGTTTAATGATACAGTTTATTTTTAACTACAGAGTGTCTCATTTAATTTGCAACCCTCGTAAGCGCGAAGCAAATGAACAACACGAGTGCACGCGCGCACCGTTAGTGCAGGCAGCGGTGTGGGGGGGCATGTGAGCAACACTACCAACACGCTAGAAAACCGCAGGAGACACTTCAGTGTTAAGGAGAACGAAGTGAAAGGCAGTTTTGCGACAAGGTGCTATGTGCAAAAAAAACGCGCGTTTATTATTGAACATTATTTTTGAACGTTTTCGTACAAAACAGTCAAGGAACGATACGAAAACAAGTTTACAGTCTCTGTGATGCCGAATAAAAGCACAATTAACCGAATCGTGGACCATTTTCAAACAGAATGGACTGTGGAACCGAAAAGAATGAACCGTCTGTCGTTTGTCCTAACTGACCACAAATTGAAGGAAATCTAGAGGAAAATCAAGGAGAAACCGGCCACGTCAGTAAGAAAATTAGCAGATGAACGTTTCGTTTGGTTTCAACACGATGGGGCTCGTGCGCATACGCCAAACAACACCCTGTCATTTCTCCAAGAATTTTTTGGTGATCGGCTAATTACAAAAGGACTATCGCCTCCACGCAGTCCAGACCTGTCACTGCCCGTTTTTTTCTTGTGGGGCTATTTGAAAAATCGCGTGTTCTGTGAACTGGTAGCCTCGATTACTGAACTAAAAACTCGCTTTACGGAAGAGATAAACTCTATTACACCAAACACATTACAGAATGTGTCTCGAAACCTCCTCAAACGGGCCCAGATATGTAAAGATGAAGACGGCGGTGACTTCTAACACCTTTTTTAATCGTTTAAGCACTTCTGTAAATTAAAAGTAAATGTTTGTACAATGTTCTATTTTTAGGATTGCAAAATAAATGAGATACTCTGTCTGTGGTTATGCACAGTACACTTGCGTTATTTTTATGATTTAAAAAATTGTAATACTTTAGATTAATGTGACTAAACAGAATATTTAACACTAAAATGTTTAATGATGATATTGCTTAACAAATATTTGAGATTATCGTATTACGTGCCGTATAATGTGCCAGTCATCGTTTGAAATGCAAATGAACAATAGAATAGCTGTCATCGTAATATTTCAAATCTTAGTTGCAATGAGTTTTCACTGGCTTGTATTTATTTGTTTTCAATCATATTCAATATTTGATACGAAGTATATTTAACATGTTTTGATTTTACATCTCAAATATAGAAACAGTTAGATAGTCATTGTTTCAAACGGTATAAATAAGTTTCATAAAATAATATGTTAAGTGTTTCTATGCAGGATGAATTAGGCATATTTTTTCTTTTAATTGCAAGAACTTGAAACAGTAGTAGAGAAAATCCTGTCAATTTTGTGGTATTTATTCCAGTAAATAATACATAGAATGCAAACAAATAAAGTTTTTTTAAATCCAATTCAATTCTAAATAAATAAACTAAATTCTCTGGCGATACAATCCATTAAAATCTTGGCCTACAGTGTCCAAACCTATATACTTATTGTAATTTTGAACGAATATTCATTTTAAGAGCATTTTACAGAAGATTTATGATAATGACTTACATTTTCACAGTGAGTAAAAGTTAATTGTAGTCCTAGAAAAATAATCATGAGTTCAAGAAATTATCCGGTTAAAGATCAAAGTCATTGCAACATAGTTTGTAATTATGCTATTGCACTGCGTGAGTGAAAAACGGTTTCATCCTTTTGATGGTTTCATTAAATGCTATATCTGATTAACTTAATCCATATAGACTGAGGTTATTTATTTTGGAATATTGTGCTTCTGATGGGATAATCTATTTTAACATATTAGACTATGGCCCCTGAGGTTCTATATAGCATATGTCCCATTCAGGTGGTCAACTCCACGCGTAGCCTTTAGTGTTTAGTTCCTAAGCAAGTTTGGTTCTCAATTCTAAATATTAGTTGAAAAAATGTGATGTCCAAACATAGTACGCGATATCATGCGAATGCGACCATGGGGGGGGGGGGAGGAGGGTTAAAAAAATCATGAATTTTTCCTGGCATAATTATTAAGTAATGGGTAACGCTGAAAACGAAATAATTATTATCTACTATAACTAATCGATGTTCCTGATAACTGATCGATGACATTATTTACTGATTCAATTTTAGGGAAAATTTGGAAGTTTATTTTACCATGTAGATAAACATGTGAATCCATTAAAAACTGTTTACATTGAAATTCAATTTTTTTTCAAGCAACATTCTTAGGATTAAAATATTATTTTACGAATACAATCATCTTTCGACTGATCCCATATTCTTAAATATGAATTATATTGTTAATAGTGTTTTTCATAAACTTTACTGTCATTTAAAAAAAAAAAAGTTATACATGTCTGTGAAAGTAATATATTTCAGACATAACGCTTTGTGTACGGCTCGATTTTTTTTACGCTTTTATCCTGAAATACGGCTGGACGTTTCATTTAATCTTTGTCGACTTCTTATAGAATTCTGTCACATTTAGTATGTACATAGATCTAATGAAGGCAGGACTAAAAATTAACATACTGCGTGCAAACATATAGTAAAACCAGTTTAAAAACAAATATTATAAATATTATAAATATTATTTATCGAAATTATTTCGGAGAATATTTTTCGGAAATAGTAGTAGACAATAAAACAAAAATAATAGTGACTTGAGGTAATCCTTTGCCCAATATTTTCACGTGAACAGTAGCAGCAGACTAACCGTATAACACTCGAATTCCAGTGCATGTAAAAACTTTTTTTGTACGAAACTATAATAAAGTGTTTTTTTTTTTTTTACTTAACTTTGTGTATGCATTCACAGACGGAATTTTCAAATCGATTTTTCACTTACTTCACGATATGCTAGAGTTATAAACAATATGCAACGGGTGAATTTCCAATGGCAATACAACATTTGAATATTTTTATAATTTCATTATAAATAAATAAATTAATAAGGCATTTTTTCATTAGCCGTCCGCAGGTGATATATCTCAAAATAATATTTATTCTTATAATTGTTTGTAAGATTAGAAAAAAAAACTGATCAATTTGATTGTCCTAACAACTCTTGTGAAAATATGCCAACTTGATGTGAAAATACAACAGTGAAATATTTGAAACACAAAAAGTAGAAAATATAAATAAGAAACAAAGAGAGTAATAATTTTAAAATACTTATTTATTCATTCAAATGTTTAATATTAATTGAATATTATTTTTATTAAGTATTCACATAAACCATATTTAGAAAATTATATGTAGATGAATACAACAAAGATATTAATGTTTTTACTGTATTCATTCTTTAACATATATTATCGATCAGCGACTGTATATCTGATTTACAAACTTGAATAATTTAGTCACTTCCTAGAAAAGCTTTCACAAATAATCTTTTGCAATAAATATATACTGATATTCTGATAAGACAGAGGCACAAAGATTTATGTATTTTCTTTATCAACCAAATTCCCATAGCGAGTTACGTGATTAATGCTTTGTCAGTAAAGTGGAATATATTTAATAGTAGCTAGTTCTTTTGCTATTTCACGTGATGAATCACTGTCATTAAATGACTGTCAGTATCTCTGAGGATTTTTCCCCTATGTCTTTATAAAATTTCGTCAGACAATTGTTAAATGACTCTGTACGTTAATAAAGAATTTGCATTAACTGATAATAAATAAATAGGGGAAAGTATTGTACCTCTTAATTTTTAAGAACGTATTAATGAAAGGTACGCTTTATCATTAATTTTAATTTTAACAGTCAGCAGTAGATTTAAGAATGTGATAGACATCATAAAAAATTTTAAATAGATGGAGTGGTAAAAAAAAAAAAAGTTTTTTTTTTTTTTTAATGTCAAAAATTAATTTATTTTCATTTTCGGTATTTCTTTCTGTAAAGTCTATTTATTTCTTTTTTCTATTTACAATAGAACACATGATTGATAAATGTTGACGTTATAATTAAAAGAAAAATGACAGTGCATTTAGAAAAATCACCATTTTTTCTTTAATTCGAGCAAAGCGGGGTGTTGTTGCTTAGGAAATATTCTAATGTGCAGCTTATGCGTGTTTTGGAATACTTTTAACATATGTTGTAAGATATAAGTGTGTGTTTTTATCGTATCTAGTTACTTAATCACATGATAAAGTTTTAAATAATTAATCACAAGATTTTAATTTGTGTAGAATCGATTTTAAAATGATTGAATGATGACATATAATGAGCAATCAATAGCATTGTACATGATTCAGCACAAGTTGATGAATGAGCATGTTGAAAAGCTTTCACTTCATCTAACACTGATAAAAATGTTGGAAGAAATGGACTTTTATCTTATTAAGGGAAATGTAGTATTTGTAGAAAATAAACGTTCAAACTTTTAGGAAATAGACAAATGAAAGCATTTAACTGAAATAAGAAAAACTGAATTATCTAAGTGATTTCTTAGGATATTTTATTAACGTATGTTGAATGTACACTGTCCTATGTCTATTTTCGCGTAACTGAACTATCGCGATATGGACTATTTTCACAGTTCAATCAGACCTACAGATTAGAAAGCTGAATTGATTTTCTAATTGTCCACACCTATCTTTTGAAGCTTCCAATGTTGGAGGTGGATTATCTGTGTTTAATTGGATCTTCTTCTTTATTTTTTTTTTTAGAACATAAATCTGACTTCTAAGCTTGACATCAAGTGCCCGCTTATAAATCATCGTCAATATACAAGGAAATTTTAAACACCACATATCTACAAAGATTACAATTTAGAAGGATAGCCACAAGGAAATTTACAACACCAGAGAATTACAACCGGGAATTTCACAACGTGTATGCAATGGAGCTGACGGGAATCGAACCCGCCGACCTGACGCTCTCGAGCGATTAGCAGAATAGTTTCTTAACCACTCGGCCACGGAGGCCTATTGATTGGATCTTGCTGATTTTTGTAGAAAACTAAAGGAAAGAAAAGCATCATCGTGATGTTGGATGACGTAAGAAATGTTTCTTGTCCATTCTATTTTATGTCATATAGCGTTAAAGAAACAGTACTTTTAATAAAGTTGATTGAGATGTTCCATTGTTCATTTTAAATTAGATGTTACATTGTATATATATATATATATATATATATATATATATATAAACAGGGTGTTTCATGAAGAATCCCTAACTTTGAAACTAAATAACTCGGAAACAGTGATAGATAGAAGCATGAAACCAGTGATAAGTTTATTTAATAAAACGTAAAAATCATATATATTATTTCTGTTGTCAACCTCCCTTTTTCTAAGAAAGTACCAAACGCAGAACGACGAATGAGATGCCATATGAGAGAATTTTGAACAGGCTTCTGACATAGTACAGATACATTTTTTAAAACATGTTTTTTGATTAAAATTTGCTGTTAATTAAAAATTAAATCGACATTGTTTTCATAAATGAAATGAAATGTTTTCCTCAAATTAGTGTTGCCACAAAAATAAAATACTGCATTATCAGATGACGTCATCCTATAATGCAATTAAAATACGATTGTTAATTTATTTCTTGTGCGTACTTTTGGGAAAAAAATATCGAGCTTTTAGTCGGGTTTTTATTTAAATTTTATACGTGTCTATTTGTTTATTTGTTTTATTTGCTTAATCATGTCTGTGTATATGCGTACTGTATCGGAGCCCCAGTAGATTACGTAATTTAAGGATTATCTTCCAATTATTATACAGTTCATTGGGATTTACAAAAATTGTAAGTATTTATATTTTAATATTTCCTTAAGCTGTTAATACGCCAGTGACGAGGCTAACGAAAAAGAAAGGCTACCGCGGTGCTTTACGCATATCTTTTTTTACAGACCGCGGGAGTCACGTGATGATCGAATGCACCAATAAGGGTGTACGAAAAGAGCAACACGTCACTCTAGCGGTCTGTAAAAAAGATAAGTGGAAAGCACCGCGGTAGCCTGTCTTTTTCGTTAGCCTCGGCCAGTGAAATCTGACGTCATTTAAATGGCTGAAAAACCACAAAGTTTGGACATCTCATGTTTTAAGTTTCCATAGGCTTGCAAAAATGTGGTCTACCAAATATTGATTTCTGTATTTAAGACATTAATGGAACAGGTATCCAAAATGGTGGTAAACAGTGTTCTTCAGTGTCACTTCCGGAATTTCTTTTACTGTACGCTAATAGCGATCAAGTTTCAACCGAAAAATATTCGAAGACTGATCGTTCTTGGCGTCTGAGTTTTCTCTATTGGGACCCGTAATATTCCCTGCAGCGCCATCTATCAGCGCTATTGTTACCTAAAATTTTGAGATTTCTGTATCAGATTTTTACATTTTCTTAAATAAAATAAACCACTGGTTTTATGCTTCTATCTATGACCGTTTCCGAGTTATTCATTCCAAGTTATTCCGAGTTATTCAAAGTTAGTGGTCCTTCGTGAAACACTCTGTATATATATATATGATAAAAAGACTTCCAAATTAATTTAAAGATGTACCACTTAATTTATCCATAAAAAAACCAAAACAGAATAAAATGTTTAAAAGGAATTAACTAACTCAAAGTAACATTATAACGTAGCCATCATAAATCAAGCCAAAATCAACAGCAGTAACAAAATAAATTACCCAGAAGACAGGCTGAGCGTCTCTATGTATTTATATATATAATATATAAGTATAATATATATATATATATATATATATATAAGAAAACGTAGTTAAAATATATTCCGCTAACATTTTGCAACTTACATTTTATGCTAGAAATTATGAGATAAATTTATTTTGATATAATCGAAATTCCCTTTAATATAGTTAAATATAGACGTACATTTCAATGTTTCTTTTTAAATATTCAAATATTAAATATTTTATGCATAGTTAGTTACTCTATCTGCTTTATGGAGAAACTTATAGTTTGACAAATCCTGTGAAATATCTCAATGCGCTATTCTTTCAAACGAGGATAGCATTAACTAATGGATAAAATCGGCTTCAAAGAAAATTACAAAATAGATAGATGAATAGCGACATCCGGTTATGATGTAGGAAACTATGAAAATCATTTCATACGCATATTCTGAAATTCTTCTTTCTTCTTTACAAAAAGTTGACATTGAGTTATTTCATTATATGTTATGGAACTACCAATATTATGAATAGTTAAGTTATTTTTTTTCAAGTATTTGTACTTATATAAATGAAAATATAATATTACTTTAGGGCTGTTAACAGATGTATTTCCTATTGAAAATATAAGGGACGTTCAAAAAGAAACGAGCCGGAGTCTGGAATGTGCAAACCAGTGACAGAATGGTAATATCGTTGCGTCAGTAACAAAGAGGGTTTCCGACAAGAGCGCGGAAGTCCACATGCCCGACGCTAGAGGGTCACAACTGCAAGTCACGTGACTACAAACTAGCAGAAGCATGCATCAGTCGTCCAACGCTCATTCGTGTTGTAAGCAGTGAAATGGAGGCGTCAAAAGAAGAGCAAAGAGGTGTTGTTCGTTTTCTGACAGCGGAAAGAGTAAGGGGAACGGACATTCATCGAATAATGTCACAAGTGTACGGTGAACTCTGCATGTCCTTTGCAAGGGTCAAGGCGTGGCACAAGCGCTTCAGGGAAGGACGGGTTTCTTTAGACGATGATGCACGCTCTGGAACAGCAAAACGCATTACCGATGACATCGTTCAGCTGGTTGATGGACGTTATGCCATTTTTGGTCCCCTAAAAAAGCTTTGAGGGGCTAACGATCCACCTCGGACGACGACGTTAAGCAGAACTGGTTCACATAGCAGCACCAGGAACTTTACGAGACAGCCATTCACCGCTTTGTGTCTCAGTGGGACAAGTGCCTCAACAGCCAGGGCCAATACTTCTGAAATACATGTACTAGTTTCTGTTCCTAGGCCTCCGACTCGTTACTTTTTGAACGTTCCTGATATTAAAATAGCTCACGTTGATTATATATATTTCTTATATGCAATACATATTATTGATTTGTAATGTAAAGTATTATAAATTTAAATTAAATTTTTAAATTAAAGTATATGTTGCACTTAAAACAGGTTTTAAACAATAATTATAAACTAGTCGGGTATGCCAATCCCAAAACTTTCTTCTTTCTCATACATGTTAATACTTCAAAATTCGCTATAACAGCTCCAATAAAATCAATATTTTTCAAATTTTTATATATTTTTATATATGTCAGTCTTGCGAATCGGTGGGTTACCCGGATGCGATCAATTGATGTATTAGACTAATCTACGAAAAGTCCTTCTCGCTTTTTCCAACAAGAATATATAATCTCCCTATTGCTTGTTTTTAAGATTTTAGCTTATTTTACTGAAAAACACGCAACTAAAATGCGTGGAAACCGATTACAGACATACCGATTACAGTCTCGTCAATATTGAATTTGAATGAGAATATCGCCAAATTAGACAGACATAGTCAAACGAATTGTAATTTTCTAAGTGGACGAAAAATGTCCGGGCCAGGATTCGAACCTGGGTTCTCTTGGCTGAAGCCGCCACGCTCTACCAACTGAGCTATCCTTGTCGAATCTGGAGGGCATAATTCATCCAGTTAACATTATTGATCATAGCATCTGGTCTGATATTTTAATCAGCTCAACATTCAAATTGGTAAAGAAATCATACGAGTTGTAATTTTCCAACTGGGCGAAAAAAGAGATCCCAGGTTTGGATCCTGGCCCGGACATTTTTCGTCCAGTTGGAAAAATACAACTCGCATGATTTCTTTACCAATTTGAATAATTGTGTTAAAATTAATCTAGACATAGTCAAGTTGGCTTCATATATGACACCGTATTTTTATCACCAAATTTGTCTATATTTCTCTAATTGTCGCCAAGCTTGGCGGAATTTGACTTTGGCGAGTATAAATATATCGTGTTAAGCATGTAAGAGTTGAAACGATGGTTACAACAATGAAAGAAATTTTGCCGAACACCATGCTCACTAAAACTCACAAATTAAACCCGTTTATGGAGGAATTGTTATACAATATTTTAATTTTCAGAATTTTTGTTTTGGGATATTGATTTTTTTTAGCGTGGCGGATTTTTTTTTTCGAAGTTAAATTTGCGGGAATTATTTAAAAGTCAATGAAAAATTTTATTTATAAATATTAATAAAGAAATAATTTTAAAATACTAATTACTGATGGGACTTAAACATTTTTGGAAAAGAATTTAAATATTTTGATGAAATAAAGCAGAATACACCAAATTTTATGAAAATTTTATGCGGTGTCTATCTATATTACATAAATACACATTGTTGTTTAAATAAATACTACATATTCTAACCCATTTTTCATTGTGATTCAGACTTGAAATTAAATAAACATTTTCTATTGAAATTAAATATTCATATTTATTTGACACCTTCCCTTCCCCACCCCTCTTTTTTTTCTCGTGTAATACACCTTTTACATTTCATTTAAAAAATAGAATTACATTATGTATATACTTTTTTTTTTTTAACTATTCAGTGAATATGAAATGTTCTTGCGCATTTTTTATTGTGATTTAGACTTAAAATTAAATAAATATTTTCAATTGAAATGAAATATTCATATTTATATGACACCTTCCCTTCCCCACCCCTCTTTTTTTTCTCGTGTAATACACCTTTTACATTTCATTTAAAAAATAGAATTACATTATGTATATACTGCAAATAATGTATTTCATTTCCACAATTTGAACTACATTCCGCATAAGTATGAGTGCAGTGAACATATTTCAAAATTAATAACATTTTTATGAGGTGTTTATCTAAATTCTATAGCTATACAGGGTTGTTTAAATATATATATTATATTTTCTTAGGAAATGCAACAAAAACTTTCGGGTAGCGAGTTTTTTTTTCTAGTGGGTGATTAATAATGATGAGGCTTTTAATTGTGTATTAACATGTTTTAAATTTATTACACACAGACCGGTTGCATTAAAATATTGCCCACCCCTTCCTTTTTTATTATGTTTATTAGTAAATTATCAGGGATCGATTTAGGAAGAAATTGGGTCCTTTAAAGAACCTTTCACACAATTTTTTTATTTCATAACAGGACCCACAGGACCCTTCACACAATTCCTTAATTTCAAAACCGAACCCTTCACACTTTTTTTAGGTAGATTTCGTAAGAAATACTACCTATTACATTCTCCCCTAAGTTGGAATTTAAAAAAAAAATTTTCATGTCTCCCAGAACCCAAAACCACCCCCAGTACAAAACTTTATATATATATATATATAACTATATATATATATATATATATATATATATATAACTATATATATATATATATATATATATATATATATATATATATATATATAACTATATATATATACTAGATGGAACCCGTCAAAATTTGACGGCAAAAAACTTGATAGTACCATAAAAATAAAATTCATAGCTGCTTTAAAATGTTTGAAACTTTTGCAGAATAATTCAAATAAATAAAAAAACCACTTTGAATTAAAGCTAGGTTGAAGAACAGCAATTGGCTAAGTTTCACTGGCACATGCACTCGCGGAATTTCTTTCATCTGACACATTTAGCGCTGTTGTGCAAGTAAATGGTAAGTGCCCCCTTGGGGAGGGGAAAATGGCGGGATGGACCAAGGAGATGCATAACATGAATAAGCAGTCAAAGACCTTTCAAACGATATGTAACATGAGGGGTGTGTGCTAAATTGAAAAAAGTACCCCCTTGGGGGGGTAAAGTAGGGGATGGACACGTCACAGACCTTTCCAACGATATATGACATGAGGGTTGTCCGCAAAATTTAGAAAAGTACCCCCTTGGGGGAGGGGGGCAAAGTGGGGAAATGGACATTGGAGATATGCATATGATTAAGCAGTCACAGACCTTTCCAACGATATATGACATGAGGGTTGTCTGCAAAATTTAGAAAAGTACCCCCTTGGGGGAGGGGGGAGGTAAAGTGGGGAGATGGACATTGGAGATGCATAATATGATTAAGCGGTCACAGACCTTTCCAACAATATATGACATGAGGGTTGTTTGCAAAATTTAGAAAAGTACCCCCTTGGGGGAGGGGCAAAGTGGGGAGATGGACATTTGAGATATGCATATGCTTAAGCAGTCACAGAACTTTCCAACGATATATGACATGAGGGTTGTCTGCAAAATTTAGAAAAGTACCCCCTTGGGGGAGGGGGGGGGGCAAAGTGGGGAGATGGACATTGGAGATGCATATGATTAAGCGGTCACAGATCTTTCCAACAATATATGACATGAGGGGTGTCAACAAAGTTTAGAAAAGTGTCCCCTTAAGGGGGGGGGGAAGTGGCGGGATGGACCCCGGAGATGCATAACATGAATAAGCAGTCAAAAACCTTTCCAACAATACGTAACATGAAGGGTTTGTGCAAAATTTACAAAAGTACCACCTTGGGGGGTGCAAAGTGGGGGGATGGACACCGGAGATGCATAATATGATTAAGCGGTCACAGACCTTTTTAACGATATATAACATGAGTGGTATGTGCAAAATTTAGAAAAGCGCCCCAATTGGCGGGGGGTGGGGGGGATGGACCACACAGATGCATAACATGAAAAGGCAGTCGCAGCCCTTTCGAACGATATATCATATGAGTGGTGTCAGCAAAGAAAAGTCTCCACCCCGTGTGGGCAAAACATACTACCCCCGCCGTCATAATTATTGATGCGGACTCATTTTTTAAATTCGTTCGCACCCCCCTTCTCCCACAAAATGTTGTGAATTTTTAAAAACTCCCCTTCCGAATTTTTTTATACCAAAAGCACTTATGTCCGTCGTCTGCATGCAGAGTTTTGTGCTTACAGACGCCAGACACAACAACACACACACAGACAGACGTTTACCGACATTAATAGTATAGATGATACTCAGTGCCTACACATTTCACCCTTTATAATTCAGCCAATGAGTTGACGGTTGTTCATTTCCAAAAACGAAACAATAATTCTTTAGGATGAATTTTGTTTGTTTGATACACCGTGGCAGAATGCGTGCAATGCAGCGACAGGCATCACAAACTTTTTAGGGCACCTGCAGACAAAAAAAAAATAATCAATCTTCGCGGGAAAAAAATCCTAGATTTCGTCAAATGATCACGGGAAAAACACTAATTTCATCAAAGGATCATGTAAAACGTAAATTTTGTTAAAACGCGATTTACGCAAAATGTGAGCAAATTTTGTCAAAGAATCGCAAAACAGGAAATTTCACCAAAAGATAGCGCTTTCTTGCCAAATTTCGTCTAAAAATAGCGGAATAAAATGTATTTTATCAAAAAATCGCTGGAAAACGCACATTTCGTTAAAGTATCGAGAGAAAAATGCGAATTTCTTCAAAGATTGCTGAAAAATCGCGAATTTCATCGAAGGATTGCTGAAAATTCATGAATCTTATCAAAAGGCAGCAGAGAAAATGTGATTATTATCAAAGCATTGCGAAAAAAGAAAACTTCGTCTAAGGATCACAGAAAAACGCAAATTTTATAAAAGAATCATGGAAAATAACGCAAATTTCGTGAAAAAAAAATCACAGAAAAAACACAAATTACATCAAATTATCGCTGAAAAAAACACAAATTACGTCATAGGATAGCTGAAAAAATTGTGAATCTCGACAAAAAAAGATACAGAAAAAATGCGAATTTCATTAAAGAATCACGAAAAAAAATGCGAATTTTGTTAAAGGATTGCGCAAAGAATGTGAATTTTTTGAAAGGTTCGTGTGAAAAATGAAACTGTCTTTATTAAAAACAGCACACACACAAACATCTATACAAACCTCAATCCACACAAACATATTATAGGCAGGGCTTGAAATTCAATTTTTCCAAGGACGGGAGTCTCCCTACCAACATTTTTAAATGGAGGGGAGTTGTAATGTTTGGGAGGGAGAAAAAAAATCTTTAAACCCCACTATTATTTTACGTGCTATTTAAAGAATTACATTAATGCAGACATGACAAAATACCATTGAAAAAATTAAGTCAACTGAGAATGATTATGTAAAATGTTTATTTTTATTATAAAAAAGGGAAGAAAGTTAAGTTTTATATATGTAGTGTATTTTTCAAGTTCCATTAAATGTGTTAGGGACCCTTAACAATTAGGTTGTTAAATAAATTTCTGACTTTAGATTTTACTTGATTGAGATTCACCGATCGATCGTGGAAAAGACACAAAGTTCATCGATCTGTCGCGGAAAAAAACACTAAGTTCGTCGATCTGTCCTAAAAAACGCGAAGTTCGTCGATCAGTCGGGGGAAAAAAGCAAATTTCGTCGATCGATTGCAGAATAAATACAAAGTTCGTCGATCTGTCCCCAAAAAACGCAAGGTTCGTCGATCAGTCACTTAAAAAACGCAATGTTCGTCTATCTGTCGCAGAAAAAACACAAAGTTCGTTGATCAGTCGCAGAAAAAAATGCAACGTTCGTTGATCTGTCGCGGAAAAAACGCAAAGTTCGTCGATCAGTTGCGGAAAAAAGCAAATTTCGTCGATCGATTGCGGAATAAATGCAAAGTTCGTCGATCAGTCAGGGAAAAAAGAAAAATTTCGTTGATCGATTGCGGAATAAACGCAAAGTTCGTCGATATGTCCCCAAAAAACGCAAGGTTCGTCGATCAGTCGCAGAAAAAACTCAAAGTTCGTTGATCTGTCACGGAAAAAACCACAAAGTTCGTCGATCAGTCGCGGAAAAAACACAAAGTCCGTCAATGGGTTGTGGGGAAAAACAATCACGAAATTTATCGTTCGGTTGCAGGTAAATTAAATAATGCAAATTTCTCCAAAAATGCTGAAATTTTTTGGGCGGGAGGCTCCCACTCATTGTCTTTTTTTGGGCGGGATTTCAAAATTTTCGGCGCGAATCCCGCCCTGAAATTCAAGCCCTGATAGATATGGTTTTAATCTGAAATAATATACTGAACTTGAACTAATTTTTGAAAAATCGGGTTAACCAAAATCCAACTTGCAGAAATCTACACTCAGTCTGAAATCGACTCGAACCATAAAGACAGTTAACCCAACTTGCAACAAAAATAATTATTGCCGAGAGAGCATTTACCCTCTCTCCCTGTGCTGAAACTTTTCAGAAAATTTTCTGTGAATTTTCTGATTTTTTCTTTTCTCAGAAATGCTGTAGTCATTTTGTCCCCCAATTTTGCCCTTTACAATTCAGCCAATGAGTGGAGGGGGCCAAAGGAGCGTTCCTTATCACAAACGAAAGATGAGATACGTTCGTTTGATGTCGTTGTTGAAAATTTATGGATTTCTATTATTAAAGTAATTTTTTCATTTTACCGTATTTATTTTCTTTTTGTGTTGTATGTATTTTGCTACTTTGAATTTTTTTAAACTAACCCTTTTTTTTGGAGAGTGAGAGAGAGAGATTTAGTAATTTGGTGACACGAAGTTCCGCAAATTCTTAAAATCCACAAATCGTTTCCAATGTAAACAATGAAATTTACAATTTTAAGTTGCAAGTGCAAAATGTCAGTTTTTTAAAATTTTCATGTCATTTTTACACATTTTAATATGTCATTCTGATCATTATACATATTTAGTTATGCATTATTAATTATTTACTTGACCTTTACTTTTAATATTTTAAATATTTCAAACTTACAGCTAAATGTAATTAATAAAACATTTGAAATACTGCATTCGAAAAATGAAATTTCAGCTTAGAAACGCGACAATTACTATTAGGTTAAAAAAATTTAAAGTAGAAAAGTACTTATGATATAAAAAGAAGAAAAAAAATACACCAGAATTTATCTGTATTACGAAAGCGGGAGAAATGATTTTCTGTGCTATACGAAAAGATATCCAAATAACTCAATCATGAACATAAAAATAGGTATCGGTTTCTATGTTCATGTGCACTAAATCCAAACTAGAAACTTTTAAAAAGGTCATTGAATGAATGAAATTCATCTCCGCCTTTCACATCCAGAAAACTTGCTGTGTCGCCAATTATGTTTATATTTTATATATATATATAAAAATAATAATTCAGGCACTTTTCCGTTATACGGACACCATTGTCGCCAAACATACATACAGACATCATACATTTTGGCATAGTGTCCGTATAACAGAAAAGTACTAAAGTTCATGGTTTAAAATCACAATAAAATATCATGAAATTTATTGATTAGTTGTGAGAAAATATCGGGGAAATAATGTGTTTTTCGTGAATTTTTTGTTTTGTTAACAATGTGGTTAGAGAGCCAGGGAGAAATCCAGAAAACTTGCTGTGTCGCCAATTATGTTTATATTATATATATATATATATAAATAATAATTCAGGCACTTTTCCGTTATACGTACACCATTGTCGCCAAACATACATACATACATTTTGGCATAGTGTCCATATAACAGAAAAGTACTAAAGTTCATGGTTTAAAATCGCAATAAAATATCATGAAATTTATTGATTAGTTGTGGGAAAATATCGGGGAAATAATGTGTTTTTGTGAAATTTTTTGTTTTGTGTTGTTGTATTCATTATAATTTTCAGTGCATTATTAAATTGAAATTTTTGTTTAAAATATGTAAACAAAACAGTGACCAGAAACCTGCACAATTTCTAATATAGATAGATAGATAGATAGATAGATGCATGCATGTAGTACTTTTAATTATTTGGTAAAAATACTGTGATAGTCACTGAGAAAACCTGAATTTAACCTAAAAGTAATTGTCGAGTGTTTAAGCTGAAATTTCATTTTACGAATACAGTATTTTAAATGTTTTAATAATTACATTTAGCTGTAAGTTTGAAATATTAAAAGTAAAGGCCAAGTAAATAATTAATAATGCATAACTAAAAGTAATTGTCGAGTGTTTAAGCTGAAATTTCATTTTACGAATACAGTATTTCAAATGTTTTAATAGTTACATTCAACTGTAAGTTTGAAATATTAAAAGTAAAGGCCAAGTAAATAATTAATAATGCATAACTAAAAGTAATTGTCGAGTGTTTAAACTAATTTCATTTTACGAATACAGTATTTCAAATGTTTTAATAGTTACATTCAGCTGTAAGTTTGAAATATTAAAAGTAAAGGCCAAGTAAATAATTAATAATGCATAAGTAAAAGTAATTGTCGAGTGTTTAAGCTGAAATTTCATTTTACGAATACACAGGGGTGGAAAATCGAAAATCCATTTTTGTAGCAGGTTCGGAGCAGGTCAAATTGCAATTTTGGAGCAGTAAATGCCAGTTTTGGAGCAGTAAATGCCAATTTTTGAGCACGTCAATTACAGTTTTGGAGCAGTAAATGCCAGTTTTGGAGCACGTCAATTACAGTTTTGGAGCAGTAAATGCCAGTTTTGGAGTGGGTTAATTACATTTTGTAGCAGCTCCAAATTAATTGCAAATATTCTTTGTTAATGAACTTTCCTTTAACATAGTGCATATATACAATTTCAACAAAATTAATTACTTAGAGTTTCAAAATTTGTAGTAATATGACTATAACAGATGAATTAACTTTCCACAATCCAATAATACATAACAAATATACCATATTCTGACAACAAATGTTTTACACCCCCTTTTAGAAATTAAAAAATAATTCAACTTATCTAACACTTTAGGAAAAGATTTAGGAAAGGATTTACATTAAAAACAGAATGTAACAAGTTAAATATGTTTACTTACAATAGTTATTGTATATTTTTGACAAATGACAAACATTTGATAGTAAATTTAAATAACTCAAGTGATACCTGTAACTGTGAGTAATCACTAGACTGCACAGTGGTTTTCTTTTAAAAAAGTAGTATAAGTCAATAAGACACATTTTAAAATCGTGATCAAATGCATTGTGGACTTTGTGAAGAGTGCATGCTTCTATATCAACAGTATTATTGTTGATTTCATGCAATTTGTTTTTTACAATCTTCGTAGCCAATCTTTTGGCTAATTGGCTGAAGCACACTTTATAATAATAACAAATCTTCTGATTTGGAGTCTCATAATACAGGAGTGAAAATAAAAAAATGTTTTTGTATCAGAATTTAATGGTTTTGTAGTAGAACAAACTTAAGTTTTAGCATTGAAATCAAATAGAATTTTCTATTTTTCAATAAAAACAAAGATTATTTTTTATGTTATCAAAGTGAGCATTTTTAACTCAATTTTAGGACGCTACAGTTCTGTAAAGGTCTTTATGCCTCAAAAATCAGTTATAGCATAAGATGTGACATTTATCAAAAACTGCTATTCAATTTCATATTACTTCAGTAGTCATGCCTTACCAATTTCATGCTTTTACATCTGAAAATAGTTTGTGGATGTGTCACAAATTTCTGTACTGTTGAGGGGGTAAAAATATTTTGTTTGAGAACAGTCTTAATGCTGGATATCTTTTCAATATTGCTTATTTTTGATAGATTGTACATCAGCTGTGTTTTGGAGTAATCATCCTCTTTGGATTAAGATATGTTATATTATAAAAACTGAAATTTAAGACAATGATTATGTAGTATAATCCATTATTCAGTTAGAAATAATTTTTAAACTTAAATAAATGATGCTGCATATCTTAGCTACATGCATCGTAGCTCATAGCAGTGCGTTGCCAAGCCTATACGAAGTTAATGAATTTTTTTTTTTTAATTCTAATTTTTTAGATTAAGAAATTTTTATTTTTGGAGCAGATTGGAGCAGAATTTTAAAAAATTGCTATTTTTGGAGCAGAATGTAGCAGGAAATCAAAATTGGAGCAGTTCGGAGCAGATTTTCTACCCCTGAATAGAGTATTTCAAATGTTTTAATAGTTGCATTCAACTGTAAGTTTGAAATATTAAAAGTAAAGGCCAAGTAAATAATTAATAATGCATAACTAAAAGTAATTGTCGAGTGTTTAAGCTGAAATTTCATTTTACGAATACAGTATTTCAAATGTTTTAATAGTTACATTCAGCTGTAAGTTTGAAATATTAAAAGTAAAGGCCAAATAAATAATTAATAATGCATAACTAAATATGTATAATGATGAGATTTTGTTTTCTTGAATTATTCAGTGAAACTCGTCTTATAAATGTACGCAAATAATTCACATCAAAATCTTAAAATAACAAAGTTTTTTTTCGTGTTTAGCCATGCTTAATAACCAAAAAAGCTTGATTAATACAAAAATTATTTGGTAAAAATATTGTGATCGTCGCTGAGAAAACCTGAATTTAATCATATCACACAGAATTACATATTAAAAGTTTAAAATTAGTTTGTTTACATCGGAAACGATTCGCGGAATTTCGTGCCACGAAATCTCTCTCTCTCTCAAAAAAAGGGTTAGTTATAAAAAATTCAAAGTAGTAAAATACATACGACTTAAAAAGAAAATAAATACGGTAAAATGATAAAATACCTTACCTTAATAAAAGAAATCTATAAAGTTTCAACAACCGAACAACCAAATGGAACACATACGCTTCTAGAGAGAGGGAAAAGCCTTCACCTCATTGGCTGGAACATCGCGTCTGAAGATAGTAAAAGCCTCTAGCTGATTAGCTGAATGCTCGCGCATGCGTATAAATAGCATTTTTGCACGAAAAACTAAAAAGCAGGTTAGCTTTAAGTATATGGATAACTATATATATATATATATATATATATATATAACTATATATATATATATATATAACTATATATATATATATATATAACTATATATATATATATATATATAACTATATATATATGGCTTTAGTTTGCTTCCTTTCATTATGTCTGTTTCATTTATTTTCAGTCTGTACTTGTCAGGTATGGAGGAGTGTTGCATGCGTAAAACTAGTTTAACCCAGCAGTGCATGTCTCAAGCCATGCCACCTGACTCAGGTTGTTTTCGCTTTTCTTTGTTGTTTATTGGCTTTTTTAATTTTTGCAATTTGTTGTGTTCTTTTGTTATGAGTTTAAGTAGTTAGTTACGTTTTCTGGTTCTGTGTAAATGTAGTTTGTTTAGTTTTGTTTTTCTAGTATTGAATTTATATGGTTTATAGTTCTTGGTTGGCTTTTGTGATATTGGTTCTGCAAGTGATTTTCCATTGGAGTTTATTATATATATATATATATATATGTCACTTTTTTAAGGACACGATAACTTCAATAATTCTGAACAAATCTCTTCCAAACTGATACATAAAATCAAGGGGCATAAAATCTCGGTCAAGTTCGTTAATGGGCACAATCAAACCAAGGGGGGGGTGGAGAATGGGGGCTTCTAGTGAAAACAGAAAACCCCCATAGCTTCTTAATTATGATACGTATCTAATCCGTTTAAAGTTATTATTACTTCTAGGAGAAGGGTCGAAAATTTATGTATGACAGATTTTTTATATCATTAAAATTGTCCCCAAGGGATGGGAAAAGGGGGGGGTTAGAAGAACAAAATTCATAACTTCCTCAATTCACAAGATAGCAAATCCTCTTAAATTTATTATAGGTTATTATTATAACCTATATTATAGGTTATTATATAGGTTATAATATAGGTTATTATATATTATTCTTCTTAATATATCTAAAACTTTTATATTGACAAGATTTTTATATGACCAACCCTTACAGCAAAATAAATAAATAAATAAAAACAAAAAAAGCCCTGTCGGCTCCGCCTGCAAACAAGTTAGATTTCATAGTGGGCGGTCCCAACTGTGCCATCATGGCAAAAAGATTATTTCTTCCACAATTTCCAACAAACAGGTGCCCCACGGACTGCGTCTTCGAAATCTACCTGTGCCTGTAGGCCGAGCCGTCAGGGATTTTTTATTATAAATTTTACCCTTCACAAAATTATTTCATTTCAAAACAGGACCCTTCACAAAACTTTTTACCTTTAAAAGACAAAATTCTTTGTCTTTAAAAAAATCTTTCACAAAACTTTTCCTCTACAAACCGAATTTTTCATAAAATTAATAATTTAAAAGTAAAATCTGGCTGTCACTTTTACATATAGAAAGTATTCATATTTTACATACACATATCTTCTTAAAAATGTATAAACAAGAACCTGAATATGACGATCCTTTCAAATTTACAAAATTATGACTAGATTTTTCACAAATGTAAAAAGCTGTTCACAATTTACAAAGGCAGGACCCAGGGAGTAAAGTCTGGACAGACCCCTGATTATGCTAATTATGTTATGAGATGTTGGAAAATTTTAATGCTGTTAGTGAAATATAATAATTAAACTATATACATTTTTAATGTTGTTTGTGAAATATGATTTAAACTAAACAATTTTTTAATGTTGAATAAATATTTAATGTTGGCAAAATCTTTTATTAAATTGAATTTTTTTTTCTTAACGAATTATTTTTTTAACGAAATGTGTTAATTACATTTTGGAAACTGTTAACGAGATAAGAAGTAATGTTTTCCTTTATTAGTTTTCAATAGAGAATATGTTTCAATCTTTATATGTATTATGACTCAGACACTATATTTCATACATATGCAAGACAGTGCAAAACAAATCAGGTAAATTTCATTAGTATATAATTTCCATCGGTAGTCTAAAACTGTTTTCTCGTAACATGTAAAAATAATTTCGTGAGCAAAAAAAAATTTTTTTTCAATCTAGTGAACTTTTTACTAATTATAATTTAAATAGTACTATTAGATTAGGGCTTTTATTTTTATTTTCCTAACGGGTGTATAATACTGTATTATTTACAATTCATAATAGTATTAAAATAAATTTTAACTGAAAAATAATTTATGTTTAAAAATTTCATGTAAACTGTATTCATTAGAAAATGTACCTATTCAAAAACACTGTCTTTTGGCCCTGTATTCTCATATACAAGAGCGCTGCATATACACGCGCCATCTTAAAATGACAAAGTAAAAGCTTTCCGGCTGCCTAAAGCAGTCGGAGATATTACCACAAAACAACCTCGAAATACCGGAACCAATTCCGAGACGATAGGGGCAGAATACGAAATTATCACTTCGTCGGCGCATTACGACAAAGTCTCCCTTTCCGATGAGGGCAGAATACTGCCACTGCTGGCGAGACATTTGTATTGGAATATTTTTTAACGCGTTCGGCAATCCTTCGCCTGTCGGTGTCGGCTGTGCAATGACCTTCGTGGTCGCAACTTCGAACAATTTCTATAAAAATGTGTCATCGTCTCTTTCTGACGGCGAACTGCACTGCATTGTAATCACGATTGACGTCATATAAATGTTTTTCTACTTATTATTGGCCCTTTTTCTTCCAATCGACGTCACACTCTTCATTACTATTTTTGTGATTTTCTCCCAGTAAACGTGGTGTGCGACCCCATGTTCTATTGTAAGTTTTCATCTTCTTGATGCCTTTTATCATTACTCTTAATTTGCCGGTCGAATTTTGGAACATCCTGTATAATGCAGGGAAATACCATAGCAGGCAGATTTAATACATATATTAGATGGCTTCGCCAGCTACTCTGGTGAGTTTTTGCAAACGAACCTGGAATATTTATATATATATTCTTTACGAGCTTCGAATCGAACGAATATAGTTTTTTGGGCCTCACTGCCTTCGGAAGAGCACACAGGGAGTGCTACGCACGCTCTCATCTGTTTTTGCAAATGGCCCTTGAATTTGTATGGATTTTTATTTTAAAACGAAAATTTTCCAAACGAACCTTGCGTGAAAATCTGATTTCCTCAGCGTATATAGGTTTGAAAACGGAATTCGAATTCATATTTTATCATATATTCTAATACGAGCAAATCTTGTGGGTGGTTATATATATATATATATATATATATATATGCAAAAATTATCTTAAAAACGGCTCTAACGATTTTGACGAAATTTCGTATCCGACCATTTTGGGGCTCCAGAAAACCATTGGGCTAGGTCACATGATCGAGAAAATTCGATTAGTGGGTCATTTTGGGTCATTTTGGGTCATGGTCTAGCTAATTGTATCTAAAAAACGGTTCAAACGATTTTGACGAAATTTTGTATCCGACCATTTTCGGGCACGTGAAGACTATTGGGCTGGGTCACATGTTCGAGAACTTTCGATTAGTGGGTCATTTTTGGGTCAACGCGGGTCAAATTAATTTTATCTAAAAAACGGCTGTAACGATTTTGATTAAATTTTGTGTCCTACGAGTTTCAAGCACGATAAAAGCATTGGGCTAGGTCGCATGTCCGAGAAAATTCGATTAGTGGGTCATTTCTGGGTCATCGTGGGTCAAGATCTAAAAAGCGGCTCAATTTACACTAAATTTTGCATCCAATGGTTTTCGGGCACGAGAAGACTGTTGGGCTAGGTCACATGTTCGAGAAAATTCAATTAGTGGGTCATATTGGGTCATTTTGGGTCATGGTCAAGCTAATTGTATCTAAAAAACGGTCCAAACGATTTTGACGAAATTTTGTATCCGACTATTTTCGGGCACGAGAAGACTATTGGACTGGGTCCCATGTTCGAGAACTTTCGATTAGGGGGTCATTTTTGGGTCAAAGCGGGTCAAATTAAATTTATCTAAAAAACGGCTCTAACGATTTTGATTAAATTTTGTATTTTACGAGTTTCGGGCACGCGAAAATCATTAGACTAGGTCACATGTTCGAGAAAATTCGATTAGTGGGTCATTTCTGGGTCATTGTGGGTCAATATCTAAAAAGCGGCTCAATTTACACTAAATTTTGCATCCTATGGTTTTCCGGCACTAGAAGACTGTTGGGCTAAGTCACATGTTCGAGAAAATTCAATTAGTGGGTCATTTTGGTCATGGGTCATGATATTTGAACTCAAATTTAATTTTGACCGAGCATAGCTCGGTCTTCCCTGCTCGTATTTTTAAAGGAAAATCTTTCCAAAGGGTTCCAGAGTTAGAGAGCCCACTGCATTCGGCAGCTCAGAGAGATCGAACTTCGCCGCCTGTGGGCGTATCGGAATTCCGTCTGTAAGAGGCACCTGTTATATTTTTGCCAATTTAATTTTTGTCATTAGATATTACAGTTTCAATTCTTTCAGACGTTCTCCAAGAAACCGCCACCCACCCCCCCAAAAAAAAAGAAAAACTATCCCCCTATAGTGTCAGGAACTAGACCTATCTAAAATTTACTTCTGACATTTAGATATATTACACTTTCAATTCTAAAGAAAAGTTTCGGAAGCAAACTGAAATAATCGAAAAAACGAAGTCATCTAGTGGCAGTGTCTTGACCTATGTTAAAAAATAGAGAATGAAATTCTATATTTCACTATGTAAAGGACATTGGAATCGTCCAATTAGGAGCCGATATTATACAGTGCCCTTAAATGGAATCAATGTAAAAGCATCTTTCTCTATTCACGTATTTAAAAGAAATGAAACTCTACCCATGTGAAAATCCACGTTTCCTGTGTTGTTATCTTCATATCTTTAAATTAAGATAATATGCTTTAAAAATATCAATATCTGTCAATGACCTCTGTGGTTGTTACAAGATTACATTTATAATACATCGGAAAGGAAAAGAATCCCCCCCCCATCCCCCATTTCATCTGTGGCCCTCTATTAAAATGAAAAGCAATGACGAAACAACATCCCTGGTACATGCGCAGCAGCGATCGTATGAACGATAGCAAGATAAATATTGACATGTTTAACACGGCGATAAAAAATGAAAATTACCCCGGTTTTCCAAAGAAAATATTTTCAAACCAAGCAAGGGACTCCCATTACATTGATTACCAATTTACTTTCTGACATATCGTTTTATTCAACTGTCAATACTGACCAAAATTTCCTAAATAATTCGTAAATACCTAAATAATAATTTCCGTATCTCCCCATTTTAATATGCGAAAAGATAAAATGTATAGGATTGATGGGATATGCGAAGAAACGAAAAACACTGGCACTTAAAAACGTGCCGGGACACGGCACGGCATGGCATTTTAAAACTGTAGAAAAATATGAAAAGCATGAAATCGGCATTCAGAATTTTTCTCAAAATAGTAAGTATTAATATATATTTTTTAAGAAATGATATTGTTAGAACCAAAAATGTACCTTCAATAATTGGGTTTTTTTTTTTTTTTTTTTTTTTTTTTTTGCTTTCTTTCTTTTATTTTAGTATTTCCATCAGGGAAGCGTACGTGGCAGTTTCAAATTGCGAAGAAAAAAAATTGAAGAACAAAGAAATTCCCGTGAAAATGTGCATAATCTATCGCGTACACCTTGGAAGGTATTAAAGTAGCTAAATTATCGTTGAAAGGAAGGTTTATAATGAAGTTTTTAATTAATATATTGGCTATTTACCGTGAAATTCTTTAGGAAAAAATCGGTATATCTTTCCCATTATTTTCTAAGTTTAATGGTACCTGTCTGGATCCTGGCATTTCCTTTGGTTTTGGAGGAGATAGGATTACCGGCGAACAGACAGACGTGACAGACGTTCACAGAATTTGATAGGATAAATATGGAGTCAAATTACAAATTGGAACAACGTGTTTGCATTCACTTGTCAAAGAAAAGTATGCTATTCTCATTCAATCAAATAATTTGTCTGATTAATAAAATACTCCGTGGAAAAATGTTGCATTAACATGTGTGTTAAAACATTTTTGCATTCTTTTTTTTTTCTTGACAAAAAAAAAAAAAGTCTTCTTATCATGTAATCTTATCTCTTCTTCTAATGTATGCAATTAAACATATAGAATGTTTTATGATGTTTTTTTTTCCATTTGCATTTATAAATATTAGTTTTATATTTTCTATTTCGCAGTATTCTTTAAAAAAAGGCGTGCTATATATATTTCATATAGCATGATTTGCTACGGGTCTGGGATTTTTTCAAAGAAAATAGTATTTTGTTTCCCTTATAGAAACATTTGTCTTAAAGAAATACGAAGTTTCGTGTGATTTAAATAGGCGAATTTTTCTGTAAGAAAATACTGGTATGTCCCCTAAAAAATTCCCTGACACGTATAAAATATGATTTCCTTAAAATTCCGAATTAAAACTACAGAAACGTTGGAACGTCTTAAAATTTAGTTCCATAAAATAATATATATATATATAGTGCAAATGGCATTAATATTTGATTACGAATTTCTTGAGGTTATAAATATACTGAAATATATAAAACAATTTTTTGCTGATTATTGATGTTTCAAGCTTCTAAATTCCCATTATGTTTAGTGTTTTTTCCTCAAGATATATTTTTTATTTATCATGTTACTATATGCAAGGTTTTATCGGATTTCAAAACAAACATTAAAAATACATTATCGTGTATACTGGGTGATCAATAACTGTGTGTTATCATATTCTTTTCCGATCTGACTTTTAACTATTTACAGTCATTTTTTTTATTTGTATCTGTGCAGTGCTTTCAACCATACTTAAAAATGAAGTATTACTCATAAAAACAATATTTTATAAAAAAGAACTGTTTTCGTTGTATAATATCAGGAAGACTTGTACGTTATGAAAATAATTATGAACTGTAAATTATAGGAATTTCAAATGTTAAAGGAAATAATATATTTATTTCATTGATGATACTTAAGTAATTTTTCTTATTGTTTAACATTGTTCGTAGATGTTTTTCAAAAGTATCTGAACAATGAATTCATAGTGCTGAGAATTTAGCGCGCTTTATTATTAAAAATTATGCCGGAATTTTCAATCAATATTTTTCGACATATTTAATGACATATGTATCGTGATTCAAAAAAGAAAATGTTGCTGTTCGACAGTTCTAATAGATGTAAAAAATGCATTAAATTGGCAAAACTGGTGCATATGTATACCTTATGTCATTAATATCGCTCATCAAAAGCTACTTACTGAATCTTTTTTTTCATCTGGATATACTTACAATGGATCATTGAAATTTATATACTAGTTAACTTATAGTGTATAAAAATCGTAATGAAGCATTTGTTAAATTTTGTAAAAATCTCCTAAAATCGGAAAATAAAAAATATATAAGAAATAAAATATTATTTAAAAGAAGTACTCTACAATTGTAGCAAAGATTAAACATATCCATTTTTAGCACTTTGCAACCTAGTTGAAAAGTGCTTATGACTTCGGTTTGTCTGGCCGTCTGTCCGTGCTCTAACTCCCGTAAATATTCTCGGATTGCTCTGCAATTTTTATATGTTATTGTCGTTATCTATGGCACGTTCCCTATTTGAACTGAAGTGTGTAGCACTTATAGTTTTCTTACAGGGACACTCAAAAGAATTCCGTTACATTGCGGTCTATGGGGAAAATCATTTGCGGTTTATTTTAAAAATGTTTCACTATTGTAAACGCATTGAAATTGATATAGATCACTAAGATGCATTAGAAGAAGCTTAATATGGAATAGTAGGTGTATAGCACTTAGAGTTACTTTACAGGGACAGTCAAAATAATTCCGTTACATTACGTCTATGGAGAAAAATCGTCTGCGGCTTATTTAAATAATGTTCCACTATTTTAAACGTATTGAAGTTTATATATATTACTAAGGTGCATTACAAGAGGCTTACTACAGAATAGTGTGTGTATAGCAGTCATCGTTAATTTACAGGGACACACAAAAGAATTCTCTACTGTCTGTTAACAATAATTCCTGGAAGTGCGTTTTAAGTTACTGAACGCGATTTTAATCTTAACTAGCTTTTTGACTATTACGAGTTGTGTATAAATTCTGTAGATCCTATACAGGGCAGCACAAAAGTTCGCGAACACATTTCCGTTTATTGACAGAAACTCCAGAAGGAGAATTTAAACTGTGCTACGCGTTTCCTAACTGAACTAAAATTTAGCATCCTATGTATATATACAAATCTATAGATCATATACAGGGCTAAATAAAAGTATTCGGATATTTTTCCGAATATTGTATATATTGAAAATTCCTGAAATTACGTTTTTAAATATGTTATGCGTTTTCCAAATTGTTTACTTAGATGTCATCTTTCAGCTTATTAAACGGTAATGATGTGTAAAATTATTTTAGAAGCGTTGGAAAGTGCTACATAATCTATGCTTGACGCATGATTTTTCGTTCTTGTTCCATAGTTTCAGTTTGAAATTGTATATTTATACTGGTTAATTAGAGAGAAATAGAAAAGGTTGGGTAATATTAGTTAAATATAAAACACCTATGATAGAATATAATTATATTATGTCATTTTTAAAAAACATGGATAGGAGGATATATATATAATATAGTTTAAATTTCTATATATTTGCACATTTAATTAACTTATTTCCAGCTTAAAATACTTTTTCTCTACTTTCCCAAACTCAAAATTCAAATGTATCTACGCCTTTTATCACAGCTTTACAGTATCATAATTCATTCCATTTTAGAGTATGCTATTTCTGTCATAAACCTCGTTTTCACATTTCTGGGGACTCGCTTTAGGTATTTTTCTGCATTTCTGTATCTTAATATATCAATATTTGCCATGCGCGCAATTAATGAGTTCCGGCAAGAGTTTTAATTGGTTAGCGGCAATCAATGCGGTTTTATGGTATCTGTGTGTTCGTATGTACTCCCCGATAAAGGCTGATGCACGTTCTCAGGTGGAGAATTATTGTTGTTTTCCCTTATTATTCACATCACGCAGTCGTCATCGACTCTGGAGTTTATCTGTTGATTATAGAGAATTTGATGAACATTTATTTTTTTTGTATGGAACTTAAAATTAATTGATATTATAAAAATAATATCATCTAGTTTCAGTTAAAATTAATTAATATTATAAAAACAATATCATCTAGTTTCAGTTTAAGTTTTAATTCCATTAAATTACTAATATAGGGAAAATATTTCGGAGACTTTAATATGCAAAAGTGAAATTGTTCTCTTTGTGACTGAGAGTCTTTCAGTCACACTTGTAACATGCTACTACTATAATAAATGTCTTCAACTGAATTAACGTTTTTTTGTAACTCTGGGAAAACTTACTTTGAATCGTACCTTGGCTTGTCGATTCGACCCACGATTTCCTGTTAATTATGATACTGAGGAGTTAAGTATTTACTTTGCTTTAATAAATTCGCTTGTTTTAATTCACCTTAAAACAAAATGCGAATCCAATCTCACCCACAAAGCAAAAGTTAAAGTCTTTAACTATGCTAAAGTTGATTTTTACGAGTAAAACGCCACAGCCTAAAATACATCACCGTCAGGGTATAAACACCAAACACACACACACACACACACACACACACACACACATATATATATATATATATAAATGTACGATAAATATCTTTTTATATGTTTATTTTCCTTTCACTTGTAAAAAAATATATTATTTTATCTTAATACAATCAATACTAGTGTCTCTGGAAAGCCAAAAATAAGAAAACAGAATCTTGATATATGCTGTATTCTTCGCACGTATGGGAGAAACATAGTACTTCTTCGTAATCTTACCTGAACTATTGTATATAAATATGGTTTTGTGTATTACAAAAGTAGCTCTTATATAATTTTATATTTCTCGAAACATGTAAAGATATATTTTTTGTCATCTGAAACATAAGAAAGAGTCTGAAAAAGGCGTTACACACGCAATGTCTGAAAAGTTTACATTATAAATTTATAAACAGTTAATAAACAATGATAACGCACATAAAATAATTAATAAACTGATGAAATATAGTGAAATACCAAGGGAAATATGCATTCCCAAAATAAGTATGTGAAATCATCAATAAAAGCGCATTTATTAGGCATTAATGATAAAAAATGGGCTAAATTAACAAAACTGATTATAATGCGTCGAAACTTTGCATCAAATGCGGCAGTCTGTATTTAATAGTGTACAAATACTGTAATGTCCATTTGAATTCACCTACTCTATAAATGGTAATGTAAGCAATAAAATTAACTTTTATGGATATCCACAAAAAGAGAATATAGGCAAAATAAGGCTAACAAAACCTCTAATTAAACAATCTGATTTTATAGTACGATGTAGGTACAGCACATGAGAAAAGTTAGCACAATGGATCAGTTCTAATTACAATTATGAGTTCAAACACCAGTTCTAATTACAGAAAGAAAAAATTAAAGTTTCCGTCTTAATTAGTGTACAAATCTCTATAATTATATGGGTTTTTTTCATAACATGTCATTTGCGTCCTTATTTTGTTTTAAAATAAAAAGTCCTTCCGGCCTGTACCGGGAGGAAAAGGTAGCTTTCCTATATCTTCGTTTTAAAATTTTAGCTAATGTTACCCGAAAACAGAAAGCTAAAATGCAAAGAAACCATTTACAAAATACTGAATTTGAATAAGAAATTTGCCAAATTATTGAGCTATAGCCAAGTTGGCTTCATGTATTTTGGTCGCCAAATTTGGCGATATTTCGCCAATTGTCGCCAAGTTTGGCAAGAATTTTGCGCTAACGGATATGAATATATAGTTTTATGCGTATGATTGGGAAAATGATTATAACAATGAAAGAAAATAATTTGCGAGAAATCGCGTTCACTAAAACTCATAAAGTAATCGTTGGTTTTCTGTAATGTGCTGTCGTGTTTCAAAATGTCAGCCACCCTAGAATTTCAAACTGCTCTATCTCAGCCATTTTCCCCTGTATCAAGGCCTAACACTTAAGCAAAAGATAAATTTTAATTTTTAATTTTTTTGTATGTTTATTTTAGTTTTAAATCTTTTAGTGGCCGCTACTGGGAAACAAGATGGTGGACCAAGCTGGCCAACGATCTCGGTCAAGGCATTGGTGAGCTTAATACACACAATTAGTTTCATCCAAATTAATTTATAAATACGAACGTTATCGTATGACATAGATGATATATATATATATATATATATATATATATATATATATGGATATATTTCTCTCTCTATATATATATAAATCAACATTTGAACGGAGGGTGGATTTGGGGAAAATATATCGACATTTTCCGGAATTGTTTTCCTCCGAACGGCTGCAATAGGTAGCTTTATACTTTTTTGTATTGAAAGCTACCTAAAAGTCAGAAGCAACACCGTAATTTTATTCCCTATTGAATCTTAAGCAAAATAATTTGAAAATGCAAATTTACATCCGATTAACATGACACGTAACATATTATTTTAAAATGAGCTGATAAATTTTAAAGATCACTATTATTTAGATAAATCTCGAATTGTTATATACGTGCTTCATTACTTTTTGTTTTATGTGATGCTTTGTTAAATACTAAATTATCACACCATGCATGATTCACAGTATTATATTTATTTTTGAATTCAGCATTGTAGCAGAGTAATAGGTCAAGTAAGACATCTTGCATCAATATATCTTGTAAATGCATATCTTGTATCAATTTTTGTAACCCCGCATCTGTTAAGGAGATGGATAGATGGGTGTGGTTCAATGACAGGGGACACCCACAGGGACTACTGCGTCAGTGAGTGAGATTGGGCCATAAGAGGTCGTTCTATATGGTTTAGATGGTAAACAGTTTATATAATATCGTGGATCTTTTACGAATGGGAATAATTTGGATAAACAACAGAAAAAACTGAATGGTGAGTTAAACAGCAATAAGTGAGTCTGTGAGTTAAATGTACTTGAAAACCAACATAAATTTGTAAATTGTCAGCATCTAACCGCCCTCCTATAGAGACGTTTTGAAGAAATAGAAGAAATATTGCAGTGGTCTAGAGGTAGCATATTTTACCAATCAATTGTCCATGACTCGAATCTCAGCTGTGACGGGCTTCACTATTGGCGCACGAATAATCGATAAGTGCAGGATTATCGATAGACGACAGCAAGAAGCGAAAACATAAATAGATTGTCGTTTACTGGGAACTCTGTCCATAGTCACATTTTTGTAATTTAGTTATCAGTAATTTATCTAAAGATAAACAAAATATTTCGAAAGTTTTCCTTCCTTTTCTTTTTGTGGCAATACTGATTTTGTTAATAATTGTTAATTTTCCTAAATACGAAATAGTTCTTCTTCTAATTTTACTATGTTTCGTTTCTGATTTGTAAAACACTATCTACTTATGTTGTATCATAAGTGCTATCGTTTGTTTAGAAAATAGACTATGAATTTCAGTTTTCTTATTTCGAAATTGAACATTTCTTCATTTACACTCGAACGTGTCTATCACAATTTACTTTCAAAGCAACTTGAATGAACAATTTAATGGTGTGACGATGGGCAACTCCTTATTTAGATGCATTAGTGCGGATTTATAGTCGCCGAAAACAAAGTTATCTCCCAATACTCGTGCTGCTGGAAATAATTGTATAAAATATATAAGTATCAATGGACTCTGAAATATATCTACTATTCAATGCAATGCATAAATCATGGTTCCGGAAGCAATGTACATATTAAAAATCACCCCATTTTTCATTTTCAAAATTGCAAAAATGAATTGTGTTACTTTATTATAATTCATTGAAGCAAAGCAGAACGATAAAAGCGTATCTATCTATCCATCTCTCTCTATATATATATATATATTATTACGTAGTGTGAAAATAAGGCTGAATTTGTAGCTTGCCGTTTTGCAACAACCGTATTTTCCGGAGAGACAATTCTCAGTTGTTCAGTTTACGGTCACATCATCCCTTCAGCAAATTAAAGTTCAGAGCAGGAGCCCTTTTTAAACACCGCACGATCTTTCGTTCGATGTATAAATAGCAATGGTAATTGGTTTGTATTATGGTCAAGTGATACATTCAGAAAATCGATTTTTTAATAAAAAATTGTAATTGTTGATTTATATGGAACTATCTTGCTACAACGTAGTGTTTTTCATGAGTTTTTCGAAATGAATTCCAGCCGTGCTGTACAGTATTATCGGCGCAACGAAAGTTGCGCTATCAAAACCAGTATTCACACATGAGCGACTAACTATACAATGTAATTTCAAAATTGAGGTATTTTGATTCTAATATTACAGTGTTGGCACCAACTAAAAATAATTTTAGTTGTGCTTTAAAAGAAATTTTAAATTTATTGTCTATCCAATGTTATTTTTGCAGTTAATGTTTTTACATTTCAAAAATTTGCAACTTTCATAATGTTAAAATGATTTATGCCCATAGGTTGCACTAGCTAAATGCATTTTTGATTGTATTTTCAATTACATTTTTTACATAAAATAAAATTGTAAATTTATTTTTGTTAAAATTTTTTATGATAGTACTCATTCTGGCTAGTGACGCTGCGAAAACTGGCGAACGATAACGTTTCCAGTGTGAATTGCGTCACAATTCACGGGCGTTGGCAAGCGTTACCGAGCAGGTGGCTGGACCCCCTAGTAGCTTAAAATTGTATTTAAATTTTTCTATCAATGAGAGAGAATATGCATTAGGGGCATATCCATGAGTTTCTTTAAAAATAAAATTAACATGTTACAGGTTAAAGTCCCGAAAACATTCATTTAGTAAGTAGCAGAAATTCTAAAAATTTTTAATATGAAATTTACTAACTGAATATAAAAAGGCTTTCTCATTACATTTTACGATTTCATTTATTTTTTTTTT
This sequence comes from Maratus michaelseni, assembly GCA_963931845.1. NCBI lineage: Eukaryota > Metazoa > Arthropoda > Arachnida > Araneae > Salticidae > Maratus > Maratus michaelseni. The sequence continues at coordinate 300,607,922 of OZ007588.1, forward strand.
GCGGTTTCAATCGATAACAGGAAATATAGTTCAGGTGCTAGGAGTGAAAAAACTGCAAAACGTGATACAGTTATACCGTTTGGTCAGTATCTACTCTATATTAATACAAAGCATATAAGAAGGGGAGGCATCGCGGAAAGTGCGGAGAATTCAAGATGGCGGCCGTTAATCAAAATGGCGTCATTTTCGGGAATCAGTGCAATTTCGTTTCTATTCATCGTATAAAAGCATGTTTGATGGAAATTTAGATGTTTTTAGATAAAAAATATTATTTGTGACACTTTACAGCACAGTCGAAAAGTATTTATAAATTCAGTTTGCCTGTTTGTCTGTCTGTCTGGTCGTCTGTCTAGTCGCGCACTAACTCAAAAAAATATAACCGGATATCCAGATACTTAAAATATGGTATTTTAGTATAGTGTAACAAGTTCGGTATTCATTTTCATCATCATTCATGCATCATTCATAGTTCATTTACAGGGGCACTCAAAAGTATTCGGTTACATTATGGTCTGTAGACGAAAATCGCTTGCAATGTGTTTTAATGATGTTATACTCTTTGTAACATATTTAAATTAATATACATCAGTGCGGTGTAGTACAAGATACTTACTGTAGAATATACAGTGCATAGCAGTTTTCGTTCATTTACAGGGGCTCACAAAATAATACGGTCACAGGACTTTCAATAAAAACAATGCTGTCTATGCGCGTTCTTAATTTTATAATGTGTTTTTGAACTTTGCTAGATATGAAAGAATTGCAAATTGTCACCTTTCCAGGAACATGCGATGCTTTAATTTATGATAGGCCAGTTCTTATTAGCATTTTAAAGCCTGACCAGTCTTCTAAAACCATTAATGATTACTACATTAACACATTCTAATCCCATTTATGTAACGACATTGAGAGTTTTAGCTGCCAAAGCATAGATTTTATATGGGATAGATATATTACACCAAGCATTAAAGGTGAAACCAGAGAAAAAAGGGGTGCAGGAACCAGGCTGCAAGTGCTATCACATGTCAAACTACCTAAATTTTGGCAAGATTTCTTAAGAAATTCAAGTAATAAAGAAGAGTTATTTAATCTACTTGAAACACTAGCTATAAATACCATAAAAAATACACAAGTTATAACCACTTCAGGTGAAGAAGTTAAAGGAAATAATATTGCACTAAGTTTATTAATTGGAATGACTTGCCCTGGTCATGAAGAAGCTGGTACAAGGATAATCTTGCACCTCAAAGACATGGCAGAAAACGGATTGGAAAATATTGTTATACGCTCTGTAGTATCTGATGTATTAGTTTTAGCAAATACACATTTCTTTACTTTGTCAGATAGACACCTGCAAACTGTTTGGATTGCTTTTGAAACAGGGAAGAATTACAGACTTATTCCCGTCCATACTGTAGCTGCAGCAATTGGAAAATAAAAAGAAACGTCGTTACTAGGATTCCATATTTTCACAGGCTGCGACAGCAATCCTGGTTTCACAGGAAAAACAAAAAAGTCAGCTTGTAAGACATGGATTCTCTATAAAGATGCTACTATCGCATTTTCATTTTTATCAAAACCGCAAACTTCCATTCCTGACGATATTCTAAATATTTTAGAAAAATTCGTAGTATTGTTGTACTGTTCAACATGTAACAGCATAAGTGTAAATGGTACTAGACAGGAATTGTTTATGACAAAAAATCGTCCTATTGAACATCTTCCACCAACCAAGGGTGCACTAGAGCAACATATTTTAGGGAGTGCTTTCCAAGCTGGACACATTTGAGGACAAGCACATGAGCGGGAAATATGTCCCCTCTCTCAAAACAAATGGGGATAGTGGTTGGATAATTTTTCATGAAAATTAAAATGATCGGAGCTGCCCGAGATTCCAGATTCTTGCAAAGAACTAATAAAATGTATGTGAAAAATCTGCAAAAATAAGTGTAGGAAGGTTGTAGGAAGGTTGGTCTTTCTTGCACATTATTGTGCAACTGTAAAAACGAATGTGAATGAGAAATAATATGCTACAAACTAAAGTTTCTATATTCTGCAATTTTATGTCATTCATTTGTTATGTAGCATTCATTTTTAATATGTTGTAAAAGTGAGGCATTAGTAAAATGCATTTTTATTATTTATTTAATCCATTCATTTTACTCACTATACAATAAAAAATACTTTAACCCTCTAAGCGTTTTGCCCGTATTTTTCCGTTTCTCAAAAACAACTTAAAGCGGCTCTAGATAAAAATATTTTTAACAAAATTGTATTTTAAGATATATGTAAAATAAAGAGCTATGAAACATAATTTTAAAAACAAACGGGGAAAGAAAATTAAAATTATTTTAAGTTTTACAAATATTTTATGAAAATGCAGGAAAGCCCTCAAGACGCTCAGAGGGTTAATAATTGTACTAGTTTCATTTTAAGTATATTTCTGATATTAAAAAGAAATTTTTTTATTAAAAGAATCGAAAATGACATCAAAGACACATATATATGATGAAAACGGAAAAATTGAATAACAGCCTAAATCTTAAATTCCTAAGATATTTCATTATGCCTCTCTTATATGCATTGTTTTAATATAAAGAAGGTACTGACCAATAGGGATATTATTATTAAAGATTGCAAATATTTCATACCTAGCATCTCCCTTAATAACAATCGATTTAGCTGATTATCTATAAAGTTTATACACAAGTTATAAAGGCACTGTGCTCGGAGACATTAATGTAACGGTAACCGTATTATTTTGTGAGCCCCTGTAAATGGACGAAAACTGCTATGCACTGCTTATTCTATAGTAAGTACCTTGTACTGCACCGCACTGATGTATATTAATTTGAATATGTTACAAAGAGTATAACATCATTAAAACACATTGCAAGCGATTTTCGTCTACAGACCATAATATAACCGAATACTTTTGATTGCCCCTGTAAATGAACTATGAATGATGCACACTTGAAAATGAATACCAAACTTGTTACGGTATACTACAATATCATATTTTAATTATCTGGATATCCGGTTTTTTTTTTTGAGTTAGTGCGCGACTAGACAGACGACCATACAGACAGACAAACAGGCAAACTGAATACATAAATACTTTTCGACTGTGCTGTAAAGTGTTTCAAATAATATTTTTTATCTAAAAACATCTAAATTTCCATCAAACATGCTTTTATACGATGAATAGAAACGAAATTGCACTAATTCCTAAAAATGACGCCATTTTGAATAACGGCCGACATCTTGAATTCCCCGTACTTTCCGCGATGCCTCCCCTTCTTATATGCTTTGTATTAATATAGAGTAGATACTGACCAATCGGTATAACTGTATCACGATGTGCAGTTTTCACCTTATTTTTGTCGTGTAGCACTTGGACTAATAGCATCTTGTATTATCTCAAAAGAGTAACGCCTATATCTATTTTAATGATTATCTGCTGTAAAGTTGGTAGGTATTGTTCCATTTTTTTTCAAAGGGATATTCTATTCTTCAAACGTTCTCTTTCATATTTCAGAACTGCTATACCTATGGCACATTCTCTTTAATGGCTTGTTCATTTTATTTTATTCAGGAAATATTTCAAGTTATTAATTCTATTGACAGTGATAAGCAAATTACGCACAAGATCGAAATGTTAATTACCTTCACTATATTGGCGCACTTGTCACTCACACTGCATGATTTATCAACCTCTCTCGTAAAGAATTCGCAATAATTTTACAATATCCAATTCACTGAATTAGACTAATTTGATAATTTATTTAACTAGTCAAACATGTTGCTATGGACTTATGAACAATATCTATATTTCATTGATTTAAATGTGTACAGCAGGGTTTATAAAAATTATACCTTTATATACAAGTTTAAATCTGAATATGGAAAAACAAATTTCTATATCAATAGTGACAAAAATCGTCCCAATTTCGAATAATGAAAAACACACATATTTTAAATCTGCGTTTTGAAATTAATCTGCCTCATCGAAGTGACGTAGCATCTATTTTTAACTACTCAGAGCTATATAACAGAACATTTTCTATACATTCCTCACAAGAACTACTGAAAGTTCGCCAATTAATATTATCTTTACAAAAGTATTCTATCGTAAGAAAATTTCCATTTAAAAAAAAAATGTTTTGTGATCTTATATTACTCAGTATCAAAATAATCAAACAGTATGGATCAATTCAGATATTTTTGGACGTATATGTTGTTTATTTCCATTTGAATGCATCTGAGTTAAAATAAATAAAAGTAAGTATGTTCAGTATTTATAAAATTATGAATGAAAATCCAGTTTGAATGACATACTGTACTTTTAACGAAATACGTTGATTGAAATCCTCATGTCTTGTTAAAAACTTTGTACAGTACTACACCTTCTACAATGTTGTGCACAATATTCTATTAATAACAAATACATATCATTTATACTTTGTTCATGTATATAATTTATACAAATTTCATAAATGTTGAAAAAATGATATAATCATAAAACAATGCTATGTGCTGGAAAATGTTTTGCCAACATATTTGAAAACATAATCTTAAAAGTTAAAAGCATACAGCGTTATTTATGTTATGGAGAAGAATATTAAATAACCGGGCTAGTACAATGGAGACTTATTCAACATCGTTTAAAAAAGTTTCTACGTTGCAAGATGTTGCTTTTAAAAAGAGCATAGAAAGCAGCATGAAAAAGAATACATTACTAAGGTAAAATACTGTAATTATTCCCATAAAGTCCACAGACATTTTTATACCGTGTGTTTGGGGAAACCAAATATAAATGTAGCTGATGTAACTGAAAAAAAGAAGATGGGATCCTTCACTAACTGTTTCATTAAAAAATCCCATTATTTTGAAATAAATATTAATTTTTTGACACACATTCTTTTGTAAAATATTTATGTAATTTAAACTGTAATATTTCATACCTTTAATTGTCTGAACTTTTTTTTTTTTGGGGGGGGGATGCAATTGCAGCTTTCAATCGCTGTTATAGCAATTTTTTTTTACATTGATTTTTTCTATAACGGAAACCAAAATCAATTTACCAAACTTATATGCCGAACTTATGCTAAAAAATCATTTCATGCCCCATGCCAGTTCTACTAAATTTGTACATATAGAGTACATTACATTCGAACCTATTTAATATTAAATATTGTAACCATAACGTTCTTGTGAATAGACGTAAATTGTTGTAAAAATAATGACTATAAAAGTAGTGTACTTACAGTTAACCGTCTATAATTACAAGTAGCTTTGATAAGTAATTTTAACAATAAAAATTGTTTAAGTTAGAGAAAAATTTCGAAGAACAAAAACTATAATAATGTTATTAATAATCCAAATAACTTGAAATGTGTAATAAAAAGTTAAGAAAATTAAAATAGATAAATTATGCTAATGTATCACTGAATATACTTCCGCGTGACAAATTTGCCCTGCGTTTTGACAACGCCTGATCTAGACATTAAGATAAATAAACATATTATTTTTTGAAATACCAGTATAGAAGCTTAACATAAAATATTAAAGTTTAATAGAAAATTACAAATATTTTACAATGATAAATATATTTTAAACACACAGCTTCTACTGGCATTATATTTCAAATAAAGTGGAGAGTCAAAATACGTCCATTAGAATTAACTTTTAAATATACACTAAAAACACTTTTTATTTTGCTTAAAAGACGTCAACATAAACCTTAAAGATGTTAAAATTTAAAATTCACATGTTTCGATTTGTTCATCAAATCGTCATCAGAATATATACAAACCACAAATACAATGTTCATAAAAAACGAGAGATTAAATTAATTAAAAACCAGAGAGTCTGAACAGTCACTATGTGAAAGAAGGTACAACGCCCTCTATACTTTTAATTTTAACACCGCTCTTAGATTCATCTGCAGACTGCATCCCACTATTATTCAACCACTCAACCCAAATCTTCGGAATATTAAATGACAACGTATCATTACATGCTTTCGAGCTGCTTAAATAATTTTTACAAGATTCCCTCACAAAAAGTTGAAAATAAAAACTGGAACAATAAATCAATTTAGCTTCATTAAATAGGATGTTGATGCTCTCTTTACCTTGATTTAACCTTGATATGATTTCAGTATATTCTCTCTCCCATACTTAATATCTGCAATATGCTCCTTACATTTAACATTGAATTTCTTCTTTATATATTATTATTATTAATTCCTATTTCCACACAGCTTCTATCATTTATGTGCTTAAAAAATAAAAATAACATTAAGACATCACATAAATATAATTTTCACATCTCGGCTTTAAAATGTACTACTTCTTAAAATTATTTTGTTTCAGTTTTCAGTTAAAATGTCCAAGAAACTGTTTAACTTGGAATGAAGACATTAATGGTTTTCCATTAATATTGTGGGAAAGTTAGAAAAAAGAAGGCAACTGATAAACGTAAAGTCAATATAACATAGTAGTCCAGACGGAAGTTAAATTTAACCAGTGTAGTTACTCAACTAAATAAATCTAAAAATGTATAATTACCACATATTTTGTGAAATATCTGAACACTGGTTGTCAACGCAAAACAAAAATTATTTAATCCTCTGCAGTTCATGTTTTACTATTATTTATTTAACTATTTAGGAATTTAAAAATAGGAACATTTAAAATTTCAAAGACTGAAATAATTACTCAAAAATATCAAAATGTACCATTCATACTAACCAAACGCACCATTCATTCGTTTATATAAATGCATATAAACTACAATACAATTTTTAAAAATATTTTTATTTAAAATTTATTCTATTTAAAATTTAATTTCAAGTTTCGGGCCATTGAAATAAAATATGAGACAATATTTACACTAACAGTGACTTATACCACTTATACCATTCTCTTTATATGTATGTAAAGAGAGTTTAAAGTTATAAATATGTAATTAAAAATAAAATAATATATATATACCTCTCCCCTATTCATAAAAAATATTTATGATTAACGCTGAAGTACTAAATTTCATTCCTATTGTATGTATACATAAATTTCTTACCAAGTATGATTCATATCTGTATACAGGTTATCACAAGAAGGATGGTAGAATACACTACTCCTTTTTATTCCGTTTACGCATATAAGGTTTCATGTGAGCCTTTGAGGTGTAAATACAGGTCGTTGAAGCAATCTTGACGATGGAGAGGGCAGCACTCCTTTCCTAAATATTTGAAAATATAAAACTTTTGTTCACTTTTGGATAATTTTACACATTTGATACCCTTTTAACAAAAATCAAGGTTATACCAGGGGGCCTTCCTCAAATGGGGGCCCGAGGCAGCTGTCCTGTAAGCCCCGCATTAGTCAGTCCCGGAATAGGGGCATTTATTACATTTCTGTGTGGCGCCGTGTGCAATCTAAATATTTCCCAGTAAATTTTATAATTCAGTTGGCAGGTAATCTTTTAAATTGGAAATAAAACTCGCTATTTCAGAATTATTAACAATAGTCTCATGTTTCTTAATTTCGATCAAATTTCAAATTAATATCCAGAACATGAAAAAATGTAATAAAATGACGAAGAAATAAAATATGTTATTTATTGTTCATTAGAAATGTGTAAACCGACAAATGCATATGATCATTTTTCTTCTTCTAGTTACTAATATATTTTTTAACTGAAGCAAAACTTAGAAACTCTGAAAATATACACAACAGCAATCAATAATATATATATATATATATATATATATATATATAATTTCTTTATATATTTCTACATTATTTCCACATTTTAGATATTATTCTGACATACATTTTTATAAGTGTAATTGTGTTGGTTTAAAAGTTATTAAGAAAAACCTTTATTTAAACCTGATTGTATTTTTAATTATAATATATATATATATATATATATATATATATTATGAAATTTAAAATTCCATCCTTTTTTAAAGTATTCTAAAATGTTTTCCGTCTAATATAATTCATAACCCTACTTAAAATAATTCTTTCTTCTTTTAAAAATATTTCAATCTTTAATTAACCTTTCCTCCAAATTCATCTAATTGCGTACATAAATATTTTATTTCACCTTTAAAAATCATACTTGAAAAGAACAATTCACGTATATTATTTTTTTCATTCAAAGCCCGCCTATTACTTTCAAGGTGTTTTCATTTTTTCTTAAACGCCGATATGAATTCTACTAAAATTAATCGTTCTGCAAATCTCATTCTATTGCCATTATTTACTTCCGTATTTTAAAAACTTCGCTCATTTTATCGGGTGTGCCTATCCACGCCTATTTTTACTAAGCAGACGGAAAATATAGTCCGTCCTTTCAAGCATTCTCATTCGCCAAGAGTTCCTTTGAGCATTGCATTAAAAAACCGTGCGCCGACAGTATTTATTAAGTTATCTGATCTACAGTGAGTAATTTTGTGTTATCTTAAAATGTTAAAAAAATCGCGTCACCAGGAAGTTGAATTTATTACTGTATGGAATAGTTCTGTAACATCTTTTATAGAGAAAAATGCTCATCGAATGAGTATTCGTGTTGAATTTCAACCGTCATTATACTGTAGCGCAAAACAATGCTATGATGGTTGATTTTAGAAGGTATAGAGAATGATCGTTGTGGAAAATAAATAGTTTTCCTTAACAGGATATCTGACGGCCAGTTATTTCTGGAAACTCCTAGAGATTTTGACCCTTGCCCTGTTTCATGTTTTGTTTTATTTATTTATTTATTTTTTTAAAGAAACAATCGTTGACTATGAATGTCTTCGGCGTCATGCTGGTTAAAAATAATTACTAGTGTTGCATATTACTTTGTGAGTAACATATAGAGAAATATGAATCCGTATGAAACTGATAATACTGGGCTTTATCTAATGACCTCGAGTGGCAAAGAAAGTTTATAATGGAGACTTCAATGCTGTTAGTAAAAGTGGAGTGTACTTCGCAATCCTTGGAGATCTACGAATTCATGCCTATTATTGATATTATACAGACAATGCACACTTCGTAATAAAAAATGCTCCGAGAATTCAGTATGCATTCAAAGGCGAATGCAACATTAATATATAATTTAAGTCAAAATATGAAAATTATGAAAGATTTTTGTCAAAACTAGGTGTAATAACTAGTTGAAAAAAAATTATAAAGCATGAATACAATAACATCATATGATACAGCAATAAATTTCCTAGCTCGTCGAAAGGTGGAAAAAGCACCATGTGCATAAAAAAATTATGTAGTCTCTGGTTTTGCAAGATACAGCTAGCTTGCATACTCCGTAAGTATCTCCGTAAGCCCGTACAAAAATAAAAAAGTTAGTTTATATAAACAAAGCGTAATATGAAAATAAGAATATGTAAAATATGGGAACTTTAAAACGTATTTCAAAAATAAGTTAAACAATATATAAAAAAACTCTGCTAAACGCAGAACCAAGATGCTTCGAAGATATAACTGAGAACTAAATATCTCAAAATAAATATTTTAAAAGTAATAAAATGAAATACAAGCCGCCGGGTCCTCATTTTCACTTGAAAGTCTACCGTAAATATGCAGTTTTGTTGCATCGCTATACTTCCTCGACTAGAACATATTAGGCTTAATATGTTGCATAAAAGCTAACATAAAAATATAATTGTCTTTCGTAATTCGAGTTACTTATTTAAGCTTTTTAGTCTTCCAGCGTTAAGTCACTGAAGTACATCCCCACACGTGCCCACCAGTAATGGGCTTTAATAAAGTATCTTCTTTTATATCAAGACTAACAACTCGGTTCAGTCTTTGGGGCCCACCGTGGCTTAGAGGTCAAGGCATCAAACCGCTAATCGCTTACGAGTGTAGGTGGGTGCGGGTTCGAATCCCGTTGGCTCCGTTGCACACTCTTGGGCAGCTCCCGGCTGTATTTCTGTGTGTTGAAAATTTCCTTGTGCGTGTTATCTCGTCCCTGTATATATCGACGATGACTCATAAGCAGGCGCTTGACGCCAAGCACACAGGTCAAATGTATGTTAATAAAATATCATGTCCAATCTTTGTGATTGGCCCATTTACCGTTGCCACTCTAAAGAACGTATAACTTTATTAGCATTATGATAATAACTTTATACGTTGTGTTAATAACTTAATCACCACTTATATTTTGTAATATGTAATTCTTGTTGTATATATTTACATATATATAGCATATTTTTTACGTATATATGTGTGTATACATAATTTAAGGAACATATTTATGTAGGAAAAATAATTTATTTTGCGTTTTTTATTTTAGAAATCATTCTCTTTGCTAAAATTTAAAAAGAACAAATATTCTACTTCGGTAAATGAAAAGCAACTGTAAAATATTTGTTGTACAATGTATAACGTTGCAATTGTGTTTATGAAAGCAACTTAATTGTTCTTTCTTTTTCAAAGCTCTTTGTAATTCCACAAACATTTTCATACTTTTATACTAATGAATGAAATATTAGTGCATCGCCGAGACAGAGTAAAAAGAAAACCAATCTAGATTTTTGATACATTCTCTTTACGTATATAGAAGATACCGTAGATTGTTCGAGTATATATCTGTATCTATTTTAAATAAACATATATATATAAGAGTTTTTATTCTATCCCAATAAATTTTTAAAAAGAAAAGAAAATGCAAAATATTTTTATGCATTTTATTACCTAAAGGAGGATAATGTTGATAAATTATATATGTAATGTTTGTTTAGAATTACTAATATGGAATAGACTTTTTCTATTGCTAAACGAATAAAAATATATATTATTGTGTATGTTGCTAGCTTTACATAAATTTAAGCATAACGTTGCAATGTAATTAATTTGGATTATTATATTCATTTCCATTCATTTTTGTATATTTTCTTTTGGAGAAAAATTAAGTTCAAATATCAAAATGCTTTAATAATGCATATTTGTTTAACGATAGGTACATGTATATATATATATATACATTTCATGATATAAATTTGGCATTTAAATATATATATATATATGTGTGTGTGTGTGTGTGTGTGTGTGTGTGTGTGTGTGTGTTAGAGAGAGGGGGAAGGATTCTGCAGCATATGATTGAATTAATTAATTTTCGAGCACTTATAAAAATTATATAACTTATTATAATTTACTGGTGTCAGTCCTAATGAATATTATTAAAACTTCAGACTATCGTTTTGTAATTTTATCTCTTTTTTAATTAAAATAGAATAGAATTAATTTCAATAAAATGCTATTGTACACTAAACAATAAAAAAGAAAGGCAAAATGAGAAACAAACCAAAAATGACTGAAGCCACATATTGCAATTTTCTCCATAAAATATATTTTAAAAAATAATGAATTCAAACAACAAAAATTAGATATTCGAAAGCCTAACACGTTAAAAGGAAGTAACAAATTAACTAAAAAAATAGCGTCATACCTTTTAATGTATAAAGTTTACATTATATATAACTGATAATTAAAAAATTATAATAAAATAAATTCATGCATAAAGTAAAAAAATAAATAAAGTTTAGCCAAAAATAATTAGGTTTGAAACAAGTATATTTAACAACAAGAACGAAAAATCGTGCATCATGCATAGATTATGAATTTCTTTCCAACAATGACATTAACAATATTATTAAGGAATTTCAGTTTTATTTTCATATCATGAAATGAGATTTCTAAATAAGCAATTTAAAAGATACACATAAAACAGTAAAAATCCATTATCAAGCAATTGCTGTCCATATCCAATAATTTCACCGAATACACTCTTCTTGCTTTGTATCCTATCTATAGATGTATACACACCAAAATTAGGTAAAAACATTCAAAGTTAGTAAAGTTTAAAAATGCATACTCCAGTGGAAAATGCACTGCAAGCGACTATCGACCGTAGTCAATCCTGTAACAGGATTTATTTTGTTTGTCTCTGTAAATGAAATATAAATGATATGCACTCCATGATCTATTTTTAATGCACCTTACTGATCCTTTTAAATTTCACCATGTTTCAAGTTAAACCTCAATAATATATATAATTTTTATGACACTCCGAGTATATTTTTGAGAATTGGAAGACGTACAGACAGGCGGTAGACAGATGGCAGACAGACAAACATACAGACCAAATTCATAAACATTTTTCAAGTATGTTGGAAACTGTTAAAAATATTTCGCTATTGCTATTGCAAACACCGTAACGAAGATTTCAGGACAGCAGTAATTGTCAATATATGAGGGCACATTTAGGCTTTTAAATGCATTGATAAATGTCCTTATACAAATAAATGGCTGTTGAGCTTGAATGTCGTTTGGATATGCAATCACATTCTCAGATTTTTTTTATCTAAACAAGCCTTTCTTCAACTGCTATAAAACTAGGATGTAAAACATCTTCTGTTATTGCCTGATGGGATGGATTAATAATGGAGTAGGTAAACAGCGAGGCTGTTTTTTTGTATATTTTTCGGCCTATTTGAAATTGTCACTATAATCATGAAAATAGAGGATAGTATGTTCTCATGCATTTCAAAACTTGTCAAATAGATTTATTGGATTTTAACAGTCAGGCATTATTGACCATCGTATAAATACCTACAATGATGCATAACAAAGGAAGTGGCTATCTCCGATTTTCCTCTAACCTGCGTCCGTAGTACACGTAAAGATGCGCAAATAAATACATAATTTTTTCATATCGCTGACTTACATATTTAGTGCATAGCGAATTTCAGTAATGTATGAGTCAATTGCGTTGGGCACTCTACGAACAGAGCAATTTTGGTTATAAGAATCACTTATTATGATCGTCTACCACACCCAGAAAAAGAAATTGATTATAACAACAAAACATGTCTTGTTCAGAACATTTTGGTTGTTTAAGCAAAATTTTTAGTTGAAGTAAAAAAATTGGTTTTGTTGCTTGGACAAAAAAATATTGTTAATACTCTTACAAAATTTTAACAAAATTTCATCAATTTTACTTGAATTAACAAAATCTGCTTTTTTAATTTTACTATAATTTTGTAATTCCAGCAAAATTTTGCTGTTTTTGCAAAATTTAAATTGCTGTGTAGTAGCCATAACTCTCTCACGTAACTCGATTTATTTGACTTATATAGCTATATAATTAAAGGATTAACATAATTTTTGGATAGTTAAAACTTTTTTTTCATTGGGACGGGCCAAGGTAGTTTTAAAAATCCCCCTGTCCCATTTATTACTTTCTTCTATCTTTACAAGAAGAAAGTATTGGAATCATGAAAATTTTCGACTTCCGGTTTTCGAAGGATTTTAGAAGGTCCTGAACACGATTTGACTATTTTTAGAAAAAAAAAACTGTCAATGTTTCTATCTATCTGTATGTGACAAAAATTTTGTGGGCGCTCTATCTCAAGAACTAATGCACGGAATTTAATAAAACTTTATATTCAGTTACTTCCTGATATAAATTGTTGCTGATTAGTTTTTGGTAAAAATCGCCCAGCAGGTGGCGCTGCTATGTAGCATTTTTTGCGATTTCTACAATAGCTTTATCTCAAGAACTAATGCTCGGAATTTAATAAAACTTTATATTCAGTTACTTCCTGATATAAATTGTTGCTGATTAGTTTTTGGTGTAAATCGCGCAACAGGTGGCGCTGCTATGTTTCATTTTTTGCGATTTCTGCAATAGCTCTATCTCATTTTCAGCAGTGAATAACCAGTGAATTTTTATCTTGCTTTTTGCAGTCGTAATTCACTGCTGAAAATGAATTAAAAGTAACTATGTGTTGCGCATGCTGGGCTTTCTATTGTCCTCTCATGTTTGCTGCAGAAATTTGCGTGCTCCTTATAACATTTCCATCTTGTGCTGCGGTTTCAGCCATTCCGACATATATAAGAGTGAGAAATGCCGAGCTAAGATATCGTACCTTGTCGCTCAGTGGTAGAACCTCAGAGCGCTGTTCTGAGGTACCCGGATCGACTCCCGGCTTGGGCAATTTTCACTCTCTCGGCTTGCGCTTGAAAAAAAGCAGGATAAAAATTCGCTTGTTATTATTTAAGGTTTACATGTGTAATTCACTGCTGAAAATTAATTAAAAAATAATTAAAATTGGTTGTTTAGATTGGCTCATTTAACAAAAGTTTTTGTAGTATAAACAAAACAAGTTCGTACTATAACATATTTTATTATTTAAACAAACAAAATGTATTTTGTTGAAAAAAGAAAATAGATTTTTAAAATAATACATAGCATATATCTATGTAACAAAAAGAATTTTGTTAATTCAAGTAAAATTGAACCATTTTACTTGAATTAACAGAACATGTTTTTGCGGACGATACATTTTTTTTTTTAAATTTCAAAAAAAATCAACAATATTTCTTTTTTGTTGATTCAAACAAAATTTCCATTGACCCGTATTTAAACTAAAAGTTTTGTTGGGACAACCAAATTTTTGTTGATTCAACAAAACTATTTCTGGGCGCAAATTGACCACATAACGTCTATTTATTTTGGAAGGAACTGCATATACAATCCTATAATCACTACTGGAAAATCTAAATGCTCCCATTTATACTATTTCAAAGCTAACTTAAAGCATTAACTATTATCAATATATTATTTTGAGCTATGGAAATATTTAAAACGAAGTTATGCACTTAAAATTTTTCTACAGTATATTTTGACATTCACAAAGTTTTTTTCGATTATATTTACTTTTTAATATATTTTCCTATAAGCAAAATACATAAAAATAAGAATAAAAGAATACAACTCAAAATACCTTGCTCAAAAAAGAATATTTCGTTTATTTACATATATAAATAACGAATTTTGATACACAGCAACATTTATGGATACTTTACATATACTTCATGAAACAAAACGAAACATTCCTTTGAAATATAATAGAAGACGTGCTTAAGTTTTATACAATGGTTATTTAATGTACCTTTGGGAATAACAAAATTGGTTTATTTTAAAACACGTTGAAAAAAGCATTATAATCGATGAAATGTAGCAGAAAATACGCATTCTGAAACTATAAATAATGCATACTACTTTAAATCCACTAAAATGGATTTATTTTAAGCAATATATATATATATATATATATAGTAGTACTTTGAAAAGTAGTACCATCTGTACTTTAATGGCACTTGTAAACACATTACTAATATACTTTATTTGGCCATTTGTTTCTTGATTATATCATTTTAAATTAAAGTAATTAAAATAAAATTATCTGACTATTATTATAATGTGCACACTATTTTAAAAATCGTAGATTAAAAAAAGAAATATCACTTTTTTCTTATTTAAATGCAATAAAATTCGCACTTCTCTATGATTAACAAATTTTGCAATATCAATGAAGTGCATTTCAGTTACTATCACAGAAATAGTCATCTAAGATTACACACTTTAAGGTTAGGTTTTATAGAAAAAATAATATCAAAACAGAAATTGAGCTTAGTTTGTTAGGTTTCAATTGGTATAAATGTCAAAAAACTTTTTCAACTACTGACAGCTATAAGGGACACTAGATCCACGAAAAATCTTTCAAATCCCCCATTAAAATATTGTTTCACTCCTATACTTCAATTACAATTTCATATTGGTGCTGTGGGATAAAATTACGTACCTAAAATTGCTTGTTTGCAATTATCACAGATATTCAAAATTACCACCAAATATTTTGGAGTAATTGTGAATACCTGTTTTTGCGTCGGAATAGTATACCACAAAAATTATCAAGTTCATTTCTGTGGTTTCTTACAACCACTGCCATATTTTTATTTATTTGCAATGCTATTGAATATGAAAACAGCTTTCATTAGATTAAATATTTATAGATTGTTTTAAGATAAGACGCCAAATAGTGGTAAAGTGTTACAATTTTGAAAATTACGTATAAAAGAGATTTGAATTTGATTGGCTGAGGGGCTACGAGAGAAAGTGAGCTCACGAGTAGAATGCTGTAGAATGTTCTCCATGAATCCATTCCGGAAGTACAGATTTCAAAACGATCATTATCATTTTAAAATAAAGCGAAATGTTACGTAGGAAAGAAAAGCTTACAGGGGATGTTTAATAAAGGAAGGAATTAAAATAATTTTAGAATGCGAATTTTAATATTAAAAAAATAAAGATTAATAAAATATTTCTTAAATTAAATTAAATAAAAATATGCCAGTGGTTGTAAGAAACCACAACATTCATACACACTATTTGTTCATCAAGTTCATACACACATTATTCTACAATTAGCTAATGAATTCCTCTTTGGTATCCGAAAGTAAAATGAACTTAAATAAATATTAAAGTTTAGTTTTCGCATTCAAAATTTTGGTGCAATTTTCATTGGAAAACGGTTTAATTAGCTACTTTTTTCTCACAAATAAAGAAAACATAATTTCCAATTCACTGGTTGTTTTCAATTTTTTCTGCGAATTTTAGAATTCGATTAATGACGATCGGATTTTTGGGGGAATGGAGGGGGGAGGAGACGTTACCGTAAACACGAATGCTTTTAAAATGAACTCAGCTATAAAAATTGTAAAATTCGGTTCGAATAAAAGTAAAGGAGTGTAAAATTCAGTATGATATAAAAGTAATGGATTGTAAAATTCAGTACGATATCAAAGTAAAAATTCTGAAAAAGTAAAATAATCAAAATAAACAAAATCAACGGACATAGGTAAGTTTTTCAATTTTTTAAACAAAAGACGATTTATATTCCTTTATTTTTATTTCTTTTGTCTAATTTGGATTAAGTAAATTATAAAGCAAGTTTTGTAATTAAAATATATCTTATAATATCGCGTACAGATTTACAGAATTTTGTAATTTTCTCGTGTGAGAAAGAAAAATATGCTTCTAAAATCTGACGCTTTTAATTTCATGTAAAATTTATTTAGACATTTTTTTTCGATTTCAAAGTTCTTTTTAACCCGTCAGCACACGCGATTCTTTCCATTACGATACTACAAGCGCGGGATAAATTTTACCCCAATGGGTTTTCTTGTATCAATTTCCCCCCGGTTAGATTATAAACAAAATTTATATTTTGAAATAAACTGTAAATCAATAAAGGACATAATTTAACTGAAAATAAAAAGTTCTTTTATATTTAAAGAAAAAAAATAATAATAAATAAAAAAACATAAAATCTCGCACTAAGATTTTCTTTCTGCATATCATTACATACAAAAATTTAACAATCCAAATTCAGCCATGAAAATACAAAAAAGTATACAACTGATATATAGAAACTGTATGTGCAAGAGTTGTTAACGTTTAAAAGAAAAATTATATTATTATTTGCACACTATATTTTTTACATAAACATTTGCATTAACATTTTCCTATAATTATGGATTACGTTACAACACGCGTGGGGTAAATTTTCTCCCACGTGACCATTTTTATAACAAAAGAATGGAAAATACACAACCGGAGGTAAATTCTTTTTGGCCACATCTTGATATCATTCAGCTTGAAAGGTACTATAAAGCTCAGAATGATCACGAACTATTTTCGGACATTTTTAAGTAATAGTTGTAAGCTGGGGTAGATTTATCCCAGCGCGTGTGCTGACGGGTTAATTTGACTATATTGTTTTGTATTGAAATTAAAATATTTTGTTTTAATCTTAACATAAATGTAATTACTTTCTGTTTGTCTATATTTCTATAAATATATAAACTTAACGATGTACGATTATGATTTTTTAAACAATGTTGCTAAATATCTTTTCTGAATTAAATAACATCTCTATGATAGCGGTACAAAGTTAAAAAAAATGAGAATATTTATGTAAAGTGAAAACAAAACAAACAAATAATATATAATTTAAAAACTTAGTAAAAATAATTATTTAGAAAAATATTATCTTTTAAAAATTCAATTATTTTTCTCCAATTTCAAGAAAACTGTAATTCGCAAAAAACAAATTGACTTTTGTGGACATAACATTTTTTATGTATTACCGGAATATATCAAACAAGAATTTATAATTTACCAAATTTTAAAATTAATTCTCCGCATATATTTAAGGTAAAGCCAGGAGAGATGGCGCGGTCGGAGAGATTGCGCAATTAGAGGTTTGGGAGGAAGGAGTAGAGTGAGTTCGCAGCGACTCCAGGTAGTTGTAAAACAGAAGTAGTGGAGTGTCTACATGAAAGTGCGCGTTGATTTTTTTGAGATTCTAAGATAAAGTATTGCTATTTTGTTTTGTTTTCCCAAAGTAAGTGCTTGAATTTTCATAGCTATTCATCAGAATTTCTGTACATTGTCAGTAGTATAAGATATTTTAAACTTAAACGATTTCTCATAAGTTACGAATCTAGACTAACATGTGAATATCAACGGTTCATTTTAGTAGCGACCATGTTTATATAAAAGGCCGCGCTATCTCTCCTACCGAAATTGGAGAGTTTGCGCATCTGCTACTTAGGAGAGATTGCGCATTGTTCCCATTAGTTTCCATGCTAGGAGAAATTATGCAGGTTATTTAAATACATAATTCAAATTTACATAAAAAATTAAAAATGAAAATGGACTAATTTTAAGTTAAACTTGTTATCAAGTAACTTAATGTTATTTTGTAATCTTATCTGGACTTGCTTTTTCTGATTCTTTATTTTTTTCCTTTAATTAAAATTTTTTAATCGTTTTTAAAATTATTTCCTTTTTCTGATTTATTAATCATTAGGTTGAAATATTCACTCCTAATACAATAATATTTGTTCACAAAAACCTTACAATAATGTCATTTAAGTGTAATCATTATTGTTAATAATTTAATTGCAGTTATTATTAGTAACAATCTCTCCTACCCATGTGCGCAATCACACCAACCCGGTAAGTACAGATTGCGCAAAATAACTTTCTTGGTTTTATTACAAATGTTCTATTAAATTACAACATAACAACAAAATAGCAATGGAAATTCATAAAAAACAAAAGAAGTAAATATTATTCATGGATAGCTTAGCAAAAAAATAATATTTAGATGTTTTATTGTTATTCTTTTGAACTGTGTGCAGATTCTCCTAGCTTTACCTTATGCGCATGAATATACTTTTATTTACTTTTTTTTAAACGTTCAGTAATGTGTCTAATCTGTTTCTGGTACATTTTATCAATTATTTTTTTTTACATGGCTGATGTATTAATTCCATTATAAACAGGTTAAGCATAAATATATATGCATACCATGCACCACAAATTTCAATTAATTCTCACTTTCGTCCAGCGGAATTCCGTACAAATCAACGTACCCCTGGATCCATCCACAGTCGTGAACTTCCTGAAGGGAATTTATTTGTTACACTGGGGAAATGTCGAAGGGAATCTTTGAATATTACAAGTGTTGCAGAAATGGTGGTGGAGGATGGCAATTGGATGCTTGCACGATCGTTGTGGCCCTTAATTTGCCCATTGAGCATTTCTCCAGGTTTACAAATGGATTTCCTTCCGCAAGACCACTCAAGCGACGACTGAGGCCAGCTACAACAGTAACTTCACATTCCTAAAAAATTACTCAGGCAGAAAGTAGGAAATTTTTGTTATATGGAATACGCTATTTTCCCTTTTTTGCCTCCACGATGACATTTAATTACGAAACCCAAAAATAGATATTGGTTGGATATAAAATTATATTAATGTTTTTATATTTACAGACAACCAAATTTACAGACGGAGAATTGGTGAAGAATCATATATAATATTTGTTAAAAGATGAATCCGTTGTAAAAGGAGTTTTATTCCTTATCTGAAATAGGTACGGATGAACTAACAGGTTCCTATCGGATTATATGTACATCTATTAATGTCGCACAGCCGCCTGCAAAGTGAAAAGAATAATATTCCGATTATGGATGATTATCAATGTAGTCTCTTTAAAGTCAGTAATACGGATATGATTGATTCAATTTACAGCAGGTTTGCAAAAATGTACTTTATAAACTTGGAAACCCGCCAGGCCATCCATACCTATTTCAGATAAGTCATACTAAAAAGCGTTTAAATAAAGGTAACACTTTATTAAATACCAGCAAGCTACGCCCGCTACGCTGGTCAATTTCTTTTAACGAACCTTTAATCCAACAAAATATTGACATTTCATAAATAACCTTTATATTTTAACAGAATAATAAGGCTACTATAATTTGTGACTCGTGCTATAGCCAATATACACGTCAGGACACGTCGCCCTTATCATTATCTTTTTACGCATGAAGGTTTCGCTATGGTACTCCATTGGAAAATTTGGTAATTTTTGAAATTCAATATTTGAAAAATGGCATAATCATTAGATGTGAAATTTATATCAAGAAAAATACAATGTTTTACCATTCTAACGCAATTTGTCTAACAATTTTCTGACAAATACTTTTTGAGCTATCATTTTTTTCAGTAACTTCAAATGTTTCATTTGCCGAGATTAATCTGTTGCAACAATTAGCGAAAAACCCAGTCGTCAGCAACGCGTAGTTTTTTATTAAAGAGGCTGTTGGAGCAGGGATTGTCACCACCAATTTGCCACCATCCCTTTTGAAATCGGTTCCGTGGTTCCAGAGATTCCATAGAAATTGTAATTTAGAATGACTTCAGAACGCTTTTCGCAAAATTTCACCCATTTAAATTTCGATTTTTTTTAAAATTTATTCTTAGAGAGCATTTACATCTTATATGTAACTACAATGCTAAATTTCAAATTTCTTGCCCCTTCAGTATGAAAAAGTCGCAATTTTCGAACATTTTTCGATCCTGCACCCCATTGATGTTAGTGGCACCTACATAAAATATAGCCTATGTTGGAGTAGGGATTGTCCCCATCAATTTGCCACCATTACTTTTGAAATCGGTTCTGTAGTTCCAGAGATTTCATAGAAATTGTAATTTAGACTGTTTTTAGAACGCTTTTCGCTCATTTCACCCTTTTAAATTTCAATTTCTTTTTTATTTTGTTCTTAGAGAGCATTTACATCTTATAAGTAACTACAATGACAAATTTCAAATTTCTAGCTCCTTCAGTATAAAAAATAAAAATAAAACTGCCCAGTTAAACTGAGGGCATTGAGTTCACAGGCTATTCACACTAATTGTATATTATACCCTTATTTCAAAGAATTTGAAAGAATCCCATCGAAAAATAAAGAAATAAACAATATATTAACGGGGGGGGGTCATCCCCCCGTTACCCCCCCTCATAGTTAACTAATGAACCCCTTAAACGAATCAGGTAAATCTCTAATTACAATGAATATATATACAAAATTTGAAGAAAATCGGATAATTCTGCATGAAAAACCCATTTATATAAATTAAAGCGGGATTAGCCCCCTCCGTTCCCCCCCTTTATACTTAACCAATCAATCCCGAAAACTAATCAGGGAAACGTTTTAACCCAATGAACCTATAAACAAATTTTGAAGCAAATGGGATAATTCTGCATGAAAAACCCATTTATATAAAATAAGGGGGTATTAGCCCTCCGTTACCCCCTTTATACTTAACCAATCAATCCCGAAAACTAATCAGGGATGCGC
Source organism: Maratus michaelseni (assembly GCA_963931845.1). Lineage (NCBI taxonomy): Eukaryota > Metazoa > Arthropoda > Arachnida > Araneae > Salticidae > Maratus > Maratus michaelseni. The sequence goes on from OZ007588.1 coordinate 300,629,509, forward strand.
CTTAACACAGTGAACCTATAAATAAAATTTGAAGGAAATCGGATAATTCTGCATGAAAAACCCATTTATATAAATTAAGGGGGGATTATCCCCCTGTTCCCCCCCTTTATACTTAACCAATCAATCCCGAAAACTAATCAGGAAAGCGCCTTAACTCAGTGAACCTATAAACAAAATTTGAAGGAAAACGGAATAATTCTGCATGAAAAACCCATTTGTATAAATTAAGGGGGGGGATTAGCTCCTTGTTCCCCCCCCTTTATACTTAATCAATCAATCCCGAAAACTAATCAAGGAAGCGCCTTAACACAGTGAACCTATAAACAAAATTTGAAGGAAAACGGATATTTCTATGAAGAGTTATTGCATTACGTACGTACATACATACATACAGAACCGGCTGGCAAGCTCTCAGGGCTTGACAGCCAGTTTGATAGCTAAAAAATCGCAATTTTAGAACGTTTTTTACTCCTGCACCCCCTGGGGTTAGTGGCACCGACATAAAATATAGCCTATGTTGGAGCAGGGGTTGTCACCATCAATTTGCCACCATCACTTTTGAAATCGGTTCGGTAGTTCCAGAGATTACCCCCTACAAACAAACAAACAAACAAACAATCTTTACTCCTTTATAATATTAGTATAGATTTAAGTAAATTTCTTCACCACATCTTTGTCTATAAACTTAAAGAAAAAAATATAATAAATCTTGATTCTTCGTCTTACTCATATTCAAAGAACTAAATTAAGTGCTAATATTCTTATGAAGTAACATATATTTTGAAATAAGTTTTTAGTAAATCATATGGCACATGAATATTATTATGATTGTTATATATGTATTATATTAATATGAAATAAAATTACATATATTTTTAATGTATATTTACAAATAAATAAATTTAAATAAAGAAAGAAAAATATTTTTTCTTTAAATATGCAAATATATTTCACAAAGTATTTTAATGTTAGATAAATTGTAATATTAAACGAACAATTAATAATATTTTCAGTTTGGCAGGCCGTAACATTAAATATAAAACGAAAACTAAATAATTATTTGAACTAAGAGCTTTCTACCCGAAAACACATTGTTAAATACTATTCAGTATATAACGTAAAACTTGAATACACATATTTCTTGAATTTTCTTTTTTGTGATATAATTTTTTTCTATACAAAAATATATACTAAGAATAATATCTACTACATCTAAAATTATCTGTACATAATATGTAATATTATTTCTGCAAGAAAGATGAAAAAGGTGATTCAACAGAGTTTTCATGAAAATAGCTTCTTGATATAATTTATTATATGTGGGCGTTGTAAAAATCCTCTAAAACTTTCTGTTTTTTTTTTGTTTTTTTTTTTTTTTTTTTTTCACGACGGATATCATGCATCATTTCTTAAATGCAGTACTGAAATGACAGGATTTCCTTTTCAAGAAAGGTTTTGCGCGTGCGTAAGAAAATAACATTATGTGTAAGTTTAAAAAATATATATTAATCGTATGTTTAAGTTTAAAGTAATTTTTTATATTGTTTTAGAGAAATCTTCTATAATTCATTCATTTAAATAGATAAAAATAATGTATATATAATAAGATAAGGTAAAAAAAATATATGTATGTTTGAAATTTATTCAAAATAGATTATTTGTTCATGTGTATATAAAAAATGTGTTAGAACATTATATTGAAATAAAAACAAACATTTGTAAACGAATCCAAAAACACACTTCAAACTTCCATATTTATGACATTCTAAATTGTGTTTTTTTTTTCATTTTTTCAGACATTGGTGAAAATATTTTATTAATTAATTTTTTTTCAAATGAAGCAATTAGTGAAAGTAATGCATTATTTCATATAAGGTACAGAAAATACGTTTTATTATATGAAAATATTAAATAATAAAACTCATAACTGAAAGCCTTATGTGTCCCGTATTTTACAATATTGACAATGATATAATATATATGCGATATAAACTTAAACATATCCATGAAATCAAAATTTTCAAAATTTAAATAAATTTCTTTTCAGTTGTCAGTTCAAACCATACTGCAATAAACAGACTATGTAAACCTAAATAAAAAAAATTATAAAATTATAAACAAACTGTACCCAATTGTTTGAAATTCAAATATACCTCATTAGCATTAATAAAATAATACGTCCGTGTATAGACCTGGAATAAAAGTAACCATCGTTTACTACTGTATGCAGGATGTTACCTTAAATGTGTTTCGTCTCACGTAAGAGGTTAACCGAGTTAGTTACAGCCATAACAGTGATGTGTAGGTATATTAAGTGGCTACGTGCTGCATGATAAGGTATCTCACAGGGTCAACTAATACTAAATTCTGGAGATAGAGATCGTATCTCATAACCTATAAAAGATACGAACAAATGTTCAATGATAAATTTCTAGAACATGATCAATTAAGTAAGAAAAGACATTGTGAATGGGGATACGATAACTAGTTGCCAATATGGAATACATATTTGATACATATCCTAATCTATATATATAAAAGAAAGTCCTTTCTGGCTAGATGATCAACGCACAGCCAAAACTACTGAACCTACAAAGACGAAACTTGCAGGAAAAATACTTCTCAGTATGTAAAGGCGCACTAAGACGGGATTTTCAAAAACTCCACCCCTAAGTGGGGTAAAAAGGGAACAAACTTTTTAAAAATTCCTTAAAAATCGGGTATTATAGTTACGTGACAAATGATAACATATTTTAATGTATTTTTGTATGCTGAATCGAATGGTATCAATTAAATACTCATTAGTCAAATAGTTCGTGAGATATTGCACATTTTTCTAATTTGGCAAAGTCTTTGACGTCAAAATCTAACAATTCAAACAATACAAGTAATAATTTCTAAAAATACATCCGTTACTATAGCAATGGAATCAATTCAAATTAAATCTTTTTGTTTATTTTTGCAGATAGAAACATTAACTGCTCAATTGGGAACTGAATATTATTTTTACGGATATTTATGTAATTGTGTATTATTATTATTTCTACAAACGCCACGATTTAAAATAAAATGTGATTGCTAAAATAAAGGGTACATCTCAATTATACCGTCGACTACTTTTCATTAAAAAAAAATCATCGCCAAACATGAACTCCAAATAAACAAATGGAAGAATGTTGCCATTGGAAAATCAAAATAAATAAATAAAATAAAACGAATTCAGAAAAGCCCCACTCACCAAAGTGTCCAGTAAGTTTTAACACAAAAAAATTACAATATATTAATGAAAATAGAAAAAAAAATCTTGGATATTTATTTATTTACATTATTTTTCTTAATTATCCTTCTCGGCTGGTGAATAAATGTTTGTGATGTCAGTTGAAATTGATCTATTGCACTTAACTATGAAACGCAACATTTTCACAATGCATTTTCTCTTTTAATGTCATGGCACAGCCGTTTAAGGACGCAATTTTTATTTTAATTAACGAAATATCTAAAATATCAGAAAAACAAAATGAAAAATACAGGTAAATGTCGAATTAAAAACCGCTTCATGACATAACAAACACGTTTAATACTTCTGACGTCAAGTGAATGGGACTGCATTTTTGTGTTAAATCTTATAGTTTGGCTATCGTTTTCTTTATGAAAAGTGGACGACGGGATAATGGAGAAGTACCAAATAAAGTGTCGAAGGTCTGATTAGTATTATGTATTACTTCTTTATTTGTTTTCAGTCTTCAGCCATGTTTATCTTTTTCTTTGAGTAGTTATTCATACGATTTCGGGCTAATTTTCCGCAATCGGATACCTCGCCAATTGGCGTATTAGCTACAATGTTGAAAGCATCGTTTATATTTGAAGCAAAATCTTCATGATGAATCCTGTTACAGAAAATCATATCATCATCTACTATGAGTATAAACCGCATATACACATTTTAATCATTTAATGTTTTTTGAAAGGTTATAGCGTATAGCTATTCTACGTTGCTTTGTTATAGAGCTAAAGAGGAAAGCTCTAAAATTATATAAACCCGATTATTAAAGATTACTTAAAAAAATCTACTGAACAAATTTTAATGGAAGTGATTTTTCAAGTATGGTTAATGACCCTATAACATATCATTCTAGGTTGCTTAGTGATAGAGCTAATGGGAAAGTGATTGGGAAAGGTGAATGCAATTATGAAAGATATATCTACTATGTATTTAAAATGCAAATTCGTATTTCATTCCGACCGTTTATAATTTGAGTTCTGCTGTACGGACTTTGGTGGGATTTACACTGTTAGTTAGGCAATTTTGTGGGGATGGTTGGTACTTCTCTGGAGTAAAGTTTTCGCCTGCGTTGTGTTTTCTGAAGTGAAAGCTTGACAACGAATCTTATTACAGAAATCATATCATAATCATCTATAATATTTATAAAACGCAAATTCTTATTCTATTCCGATCGGTTAAAACTCAGGTTCTATCGAACAGATTTTTATATATTTTCACTGTTAGTTAGGTAATTTGTTTTAGAAAGGTTTTAAAATAAAGCACATTTTTCTACATTGCTTATTTATAGAGCCACGGGAGGAAGTTATAGATAAAATTAGTTGAACCCGATTATGAAAGATTACCTTTTTTAAAGTTCTACTGAACGGATTTTGATGGGAGTTTCGCAGTGTGATAATATTTCAGGAATTGATTTTCTACATTGTTTAGTTATAGAGATATGGGAGAAGGTTATCAGTGGTGTAGTCGTAAAAAAACAGTGCATACACTCTATAGACAGAGGATATATACTAGAGAGTATATATTATAGCTACGGACGGTGTGCAGAATTTCGTCTTAAAAATTCCAGAAGGTTGACGGCGTAGACCAGCATATACTTTCTACAAAATCCCTGAGAGTTCTATCAACAGGTGAAGATGATTATGAAAGATACATTTATCTGTCTACTGTATATGTATAATGCAAAGGGAATTTCGATCCTGCCACTTATACCTTGAATTCTGCTGAATGGATTTTGCTGGAACTTGCACTGTTAGTTAGCTAAATTTTGAGGGGAAATTTTAGTGCATAGCATATCGTTCTATGTTGCTTAGTTAAATAATTAGGGGGCATTTCTATAATCAGTTGAACCCAATTATGAAACATTAGACTTTTTTAAAGATTCTGATGAATAGATTTCTGTGGAACTTGCATTGTTAATTTTCCAGTGCTAGTTTTAGTATATTGCATATCGTTATATCGTTCTTTGGAAAATCATACTGTAAATGATTAAATAAACGAGTTGGTCTTTAACAGCCTAAATTTCGTGTAACACATTAGAAAATATAACAGCGTAATGGCTTTCGTATCGTTTTACACCAATGCGAAAGGACATGAAGGTAAAAGTTCATGTTTCTTTAAAACACACAATCAAATTCACCGATATATTTCGTTTGATTCAAGTTTTTTTTTTTTTTTTGGAGAAACCGACCAGCTATAGCGAGCAAAGCCTGTCAGGTAATTATAATGGTTAATTTTATCGGTATATAAAATTCTATATTATGTAAAAGAAACTACTGACTTGGGAGATCATCAACGCACAGTCCAAACTACTGAAGTTACAAACACGAAAATTGCGGGGAAAATACTACTTGGGATGTAGAGGCGCAATAAGAAAGTTTTCCTAAAATTCCATCCCTAAAGGGGTTAAAATGGGAACAAACAATAACAAAATTTCTTAAAAATTGGGTTTTATATTTATTTGTCAAATGATAACATATTTCAATGTATTTTTGCATGCTGAAACGAATGGTACCAAATAAAAATATTCTAACTCCAACTATTCGTGAGATATTGCACATTTTCGAATTGGCGTTGCCTTTGGCGACAAAACCTTAAAATTTATTGCATTGATCGCCAAGTGATATTTTAAAAAATACATTCGTCATTGTTAAAGATCAAACAATACTTGGCGATTTAAAAGATACTGGATAAGAAAAAAATCACCTGATATTTTGATTAGATGAAATCTCAAAATCTCAATAATGCCAGTTGTCTGGCTCTTTGTTTTAACTTTTTTGTTTGCTTCGGGAATTTGGAATTGAATATTATTCGGTATCTTTATGTTAGCTGGGTGCCAGTGATCGCCAAAATTTTTTTAATCTCGCCAATCCTTTTTTTTTTTTGCTAATTTTCTAACATTAGATAATAATAACTAGCCATTATTTTAACATTGCGATATAATATCTTAAAAAACTTATTTTAAATAACTAAAATATAATCATAATAAAATACATAAACACAAACATACCAATACAAATAAAATGTCACTAAAAACGTTCCAATTCAAATGATGCCAATTGAAACAAGATTTGGTGAGTTTTTAATGGCGCCCAGCAATATAAAAGTACCTATTATTCTTACGCATATTTATGTAATTGTGTTTTTAAATAAAATATGCTTGCTGAAGTAAAGTTTCGAGGGTCTGTACGGTTTCGATATTGCACATCTACTATCTACTTCTATCTATTATATATATAAAACACAAACGGAAATTTCGTTCCGTTCCTTTATAACTCGAGTTCCGCTGAATGGATTTTGATGGCACTTGTACTGTTCGATAGATAATTTTTCAGGAAAGGTTTTAGTATATAACACAGCGTTCTACGTAGATAAGTTACAGAATTATGATTGAAAGTTCCGTTATTTTGGATGAAAAGGTTACCATTGATCGTTTTTTGGCGACCATTATTGTTGCGTGAAGAATTGAAAAGGTTATACATCTCGAAAAATAAAAGAAAAAACTGTGCTAATTTTATTTAAAAAATAAAAGAAAGACAAAAAGAAAGAGAAAGAAAAAAAAAGAATAAAAGCAGTTTTGATGAGAGATAATATTATAAAACGAAAATATTTAATTTAAACATGATTGGGAATATTCGTAATGCTTAAAAAATTATTCAGTGGGCAAGATTGCTATTGAAAAAAATATTTGGCGATTTATCTCTTGTTTTTGGCGATTTTGATTTTACTTTTGACCCCAAATAATTTTATTTTAAGCCAAAATGTGTTTTTTTGTTACAGAAAGAATTAAAATGGCTATACATCTCGAAAAATAAAAGAAAAACTGTTACTAATTTTATTTAAAAAGAAACAAAGAAAGAGAAAGAAAAGAAAAGAAAAGAAAAATAGTTTTGATGAGCGATTTTAAGCCAAAAGATGTTTTTTCAAGTGTACGACAAAATTTTTGCAGTATCTTTTTTTTTTTTTTTGGTAGTTTTTGGTTAGCCGGACACCAGTTATATATATTGTTGTGAGCTCGGGGTTCGAAAGGACTGATGCCAATATATAAGAACAATAAAAAGGCTTTATTCACTATAAACAGTGCAATACGATCACAAATATCTTCTGAAAATTACAAGATATTCAGTAATCTTCAAATCCAATAAAAGCTAAGCAAAATTTCACACAGAAACAATGCGTTCAATACGACGTATCAACGACAAAATCGATCCGAGAAACACAGTTCTCAATGCAAAGCCTCTCGTATGAATTCAATCGCAGTTGACAGACAACTAACTAACTGAACTGATGGAGGTCCTTATATAGGTTTCAGAGATCTTTCCAGATTATTCCAGAGCCTTCAGATGCTAGAAATTACCAGAAAGTGCTTTAACTTTCGATAGAGAACCCAAGCAAGAAAGGATCCCAATGTATAGGTATAAGGGGGGTGTGGTTGCACAAAAAGTCGCCAAATCCGTCACCAACTTGGCGACATTTGGCGATATATCGCCAAATTTGGCGACAAAAATAAGTCGCCAAAACCATCGCCAACTTGGCGAAAAATCCATTCCTTGGCGATTTTCCAATAGAACTCCATTATAAAACCGATGCTGTAAGGTTGTTTTTCTTGCAAAGCACCTGAGGCCTTTAGCATTGAGTTACATGATGCTCAATAGGAAATACATTAATAATACTGCAATTTTCACAATAATAAAATAAAATAAATTTAAACAAATGGAATATTTACAGATATATACAAAATTCATAACAATATTCATGTATATATATACGCACACACATATATATATGCACGTATATCTACACATATACATATGTATACATACATATATATATATATATATATATATACTTATATGTATGAAGATATATATACATATGTGTATATATATATATATATATATATATATATATATATATATATATATATATATATATATATATATATATATATATATATATATATATATATATATATATATATATATGTACATATATCACTGGCGCCCGGCTAACCAAAAAGTATCTTTTTTTTTTATTCAAATGTAAACTATATTAATAGCAATATACTTCTATTTACTTCTACCTTATATATGAAATATCGTTCCGGCTGCTTATAACTCGAGTCTGCTGAATGGATTTTCATAGAACTTAAACTGTAAGATAGATAATTTTTCAGGGAAGGTTTTATTGTATAACATATCGTTCTACGTAGCTTATTTATGGAATTATTATGAGAAGTTCTATAATCAGATCAATCCGATTATGAAAGATTAGCCTTTTTAAAAGATTCTCACGAATGGATTTCGATGAAATCTACACCGTTAGTTAGATAATTTTGTAGGGAAAGTTTTATTATATAGCATATCATTCTACGTTGCTTAGTTCTAGAATTATAGGGGGAAATTTGAAAATCGGGTGACCCCTTTTTATCAAATATTAGCCTTTTTAATATTCGATTCCGATTATGATTTGATTCCGATTAGCCTTCTGAAAAAGTTCCACTGGACGAATTTTGATGATAATTGCATTGTTAGTTAGATGCTATTTCAGAAATTGTTTTAGTGTACTACATATTGTTCTACGTTGCTTAGTCAAACAGTTATGTGTGAAGATTATATAGTCAGGTGAACACGATTCCGAAAGATTAGCTTTTTAGAAAATTTTTACTGGGCGTATTTTTTGCGACATGCATTGTTAAGTAGATAATTTTTAAGAATGGTTTTAGTATATTGCATATCGTTCTATGTTAGTTTTAGAATTATGTGGAAAAGTTCTATAATCAGATGAACCCGATTATTAAAGATTAGCCTTTATAAAAACTTCTACCAGATGGCTTTTGTTAGTTAATTTGTTTGCATTGTTAGTTCGATAATTTTTAGTGATGGTTTTAATATATTGCATATAGTTTTATCGTTCTTTAGCAAACCCTAACTGTAAATTACCAAATAAAATTATTGGTCCTTAACAGCTAAAATTTTGACTGCACATTAAAAAATATAATAACGCAATGGCGTCATTTTTCAGTAATGTGGAAGGATATTCCAGGTAAATATACAAATTGCTTTCAAATACAAGGTCAAATTAAACGATATATTTTGTTTGATTCAAGGTTCATTTGTAGAAACCGACCAGAGCAGCGGGCATAGCTTGCTAGTAATATAAATGCGATTGTGTGTGTGAATGTTTGGCTGAAGTAAACGTCAAAACGGAGTATTTAATGACCCTAATGGCCCTGTATCTTGTCATATAGATAGATTATAACACAGATATGAACACATGATAGCTGTTATTTGTTATTTTTAAATATTTTTCTTAATAATTCAAAATTTCATTATTTTCATAGAGAATCAATGAATATTTTTCCTGTAATATTTAATTAACCATTTTAAGTTGTTAAGCATTATCGTAGCCAATAAATTCAAAGCCTGGAATAATATTTTCCCCAACAATTAATTTTCAATTTAACAATTTCCACGTGAAAAAAAAAAAAAAAAGATGAATTTCCGTAATTTTTTAAACGAAAATATGGAGTGTTTTTTATTATCATGCAGTGACCGATTTACAAATTTGTGGGCCCTGGGCACAGATGCTTATGGAGGCCCCCTTGAACCGATGCTTACAGCGGTCTTGAGTAAAAAAAAAAAACAGCGGTAATTATTATGATAACCACTACTGACTTTTATAATTTTTGTGATATTTAATGATATTTTTATAAATTTCTTTCTAATTTTTTTGGCAGTAAAATTTTTATAACATCCTCATAATCGATCTTTAATATTCCATCTCGCGATTTTTTTTAAATCGGTTCAGAAAGTGAAAGTATCCTAATAAAAAAAAAACTGTAAACAAAATCGAAAAAGTAAAAAAAAAACGGCCTTTGTAGAGATTGACCTCAACTATCCAATGAAAAAAAATCTTTTAAAAATATTGAAATGCAAACGAAATATTACAACAAAATTCTTCCTTAGAATTAATATTAGCGAGTGGGTGCTTTCGTGTGAGTGAAGTAGTTATTTTTAAATGAAATAAAATAAACAGATTTTGCCATGTTAGTTTTGTTTTTAATAGGTGAAATTTCATCAGATTTTGGCCAATAATTGAAAAATTTTCAGTAGAATTTGGGGGGCCTTAAAAATGGGAGTCCCTGGCTCTGTATTCCGAATGCCCTGCCATAAATCAGGCACTGTATAGATATGAAAATATAATGAAAGTAGAGGGATAATGACGTCATATTTTAAATGAGTAAATCATATGAGTAAATGAAAATCTAAAATATTTTTTATTGCTACTAATTAATAAGTTTGAATGTCAGATACAGATATGAGTTTCCTGCCAAAATTCACGTTGTGATTGCCAGAAAAAGAAAATTAACAAGAATTATATCATTAAAAATATTTCTCTGATAACGACGTGATGTCATATTTGGAATGAAACGTGATTTTCCAAATATGTTTTTCAAGGTGCGTGAATCAATTTTATACATTCATAATGCAAGGATCAATAAGTAGAGTAAGTAGATGAGTTTCATGCCATATTTAAAACGAAAAATAGATTTTTTTTTTTAACTATACTGATTATTAAGCACGAAAATATCAGTTACATACAGATGAGAGTTTTCTGCCAAAATTCATATTATGATGAAAATGAAAGAGAAGAAAATGAGCACGAATCTATTATATCAAAATCTGATCGTCTATTTGCATTTCTCAACTACTCCTCTTAGTTTATCGAACGCAACGCGATTTAGTTAATAACCGGTTATCAATGATCCGAGAATGTCATATAAACACCCAGAATTTAAAATTTTGAATTAAATTTCAGTATATTATTATTATCATTATTATTATTATTAATTATATTATTGTAAATGTTAACGAAATTTATCTAAAAACGGTAATTAAATTACTCCATTTTTGTGGATAAAAAGGAGAAATAAAACAGATTAATACTTTTTTCACGCCATTGTTTTATTAAAACTAAAAAATTATTTATTTTTAATTTGGATAGATGGTGAAAACAAAATCATGATTACAGTAAAAATTTTAAAAAAATAAAAACATTTCCACGTATTCAAACTTTATGAATCACGTTATTCTGCAGAACAAAAATCATCTGTCAACATATTGTCATTTAGAAATCAAGATTTGTTTCAGCTATCGATTAAACCAAGGGGGCAAATTTAAGGTCCTTGCATTTAGGTGTACAAGTTGTTGCTCCCTATTCACAATAATTTAATTTAAAGAAAAACATATGCTATTTCCAATTAATTATGTTTGAAGAATGGCTGTTAAAACTTTTCAGAAAGTCATTAAAAGTAAAATAATTTATCAGGTAAAATTGACAGTTCATTTTACCAAGTTCGTCGATTTCCACAAATTTATTTGGCCCTCTGTTTGCAATTGGTTGCAGTTTCATTTTCGAAATTATTTGGCACAAAAGTTACCTTTTTAAAAACTGAGTTATGTCAAGGCGCCTGTAACAAATAAATACCGTACTTTCTCCTGTGAAATGTGATAAAGTGTTAGTTAATTATTTATGTTTTTAATTATCGTGGGTGAAATATTTCGCTTAGTTAATGCATTTATTCTTTTTTCAATGTTACGTGAACGAAGTTATGGGTAACAGCTAGTCCAACATAATTCGTTTGCGAAAAAAGCAGGTCTTCTCTAAAAGCGAAATGAGAATTGTTTAGACGTATTCGAATGCAATTTGTGAACTGGAAATGTGATGATACGCACATATGTAACGAAAACTGTGGCACGATTGCGGTCTCCTTTCTTTGTAGTGCCAATTATATAAAATATAATTAAATTGATTTTTAATGTTTATTTATTTATTTATTTATTTTTGAAAGAAAATATAGTAAAATGTTTCTGTTATAAAAAATCACTCTTTTTAAACAAAAAAGAAATATATTTTGTGTAAATTACGCAAATATCTTTCATAAAGTACTTTAATGTCAGGCATGCCATATTACTTAATATTGCAATACAAAAAATCGCCAAAGATTTCGCTTTTTACAGCAGATTTTTTGATTCTCATAATTTCAGTTTTTTAAGTGCGTAGTTCAATTACATATCTGTTAATTTTTTCTTTTATTTATATTATTTAATTGATGAACTTCTAATTTCGTTATGCAATATTAGTCGGAAACAAATGCTGAACTATTTATATTATTTTTCGTTCGAGGGAATTAACCTTCTGTAATCGGAGCCACGCGTTAGAGTTATATTTTTAAAAAAGCATGTTGGAAAAATATTTTAAAATATGTAAAAAAATTGTAAATTGAGATAAATATTTTAAACAAACTGCATTTCACAGAACTTGTATTTTTTTCTCTTTGACGGTGAAAAAAATGAAATTGTGCAATATTTAGAAGTAATAAAAATTTCAGTAAAAGCGACATTTATTGGTCAGGTGTTGCCATCGTCGTTATGACGTCAGCGTTACACACGGATGCTGTTTACCATTATAATAAAGATTTTAATAAAGGACATTAATAAAATTAATAAATTTTGTTCGTCATATTAGCTCAAGGTTTTTGATGAAAACATAACTTTTTTTTAAACTGTTCATTCAAAGTAAATTATATAAAGATTATCAAAATAAAATCTCTCAATAATATTCATTTTGAAACTTAAAAAATATAATTTCGGATTCCTTAGAATATTTTAGAAAATTTTAGAATTCATCAATCGAAATGGGAAACCAAAATTTATAGCTTACATTAAAATTCTAGTCATTAAATCGGGAAAAAAAAATCTCATACATCTTAAAACTCAATAAACCAAGCTAAAAGAAACTATATATTGAAGATATCATAGTGGAAAAAATATTTAACTTTCTTTTTAATCAATCTTTTAGAAAAATTAGTTTTTCATTATTCAAAGGAAGTATTTTGAGCTTCAATTTCGTTTCCATTTAATAATTAATCTCGAGACTCTCTTAAAAATCTTTCCGCGTTCTTAACATTTTAAACGTATAAAAAACTTTTGAAATTTTCTCCATAACAAAGACTGCAAGGGGAAAAATTAGAAATAGGCAACTTCTATTGCAGAGAAAGTCTTTGATCAGAGATACGAGGATCAGGTAAGAGGGCTTTGTGAAGAAGAGTGATGACTTATATTAAAGTCTCAAAAGTGCTCTCAACTATTAATTGAAATGAAACTAAACACGAACGAAAAATGAAGCGACACTCATAGATTATGAAACACTTTCCAATAATACAGAATAATATTAAACAATTTCTTTTTTTATATACAATGAAATACCTAATTAATTTAATTTAATTTAATTCTTCGCAAACGATATTTTCACCATATACCATAATGTAACAAAAAAGGTTTGAACGTCCCTGTACACGAACGATAATTTCTACACACTTCATTTAATTAATTTAATTTAATTTAATTCTCCGCAAATGATTTTTTCACCATATACCATAATGTAACAAAAAAGGTTTGAGCATCTCTGTACACGAACGATAATTTCTACACGCTTCATTTAATTAATTTAATTTAATTTAATTCTCCGCAAACGATTTTTTCACCAAATACCATAATGTAACAAAAAAAAAATGTGTGCATCCCGGTACACGAACTATAATTTCTCCACTCTTCATTTTCAATAGCGAACATTCTACAGTAAACCTCATTGACGCATAAAAATTACATGCTAATCCTTGTATATTTATGCGAGCTAGAGATAGGAGAGACGTACAGACAGCCAGACAAACACACAAGCCGAATTCATGAACACTTTTCTACTATGTTGGAAAATATTAAAATGTGATTAATCGTATCTTATATTTGGAAACATTTTAAATAGTTTTCTAATTATGTTTGACGAAAGCTTGATAACGGTATGTCCATTAATGTAATTTTTTATGTCATTATTACTACTACTGAATAAAAAGATACATATTTTTTGCAAACAATTGTTATTAAAATTGTCAATAGTAGGGGAACTGGGGAATGAATGGGACAAGGAATGGATGGGACATTCTCAATATTTCAAGCAATAAACAATTTTTTTAGTTGCTTCCTATCCTCATAGATGACACTATTATAGTGTGCTTCAGAGCCAACAGCAAGACCACATGGCTATTTTCAATTTCCTGCAATGTTGCATTTTCTGAAAACTTTGCTTAAAAGTAATTTTTTTTATATTTGAAGTTGTTTACATATTTTATGCATTATAAACAATTAAGATATATTATACTTATTTTTTTAAGGCTCAATATTGGTAATTAAAATGAATGAATATTAATAATTTTGACAAAATAATTTCTGAGACAAAATGGCTGACAATTGAATATGTGCATCATGGGAATGTTTGGGTCATTTCAAATGGGGATGAATGGGACTGCTTCATTCATCCCTAGAGGATACTGAAATTTTTTTAATTAACTAAATAATATTATATAAGCTGATAAATTAATAATTTAATTATTCTTTTAACATTTCCTCCTATTGTAGTCACCGTCGTCTTCAGCCATTAGACGTTTCTGTTTATGGGCCTTTAAAGGCAAAGTTGAGATCAGTCCAAGATGACTGGCTGACAAATAATTTTGGAGAGCATATTACATTTTATAACGTCTCAGCTTTTGCCAAGGAGGCATTTTTGTCAGCTTTTAGTACTAGCAACATAAACATAACCAGTGGTTTTAGGAAAACTGCCATTTTCCTTTTTAACAGCAGTACATTAACTGAAACTGATTTTATACCAACTTATGCTACTGACAGACGACATTTAGACCATTTTAGACAGATCACTTTTATTGTGTTACTGATATTTGCACATCCGTGCAACTTTAACTTTGTAATTCATTAAAATTTCAGTTAAAATATATAATATAAATTACAGTTTTTTAATGCATAATTAACTGTGTTTTTAACTTCTTAGATTACTAACACTGATATATAACAGCCATATAAGATCATATATTACAAATATCATTACATATAAGTTTATAATTATAAATTTTAATTTGGTATCATTGAATACAGAGAGGAAAATTTTGTGTCCCATCCATCCCTGCTGTAGAGATGATTGGGACAGAGAGGAACTTTTTTTTAAATTTCATAATATATTTCTGTTTAATAATAATGTTGAATAATGTTGTGCATCATATGTAGACAAACACCTAATGTATTAAATGCGATATATATTATTAATAATAACTTAAATAAAATATTTAAAATAAATATTTTTGTGAAAATGTCCCATTTATCCCCTATCTCCCCTAATTTATAATTACGCATTAACTAAATATAGTATTTCAAAAGAGGTACATTTTAAAATTTCCGATAAGATATCTTAATTTATGTTGAAGTTGTGTGCAGAAGCCCTGATTCAGCCGGATTTTATTTTCTATAGAAAATTTATTCTTGATTAGCTGAATCATCTCTCCTATTTTGTAAAACCAACTTAGAAGCACCCTATTTATTTCACATATTTATTCTAGCTATAACTAAATTAATGGTTCATGTACTACTGTTAAATTTTAAAAAATCGAATTTTTCAAACTAGTAAATCTGCAGATCAGGGGCCTCAACGCCAGCTCTATAAGTCATTGTATTTATATCTCCTTTTGCATAACATTTAACATCTTACGATCCGCAATTAAAATTTTAAAATTTATATATAATATATATATATATTCACAAGTATATAATATTCCTCGATGCTTCCAGAAATTAGAAGCGTCAAATTAAACACGGTTTTGTGCAATGATATTATGATAATTTGCTTACTCTTGTAATTTTTACGGAAAAAATGTATATTCCTTCTGGTTGCATGTAGCCCTTTGAAGATCCTGGCTAGATGTTGATGCAACTATGAACCGAGAAGCGAATATTAATCTTGAATCGGCGTATGCCTCTTTAGTAAGAAATTCCTAAAACTTTTCCACTTAAAATAGTAATAAGTGTAGATACATAGTTCTATTTTTAAATCAGATTATATAAGAAACAAGAGTTTTCCTATACAGGGAAATGTTATTCACTTTTTCGACAAACGATTATTATCACATATTATTTTTTTTAAATCGTCCGAAAGGTTTCCGAGATTTTTGTTTTACTCTCTAACACCATCCACAATATGTCACCGCCATTTTTCTCTTAAAAATGCAATTTCAGATCTAAAAAAATAATGCATGTAGAAACTAGTCGCTGGGGGCCACCGTAATACTTACCCATAATATAAAATATGAAAATAAAACATGTGTAAACTATTAATAAAATGCATTGCCATTCGAATATAATCGTGGCTTGATGACGCCATAAACTTTAAGTGTTTTATTACTGAATTGCGTAAGAGAAACATCCTTATAACTCTAAAAATGATAATCGTATTAACTAACGGTGTACTGCGTCGGATTAAGCGTCTCTTTTCCAATTAAAATATATCTTTGAATTGATATTTGAATGAAATACAGGGTCATGAAAAATCGAAGAGTGTGGAAAATATGATTACAAATATCTCGGCAAATAATTATCCGATCGACTTCATTCTTCATGTAAAATTTGTTTTTTTTATTGTCTTTTATATTCACTCCTTAAAAAACAATTTCGAAAAATTTTATATACCTTTTATCAGAACGAATATTTCGAGAGTCCGAAAAAAATAGTTCCTGATAATTGTGGTTACTGAAATTCAATAATCTTCTTCTCATTATTACATACTAAGTACATATCAAATTTCAAGTCTCTATCTCAATTTGTGCGGGAGAAAGAGCTTTATAGACACACACACACACACACACACACACACACACACAGACGGACGTCAAAAATATTT
This sequence comes from Maratus michaelseni, assembly GCA_963931845.1. Classification (NCBI taxonomy): domain Eukaryota; kingdom Metazoa; phylum Arthropoda; class Arachnida; order Araneae; family Salticidae; genus Maratus; species Maratus michaelseni. Next base: position 300,646,589 of record OZ007588.1, read on the forward strand.
TTCCAAAAATATGTTTTTCGGAATCTGCAGGGTATAAACGTGTAAATCCGTCAAAAAAAATTACGATTTTTAAAACCATTACAAGGCCTACCTTATAGTACGTATGATGAGTAAGTAATACATAAATTTCAGGATAGTGAGACGATACGAGACTGATTTTAAAAAAAATCAAAACGATATGCTCTATAGTTTATGAGATATTAAATGGAGGCTTTTTGATTTTTCTTTGATTTCAAGCTAGCCGTATACATGGAGTGCAGGATGTTTGGGTAATAGATCTTTGCTACGTCACTCGAGAACTGCCATCTTTCATGAGGATCACTGGTACCAACCAATCAACAAATGCTTAGTAATTGGTGAGCTAGACATATTTAAGTGCACTCATGCAACATAAGACAGAACCGCCTTTTCCAGCCAAAGCGGGATGTACTGTTGAATTTCGTTTGTGTGAATGGAAACTACTTGAATTTAAATATCAGAACAGTGCAGGTATATCTGTTGCATGTAAAAATTCCTTTTATGTATTTATTTGTTTCAAAAAAGGAATTTAATAAAAAAAAAATCAAACTATTTACTGTACAAACATTCTCCTTTATATGCTTTATATTTTCATTAGTGTGTATTTTGAAGTTAAAAAAAAAAAAAAAAAAATGTATCGACGATGAAAGTAACTCTTAGGTAAACGTAATAGACAGAAAAGTACTCAAAACTGTCATTTTTGCTTTGATCACTTGCATTTTTAGAAGTTCAATATAATGCATTTCCGGTGTCAAAAATGTAATCAATATCACATGAATTCCATGTGCGAACACATTTTGGTGGAAAATACTAAAAATGTAATTAAAGGATTTTGAGATTTGTTTCACAGGAGGATACCCATGTTTTCCAACAGGGCAGGGTTTTTTACCCTAAAAAACACAGGGTTGTTTGGGGGCAAGTGACTTCTTTAATCAAATAAAACTGTATTTTCATTTTCATTTGAATACTTTTTGCAAATAAAGATACAAAAGTTTAAAATTCGTTTATATACAAATAAATTCTTGTTCTGATTGTACTCAAAAACTATTTATTTTTAATGCTGGAAAGCAAACATCTGTTATGAAAATAAATACTGCATTGTTTTTACTTTTCAGAAGTAAAATTTAATAGTAATTTGCAAAGAAATCATGCTGTGAAGAATGACAAAATTTTTAATTTGCACTTATTGTGTATTTCCGAAATTAATAGAATTTAATTTTTGAAAAATTACTATTTTTTCATGGACTAAACTTCTCAATATGTTTAATATTTTCAATTTGTAAATTCAAAGTACATGAAAATTAAAAATATATACTAAAAGTTTTATAAATTATAGATAATTACCGAATTACAAAATATTTTAATGAATACAGATTTCAAACTCAGTGGAAACAGAAAACAAAAATTATTTTGGGGAGGTTTACGTCGCAGCAGGTATAATTTTATTGTCTTTCTATCAGTAGACTATGGAATTACCTGTTTTAAGGTATAATGTCTTTACAGGCAGGTTCAATTTTCATGGGTTTTACTGCTTACATTTTCCTGGTGAACTACGCCTAATGCAAAGGCAATCATTTTTGAAGACTCTATGACATCAAAAAAGTTCACTTGGCCATCAGATCACATCCCATCAATGTTTACTCTAATCTGATAATCAAAATTTAGAAGCTTATACTGTAATTTTTGAATAACATTGTATTTGGTATTCGGTATTAATATGAATTAATAAATAAATATGTTTTAAGGAAAGTATATTCAACTAGGTAAATTGTATCCAATGGTTGGAGTATCATAGTTGAGATTTTTTCCAACAGAGCGAAAATATGCCGGGACCAGGATTCGAACATGGGTACTTTTGTTTGCCGTACCAAAGTTCTCCCTTCTGAGGTATCCCAACGATGCCAGCCCAGGATATCGTCGGGATAGCTCAGAAGGGAGAGCGTTGGTACGGCAAACCAAAGTACCCAGGTTCGAGTCCTGGTCCCGGCATATTTTCACTATTTTGGAAAAAATTTCAACTATGATACTCCAACCATTGGATAAAATATGTTTTGTTCTATTTATGCCTTTTCAGTATAAGTTATAAAAATAATAATTAAGAATATAATAAATTGATTTAGAAAAACAAAACAATGTTTCAAGTGTTATTTTGTCTTTCACATGTGCATAAAGTGTAGAAATTGGAAGACATACGCATAATGGGAAAAAGGAAATATAAGCAAAGAAGCACAAGTATGTATCAAAATGAACAAAAGTTATTTATTAAAATACTGTAAGTGAATTAATAACAGTAATTACTGTAATTCGTCATAGAACCAGAATCAGCATAAATAAAATTGATAATTAATATTCAAAATAATATAACTTAAATACCAAATTCAAGATTTAAGCTGTTTTAATTATATATATTGTTTGTGAATTCATGAATTAAACATACCATTCATACAATATGATTACATAATATTATTTCCAAAAATGAAATATTAATACGTTACATTCGAAATGTATTAATGTCGAAATAAACATAATTCTAATATTTAATAAACATTCAACAATCATACATTGATGATATTTTGTTCTAAACAAAATAAAATTACCGAAATAAGAAATTACTCACTAACCTAAATTTGTCTGATGTTCTTTTTCGCTTGACAGCAAGCTTCAAGTAAGACAACGTGCTAAGCACTGTGTCTTGTTTTATATTTATCCTTTTATCAAGGAATAATAATTTCGAAATCCTCATCCTTTAAATGTACCGAACACAATGCGAATTGATTGTTGGTTGAAAATTATCTCTTTTCATCTTTATCAGCGATTGCTTTAGTCCATTTGAATCTGTCAACGGAAATCAGTGAAAATTAATATTTTTTTTCTGCTGATAGTCATCTTTGTAACTTTTATTTGTACACCCGTATACATAAAATCTCGGAATATCACAATGGTTAAGAAAAAAAATTAAAAAAAAAATGTGTTTCTAGAAATAAGTTATTTCTTGAATATAGATTGTAAGCACCCTTCAACCCTACAACAGACGCTGTCGCTCGTGGTTAAAGTTCATAGCAGAGTAATTTGAAGAATGAACACTTTGGTTACTTGCTAGCCAAAAAAATGTGAAATATTTTCTCTTTAAAAAAAGGGTAAGCCTATTATAAGTCACTATTTATTTTAATACATATAATCACTAAATATTTCCGCATTTTAAAAAAATGAATCTAAATATTGTTTCGGAAAATGCAGATTTAAAATATAAAATGTTTTCTTCTTAACAAAAAGAAAAAAGTTTAAATAACAATTTATTTTAATACATATATATAAAATATCGGAAATACATAATAAAATATTTTCGTATTAAAATTGAATCTAAATAAGTTATTGCCTATATGCAGTTGTAACTGCGAACAGAGAAGTGAATCGGCCTTGAATCAGCGTAGGCCTTTTTACTTAGAAATGCCTAAAACGTTCCCACTTAATATACTAATAAGCGTAGAAAATTAGTCCCATTTTAAACCGGATTATGTATGAAACAGGGGTTTTCCTATGTTATCGGAAAACGATTTTCACGTTATCGAAAAACGAATAATATCATATACTATTAAAAAAAAAACCTTTTGCGTTACTTGTATCAAGTACAATGATCATACAGGGTATTTCACAAAGGACCCCTAACTTTAAAAATCAATAACCCGGAAACGGTGATAGATAGAAACATGAAACCAGTGATATGTTTATTAAAAAAATCGTAAGAATCATATACGTAAATCTCAAAATTTCGTTAAAAATAGCACCGATAGATGGCGCTGAGAGCGTTAAGAATCCTTCTAAGAGTTCAGAAGCATAGAAAGACTAGTCGTCTAAGATTCCGTCATTGAAATCTGACCGCTATTAGCGTATAGTGAAAATAATTCCGAAAGTGCTGTATACCGTGGTGGAACGTGTGTTTATTGTGTTGGAGTACCACCGATTAAATCAGAATCCTACTGACACAAGGAGAAGTTTTCAAACGCGATTTCAAGTCGCAAAACGGCCAGATGGAAAAACAATTCGTGAGCTTTGTAAAAAAAGACAACAAACAGGCAACGTGGCCAATGTGAATTATTTTCACTATACGAAATAGCGGTCAGATTTCAATGACGGAATCTTGGACGACTAGTCTTACGTATACTTACTATACGTACGTAATTACGTATAAGATTCTTACTATTTTTTAATAAACATACCACTGGTTTCATGTTTCTATCTATCACCGTTTCCGGGTTATTGATTTTTAAAGTTAGGGGTCCTTTGTGAAACACCCTGTAAATATATGCTAACATTTATTTTTTAATTTCTCGAAAATTCTCTAAGTTTTATTTTTATATCAAAGTACTATACAATCATCATTTGTACTATTTTAAATCATCTGAATTAATCTTGTATACTGTAAGAGGCTGGTTATAAGTAATGCTTACGTTTGTCCATGGAAGTGAATATAGTGTAGCATACACAACCCACGTCAAATAAAAATATTCTCATTAACCTTATCTTACAACCTTGCTGTTAACCTTATTTGCCTCCGCTTACAAAATCATACTTGTAAGTTGATAAAGAATATGGATAAGGGGACTGATATTATTTTATATGTAGAAAATTTCGCAATACAAATTCTATGATTTTTTTTTCTTTTTACTCAGCAGTAAACACTTGGGTGAAACTCAAATTTCTTGAGATAAAATTAATTTATCACAAAGTGTTGAAAAATCACCAAAGTGTCAAAAAAAGTGTAGGAACTTTCACGAAATATGACAAAACTTTTGTCATTGCTTTCTCGAGCTGATAAAGATAAATGATACATGTTTATCTAGAAGACTGATATATATTGTAGTATATTTACTTTTAGTATTTAAATGATGGTTTCACGATACATTAATCGATGTCAAAAAGGCAATCTTATGTTGATATATGAATTAGTTAATTGCATATACACTTGATTAATTTAAAAAGAAACAATTATTAAGAGTATAAAGTCGCGGTAAACTACTTCTTCAGTGTTAACAAATCAGCTTAATATGCAAATATTCTACATCACAAATGTGCATAAATCTACATCACAACTGTCATGTTATTCAACTTATAATTATAATTTATTTTTATAAAAAACTGTAGTACTTACTTTTAGACCAAAAACCACAATATTGCTATTGGCTAAGCGTTTGACTTATGTACTATCTCTGTATGTTTCTCCAGTTTATTTTGTTTATTTAAAGAATTTCAATTCGCATCTGCATTAGGAATGTACTTCTTAATAATGTGTATTGCTTCAATTGATTTTGCATAAAAGCACACATTGTTATCTTCAGGAACATTTTCACCATCACATACTTCACTTACATCGTCGTGCACATGGAATTCCACAATCTATTACATTTCAACGGTAATGACATCATCGTGAACACAGTCAAAATAAACTATTGAGCAATCAATCCGCAACTTCTCCCAAGCAGAGGTAAGCATATCGACTTCTTCTTCCTCATCCTTAACGCTAATTCCTACGTCACTGACTGTGAAAAAACCAGCTCTATGGACACACTTGGAGAACATAGAGCCTTTAACTTGTTTTCATGTATTTTCATTCTAATGAAGATCATAAATTACTGATATTAAAGGAAGTTGATATTCTTGCCTCCATCAAACTCGATGACCTCCGTGCAATTCTCTTTCTATAACAGCTGCAGAAGGCATAGATTGCTACCAAGTCTAACGGCCTGAATTCTACGTTTAATGGTGTAGCCATTTCATAGCACTTCTTATATTTTTTATTATAAAAATAACCTGCATGCTAGTAAATGTAAATAACTCTTAGGATACATTTTAGAGTTACTTTTAACGAAAGCAAGTGGAAAAAAAAACAGGATAAAAACCGTTATGTGCTTTAGGATTACAAAAGGGAATACAACGGAGAAGTGCCGATATTCAGATTTTTTTATTTTACTTTACTCTTGTAGGAAAAAAGAAACATTTCTCTAAAACTAAATTTGTTGATTAATTTTCAAATATATATTTCTATTAAAATCGTTGTACTACATTATTTTGGCAGATTTGAAACTTGTACTTCACACTTCGATTCATCGTCCACGCATTCCTCGCTAGTGCGATTTGGGATTCCGTAAATTCAAGTGCGTATAACGTTATTGGTAGTACAGTGATAATAAAAAAGAACACATGATTCTTGTACGAATTTTAATAAGGATTCGGAACGATATGTATTTTTATCAAAAATTTCATTTTATTAATGAAAAATACAAATTAATAAAAGCTAATGTTTTGAAAAAACGCCGACATTTGAGATGGTGTTCATTACAAATTCGCACTTGTGTGAATCTCAGGGTTTAAAAATTAATCGAGACTCCAAAACTACTTGTTGTCGTTTGGCTACACAATACAATAAAGATCTTTAACACCACTAAACCTTTCAACTTTTCTTTGAAACAGCGACGGATTAGCTATTTTCCTTAATTATTAAAATTCATACAGGGACAAAAAAGTAGAAAATCAGTTTGACTTACCTTTCTAATGAACCATATTTTGTATCTAGTACCAATGCTGTGGTTAGACAAACTGGAACTGTGTCTGGGCATATTAATCATAAATAACATTTTAATAATTACTATGTTTCTATACATTCATTGACTTATTTAAATCAACTTAAAACACTATATTTTTTAACTGTACGGCGAAATCGTATTCCAAATTTAAAAATATTTTGTAAAACATAAATCTGATTCTAGAAGTATCGTAAAAAAAATTCGTTGCCTACGTAGACGGTTGATATTACTAATCTTATTCATAGTTGAAGGCGCAATTCCTGTGAAAAAAAGTTAATGACATAATAATAAATCAATAAATGGAATATCCATTAATTTCTGCAAATAAAAATAACTTAAATAGATAAATAACTTTAATAGATACACGAGATGCGTGGATACTTTATGCAGTCTACTTAGATACTACAAAATGATAGTGAATTAAAAAAGACGTGTGCTTTAATTTATTTGTATTATCGTCTACAACTTACAACTATAAATGTTCAGATACTGTACAGCTGTGTGCATAAAGGTGAAGGAAACAAAGACATGCCTATGAGATTATTTGAGTTCAGTGTTGAACTTTCTGATGCCTCTGTTCTTCAGGTGAACTAAAGATTTTAAAGATTGGAAGTCAATCCAACGAAATTGAACCAAAGTTGAAATAAATGGCCAAAACAAGTCGAAAATGTTTTCATCCCCAAAATTTTTCTCACTGACATCCAGATTAACATAAAAGCGAAGAAGCAATGTTTGATCTTGTAAAGGCTATAAAGAGATTCAATTACACAAAGTTTGTACAAAATTAAAATGGGATGTTCCATTATAACTAAGCACAAATAATATATATTTTTAGAAATATCATTTGCCATAAGTTATGTATGTAGGATTGTGCTGTAAGTAATAAAATAAAATTCCTCGGAACGTTTCCTTTTTATCGTAAAACATGCACTCAATTACTTAATATATTCTTTCTAGCAACAGAAATGTTTTTTTTTTTTTTATCATACAAGTATAACTCTGAATATATCCATACTGTATATAGTCATTTGGCACACTTTATATATTTCATATATACAGAGAACTATTGACAAACTTTATATTTTTCATAAATGTCAGTAAATATTTGGCATGGAATATTTTTACTATTGACAGAAAGAGAAAAGGAGGTGAATGTTTTCCGCTAATCAATATCAAGCCCTCGGCATGCACTGCGCTTTATTTAGTGCTACAAAGAATAGTGCTAGTACTTATTAGTTACACGTTTTTGTGAATGTATGTCGTTGTCTCATCTTACATAAGAAGATAGTGCATTTTTGGGGGGGAAGGGTGGTGCGGAGTTTATATACCCAGTGCCTGCAATTTTTCTTCTGTTTGGTGAGAGTGCTTTTCTATTTTTCCAAACATTCAATTATTGTAAATCGATTTCATAGTATCGGTATTCCACACGAAACTCATAAATGTTTGCTACTTTTGTAACATTGTGTGTATTTCATATTTAACAGACTTTGATTTTTTGTTATTGTTAACATTTAAGCATAGTTGCGCTGTGACTTTTATATTTTTACATATACCAATGCCATCATTCATTATACATATATTTATATGTATCTATTTGTATATAATGCAGTTCTTGTAATAACATCGATAACATCCTAAATACTGAAACCATTTGAACTTAATTAGACGAAATTGACCTTTCCAGTATCTAGGATAAGTTCCTTATCAAAGTCTTTAATTCTTATCATTTGATTGCATGAGCACACAAATACAAAAGACACACAAAATTTGTCATTACGATAATGTTTGAAATACTTAACCAATTCCACCTTAAATGAAAGGTAGTTGTGATTTTGTAAATATCTTGATTGAATTTGATAATCATGTATGTAGCTCTTATAGTTCGTTCACAGAGACACACGAAAGAAAAAAGAATAAATATTTGTTATCAAGATAACATCCGAAATATTGAAACAATTCGATACATAAAACAGTGTAATGATCTCGAAAAGTTTAGTTGTATAAGTATGTAGCTGGTATATTTTGTTTACAAAAATATACAAAAGCAAAAATCATGCAAAAATTTCAGTCCGAAATAGGGCACTAATTCGACTCTAATTAGTACAGTATATTGATCTAGCAAATTCTTGGATTAGACAGTTGCAAATGTGTGTTGCTTTTATATCGCATTTGCAAGACTAAACAAAAGAAAATATGTAAAATATCCGAAATATTAATTCAATTCAATTGGGACAGTGTATTGATTTTGGAAGTTCATTAATCAAGTATATTAGTTCTACAGTTCATTTTTAAACACATATAAAAGTTTTTGGTGGCATTTGTTGAATTGTTTGGGCAATATTACAGCATATGAACAATTATAAAACTGTGATTGCATATTCAGCAAAATATATATGTAAGCCTAATTTTAAATTTCCCGCAAATTACTTTAATCGTAATAAAAAGCGAACTTAGAAGTGGTGTTATCAATTTGTTTAATTTGTATTAAATCTAATATGTGTTTCTTAAAATAAAATCATAAAATCTATTCTTCGGACTAAACTGGAAGCCCTTGTTACACAATATATCTATTGGTATAAATCTACTTATATATGTAAATTAAAACATCTGAATAGAGGACACCTCGGGAGATCTAAACTCACCCGCCATTCAAAAGTGTCCACTTTTCTTTAGTAAAATCTGCAAGTGTATAGATATTGGAGTTTCAACAAGCGTTTTCTAAATAGATGTGTTTGCTGTCAAAAAAATAATATATATATATGTATATATTTACTTTATCTTAATAAGTTATCTAAATTTTCTGAGTAAAGTGGTTTAAATATAGAAAACTGAACTGTTTAAAAAGATGTTAACAACTAAAATTTTCATACTGTCAATTGTGTGTTTTATTTATATGATTTTGCCTGGTGGTTGAATTATTTGATAAATAATTCCTGCGACAAAAGGAAATTATAAATATAATCTAAAATATTATTTTGTGTCACACATGTCTAGCTTTCACGATATTTGACAAAATCTTTGTCAATGTTCTTTTAAAATAATAAATAGTGTAGATAAAATATGCCTCGCTGAGGAAAACTAATGGAAATTTTATCGTAGTATAAAGTTTCTATTTACTGGTCGACGATAATAAATGGTTTTACTAGATTTTAACACATACAGCGAAAGAAACTGGTGATTAACGAAATAATAAGTAATGTCTGGTAATAAATTAATTTCATTCAAATCAAAGAAGGCAATATTACAAACGCAACAAAGCATCTGAATAGGCAACATATAGTTTGTCACAGATATAGTATATAGTAAAACATATAGTTTTCACAGGTAACAACATACAAATATGTAGGTGTTGTAGATGGAAAACAAATTTTTTGGATAGAGGTTCTTTATTCGGTAGGGTCTGTATTGGACGGTTTATTGTACATAATTAAATAATATGAACATTAAAATTTTAATACAAATAATTTAAACATTAAAAGATGGGTTTTCAAATATCGATCAGAGCGTACAGTTCTTTAAATGAAAGGGCAGGTTACAGAATCTACTAATCACTGCTTTATCTCACAATTATTGTTCGGCTGTGTTATCGGCAGGGATGAGGAGAATACTCAATGGAAATTCTCCAGTTGAAGGAATCTCGAAGGGATCACTTTATTTACATGGGATGATTAAAACTACCTACATCTATTATTGAACACAAAATGTGTTATAGGTGAAAAGCAAAACAAGTGGGTAAGTGTGATCGAAGATCGCACAAAGGGTTTCCTTTAATATTCCTTTCAAAACACTTTATCCTTTCTTTAATAAATCCAAATAAATTTCATTTAGCAACTAAAAAAAAGTCGTTTTTTATTTAGTAAAAATTTACCGGTCTATTTTTTCATTTTTTCGAATATCTAAACCAGCCCGATAGCGGACGAAGCCCTCTATTATACTCTGTCATAATAATATCTGTCATGTGGACTAAATGTGATATTAAAAAAAATAATTTCAAAATTAAACATGTTGTACACCTTCAAAATGTTAAAATATGAGAATATTTCCATAATCGGATTTTTATCATGATTCAATATGTTTCTCAAACTTATATTACTCATATTGATACTCGCTTTGTACTATTCTCAAACATCTGAAAAACTCGTTAAATGTCCAATATGACGTCAGATTTTCTTTTTAATTCTCTAATGACGTGTATTAATCTACTTTGTGTACATACACATACTCATACTCCTTGTAATATTGAGAAATCTTTAAAAATTTACGTTCATTTACCACTATGACGTCAATAATTTTTATTTCATATTAATCTTTTTTTCAATTGGTGAAACTTTTTATTTCATTTTCATTTTTCACGTGGAAATCGTCTGATAGAAAATTAATTATTGTAGAAAGAATTTCATCGTGGATTTTTAATATTTGGCATCTGCTATAACGAAAAATGTTTAAATTTAATAGGAAAAGGCTCTTAGAATTTTGTTTTTTTTTCTCTATTTATTAAAAAAATACGAATTTTTCAAATTTTAATATTTTGAGCTCTTCATAGCTGGTATTTAGCTATATACACAAAGTTTCAACTCTGTAAGTTATATAGGTTCTGAGAACGACTGTGTGACAGACAGACAACGGAGCGGGAGTAATAGGGTTTCGTGAGATAAACGAAACCCTAAAAAAAAGAAAAACAAACCATAGGAATTTCCTGTCTTTATAAGCATCCAAGTGACGAAATATTTCACCAGTGTAAAGGTTAAAGTAAATATACAAGGAAAGTTGCGGAACATCGTTTTCATGATTGATTTAAATATCACATAAAATTTAATTCTGATAATAAATTTATTAATCTATATCGAAATTTTCTTTTACCTACGCTACGAAATAACGTTTTAAAACAACCTACCACACTTAAATGATCCGTTGGATGTATTTTTTTAGCAAACCCCTAACGCATGTTTCTGAACTGTGCCTTTTTTTCGTATTAAAATATTGATATTTGCTTATATTATCAAACTTTCACATAAATAATTGTCTGATGTAACGAATATTGTTTCACATTAATTTCTTTTTTCCCTTCTACACTCTTAAAACTCTACCGCTTATTTAAAAGGCACAAGCACATTGTGCCTTCTATTACTTTAATGTAAGAGGCACGTAGACAGTGTGCCTCTGATTAGGAGAAAAACGTTAGAGGCAACATGAAATGAAAGGCACCCATAACACAGCGAAATATCTCAGAGGCACACAGTTCGCCTCTGACAGATTGGTGCCTTTTAAAAAAAAACATGTCGCGTTTCAGAGGTACACTCAGAAACGGACATGCGCTACAGCCGTTTACCCGTCATGCATTGGGATCAGGGAGGAGAAGCAGAAGCAATGGCCGCCAATGTAAATACGCCTGTAAACAACGTTGAGTCGAAGCAAATAATGACTCTGGAATAAGTAAGTAGTATATTTAACTTTGTATTCTTTTCTGTGAATGTTATAATGTAAAACATCATTCTTTACACATGGAGACACTCGTGATTAGGGAGGGGCAACGATAATTACTTCGTCAAACTCTTAGTTATTCAAGTTATATCTTACTATTTTCAAAGGTTTAGGGGAATGGCGGCATTACCCTGCACCCTCTAGCGTACATGCATGTATATGTATATATTATGTATGTGTATCTCTCAGCAAATCTTTGTTTTTATGTGCATATAAATAGGACTTAATAAATAATAAAATGAATAATACATAGTAAATCATTCTTTAATCATATATAGTATTTCCAAAACCATAGTCAGATTTTTTTCTGGTGTTTGTGTGTGTGAGGAGGGGGGGGGGGCTACCTTGTAGATGTGAAGCTACAGTGCCTTTCTTTTAAATAAAAGTATAATATGAATTGATCCTTCCTACTCACCTGGCTACAGCCTTGAATACTTTCTACATTTTATAAAGTTTCACAAATCGCAATGTTGATTCAGATTTTGCACTCTAAAATATTATTTGTATATTTCAAGTAAAAGTTCCTTAAAAAATATTATTTGTTTAAAAAATATATAATTTAATTAAACTGTCATTGATCATTCTCCCTGTTGATAAAAATGAGAATATATTTTTATTTTATTTTTATTGCATTAAAATTTCGTATACTAATTTATTGAAATTTTGAAAAATCACCGTTTCTTGGCTTCCATAAATGTTTGCAATTTTAAATATCTCAAGTTCTATCAAATGTAGAAAATTTTATGATCCCTCATTTTAAAGAAGAGTTTATAAATTTTAATTTAATATTAAAATTGACTAGGTTTAGTTTTAAAAAGTAAATTTTAATTTTTTTTTAAATTTTTGAAGAAAAAGAAAAGAAAAAAAATATGTTTGTTGTAATATTATAAGCTTAAAATTATGAAAATTTTTGAGTGGGATCTCAATGGGATCAGGAGTTATCAAATAGAAGCTAAAAAATTGCCATTTAAATAACAATCTAACGCGCCTGCATCATTTTTCATGTTTTTCATATTTGTCTTATTTGTTTTTAATAAAGCTTTTATGCCTTTTTATGTATTTTGTTGTGCACAAAATAAATTAAAATGTTGATAAGGTTCTTTATTGAACCACAGAACTGACTTAGGCCACATGGACACACATTTTAATATTTATTTCCTATTTATTTCAATAAATTGGGGGTGAGAAAATTTTCTATTATAGTATTCTGCCATAGACAAAATTTAATCTATGTCTTCGGATATGCCATGCTGGGAAATCTTTCTGCAGTAGACAGAATTTAATGTAAAGATATAAATTTAATATAAAATATAATTAAATTACAGTCTGAACCTCTTATAATGGTGGCACATGCATGTGCCACCATTATAACAGGCACAGAATGTATTTTTAAATAAGAGGCACTTGAATATATAAATTCAGTGGCACACTGTGCCTCTTAATTTCAAAGGCACTTACGCTGTGCCTCTGAATCCCAAAGGCACTATGTACCTCTTAATTTTAAAGGCACCACGTGCCTCTTAATATTCAGAGGCACAAAAATTCAGAATGTACCTCTTAAATCAGAGGCACAGTTTTAAGAGTGTACAATTGATTTTTCATAGGTTGTACGCAGTTACAAAGCAATGAAAGAAGGTCATCGAGCCTTTTTCAAGTACGTGTTCATTAGCAGCAATTCATATATTCCCAAATAAGAAATCTAATTACAATTGCTATGATTTAAAAATAGGGAATAATTTATGCCACTCTACAAGTAATTCTAAAATTCTTTTCTCATAACTGTCTCCATACGAGTAAATTATTGAATGCTAAAATCCAATAGGTGTTTTTATCATAATAGGTTGATTATTAATTTGAATACATTTTCTTTCCTCCGTACTTGCCATATTTTGAATTAAGCTATTTAGCAAAAAAATATCTAATAACTTGCACAGTATGTTTAAAGAATATTTTTATAATAAATTTTAAAATTGTGTAAGTTTCTATTACTGAAAAGTTACAAAGGTAATTAGCACTTTTCATTACATTAGGAGTGTTTTCAGTTATATATTTATCCGTTGTATTTTTATGCACATTACAAAAACAATTGACCACACATTGATAAAGTTAAGAAAATGAACTAAATTATGATACTTTGTTATATTATTTTTTTTACACGTTCCTTTATAAAGTGATGAATAGTTTAACAAAACTTACAAAATATCTATCTTCCCTATGCGGGATTAACGATTAATGCATATTGGATCATATTGCAATAAACATTAAACCTTTCATTACTAACACTTATTTTTCACATCATATTTGGATCCTGCGTTAAAGTTTACTTTACGATATCAAACGGAAAGTCATTCGGTCACGTAATACAGGAATTTTACAGGTTTAAATTTAGAAATCCAAAATTCATTTTAAATATTTTGCCATGCGGGCAGGATATTATGCATAACTCAAAAAATACTTGCCGATATGATAACCATAATATACTTTTTTACATTTTTGGGGGGTCAAAACAGGGTTTTTTCACAGGGTCAAATTGATATATATTCATTGTTGCCAATTTCGATTTTTTGTTATTCAAAACATCTGCGACTATTTCAGTAGAGTATACATCGCTGCTTTATTTAATAAAAGATATTTCATGATTAAATAGAATGTATTTTTCATTATCAGTTGAGTGTGTGTTGAGTAGCAAAGGTAGTGTTGCTAATTAAAATACTTGATATAAAACTGTTAGTAAGTTTAGTTACTTGGCAGAACAAATGTAAAATATATTTTAAACAAAATAATTCCCCCATCTTGAAATAATGCACATATTTACTGGAGGTTGGAAAATATGGATATACTAGAGAGATAGCTCATAAAGACTATTTTAGGAATAAAATACCACGCATGGACTAGCTAATTTACACTATTATATGCTTTTTTTTTACAAATAAAATTTTAAAATTGTGATGTTTTAAATGAAGATTTCTTGTGTCGGTGATTTCTTTAAATCACGGAATGTTTATGCTCGTAGTTATTTATAACTGAACATGCTAAATTACTATTATGTAATTTTAATATTTAAGAACTTGTATATACATAACAAAACTTTGCGCCAATTTTTGGAGTATTGTACCATTTTTATTTTTTTATTTTTGGGGTATAGTTGGCTTTTCTTGTTAAATTTATATGGGTAAAAAATATCATTTAAGTTATTTTAATTAAAACTGTTTTTCTTTAAAAGTAATGCAACATACACGGATTGGGGAAATGGAAATGGCTAAATATGAGAATTATAAAATATTAATATATTCTTTCAAAATCAACTTTTCATAAACAGGTTCAATTTTAACAGTCAGAGCTGCCATTATTAACTTTTGTAACACATTTTTTAAATGTGAATTTTTTTTAAAAGTTTTTAAATGATACCATAAAAGGCGAATGCCAGTTGCACAAAAATTCCGAAGAAGTATAAATTGGTGTCCATAAATTAACGGACAAAAACAAAATGCTAATTATTGTACACAAAAGTTAATTGTCAGTGGTCAAAAGAAACTGCTATAAACGGCAAGTGTATGGTCGTGAGTGGTGCTGTGATATTAATTTCGAGACTTTTCTGAAGTCATCATGGCCAGAGCTTTGTGACAGGTCACTAGGCAAATTTATTCTTATGTCACTTAGGGATTCCATAACAAAGTCTCAACTGTGATTGTCACTTGAATGTTACAAGGTGTCTTTATTGTAACCTCATCTTTTGACTCATAATAAAGCAACATTCACGGTGAAATCACATATGAGTATCTGAATGACGATCATTTGAGAGTAATACTGGGATGAATAAGATTATTACATTTATTTTTTCACTTTTATGAGTATTTTGGATGGCACATTGACTGGCTGTTCTATTGGGTAATACTTATTTGCTACACATTCTGTTTATATATAACTAGCGGCCCTCCCTCGCTTTGCTTCGGGTTAACCTTGAAAACCTTCATCTCTTTGTGTTTTCAGTAGACCTTTTTAATGTGTACAATAATTAGTACATTATTTTGATAAATCTTGTAGGGTTCAGCCTGCGTTTGCAATGTATAAGCGGAAAAAATGAAATTATTTACGACATCACATTAAAAACCTAAAAAAAAAACAGTATTTCTCCACTATTTAATGGATGCTCTTATACATATAAACCTTCCTCTTGAATCACTCTATCTATTAAAAAAAACCGCATCAAAATCCGTTGCGTAGTTTTAAAGATTTAAGCGTACATAGGGATATAGGGACAGAAAAAGCGACTTAAACCTAAAAATTAACAGTATTTCTCCACAATTTAATGGGTGTTATTATACATATAAACCTTCCTCTTGAATCACTCTATCTATTAAAAAAACCGCATCAAAATCAGTTGCGTAGTTTTAAAGATTTAAGCGTACATAGGGATATAGGGACAGAAAAAGCGACTTAAACCTAAAAAATAACAGTATTTCTCCACTATTTAATGGATGTTATTATACATATAAACCTTCCTCTTGAATCACTCTATCTATTAAAAAAAACCGCATCAAAATCCGTTGCGTAGTTTTAAAGATTTAAGCGTACATAGGGATATAGGGACAGAAAAAGCGACTTTGTTTTATACTATGTTAAGATTTCCGTGTTCGAAAACTAGTATTTAGTATGTCTCTCTTAATTTACCGGCACCAGCGTAGAAAGTTTGCGGGATGAAATGTCATGGATGACTTTAAACTTTATTTTTAAATTCTCGGTAATATATTACAATGCACGTTGAACACTAGTTCTTTAATTTATTTATTTTATGCAATAAATGTATGCCTTCTGTAGGTATGTCCTTTCTAAAAAAAATGAGACTTAATCATATTTAACTAAAACCTGCTTCTGTAATAGTATATTAAATATTCTATTATAACAATTCTTTATAATAGTAAAAATAATATTTTAAACATTTATTCAGAAAAAATTATCATTGAAAGTATATAATAACGTATTTATTAACTCATATATTTTTACATACTTGTGCTAAAAATTAAGCTAATATAATATTTTCAGTTTCTGAACAAATTTATTTTTAAAGAATATATATTATTAATTATTTAATAGTATGTAATTTCACACATGTTATTCTATATAAAACTGTCTTACGTTCAAACAAACTTATTACACTAATGACCAATTCACTTCGATATTATTTTATCTGAAATCCTTTTAAACACATTTTCAACAGGGAAACACTTTTTACCTTTATGCGTTTCTCATATAGTTAGAATAAACTGAGAAAAAGTAATGGTATTATTAATTATATTTCCTACACTCCATTATTTTTACTTCTTTAAAAAATATTGTCATTATTTTTTATACAAAATAAATCATAAATTTTAAAACAAAATTACCCTTTCACTGTTCTGCATAAAACGTATATGAATGGCGCAGAAAACGTTTCAAAAATTTAATAAAAAAGAATATTTTCCCCACCCATTCCTTGCTTATCATTATATATTTAGTTTTTTTCCTTCAATAGATTTGTGTTATATATTTCAATCAATTGTATAAAATTTCACACACGTAATTTATTGCACTCATAAATAGTTCAAAGAATACTTTTGTACGTTTAAATAACTTGATATATGTTTCAATATTTTAAAGAACTGGTTACATTAGCTATATTTCAAAACGGTCCCGACTGTTTGCATAGCTTTAATTAAATCTTAAAACAAGTACTTTTCTGTATAATGTATAATATCTGTTACTTACTAAAAAGTTTTGAAAAAGTTCGTATTTGAATAACAAATGTAAATATTTAAGAACATGATTTGATTCAGTTAAGAATTTTTATTATGTAGTGTAAAATCAAATTATTTAACATACATGAAATCTTTTTAAATAGCAGAAATTAAATTATATGCCACTTAATTGTAATATGATGTTCTTTAATTTATAATGGTGCTTTTACAAGTAAACTATACAATTATTATAAATTTAATTGAGAAAACATTAATATTTCATAGATTATAGAATACAAAATTCGTTATTTACGAGTAAACAGTTAGAAATTTATAACATAATTATATTTTTAACAATTTTAAAAAGTCAAATGTGTACTTCAGTCAGTTTAAATACTCCAGCTTTAAAATAAATATGGGCACAATTTGTGAAGTTTGATTTGTTGCTTTTTTGAAATTCGTTTTAACTGATGCAATAAATCACACAACAATGTACAGTATACTCCTTTATTCCAATCTTTATGATGGATGCTGACACAAGTGATCATTTTCAACCACAAGGTGCAAGGAGTTTCATGAATGTATTAAAACACAAAAGATTCTTGTGTAAAACAGAAAAAAACGCTTTAAATATTTCCGAAATAGTGTCTATCACTTGCAATTTATTGGCATGGTTCATGAAAATCATGGGTTAAGTTCTTTTTCTGTATCGCACGTGGGACACTCGTTACAATTGAATTTCCGCTTTTAATTTCCATAGAGACATTCAGCTGTCAACGTAAAATTATTTTTACTGCGTAAAAGAGTTATAGCTTTCGATTATTCACTGTATTCATGTAATATGGCTTTACCGGGCTTATTGTTAGTTATCTCACCTGAAAAAAACTAAACAAGTGGGTAAGTGTGATCGAAGATCGCACAAAGGATTTCGTTTAATGTTCCTTTCTAAACACTTTATCCTTCCTTTGGTAAAGAAAATAGTTATAGTTTATCAAACTACAGAGTGATTCCTTAAGTCTGTTTTGCCTCAAATAACTAATAAGTGAAGTTAAATACAGCCATATAGGTCATGCTTAGATTATTGATAAAACGGCTGTCCACTATTCGATGAGATACCTGTCAGTGTGCTGTATTGTTACATTAAGATATTAGAAATAATATCTCGAAATATGGAAGATAAAGACACAAATGTAATTATAAATAGTAGAACATCATCAATTTAGTGTGAAAAGACATTTGAGCACGCGGCACAAAAGGGAATCGCTTGTACAATTGAATCGGTCATTTCAAAAACCACATAAGTCAAGTTTTTTCAAAATATAATTTTTTTGTTACAAATGCTTCCTTAAAAGGTAGATCGATGATATGGGTAATAATCACATAAGTCAGTGTTTTTCTTCCTCTTCAAACAATATTTTCTAATTTTCGTCCATTACTTAAACGACATAAAGTCAGCGGCTTAAATGGTTTTTGCTTGCAATACCAGATTACATGCGGATACCATATTGCATTACCATATTACCATTTGCATGCAGTATCATATTAAAACATAAAAATGCTCCTGTATAAGTGCTATCATCATTAATTTTGATTAAAATATGTTTAATATGACTGTTTTGTTCAAATTAAATACCACGTAATCTTGTTTCTTGCTAAAATGAAATAAGTCAGGAAGAGTTTTTCTGTTCTTCTGCCTTTTTATTATTCATACATTATAAAAATTATGCGATATTTACAAACGTTGAAGTCCAAACTCTATATCCAACCTAAAAACCCCATAAAATTTCATTTATTTGTAAATAATATAGTTTTTGTTCAAATTCTGGAAAGTTCTGATTCTGTGACTTATGTGGTTTTTGAAATGGCAGATTCAATTTAAAGTAGGCGAAACCAAAGCAAAGTAGTTTGTTTCGGAAAAATAAATAAATGCATATTAAAAAACTATTTTCGAAATTTAACACTAGCTGTAAAAAAGACAATTTTTTAAAAATAACTTTTATTTTATATTAAAAAAAGTTACAGACGGTCCTCTTTTTTTTCTTCCCAACGACAAAGCTGTTTTATGTTTGAGTACAGTCGAATCATAATTTGATAAATTTACATTTGCATACGTTTAAAAAGTTCTCATTTTGCTGTCGGAGAAAATTCCAGTTTTTCTATAACAAAATGTTTTGCATCAATGTAAGATATTATTGTCTGTACAGAAAAATATTTATCGTATCTGTGCTGTGTGCACAATATATCTTTTCTCACTAAATCCATGATGCCCTACAATGTTGTCATTGGCATTTTGAACATATTTTCTGTAGTTCCGGGGTTTCAGTGGTAATGCTGGCCACAAAATGAAGAGTTGGGCAGAATATTGCTGGTTCGAAGTTCGCGTGGTCTAGACGGAGGACTGCGTTTCAAGGCTTTCCTTGAGCGAGAACGGTAATGTGGGTCTCTTGCCTTTCAAATGTACACTCAGAATACATCTCTCCTACAGAAAATAACCAAAACTGTCCCATATTTAATTAACACCTCCTCTTCTCTATAGTTTTCTATATTCGATCTCTAATTCCTGAAACTACCACTATGGAATGTAGCGATCATGAATATAAAAATAAATAAGGACTTCTAACCAAATAGCTTTTCAAAGAAGGAAACTATTCCTCGAAAAATGTCTCAAATAGTTCGCGCATGTGTAAGACAGTTGCTCTATGTAAGCAAAAATACGTCTGCTTCTTTAAATTGTCTGATTGACAGCCATCGTCTAGTGGGTATCCGATATGCAGTTTCGGTTTGTTGTTGTAGGTGGCGATTAGGGCAGTGCCAAAATATTTCTCGAACGCAGCCACTTGTTATTCGGTGAGCGAGGGAAGCGTCTATCCATCACTGTGGCTCCGTCCCGGTCACTTGCGTTTGGAAGGTGACCATGAACCTAGTCTCATGAGTGTGAGTCTCGCTGTGTTTTGTTAATTACTACATAAATAATCCGCAGCCGTCGTTTTGACATGGTGACCACCAAGAATTTTCTTGCGTGTTTCACATTTAAATCAGCCACTCATTACGTGGGCAACTAGGCGAGTGCCCATCTTTCCCTGCATTCCCCACCCGGTCACTTGAGTGTGGAAGGCGACCGGAAGCAGAACCCCCATAGGAACGGGACACTAATGCGTTTTGTTGGTCGCTACACGAGTAGTCTTAAGCCGTCGGCGCGACCTGCTTCGGACGCAGTGACCGGGCAAGGTTCTTTAGGGCGTTCCCTGTGTTTAATAAAAATAGGGCCACCTAGTCATAATTCTCCCTGAAGACAGTCTCCATTTTAAACTGCGGCCGTTAGTTGCTGCTGTCGTGGTCTACCATTGCGGCTTGCGCATATGGGTGTTCCTTGTTGCGAACCACCTTTAGATGTTAGTTGGTGGCGGCTGGTTAAACCCCCCACTCCCCCATCGTCCTATGACGGGTTCTTCCATCTGGGGGGATTGCTATCGTATCGACTGGTCTTCACCATGTGTTCTACTGCCGATGCGTGATCTTCCGATCCGGTCCGACATATTTCTCAAGTTTTACTAAGTTTTGCTTAATTTGATGATTTTTCCTCTTTTTATTTCTTTTTAAAATGAATTTCTTGAAATTTATTTCAACAATAAACATTTATTTGCTACAGTAATGTAAAGTTAATATCTAGAAATCAGCACAGTTAACACAATTGGCAATTTATTGTTCATATTTGATGAGAGCAAATAATTAAAAAAAGAATAATTTTCCTTCGATTTTTCTCTTTTACATTCTAATAACCAGCCGGAAATAAACCCATTTCCGAGCATTGTCTTATCATGACTGCAATGTCATTTAAACTGATTATGAATATTATTAAAAGTTTTAAAAAACACTCTTGCACCAAAATCACATTTGCTCAAATACACTATTTGTCTATAGACCTGTTTACGAAAGTTTAATGTTAAGGTCAGATTAAAGATAAGATTTGGTACTTTGACGGGAAACTGAAATCAGTCAACAAAAATACATGTTTTAATTTTGAATATGATGTTCATAAAAGTTCCGTTGAATTGGATAATAGATGCTTTATATCAAACTACGCTAGGAATTGTTAGTTTTTCGTTATTTTTTTCCCCCTTCTTTTTTTTTATAAACATATATCAATTAAAAAATATTTCTCTACATCATCTCACAAATGCCTTGGCTTCCGTTCAATAAAAATCGTATTTCAAAAGTGTTTGAAAATATTATAGGATCACGATGTCTTTTAGACCCACTGCAATATGTCACTCATTAAAAAGAGAAGTGCAATTTATATAAATATGTTTAATAAATATTAAAAATAAATATCCTAAACGATATTTTATATTAATCCTGTTTTCCCTGTACATATAATTTATGATAGCGCTGTTAAAATCATAAAAAAATCGTGTTATGTAAAAAAAAAAATCGGATTACAAAAATTATAAAATTTTATATATTTTTCTAAACACTTACAAACTATACAAGTAAAGTACCCAATTAGAAAATTTAAAACATTGTATCATATGATATAACAATGCAATACTATAAAATGAATCTTACCTCAAGCAATTCATTTGTAACTGGAAATCGATTATGTTTTATGATATGAAATAATCCGCATTTTTTGTTACATTTTCAACAATCACAGTAAATGTCGTTAGCAAATCTGTTCTATGTGGAAATATTAGAAATCGATAACATGCTGAGAAATCATTGCTTCTCCAGTTTAAATATTTTCTACTATTGAAAGCTGATTTAAAAATCGAATTTTACTTTTATTGAACATCGAAATTTTAAAGCCTAGTGTGTATGGTATAGATATTCGATTTTAGGGTTTCTGGAAATACATAATATTTTATTCTGAATAATTTTCCGTTTTAAAACTATGGAAAAATATTTTATGTATGATTTAGATAGTAAAATACATAAATTAGTTTTACGACGCGTATAATGTTTAGAGATATATGAAAATTATATGGAAAAAAGCTTATATTTCCTTAAGTAATAAGCGTTTAGATGCATACGGAAAAATATGGTCTGAATTATTTCACTTTTCAAAATTTTAGTATGAAATCTTTCATTTATGCTTTTGACAGTTAAAGTCATAAATTTCATTTATGAAGCTTATTTTATTTCGCGATAGATAAAATTCTAGTCTAGAATACTTCTTACTTTTCAATAAATAATAAAAAATAGGTGCAAATAAAAAAAATGAAAAATTTAAATACAAAAAATAAATAAATAAATAAATAAATAAATCATCTAAGAAAGATTTCGAAATGTTTCCAACATTTTCTTGAGAAGCAACTGCTGTGTTTTTTCAAAAATATATTATCAAATATTAAATCAATTCATTTTTCAAATCCATAAAATGAAATCTGTCATTTATGGTTCAGACCGTTGAAGTCACAATTTTCGTTTTAAAAGCCTATTATATTTAATGATAGATGAGACACTTATTCTGGAATACAGTTTAAATTTAGTTAAATAATAAGAATAAATAAATGTAAGTTTAAAAAGTTAAATTTAAATATGTACAAAAAACAAAACTTGATGTGATTTATTTCGGTATGAATTCCAAGTGATGTCCAAAATTCAAATGCCGTATTTATAAGTAAAATATTATCTAATATTGATGCCATTAATAGCATTGAATTTTTAAAATATAATATATATTTTTTGTTTAAACAAAATCAATAAAATTAACTATTGAGGTATTTATATAAAACCTCAGCAAAAAGAAAAATATCTTTGACAATTTTGCGATTATTGTATAATTTTAAAAAACTTTTATATCTAATATTATATCTAAATAATCCAAAAATTATCGATAAAATTAAATAAAAAAATCGAAAGATACTTCAATTTGCATAGTTATTTTTAATGTTCATATTGGAAATATGTATATTTAAATTTATTACAGCAATCCAGACAATTTCTTAAAAAAAAATATTAGAATGGTAGTATAGGCATATTCTTAAATAATGGTGAATTTTGAGTTCTTAGATAAAAAATTTGAATTAAGCAAGTCAAACATGAATGTTTAATTTTATTATCAACATTTCTTTTCAAACAATACATTGTGCACTAGTTTAAACATTTAAGAAAATAAGAAATTGGAAAATTTATCGTTCCATTGCTCGTCCTAAATTTCATATTTATTAATTACAATCTTTATTTTTAAGAATTAAATATATTTAAAACAAAAGCAACCATCTGGATACAGGGTAATTGTACCAGTACTTAAAACTATAAGGAATGCATTTCTGTTATTAACATGTACATAAATTCCTCTATTTTGACAGAAGTTTCTAATTATTTTTATTCTTTATAAATTCATAGTAAAAGATATGGTGTTCTCAAGAAATTAAATTCCAGTTTAAAAATAGTTAACGATTTAAAAATATGACCCTTAATTTGCACCTATAGTTGACAGCTTTGATCCAGTAACTGATACATTCAAAAATTAATGTTTTATTTATTTTGTAATGAACTTATTTTATAGTGTAGTAGATAATAAATTAAACTTATCTACTGCATAATATTAAATATTCAGTTACAATATAGAATGAAAAAAAGGGTTAGTATAATGAGTATTATAGGCGCCATTTTTGGCGTGGTGTATTTACTTGGCACAGATAATATCTAAGTACCATTTTAATTTTTAGATGCTATAAGAAAATCCTCTTAAATATGACCTTTTAAATATGTAGTTTTAACAATGACGGAATTATCAGCATTAAATGCTTTTTGTTTGTAATAGTTTAATTATTTTAAAGTTAACTTACTTTTTTAAAATTCACGTGTAAATATATTTTTCGATTGAAAAATATTTGGACTTAATATTATTTGGTCTTTTTTAAAAAACTGACAACAATAGATAAAACACAGCGGTTAAATCCTAGAACAAGCGAGACACTTGGCTGCGTCGAAATTGGCGAAGCGATAAATGAGTTTTTATTGCTACCGGTTTGTTTCTTACGTTTCTTCCACGCCTTCTCTGGTTGATCGGTTGGTTTATTAACGTTTGCTCTAGAAATTGGATTGCATTTTGAGCTCAGAGCAAAGAAGGAAGGTCTTGGTTGGTTTATTGGGTCGTATGGTCGGATTTGTTGAATTACGTTTGTGGAATGTGTTTTGTGAAGTTTAATGGTTTGACGTTTTGTCGTATGTCACAGAAGGATAATTTCTGTGAAATATTAAAAAATGAAGTAGGATGAGAAATAAAGGTAAGTGAATTTTTGTTGATTTTATTTGAAAAGATGTAATTCATGCATTCTAGAGATTGCTGCACCTTGAGTTTCATGAATCCAGGTTTTATTTTCGGTTAATGTTTGCGAAGCGTACATATATTTAAGTTTCTAATCTCTGCATGAATGAGTTTCGTACATTCTAGAGATTGCTGCACGTTGAGTTTTATGCTTCCAGGGTTTTTGTCGGTTAATGTACGCGAAGCGTACATATATATAAATTTCGTGCATTCGAACAATCAGGAATCTCGAGATTCTCCCCAATCATAAACTGTGTGATTTGTGGCAGAGAACTCACTACTTACACAGTTCCTATGAGAAATTCTTTCACGAAGTAAACATTGATTGTACCGCCAATCCGCACTGTTGCCAAATATTTATCAAAAGCAACATCAAATATAATTTTTAAAAATTATATGGATAATTCTTGTTATAAAATAAATTAGCCAAAAAAATAAATAAAAGGTTATTTATAAAAATTCGAATTATTATTGCAGATATTTTTTATTTTATAATTTGATTAATTACGATATTAATATAAATATTTTTATGTATATTTGAGTACCAATGTGGCATATTTCTGGTAAAGAAATTAAAACTATGTCTTTTATCATAAAAGTTTTTTCCTAAATATTTAATGAAATATCACACCACAACCTAAACATATATATGCACGCAAAAAATAGTTAAATTGTTATGCATAGTTTTTGATCATATAAAACCTTTTTAACTGAACAGTATTGGCAGATTTCAACAATAAATAGCGCTTAATATAATTATTCGATTTAAAAACTGTGTACTCAGTGCGTTTATCATATATGTCTTTATGAAATTGCATGTTTTATGTTTTATATGCAATAATTATTGCAAAGTGAACCGAGAACATGGCGAGGTCACAATAAATGAAATTAAAGCAGTAGTAGCAACATTAAGTAATGTTTTTAGAATAGAAAGATACATATAAAATATCAATAGTGCAAATATTCTTGATTTAAAAAACAGAAAATTATGATAGAGAATTGGGGTATAACTTATGATTTGCTTCTTTTTAAAATGCACCGTTGAGTGAAACTAACAGTTTGAGATATCAAAAAAGTAACAAATATACAGTAATATTTGTAGATAAAATTGCTTAGTGAATCTTAATAGATTTTCTGTGCTCTAGTATTATATTTAATGTATAAAATAATGAATAATATAATGAACATAAAAATGTTGAATAATAAAAATGCTTATTAATTAAAACTGCGCAATTCTTTATGAAATTATAATAACTGAACATGGATGTATTTATAATTTTTTTTTTTTAAATTGGTGCTTGTTTTGGTCATGCAGATGTGAAAAAGTAATATTTTGATAATGTAAGTATATATTACTTGAAATTCATATTCAAAACAAATGTGAATTGAAATCTATAAAGTTATTTAACAGAAATCGATTTCTAGAAGTAGTGTTGGGGTATTTGATAAAGTGATAAATAACCAAAAGAATGAATTTTGTTGATTTCAGAAATTGAAACAATTTTTCACAATTACTAATTATAAATCAAAACAGAGAGATGCTATAAACAAAACAAACCAAATAAATTTTGAATAACTAAAAAATTAATTAAGTAAATGAATAAATTTGCCAAAAGGTATCAACAAAATTCTCATTTATCACCATACCGCTTATACCCAACAAGTGGTTTGACGAATTGGAACATTGTTATGGTAAATTAATGAAATTCATTAAAACTTTATAGAACAGATTTTGAATAAGAAAAACATGAAAAAGGGGCCTGCAATCCTTCCAGATTTGAAAGGCACAAAAAAAAGGGAGAAGAAGTTAATTAAAATAGGGATATAGATAATTAATTAAAGTTACAAAACATGATCATATCAATGTACCAATTTGTCATAACCATGCGAGTGATTTTGTATAGTGGATAGTACCATACCAAGAAGAAACTAGGTAGAACAATTTTCTTTTAATAAGAAGTTTTAATTACCTTAAATGCAGCTAATAAACTTTAAGAATTAAACATACTTAATATTAAATTTTTCTTTCACATTCAGTATCACTTCTTTTACTTCAATTAAGAGTAGGTTAAATTTACTTTATTTATTAAATCTTTTTCTTTATAGAAGAAAATAAAAGTACTTCACAATATTTAAAAGAAGCAATTTAATATTTAAAGAAAACCAAATTAATAAACATTTTCAGAAACAAAACAAGAATTTAAATTTACTTCATTAAATTTAATTCTTTTAATAAGAATAATACAACATCCTCAAAAACAAGTAAAGAATTTAAATTTTACTTATATGAATTTTTATTAACAAAAGAAGGTTACTTGGGATTTCAATTTCAGTAAATTCATCTTAGAAAAGAATTAAATATTAAATAATTACTTGCTCTGATTATTTAAATAATTAAACAAAACTCATTATTCATTAAATAATAATGTTAAATTTAGATAAAAAAAGACAAATGAATTTCTATGATGCATACAAATAAGTCACAGATAGAATATCACCACGAATTTGATTTTTATTAACAAAAAAAAATGTTAAATAAAACACCAACATATTTAAATTTATAGGTGTTAGGTTAGTTTGTATGACAACAGGTGATCTAAATTATACACAGGTGTATCAAAACATATTCATGTAGAATAATAGTAATAATCAAAGACACTTATTCATTAAAATAAAAATATTTACCAAAATTTTACTTGCAGGTTCAGCATTCGTACGACTGGGATTTATCAGCCGTAATAGATGAGTTAATAATGTTCCAGGGTTGGCAGTCTACTTTATTTTTGAAAAACAAAAGAACAAGAAGGTATTTCTCGAAGATATTTCAGCAACATCGACTCTCAGAGCAGTCTTTACTCTTCCATGAATAGTATGAAGTAGGCATTTGATAGTGCCTCTTCTGACAATTCCGTTTGCGAATACAAAAGGGACCAGTCGATGAGACTCCAAGTGGCACTGATCTTTAGAGTAATCTTTTAGTCATCCGGATCTACGTTTTACTAATAGCGAATGACCACCGACTTCAACGACAAACACTCTCAACCATCACAGCTCCCGATGGCAAAAAAAAAATCTTGATTTCAAACACCACTACAATAGCGACTCGCTAGTTTCTCGATCAGAATATCTTTTTTATTCTCAGCATCAGGATCCGTAATATTCCTCGCGGCACGAGGCATGATTTTTCTAGCTACCATCTCTTCAATTTACATTCGAATATATCTCGGGGAACCAGATACCTTTTTTCTTTACCGGACCTTCCAGTTACACATTTTTCGATCGAATCCCTTTCAAATTCTCTGGTCACCAACAGGAAAACTTTTTAAGGGGGGGGGGGCATACGCCCTCCCCGAACCTCACAAAAACACCTTCGCCAGTTACATTCTCCCGCGCTAAGCGATACCAGGGGAAAAAAATATTCCCCGCGAATACGTTACGTAAAACCATTGGTCGTCGCTCTCTCTCGCGGGTGGAACTACTTCGCATAGGGGTGATGGCATGTGTACAGCTGTTCCGTTTTCGCTCCCTTTTCCACGAAGGTAAAAGGCTGCTGCTGCTTCCCTCGACCTCCCACGTGAACTGTTGTTTACATAAAACGGGATAATTGGGCTCGTAAAAACGAATAATACAACTTTAACAATACGGGCCACTATCTGCCGCCCGAGTCCTGCTTTTTCCACGAAAGATCTTCAGAGCAGATTAAGGCGACCAACACCGCCAAAGTCATAAAACTCCTGACAATACAAGCTAATATACGTTGTCTGGGAAATGGATTTTTATTGCCCAAGTGTCCGAGAGCATTTGGAAATTTCCCATGGTAACAAGACCACCCCAGTGAAATTATAACTTACAGGGGAAATATAAAAATTATGATTTTAAGTAAAAGAGACAATGAATTTGTTTTAGCTTAGACATTTAAAAGAAAGAAAAGGTATTTTAACTCCATTATTTCAGACTAAAATAAAGAGAATATTAAATGAAAAACATTACGATTATTATAAAACGAGGGGGGGGCTACAACTTATATAGAAAAAATAAAGAAAATATGGAAAATTTAGAATAAATGAAAAAACCTACCCTAACAGTAGTATTCGACAGTTAAAGTTGATTCCGTCAAGTAATTTTTTAATTATACTTAAAAAACTACCCACATTCTAATTCGTTAAATGTCAGGACTTCCACTCCCACTGCATCATAGTATAATTAGGGATACATATAAATACTCTAAAATAGAAAGTCGTTTTAAGAGTAATGAGCATATATATTTGCTAAAGCTTTCTGCTTATAAGCACCGGGCTCATACACATCTCACATACAGAGCTGAAGCTGTCATTATTTTATACGATAAGAGCTAGAGAAGAAAAATCGCTGTGCACTGTGTTAGAGCTGGAACAATACAAACTAAGCTCATAGATGCAACTGCAAATTATGGGGGTTCCGCAGAAGCACGATGAGTGGTTCATGGTAGACGAGACCTGCCTATGAGTAGTCTCTCTTTGTAGAAGTCACTCACAATTGTAGCGGCAGCACAGTTTTCCAGGCGCTACCCATAAGGATAGTAAGTCGTGAGAAACGACCACCCTGTGGTATTATTGCTTTTATTAGTTGGTTGGAATATTTTGCATGATCGTACGTAAAAAATATTATTGCAGTTGTGAAAAATCATAACTCTGTACTTTGCAATTAGAGAGGCAATTAACCGTTAAATAAAGTTTGTTCTTTAATCGTCACTAAAAGTAGAAAATAAAAAGATCCCAGCTAATTGAAACATGTTGAGGATGAGACAGGAACAATTCTTGAAATTAAAATGTAAATTCTTTTTTCATAAATTATGTAGCGTGGAAAATATGACTTTCCTTTTCACCACTAACTAAAAATACTTGAAACAACACATTCAGCTTATTATATGAAGACATCGTAAACCCATCAAGAAATTGGCATTTAAAGAAATTATAACTGTACAAAAATGGCAAAAATTAAAATTATAAAAAAGATCGGCACAACATTCTCAACGAGCTCCCACCAGAAAAATTCACTAAAAAGGTAACGGTCAAAGTATATATACGATAAAAAAGAGACAGCCCAAAGAGAAAACACGGACCGTTCAATTTAATTTATTAGAATTTAAAGCCAACGGTAATTCAACAAACGAATAAGAATGGCAAAGCTAAACCAGAACTATTCCTATTTGTCAACATAACCACACGCAGACGATTTTGAGAGTCGCACGTATGAACAAACGAATATGCTTTGCGAGAGATGATTTAAAAAACAGTGCCACCGATACAGGTGAATGAAGCTATATTTGATAAAAACAAAGGAGTTCAGAGAAAGATAAACATCGAAGCACCGTAAAGCATTCCGTACGAAAATGCCAATAACAAAATAAAAGCACGATAAAAAACAATGTGAGAATTCATCTCAGAAACCCTGTAGTCATACCCCAATAAATCATCGGTGCCTCTTAATTGACACACTAATATGCATTTATTGTGTACATAGTCATAAAAGTCCAGACTACTGTCTGCAAAATCAATGAAAAATGCAACCTGGGTGGCATTTCCTTCCCATTACAGAATAAATACACACTCTACGAAAAGAGAAACTAATAAATATATACATAAAACATTATATATGCAATTAGTTAATGAATATATTTTACTGGTGTACTATTTTACACCCTAAAACGTACAGTATACCGTACGCCTGTTAGGATTAACGCAGTTATCTCTTTCAATGCCTCAGCGCTTTTTAATTATAAGATAGCTGCGTTTAATTCTTTCATTAAACGCGCTTTTCTTGTCTGTTCAGACGACTACATTCAGGGGGAACTTAAATATATTATGAATATCGCCACAGACCATTGTCTCCCCCAACATTACATGCACAAAAGTATTGACAAATTAAATAATCAATTAACTCATCATTCTGTCTCTAAAATAAGTAAGCCAATTTATCGTAAATTCCAGTATATCCTTATATTATTTGAATGACTTAAAACGGTTCTTATAAAATTTAATATTGATCTTATTACTGTCTCCTCTCGTAAATTAATTGATTTGATTTCAAAGAAATGAGATCTCATCCCTCCCAGATCGCTTTGCAGGTGTATACGAAATCCCTATTTGTTTAAGTAACAATCTTACAATTTTCTACATTGGCATGACCAAAAGAAGGTTTTTTGAACGATTTAAAAAGCACATAAGTGATATTAAATACAGGAGATTAACCACTGTCCTTTCGACATTTTATGCTTCCGATAATGATTTTAAAATTGATTTCAATAGAGCTAGAGTTATCTCTAAATAAAACAACCCATTTAAAGCCATAGTTACAGAGTCCATAGAAATTAATTTAAGAAATAATGGAACTGGTAACGATAATTTTTCATTTAACATACCAAATATCTGATTAATCTTTTGAAAATTAATTAACACCCCTCCCCTTTCGTTTTCACCCTGAATGGTTGGTTTAGTTTACATTTTTACTGGATAGATGGCTCCAGCTTTTTTCCCTTTTTCTTTTCTCTGTTTTCCTACGTATTCTCTGTTTTCATTTCTATCATATCACGAAGTGAAGTTTCAACATTTGTGTCTTTGGCCTCCCCGATGAAGTTACAGGCCGAAACTGTTGGATAATTTTTAACAAAGTTTTTAATTGTATTGTACACTGTTTTTAGCAAAAACAAGCACAATTTAAATTTAATAGAATATGTTTCCGTAATTAAATACAATTTTAATTGGGTCATAAAATTCTTATTTATAAATTGGTATTAATTTTGTAAAAATTAAGGATTCGGCTGCATCGTGGCACCAATATATTAAATTTTTAACAAATTTACGGTATAGATGAATCACCAATAACACCACCGTGTTCAGTTCTGTATTAAATTAAAGCATAAAAATAAATAATGAAGCCTCACGAAAGTTTATTATAAAAATTAACTGTGAGATTTATCTAAATTAGCATACGTTAATTATAACAGTTTTAAAAAACACAAATGTAATTTTAGAAGCGAATGTTTAGCTGTTGTATTTAAGGAAATATTTGAATTTAATAATCTTGCGTTATCGGTATTTGTATGTTTATTTAACTAAAATAAAATTCATTTTAATAAAAATATCTTTCAAAATACATTACAGAGATCCCCTGCTTAATTTGCATTTAAAAAAAATGATAAAATTAATACCACATACAATATTTATAAGTAAGTGTTTAACGTAATGCATGTTTACATAATATCGTTAAATTTCAAACTAATATAAAAATAACCATTAATTAATTACATTCATGTGTGAATTTCTACCCCCAACGTTTAGGAAATTTATGTTTTGTTTATATATGCTAAGTTAATTTAAATAAGTTAATTAATTATTTAGAATATTTGCGTTAGCAGAAAAAATATTACATTATACATTGACTTTAAGAATAGTTTAATTTTTAAGGAAATTGTTATTATTTTAAAATGATGTTTTTTTTTTTTTTTTTTTTTTTTGCATTTAGGAAAGGTATTTATGTTTGCAAATAATTTCACGTGAATAGTGAATAAATAATTTAATTAAATAGAATGAACAACAAATTAATGATTAAAACTTACTTTACCAGAACATTTTAATAAATTTAATAAAATAAATGTGCTTAGGGGTTGTTTGAACTGAGTAGAAAAAGGGTTCCAAAGGGTTTTTTGTTAGCAGCACACTATAAATTACTTTTCACTTGAATAGTGTTAAGTAGTTTCCACCTAGCTAATATTTTTGTTATATTCTTAAAGACAGAATAACACATCGGCTGATAAGTTCCCGGTCTGGCTCACAGATGGCATTGCAATCGTCGAACCGATGGTTTCTTTTAGTAAATACTAACCTTTAAAAGGTAGCAGAAAAAAATGTCATGACGATTCGCCGTGTCGATAAAACGTTAGAGTGGTTTTAGTTGAACGACTTTTTTGATAAACAAAAAAAATGGATAAACAAAAATTTTAAAAATAATTTTTTAATGGGAAAAAACGCCGTTCAAACAAAGCTTGGCTTGATAAGCGTTATCCGGACACTGCTCCAGGTAAATCAACCATTATTGACTGGTTTGCAGAATTTAAACGTGGTCGTACAGACACCAGTGATGCACCACGCAAAAGAGGTGGTTACTCCGGAAAACGTAAAAAAAGTCCACAAAATCGTTTTAGGGAACCGCAAAGTGAAGTTGCAGGAGATAGCTCAGACTCTGAAGATATCCAAGGAACGTGTAGGTTTTATTTTGAATGAACATTTGTCAATTAAAAAGTTGTTGTCAAAGTAGGTGCCGCGCGTGCTGACTTTTGACCAAATATAACAACGAATCGATGAATCTGAGCACTGTTTGGAGCTTTTTCGTAATAAAATTGTGTTATTTATTATTAAATTTGTATTATTATTTATTTATTAAATTATTATAATTAAATTATTATTATTAAATTATTATTATTAAATTATTTTTGTTAAATTATTATTATTATTATTATTAAATTATTTTTGTTAACTTATTATTATTATTATTATTAAATTATTATTATTTTTGTTAAATTATTATTATTATTATTATTAAATTATTATTATTTTTATTAAATTATTATTATTAAATTATTATTATTATTATTAAAGTTATGTTATTTGTTAAAGTTATAAAGTTATGTTAAAAAGTTGTGTTTTCTTTATTAGACCGAGAACTTATCAGCCACTTGTTACAAAATGTAAAGTTCTCTGTACATTGTGTATAACTGGAAAGATGTGGAGGTGGTAGCTATCCGGTCACTATCATGCGAATGTTTTTTCACAAAGCAACATATCGTCAACTAGATGAATGCTAGCTAAGGCTAACTGTTGGAATAATTTAAAATCACATTCTTTCTCACAGTACAGTATTAAAACATTTTTTTAAGTCCAAGAAGCACACCAGAGTCCAAATAACAAGATTTTACGATAGTTATTTGGAAAAGTTACACCGCCGTTGGTGAGTTAAAAGCCTAACTTAAATATTGTAGATGTCACATCCCTAAGTACTCTGGTGAAAGGTTTCCTTCAAATGAACATTAGTCTTTGAGAAAATTGTATTAAAGTTCATCATGCGTTTCAAATATCCATTAGTTTGAACTTCGTTGCGGGGACTTCGTGACGCAGAGGTAGTTGACGCGCTTACTACCAGGAGGTGGAGGATTCAATTCTTTCTCGATACTTTTTTTAAATTATTATTATTATTATTATTTTGACAAGTTAGACGTTTTAAGAAGAATTATGAATTGTGAAACTTTGAAATTTTTGATATTTTCATAATAAATTACATTTTTGTTTGAATTATTCATGAAAATTTATATTTTTTCGGCAATTTTTAACTAATATTTTTAATAACAAAAATACAAACTGAATAATGTCTGTTTTTTTTTAATTTATTATTATTTACCTTTTATATTTTAGCACTGTTCTGAAATAATAATTTTTATGGAATTTTAAATATTTTGTATAACTTATACAAAATATATTTCACGCCGAGTCTACTAAATATATTTACGATTAGAAAATTCTAATAGCATATCTTCAACAGAGTAAATATTAACGCAGTAACTCTCTTGTGTAAATTTTTACCAGTTATATAACTTTTTCATGTCATTTATATAATTTTTATGTAAAGTTTACAGATCGAATTTAGACATATTTTTTCATCCTAACAAATAAAAACACATTTGACGTCATACTTAAAAATTTAGTCACTTGAAAATGCAAAAATCGTCTGCAAACTTACGATACATATATAAAACATATATTGTTTAAAAAATAGGCGTAAAAAATCAGTGTAATTCCTAAACTCAGTTCACAGTTTCTGAAGTTAAACAATTCTATTACTGTTGCATATACTGTAGTAGAAAACTAAGCATTGATGTTAGTTAAAGTATAAATTTCTATATGCTAATTACATTTTCCAGGGGAGCTGAAATTACGCTGGAGATTTCTTATATAACAAAGGATATGAATTATCACATACTACTCAGCGTATGACCAAGAGAGTAAGAAAATGTCAAAACCTGGAATCGAACCCGGGACCTTTGGTATTATGTACTAATCGTCTACCATTTGGAGCTATCCGGACGACATCTAGTCTAGCATTTTGTCCTTCTTATGTATTGGCTCGGCTGCGACTTTGCAGCACCAGATAGAAAGTCAACCATGAGCACACTTTTCAATGCCATGCAGGAGACGAATTAAACCCAGTATCGGTGAATATATATATATGCTAATTAAATTTTCCAGCCGAGCTGAAATTACGCTTATTTACTTTCTCTCTTTTGTGGATGACTTTCCATCTTGTGCTCCAAAGTCGCAGCCGTGCCAATATATAAGAATGAGAAAATACCTGACTCAATGTCGTCCATATAGCTCCAAATGGTAGAATATTGGTGCGTAATACCAAAGATTCTGGGTTCGATCCCCGGCCTGGGCATTTTTTCACTCTGTTAGTTATACGCTGAGTAGGAAGTTATAGTTCATATCATTCGTTTTATAAGTATAAATTTAATTTGTATGTTGTCCTTTTAAGAGTTCCATGAATTTTAAAATCTGGTTTCTTGTATTTCTGAGTGTATTTTTATTGTTATGTTTTAGGTGTCTCTGTCCCCTGTGCCCTTATAAATAAAAATAAAATTATTTTGAATTTGTATAAACTATTTATTCCCTATTTCCCGCCAGGTAGCTCTATAAAGGCAAAAAATCATGTTTAATCAGTCCTATCATTTTTTAATTTCAGTATGACTGTCATACACTAAAACATAAAAAGATCAATGTCATTCAAGTTTGTTCACATAATTTCTTGATAATCGCGATATAACCTTAAAGGAAAGTTACGTTGTTCTGCCAAATTTTAACTTGGAGTATGATCCTAATATGAGAAAATTTAAAATAAATCCATTTTAAAATTTTAGTTATGCAATTTCTTACCAGGGGCGTTACCAGCTTAAATACTATCTTGTAAAAAAAAATATTAGAATATAAATTGGACCGTAGTAGTCCTTATAAGCGCTATAAACAAAAATAAATTTTGTTAAATATGTGCAACTTCTTTTAAACTTGGGTACGGCTTTAAATAATAATCATAAAAAAATGAATTTTATTGATATTTGGTTACTATACTTCTCCTTAGGAGTCATTATTGTCGTAAACGACCGTTGAGTTGAATCTTTCTTATCTAATTTTAACTTGGAGAATGATTGCCATACATGAAAACATAAACACTTAATTTTAAAATATTAGTTTTGTAATTTCGCACCAGGGACGCTACCAGTGTAATATGCCTACATGTGATTTTTTTATCAAAACATAAATGTGACCATGGTCGAAGCTTATTCGAGAGGTTCATTAAAAAAACGTATACAATTAATTTTATTTAAATTTAGCTACTCTATTCTTTTCCAGGTGGCGCTATAAATTAAATTCCGTTTAATCTGTCTAACCTATTTTTAACTTGATTCAGGCTTCATACATTAAAACATAAAAATCAATTTTTTTTACCTTTATTTAAAGTGTTTTCCACCAGGGGTTGCCATAATTGCAAATGAAATTTGTGTTGAAACTGTCCGGCCGATATTTAACTTCAGTTCAGGTGAACAAAAAAAAAAAAAAAAAAAAAAAAAAAAAAAAAGTAGCAATGGAACCTCTTTGCTACGCCAAAAAAAAAAAATCGATTTTTTTCAGCACTAGTGAGAAGTGGAAGTCATCTGTGACGGACTGAATTTCACCAACTGATGAAGGCAAATAGCCAACAAAAAGTGAACAAAATAATTAAATGGTGAATGCACAAAGCACACCTGCCAAAGAAAGTTAATGGGGAAAAAAACAGTGTCAAATCAAGTGAATACAGCCTCATAGATACATGACGGACTAACGGCCACGGAACAAGCCCCACTCCATTAGTGCGACAAGTTTCTCAAACAACAAATCAACAAGTTGCACAAAATTCAAAAGCAGTGATAACAGCCATTAGGATTCAATGGACTGATCGCAAAAAGCGTATTCACGAAGGGAAAAAAAAATCAAAATCCCCAATGCTTGGGTGAGATAAAGTGACAAAGACAACAAAAATGAGTGTGCAACATCCAGAAATGTGACAACCACCAGTAACAGAAGTTACAATGTGACAACCACCAGTAACAAAAGTTACAATGTGACAACCACCAGTAACAAAAGTTACAATGTGACAACCACCAGTAACAAAAGTTACAATGTGACAACCACCAGTAACAAAAGTTACAATGTGACAACCACCAGTAACAAAAGTTACAATGTGACAACCACCAGTAACAAAAGTTACAATGTGACAACCACCAGTAACAAAAGTTACAATGTGACAACCACCAGTAACAAATGTTACAACGTGACAAAACCCACGATAGTGACATAATAACCAGTGAAACTCTCGAAAGAAGACCAAGATTCAAAATGTGAAAACCAGCTCTAGCACAAGCTAGAGGTAAAAATATATCAAGAAAGAGACAAAAAACCAATGAATGATAGACAAAAAACAACCCACAACAGGGGCGAGCCTATAAAAACGCCAAAAAGCCTTGACAGAGACAAATACAACAAGAAGGGAAATCAGCCCATAAAAGAGGCGATAAACACTACAGCGACAACCCACCATGAACGTGACAAGCCAACAGACATGGTAAATATGTAAATCTATGTACGCTAATGGCACCTGGTGCATGTAAAATCCGTCGTGGGTGCAAAGCCCTCCAAGTTACCTGTGAATAATACCTCTGGGGGTGCCTAGTCAGGTGATGGTCTCGTCACCTGATCAAGGTTCTAAATTACGAGACCTATTAAATCTGTCAATTCAACAAAGTTAAACAGAAACCTTGAACCGGCAAACAAAGATAACGGTAGCAAATCACAAGAGAGCAAGCACAGCAGCGATGTGAACAAATCAATAGTCAGGTGGATCACAGCCATGCGGTGATCAGGCGATTTCCGCCCCGCACCCAGGTACTAACCCGTTAAGCTAGGCATTCATGCCGGGCAGGTAGGGGCCTGGTTAGCGGTATAAAAAAAAAAAAAAAAAAAACTTCAGTTCAGGTGTTATACAGTAAAACATTAAAAATCGATTTTATTTATATTTTGTTACTATATTTCTCACTGCGGGGTGTTATCGGCGAATAGAGCATTGAGTTGGGTTTGTGTTGTTTAATCTTAACTTGGAATATAGCTGCCATGTGAGGAAATATTTAACAAAAAATGAATTTTTAAATTTTGTGTATGTAATTTTCCACCTACGGCGCTACCAGCGTTGTGACAACGTCGAAATATTTTTCTAACGATTTGAGTGAAATTCTTCAATGGGAAATAAGTTTAAAATGCCTTCGAAAAGTTGGTGCAAGACATATAGATACTCATGAAGCATCATAAGGTTAATAAAGGTCATATAAAATAAAAATAATATAAAACAGCTCGTCTAACGGTAATAGGCGATGGAGTGTAATGAAACTGAATCCTTTTGTATTGTTCTGTAAAAGAACAGTAAATGTTACACCACATATTTTCAATGCAAAATATGCCGCCTATAAGTTTTAGTAACATCTGCGAATTTCGTAGAGTTTCAAATTATATAATGGCAGTAACATGCATTTTAAGTAATTACCGCCCCTACAGGATTGTGTAATAGAATTCTTTTGTGCGATACTGTAAAATAACAATAAATGCTATGTATACCTTCTTCAACAAAAAACATGCTATAGTTGACTGTAACAATACACCAAAATTAAAGTACGTCAGTGTTCTAGAAACCCCTCATTTAAGTGTTTCAAAAAAAGTTTCATAATATCCCTTCTTAAAATAGTTTCATAAATACTTTATATTAGGACTTTATTTATATAGGGAAAACAAAAAAAAACCACTTCTTCTTAAGTTTTCTGAGTTTTTTCCCTTGTTTGTGGGGTGTGTGTGTTTATTTAAGTTAAAATCATGCAGTGTTAAAACGAGGTCGTAAAAATCGTTCGCATGTCTGAAATAGTTGCTTCATCACTTTACATATGTATGGGTAGATTTGAATGTACAGTAGAAATGGTTTAAATTGGATCTAATATTTACATTATTTCATTGACTTCAAAACCTAACATAAAGTGAAATTTAAAAATTAAAAAAAATCCTATGTTGCCTTTTTTTCTCTTTACTTTCCCGTAAATTGGAAAAATAATGTACAGATAATGTAATATTTCTTTAAACATATATAAATATGATTCAGAATACATGAAATACTCTTGAAAAAAAAAACATTTTTAAAGATTTTTTACATTGCTTTCCATACTTTTTTCTACTTTGAAAAATGAAAAAGAGAAAAAAAAATTATTTAAAGAGTTTTTTGTACATTGCTTTCCATACATTTGCTACTTTGAGAGGAGAAAAAGAGAGGAAAATGACCCTTCTTTAGATATAAGCTGTACTAGAATTTTCTACTTCTAATGAAAGGTTCCCTTTTATGTCATGAAAAGACTGTGAAACCTTTATTCATTTTCTTTTCTTTTCTTTTCTTTTTATATAAGGCAG
The DNA here is from genome assembly GCA_963931845.1 of Maratus michaelseni. NCBI lineage: Eukaryota > Metazoa > Arthropoda > Arachnida > Araneae > Salticidae > Maratus > Maratus michaelseni. The sequence goes on from OZ007588.1 coordinate 300,686,220, forward strand.
AATCTTATTGTGCTTCAGTTATTAAAGAAGAGAAAAATCTATTTTGAAAAGTTTTTACTTCGAACGATTGGATGTTGGAGAGAATCAAAAGTATTTACAACGCGTACATTATATAAAAATTTGTAGTCACACAGTTCGTTAAGTTTGGTGGAAAAAAAACAAGGTTTATATTATTATTTTTTTAATTGCGAACAGTATTTTCTGTAATTGTCAAGAAATTTAAAAAAGCTTATACGTTATTTATTTTGTTGCAAGTTTACAAAAATTAAACAATAGATGCAAATAGTTTTCCAAATCTCATCAAATCGTACTACATAAAGATTAAGTTGATATATAAGTCTGAAAATTCAAACATTTATCCTAACTAATAAGTATTTTTAAAAAGAATAAAAATAATTAGACTCAATTATATTACCACTTTATAAGTAATCATCTTACTTAACTTAAATTTAAAACACAAATTGTTATTTTAAGATTATAAATTTTTATCCCAAAATTCGAAATCTAATTTTCTCAGAGAAGTTTACAATCCTTACTTTGAAATAAAAATTGTATGTAATTTCTTTGCGATATTTCTTTTTAGCTCTTCTACCTGTGGTTCTAAAACTATTTGATGAATTTCAATTTCGTTGTTTCGTAGCAAAATTGTAATTACAAAGGAATCTAAAACATTGAAAATAAATCTTTACATTGAATGTCGATGTTGAGTAAATAGTTTCTTGGAAAATGAATAATATCATCTGGCCATTGTTGATGCAAATAATATTCTCAACGTTTTCTAAATTTCTATGTAATTATTTTGTCATATTTCTTTTTTCTCTTCCACCTGTGATTCTAAATCTATTTGATGAATTTCAATTTCTTTGTTTTGTAGCAAAAGTGTAATTACAAAGGAATCTAAAACATTGAAAAGGAACCTTTCATTGAGCTCTATTCCTAAAATTCCCATAAATATTTTCTTGAAGCAATGAATAGTATCATTTGCCATTGTTCATTCCAATGATATTCTCAATGTTTTCTTTAATTTCTGAAGTAAATAAATAAAATATCTTCGTTCTATGGCAAATGAAATCTATTCTATTATTATTTATAGTAATGCATCTGTTAGAAATTTCTACATAAAGCTTGCTGGAGCAGAATAAGTTGAAAAAAAAGATTATTATAAAAAAAAAAAAAAATCGGAAATAGGCATTCGACGCAGATAATGTTATTCAGTTGGTGTTAAAAAATCTTTGGGTGATGTCCTCCTGGTTGGTAACAAAAATTAACATTTTAAATACGAATATCTAATTTTGACATCATATTTGGATTTTTCGGTACATTGTATGCTAGGATAACAAAAGAGAAGTCATACGGTCAAGTAGTTAAGAAATTAAGAAGGTTAGAAGTTTAGGACTCCTAATGTTAAATTATTTTTTAATGCTTGCAAAACAGATTACAATACTGATATTTTTTTAACATAACTCAAAAACTACTTGGTGGAGTTAGTTGCAATTTTGATTTCCCGTATGAGAAGCGTCTATAGATCCATTTCGGTTTAAAAATATGTAGTTTGTAATTCATATATTTTCGAAAATTAATTTCAAAAATATATTTTTTCGTAATACATTTTCAAAAACTTATAAATTGTTACCTATGGATTTATTAAACGAAATGGATTTGTAAAAGTTTAAAATATGTGAATCCAAAATTGAAGTTCATTCCACGAAGTAGTTTTTGAGTTATGTTTAAAAAAATCAGTATTGTAATCTGTTTTTCAAACACTACAAATGAATTTAACATTAGGAGTTAGAAAATTTTAATCTTCATAATTTGTTAACTACTCGACCGAATGACTTTCCTATTGGTATCCCAAGGTAAAATATACTGAACATTCCAAATATCAAGGAAAAAAAATAGGTACCCGTTTGATGCAATTTCAGCATGAAGGCAACAGTGAGGAAAAATGTATGTTCGGGCTCAGCAAGAACTATGATGTAGTGTAAGTGGAGCCATGATACAACCCGTCGTTCCTGTGAGTGGAGATCTATTTCTGGGGATGGTGACTCCTCTTCCTGATTAGAGAGTTATCTAGGAGGGTGGGAGGGGCGAGGGGAGGAGGTTTATCTTAGTAAAAGTGAAAGATTGTTTAATTTTAGATATTTTGTGAAAAAAAAAGTGTGGGAGATTGATTAATTTTAGATAATTTTTGAAAAAATTTAAAATTTTAAGAAAGGTTTCGCTTAAATGAATTTTTTTTTAAATATGAAGGTCGAATTAAACATTTTTCACCTACTACTTCATTATGAACTATAAACACATTTTATTACCTGTGAGGACTTCTTACAGGAATTAATCGTGTTTAGTTTCTTACACAGTCATTCCTACACACAGTTTTTAAAACACCCATTAATCGCTATTTAAATATATCCAAAAAATGAAATATGTTTTATATAAATATAGACGTGGTTGTTAAACATTTCGAAGTTTAAAGTTTTTGTTCCCACCGATGATGGCAATGAGCAATTCTGAATAATAATAATAATTCTGAATTACCATTATCTGAGATGCACCTTATGAAATGTATGAGGTTTGCCATCCCGCCTCTCCTTATGTTAAATCTTCCTTTTTAAAACTTTTGATTAATATGTGCTGTGATTAATATGTTATGTTTTAGAGAATTTTTGTTAAATCACTGCATTTATTATAGTCTGAAAAATTATATGAGAAAGGGTTAATTAATTAATTAATAAAAACAAATGAAGTATTTATTTGTAAAACTTTAGAAAACATAATGCTGTATATGTGATTAAATTTTTTCTACATATAAATAAAAACAACAATAAAGATTTTTGGTACAATGATATGGTTCTCTTCAGGAGAGAGTATTTCTTCTTATATATAAACTTTTTGCTTCTCAAGGATTTGATTCTTTTAGACTTTGACTTGAAGTATCATAGTTTACATGGTCGAAATCGTGTGTTTGAGTCACTGTGCATGAAGCAATGTTTGATAACACATTGGGGAGAATCACAGATATGATAATCTACTATAGGTTAATGAAAAATTAAAAATCACTTTCTCGAAAATTGATCTTAAAATTAACTGGTAAATGTTATCACTGTGTGAAATGAAACATATAAATTCATTTATAATATAATAAGTTAAAGAAATACAATTTAAAATATATACATTTTCGACAAAAATGCTTAATTGTGCAACAATAACATATCGGGAAAATATGTGAAATGAAAAATAATTCTACTATTTCCACTTTTCAATATAAAATCAATTGCTCATAAGAAAAACTTGTTAAATTTTAACTTATTTATTGAAAGAAAGAATAAATATATTTTTCGAATATTGAAAAAAAAATAAATAACGAAGAAATTTCGTTTAACTGACAACGTAATTTTTTATCTGTAAATAATTATACAACAGTGACATCTCGGGAAAATACATGAAATGAAATATAGATGATAATAAAGCGTACTTAAATTGGATTCCTCGTTAACTAGAAGAAATCATGCATCGCGGTGTAGATTATGAAACATTTCCAACATTATCGGAATATTGTAAAGAAATTTCCTTTTTGATCATTAAATGAAGTGAGACATCTAAATAAACATTTTAATTAAAAAATAAAATATATCACAAATATAAAAACATTTCACAATAAAATTTCATTTTCAGCAATTGATGTTAATAGCAGGTAATGTATGCGAATTATTTCGCGTAGCCCTATGTATATGATCTTCAAATCTTGTAATACACTATGAATAAGTTAACTTGTAATATGTATTGTGATTAACTGCAGAAATGTCTAATGCCATGCCACACTTTAAAAGCTTTTCATGATGCTTTACTAAATAAGACAGGGAAATATTTTCGATGAAAATCTGTTTACTTTGTTCCACTTATTTAATTATTTTTATCAACACTTACAAATACATTTGAAATGACTTATACTTATTTAGAAATACTTAGAAATAGCTTCGTTTTAAAATATGGCATTTTAAAAATTAAAGTAATATTTCTTCATACCAAAAAAGTATTTGTACACATATTATTTTTATTTTCTTAAATATTGTTATACGTAACATTATGCAAATTTTCAGTAAATTTAAGTTTTCCATTTCCTAAAAGACATACAACTGCTCAACTGAGTGGCTATTCATAGACTTTCAGTTGATATGGTTGTGAAAAATTACGTGTTTTTTTTGTCTTTTCGAGAAAAGAATATAACTCCCCTTATGATTTTCTATTAAGTTACAGAGAAGTCTATAAAACATTTAAACGTTTCTAGCGTCAGTTATGTAATAAGTAAGAATAAATATAGTGGTTCAATAGCGAATTAATTGTGAACTTGTTGTCCAAGGACGCTAATAGAAAGACAACAGAAGCGCAGTATTAAACAATAATTTAAAAAAACCCTTCCTAACAATACGAGAATTGGCTGTTCGTGTCCTTTCAACATCAAGAATTAGGGTCACACTGTTCCTATTATCCCTCATAATGTAAATATTCCAGAAAAGATTTAAAATCATACATCGGTAAAAAAAAAAAAGAATAAAACAAAAGACATAATTTTGCCAAAGCTTTAATTTTTTTCAGTTCTGAAAATATATATATATATATTTCCGTTTATAATAAGTTTACTACTTTTGGCTATATGATGGAAAGAAAACTGTTTGGCAAAAAGCGAATACTTTTCTTGCAGGAAATTTTTTTATACCAACTGAGAAATGTAGCGGTGTACATGTAATGAGTTTGGGATGCATATCTTTTAATCGAATTGTTGAAATGCTGTTTATTGTTTGTAATTTAAATGTAAAACAATATGTTAATATACAGCAAGGTAATCTATTTAATAGTGCTTTGAAATTAAAAATTGGTGATAGATGTTATTTACAATACGACAACAATCCAAAACATACGGCCCACATAAAAATGTTATTGTTTTTATAATAACGTACAAACCTGATGACAACCCCTCAATAATCGCCGAACCTTTATCCTATTGAGTATTGGTGGCATATTTTGGTTGTACAAGTGAGAAAAAAGAAAAAAAATAAAATAAAAATGACAGTAAACAATCTTTAATAGCAGAAAGGCCAAATATCAATCAAAAATTAGTTAAACCAATGACCAGACGATTACTGGATATTATCGATGAAAAGAGTATACATGTCAAGTACAAGAAATATTTCCTTATTTTGAATATTCTCTATTTTTGTTGATGATACAAAGGTTTATTTCTTTAATTTATTTGTAATTTTTTATATGATTAACGAGTAATATAATAAATATGTTTATTTGTTTTGTACATATATATTCTATTTTCTTGCATTGCATTTATATTTGTGTTTATTTATGCCTGCTCAGTGCAAAATAATAAAGAGTACAGTTATTGTTTGTCCACTATTTATCAATTACTTTATTAATTATCACGTTTTGCAATGGTAACAGATATTATGAAGTAGCAGAAGTATTATATTTGTATTAAAAAAAAGTAACTGACGCTGTCACCCCTGTAAATGATTTTTTTTTTTTTTTTTACCAGAGGTGTGTATAGGCTAATATTAAAAAAAAACTATGGCATATAAAAATATACAAATATGTAGTTTAAAGAGGAGTGTTTCATAAACACGCTGAACAAGGCAGTTGTTAAATTGAAGAATTATTTTAGGAAACATTTAATGTTGACATCGGTCAAAATAATAATAACCTTAAATAGATTTATAGGAACAAAAACTATGCGTAGTAATTTAAACATATGTCACAAAGACATAGTTGACAAGCTTGTGGTGTGCAGTGTACAATTATGTATTTTTTTTCACTAATTGTTTTAGGGTTTTGTTGAATTTTTTATTTAATTTTCAAAATTTCGATAGAGATTTATTTCATATTTTAAAAAGATCATTTTACTTACCCATCATACGTAGTATAGGGTAAGTCTTGTAATCGTTTTGCTAAATCGAAAAAAAAAAATTGACGGATTTGCACGTTTCAGACACTGGAGATTCCGAAAAACATATTTTTAGAAAAGAAAATTGCCGTCCGTTTGTGTGTCTGTGTGTCTGTAAACGCTCTATCTCCCGAAAAAACTGAGATAGAGACTTGAAATTTGTTATGTACTTAGTATGTAATAATGGGAATAAGCCTATTGAATTTCAATAACCTCGATTAACCGGAACTATTTTTTTCGGACTCTCGAAATATTCGTTCTGATAAAAGATACATAAATTTTTTCGAAATTGTTTATTTTAAGAAGTGAATATAAAAGGCAGCAAAAAAACATAAATTTTGCATAAAGCATGAAGTCGATCGGATAATGAGTTGCCGAGATATTTGGAATTCTATTTGCCACACTCTTCGATTTTTCATGACCCTGTATTTCATCCAAATTTCAATTCAAAGATATATTTTAATTGGAAATGAGACGCGTAATAAGATGCAATAAACCGCTAGTTAATATAATTATTGTTTTGGGAGTTATAAGGATGTTTCTTTTAAGCAATTCAGTAATCGAGCTTTTAAAGTTTATGACGTCATCAAACCACGATTTTATTCGAATTGCAATGCATTTTATAAGTAGTTTACACATTTTTATTTTAATATTTTACATTATGCATATTCATGATGGGTAAGCATTACGGTGGTCCCCAACGACTAGTTTATACTGTTACCAATTCATAATATAGCGTAAATAATAATATTGCCTTTTAGTTAAAAAATGTATTTACACGTGACTATTAAAAACAGAAATAAAACTCTAAAATAAAAATTAAATGATCACGTGTTAATAGCAGTAAGTGGGGGAAAATTACATCATCTTTAAAATGCTCAAATAATACTTCCTGACAATTATATATTTATTTTTTTCGAAATAATCATTTTACCTATTGTTGAAAATTTTAAAACAGCGTATATAATAATATATCCTTCCAATAAAATCTGCAATTTTACTTTAATATTAAAAATAGGAAGAAAACTTCGGTGAAAGTAAGTTATCTTGGAAACTATAAATTTAAAACGTCTTATTTAAAACAATTTTCGGTGCTTTTATGTTAGATGTGTGCCAGTGATAACTCGCCAAATCTTGTTCAATTGGCATCATTTGAATTGCAAACAAATAACAATCCATTGAACAATGTTTTGTAAAACTGACGATATGTTTTCAGAAATTCTAAATGATATTAAACAATTGTGGGATCTTATACAACTTAAGTTTCTATTTTTGTGTATATAAAATTAGATATGAAATAAAATGCTTCTAGCTCATGTTATATCTTATTCTAACAGCTTGTCATGGACTAATCCGAAACATTAATAGACCCCATTATGTGAGATTTTGTTAAATATGTAATGATATATATTCGTTTTTACGTATTTTAGCATGACTAGAATTTAGCTATTTTAATTACTTTTTTAAGATCTTATATTGCAATGTTAAAATATTGGCTATTTGTTATTAGTTAATGTTAAAAGATTGGCCAGAAAAAAGGGTTAGTGATTCACAAATTTTTGAAAATCACTGGCGCCCGACTAACATAAAAATATTCAATTTTCTTATATAGTCGCTATAAAATTCCGTGAAGCAGTGGCATTCTTTACTTAGCCATTTTAAAAGAGCTGATATTCAAATGTTTACTTGATCTCATTTAATCCATCACGAAAAAAGTCGTTAGCTGTCTCCACAGCAGTTGATTCGGCCTTAAAATCCCCCAGTCAAAGGAAAATGATTGGAAACTCGATTACAAGAGATAGTTTAACCAAGAGATAGTTTTAAGATTTAAGAGATAGTTTCACTATATTTGAACCGCTGTTCGTTGAATTATAATTCAATATTCCATAATATTTTTAAAGCAAATCAAATTAGCGTGTTTTAGAGTTTGTGGTGTCTGAACGAGGGTTGGGAAACATAAACTGTAGGAAGCAAAACCTCCTAGTGCAAAAAACGGAAAATGAAAAAGTAATTTACACGATATTGGGGTATAAACAGGTTTATATTCGCAGTCAAAAAGTGATTTCTACACTGTTAAAAATCTGCAGCTAATTGTAAAATGTCTTATGAAAACTGTTACATAACAGTAATTTACCTCTTTTCTGACTAATAAGAACGCCTCAAATTATGGTCAAGTAACAGTTATCTATGAAAACTGTTGAATGACTGCACAGTTTTTTGCAGGTTTTTAAGTGTAGGTATTCACCATTTTGCTTCCGAACTGGGATTGCAAGGTACCTTGTACTAGTTAAGTTGTGTTCAATTACTTCCCTAAGGTTTGTACTGCGAGTTTTAAAATTGTATTAAAACTCATAGTTACACACTGCAACTTTGAGTATAGTACAAACTGTATACACATAATAGAAACTTTATGTAAACATTATATTTTTTATATGAACTGTATGTAAATACAGAGTGATAGGGAGGCAAAATTACCTTAAAAGCTCCATATTATCATTTATTTGAAGGTTTAGTTGAGATTAGATGAACGTTTTAATAGCGATATTCTTGCATTAGAGCAAGAATATCACAAACATGCAGAAAATTAGAGAAAAACTATTTGAAATAAATATTGTTTAATTTTCGGAAAACTTAAAGGCGATGGAAAGCATTTCGTATCTTCATTCAGAACATCAAGAAAAGTACTCACAATATGCAATGTAGTTATACATACAGGAAAAGGGAGAATACAAGATTTTTACTTTTTTATTCCTCAGTGATTTAGCCAAAGTAAATGCGATGATTATATCACCTCATTCAGAATTTGAATCAAGCATAAATTTCAGTGTCAGTTTCATTCAGACGCACAACAAACTTGGTCAATTTATCACTATTAAAACGTTGACTGCGTAGGGCGCGGATCCGGGTCTAGAGGTTGATTCGTGGGGTGTTGCGGACGAAGTTTCGCGTCCTGTCCAGACTAGCATACAATAGAATAGTTTAGATATAGCATTCAAATTGAGCGTACGAAATTTTATCAGCATATAAATAAAGAATCCCGCTTGCCGTGTTTGTCACCGTTTTTTTGTGTGTGTGTGTTTGTGTGATGCAAAAATGTGCTATCCTGTGCCAAGTAGTATTTATCAATCTTTTGGTTTTTTATATTGATTAGTATTTTTTTGTTTTTTATAGAGAGAATTATATATTATATGGTCTAATATTGAAAATATTTTCAGTTTTGCTGAGTAAAATAATGAAAATAAATCAAATCTGCATCGTTTACTTCCCACACTAGCGGACGCGGTTCCTCGTCTGTCTACTGAAAATGAACATTTCAACTATACGCGCAAACCACGCGGATCTGCGTTCTAGGAACAAAATACGACAATATGAGTAAATCTGACATATATGTGATAGTAATCAAATTTTTGTTGTCATTTGGACTTTTTCTGGCTTGCAAACAAGACCACGTCTATCCCGCGACTACAGATAATGTTTCGAGATCACCGTATTAATAACTTGCTAGGAAAATTCAACTGTTAACATTATTTATACTTGTCTGTCATTTTTATATGTGATGCCATGGTACTTATATGAAATCAATGCATTATAAATCCAGCTCTAATGTTTATAACTTCGCTGAAAGAAAAAATTTAAACCTTTCAATATGCAACTCTCAGTTTCTTTCATCTTAAAAAGATATCCATGGGTAAAAACTGTAAAAGGCGATAAAACGGTTCCTGTTACACTAAGAAATTGCGACATAATAAACAGGCAAAGGCCAGCAATGAATGCTAAAATATTGCAATCTGGTCACGCTGGTAACACTTACATCTATCACCATTACGAATTTCCATGTTCGCATTGTTTACCCTACCAAAGGATTTTTGTCTCTTGAGTTATTTAAGATTCAATGTTTATACGTAGAATACGGTAAATTCATTTGGTTGGAAAAATAATATTAAGCGTTAGTTTTCCATCGTCTTTGTGCCTTGATCTATTGTTATTCACGATTTCTAGCATGCTATGCGTAATGATCAATGACGGTTGATGCTTGACAATTTTGAAATACGATTAATATATTTTGCTTATTACTTACTCATCATACGTAGTATAGGGTAAGTCTTGTAATCGTTTTGAAAATCTAAAATTTTTTTTGACGGATTTACACGTTTCAGACACTGGAGATTCCGAAAAACATATTTTTATAAAAAAAAATTTGCCGTCCGTCTGTGTGTCTGTAAACGCTCTATCTCCCGAAAAATTGAGATAGAGACTTGCAATTTGGTATGTACTTAGTCTGTAATAATGGGAAGAAGCCTATTTCATTTCAATAACCTCGATAACTGGAACAATTTTTTTCGGACTCTCGAAATATTCGTTGTGATAAAAGGTATATAAAAATTTTCGAAATTGTTTATTTTAAGAAATGAATATAAAAGACAATAAAAAAACATAAATTTTGCATAAAGCATGAAGTCGATCGGATAATTAGTTGCAGAGATATTTGGAATCCTATTTACCACACTCTTCGATTTTTCATGACCCTGTATTTAATCCAAATTTCAATTCAAAGATATATTTTAATTGGAAATTTGACGCTTAATCAGATGCAATAAACTGCTAGTTAATAGGATTATTATTTTTGGAGTTATAAGGAGGTTTCTTTCAAGCAATTCAGTAATCGAGCCTTTAAAGTTTATTACGTCATCAAGCCACGATTTTATTTGAATTGCAATGCATTTTATAAGTAGTTTACACATTTTTATTTTAATATTTTACATTATGCATATCAATGATGGGTAAGTATTACGGTGTCCCCAACGACTAGTTTTTTCCATCGTTACAGTTACTGTTCAAACGCTTTTATAGTTTTTCACTGTTCTTCACTTGAGATCATTTGGCGATGAAAAATAGTGAGTGTTACTATTTAAAATTTTCCGAAATTTATCGCTACAGTCTTAACTGTGAGAGCTGTTTTTTTTCTTCACTTCATTCTCATAAGTATGCCTTAAAATTCCTGTATCCAAGAATTCATTATCTTTGTTTAAACGACACAGTCGCTTTTTTTTATACAGGCAAAGCATGGATGACAATGTTTCGCCTTTATTCTGGAATCTGACACAAGCCAAACATTTTTATAACAATGTATTTAAGGAAATGTGTCTTGCTGAACATTTCTCAACATGTAGTACTTATTAGAGTTTATTATTTAAATATATATTTTCCGATTAAAAACATGTTTGAATTGCTGCAGACTCCGGAAATATACTGAAATGTCGGAACCTATGAGCAAAGTTTCTTTTTTTTATGCATAAGGACCCTATATTTCTAAGTGTGTTTGTGCATACCCAATCGAGTAACGTATCACAGAAAAGCAGAATTCAGTTAACATTTAACAAAAGTATATGATTCATAATTTTATTAGCTGTGCATAAACTCTATTACCATTTTTTTTTTTTTTTTAGCATACTGAAATAAACTATTTTTCATCTGCAAATTTATTTATTCAAATTAATTTTAAGTAATTTATATTAATACAATAAAAACTTTCCTGATGTGTATAACTAGATTTCCTGCATTAATGTTTTATGAGTTTCAAATTAAAATATTAAAAGAAACTGAAGAAAAACGAATTTCTAGACGTACCTTTAATCAATGATTGCTCCATTTTATTAAAGTTGAAGTAAAGATAAGTTAGAAAGTGTTATATATATATTTTTATTATTTATACAAATAAATATTTTATTAATGGTTTAGCAATCATTAATTAAACATTTATATAAAGAGAAATTGGATTTAAAGGGAAATTGCTCGAAAATCATTTCAATTCCTGTAATTAGATTTTTTAGCTTCTAGTAGCTTAATACATGCAATTTAATTTTTCCTATATTTTCATTGAAAGTATGATTAATTGTTTTGTCATATTTTATATTTTGTTTTAAAGGTTTTGACATTTTTTCAAATATAATCAATATTTCTATTTGCATACATGCTTAGATGATATATATATATATATATTTACATTCATTGGTATATATCTATTAGTACTAATTAGTAATATTTCTTATTTTCCGCTTTACATTGCTGTTATACAATAACTTTTTATAACTTATTGCAGTTTTTGTCATTTAAAATTTTAAACAAGTGAAATAAATGTTGTATAATTTAAATAAATAATTAAAAATTTTTTGCAAAGTTTATTTTTTTTCCAAAACCATGTTCAATTTTTTATTCATTTATATATTTTTTAATTGATCGCATATGGATAAAACGATTAATTAAAATGTGAAGTACAAATTTACATTATATATAAGAAATAAAAATAGAAATTTCATACGCACGTTTTTAACTTTTGTTCTGCGAAACGAATTTTTATGTTATTTACATTCTAAGGTAGGTAATTTTGGGGAGAAGGTTTTAGTGTGAAACACATCGTCCTACGTTGCTTATATGGCATAAAGTTCTATAATTCGGTCAAGAATGAAAGACAATTTCGATGTTTATAGCTCGCTTTCTGTTAAACGAAATGTTCTGGGTAATTTTGGGGGAAGGTTTTATTGTATAGCATATCTTAGTTATAACAAAACTTAGTTATAGAGCAATGGGAGAAAGTTGTATAATTAGATGAACCCGATTATGAAAAGTTGCTTTTTCTATAAACTCTACTGAACGGATATTGATTTGGAGTTTCATTATTTTTTAGATATTGACGCATGGATTGGTATAATTTATTATTTCTATACCACAGTAGCAATGTTGTTGTTGGCGATTCAGAGAAATTGCCAAGGCACTTCTCTGAAAGAAGGGTGCCAGAGACTCCAGAGAGGTAGTAGCAATGTTATTCAGTAAGTATAAAGAGAAATGGGGCAGTTTTTAATAATATTTTCTAAGGATAAAATCTTTAAATTGTTTTTTTGCAGTTTTCCCTTTCGGGAAAACATGCTGTATTAAAAATGCTAAACTTACAATTGTGTTTTCGAATGTTTTGATTTTTTTTCATATATTCCGCATTAGATACTTAATAAAATAGCGATGTTTTTTTTTTTTTTTTGCATTATAACGACGAGAGAAAATATAAAGACATAACAGAATCCGTGTTTTTGCCAGCATTTTCACATAAACGTATGCATTTTATTTTTTATTTCTCAAAAACTAATTAATTGCAAAATTGATCCATAAAGTTATAGAGTAGACTCTTTTAAACATAAAAAAATATGGTCTTCCTATTATAAATTGAAATAGAAAAAAACCTTTTAAAAATATTTTAAAAGAAATTCAAAATTTTAATTTTACTAAAAATGACATCTATAATTTCTAGTAATTTGCATGAAACATGAGTGAATATACTTTGGTAAAAAAAATCATTTAAAATATACTGAATCCCCTTAATCAACTTAATCCTAAGAAGTTTTCATATGTTTTTTGAATTTAAAATGTATTGTATAACTCAAAAATATTTACTTGGATGGAATTATATTATTTTTAGTAGAAGAACAAGTGCGAAGCTTTCGCACTGCAATCTTTGATATTATTTCCTGGTACGTTTTAGCGCTAATTTTTAATTAACTGATTCTTTTTTTTTAATCAAACAACGCGTTTCAACAAAATGTGGGTGTACTATCTCAGAAAATTGTTCAAAAACTTTTCGAATGATACCTCATTCCTCGTTGTATGTTTTGTATGTGCATGGAAAAAAGGATGTTAACAACGGAAATACAGATTGCCAGAAAATTTTTGGCCAAATTTTCTTCTCTCGCCAAGGTAATTTCTCCAGGTTGCCAAGACCAATATACAGAAAAAAAAACAAATCTGAAAAAAATGTAAACACTGAATCAGACGTTTAGTGAATTCATATGAAAGCATTTCCTCATATGTTGCAAAACTGTTTCAGTAATGTCTTAAATACATAAATGAATATTTGGTTCACCACTTTTTTGGAAGCCTATGGGAACTTAAACATGGGATGTACAAACTTTGTGGTCCAGCAGCCACTTAAGCGACGTCAGACTTCGCTTGCGTATTAACAGCTTAATGAAATATTAAAAAAATAAATACTTACAATTTTTGTGAATCCGAATGAACTGTATATCTAAATGGAAGATAATACTTATTTATATAAATAATATATATATAAATAAGTATTATTTAATAGTAGCAAAACCCCCGGCTTTGCTCGCGTAATTCTTGAAAAATGCCAAGTGGTATTCGTTGGCCTATTTTCAATAGAGCAAATTTTACTGTCATAGATAATTCAGAAATTACTAATTAAGCCACGCTAATGTATAAAAAAATTAAATTTAAAACGTTTTTCGCTAATGCACCCCCCCCCGCTTTTGGTAGTGGCGCCGACATAAAATATAGCCTATGTTACAGCAGGGACTGTCATCATCAATTTGATACCATAACTTTTGAAAAGAGTTCGGTAGTTCCAGAGATTCCATAGAAATTGTAATTTAGAATGTTTTTAGAACGCTTTTCGCTCATCTCACCCTTCTAAATTTCGATATTTTTTAAGAATTTGTTCTTAGATAGAATTTACATCTTATAAGTAACTACCATGCCAAATTTCATGTTTCTAGATCCTTCAGTATGCAAAAAATCAAATTTTAGAACGTTTTTCGCTCCTGCACCCCCCTGTGGCCACTGGCACCGACATAAAATCTATCCGGACGACATCCAGTCTATTTTATTTTTTGGTATTATTAATACAGGGAGTTCGCTGCATCCAGTGATGCTTCTTTGTTAATTTATTATTCATCATCTTATGGATGCGATATAGTGATCGCGATATTAACCAATTTCACGTATATTCGTTTTTTCCAACTTCGCAATGACCGTTAACATTATTTGTAATACTGATGAAATATGAACTAAAACGTTGTTTCTTACTGCTCATATTAACTTTTTATATGCATTTTTATTAAATTTGTGAATAATTTTTTTATATTTTATTCATAAAAATGCAATATCTAAAACAATATCTTCTGTTTATACAGTGCGCAGCAAAAGTTTAGACAATGGTCAATTACGCTTCTGTTCTGAGAAGTATGTAACGAATTGTTGCAAGTCAACTGCCATATATTGCTTGTGACTTATCCTTTATTCACAAACAGTAAATTTTAGATTATACACTTTACATAATATATAATGACAAAAAAACAAAATTAACATTGTTGCAAAAATATAGACAATCTATATATTTACATTAAAATAACCATAAATTAAAATTGAATTGCATCTCCATTCTTTGTAATTAGTTCAAAAATGCGACTTTCCATCGAATAAATTAAATCCTGCATGACTTGGGGATCTATTTCGTGTCAAGGACGTTCAACAGCAGCTCGAAGTTCATTAAGAGAGGAGTATTGTTGAAAATTTGCATAAACCTTACGAGACATGATGCCCCAAAGGTTTTCGATTGGGTTCAAGTCAGGACTACACGCGGGCCAATCGAGAACACTAATATTTTGAGAGTTAAACCAAGTTTTTGTTTTGTATGCAACATGAATGGATGCATTATCTTGCTGAAATACACACTTTGGACCAGCTAAAAGTTCTCCAAATGGCTGTAAATTGTTCTCCAGTGTATGTATGTAGTCTTGCGCTGTTTAGCGACCACTGAGGAACTCTAGAGCTACTTGACCATTAAAGCAAAATGAGGACCAAATCATTAATCAGCCACCACCTTGTTGTCGACTAAAGAAAGTTCTAGGTTCTTTACGCAAATCGTGCCAATAATAGGCCCACCCATCTGGGCCATCCAAATTCCACTTTATTTCGTCACTGAATATCACAGTACGCTACTAGGGTCTATATGACAAATGTTTTGCAAGCCCACTGCATTCTCTCTCAATTTGTGGTGAGATTTCAAAGCTGGCTGTTTTTTCATTTTCCTATAAGCTACTGTACCTCTTTCCTTAATTTGCCTACAAATCGTATATGTTGATATAGAAAGTCCTGACTCACTTTTAATCTGATTAGCACTCATCATTTGTGTAGATGCCAGTTTTTGGATCCTTCTATCATTTCGTTTTCTGGTCACACGAGACCTCCCAGATCTACGTTTTGCTTTGTAGGAGTCACCCTTAGACAATACTCGATAGACAGACTTCTTTGAACGATTCAAAGTAACTGAAATTTCTGCAACAGTCTTCCCTTTCGATTTCAACTTCCATATTTCAATTACTTCATCTGACTGAATCTCTTTAGTTCGCGGCATCTTCAGTAACCAATGCTAATGTAAGGTACACTTAAATACTTCATGCATGTGACGTCATAGGTTTAACATTTGAATTTTTCCGTGAACAGTTGCCAAAAAACAATAAAGTGTCTAAACTTTTGCAATATGCAAATTTCACTTTTTTCAATTAAATTAAATATAATCCTACATTAACATCACTATTTCCGTCCTAAAATGTTTAAAATATATTTAAAAATAAGTATACCGATTTGTGTAATCCAAGAGTTCGTATTTTTTATTTAAAGGTTATATATCATCAGTGTCTAAACTTTTGCTGAGGACTGTATTATCTGTTAAAATATCCGATGTTTGTTTATGGTGTAAACAAATAATTTTCTTTAAAATTTTTAAATTATTACAAAGCTTCCTTTTCTCCAAAATCGTCTGAACTAATCAAATTTTGTATCCGCCTTACTCTTATATAAAGGCACCCTATTCTTGTGACGGTTTTATTTCAAAATTCATTAATTTTACTACTTGTAACTATTTAAAAATTTATAATGGCAGCATTCTTCCATTTGTTTATTGGGCGTTTCAAAATTCATGATTAAAAAATATTTTATAAGCCATAAATATCAGGCAATTAAGATATAGTTTTCAAACAAATTGCATTTGAAAGTAATTTTTTTTTCTTCTATAACGGTGTAAAAATTGAAAATGTGCTATGTTTAGAAATTAAAAATAGTGCAATAGCAAAAATCACAAAACCGAAATTTCATCGTCAGCTGTTGCCATTAGCAAAATGACGTATGCGTTACGCACGGACACGTTTGGCCTTTATAATATAGATAAATGTGTAGTGTATATAAAAATAATTTGATTAATTGAACTAATAGTGAAACTTTCAGTTTCGTCAACGGAACAGCTTGAAAAATATAATTGATTTTCAGATGACTTCAGTTTATCTTTTGTTATTATTAGTTTATATTTTATCATTTTAAATGTTTAATTTTTAACCCCCTGCCTGTGTCACTCGAATCCAGTTCGAGACACTCAAACGTGCCATATTTGCACTTTCCGAACTGATTTTGGGGAGGTGAAAAATCAGTGATTCTGTTCCATTAGTTCTATTTCCTTTTTCAAATGTGTAATGTAATTTAATTTACTATTTTTACAATAGATAATAGTTGAGCAAAATTTGACTATAAACCATTAATTTTTCTCCTGTAAGTGAAAATATTAAATGTATAGTAATTATTTAATTTATTATTTTTTTAGTATAAAACAACCTATTTCTAACTTTTTTATTGCTGTAATGTACAAAATTAAAGAGATAAAAATGTTTCAATTTTTGACATATATTTCTCACAAATATTTTCCGAAAAGTTAAATGTTCATCATTTTCACATTCAGTGAAGTATTATTTGTCAAAAATGATGGTAACATGCGAAAACATTTAATTAGATTAACAACAGATTATTTCTTGACATTAGTTATTAATCTTAATTCATCATATATATATATATATATATATAGAAATATATAAAAATATTAGTTACATTTAAGAATTGCATATAAAATTGAAAAAAATACAGGTAAAATTATGTCTATAAAAAGTAATGTAATTTATTTTTCGATACTCTAGTAATGTTGAAATTTTCTTTTTTAAAGAGTTAAAGAAATTTCACCTTAAAGAGAAATTCCACTTTGTTGGGTAACAAATATAAATTTTTCTAAATATTTTTGTATCCCTAAAGTGTGTATAAGATGTACCTAAAATGATTTTGGATTATTCAAATTCTTTACTGAGTTACGACTCTTTGTACGGAATCGTACCTGAGCTCAGTTTTCATAAAGTAAAACATTAAACTAGTTTTTCTCCAAAACAAGTTTTTTTATCAGACGGTGCAGAATAGCATTTGTACCGAACAACCTATTAACAAATAGTCGAGATCGAAAAATTATTTTTTTCTTGTAGACTATGAATCTGTGTAGTATATAAAAAATGTTTGTTAAATATGTTTTCCAAGACTTTAAACTTGAATAAACAAACCAAAACCGCAGGTCCATTTTCAGAAAAGCTTCATTTTGATTTCTGTAGGTCAATTTCAATGAAAATAGTTTAATAGCTCCTTTCATTTAATTCGCTTTTATAACTAGTATCGTTTTGACAATTTCAAATGGAGTTGAAAATTCTGCTTCTATGTTTGTCTGTCTGTCCATGCTCCAGTTCTCGTAAATATTCTTCAATCGCCATGTATTTGATATATATTTTTGACGATGAATGTGGCGTGTTCGGTATTAAAAATTAAGTGTGTAGCATATATAGTTTACAGGAACATTCCAAAATTTCCGTTACATTAAGACCAAAGGGAAAAATCGTTTACTGTGTATTTTAAGGATGTACATTTTATCAAACATAATAAAATTTATATACATATCACTTAAGTGCTCTACAAGATATTTATTATAAAATAGGGTATGCATAGCATTAATTTTCTACTTACAGGGACATACAAACGTATTTGGTTACAGTACTGTCTACGAAAAGTAATTGCTGTAAGTGCGTTTCAGTTATAGTACACAATTTCACAGGTATATAATATTTTTTTATATTACTTGATGTGTATAAATTTTATAGATAATATACAGGGTTGCACAAAAGATATTTAGTACATTTCTGTTTGTTGGTGGGAATTGCTGAAGGGGAATTTTCAACTGTGCTATGGTTTTCCTAACTGCACTAAATTTTAGCGTGGTAGGTAGTACATATACAAATCTATAGAACGTATACAGGGCTGCATAATATAATTCGGATATTATTCCGATTATTGATAGTAAATGCTGAAATTGGGTTTTTAGATGTATTTTGCGTTTTCCAAATTTTTCCAGCTGGGCTCTTCAATAGCATTGGTCTTTGTTATATTAAGTAAGTATATTCTTATATAATAGCATCTTACGTGTATTCATATTAAATGTCTTTTAAGTATTATGTCTGGTCCCAGTTCGGTTGAAAATTCATGTACATTTTAATTTGCTTTTATTTCATATTTGTTTACTCTAATATTACTATTCATTCATTATTGTTCATATAGTACTTACTTTTATCCAATATTATTATCTACTTCAGCACCATACAGTATTATTACATGGCAGTATTATTGATGTATCACATAGTATTGCAATATTATTTAGTACTGCTCAGTATGATTAGTAAATTGTATTTTCAACATTTGTATTTTTGGAATTTTCAAATTTCAGAATTCTTATTACGTAGTATAATTATTGCTCAATATCACAAAGTATTATTTAGCATGGTTCTGTATAATTAGTAAATTGTTTTTTTTTTCATTTATTATATCATCAATATTTGAATTTTTGGAATTTGTGTTTCAGTACTACTTCTCGAATTTCATGGTAGTATTTAATTTGTGTTTAATGTTTTCACTACATGTACATATTCCTGCACAATCAAATATGATATTCCCTCATATTCTTAGTACTGTACATTACTGTACTTAATTGTGTTAACTGTTTACTGTAAATACCCCTATCTAATTATTCATATTTTCCCCCAGTTAAGTGTTTTTATATACTCGATGCTACTATTCAAACTATGATTATTTGCTGTGACATTATCGTATTTAATAATTGTTTATCGTTCAATAAGTGAGCTATTAGTATTGTTTTGTATTTATTGTTTTTTCTGAACTTTAACCCCTTCGCGACGAGCGTCCTTTACAGAATTTTTAATCTTTTGCCACCGGTTTTTTAAAACAGAACTTTTCACCTAATTGAATCTCAGAAATGCTGTCATTAAATAAGGCAAAGTTTACAATAAAAAGTTACTGGTGGGAATAATCGAGGATTCTGAGCACCTTATGCGTCACGTATACGTGTCGCTCGTCCCCAAGGGGTTAATAATTAACTTGTAACCTCATAGTAAACAAACCTGCTGGGCGGAGCTATTTGAGTTTAAGCCGATAGGTAGTCCTCCCCGCTCGGTTTGACTTTGAGTTTGTTTGCTTAGACAGAAAGAATAGGCAAAGCCAAAAAAAGAATAAATTCCGAAGAACCTCAATATAATACATCATACAACGCAAAAAAATTGAAAATCCAGCAGTCAAAGACCCCAATAACAGCTTTCAGAGATAGAAATAGAACAAAAATTTAAAGATTAGGCATTTTATATAAAACAAAAATATAAAAGAGGTGCAGAAACAGTAAAAATATGGAAAGGTTTCTTCCAGGAGAAAATAGATGAAGGAAATTGAATAAAAGAGCAATTAATCCTAGTACAAGCAAAAACTAGTCGAGGTCACCGTAATACTTACCCATCATGGATATATGCATAATATAAAATATGAAAATAAATCATGAGTGAACTATTTACAAAATGCACTGCAATTCCAAACTATCTGTTGCAATTTATCTGCAAAGAATCAAAGTCTTTTAAAATATCGTCTCCTGCTATTTTTTAAATATTTTGTGTATTTTTAAACTAAGGTTACTGAAATTTAATAGGCTTTGTCGCACTATTACATTTAAAGTACACACGAAATTTCAAGACTCTATCTCAATTTGTTCCGTAGATAGAGTGTTTAAAATCGTGGCTTGATCACGTCAAAAACATTAACTGCTCTATTACTAATTTACGTAAAGAAACAAGCTTACAACTCCCAAAATGATAATAATAATATTAACTAACAGTTTACTGCGTCGGATTAAGCGTCTCATTTCCAATTAAAATATATCTTTCTGATGATATTCGACGGAAATAAAGCATCATGAAAAATCGAAGAGTATTGAAAATAGGATTACAAATATCTCGACAACTAATTATCCGATCGACTTCATTCTTCATGTAAAATTTGTTTTTTTATTGTCTTTTATATTCACTCCTTAAAAAAACAATTTCGAAAAATTTTATATACCTTTTATCAGAACAAATAATTCTAGGGTACGAAATCAATAATTTCGGATAATCGAGATTACTGAAATTCAATAAGCTTCTTATCATTATTACATACTAAGAACATACCAAATTTCAAGTATCTATCTGAATTTGTTCAGGAGATAGAGCGCAGACGCAGACACAGACACACACACTGACAGACGGATGGCATTTTTTTTTTCTAAAATCATATTTTTCGGAATCTCGAGTTTCTGAAAAGTGTAAAACCATGAATTTTTTTTCGATTTTTAAATCGATTATAAGGCTTGTAACAGCCATTTGCTGTTAGTGAGAGTAAACCAGGCTAGTCAGTAGTAATAGAGAGCACAAGATGTAAAATTAAAAGTCAAATTTATTAAAAATTAATTGGGCAGCGATTTGAGAAAGAACTGCACTAATTTTTTCTTATATCAAAAGAATTCAACTCCCCGAATTTTTACTCAGCGAAATACAACTTCAATATATTAATTATAACGATTCAAATGTAACTTACAACTTCAAAGACAACAGCAATTCAGGATGCCTTCAGCAAAAAGCCAATTTCCACGAGGCAAGCTAGTCGAACACTGATTGCAAGATGTCCGACTAGGCTAATACTGAAAGGGATACTCCGTGAGTACCCAAAATATACTTTATTTGATTAGAAGGATATATCGTAGTAAACGCTTTCCAACGGCTTATTTACGTTTTCAACTTCAGATAGATGAACTCAATAGCCGGGTCTAACTTCACTCGGAGAACGAGTGTCTAACTCACGAGGAGAATCTCGTCCTAAGTTCCAAATTTTAAACGCATTCCGAAGCTTAACTACTTAAACATCGAGTGACCAGATGTACAAATTTGTATAAATATCGGTGAAAAGCAGAAACTCACAAGTTCCGAGATTTTCACAGTCATCCGTCGAAAGTTAAAGAAAGATAGCCTTGATCAACTTTTACGCACATGGACAATTAGTGGACAAAAACTACGTTCACAATCAAAACATCGCCTACTCTTATGATCAGAGTAGTCGATACATCATAGACTTACCCTATACTACGTATGATGGGTAAGTAATAGAAAAACTGAAAAAATAACGGAAGGTAGCGTGCATGAAGATGAAGGAGTTCAACAGGAATTGCAAATAACATGCCAGAAATTGAAAGAGAGGGAAGAAGATTTGCATGAAGCCCAAATAAAATCAGGAGGAATAGTTGTCAGAATTACAAAAAGTGAAAATGCGAAAGGAACAGTTAGAGAAGGAAAAACACTGGACGAAACAAATAATACTTCGACCCCCTCTGCAAGACAGATAATAGACGCATACCAAAATGAACTTTTATCAATAATTCCAGAAGATAACCTCAGACATGGCCAAGAAATCATGCAATCAATGTCAAAAGAAATCAGCAACTTGCAAGAATTGTTGAATCACATACTGTTAGACAGAAGCAAATGGAGGGAAGATTGCCTGAGTCAGAGAAGAAGAATAGCTGAAGGAGAAGAAGATATGGACATGTTGGAATGTCTGAAAGGAATCATGGAGAGAACATTAGGTCAATATGGAGCTTCTACAAAATCCTCACACAATGAAAAGAAACGAAATGTAGAATCATTTCACAAATTATAAGAAGCCAGCAAGCAATACAACAACAACAGCCAAGAATTGGGAATAGAGAAGAGAGTCAAAACCCCAAACACAGTAACATATGTTCATATAGACAACCTATTCAAAAAGAAAAACCAACTCTAAGAAAAACCAATACTAAGCCAACACGAAGAACGCATCTCAATCACAGAATTAAAAATGTACTCAACAAGGACGTAAATACAAGCGATTTCCAATAGTCAACTGCAAACCTACAAGAACAGGAAAATTGCTTATCACATGTGAAAACGAAAAAGATCTCGCACAAATTCAAGAAAACTTCAACAACAATGGAAAATTGGAAGAAATTTCAACAAAAGAAATACGCTGCCCAAGAGCAAAAAAAGTTCATCATATTTGGAGCACTAGAAGTCCCAACGAGGACAAAACAAACGGAAGATAAAGAAAATAACCATATGAAAGAAGACACATACCAGTATATTAAAAACTTCAAAAACTATGTTTTGGGATCAGTGTTGATAAGATGCTTAAAAAAAAAGAAGCTCCATTCAAACTGGTGAGAATATTGGGCAGAAAACAAGGGGAATAGTCATCAGACCCAGACGTCTAACTTCAAGATCATGATGCACGGCTACTGCAAAAAATGAAGCTATGTATCGGCTTCAACAGCTTTTAAAGATGCCAGAGGGAGACTCCTCGTTGGCTTTATCTTAGCAGAAAGTTTCATTGTATTAAATTCTCCTGTTTTCTTTCTAACCTATGAGTCTGGTAGGAAAGACTGTTGTCCTGACCTGTCAATCTGTTCACAATCGATGTTCGACGAAATTGGAACTGAGAAGTCGTCCCAAAGATTCTTGGCGATCACAGATAAATAATAACAGGACTTTTAGAGACATTTTCACAGATTCCAAAATGTAGATTTAAAACTAAGAACATCCCTCTGAAAAAGTTCGTAGATTACGGTTAAAAATTCCCGTGTCAAAAACCAAATTAATTTATCAACAATAACTTCACCCCAAGATTTAGATCAACAATATTATTCCTTCAAAAACGTAACACAAAACTCACCACGAGCATCTTTTAAATTTAAATCCCCATTTGGTAAAGTTTAATTCACTTGGTGGTCCCCAGACATTCATGAACAAAGAAAAAAAGTAAATGCACTATATCGAAAGGCAAAAATGGCGGAGTTTGAAATGTCAAAATTCCAACAATACAAAAAAGAGCGTGCCTTCTGCCAATTTCAAATTCAAAAAGCTAAAAAACTTTCCCGGGAGAACTTTTGCAAAAACAAACGGACTCTTGTGGCATAACGAAAAAACTTGCTTTTCAAAAATTTCAGAATAGCCTTGTCAGCTACCTACCAGACTCTTCCTTCCCAGCTTCCAGGTCTTCCTCTTTATTCACTCTGACAGGAACAAATATTTGGCTCCTCTCCTGGTGAATCAACTCAACCAAACTTGGTCAACACATCTCCAAAAACCACAGATCAACCACCATTCACACAAAGAGAGTTACGACATGCGATTTATAATTTAACCAAAATAAAGCTCTGTGCCAGATGGTATTGATCACAGGAGATCAAGGCTCTCTACTTCGGTGTACCGGAAATACACTTAGGTCTTTATAATAAGGCATTAAAATTAAAATATTTCCCGGTGGCCTAGAAGGTGGGAGAGATTGTCTTTTTTAGGAAGGAAGGTAAACCACTAGATAATCACTCTTCTTTCAGACCAAACACATTATTACCAATAATGGGTAAAATGTTATGAAAAATTAATACTAAGAAGGATACATTATACATTAACAAAAAATAATAAACTCACAGGTAAACAACACGGGTTCATTCAAACTAAATCCACAGAAAGAGCTTTACAACTGGCTTTATTCTACATTGACATCCATGGAGAAGCAAAAAATTATACTTCGTTAATATCACTGGATTTCATGGGAGCATTTGATAATCTCCCTTGGGATCTAGTACTACAACAATTGGGACTTTCACAGAAATTCATAAATGTTATGAATTCCTTCCTATCAAAAGGACGATCTCAAGTGGACTGATTACTCTCAAACATAACTTACTTCTTTACTAAAGGTTGCCAACAAGGCGCCTGTTTCGGGCCTTTTCTTTGGTTGGCTTTGCTGGAAACTTTCTTACGTATCTTTCAGTTCCAATACCGTGAGACAGTTGCATATGCTGACGATGTACTTTTAATAATTTGGGGTACCACGAGAGCGATTCTTGAACAGAGTGGTCGTGAGGTACTAGATTTTATTAAAAATTGTGCACATACTAATCAAATATTAATATCTTTCGAAAAATCTAATACAATTACCTTTGGCATTCCAAAAATATTAAAAAGTATGTCACTCTATGTAAACTACAGGGAAAAATAGAAAATCAGTGAAAGAAATTAAATATCTCGGAATAATAATCGACCAGCACTTATCATTTCTACATCATATAACAAAAAAAAAGACAAGAAATAACAAAAATAACCCAAAACCTATATAAATATTCATCAATCTCTAGTCGTCTTTCCACTCACTTTTTCACGATCTGGTATTCCTCGATTCTTCAAAGACAATTAGCATATGCTCGTAGCGTGTTGCTCCCACGTATGCAGCGGTCATACGGTATTCGCCCTATTCTGACTGCAAAGAGGAAACCACTTTTGATAATCTCAAGGGCATACAAGAACACCTAAATGCAGTCCTACAGGTCCTTTTGGGATTTCCTACTTTTGGATCTACATCTGCAGTTACAGGCGGAGTCTGAGTTCTCTCGGGTCACATGACTTTTAATTTATTACAGAACATCATTTTACTCCATTCTACTGGACAAATTGTTCAACATATCAAATTTCACCATTACCAAAAACACTATCAATAATTCCAACATTAGATTTTCAAGGCAATACGCACATTTTTACAGACGGTTGAAAAACGCATACTGGAACATTGTCAGCCTTCTGTGTCTTTGAAAATGACATTCACAACCACTTCCGGCAAACAAACTTGGACCCGAGGAGCTCTGTCATCCAGGCCGAACTGTTTGCAATTAACGAAGTGATTTGTTTAGCAGAAAATGCGGAGGATATAAAATTTGTAATACAAACAGAGCCTCTATAGGCTCATGTCTCATTCAAAATTTAATGTAAATAACTGTCTAGTATTAGAAATTATTCAACAATTACAATATTCATCAAATTATTTTTACTTTAACTGGGTTAAAGGACACTCAGGTGTCGCTTGTAATGAACTGGCCGATCAGGTCATTAACAGAAGACAACAAGTTGGAAATTGTGCGTCAAACGTGACAAATGAGGTGCGTTCGTACTATAGCTAGTTACATAAATATTCACATCTTGATGATTTTTAATTCTGTGAAATGACTTATATCGTCTGCAGATTAATTTCTGTCATAAAATAAGTATCTCGGTCGCTTGACGATTCAACCTCGGAAGCTCCTGTAACAAGAAAGCACCGATTTTTTTTCTTTTAATTCAAATTTCTTAATATATATTTTTATTAATATCTCCTAAACTTTTGATTCGATTTTTAAAAAAATTGAAATGTCTCGACAAAATTCTGCAAATAAATTCCAAACCATTCGGTTGGGTAGTTTTTGCGTTGTTATATGCGGACGAACGGACAGACAGACAGACGGACAGACAGACGGATGGACAGACGGACGGACCAAGCGACGACAATAGGTGCTACGTATTTATATAATTACGAACGCACCTAAAAATGTACCACAATCATTTATTTCAATTTCACTTTCAACTCTAACAAGAACGAAAAATCATGCGTCAAGCATAGATTATGTAACACTTTCCAACGCTTCCAAAATAATTTTACGAATCATACTCTTTTATAAGCTAAAAGATAACATCTAAGTAATCCGAATACTTTATTCAGCCCTGTATAGGATCTATAGATTTGTATATATACTACATAGGATGCTAAATTTTAGTTCAGTTAGGAAACACGTAGCACAGTTTAAAATTCTCCGTCCGGAGTTAAATAATACGGAAATGTGTTCCCGAACTTTTGTACTTCCCTGTATAGGATCTACAGAATTTATACACACCACGTAATATACAAAAAGCGATTTAAAATAAAAATCGCATTCAGTAACTTAAAACGCACTTCCAGGAATTATTGTTAACATACAGTAGAGAATTCTTTTGTGTGTCCCTGTAAATGAACGATAACTGCTATACACACAATATTCTGTAGTAAGTCTCTTGTAATGAACCTTATATAAATTTCAATGCGTTTAAAATAGTGAAACATTATTTAAATAAACCGCAGACGATTTTTCTCCATAGATTAATGTAACTGAATTCTTTTGACTGTCCCTGTAAAGTAAGTATAAGTGCTATGCACACCCTATTCCATATTAAGCTTCTTCTAATGCACCTTAGTGATATATATAAATTTCAATGCGTTTAAAGTATTGAAACATTATTTAAATAAACCGCAAATGATTTTTCCCCATAGACCGCAATGTAACGGAATTCTTTTGAGTGTCCCTGTAAAAAAACTATAAGTGCTACACACCGTTGAAATAGGGAACATGCTATAGATAACAATTATAACATATAAAATTTGCAGGGCAATCCGAGCATATTTACGGGAGTTAGAGCACGGACAGACGGCAGACGGCAGACGGCAGACGGCCAGACGGCCAGACGGCCAGACGGCAGACGGCCAGACGGCCAGACAAACCGAAGTCATAAACACTTTTCAACTAGGTTGGAAAGTGTTAAAAACTGAATTAAAACAACATCTACATGATAGTTGGCAATTGCGCTGGTCCACAAAACAGGTGTGTCACTATACAAGAGATTTCATACCAGAAGTCTCATAACACTTCCAAATACAAAACAGGTACTTTTACTTATTTTTAACCAACTACGGATATTTCAACAACACTTATATACAATAAATAAACGTGAATCATCACTTTGTATCTGTGGAGCTCAATCCACATCTTTGAACTACATTCTGACTTGTACACTAACTTTACATTACCACATTAAAAAACCAAATAATATGAATTTGCGTGATTGGCTGATCTAACTGCTCGACCGGCCGGATCTTTTGAATAAAATAATGGATTGTATGAAATGTATAGAAAACAATGAATTCCTTTTCTCAAATACTCAGCTTTTGTAGCTTTCGGCCAGCACTCCTCTCTCCTCACTCACCCGCCCATGAGCTCTTTAACTGTTTCAATTTGTATTGTTTTACCAGAGCTGGTAAATTCCGGCGTTTTCCCATTGTAAATTTTGTACATATTTATCAGTTCGTATTATTAGTTTGTTTTATTTTCATTAAACTCTATAAAGTAATAATTGTCTACTTGTTTAGTATTACTGTACCACTATACTTCTTCACAAACATTGTTTATTCTCTCCAAATCATCTTTTACCTTTACCAAATTTGTTAAGCTAAACTAATGTCCACCCTTATTACAGTTAAATATGTAAAGGTACTCTTGGTTAGACACGTTTAGTTAAATAATTGTGAATTTTAACCCTTTCAGGCACGAAGTAATTCTGTTCGAAAAAAAGGAAATGATCGATTTACGCCAGAATTTGAAAACGAATTTCTTAAAAAATAAATACTTGCTTTCGTTCATATTCATTATAAAAGCAAAATTTTATTAAAATATTCTGGGTTTCGTGTGCCAGTTTAGAATTAAACTTAAGTGGTCACAAATGTGACCACCGCCCTTTAAAGGGTTAAACATTGTAAAAACTGTCTAACTTTCAACACATTGTAAAAGTAACAGTTGGTTTTTGTTAAAGTAAACAGTTGGTTTTTGTTTTCGTCCCGGGATTGCACTGAACTTCTAAACAGAAAACTGGGTTCCCGGAGCGGTCATCCCTTGCCATCACCCCCCTTGTTTGCTTAGACATCATATTTTACCTTATGAGGCAATGAAGTTTTGTTACTGTTTTCTGAATATTTAGGAAAGTGCTTCATATATGCTTAACGCTTAATTTTTCGTTATTGTTCTTCTTTATATGACTTTACGAGGATCGATATTCCATCACATAATGTCTTCTAAGCTGAACAAGCGTGTTTAAAAATAAGGATACCATCGGTAATTTTTATGTTTCCTGCACACCCAAATAGCCAAAATTGATAAATATACACTTGTTTAGAGGGGGAAATATCGGTTTCGTTTTATTGATATTTTCTTGAAAAACACTTTTAAGCTACTTTTTTAAGACTACTTTTAAGCTTTTCTATCTGAATCAACGCTTAAAATGACATATTTTTGTTTATTTTTTTTTCATTTTTATTTACAAATATAAAGATATTTTAGCCGCATCAGAAAGAAAATACATTAATATATTTCTTTTACAGAGAATGTAACTATATTAGGTAGAAAGAAAAAAGAGATGAGATTCCCCTGACGGATTATTCTTAGGCACGTTCAACTTTAATTCTGGTGCTTGATGCATATTAAGCTAACAAGATGAAAGCAGACAGATTTGTTTATCTTACTGATAACACTTTCCACGGAAAGAATGGAAGAAATATCTTATTAGTTTAAATAAAAGAACACATTATTGTCGTTATTTATAACTCGAATAAAATATTTCTGAAGTGAGTTTTTTGGACGAAAATACTTTTCATTATAAAAGAGTGTATAACGAAACTTATATATAAGAATTCAAGAATATAATAGAAATAATTTAACAGTAAAAATTAGAAAAATTGATGAAATGATGCTTAATTATTTTAAATAACATTACAATAATAATTGAATGCGAAAAAAAAATGCATGTGCTTTCATGATAAAATCTCGAATTTTAATGTCCTCCAAAAACATTATTAAATGTTTATTTTTTAAGATGAACGTAAAAAAATTTAGTGATATCTGTAAAACTAAAAAAATCAAGGAACTCAAACCTGATACCTATCTGATTATCTACTTCTTATTTAATAATAATTTTAAACAATTATTAGTTTAACAATATAATAAAATATAACACCTTGTAATATAGTATATTACTTTTAAATGCTAAAGGTGTAAAATTAACAACTATAATATAAATTAAAATAACTTTTATTAGTTGTTTTACATGTTTCGACTCTTCTGAGTCATTTTCAAAAACAAAATGAGAATATTCTAAAGCTGCACGGGCTTTGAAGTTATTATTTACATGTACTTAAAAAAAAAAAAAAAAAAAAAAAAAAAAAAAAAAAAAAAAACGCACGTTATCTATTATTATTTTTTTTTTTTTACTTGATTGTTTATTTTCATATCTTTAAGCATGGAGTAATTCTAGCCACAGTTTCGGTAAATTAAAAGATGCCGCATCGTTACATATTGTATTTTTGCGCGTGAGTATCTCTATGGTTTCTCTTATTATGGATGGATAGTGTAGACTGGAGGGAAATATTATTTTACCATTTATTACTCCAGATTGCTCCAGACCAGAATTACTCCATGCTTAAAGATATGAAAATAAACAATCAAGTAAAAAATAATAGATAACGTGCGTAATTTTTTTTTTTTTTTTTTTTTAAGTACATGTAAAAAATAACTTCAAAGCCCGTGCAGCTTTAGAATATTCTCATTTTGTTTTTGAAAATGACTCAGAAGAGTCGAAACATGTAAAACAACTAACAAAAGTTATTTTAATTTATATTATAGTTGTTAATTTTACACCTTTAGCATTTAAAAGTAATATACTAATTATTAGTTTATGTAAATACTTAAGACACATCTTTGCATGTGTTAAAGTGTCTGAATTTTAAAATTTATATGGATTTGTTTATTTATTTTAATCGAGATGATAGTTTCCGGCTATCATATTTTTAAAAAATATATATTTTAAAATATGATATTAGCTTATAACAGATTGGAGAGGTTGAATTTGAATACGGTATCAGGGTGATCATTAAAAACATAAAAATAACACAAGATAAAGGCTGTAAAAAATCATTTAAAAATTACAATAACAAAAATGATGCACCGTACTTTAATGTACACAGTATTCCGTCTTCAATGTCGCTCATTTAAACTGAATGCCTTGCACATAAATTTAACTGACTACATATCAATTTTCCATGTACTCTCATGATCCTGTAAATTTTGAATATTTATTGGATGCGCTGGCAAACATAACGCAACCGCGGTGCATTTGCGGGACATTTTTTATATGTTTTTCCGTATTTGCAAAGCAGTTTTGATTCGATTTCCTTCAATATTCTCACTCTTAGGAAACCTGTGAGGATAATTACATTATTCTTTATGTTGTTCAAGTCGTTGCCATGCCATGCCATGCCGCTGAAGGCTGCCTAAGAAAACGTTGTGATCAGACTGCTACGATATTAAAAAAAAATGTCGTTTTATTTTTCAAGATGCTGTAGAGGATCTAAATGTTGCAAATTATGTCTTCATAGATAGAACATTCTGCTTTAAAAATGCATTATACGTACAGTCAATTAAAGAAAATGTATTAGACTTAGTTCAGTAGCTTGATAATGATTTGAACACAGAAATTTTTGAGTAGTTTAAAAAAGCAATTAAATAATTAAAGAGACACATTAGACAAAGACAGCCCATTAGAGAAGGGGAAAGACATGACATAAATAAACGCCAATAAATGCAAATAATGAAGTTGAATGTCGATAGACGATAAAATCTGTACTAATGAGAAGACTTTTAATCTTTGTCCGCAAAATGGTATTCCCACAAAAGTGAAATGAACAAACTTCTACCTTGGTGTAAGAAATGTCTCTGGATCACTTTAAAAATTAGACAATATTTTCCACTTTTTAAGAACATTCTGGAATCATAGATAGGATATTCTTCTCTGAAAAAGCATTACACCAACAGACAAAATGGAGAAAATGTATTTCATTTAGTTTAGTAACACGATAATGATTGACAACTGAAATTTTTGAGGAGTTCAAATTAAAAAAAATTTCAAGCAGAGAGGCCTACCATATGGATTAAGCTCTATAATCCCTGCTAGGCAGGTTATGAAAAAAAGGAGATTTACAAATGAGGCCATTAGGCTTTTACATAATTACAGATGTAAAAATTGCAAAATTCACTGTAAGGGCCATATGAACTGAATGGTTACAAGTTACCAATGCCTAATCAAAATACAGGGTGATTTTTTTTAAAGTTGTGAAAGTAAAACACTATAACAAAAGAACCACTGATCCAAATGACCTAAAATTTCACCAGTATGCTCCCAAAGCAATGAGGATTTTTTTAGCATGGTTAAAAAAACTTAAAATCGCACCGACAGATGGCGCTGTAAGGTAGCAGAAACAAAGAATATCGTCTGTGGGAGGAAAACAATGGACGGTACTTTGAAAAACCATCTTCCCTAGACCCTCTGTCGTCATTGGACCTTTTCTTAAATTCTTAAGTGTTCTAAATCTCCTAAGAGCAGTTGCTGTGCTGTCATTATTCTGATAATACAGTTTCACTAACAACGCACGGTCTGTCAATGCAGCAGTCATTGCGAGGATTTCCGTAGAATAATGAACACGAGATGCGCCTATTTAACGTTTTTACGCCAATGAACCCGACTTTACTGCATGTACAGCGCCATCTGTCGGTGCGATTTTAAGTTTTTTTTAACAACGCCAAAAAAATTTCCATTGCTTTGGGACCATACTGGTGAAATTTTAGGTCATTTGGATTAGTGGTTCTTTTGTTATAGGGTTTTACTTTCACAAATTTTTAAAAAAATCACCCTTTTTTGCGTTGTTAGTGAAACTGTATTATCAGAATAATGACAGCGCAGCAACTGCTCTTAGGAGATTTAGGACACTTAAGAATTTAAGAAAAGGTCCAATGACGACAGAGGGTCTAGGGAAGATGGTTTCTCAAAGTACCGTCCATTGTTTTCATCCCATAGACGATATTCTTTGTTTCTGCTACCTTACAGCGCCATCTGTCGGTGCGATTTTAAGTTTTTTTTTACCATGCAAAAAAAATACCCATTGCTTTGGGAGCATACTGGTGAAATTTTAGGTCATTTGGATCAGTGGTTCTTTTGTTATAGTGTTTTACTTTCACAACTTTAAAAAAAATCACCCTGTATATAACAAAATTTTACAGACGTAATGGCCTGTATTATGGGCCTTACACATGGCACGCCACAATTTGCGTTTCTATTGAAGTAATTTTTGTTTGGTTGAATACTAACTACATTTATATAACATTAAACAGAAAGTCCAAGATATAGCTTTGAGAACTAAAGGGAACTAATAGATCGTTTCAAAGTTGTAGTTCAAAAGTTGCTATTACCTATGTACATTAAGTTATAGTAAGGGAAATTCGAGATTTCTAAATTAGATACTATAATTGGGGAAGCATATCGCACATTGTTAATGATCTTGCGATACTTTAGGGGGAATTAAAAGGTATTTAAGACTATAGTTCCTTATCCTTAACTCAGTCAAAAGTTTCAAATTACATGCTGAGGTGAGGCAGCATATCTCACATTGTTATTTATCTCACAGAAACATGATATATATTATATTCTTCAGCAATTCAAAATCAGCAATACTAATCTTCTACATGGTCTTCAACTGCCACGTTTTGAAAAATAAGTTGTTGTTTTTTTCAAAAATCTTAATGCACTCTATTATGTTCTTTTGTAAATTCCTTTTATTTAGAACATAGATAAACCGTTTGAATAGAGGCAAGGAGGCAGGTTTCTTTATATTGTATGTTGATGTGAGAATGCACTCTAATATACATTGAAAATATATGTTCCTGAGGACACACACGCAGAGACTCGAAGGCGATTTTCTAAACTTATGCAAGTAGAATAAAGGACCATGATTTGTTGCGAATAGGTATAAATTTCTGTGATGCATATTTGTATCTTCTTTTATTGTTGGAAATAGTTGATACGTATACCAACCAATCTCTGCATTATCTCGTTCACTTTGCCATTTTGTGAGGATTTCTAGTTTCATTAATCTCTTTAGGTGAGCATGAGAGGAAATAGGTGGAATTTTATATCGCTTAAATCAGTTGCTTTTTTCGCTATTGAGGAGTTCAAAATAAGCAATTGAATACGTAAAGAGACAAAGAAGTGAAAGATTGCTCATGAGAACAGGGTAATTAAATAACATAAATAAATGAATGCCGATAATGAATATGAATGCCAATAGATGATAAAATTTGATCTAGTAAGAAGACTTTTAGCCTTTGTCCCCAAAATGGCATTACCACAAAGTGAAATGAAAACACCTGTGAAAGAGACTTGGTGACCTTTGACTTGGTGAAAGAGAAGTGTCTGAATCACTTTAAAAAATAGACCAAAAAAAAGTTTAGGCAATTTGTTTTTACTTTTTCCACTACAGTGTATTACAAATCCCCGAGGAAAGAACAGAACACGTAGCCTGTGTAATCTTTGAAAATTTGTAAGAACTGAAAACACGCTATCTAAGTGTAATATAAAAATCACCTATTTTTCATTGTACATTCCCTTTCATTCGATTACAAATATGTTCATCTCAAACTTCAGTGAGTTTTTATTGTATGTTTTCTACTTATTTATAGATCTTTAGACTTTCGGTTTTACCAGGGTTCTAGCTGATTTTTGACCAACTTTAAAAATTTGGCTAATAAGCACAATGAACCTGTAGCCAAATGAAAACATTTAACGTTAAAATGTAACGTAAAAAGATTTATTTTTAAACATTGATTATAAAACCTTCCTTTCGACTCCAGTTATTTAATTATAATTTTAAATTAGTCTTTGTGCCTTGTGCAGAGACACCGCTCGCACAACACTTCCCACGGCTTTTGTCGATGCTAAAATAACGTGCTGTTTCCCAAGCCCAATGCATCAGTAAAAAGGGGTGCGAATAGCCAAATCGATATAATGAGAAAAACATTTGTTTTGAGCTGCCCCCATACCTAGAAATTTCCGCGTTTTAGGGGTGTTAAAAATACTTCAGGGAATTATGTATATTTTTTTTATTATTTATTGATACTAGAACGTAAAAAACAGGTCATATATATATATATATATAAATTGAAATAAAGAGACATTTTGGGGATGGGCGCATAAAATTTAGATAATTAATTTTTTTTACAAAAAAAAAGCAAAAATATTTTTATAAAATATTTACAGATTTTAAAATTTAAGAGCTGGGGAAAGAAAGAGATATCTTGGAGGGAGAGGACTATTTAGATGATTGATTACTTATTTTTTGTTACTACGGGGCAACAAAAAAGAGAAAAAATGATTATTAAATAATTTTAAAGATTTTAAACTTAATTTGCATGGGACTGCTTGAGGGCGCGAATATAGGAGAAATGGGGATTTCAGAGTGGGAGAATTTAAATAATTGATCATTTACTGCTACAATAAAGAAAAAAATGGGACATAAAATGTTGAAAATATTATGATATCATAATATTTTATCATATTGACGCTACGGGAAGGAAATGAAAATACTCAGGATGTGGGGGGAGAGGGAATGTTTATGAACAATTATACTTTCCACTATTCATTATGTTTATGAAACTTTTAAAATAAAGCAGAAATCCGCTGAAATGCAGTAGAATCTAATTAAAAATGAGTGATGTAAATCGTAATGTACGGCTATTTTGATATGAAACATCAACAATTCAGAAACGTGAAAGAAGGTGTCATCTGCTCAAAGTGTAAAAATTCAGCTTTCGCAATTTGGCGATTTCGAAATGTTCTCGTAAAATGAAGAATTTGTCACGATTTGGCGCAATATTTTGGCGGCAGCGAGAATACTCGGCAATACCCAGAACGGTTTAAATGATTCCTGTAGAATCCTGTAGAAAATCACGTTTCTGTTAACTTTCTTGGGTTGTTCTTTGGATAACAAATCTATAGATCAAAAAAAAAAAAATTAACAAATCTAACATTTCATGTTATTAAAAGATAAATAAAAAATATTTTTATTTTTATTACTATTATTTTCTTTCGATATTTCCGAATATTCTTATTATCGCACATTAATATTTAGAATTAAAAAGAAACTGACTGCATACCTCATAACTGTATGGGGGAAATATAAGTTACATTTGCGATATCCTAACTCCAATAAAAGAGATGCATGTAATTCGCAGCGTAAAAAAATCTAACTTTATCTAATATTATCATACAAACATGCAGATTTACTTTCGGTTCTGTGCATTTAATGTTTTTTATGATGTCAGTATAAGTAATGTCAGAAATGATGTATTTTATAATACGCCGCAATTTCGTACGAGATATAACTGTAATAAATGAAGCAAAAGATAATTTATTAATGTCTGTACTAATATAAAACATTATCCTGTTGCAAACTTTGCTAAAAAATAAAGTAAATGTACACATGACCAAATAAAACAACAATAACACCTCATACAGGTTAATATTTAAACTGACACAGAAAAAATCGGAAATAGCCATTCGACTGAAAAGTATGCCTTCTTTTAATGAATGTTAAAAAATAAATTTATGGGACTTATTCATAATAAAATTGTATTAAACTCAGAAATATTCAATACAAATCCCTAATTTTGACATTTTATTTGACTGTAAACGTTACACTGAGATATTAAACGGGAAGTCGTTTCGAAATTATGGATCTTTAAAGTTTAGAATTTATAATGTTAATTTTATTTGTGATCGTTTCAAAATAGATTGTAATGCGCTTTTAAATTTAGCCCTCATAACTTTTCAGAGAAAAAAATGGCATGTTTGCCTGTTCCGCCCCTCTTAAGCTACGCCTATATACGATGCCTGGGTAGAAAAAACTTTCTTCACATTCTAACAAGTAAGATAGGGAAAAAAAGTTTTCTGAGACGAACACTTACCAAACATTGAACGTTATGAATTTCCAGAGTTTTTTTCGAACTAAAAACACATATTTCTATTTTCATTTTTATAAAAAGAGGTGAAAATGAAAAATATAAAATATCATTACTCGGTAAAATTTGGTCGTAGAATAATGGAATTTCTACTTGTCTACAGGAAGATTTTGGGGCTAACGAGTTTTGCCGCAGATAGCATAGTAATTTTCTGTTATAGGGTCTTCATGAATGTTAAAATATGCTGTTTTTTAAACAACAGTTTAAGTGGTTAATTCAATTATTAAAATTATTTATAGCCTTCTAAGCAAATATAACACTTCATACAAAACAAATCCATTAAGTAGCAAAAGTACGCGAAAATTTTAACGTTTAACTTTGCGTTAATGGGGTTTTGTTTATACCTTATAGCAGAACCACAATTAATAAGTATTTTTTACTAGCAGATCCGCCCGACGCTGCCCGGTGCCGCCAAAACATAATACGAAATGCAAAATCACTCTTAAAAATCGCTGCACGAAACATTTCCACTGGTAACTCTTTGTCTTTCGGAAATTAAATAGAGAGATGGACCCGAAGCGGAAGTAAATTTAATACCACATCCTCAAATATCTGTGTCATTTGATTCAAAACTGGTCAGTTTTTAGTCAAAAATTTTAAAAAAAAGTTACCGTTTGATTTTCACGAAATTCGCATTTTCGGAATCAGAAAAATAAACTGCGAGTTCCGATTCAAATATTCGAATACTTGTCTTAATGCTCGAGGATGAGTGAAAATGAAACTTTTTCGTTCTCTGGGACTGTCAAATCGGTAACTTTCTTTTGCGGTTTCTATAAAAATAACCATTTTCGATGCATGCGCAGAACAATCTTTTAGTTATACCGCCAGGAGATGCATTTTGGTCTAAACAAATTATCCGACACGTGTCCCCGCTGCCTACGATACCGTGTATAGCAGGCGTGCTAGGCACGCGCTGCAAAATGTTTTAGTTCCAGTTTCTACCACCAGGTGGAGCATTCTGTTCTAAATAAACATAATTCCGAACGAAACTTCGGCACTCGTTCATGCTGCTTACGGCACCGTGTGGAAGGCGTGCCTTGCACGCGCGAAAAATCTGTTAGTTCCACTTTCCACCACCAGGGAATACCAAATCTGAGTCTGAAATAATTAGCTATATCTTAATTAGTACATGTTAAGTTGAATGAACCGATTCCTGTTGAAATTGGACCCATAGAAACAGAGAAATTAAATCAACCCCCCTGGATATTGATATTCATAAGTAGTGGTAACCAAGGGCAGAAAAATGATACCGAAGTTTATTTAGCACATGGGAGAACTCGGGAGAATGTCAGAAAAGATTTCGTTTGAGTCGGACCAAGATTAAAAGCAAAATCTTTTAGTTACATTTTCCACCGTCAGAGGGTGTACTCTGTTCTAAACAAACCTCTTTCCGAAAGAAACTCCGGCACGTGTCCCCACTGATTATGGCAACATATAAAAGGCTTCTGTGCACGCGCAGAAACCAATTGTCGTTGAAATCGGACCTTTTGTTTGAATCGGACAAATTTTAAATGCAAAATTGTTTAGTTTTACTTCCCACCGCTAAGGGGTGCACTCAGTTCTAAATAAAACTATTTCAGATCGAAACTTTGGCGCATGTCCCTGCTGCCTACGACACCGTATAGCAGGTGTGCTGCGCACGCGCTGCAAAAATTTTTTAGTTCCATTTTATTCCACTAGGGGGCGCCAAATCTATATCTTAATTAGTTTGTATTAAGTTAAATGAACTAATTCTCGTTGAAATTGCGCCCATAGAGCCCGAGAAAATACCGTCCGCTGGTCATAATTATTCAGAAATAGTGGTAACCAAGAGCTGAAAAAATGATACCGAAGTTTATCTAGTACCTGGGGAACTGAGAAAAGGTTTCGTTTGAATTAGACTAATAATGAAATAGTTCTGATTTTGGAGGCAGGGTGGGGGGGGGAGTTGCGATCAGAGTATGAACGCGATATTTAAACTACAACTGAACACTCACCTCCACACCCCCCCCCCCCCCCACAGAATTAAACCAATGGCGTTAAAATATTAGGAATTATCATTAACTTTTGAAACAGAAACAAACTGACTTTTTTTACATACAAAAAGAGTAAGTTATCGTTGTTAATTTCTGAAATCAAATACATAAATGACGTATACATGAAAAAAACTCTAAAAATCGCATAAAACAAATCGCAAAATTCAGAACTCGCTGTTCGAATTCCAATCAGCTGACGACCTTTTCATCTGCCAATCACAATTGCCTGGTTGACTTCCAGCTGTGCCTACAATTCTATCACCTACCAATCACAACTGCCCTCCAATGGTGTTTGACTTGTAGTGGGCGATTTGTGACGTCATTTGAAACAAAAAACGCTGCAAAACATGAAAAAAATGTTAAAAAATGAAACTAAAAGAAAAAATCTAATAAAAAAATCGGGTTAATAAATAATTCTCCCTTCCCTTTATAAAATTAAGATTTTTTATCTGTAAAGAATTATCAACTTTCTCCAAGCTAAAAAGAGTTTAAAAAAATGGCGATTGTGAGTGTATCTGAGGATGAAATGGAAGCAACCACCGAACCAATCAAGCGTTCTGGTCAAAATTACTTATTGTCGAAGGAAAAAAATCGCCAAAAAATCAAAAATTGCTG
Source organism: Maratus michaelseni (assembly GCA_963931845.1). Lineage (NCBI taxonomy): Eukaryota > Metazoa > Arthropoda > Arachnida > Araneae > Salticidae > Maratus > Maratus michaelseni. The sequence continues at coordinate 300,725,410 of OZ007588.1, forward strand.
TACGAATTTCGCATAAACTTTATTGAAAAGAGTATGACATTTGCTATATTGGGCTAAAAGATTGGAACCGGATTTTGGTTACTAGTGTGGGTAAATCGCAGCGAAACTTCAAAAAACACTAAAATTCGCATATTTAAAATCATTATTTTTTATCTGTAAAGAATTATCAACTTTCTCCAAGCTAAAAAGAGTATAAAAAATGGCGATTGTGAGTGTATCTGATGATGAAATGGAAGCACCCACCGAAAAATCAAGCGTTCTGGGCAAAATTACTTGTAGTCGAACGAAAAAAATCGCCAAAAAATCAAAAATTGCTGTACGAATTTCGCATTAACTTTATCGAAAAGAGTATGACATTTGCTATATTGGGCTAAAAGATTGGAACCGGATTTCGGTTACTAGTGTGGGTAAATCGCAGCGAAACGTCAAAAAACACTAAAATTCGAATATTTAAAGTCATGATTTTTTATCTGTAAAGAATTATCAACTTTCTCCAAGCTAAAAAGAGAAAAAAAAACGAATCTGATCGTATCTGAATCTGAAATGGAAGCGCAACCACCGAACCAATCAAGCATTCTGGTGAAATTTCTTAGTGTCGAAGGAAACAAAATCGCCAAAAATTCAAAAGTCGCTGTACGAATTTCGCATAAACTTTATTGAAAAGAGGATAAAATATATTGTATTGAAACCGAATTCCCCTTATTAATGTGGAAAAATTGCATCGAAACGTGAAAAAAACACTAAAAATCGCATAAAAAATTTAATTTAAAATAATCTATTCCAAAATTCCAAAATCTGGCTTCGAGGTGCAAATACTACATTCATAAAGGTGCCTTCCCACCAAATTTTGTAGCTCTGCGGGCAGCAGTCCCTTCAGAATACCGCAGAGAAACATATACACACACACACACAAACACACAAACTTGCTTCTTTATTATAGTTGGAGATTATTGAATTTGATTCAAATTATTCTTTCTGCTCAAAGAAACAATGATTCTAAATTTTTGCGAGAAAAGGGTTTAATGCTGCTGTCGTGCAACCAACATCCTTCCAATCTTTTCTTTTTTTTAACGTAAGTAAATTGAAGTGAAGAGACCAACTCTCAGACCGGAGGTGAACGGAAGGAAAGAGATGAGAAGGGGGTCAGTGGTGTTTTCTGTTATGAGTAGGATGTCGGTAGCGCATCCGAGTAAATTTTGGTGTTGTTTTTAAGACGTAATATGAGTGGTTTTATGGAAGTATTAATGTCCATAAGTAATTTTAAAAGTGCATGTAGTTTTCCACAAGTGTAAATATTCTTGTATATAACCGTTCTTAATTAATAAACTTCATATTCAAATTTTCAAGAGGGATTCTTCATCGGTTGTCGTGATATTACAGAAGCAAAAACCTATTACTTGATAAATATAAAATATCTATAAAAACTATAGCGATTAAGTAACCAATCAACTAACTAACCAATTAAACAATCGTGAAGTATAATATATTTCATCTATTAACTTCTTTTTTTAACAATTACATATCTGGATTGTGTAGTAAAGTTATACTTTCGCTGATTCAGAAATGCACTAATTGTGTGCCAATCGTGGGACAGAGGGTGGTGAAAAAAAAGTTATTCACAAAGACTTAGAATCATAAAAAACACATAATACAAATAAATTAAACATAAAGATGCGTATGCTCCGTTAGTCGTCCCCAATGCCCTTTAATAATACAACTAAACAAATAGTGATCCAGATATGGGCCACATTTTAAAATTAATAAATTTGTCATTTTGTTGGTTTTAGGCTTATATAACAAATTATTTAGAGTGTAATAAACATAAAGGACTAGTATAAAAGTAACGGCCTTCTAATGTAAAATAACACATAGTATTAAAGGAAAAATATTTTTAATGAAAACTTACCTCCTGAAGAGCCATAAGAATTTGGATAAAAAAAGTCCGTTTTTCTAGGCAGAAATTAAAAATATCCAGAAATTAAACTAATCCACCAGCAGAGCAAAACAATTATTCCAAAGAATTTTATGAACAGTTAGCAGATATGGGTTTCAGCCTGTCATTAGCTTTTCAAAAATGTGTTCAGAGCTTGTTTTGAAATTTAAACAAGAAGAAAAAATTATACCTCTAATATATATAATGAAACACATTCAGAATGCTTTATCAAAACTTCAACATTTAATAAGGTGAAATATGATGTCTACGTAAATAATTTGAAAAACCCAATTTCAGCAATTACCATCTATAGTCGGAAAAATATCTGAATAATTTTGTGCAGAACTGCATATAATCTAGAAATTTGTATATTTACTACACAGTGTGCTATATTTTAGTTAAATTAGGAAACCCATAAGACAGTTGAAAATTCCTCTTCAGCAATTTCTGTCAATAAACGGAAATGTACTAAATTTTTTTGTCCAGTCATTCATATGATCTATCGCATTTATACACACCAAGTAATATGCAAACAATTGTTAAATTTAAAAAGGCACACTTCAGCATCCATTGCTCATAGACTGTTCTGTAAACGAATACCTTTGTGTGCCCTTCTAGTATATACACCATATTTTATAGTAAACATTTTTGTAGTGCTCCTCAGTGATGTATATGTATTTAAATATATTTGAAATTGTGTAAAATCAATAACATAAACCTCAAATGATTTTTACCTCATAACATAATGTAACGGAAAATTTTCAGTGCCCCAGTAAACGAGGTATAAATGCTAAATACTGCATTTTCAATATCGAACATGCCATTTTAAACGTCAATAACATATATCTATTACATGGCAATCTGAGATTATTTACGCGAGTTACAGCGCAACAAGAAAAACGGTCTTAAGTTCAGAAAAACCGAATTTATAAACACTTTTGAACTATGTTGGAAAATGTTAAAAATTAATAACGCACTACTGGTACATGTTCACTATATATGTGCTTTTTTCCTTATGTCCTACACAAAATTCTGTATATATTTGCAGAGAAAGAGGAGCAATATGACCCAGATTCATCCCCGAAATATTCGCTACATCTTATAAATGATTTGCTTATGCGTGGTGTTGTGAATAACAAGGTTAAAATAACTAAACAGCAGAACCCAAAGTAATATATTTTATTCTAACAAAGAACAAGGTAGAAATTGAAAAAAACATAAAAATGCTAGTCTTATCATTAAACACATAAGCTGTAACAAGCAGCTACCTCACAGATGTATGCGTGTTCTCCATTCTTTCATCATTCACCTTCGACTAAATAAAGAATCCTGAAACTGCTAGCATCTAATAACAGAACCTTGTCAAGGCAAGATCTTGACCTTCGAGAAGTTACTGCATCCAGCAAACTGACGTCCACATCGAAACAAAACGAGATCGGAAGATGGGTGAAGAATCTGACAGTCTGACAGTAAAGTGTCCTTATACATCAGAGTGCCTCAAACAATTTGCACTGTAAGGAGCCTTTTGTATGCCAGAGTACAGTAAAGTGCCTTCGTATGACAGTGCACAGTAAAGTGCCTTCCAATGCGTACCAACAATTCTTAAAAATGAGGCTGCTTTTTAAATAAATATTAAGGTATTAGAATTAATTTATATTCTATGACAGATCCATTTGAAGAACATACTGATTTCCATTTGGGAATTCACTGATTAACTGCTCTAGATTCATGCTTGATTAAAAATATTGATAGAATAGAAATATACAGTAGCAATAAATATGTATAAGAGATATACAGACCTGCCAAGTCTCCGGCTTTTTGGATACCAGTAATTTAGTACAGAAAAAGTTGTTTTATTTGATCAGAGCATTTTGCGATTTAACAGAACAAAATTTTCTATAAAAAATTAGTGTTGTGCAAAAATCCGGAGATTTGGCAACTCTGGATATATATTTTATTTCAATTCTCACAACATGTGAAGATGTACTACTTGCATATATAGGATAAATACATTGTTATGGCACACCTGATAATATTTTAGATTTCTCTCTCAAAAAAGATTTTAAAAAAAACTGCAAAAATGGCTACACTTTTTTTCGTATAATACATTATCAAAATTCGAATTTAAAATTTCGAAGGCGTTTGAAGATATTAATTTTCATAGTTTGTCATTTTGAGTGTCAATTGATGCTTTATTAAAAAAACTTTGCTGATGGTAAAATAATACACATCAATATAGTTATTAATAAAATAAAAGTATTTCATTCGTACATCATTGTAAATATTAACATTTTATATGTTAGGAATATATTTCTCGCTATGGCACTGTTGATAATATTTTAGTAATTTCTCTCAAAATTACCTTCAACAAAATTATCTGTAAAAGTGATTAAAAATACTTTAATGCAATTTTGAAAATCGAATAAAATATATCGCAACAAGCATAAATGTACTATTTTCAGAGTTCGTGTTTTTGTGAGAAATTGATAAAAATTCTTAATACAATTTCAGGATATTAAATGTCTGTGTTATATTTAATGTTGTTATATTCTTATGCCTTATCATAAACGCAAAAATAAAGCAAGTGACCCTTCAACTACCGAACAGCTTAAATAAAATAGTTTCTCTCATTCTGGCATTCAATAATTGATTCTGAGAAATGATTTAATATTAAACGAAACGAAAATAAATCTCTTAATAGAAACAAAAGACTACTTTTGGTTTCTATTTCTAATTATATCTAAGTAGTTTAATTAAATTCCAGTAATACCATGATGACACTATAATTTATTACGAAAGAAAAACTATTAATCATGAAAGCTTCGCATTCATTTTTCCAAAGTGAATTCCATTTCTCATTTTTAAACGAATTATTTACGAAAAAGAATGTTCTTCAACAAAATATTTCCATCCGCTACATATGTGTGGTACATAGCAGTACGTGAAACATAGTAAACTATTAATCACGGTCTTAATCAGAAAGCAGCTATCTACTACAAAAATTCCCATTAACTGTATTCAACCAGAAAATTTATAAAAATATATTTATCGTATTTATTTTATTAAATATGCGAAGCTAGGAGTATGATTAATTTTGTAAATCTGTCAGTATTCCTTAAAAGACTTATTTAAATAGAAAAGCTTTTGGAAAAATGTATTCCTCAAAGTATTTGGAAAGAAAATATTTAACTCTTAAAATAGAAATGTTCTGGGTTTTGTTAAAATATTGAAAAAAACAAAGTTAAATATCTGTCAAAATTTTATATTGTATGATCAATTTTTCACAGTAATTTTGTATAGTTTAAGAACAAAATGTGCTAAGATGTTGCCCTAGAACAGCCGCATAGATCAATTTAATGGGAGTCATGTAAACATACACATACGTACAAAATAAATTTTATTTAAATCTCTCTCTCTCTCCCTCTTTACTCCTCTCTCTCTCTCTCCCTCTTCACTCCTCTCTCTCTCTCCCTCTTCACTCCTCTCTCTCTCTCTCTCTCTCTCTCTCTCTCTCTCTCTCTCTCTCTCTCTCTCTCTCACTCTCTCTCTCTGTATATATATATATATATATATATATATATATATATATAATATGAAACAAATTTTAATTTTGTCGCCGTTGGCCTCATCAAATCTATAATTCTGTTTATTTCCTAATATTCCAAATTTATTTTCTCGTTCTAGTATTTAGATTGTCAAAATCCTGCCTAGCTAAAAAAATATTTATTCTGAATTCATTCTCTTAAAAAAATGGCGCTAGATGCTGTTCTGTTAAAATTACACACTTTTTATTCCATTAAAATAACTCATCCTAAAATTTAATTCTTTAAAAATATCACTTTCCCAGCTAAATATTTTAATTCTCTCGAAAAAACAACCTATATCTTTTTCTTTTTATTTCCCTATGTTTTCTGGCAAAAAAAGTATCATTTCTCAAAATATAAAAGCTAATGTCAGTTTCAAAGTAAAATTTTATCTTGGCATTCTGCCCACACCCAGTAAAACCTACGTATTTTTTTTCTTATCTGTTCGAAAGAATTAGGTTTTTTTTCCGGAATAATCCTAGAATACCATTCCCGCGCTTTTTCAGTCTGAAGCTTGATCTCCTTCAAATCATAGCGCCCAGAAATTGAGTTCCGTAGTGCTCATTGGTCGAATGACTGTTTTGACGGTTCTGTATTCGTGAGCGTTGGAGAAGGGTTATACACTGGTTTTCCCGTTTTGAGCGCAGATTTTCCTGGGAGCATGATGTAAGCATAGGTCCGGCGCGTGGCTCGCGACCATGGCATAAAATTCCCGTAGCCGCCGATAGAATCTACGACGCTGCTTAGTATCTTCTTCGAGTTTTTAATTTAATTCACGAAAGCTCTCTTGGTACTGAAAGTCATTCTGCATGGAATTATCACGTGAACTAGTAAAAACTTAGCCTCCGAATTTTTCCGAATTATAATAAAATGTGGTTCCGAATCAATTGCCTTATTATTTTCCTTCAGTCAGCACACCATGAATTGGAAATATCGGCGCGACGACTGCAAATTCCTAAGAGGAAACCTCTGACCTTTATAGTGTTATTTACAAAAAATACACTGAACCAGTGAAAACATCACACACACACACACACACATATATATATATATATATATAATTCAAAGTGTGTGGTACATTGGTAGATTTTTAAATGCTTTGCAAAGCATGTTTATCACAAAAATTCTGTTGAACAGCTAAATATTGTACTCAAAAGTAAATTTAATTATTAATTTTTTTAGCCTTTTTTTTCCTTTACTACTTTCATATTTTAAATTAGTGTAAAATATTTTTGTTTAATTTAGCCATATTTTCTTTTATTAGAATAAATATTTTATCAGCATATTTTAAAACACATTCAGTTATCTACATTAATGATATAGGAAGTAAAATATACCTCATAATATGTAGATATGTTTATTTTTATATTTTGGAATTTACAAGCATATTAAAACATGATATAAGAAAAATAGTTTTCATCGCTTCAATACAAATTTTAAAAGATGGTTTAAAAATTAAACACTTGATTATATAATTTTAAGGATAACATGTTCAAAACTAAATCGATGGCATTCACGTAAAAAATAATATTATACAACTAGAAAATTTTAATATGATTTTTTTTATGGAGAGATGGAAAATTATAAAATTTTGTTAATCATAACATACAAATAATAACAATTATCAGCGTGAGAACTGTTAAATATTTTAGTATTAATATTTTGTTTCGCATGTCATGAAATTTTGAAATAATTCAAATGAACAAATTTTTCATATACAATTTTGTTAGGAAAATCGTTCTTTATTATTGTAAAAATTTTATAGAAAGGCACTATAAAATATCCATAAAACAACAAATGTAAAACATACGACAAAATTTTCTATTTGATAAATAAAAATATTTAAAAAATACACCTCAGCATAATTTTTTTTTCCAAAAAATATCGTACACTCAGAGCTTTATTCCTGCATGGAAAACGATTTTGTGAAATAATTTATTACTTAAGGTTCCTAGAAACATTTGATGAAGACAAAATTAAACAATAAAATTTCTTTGTACAACATTAAAATTTCGTAATAAAATTTTGTAGTGCTATTTCGAAAATTCTGCAGTTGTTAGCCGTTTACTAAAAATCTTTATTTCTTAAAATAATTCCCATCGTGAAAAGAAAATGAGATATTTTATAAGTGTATCTGAATAGCAATACCGATTTGAATAAAATCCTGCAAATCATCCAATATTCAGTATAAGGATCTGAATGCAATCCTACCCGACAGAAATAAATTGAGCGTCTTTACTAAATCGTTTTCTACGGAGCTTCCGTATACACAGTCACATCTACAACTTGTCAAATTACCAAATTATTTTTATAGGTTTGTTTAATAGTATAAAAAATTGTTTCTAGATCTGTCTTATTCAAACTTGACGTTAAAAGAATGAAATGAAAACAGGCCCTCAATTTTTAAAATTTGTAGGTTTCATTAAAGTAGCATCATAAACTGCTTCACGACTTCAATGAATGATGAGGCCATTGCATATTATCTTAGGAATATATTTTGAAAAGCAAAAAAAATATATATATATGCTTTTTTTTGTATTTTTTTGTAATTTTTTTTTTTGTAATTCTTTTTTGTATTTTTTTTGTATTTCGTATTATTTTACTCTGTGATATACTGGAAAACGATATATATATATATAATGCGTGTGTATTTGTATGTAAAAAAAATTCAAAAAAAGTAACAAAATACGGATAATAGAAACAATTAAGTGTAAAACTGATAATCGATACTGAAAAGTACAAGTTTAATTGCAAGATTGTACCACTAAAACAATGTAAATTAAATTTGATAAAGTTAAACCAATTTGAAAGAAATGCCATTCCCAAAAGAGATTGAGGCCTTCATCAGGGGAACTCATTAATTCAGGAAATAGTAAGAAGTTTGTAGTAAATGCTAGTTTAAAAACTATAAGTCATCTTAAACCTACTATTTCTAACAAAAGTGTCAGACCAAAATTCAATGATTTTAGCTTGCCCGATCTTTGTAAGAATTTTGAGTCTTAAAGTGTTTTTTTAGTTTTTAACTAGATTCATTTAGCTTCATCCAGCTTTAACTAGCTTCTACTAAAAACTTCTTACTGTAATCTGCTTTGAAGGGTTCTTCTGGTAAAGATTGTTTGGGATTTTTAGTCGCTTAAATTTTTTTCAATTATATATATATATGTGTGTGTATTTGTGTTTGAATGGGTAGATTGGTATAGATATAGTAAGAAAAGCAATTGTTTCCCAAATTTAACGAAACGGATTTCGGAATTCTGTCTGTACGTCTTTGTACGTTTTTCACAATGTGAGAAAAGAACATTTCTTATGGAAATCTTGATTACAGAATTTTTTATACACTAAAAATGTTTCACAACCAAATACTAAAAAGACATTAAAACTTTCATTTTATTTTCCTTTCCTTGTACATTTATTATCCTCAAGTAGAAGTTTTTATATTGTCTAGAATTTGATATACCATATATGCCGGCGAATAGCACGCTCCAGCTGTAACCTGTACCTACGCTTTCATAATGTTTTTTTTAGATATATTCGCTGTATTACGCGCACCCTTCTTTTTTACAAAGAAACATTCATCAGATAAGAATCATGAAAATACAATGAAGAAAATTAAACATATAATAACTAGTACAAACATACAGAAAATAAGCAAATGATAAAGTTGGGACATACGCTACTGCCAAGCCATTCCCCTCAAAGCGTTTCGACTCGTACTACCGTACGTTTAAATAATCGCATCATGTTCATTCCTATAGAAATCACAATTCTTATGCTTAATTGTTAAGCTTTCATTTTTATACTCTGCGTTCATTGCGCATCACTAAAATTTGACCAATTTTCTTATTTCATACGTTACGCTTGAATAAGCGTTGTATATACTTTATTGATTGTTAAAGATATTATTGAAATTACGAAGTCATGTTAGAAGCAATATTCTTTACAATTAAAGAAATTTTATTTTTTAAAAATAAGAAACGAATCTATGTTAATACTCACTTCCTTAATATATATAAAAAAAATCAACACAAATAACACTTGTAGAAGAGAAAAAATAATATGAAAAATATAAACTCCTTTTAAAACTTAAAACTAAATTTGTTTTATTAGGTACGGGTTTATAATTTATTGAATCATGGATCCATTGTCATGGATTCATAATTTATTAAAAAATATTCGTATTTCATGAACGACTTTCAGTAAATTGTCATATCGTAGATTCCATATATTATATTTAGAATAAATTATATAAGATACGGATTTCCTTTCACCTTAAAAGTTTCAACCGCTGTATGTGACTGATGTATATTAGCAACTACTCAAAATTAATATATCAATATCACTTCTTTAGTATTAGTTATTTCCTTGAACTTTAAACATTTTCGTTTTCTTGATAAGCATATGACACGTGATTATAATTAAGATATTTATCATGTTTTATTTTATAATAAACTAGCAGATCCACCCGACGTTGCGCATTCTAATATTGGGGCACTTACCAGTAAAAAAAAAATTAATTGCCTAAAAAAATAGCGATCACTGTTATAGAATTCAGTGCGCTTCTTGTCCATAAAACGTTGATATAGCAATGGAAATACATGATCGCTGTAATCGCTTCAATAAATCGTTAGTAAAGTGAACAACATGGTGGGGCTCTGTGTTATTCGTGCCCACAAATCGTTAATAGCGCAAAAATTATAATATGCAAACTACATAAACAAGAGTCATTATGATTTCCATAAAGCTGATAAAGATATGAACTTCTTTTGTAAAACTTCTCAAATCGTAATGAATATAATTATCATTTTATTTTTAAATATTAAATAATTGGACATATTTATGTATACTAATAAAAGAAACGTGTTTGGCTGTATATATGTCTGTTGGTAATGACGAGGGATAATGAAATCTATCGCACGTACCGGTGTCAAAATTTGAATGAGATTAGACGAAGTCCGGTTGGACTTTACATGGGACTCAGCATTTTCATTTTTAGAGTTTCGTCTATCTCACGAAACCCTATTACTCCCGCTCCGTTGTCTGTCCGTCACAGAGCCATAAACAAAAACTATATAACTTACAGAGTTGAAACTTCGTGTATATAGATGAATACTAGCTGTGAAAAACTCAAAATATTAAAATTTGAAAAATTCGTATTATTTTAATAAATAGAGATAAAAAACCAAAATGCTAACAGCCTTTTCCTATTAAATTTAAACATTTTTCGTTATAGCAGATGCCAAAAATTAAAAATCCACGATGAAATTCTTTCTACAGTAATTAAATTTTTATCAGACGATTTCCACTTGAAAAATGAAAACGAAATAAAACGGTTTCACCAATTGAAAAAAAGATTAATATGAAATAAAAATTATTGACGTCATAGTGGTAATAAAACGAAATTTTCAAAGATTTCCCAATAATACAAGGAGTATGAGTATGTTTGTCTATGTACACAAAGCTAATTAATATCACGTCATTAGAGAATTAAAAAGAAAATCTGACGTCATATTGGAAGTTTAACGGATTTTTCAAATGTTTGAGAATAATACAAAGCGCGTATCAATATGAGTAACAGAGAATAGTAACTATATGAGTTTGAGAAACATATTGAATAATGATAAAAATCCGATTTTGGAAATATTCGCATATTATAACATTTTGAAGGTGTGCAACATGTTTAATTTTGAAATTATTTTTTTAAATATCGCATTTAGTCCGCATGACAGATATTATTATGACAGATTGTAATAGCGGGCTTAGCCCGCTATCGGGCTGGTTTAGATATTAAAAAAAAAAGAAAAAATAGACCGGTAATTTTTTACTTCATAAAAAACATGATTTTTTTGTTGTTGTTGTTGTTGTTGTTGCTAAATGAAATTTATTTGTATTTATTAAAGAAAGGATAAAGTGTTTTGAAACCCTTTGAGCGATCTTCGATCACACGTACCCACTTTTTTAATAATTGTCCGAAGTATTAATTGAAAACAAATTAAAATAGAAAAATAGCCAACTTTTATCCTGCCACTAATTTTGTCAGTGCCTGGCCGGATATTCCTCGGTTCTTCAAACAGACGAAAGAGGAAGTTTCCGTTTTCTCTGCATTTTGAAATTCAGATTCCCCGTTGAGTTACAACCCCAAAGCAATGATATTCACTTATTCAATCAATCTAGCGGCATATTTCGTTTAAAAATATATAATTATTTACTATTTCATTTTTTTTTTCATTTCAGTAAGGCATATGCTCAGGTTTTGCATACCAACACTAGGTTCGTTTGGAAACATTTCTGTTTAAAAATATAAAATCATAGAAAGTCGAGTTTCGTTTGCAAATACAGATGGGAGCGAGCGTAGCATGGCCGGTTGTGCGCTATGGAGTGCATTGGTTGCCTCAACACTAGGTTTGTTAGGAAATATTTTCGTTTAAAAATGTAAAATCATAGAAATCAACGGTTCGTTTCTAAAGACCTACAGGAGCGTGTGCAGCACGCTTGGGGGTTCATTTGCGAAGACGGACTCGAGCATGAGTAGAAAGTCCGGGTGTAAGCTGTCGAAGGATGAAGAGATCCCAACTCTGATAGATTTTCCCTTTAAAATGGAAAATTATACAAATCCGAGTGTATACGTTGCCGAAGGCAGTAGGGCCCCCAACACTAAATCCTTCCCGCAGAAAAATATTAGAATGCTTATTTGAATTATATTAAGGGTATTATTCTGCGCCAGGGAAATAAGGGGTGGTTTAGTTAGTAATTGAAATATTATTAGTCTATTTATTTAAATAGTATTTGCAAAATATAATATACACTTCTCTTTTAAAATAAAGTATTATTTTGTTCATTTCCTGTAAGATTAACATGTTCTTGCGACTTTACCATACCTGTGGGGTGAGTCCAAAATATTGGAGTCTCTGTAAATGATGATATGATGGATCCTGATACTCAAGTTGCATTTTATCATAATTCAAGAAAATGTTACACGATAAATTATTATATAAGTCTATGAGACATCATTTTTTCTTTTCTTAGAAAGTTCTTTTCCCACCTTTCTTCAAATGAATCGATTGTCTCTTTTTAACATCCAGTAATAGTCGTATGTCATCCTGATATTCCATCTTCCTTGATATCGTCTCATTTCATTTATTTTGTATCCTTATGAAATCTTTCTCCTTGCTATTCGCTAACTGCACATAAATTTACATTAAAAGTGAATCCAGATTCGAATGGAGAAAATAAACTTTCAAAGTCGTATTACACCGAGTCTATGTTGCCGAAGGCAGTGAAGGCTCCACCCAAGGTTCGTAATCCCAAGTGTTAAAATATTGAAATTTTTTAGTATCTTTTCAAAATTAGATTTTAAGTTTGATCTGACAAATATACATTCCTACAATTTTGCTTCGGATAAACCAAGGAATTGGTTACAAAATCATTTAAACCATTCTCCTTTTTATGGTAAAGCCTTTACACATTGTTTCATAAGCCTAAATTTTATATGAAGTGGTGGAAAGAACACTTTTTGTATGAATCAGACTCATCATTTCAATGTTTTTTTTTTCTACGGGATCCGATGATTTTTCTGATTAGTCATTCCTTCTTAAAATATTGTAGTATTCTGTCACTACTGTTCCATTCGTAAGAAAACAAGGACATTTGGTGTATCCAATCTATTGACAAAACAACATAGAAATCACCTCTAGATCTCCCTCTTCTGCGCATTTGTGGTCTGAATACAAACGTTTATTGAGGATCAAATGAAGATTTTCATAGCATTTTTCCAAATGAAAAGAATGTCCAACAGGTACTGAAGCATATTTATTTCCTTTATGTAACAATACTGCTTTCAGCCTTTTTTTAAGAATCTCTAAAAGCCTCCATTGTTTAGGTTTGTATAGTATTTTGAAACTTGTCATGAGGCCAGGAATATTGATTTAACAAACAAGATCAGCATCTTGAGAAAAAAAGGAATTAAATCTTTTTATCATCTTTGGTGTCAATTAAATGTTGTAAGAATATGTTGAATTTTTTTTTTCTTTCAATCTGGGAACCTAATATTTCTCCCGAATCTTTGTGAAGATCTGTGTCCCTTATTAAATAATTTAATACAAACAAGGTTAAATGTTTAGGTTCGTTACTATCGGAATCATATTCTTCATCGTTGTTGCCATACATTGCACTTAAAAATACTATAGATAAATCAAAGTATACCTGTAGGGGAATTAACTGGTACAGCAGATGCATGATTCGCCAGGTCTTATAGCATAATGAATATTAGGATAAAATATTTATATTTTGTTCTTTAGATTGAAACCCTTTGCATTAGAAGTGCAAAAATGAGAGTCATAATTGTGATTTTTCGGTTTTCTCCATAGCATTGGTGCATCAAACATGAAAGTTTATTTATTTCCTTTGAACCATTACCTTAGTTTTATGAACGCAAATGTGTGTGCAAAAGGTTGTCTTTATCCTCCATTTTGATTCCAAAACCTACTAAGTAACAGAACTCAGTAACAGACAAAGTAACAGACTTGGAAACGTAACATAAAATATTAGTTAATTAATACATCCTCTTGTAGCTATTACAATGCAACGTTGCAGAAACTTTAACAAAAAAGAAATAATGCAACACAAGCTTGAAATATGTAAGCACGTGTACATCACAGATGTAAAACACTGATTGAGAAATAGATAGGAAGAGAACGTACCAACATGTGTTATTTGGTTTAAACTGATTTTGTTTGGATTTAATTAGTAGCTTTAAAAATCAGAGGCTTATTCTGAATTTATAATAGATCATATTTTCATAGTATTTTAATTCACCATTTTATTATTCTATGTCCATTAGTATCTCCCCAAACTCATAAAAGTACTTTTTTTGCTACTAAATGTACAAAATTCTAAAATATAGTCTATGATTTGTGATGAGAATGTAAGTGATGTATTTTTTTCATTTTCTTATAATGTAATGCGTATTCAAAAATCTATCAAAAGCATTACTTACTTTACGGACAGTTGTTTTTCGTAGACGTGTCTATTTAAAAAGATATTATGCTACAAGTATAAGCTTAAAGTATGTACGCAAAGTTACATTAATTTTTGTTTGATCTTATGGCTTTAATAAGGAACTAATACTAAGTTATGGTGGTTTTACCCCACTTCCTCCTAATTCACGGAATGATTCTTCGTCTGTTATCAGAAGGTAAAATTTATCAAAACATCCAAATATTATGAAATCAAAAGTATAACAATGTTTTACTAACACCATAAAATAAAGAATGTTCTAGGCCTTTCGAAATAGCTTTGTCTTCCTTCTCATTATTGTACCGCTGTTGTTTATTCAATATTTTAATATAATCAAAGTTCTGTGTTCGTATTGAATTTTCCAATCAATTAACAAGTCAACATGGCAATTAAAAAGCAAGGGGATGTTATTTTTGTTTTTCTGACAACTATACGTTTCTCTAAACACAGAATCATCTCCACGTTCCCCCAATTCGTCTGTCCAGATAACTAGAAACTGCTTTATACGTCTTAAAAATTTCACTTGGATCGTATATGAATTTGACGCAATATCGGTGAACTCATTAAAAATTCCGAGGCTGCCACGTTTTCTAGTTAGTATCTACAAAATTTTGAACTGTTAATAAACAAGACACTGTGAATGCATTTAAAATTTAATAAATATAATAATTAGTTTTAATTGACATTAAAAGAAACATCCTAATTATAAAATAATTTCCATGATTTCGCTTATATTTGCTAATCTAGCTTGCCAGTAATTATAAACTGAACTTTTCGCTAAATGTATAGTTAACTACTAACAGTATATACAGAAAGTCATTTTCATTAAATGATATTCTTAATACAATTTATTAACTAAGTATTCTTCTGTTAACATTTTAATCCAATAATTAAGTTTACTGGAATGTTTCGTAAATTTTAAATTGTAAATATTTTTATTGCATCTTTATTTCAAGAGTATTATTTCTCTACAATTTTAATATTAGTTTATTTAAATTATTAATCCACTTTAGAATAACTTTAAGTTCATACGTGTGGGAAAATTACTTGAAAGTACATTACTGTGATGCACGTGTATTTAGTGATAACATAATACGTACTAATTGGAATTACTAATGCATTTAAATATTAATAAAATTAAAATGAGCATATAATGTCTCATGATGAACATTTGCTATATTGACTTTCTAAATTTACACGGCAATTACAAATTTCAAACGCATAGATTTCTTAAATTTTAATTCACCGTTCCTAAGAATTGGAATAATTTATATTACACCATGTATAAAATATTGTTCCACGTTGCATGTCATTAAATTGAAATTATAGAATTCCATTTTTCACTGACTTTTTAACCAAAATCCCCATTTAACTAGAAAAAAAGTATGTATTGATTGATATATAAATCAAATAAAAACAAAATATATATTCTTCTTGTTTAAGTTTTTAAAAGAAACCTTATATTTTATTAGAACATTTCTATGTTGATTTAGGTAATCTTCCACATTTCTTAAAAAAGTAAAGAAATAAAAAAACCGTACTTTGTTTTATTCATTTATTTATTTATTGTAATGAACGACCATCTTCAGATTATGTCATTAATAGGGTGGTGCAAAAAAAGTCAAGTTGATATGTCCGAGTCGCTATAGTGCGGAAAAATTGCTATTGGTAAATACAAGATAAACAAAAAAAAAATTCAAATCGGACTTTATCTTCCAATACCGCAAACCGAATAAAAATTTAAAAAAAATGAAAATTTCCGATTTTTTCAGAATAATAATAATAAAAAAAAAATACGTATATGTATTTTTTATCGCTATAGTGAAAATATTTGCTGATTGTACTGTTTCATAATAATAATAATAATAAATTGCGTTTAGAAAATATCTTCCGATTGCGCAAACCGCCTAAAAATTCAAAAAAGTGAGAATTTCGGATTATTTTAGAATAAAAATAATTATGTATATATATATATATATATATATATATATATATATATATATATCGCTATAGTGAAAAATATTTGCAGATTGTACTGTTTAATAATAATAATAATAATAATAAATTGCGTTTAGAGAATATCTTCTGATCACGAAAGCTCAATAAAAATCCGGAATAATTTAATTTGAGGGATTTTGATGTATTAAGAAAATAATCATCTGAGGTTAGTTTGTGGTCGCAGGTTAAGATTTTAATGCAAATTGATACTATTGAGCTGAACTATTAAGCTGATTACTGAAAAAGGGGTTACACTAGAATACTTAGATTTGGTAGGCTGTGGTGGTACAAATACCAATACAAGATGGAAAGGTTGTATGCTATCAGACAGCTTGAAGTGCTTCTCGGACGACCACTTCAGTGAGTTGTTTGTTTATTCCATTTTGTTGAATTAACTTTCCTACATGTTTTTCAACATTTGGAAGGTGAAAAAAATCGCCCAAGATCATTTAGAAGACCAATTGGACAGAATCCCATTGGTTGTGAAAAGCTCTCAGTGATAAATTTTCAATTATTTGATTGTGGAATTCAAAAACTGGCCAGACAACTGTTGAGCATTTACCAAATATATAATTTTGACGTAAGTCCAGCAATTAAAAGTGGCAACTTTCCAAATGACTTATCAAAGCATGACCCCGGCCCTATTTCACATGACAGATGGCTCACTTATGCAAACAGAGTCCTTCGACTTTACGTGAACGTGGAAAACCCATCGGATGCCTAAAAAGCTATAGTGACATTTATTATCTTACATGCCAGTTTGGTTTGAAATAAAATGCAGTAAGTACATTACAAATGGGTTTATTCATCTGTACAGAGAAATAGAACTATCTCGATACTTGCCTGACGACCTGAGGAAAGTGGTATTCCCTATAATTGAACGAAACTCGTTCTTTACCCACCCGAAAAACGTACTGATGGAAATAGTCTTTGAAAAGAGGAGGCACATAGATAGCTAGGGCTAAGGAAAGTGTTAAAAATCAGGCAGACTGTTGCAAAATGTAAAACCATCAGAAACTTTCTCACTTTTACTTAAAACATCGATGCGGAATACTATACAGAATTAATTGATTAGATTGCAGCAAAATTATCATCATCAACACTTTTACGATGAGTAGACAATGAAGAAATGCATTCCTTCGTTTAATCTGGTGATATCCTACACTGGGATCGCTTAAGATATGTGGGTCCCAATCAAGAGATGTATCATATCAGTGCCACACTGAAATTAAGGTCCATGATACCAATCTTTCCGACCAAATCGCAGTACAAAGTTGCGTCTAAAAGTCTGACTTAAACAGATGAAATAACAAATTATGTATTTAAGTAATGTAAGTAGCAATCACCCTCATTGGTTGGATGGAAGGAAGGGTGTGGGTGGGACTTGAAGTGCAGCCACTTCCCTGTGGTGATTTCTGAGTTGTATAATAAGTTGTTTAAATATTATCAAATATCTAAACAAGCAAAGAGCTGTACAATTTATATTCGAATGTTAAATGCAAACTGACCTCAGGTGATTATTTTCTTAATTCATCAAATCACTCAAAATTGAATTTTTATTGCGCTTGCGCAATCGGAATATATTCTCTAAACGCATTTTATTATTATTATTACTATTAAACAGTATAATCTCCAAATATTTTTAACTATAACGATAAAAAATATGTATACGTAATTTTTGTTTAATTCTAAAAAAATCGGAAATTCTCAATGTTTTTGAATTTTTAGGCGGTTTACGCAAGCGGAAGATATTTTCTAAACGCATTTTTTTATTATTATTATTAAACAATGCAATCTACAAATACTTTTCACTATAGCGATAAAAAATACATATACGTAATTTTTTTTTATTATTCTGGAAAAATCGGAAAATTTAAAATTTTTTTAATTATTAGGCGGTTTGTGGGATCGGAAGATAAAGTCCGATTTGAATGATTTTGTTTTTGTATCTCTTGTTTTTTTTGCAAGCGCATGTTTTCCGCGCAATAGCGACTTGAAATATCAATTTTTTCGCACCACCCTAGCAATTAACCTATTGTCTCGTAAACGGACATATATATCCCACTGACCGACAGCAATATTTAAATATAAAAAACGATGCATTAATTTCCGAATTAAGTGATAACTTAAAAATTGTAGAATAGAAAAGTGCAAATAAAATCACCTATTTTATGCAAACAATTCAAAGAAAGAGAATCAAGAGGATAAACATGGTCTATCATTTGCTTTAATTTCTCATGAGAAATAAAATTGAAGTCAAATGGTTAAACTACAACGCATAATTAATATTTATTTACATAGGAAACATGATAGGAAACAGAAATTTACAATTACATAGAAAACAAGGTTTAATGAAATTAACATTAGAATTCGAAATTTAAATCTTCAAAATTTCTAAACTAAACGACCAAATGACGTCCACTTTGATATAAATTTACAGCAGAAACCAAATATATTTTCAAAATTAAATGCTCATATTGAAACAGAGCTTGATGCAGTTTCATCATGAAGATGACCGCCTGACCTTATTTGTTTTAAATAAATAGAAGGAAGACACAATCTTCAGTAGAATGTCTATTTCTGTCTTTTCTGGGACAATTTTGCTTTTTAAATGTATCAGTTTTCAAATTGAACCGAGTAACTCGGTTCAATTTGCAAATAGAATTCATACCTTCAATCCAGCAGGTTATACTATGGTTCCGTTTGATGTTAAATCTCTTTTTACAAATGTTCCAGTGCACGGTGCTTTAGATTGTTTAAGAAATAAATTGAATGAGTTTTACTTTTTTCAATATGAAATTGATAACCTGATTGCTTTAACCAGCATTTGTTTGTCGCAAAAAACTTTTGTGTTTCAGGGTAAGTTTTATAAAATGTTGGAAGGTTTAGCTATGGGTAACCCTTTAATCCCAGTTTTAAGTGATATATATATATACATTATTTTGAAGTTAAATTATTTAAATTAATACATTTCCCATTTTATACACGTTGCGTAGATAATTCCTTTGCTTAACTTGATTTATCTAGATACAATATTAACGCTGTTCTTGATATATTTAATTCAATTGATCCATGTAACCAGTTTACTTTTGAAGTTGAAACTCAACAACATCTAGCTTTTCTAGATGTCCTAGTAATTCGTAATGATTGTGAATTTTCACAATATATTGTGAAAAATTACCGTAAACATTTTGCAGTAAGTTTGCACCCTCATTATAGATACAATCATCCCCCGCATCAAAAGTTAGCAGCTTTCAATACACTTATTTTCCGTGCACAGAAAATGTGTTCAAATTCTGAGTTGTTTAATAATGAAATTAACTATATTAAAGCAGTCGCCATCGATCATAGATTTAGCTTGAATATAATTAACCGTATTTTATCTAAACCTCCGACAATGACTGATTCTGTTCCTGAAAATAAAGAATTAATAAATGTTATTTTCTTACCTTATTTTCATAAAATCAGTACACAAATTTCTCGTATTCTAAATAGGTTTAGTTTTAAAGTTGTTTTCTCTCCTACCAATAAAGTTTCTTTCTCCAATCTTAAAGATCCAATTGACGAACATAATACCTGGGGCATTTATAGAATTTTTTGTGAATGTGGCCTCTCTTACTTCGGGCAGACGAAGGACGTCTTAGAATTAGGCTGAAAGAAAACTAAAATTATGTTACAAAGCAGGAATGTGAGACATCTACAATAGCTAAACATTGTTGGAATTCCAACCACCAGTTTAGTTATTCAGAGGCTAAAATTATCCAAAAATGTAATTCAGTTCTGGATTTTGTCCTTTACGAGGCTTACTTTATTCGCAAACATACTTCTTCCTTAGTGAATGATATGACCAGCACCACTTTTCTCTCGCACGTGTGGAGGGATCCTGCGCAGTGACTCCTTTTTTCAGTTATTTCCGGTTAATTACGTCATTTCTTTGGGATATATGAACTATTGCTTTAGCATTTTTATTCAAACGAGTACTTGGGGCTATAAACGAGGGGTTCTCTGAACCCATTTTAATACTTTTTTTTTGGCACTGAGGAAGGGGATCCAGGAATCCTCAAAACACCCGTATGCAATTTTTGTGACATTTTTTTATATTTGTGCGTAATAACGTTTTTATTGGTTTTAGTTTATGTTGTTTAATATCGGATTTTACACAACTTATCCCTTTTAATCATTCTAAAACACCTTTCTCTTTATATAATAAATAAACTACATATTTTAATTTCATTAGTATAGGTGAAATTTATTTTTATTTAAATAGGTCGCCATAAGTGAAGCCAATATGCCGATACGAACTCGATTGCGAAACATTCCTCCACAACTTAAATTAACTACTAGTATCTAATAGTCCTGAGGGTACTTCCCTGTTATACGGACCTTCACAGTTTTTTAAAAAGCTTGACGCAACTCGGGTTAAGTTGTGATTTACTGCCAAATAATATAAACAACTATGAAAATAAAACTAAAATTTTTATGTTGTTTTATGTATGTATTTAAAAAATTGCATTTGATTACACTTATTAGATAAATTAGCTCTAGCATATAATAGCAGATAAATTAGCCCTGTTAGCATATAATAGCAACGGCTTCCGTATATTAAATAAATTGTAAAAATATTGAGAAGAGGTAGAGAGATGTAGGGAACATGAAGTAGACAGACGAGTAAACAGATGGGTATTGAGATGGGTAGAGAGACTTGTAGTCAGACGGGTAGCGAAATGGGTATAGAGATGAGTAGCGAAACGAGTAGAGAGACCGGTACACAGGCAAGGAGAGATATAGGTTGCGAAACGGGTAGAAGAGTAGAGTGACGAGATAACAGACAGGCGTGTCGAGAGATGGATAGACAGACGAGTAGAGAGACAGTCACATGGATAGAGGGACGGTTGACGAGACAGGAAGCGAGAAGAGGGTAAAGTGACGGATGGTAGCGAGACTTTTAAAGTGTAGGGTACCGAGAAGGGTATAGATATGGGTAGTGAGTACAGACAGACGGGTAACGAGCCCGGTATTTGGATGATTAGAGAGACAATAGACAGACGGATAACGAGACTGATATACAGATTATTAAAGAGACAGTAGACAGGCGTGAAGGGAGAAAGGTAGATAGACGGTTAGAGAGACATATAGATGGGTATACAGACGGATAGACATACAGGTAGAGCGACTGCAGGACATACGAGTAGTTATATGGGTAGACAGGCGTGTAGAGAAATGGGTACATAGACGGGTAGCGATACCTATAGCGATGCAGGTAGAAAAAATTGATAGCGATACGGATAGACAGATACGTAGTGAGACGAATAGAGAGACAGTAGCCAGACGGGTAGTGATATGGATATAGAGACGTATATCATATAGACACACATGTAGCGATAGAGGTAGAGAGACGAGTAGTAATGCAGTAGACAGACGGGTAGGGGATGGGTAGAGAAACGAGTAGCGAGACTGGTAGATAGACAGATAAACTGGTAGCGAGACGGATAGACGTATGGGTAGGGAGACGGATAGACGCACGAGTACTTAGATGAGTAGACATATGGGTAAAGATATGGGTAAAGAAAAGGGTAGCGATAAAGATAGACTAACGGGTAAAAGTCAGTAGAGAGAACGGTACACATACGGGCAGACATACGAGTAGTGAAAAAGATAGAGACACGGGTTAACAGAGGGGTACAGAGGTGGGTAAAGGCATGGGTATACAGACGGAAAACGAGACGAGTTGCAAGGCCGATAGGCAGGTAGAGAGATAGATTAAGATACAGGTAGAGATATGAATAGAGAGACGAGTTTATAGACGGTTAGAGCGATATGTATAGATACATGCAGAAGTATAGCGAGATGGGTACAGAGACTGTTAACGAGATTGGTAGCGATGCGATTAGAGACACAAAGAGATGGGTAGAGGGATAAGTGGACAGAAGAGTAGCGAGTCGGGTAAAAAATCGGGTACCGATAAGGGCAGAGATACTGGTAGAGAGACAGACAGACGGGTAGCAAGACAGGTATAAAGACGAGTACAATGACACTAGATGGATCGGTAGGGAGATGGAAATAAAGACATGTAGACAAACGAGTAGAGAGACAGACGGTGGGTAGTGCGACTGCACAAACGGGTAACCATACGAGTAGTTAGACGGTTAGACAGACGTATAGGGAGATGCGTAGGGAGACGTGTATACAGACGGGTAAAGAGTCGGTAAGAGATACTTGTAGTGATACAGACAGATGGGTAGAGAGATTGACAGACGGGTATCGAGACCGGTAGCGAGACGTACATATAGGTCGAGAGAAACTGTCGGATAGAGAGACGGGTAGAAGAACGGATAGGAAAACAGACAGATTGTAGAAATATAGACAAACAGACAAAATTCTGGGGATTGGCACACGAAGGTCGTAGGGGGCAGAGCCGCCTATAACATAATAAAGAAATATCTGTTAGACTTAACTTTGAAATATTTTTTTTCAATTTGGCCGATATAGAGTTTTAATGTAAAAATTCTTTTTACAGAATCCATCGAAGGTTTTTTTTTATATATATACAATTTAATAGGAACTTGGGATACAGTTTTGCAATCTGGTTTGTTCCTAAACATGTAATCAATATGGTTTGAAGTGTATTAGTTATACAAGAAATAGTTATATAAACATGGAAGAGAAAATTTTAATTCAAATATAAATATTTGTCACAAAGAAAATATTACAACAATGAAACTAAATTTGCTTTAAGTTACGCTTGCTAAAATATGCTATTGTCTACAAACCCGATTACGTAACTGTTGGGAAGATTTTGGGTGTTAATTCCCTACAAGGTATCACAAGTTGTTAAAAGAGAAGGAATAGTGGTTAGTACAATTTAGAAGAGCTTTATTGCTTAATCGCCGCGTTGTGAAGACGATAAAAAAATAAGCAAGCTCCGGTGCGATATTTTTTAACGCTGATCTAGAATATCTGTGACCGCAAAATAATAATAAAAAAAAATTACAAAAGGAAAGGGAATGCACTTAATGCATACAATTACAAAGAAAGAAAGAGAAAAATAATGGAAAAAAAAGCATCCTAAAATTTTACAAACTAATAACTTTTTTATTTTATTTAAAAGGAAATTAATTAGAATTAAATTGCTAAAAATGGTTTTCGAGACTCTGAAAAGAAACAGACACAAAAATACATAATCTTAATGGTCCATATCAATACAGTTTTTTTTTGTTAATTTAAATACCTGAAATACCGTTAAGTATTTAAAATAATTACACAAACAAATGTTTATAAAGAATTTCACAAAAGTCAAAATTACAATTAAAATTCGTGATTTATTTGTATGGTTATTTTTTAAAAATGTACAGACTTGAATTTTACACAGTTACCATGGAACTACATTGTTTTCAAAATGATGAATACTAGAATTTTTTACATTCCAGATAATTATTATTTTGGAGACATTGTGGAAGAGGTCAGAATAAAATTTAAAAATAAACTGTTAATGAATATGGGCACAATGTTCCCTTGAAAATAATTATTTAAAATTTTGATAAAAATAATAGTTAAAAAAAATTGATAAATTTGAGAATAAAAGAATGAGGCCTAAAGTTACTGTCACATAAAAATATAATATTAAATTAAAATGGACCAGCCGGGCACGAGGATCTTATTTTTAAAAAAATGGCTCACCGATACTGAAGCTGAAGAAAACTCCATCCAGGCTTTAGGGCTGCGTCGCCCTGACCCGAACTTTCTATTTTCTTGGACGTTTACATCAGAGCTGTTGCACTTTTCACAAATTCAGGAAAAACTGAAGGCTTTTTAAGAGGGGAGCTTACCTCCTCCACTGGGGGGCCTTTTTTTGCCGCCCCTCTCGTTCCTCAGAGATTGGCTGGGTCACTTTCTGAAGTGGTCACTCTCTGTAAAAGTGACATTGAGAATGCATACGTGACACTATCATGAGGTCACCTTTCCCAAAACGACCCGTACATTTCTTTGTACTCTGGTGAATATCAGGAGTTGATGTTGCTAGGGTGAAAATTGCTAAGACCCGCTGATCCAAAATAATAATGTGGAATAAAATTTAGAAAATTATATTAATGGAAAAATAAATAAAATATTGAAATTTAACTATTTAAATGCTTTAAAATGATATCCATATTTATGGATGGAAAATAAAAATTAAAGAAGATATTTTAAAAAAAACTTTAGAAAAAAAAACAAAGAAAAAGATTTCTAAAATAAAAAAAAACATTATTAATTACAATAAATTAAACTTAAATAAAGAAATTAAAAAATGTGCCATGTTGATTGTTTATCTCCAACATGGCTCTCACCTCTTTGCACAAAAAAAAAAGGGTAAAAAAAAATACAATGAACTGTCCGTTCAGAAAGAAGTGGATGTTGAGCATGGCCTGTTCTCCTCATTCAGAACATCTGTGTTGTAGATTCACTGTCTCTTCTTCATCTCCTGGTTCTCTGCAAAAGGAAACTGGAACTTGTTTAGGAAACTAATCCTCACAATCTTGTGTGTTGTGTATGTATGAATGTTTGTGTGTGTGTGTGTGGGTGAGCCTGTGATATGTTTATATTTAATTCCACCCGTGCTGGCTTCGCGAAAGAAAGAGTAAAAATGCATAAAATTTGGAACAAAATACCAAAAACCAAATGGGGATCCAAAGTGTGAACATCTGCTATTAACAATACTTGTGCAAAAGAGAATGATAAATATACATAACAATCTGTAAATCAATATAAAATATATATATATGAGGCAGCAACTGTTTCACAAATTGCAAAATTTGTGTATAAAGAAAAACTACTCTTTTCTTTTTCTTTTTTTTTTTTTTTTTTTTTTTTTTTTTACATGTATTTATTGATTGTATGCTGGCAGCATTTCATTATTATTATTATTAAAATGCACATTTATCTACTCATTGTGACTAATTTCCATAATTTATTTTCAATACTTTATTCAATATTCTTTTTTTTTTAAATTAATTTAAAAGAAATCAATCTTTACTGAAAAACATATATGAAATAAAATTTCAGGAAAATTATGCAAATAATAACTCATGAACATGAAACATAGATTTTATCTCATTGTAAATAATGATAAATATATAAATTTTCTATGACATTTCAGTATATTATTATTTGACAAAACAAATTATTTCTATTGAGCAATTGTCGTTTCATTTTGATTATTTAATTTACCTTACGATATGATGAAACTTCTTTTTAGATATACATTATTATTATATATAATACACTAAATAGTCACCACATTTAATTCCTTTTTAAGTATGCAGGACCATAAGACAGTGTTCAACACTTTACAATACATAATAACATATCATAGCTTTTAAAAATAACAACAATAACATTGTCGTGGTGAACGGTTGATTGAAACATTGCATTACCTACATAGTCTTTTTTTTTTTTTTTTTTTTTTTTTTTTTAATAATATTCAGATTAATAATCAACAATGATCATAGTATTATTAGTTATAAAATTATGTTAGAAAATCATGTATATAAAGCATTTGTTATTTATTTACTTATTCATTTTTTTTTTTTTACTTTATTTTTTATTTTTTATTTTTTTTTACATTATTTTTTGTACTCCTTTGAAGGTGTATAAATACATTTTTTTTAAGTATTTTCAAAAAAATTTCTGAATAATATTAGATGTAATAGATTTAGATATACTATATTGGAATTTAATTATCTTTTAAGTAAGAAACCATAACAATTAGAAATCTCAATTTTAAAATTAAAAATCATTGGTTTATATTACATTGGTGACACAATAATATCTAGTCCATCGCATCAATTATTAGACATTTTTCTTTATTATTATTATTACTAGCAATAAATTTAAAACACAACTTTTAATATTCAAATTTCATATTCAAAATATTTTGTAGCCTTCAGTTCACACCAAGGGGCAAAATAATAAAATAAAATAAACTTCCACCAATGTCTCCTCTATGTACATATATATTATATACCATACACATATATATGATTTTTTTTAAGCTGAATTTTATTATAATGATAATTAACTACAAAATAAATTAATAGAAAGAAAAAAAAATGGTGAAATACATATAATTAGGAAAAAAAATAGGAAAGAAAAAAATTATAATAAACCAGTATTAAATTGCTACAATTAAAGAAGAACACAGATAATCAAAACCAACTCCTGGTTCTAGGCACCAGACCAAATACAATGTTGGGAAGATTTTGGGTGTTAATTCCCTACAAGGTATCACAAGTTGTTAAAAGAGAAGGAATAGTGGTTAGTACAATTTAGAAGAGCTTTATTGCTTAATCGCCGCGTTGTGAAGACGATAAAAAAATAAGCAAGCTCCGGTTCGATATTTTTTAACGCTGATCTAGAATATCTGTGACCGCAAAATAATAATTAAAAAAAATTACAAAAGGAAAGGGAATGCACTTAATGCATACAATTACAAAGAAAGAAAGAGAAAAATAATGGAAAAAAAGCATCCTAAAATTTTACAAACTAATAACTTTTTTATTTTATTTAAAAGGAAATTAATTAGAATTAAATTGCTAAAAATGGTTTTCGAGACTCTGAAAAGAAACAAAGACACAAAAATACATAATCTTAATGGTTCATATCAATACAGTTTTTTTTTGTTGTTAATTTAAATACCTGAAATACCGTTAAGTATTTAAAATAATTACACAAACAAATGTTTTTAAAGAATTTCACAAAAGTCAAAATTACAATTAAAATTCGTGATTTATTTGTATGGTTATTTTTAAAAAATGTACAGACTTGAATTTTACACAGTCACCATGGAACTACATTGTTTTCAAAATGATGAATACTAGAATTTTTTACATTCCAGATAATTATTATTTTGGAGACATTGTGGAAGAGGTCAGAATAAAATTTAAAAATAAACTGTTAATGAATATGGGCACAATGTTCCCTTGAAAATAATTATTTAAAATTTTGATAAAAATAATAGTTAAAAAAAATTGATAAATTTGAGAATAAAAGAATGAGGCCTAAAGTTACTGTCACATAAAAATATAATATTAAATTAAAATGGACCAGCCGGGTTCGAGGATCTTATTTTTAAAAAAATGGCTCACCCATACTGAAGCTGAAGAAAACTCCATCCAGGCTTTAGGGCTGCGTCGCCCCGGCCCGAACTTTCTATTTTCTTGGACGTTTACATCAGAGCTGTTGCACTTTTCACAAATTCAGGAAAAACTGAAGGCTTTTTCAGAGGGGAGCTTACCTCCTCCACTGGGGGGCCTTTTTTAGCCGCCCGTCTCGTTCCTCAGAGATTGGCTGGGTCACTTTCTGAAGTGGTCACTCTCTGTAAAAGTGACATTGAGAATGCATACGTGACACTATCATGAGGTCTCCTTTCCCAAAACGACCCGTACATTCCTTTGTACTCTGGTGAATATCAGGAGTTGATGTTGCTAGGGTGAAAATTGCTAAGACCCGCTGATCCAAAATAATAATGTGGAATAAAATTTAGAAAATTATATTAATGGAAAGATAAATAAAATATTGAAATTTAACTATTTAAATGCTTTAAAATGATATCCATATTTATGGATGGAAAATAAAAATTAAAGAAGATATTTAAAAAAAAAACTTTAGAAAAAAAAACAAAGAAAAAGATTGCTAAAATAAAAAAAACATTATTAATTACAATAAATTAAACTTAAATAAAGAAATTAAAAAATGTGCCATGTTGATTGTTTATCTCCAACAACTTTAAAAATGTTTGGGTTTTTTTTCTTCAGCTTTGCACCATACGTCTTTAAGCATATGAGATTTTTGCCAAATTATATAAAAAATATGAAAATATGTCTGATGAAAGGTACTTCTCTTTTATTTTTTAAACAGTGTATATGAATTTATATATGATATTTTGTAATTGTACCATTTATTTCGTAATTGTTATTATCAGCAATATCGCTCAGACTAATCTCTTTGTGGGACGTCTTAGTAACAAATATTTATGCGAATAGTTAAAAATAAATTAAAATAAATATGTGAATTAATAATAAACAGGTTACCTAAAGTAACAATTATTTAGACAAAACCTTTTTATGACTTTAATTTTGAAGGCATTTTGCACATTTTACAAAGTCCCCAATTAAAATTAAACATATTAAATCCATTAGTATCAGTCAATTTCCTTATCAATGATTATAAAAGCAGAAATTCGCTGTAATCCTAAATTTTGCATCTCTATCTTATCTTAATTTTAAATAATCTACATGAACAATATTTATAAAATTGTCCTCTGCAAAAAATGAAAAGAAGACACTGAAAAATTTAATTCAGAAAGTTTCAAGTAAACATAGTGCATAAATATTTATCAAATTCCACGTCTACTAAAAAAGAACGAAAAACTATAAGTAACATCTAAGCAAATATTTCATCGTGAGATATCCATGTTATTTATTCAATAAACAATTAATTTTCAGTAAACAAAATGTGTTACAAGTTTTTGAAAAATATATTTCTTGCTGAAGTATAATTATTTTTAGACATTTGACAAATTATTTTGCCCTTAACAAAAAATAAAGCTCCTAAGAAAATATATTTCACCTTAAGTTTTATCAGTTAGAATTGCATATGATAACACCAACTAAAGTATGTGAAACATATTTAGGTTAGTGAAGATCTTGAATTTTAGGTAGATTTTGTAAGAAATACTACCTATTACATTCTCCCCTAAGGTGGAATTTTTGAAAAAAAAATTGCAGATCTACGCCGATCATGACCCCCAGAACCCAAAACCACACCAAGTTCAAAACTTTATATATCTATCTATCTATCTGTGTCACTTTTTTATGGACACGATAACTCCCATAATTATACACAAATCTCTTCCAAACTCATACATAAAATCAAGGGGCATAAAATCTCGGTCAAGTTCGTTAATGGGCAAAATCAAACCAAGGAGGTGAAAATGGGGGGCTTTTTGTGAAAACAGAAAAAAACCCATAATTTCTTAATTATGATACGTATCGAATCCGTTTAAATTTACCATTACTTCTAGGAAAAGGGCCAAAATTTTATGTATGACAGATTTTTGATATCATTAAAAATGGTCCCAAGGGGGGGGGGGGGAGGGGGTTTTAGAAGAAAAAAAATCATAACCTCGTGAATTAAGAAGTTATCAAATCCGCTTAAATTTATTTTAAATCCTCTTATATTATCTAACACTTTTATATTGACAAGTTTTTTATAGGACCAACCCTTATAGCAAAAAAAAAAAAAAAAAAAAAAAAAAAAACAATCCCTGCCGGCTCCGACCGCAAACAAGTTAGATTTCGAAGTGAGCGTTTCCAAAATGCCGCATCATGGCAAAAAGGTATTTTCTTCCGCAATTCCGAACAAACAGGCGCCCCACGGTCTGCGTCTTTAAAATCTACCTGTGCCTGTAGGCCGAGCCGTCAGGGATTTTTTATTTTATTGTTATTGTCTTTATTTTACTATTTTCTTTAAAATTGAGAAAGCCAGTTGAAATTCAATATATATATATATATATATAATTTAATTAAAAGTTATTTATCCAATTTTCGACATTGATTCAGAAAAACGAGATTTAAGGCTTATTAGTAGTAACTATGACTTTGATAAAATATTTAACGAAAGATTGTATTAAAAAAATGTGTGTTTTAAAACAAAATAAAAATTAGGTCTGATACTAAATTTATGCGGAAGTTTCAGGATGTGATGGGTAGTTGACCGTTTTCAGCTGAACTTTCTGGATGTGGTGACGTTTTGTGCTGAACTATGGAGAAAAATTGTTGACATAAGTGTAGCGTAATCCCGTTTGTTCTATCAACTTGTCTGCCTGTTTGTACCTGCTTTAGAATTTCAGTGCAAATTTTTACCTCACTTACAGCAGCCTCTCATTCCACAAGTTCGAACGTCATAGATGAAGTTACTGGAATTTTCTGAAATTGCCATTTACTTTAGCTTAGCTTTATCAAACCGCAAAATTTTCTCTTTGTATTGACATATTTAAAGTCCGATTGCACGCTGTTTAAAGAAATAAGTATGAAAGTAAAAATAGTTATAAAAAACACATTTCGTCACAATACGTTAATTTGGCGTAAGTACCGATTATGAAAAATTCCACGTTTCGTTTTATGCTTGCTCGAAAGTGCAAACTAATGAATTTATTTTCTTAAATGTAATTTCTGTTTTTTTTCTTTAATATATGGCAACAGGACAGAAAAGAATATTATTTAAACTTTCTATTCAGGATTTCTAAATTGTATAATCATAATTTAATCTTAAAATCTTAAATGAATAAATCGTACTTTAAGAAAATATTACTCTTATTTTTTTTTCTACTTTTTAGTGCTAAACATTATTTTATTATAGCATTTTCAAAGCCAGTTGGTGTATTTTGACGAGAGTAGTAAGGCGCATAATGAAATCCATTTCTTTTTAACTCATATAGGTAAGGAATATTTGGCGATTTCTCATCCGTGGCCGTCTAACAGAAAAATACCTTAAAATTAAGTTATTATTAGGTAGCTTTCGATACAAAAAAGTATAAAGCTACCTATTGCAGCCGTTCGGAGGAAAGCAGTTCCGGAAAATTTCGATATATTTTCACCGATCATGATCCCCAGACCCCAAAACCACCCTCCGTTCAAATGTTGATATATATATATATATATATCTGACCGATGTCATACGATAACGCTCGTATTTATAAATAGATTTTGATGAAACTAATTGTGTGTGTTAAGGTCACCAATGTCTCGACCGAGTTCGTTGGCCAGCTTGGTCCGCCATTTTGTTTCAAGATGGCGGCCATTTAAAAATTTAAAACTAAAATAAATATACAAAAAAATTAAAAATTTAAATTTATTTTTGAATTATGTGTTAGGCCTTGATACAAGGATTCCAGAGCATTTTTTGGTTTACCTCTATCTTAAAAAATGGCTGAGACAGAGCAGTTTGAAATTCTAGGGTGGCTGACATTTTGAAACAAAACAACACATTAACGCGATTACTCGCAAATTATTTTCTTTCATTGTTGTAATAATTTTCCCAATCATACGCATAAAACTATATATTCATATCCGTTAGCGCCAAAATTGGCGACATTGGCAACATTTGGCGAAATATCGCCAAATTTGGCGACCAAAATAAGTCTTCATAAATGAAGCCAATTTGGCTATTGCTCAATAATTTGGCGAATTTCTTATTCAAATTCAGTATTAACGAATCTTTTGTAAACGTTTCTTTGCATTTTAACTTGCTGTTTTCGTGTAACATTAGCTAAAATTTTAAAACGAAGATGTAGGAAAGCTACCTTTTCCTCCCGGTACAGGCCGGAAGGACTTTTTTATAATTACTTTCTAACAATGATGTTTTGTCATCAGAAATAAACATGTGACATAATTTTTATATTTCTAGTAAATCGGAAAATCTGTGAAAAATCGATTACAAATTCTATCTTTACACACAAAAACCAAGTTGTGTTAAATAAAAGAGTGCCAAAATAATTTAGGCGATGATACAGGATTTCCCTTATCATTAAAAATAGCTAATTAATAAATCGTTATTTTTAGAGATGTAATTGTAATTGTAAAAAAAAAAAAAAAAAAAAAAAAAAAAAAAAAAAAATGTTGGTTTTCATCACATGTAAAATCTATCTATGTCAAAATAGTTATTAATTTTAAGTTACAAAATTAAAATTTTTATATGGTCCCTAATTTATACAAGTTTCATTTCAAAAAACTCACTCCATGCTCTAGCAATGATGACTGTAAAAAGTGAATATTTGTACGATCAAAACTTACCAATTTGTGATACTTTGAAGTTTGTGGATTTACTGTGTTTTCATTCACTAAAAACGAAAGAATGCGCACACTAACGGTTTATGAAAACGTTATTGTTTAACGATAAAAAAAAGGACACCCTGTATATAAGTCCTGAGCATTAGAAGATGTCACTAGAAGTAAAATATAGTCAAAAATCGATTTTAAAATACTGTTTTGTATAATATATGTTGGGAGAAACGTAAGAGATAAGGTCTCTAATTTAAATTATAAACAAGTTGGAAATTGTACGTCAAACGTGACAAATGAGGTGCTTTCGTACTATAGCTAGTTATATAAATATTCCAATCCTGATGATTTTTAATTCCGTGAAATGAATTATATCGTCTGCAGATTAATTTCTGTAATAAAATAAGTATCTCGATATCTCGATCGCTTGACGATTAAAACTCGGAAGCTCCTATAACAAAAAAAAAAAAAAAAAAAAAAAACCTCGATTTAAAAAAAAAAAAATCAAATTTCTTAATAAATATTTTTATTAATATCTTCTGAAGTTTTGATTCAATTTTCATAAAATTTGAAATGTTAAGACGAAATTCTACAAAGATAATATATCTTAAATTTCAAACGATTCGTTTGGGTAGGTTTTACGTCGTTATATGCGGACAGACGGAGAGACAGGCAGACGGACGGACGGACCAGACGACGACAATAGGTGCTACGTATTTATATAATTACGAACGCACCTAAAAAAACAGTTTTCCACTCCGTGGTACTTCGAAGAGTTTCTATTTTTAAAAATGCACATATGAGTATAGAAGCGATTTGACATTGTATGATACTTAAACTGTCTTCCTATATGATTAGGTATTTATTTGTTTACATTCTGCAACATAGATATTTTTCTAAATTAAAGGGTGTATGAGTACTTTTTTTTGTGACCGTTGATAGTAGAGTTACTAGCACTCGAAATGTTTTCTCATGAATGATGTTTCTAAAAAACAAAATACGATGATCTGTTTAGGTATCTGGAATGGAAAGTAATGGATTTTTTATTTCAAACGTAGCATGGTTAATGAAATATAAATCTCATCAAAAACGTCACATGTAAAAAATGCAAGCAAATCTCATGACTCTTTTACCGTAAAAATTCTGAGATCGTGTAAATCCAGGTTTAGCTTATTAACTCTGAAATTGACATTCACAAATCACTCCTAGTCTCCACATCTTTAGTTAATGATTATTTTGTGACTTGGCAATTACGCAGCACGAGAATGTGACAGCTGTATATAATTAGTGTTAATCAAATACCACCCCATCCCATAACATAGCAAGCTGTAACAACGTAAATACTGATTTTTTTTTATGGTAAAAGAAATAAATAGATATTTGACAATGGACGGAATTAATAAAGAAAAAAACAACAGAATTATTTAACACAATTTTTTATATTTGCCGTGATGGGGAGTGGTCGGGGACGGGAAACGACGTTTTATTAAATATCACATTTATTGTACAACGTGTATTCGTGCAAGCGATATATAGAGTGTTTTCACGTTTTCGTAACGGTGATCAGTTTAGGTATCTAGAATGGAAAATAATGGATTTTTTTATCACAAACATCGCGTCGCATGGTTAATGAAATATAAATTCCAATCAAAACAAAGATCGCTATTGCTGTATCTTGAGTCGAATACCACTTCAGTGCGAAAGATGAAGACTCTTCCATTAATAAAACCTTCATTCACGTAAAGGGGAATTTGAGCAACGAAAAACAAGCAGCATTAAACGCATTGACTAACAATCACAATTTTTTCGCGTTCTGGATTTTATCTCTTCTTGACACAGCTCTAAACTTCATCCTTATCTCTCTCACTGAATTATTGGTGACCATCAAAATTCTTTTTTTTTAATGTATGAAATTTTACTGGATAATAACTTATTTATAATTTTACTAATATAAAGTAATTTGCGTCCATCATAAGCTATTTTTCTTCATCTTAAGATGATACTTTTGGAATACAACGTTCATTTTCTCTTCTCCGCACATATGGCGCATGCGCGTACAGTTACGATGATGATGCTCCGGAAGAGAGAGCAGTTGTTACTTTAAGAAATATGTCGGCGCTCAGTCGCATACGAGCTGTATATATTTTGTCTTCATTTAATTGTAAATAAATGTCTTATGTCGTGCTATTCTGCAAACTCTGCTTGCCTCATACACCTACAAATGGTTATGGGCCTAGAGACGTTATTCCACTGCGCTATAATTAGCTGAAATTATTCTTAATTCGAATATTCGAAATTGGAACTCTTAAGCCTAATCGAAAGTAAGAATTGTTCTTCATTGTGTTTATCATTTATATTATTTCTGACTGTTTGAGACTCTGCATAATTATGTCTCATGTAACGACAATTGAAAAGCTCGGAAAAGATAATTTTGATAGCTGGAAGCTTCAAATCGAAGCTGTATTAATCAAAAATGATCATTGGGATTACGTAATTGGTAAAGAAATCAAACCGGATGAAGGAACCGCAGAAGAAAAGAAGTGGCTCCAAGCTGATCAAAAAGCTCGTGCAGATATAATT
This sequence comes from Maratus michaelseni, assembly GCA_963931845.1. Lineage (NCBI taxonomy): Eukaryota > Metazoa > Arthropoda > Arachnida > Araneae > Salticidae > Maratus > Maratus michaelseni. The sequence goes on from OZ007588.1 coordinate 300,760,332, forward strand.
ATTTCTATAAATCCTAGTGAACTGAGTCATATAAAGCATTGTACGACTTCAAGTGCTGTATGGAATAAGCTGAAAGATGTTTATGAATCGAGGGGACCCGCAAAGAAAGCAACTCTGTTAAAACAACTTCTGTTTAGAAAAATGTCCATAATTGAAGCGATGGCTGATCATCTAAATATTTTCTTCGAAATAGTTGATAAACTGAAAAATATGGAAATAGAAATCGCGGATGATTTATTATCAATTCTACTTCTTTACAGTGTTCCTGAGAACTTCGAAAATTTTAGATGCGCTATAGAATCCAGAGATGAGTTACCTAAACCCGAATCTTTGAAAATTAAAATGCTAGAAGAATGGGATGCCAGAATAGGAAAATCCACTCAAGATTCACAAAACGCATATTATATAGAAAATAAAATAAATAATCAAGAACAGAAGAAGAATGGAAAATGAATCCAAATAAAAAATTTTCCTCGGAAAGGTGTTACCGAAATTTCAAGTGCAATTATTGTTTAAAAATCGGGCACAAAGCTTCCGAATGTAGAAAGAAAATAGCTTATAGAAAGCTTACATCTTTAAATAAAGGAAATCAAGGATCGATAATAGCCACTAATTACGAAAACCCGACTAGTATGACATTTAATGACGCATATGAAGAAACTACTACATGGTGTTTGGACAGTCGATATACATCTCAAATGTGTAAAGATAGAAATTTATTTACAGAGTTTCATCCTCGTACGAATTCTACTATACAGCTTGCAGTTGATCAAACAGTGAAAATTACAGGAATAGGAACAGTTTTCATTACACAGTACCTAACGGGGGTGGAATTACTAATCTCACACTCAAGAACGTTCTGTGTGTTCCAGAATCAAAGTGTAATTTGCTGTCAACATCTAAAGCAACAGCCAATAATCGTTCAGTGATTTTTAAAGAACGATTTGCTAAAGTCATCGAACCAAATGGTTCTACATTAGTACATGCTGTCCGTCATGGGGATTTATATTACGTATACCCGAGCATCGAGAGAGCTGCGATAGCAGAGGTAAGTGATTTTCTAAAATGGCATCTTAAATTAGGTCATTTAAATGAGTCTGATTTAAAAAGACTTAAATCAAAGAATATGGTTAGAAATCTAAATTTTAGTGATAATGAGTCCCTTAAAGACTGTAAAATTTGTATTCAAGGTGAACAAACCGTGCGTTCTTTTCCTAAAGAAACAAACTTTAAAAGTGACAATTTATTGACTCTTATACATTCAGATTTGTGTGGTCCTATGAGAGTTCCATCCCACGGAGGATCATGATACTTCGTTACTTTTATTGACGATAAATCACGTTACATTGAAGTCAGTAAAAGTCAGTTCTTAAAACCAAAGATGAAGTTAAAAATGCATTTGTTAAATACAAAGCAGCAGTTGAAAACCGTGTAGGAAAGAAAATAAAAATTCTTCGTACGGATAATGGTAAAGAGTATTACGGGGAAGAGTTTAATAAATATATCGAAGAAAGCGGTATAAAACGAGAATTTTCCTCACCACTAACTCCGCAACAGAACGGAACGTCAGAGAGGGCCAATAGAACTTTAGCTGAAATGGCGAGGTGTTTACTATTACAAAGCAATCTCCCACAATCTTTTTGGGCCGAAACTATTAATTGTTCGGTATACATACGTAATCCCTGTCCTTCGCGACGTTTAAGCGATAACAAAACACCCTACGAAGTATTTTTTGGAATCAAGCCAACTTTATCATATTTTAAAATATTTGGGCAAAAATGTTTTGTACTAAATAAAAGACAAAGTAAAGGAAAATTTGATCCTAGGTCAGAAGAGCATATTTTTGTTGGATATTCAAATGAATCAAAAGCGTACAGGCCGTGGAATAAGAATCCAAGAAAAATTGTTATAAGACGATACGTCCGATTTATTAACGAATTTGAAAACGATTTACCTTCAAACAGTGAAATAAAATTAATTTTTCCCTTCTCTCAAAATAATGAAAATAAAACAATTACGCAAGAATTAGAAACATCTCCTCCCATCAAAAATGAACCAGACAGCTGTGGCGACAGTGATGTTGATATGCAATCGGATGAAATTTCCAACCCCCTTACTTCCCCTACGAGAGCGCGCGGCCGGCCGAGAAAAATAAAAACTGGTAAAAGGGTAGACCCAGGAAAGAATTTAAAATGATAATTCCAAAAGAAGAAAAATCCCAAGTTGTAATGGAAAATTTATTTTCTGACTCATGTCCGGAATTTTCTGAGGCTTTAAACGGGTCTTTTAAACATGAATGGATAGAAACAATGGAATTAGAATTTAATTCTTTAATGCACGAAAATGCATGGCAAATAGTTGATAGGCCAAAACATAAGAAAATTATAGGAAGTAAATGGGTTTTAAAAACTAAATATAAACAAGACGGGTCAATCGAAAAGTTTAAAGCGAGATTAGTTGTAAAAGGATGTTCTCAAAAACCTGGAATTGATTTCGAAGAAAATTTTTCGCCTGTAGCCACATTAAGTTCGATCAGAACTGCGATCGCTTATGGTATTCAAAATGGTTTTACAGCTTATCAATTAGATTTTATTATGGCTTATGTAAATGGTGATTTAACTGAAGAAGTATACATGGAGTTACCTGATGGTTTTAAATATGAATCTAATGTTGACAAAGCTTGTTTATTAAAAAAATCCCTCAACAGGTTAAAACAATTGAAGCTATTATCATTGTTTATGTTGATGATCTCATAATTCTTACTAAATGTAAACAAGATTATGAATATATTAGAGATGAATTAGCCAAATCTTTTAAAATGAAAGATTTATGTTTGTTACACTATTGTTTGGGCATAGAATTTATGCAAAACGGGGACAGTATTAAAATTACTCAAAAGAAGTATATTGAAGATATTCTGAGCAAATTTAATATGCAAGAATCAAAATCAATATCTACACCTTTTGATAACAATGTGAAGCTTACTAAAGATATGTGTCCCAAAACTGAAGAAGAAAAGTTTGAAATGAATAATATTCCTTATCGTCAACTAATTGGTTCTCTTATGTATTCATCAGTAGCAACTAGACCTGATATAACTCATGCTGTGAATTTTCTAAGTCAATTCAACAACAATCCAGTCAAACCTCATTGGATAGCTGCAAAAAGAGTTTTAAGATATCTAAGAGGTACTCAAGATCAAGGACTGATTTTTAAACGTGATACTAAGTCCTTAGTTGCATTTGTTGATGCTGATTAGGCTTCAGATGTGAATGATAGAAAGTCATATACTGGATACATTTTTAAATATGCCGGTGGTGCTATATCTTGGGATTCGAGAAAACAACGAACTGTTGCATTATCCCCAACTGAAGCAGAATATATGGCTTTATCAGAGGTTGCTAAAGAGACTTTACATCTCAAATGAACTTTCTCCAGAAATAGTGTCTGCACCTACTTTAATATTCTGCGATAACCAGTCTGCTCAAAAATTAGTAAGGAATCCAATTTATCATTCTCGCACAAAACATATTGACATTCGCCATCACTTTGTGCGCAAAATATTTGAGAATGGAGAAATAGAGGTTAAATATCTAGAAACTGAAAATATGGCAGCAGACATTTTAACAAAAACTTTAAGTTCCTATAAATATAAGAAATGTTGTGATTTAATAGGACTAAGTGTTTAAAAACATTCAATGTTATTCTGTATCCTTTTTCCATACAAGTTTAAAGTATATACTGTTTGTAATTGTAATTTTATATTTTGTTTCTCTGTAATTTGCATATAATATTTGCATAATAGGAGAGTAATTAATGCCTTGTTAAGAAAATGCACGTTGTAAGGGGGGAATTTTTGGAATACAACGTTCATTTTCTCTTCTCCGCACATATGGCGCATGCGCGTACAGTTACGATGATGATGCTCCGGAAGAGAGAGCAGTTGTTACTTTAAGAAATATGTCGGCGCTCAGTCCATACGAGCTGTATATATTTTGTCTTCATTTAATTGTAAATAAATGTCTTATGTCGTGCTATTCTGCAAACTCTGCTTGCCTCATACACCTACAGATACTTTTGCATTTTATATTTTCTAATACGAGTCATTTTTCTGCCAAATTTCTTTGCAATATGTAGTTAAATTTTGTAAATATCACTCAGTTTCTATTATATCCTTAAACTTGACACCTACATAAAAATATACATAATTATCTAAACACCTGAACATTCCACGCAAACTCCATCTAAATTGAAAAGGTTATTTTTGAAAATATGAGACAGAAATCTGAGTTAATTAGTTATACTATAAGACAAAATTAACTAATAGAGATATCTAAGAGTTTTGAAATTTGTTAAAAATTTTAATTATATAAGTAAGCAACGAATAGCTTTGTAAATTTCTTAACTAAAATATAGATGACTCTCTTTTACTTAAATAAACCTAATTAACTCAAAAATCATTTAACTACACATAAAAAATATTGACGTGTAATATAGTTTAGTAAAGTTTTAACTTAAGAGCATTTCTCTGAATCATCACATTACATTTAAATATATCTCAAAGGTTGTATGTGGGTGTAAATAGCTATAAATTCACTCTATATGTCATTTTAAATATATTAAATGACAAATGTTGTAACTACGTAGGTATATTTGACTGTACAGAATGTATAGTAGTTATACGATAAATTTTCTCTTAAGGAATTTTATAAATTCAACAACTTATATCCCTTAATTTGTTTTCCATTTTACTTTTGTTGTACTGTCCATCTCAAACGTTTAGGCACGCGCTAGAATACGATAATCAAAGTTAAAAGTGAAATATATGAAAACATGTAACGATAAATACGAAACATGTATTTGAAATGATAAAACTAATTGAAGTACTTCAACTACAACTGAAGTGCTACAATACTAACATCACCACTGTTTATTTTTAAATAACAGCTTTTTTTTGTTACAAAACCATTGTCTCAAAAGTTTAGGTACATTATACAAATGTTAACAAATGCAGGATTGTTTGCATCAAATGCAGGATTGTTTGCATCAAATGCAGGATTGTTTGCATCCAATCATACGTTCCAACCTACCTACTGTTCTCCCTCAGCAGTATAACAAAGAAAATATAATTTCCGTCAGTAATTTCAGATGCTGAAGGATACAGAATTTACAAGAAAGGAAATTTTAAAGATTTTTAAGTTGAAATAAAAGGTGTCTTTTATTGAAATTTCTAGAATTTTAAAATGTACAAACCAAGGAATATAACAAGTACGCGCTAGAAATAACAATTTAGACATACGCGGGGGATCACATGTAACAAGTGTTCAGACTGTTCGAAAAATTGAAGTAATGATGTCAAAAGAAAATATATCCATCAGGCAAATAAAAAATAATCTCAGTGTGAATGTCTCAAAAGATGCAATACATAGACATTTTATACTTGTTTTATACAGGGTGTCCACGTATAACCTGACCGACCTTTATTTTCGAAACCGGTTGTCCTAGATGCATACTTCCAATTACAAAAATGGTTTAAATAAGGTAAAGAATTATTTTTAAAGCGATTTGGGTCAAGAAAAGTATTTATTAAAAAATTGCGAAATTTAAATTTTTATACGGTCCCCCGGTCTTATATGTCATATTTAGTAAAAAATTACTGTGACACTAAAAGGTAAGGCAAAAAAAGTTCCATTCATCTAACATTAAAACTGACCGAGAAATAGCTGTTTAAAGTTGGAGTATATTTTGTGTTGCGAAATAGGGGTTATTCACAAATGTAGTAGAGATATAAGTAATCGTCAGATATATCAAAAAATAGTTGAGAGCAAAATTAACATTGCAATCTAATATAAATGTAAAATCTATAATCGTTCTGGCATATTAATGCAAAATATACGAGGGGCAGTCGGAAAATAAGTTTCCCCTGGCGACTGTGGACAGAGGTGTGTATGGAAGACAAAAAATGCAATGAGACAATAAAGATAAAACATAACTTTATTTTTCCACATAAGTACCAAGTACATTGAGACATTTTTCATGCCACCTTATAAGCTTCAAAAAGCCCTCCAGGAAAAAATCAGGGCTTTGCGAAGCGTTCAACGGCTATGGGCGAAAGATGACACAGCAGGTGAACGCAAACGTGCAAGACACCCATACCATTGGGTAGAGGTAGACCGCGATCAAGCATATGGTGCTGTTGCAGTGCCTGCGTAGATGGCGCTGTTGACTGCAACTGAACCATCTGCGGAGACACTGGAACTGCGCCATCAGATTGATCGCCGTCGACCTCTACTCAATGGTATCGGTGTCTTGCACGTTCGCGTTCACCTGCTGTGTCATCTTTCGCCCATAGCCGTTCAACGCTTCGTCCGTATGCAAAGCCCTGATTTTTTCCTGTAGGGCTTTTTGAAGTTTAAAAAGAGGTATGAAAAATGTCTCAATGTACTTGGTACTTATGTGGAAAAATAAAGTTATGTTTTATCTTTAATGTCTCATTACATTTTTTGTCTTTCATACACACCTCTGTCCACAGTCACCAGGGGAAACTTATTTTCCGACTGCCCCTCGTACAATTTGTACTGAACATATAAGAGGATAAAAATAACAGAATTTTTGTTAAATAAAAGGATGAAAAACAACAGCCTGATTTCTTTACAAAATAATACAGATTTTAAAATGCTGTTATATTACACTGTCTTTCAAAATTTGGGTTATGACACGTTTTTTATCTTTTGAAAATTGATTATTATGTTTTTTTTTGCACTGAATCCGAAAATGACCTTCACTTTAAACAATCACCTCAGGATTTTTCTCAAATCACAAATTTCAAAGTTAAAAAGCTCAAAGTTAAAATTGACCCCCCCCTCCCCTCTCAACCTCATTGGACCGCTGAGCTGTTTAGCTGTAAGAAACCCAGTAAAGCCAAAAAGTTGAAAAAATTATTGAATAAAATTAAACTGAATAAAAAAGTCTTGCATCTATTTTATAGTATGAGATTTTTGCTATTTTTTAACCTTGAAATTTACGATTTGAGAAAAATCCTGACATGATGGTTAAAAGAGAAGTTAATTTTTTTATTCAGCGTTAAAAAATACGTAAAACGTAATTATAAAAGTTAAAAAACACAACCACCGCAGGTTTATGTTATCTAATCTAAAACTCTTTCTTAAACTTGTTGACAGTAATCTATCCGAATTGTTTTGTGTTATCCTCTAATATAAGTATGTATAAGATGGTAAGGGTCGAAATTTCTAATAATATTACATTGTCATCGGATTTAAGTCAGTATGTAAAATTTAACTTCGATCGGACTTTTCAAAGTGAGTTAAAGTTAAAGTACAAATTTTAAACTGGAAAGACGACCGTTGCAAGTTAAATAAAACCTTATGAAAATAACATAATTTTTGTTAAAAGAAATCCTAGCCTCAAATCCTTACAAAATAAAACATATGTTAAAATACAATTATTTTAACTAATCTGAAATTTAACTAATAAAAGTTAACTCAATCGTAATAGTTGTACGATTTCTTTTAAAGCGTAGATACCTTGAAATAAGTTTAAGTACTTTATATACGACCCCTGAAAGCATGACCGAAATCATCTGTTTTGAGATGCAAAAAAAGTGGTATAAGTGATGCATTTCAAAGTTTCATAACTCGGTCTGTCATTTCTTAATTTTTAAATAAATGTTTTTCTTTACTCAAATCGCATTAAAAATAATTCTTTACCTTATTTAATCAATTTTTATAATTGGAAGTATGCATCTAGGACCAACGATTGCGAAAATAAAGGTCGCTCAGGTTATACGTGGACACCCTGTATATAAATGCACAAAAACAATAGTTCTAAATGCAAAAATTTTGCAACACATGTACACATATACAGGGTGTTTCACAAAGGACCCCTAACTTTAAAAATCAATAACCCGGAAACGGTGATAGATAGAAATATGAAACCAGTGGTATGTTTATTAAAAAAATCGTAAGAATCTTATACGTAAATCTCAAAATTTCGTTAAAAATAGCACGGATAGATGGCGCTGAGAGCGTTAAGAATCCTTCTAAGAGTTCAGAAGCATAGAAAGACTAGTCGTCCAAGATTCCGTCATTGACATCTGACCGCTATTAGCGTATAGTGAAAATAATTCCGAAAGTGCTGTATACCGTGGTGGAACGTGTGTTTATTGTGTTGGAGTACCACTGATTAAATCAGAATCCTACTGACACAAGGAGAAGTTTTCAAACGCGATTTCAAGTCGCAAAACGACCAGATGGAAAAACAATTCGTGAGCTTTGTAAAAAAAGGCAACAAACAGGCAACGTGGCCAATGTGAATTATTTTCACTATACGAAAATAGCGGTCAGATAACAATGGCGAAATCTTCTACGGCTAGTCTTTCGATGCTTCTGAACTCTCTTTAGAAGGATTCTTAACGCTCTCAGCGCCATCTATCGGTGCTATTTTTAACTAAATTTTGAGATTTACGTATAAGATTCTTACTATTTTTTTAATAAACATACCACTGGTTTCATGTTTCTATCTATCACCGTTTCCGGGTTATTGATTTTTAAAGTTAGGAGTCCTTTGTGAAACACTCTGTAGATTAGGAACGAGATGACACAAACCAAATTAACTACATGAGAATAACATGTTTTTCACGAGACGGAGTTATAAATCTCAATATCGCGTCGCCGGAGACCAACTGCGCAAAAATACAGGGTGGTCAAAATTAAAGTACACGTGTTTGAAAAGCTCTACAAGCTAAATTATTTGGAATATAATATGTTTGGTATGTATACTGTTTAGAGCATGCACGGAAACAAGTTCTCCAATAAAAAAAAATACTTAAATTTTTCTCAATAGATGACGTGGTATATCTTTAAAATTAAAAAAAGGAAAAAAAAAGAAAAAAAAGAAAAATAGAGAATTTCCTATCAGCTAACTTCTAAAACTTTTTTTTCGTAAATTGCACATGGTTCTTTTGAGTATTTAATCATGGAGAGTCTAATATTTTAGACAAAACAAAGCCGCTCTTTGTTAATAAAGTGTTTTATTTTTATCACGCCAATAGTAATTATATCGCTACTATGAAAGAATCTCGTCGTCTCAAAAGATATTGTTTAAATTGAATTATGTTTGTTAATATTTGCTCATGAAAGATCTCTTATCACACAAACACTTAATAGTCTAGTAGAAATAGCATTTTACCTTACAAAAATTCGGGTAGTTCTGGTTTTTGGGTATGTTGTAAAGGTTGACCCTCTAATATAAAAACCAAGTTTTCGACCTTCTAGACCTTGTGCGTTTTTCACAATATTGAAAAAAAAAACAATATTTTTCGGCACTTTTTTTCGATTTTTCTTAAACAACTCAATTTTAGTGCATTTTACAGAAAAAAGCAACATTACCATTTTGTAGAGCATAAAATTCTCTACAACATGCAGTATTCAGGTTTGTAAATTGTCCAAATAGGGGGTAAGATACGGAACCGGGAAAATAGGGTAAAATTTTCAAAAAATGCAAAAATCCACTACAGACGTTAGTTTGTGCTTAATAACCTACTTTTAGAGACAAAAGCACTTTCACTATTTTGTAGAGCATAAAATTCTCTACAACATTCAGTATTCATGTTTGTAAATTGTCCAAATAGGGGGTAAGATACGGAAAAGGGTTAAAAAAGGGTTAGGGCACGGAAAAGGGCCGGGAAAAGGGTTAAATTTGGAAAAAATGTAAAAATCCACAAATGACGTTAGTTTTTGCTTAATAACCCACTTTTAGTGCATTTTAGAAACAAAATTGTCATAATCAACTTTTTAGAGCATGAGATAGTCGATAGTTTCATTTATTAGAGGTTGACCTTCTAATAAAAAAACCAAGTTTTCGATATTCTAGACCTTGTGCGTTTTTCACAATATTGAAAAAAAACAATATTTTTCGGCACTTTTTTTGATTTTTCTTAAATAACTCAATTTTAGTGCATTTTACAGAAAAAGCACTTTCACCATTTTGTAGAGCATAAACTTCTCTACAACATGCAGTATTCATGTTTGTAAATTGTCCAAATAGGGAGAAGATACGGAGCCGGTAAATAGGGTTACATTTGGAAAAAATGTAAAAATCCACAAATGACGTTAGTTTTTGCTTAATAACCCACTTTTAGTGCGTTTTAGAGACAAAAGCACTTACAACATTTTGTAGAGCATAACATTCTCTACAACATGCAGTATTCATATTTGTAAATTGTCCAAATAGGGGGTAAGATAGGGAGCCGGGAATATAGGGTTAAATTTGGAAAAAATGTAAAAATTTCCATATGACGTTAGTTTTTTTCTTAATAACCTACTTAAAAGCTCTAAAAAGTTGATTATGACAATTTTGTTTCTAAAATGCACTAAAAGTAGGTTATTAAGCAAAAACTAACGTCATTTGTAGATTTTTACATTTTTTCGAAATTTCACCCTATTTTCCCGGCTCCGTATCTTACCCCCTATTTGGACAATTTACAAACATGAATGCTGCATGTTGTAGAGAATGTTATGCTCTAGAAAATGGTGAAAGTGCTTTTGTCTCTAAAACGCACTAAAAATAGGTTATTAAGCAAAAACTAACGTCTTTAGTGGATTTTTGCATTTTTTGCAAATTTTACTCTATTTTCCCGGCTTTGTATCTTACCCCCTATTTAGACAATTTACAAACCTGAATACTGCATGTTGTAGAGAATTTTATGCTCTACAAAATGGTGATGGTGCTTTTTTCTGTAAAATGCACTAAAATTGAGTTATTTAAGAAAAATCGAAAAAAGTGCCGAAAAATATTGGTTTTTTCAATATTGTGAAAAACGCACAAGGTCCAGAAGGTCGAAAACTTGGTTTTTTTATTAGAAGGTCAACCTTTACTGCATACCCAAATATCGGAACTACCCAAATTTTTGTAAGGCAAGGCCTTTTTTTTGCGCTATTTCTGCTGGACTATAAAGGGGACACAGAAACTTAAAAGGATCCTGGGTCATAAAAAAAAAAATCTGAGAATCAGGTGCATTAGGACGTACCTTGGATTATCCGCACTCAAAACTTCAGACTTCTGCGTACAGTAGGTTTCGCTAGCCATCGCACACAGACAGACAAAACACACACACACACACGCACAGAAAGAGAGAGAGAGATAGTAACAACTGTCTATATTAGTATAGATTATTGTCGTGACCTATCGACAAAGGGTTAACTAGTAGAAAATAATTCTAAAATTTCTCCATCTTGTGCATATCAGCAGCAAAAAAGAAAAAAATATTTTTAATAAAAATGCATATAGGGAATAACTTCCTTGATAGTCAAACATTTTAAGTTTCTCAAATATATTGCAGTATGTAAGATACTTTATTTTCGAACACAAAAATTAAAGTATACATGTCTTTAAAAAACAAAAATTAATAATTTGCATTTAAAAAAATTAAAAAAATAAAATTATTTTGCAGAAATATGTCGATAATTACTTTTAAGATCACTCTCTTAAAAAACAAAAAATGGAAATCTTAAACACACTGAGCTGAAATCCTGATAGCACTCTTGATATGCATTGTCTTTATTCATACATCCACAGTTAAATGTTGTAACGCATTAAGGATATGGAGAAAAGAAAACATCAAAACACAAATATCACTTTAGGGGATTTTGTTTATTCCTTATAAGTATTACAAGAACATGAAATGTCTTTTTCTCAAAAGACATTTTCCTATTACCGTTAAAGTAAATAGAAATCCTAATATTGCTGATTATCATATCGTCTTATTTTTGTTTGGGAAATGTGTAATTTGGGTTTGAATAAATATAACTTGAATTTATATCTTATTTATGAAAATGATTCTCTTAAATTGCTTATTTAAATAATTCTTGTTTTGAGTTCCTTTCCAGGGTGAGAGTATGAAAATGTGATCTTGAAAATAGCAATAACATAAAACGATTTTTCAATATAACGTATATTACATAGAAAATATTATTGAATGAAGGTTTTTGTGTAATTTCCCTTGTAAAATGATATCATTGTTTATTTATTTCTACATCGTAAAGAATATTTTTTTACGATGTCGCTCTGAAATGTCGAAGCATTTTTTTTTACACAAGCATAAGTTATATATCATTAAAAGATTTTTAATTGAGAATTTCAATTTTTGCAAGAAATACATGCTTAAGATCATTTTGTCCGAAATGCGAGTTACGTTCATTAAAGTATTTTAAACTATATTAAAAAAAAAGAATGATTATTATAAAACAGCACAGGATACGGGAAAAAATAACCGAATGTTTTAAAAATTTAAACTTGTATAACTATTATTTTTTTCCAAATTTATATAATATTAAATGTGTGTTTTTTTATTTTCCTAATGATTGCATTTGTGAGTTTTAATAAAAGTTTTCTTTGAATATTTAGAGATTGCAGAATAATACTTTTATTGATAACTTAGATAAAATTACCTTTCTTCCTTTAATTCTTACCTTTTGTAATATGATAAATTCTATACCATTAAAGAAATGAAATAAATACAAATGAAGAACAAGTACATTTAAAACAATTTCTGGTTGAAAACCTGTTTATAAATTTAGACATTATACAGGGTGTGGTAAAAGTTTTGTATGGGGATAAAATCCATTATTTTCAGGAACACCGTAAATGTCAACAATATATTAAATTTAACATGTAAAAAATGGAAAAGCAGATTAGATTCCCAAGTATCCACCTTTTTCTTTAATGCATGCCCTTAACCGTTTTGCGACATCATTGACTGCGGCACGAAGTATCTCATCGGAAAGATTAGTCCATTTCTTAAAATATTTTGGTTTCAGACCATCCTAACTTTAATGGGATGTAATCAAGACCTTTGCCCTCAAAATTCCCCAAATGGGAAAATCCATTGGATTGATGGCGGGATGGTTGGGGTGGAACTTTTTTGTAAACAGCTTCATTACTAACAGCGTAAAGCTGATCGTAAATAAACTTGATTAGGAAATAAACGTCACTAAATATTTCGGACGAGATGCTACTTTCAAGAGAATTCATGTCTATGACCAAATTTAGAATACAAGACACTAATTACGAAAGTTACACATCGTGAGTGAACAAACATTCCGCAGTGAGGTGCAAGTAGCTAGGAATAAGACATCAGTAAGAGTGCGGAATCAAGAGCAAACATTAAGAGAGTTTTTTGGAAAATCTCTAAAGCTCTCTTAGCATGATATACTATATATTTTAAGCTAAACAATACAAAGCCCGCAATTACCTTCACCGTTCATTCCGAGGACAACACGGGCTCCCCAATGTCTATATGCTGGCGGATCTGTGCACGTACGAACGTTCCTTGGCGAATAGTATGAGTGACCGGGACATTCATCAGGAGAAATGGAGTCAATGTTCTTTGCCCTATGCCACTCAAGAGTCTTGCGTGCGCGATGGTGTGAAGTTAAAATTGAGTAAAGATATGCTGAAACACCCAATTTCGTCCAGAAAAGTATTTTTAATCAAAAGATTTTTCTGCAAGGTAGCATTGTTGATTGAGCCATCCAAATATTTTTCCGGATCCTGTATATTCGAAAATTATCTTGATTTAGCTCTAGTTTGTTTTATATATTCATGCCAATGCATACCAATCACATACCAAATAAAAAATTATTAAGCTTTTTAAAAATGTTCAAAATTAAAAAAATAAATAAAGTTAATACACAACAGTTCAAAGTACGCACACTGTTAAAACTTTTGTGCTGTGGTAAACCTACACTGTAAAAAAAAACTTCAGTAAAATTACGGGCAGAGGCCGGCAGCAGAGATTCCAGCCATACACCGTTAAAAAAAATCCATATCCATCATTTTGTGCAGTCCGTAATTTTATGCGGCAAACTAATATAGCATTATAATGCATAGGTTATAATGTACTTTAAAACACAATAACACTTTGCTTACTGTTCCGTAGCACGAAGCACGTTAGATAATCATCACAGAATCGCTAGCGGAGGACAATGTATGGGATCGTACCGTATTTTTGCTAACACGTGGGCTAGACCTGTAAGAATATGTGGATTGCTCTTAATTTTCTAAGTATCTAAGGGATAAGGCCGCTTATTTAGTGGATCAGACCGTTTTTCATCAAATAAGGCTGTTGCCCGTAAAAATTGAAGGGCAAACGCTCATAAATTTACAGTTTTTTTCTGAGAGTGTACCTTTGTTGATTTAGTAGGTGCTACCATAAGATGGAGAAATCTCGTCCTGTCATCGGGAGATCCAGTTGAACCATGGGATCATGTTAGAACGAGATTTTACCATCTTATATTGGCAGCTACTGCAGCACCAAACGTTGGTTAAAACCACCACAAAGTTTGTAACAGTGTAATACTAGTATTTTAAATGAAATTACTGTAAAAACTTATTCTATATGTTTAATAAAAGGCGATTTGCAAAATGATCCAAACTTAGATGAATAATATAATATATTATTATTGATATCGTAGATAAAATAATCAAGTTGTTCAGTGCAATGAATTCAGTTACGTTAAACAAAAGAAATAGATGCCGATGGAATACAAGCAAATATAACAAGAAGGAAAAATCATGCGTCAAGCATAGATTATGTAACACTTTCCAATGTTTCCAAAATAATTTTACAAATCGTTACCGTTTAATAAGCTGAAAGATAACATCGAAGTAAACAATTTGGAAAACGCACAATATATTTAAAAACGTAATTTCAGGAATTTCTAACATTTATTTCCAACATATACAATATTCAGAAAAATATCCGAATACTTTTATTCAGCCCTGTATATGATCTAAAGATTTGTATATATACTACATAGGATGCTAAATTTTAGTTCACTTAAGAAGACAAAACGAAATCATTCAGGAAAATTAATTCCTGCGCTATGATCTTCTGGAATTGCTGAATCATTACTTTAGTTTTATCTTTGTATAATTTCATTCGTGAGAATAAAAAACAGTGCACCCTGAATCAATGGGTGATGAAAATGAATCGTATAAATATTATATAGCAGATTTGAAATGGCTATTTTCCAGAAATGCTTATTACATTTATGACAGACTCTAACATCATCACCGACGGGAGAATAGAAAAAAACCTGGTGTAATTCTTGAGAATATTTTAGAGCGAATGATTTAATACAGTTTTCTTTAATAATATTCTGAAGATTAAAGGAAAGAACCCCCTTTTTACAAGACGTTCCTTACAAGACGCTTATGTAATTTGCTTTGTTGGTCCGTTCGGTTCAAATCTTGCAATATAATTTTAGACTTCTTGTGCTACAATTGACATAATTTTCCGTAATGTGGCGTATTTCCAGTGACAACACAATATTTTGAAAAAAAAATTCCTGAAACTTGCCTCCGTTATCCGCCCCAAGGGCGAAAAAACTTTTGCCTAATAAGTGTACGTAAATGTCATGACTTATGTGATCGTGTGAACGTCAATGTTTGCTTCATAAATAAACTGTATTTCTTCGATTGAACCGTGGCATGGCTGGTAAATGCGCCATCTTTCAGTTCCGGGAAAGGTGTGAATGGATGTGTGTTCGATAACGTAGACGTTGTTCGACTTTTTAATTCCCAGAAGTTGTATTTAAAATTGTACATTTTGTTTTGATTTTAATAAAAAATGATGAAAAATTTAACAATTTTTATATATTTCTTCTAAAGAAGGTGTTTATTTCAATCAATTGTCCTTCAAATTCTTTTTAGTTTTCAGTACATTATAAAAACAGCTTGCATTTAAAACATTTTTATTTTCTTTTAATTTATTCTGAAGAACCTTCAAAGTTTCTGCTTGTATTTAGCAGAATGTATCCAAGAGAGGATGTATTTTCTTATCTTCTTTAAGCGAAACAAAATTCCATAGAAAATCAAGTTTTAAGAAATAAATGAAATTAACAACTATTAGCCATGATAATTCTTCGGTTTGTTAAGCTCGTCCAACTATTGAAGGTTAAACAGTCACAGGCTTTTGGTTTTTGTAATCCCCCAATGCAAATTGTTTTATGATATTTTGACTATTATAAATAGTTTTTCGCAATGCTATGCTAAATGAAAAATATAGTGTAATTGTAATAATATAGTGTAATATTGCAGCTGTATCTGATTAGTGCGATACTTGCGAAATCTGGAATATGATCAGTATCCAAAGAATGCTGTACTAGTTTTAATTGAAGGCTATCAGATTTATAAGCACGTTTATGCTCGGCAAGACGAATGGCGATTATGGATCGTACTTGCGCCATTCGTCTTACCGAGCATAAATGTGCCTATAAATCTAGTAGCCTTCAATCAAAACTACTAAATTTTGTGAAAAAATATGCATATTTAGTAGTGAAAATATGAGTTCTTTAAAAAAAAAAAAGCTTTAGCTTTCAACATCAGAGCAAAAATATATTAGCAGGTCTATGCTTTCATTACAATGCACACCTCCATCCGTTTTCATTCACCTCTTTTTAATCCCCCTAGGCTAAACAGGCTTATCAATCAGGTTTCCCGTTGCTGAGGGGAGAAGTCTTAAAAAAATACGTTGATGCATGCGCAAAGAAACGATATTCGTGTGGAAATATGACAGAATGCGATTTTCGTTTCAAATATATAGATAATAAAAATATATAACAGAATATAAAAGTAAAATGAAATCCGAAATGTATGTTAGTGTGTGTGAGAGAGATAGTGAGGAGTAGAATAAGAGAAAGCCTTATATTATTAATTTTTGCACTACTTTCAGGAAACATTTTTTTATAAAAGAATAGCAAAAATTAAAGTCATGCATGATTACACATACACACAAACCCAAAGACAATGAATTTTTTTCTGACCTACAGATATTATTTCTTTTGTTTTAAAAAGAAAAATCTCGAAAATTCTTTATAATAAAAACTGCTTTTTTTCTATTATTTTCTTATTTATTTGTTTTTTTACCTTCCTACTAGATTAAATGTAACGTAAATGCCATTTTTCTTTCTCTCTTCACACCCAATAAATTTATAGCAGTGGATATTTATTCTCACTTTTGTTATAATATAAAACTTTTTGAGCTGAAAAATTCTACAGATAGTTTGTTAAGTTCTTTCGTCATTTTTATTCGGCTTATTGAGACAATGTTATTTTTTTATAAAACCGTTTGACATTGAATAGAAATGTTTAAGCTTATGTTATAGGTGTTTATTTAACAAATCTGTAAGTGTATCCAAAAATTTTAAGGGAAGACACCATACTAAAAGTAAAAAAAAAAAATAATAATAATGTAATTTTCTGATAACTTACAGGGTCTCGAATAAAATATGTTATTAGGAAATTTAAATTGTTACAAAAAATTATGGCGCCAAATATAAGACTGAAATTAATAACTGATAAAACAATCTTAGAACATATATTTTTTAAAGTGATACATATACAGGGTGTCCCAAATATCCTTGACAAGTTTTAAAATTCAACAAAAGATCAAGAAATTGACGTATAAGAGTTTGGTTTGGACGAAAGTGCTTCTTATGATCTGAAATTTTATTCAATCAAATAAAAGAAAATTCTTATACATAGCGCTGCTTCTGGAAAGTTATCGAAAAGGTAGAATGCCTTTATACATAACAATGGCAGAAGACGCAAAATTCGTATGCAAAGTTTCCACTTCAACTATGGCAACCCACATTCGTGAAGTTAACAATTCTCGTCTATTCCTCCTCACTCTTTTAATCGAACTCAGGAGGCCGAGTATTGTTAAGTTCTGGAATGTGGGTTGCCATAGTTATGTATAGTTATGTATGTATGTTACCACAGTTTCTCCATTATTATATATAAAGGCACTCTACCTATTCGATACACTCAGAAAAAGGAATTGATAAAGGAATTGATCGCCAATTATTTGATCTTTTACTGAATTTTAAAATGGGTCAAAGACTTTTGGGACACCCTGTATATATATTACACTAAATACATGTTAAATATGTTGCAAATGTAGACGCTAAAAAAAGCAGCTCTTAAAAAATGCAATACAAAATCATCATCAATCAATGTATGAAAGTAAACTTTTCAAGAATTAAGATCAGGTGTATAAAACTGTGAAATTATTTGAACATTAACATAAACACAAATATTTAAGAAACACACACAAAAAAACAAAACAAATATTACAAGTCGATTAACCCAGCCTTAGCTCGCCAGTAGGTGGAAAGGCATTTTAAAACTCTTTCCCCCTGTTATTTTTAAAAATAGCAGCGCTATCAGCAGGTTTCTCAAACTATTACAACAAAATAGTTCACGAATTAAAGTAGTCAATTATTTAGTAGTCACGAATTAGTTCAAAATAGCTCTCGAATTTTATGTAAAAAAACAGCTGAAACAATTTTGACTAAATTTTGTATTTTACCGTTTTCGAGCACGAGAATAATTTTTGTTCATATTAATTTTATTTGTTAATTTATTTTATATGTTTAATTCATATGTGCAGAACTCTGAATATAATATAGACAGATAACATAGGTATATTTTTGGTATTTTTATCTTACGATACTTTACAAGTATTTTAAAGCCAATCTTAATGGGACTGAATTGATTTTTCTAACGTCGCCGTTTTTAAAAATATTCAAATTTTGAAAAACTCCTATGCTACCCCATAACGTATGCGCTAGAGATTGCATTAATTTTTTAAGTTCATAATTCAGGAAATGTTGTTGCAAACGAGCCGCTGACACGGCAAATTCAGGATATCATGGTGTACACGGATGCCAAGGAGGAAGTATGAATTTTATTTTTATAAAACTAAATACGCAATATTCTTTAAATATAATTAGAATATTGAAATCCCCTCCTACACAGCAATTTATTGCTATTACTAAAACCCACAAAATATCTTTAAGTATGACATTTTATTTGATGTTCAAACTGGTGTATTCCCCTTAAACATATTTTCATTTTCAATCATATATTATAATACGAGAAAATGTTTTCTGTGTGTGTGTGTGGTTATGCAAATTTTATCTTAAAAACGGCTCTAACGATTTTGACGAAATTTTGTAACATAACGTTTTTAGGCACGAGAAGATCATTGGGCTGGGTCAGATGTTCCAGAAAATTAAATAAGTGGGTCATTTTGGGTCACTATGGGTCAAGGTCAAGCTAATTATATCAAAAAAAGGCTCAAAAATTGTTTGACTAAATTTTATATCCTGCCGTTTTCGGGCAGGGGATGATCATTGGGTTAGGTCACATGTTCCAGAAAATTCGTTAAATGGGTCATTTTTCGTTCACCGCGGGTCAACCTAATTTTATCTAAAAAACGGCTCAAATGATTTTTATCAAATTTTGTGTCCTACTGTTTTCAGGCATGAGAAAACCATTGGGTGGGGTCATATATTCGAGAAAATTCGATTAATGGGTCAATTTTGGGTCATTACCGGTCAAACCAATTTTATCTAAAAAACGGCTCTAACGATTCTGACTAAATTTTATATCTTATCTTTTTCGACCCCGAGAAGACCATTGGGCTAGGTCACATAATTCAAAAAATTCGATTAATGGATCATTATGGGTAACTATGGGTCAAGGTCAAGATAATTTTACGTAAAAAACGGCTGAAATGGTTTTGATTATTTTTTTTTATCTTGGAGTTTTCGAGCACAAGATGACCGTTGGGTTTGGTTACATGTTCGAAAAAATTCGATTAGTCAGAGTTAAACTAATTTTATTTAAAAAAACAGCTGAAACAATTTTGACTAAATTTTGTATTTTACCGTTTTCGAACACGAGAAGAAGATGACGATTGGGTTAGGTCAAGTGATCTTGAAAATTTGATTAATGGGTCATTTTAGGGTCACTAAGGGACAGGGTCAAGCTAATTTTATGTGAAAAAGGCTCAAACAATTTTGACTATATTTTGTATCCTACCGTTTTCGGGTAGGAAAAGATCATTGGGTTAGGTCACATGTTCCAGAAAATTTGATAAGTGGATTATTTTGGAGTCACTACGCGTCAAGCTAATTTTATCGAAAAAACTTCTCTAACGATTTAAGACTATAAATTTTGTACCTTATCCTTTTCGGGCACGAGAAGATCATTTTGCTAGGTCACATGATCGAGAAAATTAGATTAATGGGTCATTTTGGGTCTCTATGGGTCAGGGTCAAGCTACGTTTATTTAAAAATCGTGTGATACGATTTTGATTAAGTTTTTTATCTTACCGTTTTCGAGCACGAGAAGAACATTGGGTTAGTTTGGATGTTCGAGAAAATTAGATTAGTGGGTCATTTTGTGTCACTATGGGTCAAAACGGATGAGGATAAAGCTAATTTTATGTAAAAAATATCTGAATCGATTTAAAAAAAAACATTGTATTTTAGCATTTTGGATTATGAAAACACCATTTTACTAAGTCACATGTTCGAGAAAAAATAACTAGAATCCGTCAGGCCGAAATGTCGGAGCATTGAGTGGGATAAACATAAAATATAACATTAACAATATATAATATATATTTTTTATTTTTATATTTACTGTTTAATAGTATAAAAGAAAAATTACAATAACAGCTGTTGAATCTGCAAGTGTTTATTCGGTCAACAGTTGCCTCAGATACTGCTCAAATGCTAATCTATCAGCAAGTGCCCCCCATTCTTCTAATTTGGTCTAGCCTATCCTTTGCGAAAGGCACTTCAATCAGAACATCCTCTAAACGTCGAACCCTGCTAAACGCGACATAAGTTGCTCCAAGTGACAACTCCTTTTCACCAATGTCCACAGCTATTTTTGACAAAGTTAAACCTTGGGATTTGTGTATGGTGACAGCGTATGAAACTGTTAAAGGTAACTGAGTACGGGAGCATGAGACATTGTTTTCTTTCCAAGACGTTGTAATAGGTGTGACAGGAAAAAGTCTTTCAGTGAGAAATGGTCCCCGATAATCATCAAAATGAACCATTACTGCCTGTGGCAAGCCTGGAGGCCGTAATCCTGGTCCGTAGACAATATCTTTTACCGTACCAAGTGCACCGTTGACCAATCCTCCCTCTGTCCACAGATTAGTACGCAACATAATTCTGCATCCAATTGCTAAAAAAAGTTCAGCCTGAAGTCCAGACGCGTGCTCATCTTCACTCCATCTTGCTATTTGATTATTGTGGTCTGCTAATATTCTTGCCACTGGCCATTTTGATTTACGATGTACTTCTTGATTATGTTCTTCAGCTTGCTTGTTTGTGGGAAAAAGGCGTATGGCATCATGAAATCTTTCAAGTTCAGCCGGAGGCTGTATAGCTTTACGTCGTTGCATAAGGGATACGTATTGGTCGCCTGTAACTTCGCCTACGGAAAGCGAATCAAGAGTCTCTCTAAACTGTATTTGCTGATCGTCGCTTTGTCTCATTGACTTTGTTAAGGTGAAACATTTTTCAAACATCTTAAGAACTGTTTGTCCACGTAAAGTCAAAATGTCTTTTATAGAATGTCTCCTATATAGAGGTGTGTCTTTTACAGGCTGTAGCTGCCTAATATCTCCAATCAGGTAAACAAATAAGCCTCCAAAAGGTTCAATGCTGTCTGGTTTACCTTCGCGACATCTTTGCTCAAGTGCAGCCATCAGACGGCATCCGATAATTGAAACTTCGTCAATAATGAGAAATGAAACTGGATTCATGCTGAGCTGTAGATTTCTTGCTGCTTCACTTCCTAAATCAGCAAACGATTTAAAACATGTTGGTACTTTTAGTGCAGAGTGAATTGTTTTGCCCTCGACATTAATTGCAGCAGCACCTGTTGGAGCCAAAACCATAATAACTTCTAGTCCTAACTGCTCGGTACGAATTTCTTTTATTACCGTACTTTTTCCAGCTCCGGCTTTCCCAATAATAAAAGTACGCGTAGGGCAATTTATAAATCTTGATTGCAAAGACGAAAGCTGTTGCGTGCATAAGTGAAGTATTTTTTGCTGCTCATCTGTAAATCTGATCTCAGACGTATCGTAATTTTGATGCACTGTAAGTTGTTGTTCTTTACAGTAATTTAAAAATGAAGTAAAATTGCGATCAGGGTACTTGTAACTCTCACTTTTCCACTCACATGCATGATCAATCACGCTTTGCCCCAAAGTATCCTCGTTTGTCAGCACAGGAACTATGGCAGCTGCTGCCATATATGGATCAATCTCGCGGTATTATTCTTGCAGGATTTCTGTCTCATGTGTACTGCTAACAGCAGGAAAATTTATTTCTTCGTGTGCATCAATATTTAGATAATTGAATGCTTCCTCCCATGAGTGATACGCAGACGGCCGGCCTTCCTGCAATTAAGAGTCAGAATTACCTCTCCAAGGATAATTGAGTAATACTTGTTGCCTATAGTATTCTTCGGCTAGAGTTGGGTCGTGGTTGAGTGATGTAAGAGGAAAAACTCTGACAACTGCATCTTTTCTTCTTTGGTGATAATCGACTCCTCTTACTGAGAAAGATTTTGCAAACTTAAGAAGCGTGCAGGAAATAAGTTTCTCCGGCCGCGCGCAATATTTCTGAAGCATGCTTTTTGATGGTTTTTCGTCGCTTGAAAAGTTGATTTCTTCCCAGTTCTTATCATGAAGCCGTATTGAAACTACTTCCCGACTACTGTGATACATTGGCCATCCCATTAATATGTGTACTACGTCTTGGGATGAGTAATCCCTTTCAGAAACAGAAGACAAAATAAGTTTTTGGACTGCTTGAACCGCTGGATTTGTTTCGTTCATCTTACTTAAAATCTCAGATAACAATTCCTTGTAAGGAACAGAAGCTGTTTCTGATTTTGAGGCATATTTGGCAATGTAATGCAAAACCGCATCCTTTGATGTAATAGGACTGAAATCCGTGTTAGCTCTCCAAACTTGTGAGACGAAGCAATTGTAGGTATTCATTTCAGAATTGTTTCCTTTTGGCAAAAAGCTAATTATGCCATTTTCTACTTGAAGCTTTGGAGAGTCGCACTCTGCTTTTGGAAAACCAAATCTGCAGCTATAACTATTTGTACCTCTTTTTTTCCTTAGGCAAAAATCTCCATGTCTTGCGTGACGTTGGACTTGATTTAAGAGCTGAGCGAGATCTTTTTCACGATCTTCACTGGAAATGTCTGAAAAGCGAACTCGACAACGGTGTATATCATTTACGAGGACGTCCTTGTCAGGATTAACAGCACTGCATAGTTTTTCAAAATATACTGTTACGGCTGCTACATTTTCAGCGTTAGTCATGTCTAGTGTTCCCATGTTTGGCGCCCCTCTTAACCACAACAATCCATGCATGTGAGGACTTCCACGCCACTGCCATTCGAAACGAACCCAGTAGTCGTCTATTAAAAACAACGGCGTCAAGATTTTTTTCAAAAATATATCACAACGTTTTTGAAAGAGCCAACCAGTCAACAGAGGGTTGTTGTGCACTAATTATCTGCGTGCTGTATCAGTCAGCTCATTTGGATCTCTGTTAGGCTCTAAAAGTCTGAAAAGATCAGGCCAGTGATAATCAGCTGCAGACAGTGTAAAAAAATTGTTGGTGCTCCAATTTGTCCTACCATGGAAAGGAGTTCTCCACAACGTGCACGCCAGTATCCTTTTGTGGATCTTAATTTGCTAGCATAAATCATAATGTGTTTTGCCATTTCTGGTTGCCTATTCAGAATATCACGCATCTGCTCTACCGTCTTATTGCTGAACCTATTTCGCTGAACGAAAAAACGCGTTGCCAAAGACTGCCACCGAAGAATTGAATTCATGGCAAAGTAGCAAAATCGGGGGTCTTTAGCAAATCGCCCATCTTCATACTTCATTAGGAACTTAAAATACTCATCAGGACAGACTGCTTTTTGAAGAGGTTGTTGTAAGTCAGCTGTACCATGTGGAAAAAGATGAGGAAAAGCACGTGCTATGTAACCCTCTTCTTGAAATTTGTTGATAGGCTGTGAATTTAATGAAGGGTGAGGCACACGAATTGCGTCATTTATTAAGTTGTTTTGATCTACCGGTTCAAGTAGTGGTCTAAATGACTCGCGCCTTATTTCCTCGTTCAAAGTATCAATATCCTCAGTAATATCGGTTGCTGTTGGTAACATTTGAGATACGTCACCATTCTCAGGTAATGTAGCGATCAAATCTTCATCAATTGTGATATTTGAATAATAAGGATTGTGAGCTTTAAGCCATCTGAGTGCTTCTAGAAGGCGTTGTGAGCGAACAGAAAACTCTGCACATCCTGATAAAGTATCTTTTGTCACTAACACAGCTGAAGTCATATCTGAAGGATTGACAGGCAGGCGCGAAATAAAACTCTCAATATTTAGTTTAAAGCTGATTACGCTGTATCCATACTGTGAGCCTCGTATACGGTAAAGAGAAACCACTGGATGTATTTGAGCGATCATCATTTGTTCAATGTAGCTCAGATCTTTGAGACAAATAGGAACTGGACCTGGGTCCATTGAATTAGTGGCAGAAAACTTGAAAGCACCGTCTCTACACTTGTATGTCTGGCAGAGCCCAGCAGTATTTAATATGATATCAGGGAAAGCTCTGTGACACGTATTACAGGACACATAGGTGATTTGCGATACCTCTCTATCAAACCTGATTGCTTCATTCATTTGAGTTGTCAGTATACCGGTACTCGGCAAAAAATCTGAAGGTAACTGACTTGTGCGACTTCTCCGCATTGAATTACGATTCGCAATTCTTCTCATTTCAGCTGATTGCTTTCTCTTAACTGGCATCCTTGCAAATTCTATATAATAAAAACATATAATCCGTTCATATATAAAATGTTTCTTAACATATATTTTTTTTTATCCTGGATTGGCTAGACTATATCAAAATAAACAGATTTACTCTTATACTTCTTTTATACAATAAGCTTGAATGAAAAGAAAAAAAAAATATTTTGAAATGGAAACAAAAGTTTAATTACACCAATTGCTGAGTTCGATTAAAAAAAAACTAAATTCATGTACTTAATACGATTTAAACTTCATTGCACGTGTTTTAAGATAAAAATGTATGGAGTCCTTATTTCAGAAAAGTAAAATATATGTAAAATATATAAAAGTAAAATATATGGGACCGAGATTAAGAGCT
Source organism: Maratus michaelseni (assembly GCA_963931845.1). Taxonomy (NCBI): domain Eukaryota; kingdom Metazoa; phylum Arthropoda; class Arachnida; order Araneae; family Salticidae; genus Maratus; species Maratus michaelseni. The sequence goes on from OZ007588.1 coordinate 300,785,438, forward strand.
TTTACTAAAAGGTTGTTTCCGAGTATATTGTTATTTAAATAAGTTTCTCATGATAAAAAATCGCAACAATATAAATTATTTCAATTTTCTTTTTATTTAATTCAAAAGTTTTTCATGATAAAAAATGGCAACAATATAAATTATTTCAATTTTCTTTTTATTTAATTCAAACAATCGCAATGTTATCTCTATGGGGAAATGGAAAATTCTAGAGCAGACGATTCTGGGCGTTAGAGTTGACGAATATTTCTGTTTTTCAATCCCCGGCGAGATTTTGCCACTACCGACTTCCAATCCAATTTTGGTATCAATGCGGCAAATATTTTGGCCGCTATCGTGTACACAAAAGTGTAATTTTTCACGGGAAGCCGGAGCTTTGTTCCGACAATTAGTGGGCCTTCTTTGCGTCACTACGGGTCAATACATTCCACCGTGAATGTAGTTTGAAACAGTTAAGTTATTGAACAGTTGACAGTAAAGGAATTCGAAAAATTGTCAACTTTGGCGGACTTTGGCGGGAAAATTGACTTTCAAGATTACCAATGCCAAAACATATGTTTGATGCCAAATGAAATAATATCGCCTATTTGGACGATATTTGTCAAAAATTCGACGACTTTTGGTTAGGTTTTTAATACATAAGGAACTGACAAGAAGTTCCCAATAGGAGCCTAGATAGTTGATTCAACCAATAATTCACAATACAACAGAAAGCACTATTATGGGAGTTCAAAGAAGTCTGTACTGAATTTATATTGTTATATTGAACACAGCGCTTAGTTAAACGCAAAGCTGCTTTTAACAGAGAGCACTTCTCAGCTGGTGCATAATAAAACAGCATTTCATTTTTATTCGACAAGTTAAATGTGATGTGTTAAAATTAATATATATTAAGAGTGACCAATAAGTATGTTCTCATTTCGAAAATTCATACAAATTTAACAAATTGTTTTAATGGAATGTGGCTTGGATTGTGGTTTACGCGATAAGGCTTTTCAAAATGCTTAATTGTCAACAGTAAAGAGAAAAATATAGTTCAAAATGTTCCATAAGAACATTCACATTTCCAAAACATATAAACGTTTCATACCTTTATGATGTATCAACTACTCTGATCATAAGTGTAAGCGAACTTTGATTGAAAACGTACTTTTTTATCCACAAATTGTCAATGTGCGTAAAAGTGATCAAGGGTATATTTCTTTAACTTTTGATGAAGGAGTGTGAAAACCTCTAAACTAGTATGTTTTTGCTTCGTATCGATATTTATGCAAATTTGTACGTCTGGTCAATCCATGTGTTAGTATTTAAACACTGGCATGCGTTGAGAAAGTGAAATTTGGATCGAGTTTCTCCCCCCTGTGAGTTGCTGTTAGATCCGGCAATTGTGCTCAACTATCCGATACTGAGAAAGGATATTGGCAGTTGGTAAGCGTATATTACGTTATTTCCTGCTAATTGAAATAAAGTTAATGCGGTGCTCATGGAGTGCCATTTTCAGTAGTAGCCTAGGCGGACATCTTGCCATCAGAGTTCGACTAGCTTGCATAGTGAAGAAATGGATGTTACTGAAGGTATCTTGACTTGCTGCATTGCCAAGGTTGTAAGTTACGTTTTGAGTTCTTTATAATTGATATTTGAAGTTGTAATTTTGCTGAGCGAAGTTTCGTGGAATCTAAATTCTTTTGACCTAAGGAAAATTAGTGGAGTCCTTTCTCAAAATCCCTGCCCACTTAAGTTTTTAATAAACTTGATTTTGAACTTTAAACGTCTTGTGCTCTCTTTCGACTGACTAGCATTGTTCGCGGTCACTAACCGTAACATGGCCGTTACAAATTATCACATCGTAATTCGGTTTGCGCCATAACGCATGATAAATATTCGGAATTTTCATAACAAAAAACAGTTCAAAGAAAATAATAATTATGTGTTTCTGCTGCTGCATAAATGCGACAGTTGAACAAGTTTTTAGTGCAAATTGCATTCAGATACGTGAATTTGCTATATAATCCTTTTAAATAATAGCGGTCTTATGGGGCATCGTGTATATAAGCAACTACTGTAAAGAAATGAAAAAGTTTATAGAAAATTAAGAATGTGAACTAAATTTATCTTTTTCGAATGTCAACCACAATTTCAGATATAAACTCAGACCCTGCGCTTAGTCGCTGATAAAACATATGGAATTCAAATGTGAAATATTGATGAGAGAGTGAAAGGTGTATGAGAATTATGAGAATTATGAGTTTCTGTAAGTGATTGCGCGAACATCACGAATCATATAATCCACGGCATTGAAATTTCTATTCCCTGATAAAATATTTTTAATAATAGCTAGACATTTAATACTAAACTCAGATTATACGCTGTATTGTATAGCAGGAATAATACTTCTCTGTATGTTTAAACCAGAAAACATATATGCACAAGAAGATTAGTCTTACTGGAAAAAGTTCACGCCAAGAGAGATTTTTTTTATCTGAAAAAAATTTTACAGGAAATTAACTGTGTTCGCATAAAAATCAATGAATGAATCTATAAATAAAAGTTTTATTAAAGCATTTATTTGGTTTTTCTCATTTTTAATTTTGTTTAGTTAGTAAATTATATAAAATTTTATGTACAGTCGGTTTAAAAAAAGAGTGAACACCCTCCAAACATTTTTATTTCCAAATTCTCACAGAAAAGAAAACGGGAATTCAACTGGAAGCTGTATATTTTTTAATGCATGTTTTAAATTATCTTTGCGGGTCGTCTTCATATGGAAATTGTACAAACCAATTTCCTTTTCAATAGGAACATCTAATTTTGACATCATATTTAGCATTTTTGGTAAATTTTACTTTAGACTACGAAACATAAAACCATTCAGTTAAGTAGTTTAGAAACAATGAAGGTTTATTATTTTTTTAAATCCTAATATTAAATTTATATGTAATAGTTGCAAAACAGTTTGGAATGCGGTAGTGTTTTAAAGCATAACTCAATAACTACTTCGTGGAAGAACTTTCATTTGGGATTAGGAAATATGAAGCCTCTAGATACCGATTTCTGTTATCTTTAAAATAATAATAGGTGACAATTCAAAATTTTTTCGAAAAACATTATTTTCTTTTTCAAATTGATTTTCGAAATAAGTATGAATTGTAAACTGTGAATTTTCAAACATAAATCGATTTTTAGAAGCCTTACATATGCAAATATCACAATTCATTCACAATTGCAGTATAAAAACTACCCTCTCATCTTATTTTTCTAACAAAAATTCACAGATGTCATAATTTCTAGTCAAATCGCTATTTTCGTTTTTTACTGGGACAATTTGGGTGTTAAAATGTATTTCCTCTTTTTTTATATTTCGACGAGTGTACGTGTTTAAGTATATTTTTGGGGCCCAGTAATTTTAAATATTATCTATTATATTAAATTGTAACTAGAAATTTGTATTTCGCATTTAGGTGTCTGAGAACAGGATGAATTGCGGGTTCAAAAAGCACAATTATTCCCAAGGATAAAGACGTCATATTTCTCGAAATTTTAAAATGTAAATCAGCTTTCAAGTTATATTTGTTTTTGTAAATTTTAATGATATTTCTGTAATATTGGCAACTAAATTATCCAATTGTTGTAAATGGAAGTGACGAAATGGAAATTAATATGGGATTTCATATTTTAATTGGCATCATTTATTAAAATAGAAAAGAAAATTTATTTTCTCGCTCATTTTAAAGGACAAAAATATTTAAAATTCCAATAAATTTTCCAAAACAATCTTAATTAAAAACATTTTTCAAGAAAAGTTGAAGAAATAAAACCACAGAATGATAAATTTCTTATTGAGTTTATTCTAAAGAACTAAAAGACGTTTGCCAGCAAATTGACATCTGGAATTCATCGCATCGTAACTTTTTCATTGCAACAAAAACTTTTGGTACTGTAATAGATTTTGTGATGCATATTTCTTGCTTTGTGCGAAATGTTAACTATATAAACATAAATGGTGAAAGTGGCAAATATCTACTATTTTGTAAACATAATATTTGGTGTCATAAACAAAATTACTAAAAACTTTTAATACTTTTCGTGATTTTCACTAATTGCATGTAAAGCAATTTAAGCATGTTGCTAAATGTCGTTACATTACATACATTAGTCTTAAAGTTATGAATAAAGATATGAGTTTCAAAAGAAAAGAAGGCATTCCATAGTTTTGATTTTGGTTGCGACCCTGGTTTCTTATGCCGAAATAGTTTTTTTTATAATACACTATATTACGTGTTAAATAGTGTAATATTTATATTAAAATTGCCTATGGATATTAATATGATTTATTTTCGTGATTTATCTTGCGCTTTGATCTGTTAAAGTAAAACAAAAAACATTGCAACAATAATATTGAGTAAGAAATTGTATTTATATTTTTTGCGAACATTATTAACAAACTTAACATATTTGTATTTTAAAGGCTATTTATCTGAATGAATAAACAATTTCTTTGAAATGGAAAATTCCATAATTATATTGATAGAAGTAAAACTAAAATAAATAATCGAAAAAATATGATTCGGAATGTTTTTCCTTTAAAAGGTTCTCTTGTTCTTCATTTTCAATTATATTTAAAGACGTTATCAAGCGAAAGAAATGTTTATAATTATTATTATTCATTTTGCCCTTCTAGATTCACATCCTCTAACAGAAAAAGGTTCATATGCAAATTTCTTCAACTATCTAGAATTTTAATTCATTTATAAAAAATTAATCAAAGTTATACATTTTGTGTATAAAATATTTTATTAATAATTTATTAGCTTTCAACATTTGTATTAGCCTTTAGCGTTTACTGTTTAATGGAAAACTGCATGTAAATTTGAGACAGATTTTTTTAAAAAAATTTTTCAATTTATATTTATGAAAACATACTTTATCATTCATACAATTTTTCCAATCATACTTTGATTGAACAATGAATTTAAATTTCTTTATCTCTCAGAGGTAGAATCAAGCTTAGGTCTGTATAGAGTATATTCCGTATCTTCTGATCTTTAAAATCATATCAACTGTCGGACAAAATTGGAAAATTTGACGTATCTAAAAATATTCCACGTATTTCTTCAGAATATATAAAATTTTAATTTAAAATTTATTAGTCTATTCCTTTGAAGATTAGAATATTAGAATATTTAATTTGAATTACGTTACATGTGACATTGCTTTTTTTTCTGCAGACATTTATTTACATAAATTAAAAACAGAATATCAACAAAGTTAAACAAAAAATACATTGCTAAAGATAATAATTTTATTTTGTGATTGTTGATTTTTTTTTAGATTTGTTTGTATTTTTCCAAGTTATCAGTTTTTTTTATATAATATGCATCTACGGTTTTTCTTTCAATAAAAACGAAAAAAACACATACTTGCTCTTAGTTTTATATGCTTTATACTTAAATTCATAATAAATGTAAAATAAAGAAGTGGTATTTAATGTGTAGGATAGATAAATGAAGTAAATCTAAAAAAAAGAATTTTTGTATTATACAAGCTTGTTTCATGACTTAATACATCTTTGTGGATTTTGATATTTAAAATCTGACATCAAAATTGAAATATATTCAAATATTCCAAACTTCAAATGAATTGCAAATATTCGAATTCGGTGAGATACATTTAATAATAGAAATTACATCAATTTTAACAGAAAACATACATTTTTAATTATATTTTTCGGCTAAGATGCTTTACACTCACGCAGAAAAAATTAATTAATCGGTTAAAAAAAGGAAAAAAGTCGCCAAACTTTGGGGACTGCTTTTCTTTTATGGCAACCCGGCTATTAGGCTTGTATTTTGTTACTGGTGTTGAAATTTGTTGTTGTAATCCGTATTTGCGTGGATGTTAAGGGAAATGTTTGCGCATGTCTGTATTACGTCATTGATGATGAAAAGTAGAGAAAACGTGATTGGTTGTAGAAGGGCGTTCTATTGCACGTTATTGGTTCCAGAGTCGCGTATTATAGAACCATATATGGAAGGGAAAAAATTGCATAACTGTTGAGTTAATGATTGGTTTTTAATTGTCATGTGATTTATTACGAATTGGCGGTTACAGTGGCAATTAGAGCAGTAGAATTGAATTTATCATTCTGTTTTGTTTATCGAAATTGTTTTGACGTTGGTAGTTACTTATAAGAAGTTGGAAAATGTCGGTGGCTATGGATACAATTTTTCGAGAGTACCAGGTAAGTTTTTATGAGGAAGCAGACGGTTTAATGTCATTTATGACAGTTAATGGTATAAATACACGTCCCCCAGAGATCCGGTAAGGATTACGCATTTAGGCAAGTTCAGCACTTCAAAACTGAAATGACGCGATGATTTTATCTAATAGAATTTGAATTACCGAATGATTACCCTGATATAGTAGTGCTCTTTAAAAGATTGAAATGACGTAATTTTATCTAAAGCTTTGTTCGAAATTACAAAATCAGTTATCGAATCATTATTCTGATTGTAGCAGTCCACTTTAGAAGAATGACGTAGGTAATATATTTTCTATTAAATTTATGTTAAAAAAATTATTTTTCGTTTATTTTGATAATTTACTTTTTGGTTTTACTAATGCATCATTATTTATAAATATTGTGTTTGTCATGAAATTAGAAACTAAATAAACGAATGCTTACACTGATATAGTAGGACACTTTAAAAGATTGAAATGACGTAATGATTTTAACTAAAAGTTTGTGTGAAATTAGAATTAGCACCAGCGAAGGATTACTGTAATATAGTAGTGCACTTTAAAAGATTGAAATGACGTAATTAACATTTTCCATTAAATTTATGTTGTAAAAAATGTATTTTTGGTTTATTTTAATTGTTGTGTAGAAATACGATTTTCTGTGTTTTCGAATACGTTGTTATTTATGAATGTTCTGTTTTTTATGTTTCCAAAATGGCAACGGATAATAGTAGCTTGGAGCAGTCTTAGAAATCGTGCCAACTAAAATGTCACCAAACTTATGTTTACATGTTTGCGTGAGTGTAAAGCATCTGTTCCTATTTCTTAAATAATGTACTTAATTTGCATCAAAGAGAAATCGTGTCCCTGACAGAATTTCTTATGGAATATAAATAAAGATCATATAATGCTGTATTTTAAAGAAACTTTCGAGTAACAAAACAAAAAAAATATATATAGAGAGAGAAATTGTAGTTTACTTAATATATATACTACTCAAATAATTAAAGAATCATTCATTTTTATAAAAAAATAATATATTTAATTAATATATAGCTATTTTTTGGATACAAATTATAATGGATGCGTGTCTGTATTCCAACAAAAATATGTCACTAAACAATTGCTTTAAAAATACGATAGCAGGGCCTGTTTACCGAATAGGCCCATGAAGCCCGAGCTCACCCACTGAAATACAAAGGGGCCCCCAAATTTACTTTTCAAAACTACACCCAGAAAAAAGTTTTGTTCCATCAACAAAAAATTGGTTGACCCAACAAAACTTTTTATTTAAGTATAGGTCAATGGAAATTTTGTTTGAATCAACAATTTTTTTTTTTTTTTTTTTTTTTTTTTTTTTTTTTTTTTTTTTTTTTTTGCAATTTCAAAAAAAAAATGTATCGTCAGCAAAAAATGTTTTGTTAATTCAAGTAAAATGATTCAATTTTACTTGAATTTTGCTATAACAACCAAAATGTACTCAACAAAACATGTTTTGTAGTTTTAATCAATTCCATTTTCTGGGTGTAATTTTTCTGGAAAAAAATTTCAGTCAGGGTAAAAAATATATTTTTTTTTTCTTAATTTTAACTATTAAATTTTCCCTCAGACTATTACCGACTCATTTATACTCTTTTTTTTCTGTTGATATAATAAATACTATAAAAACAGTGATTAAATGCAACTTATTTTCATTTCTTTTATGTTTTACATTTTAATTTGAAACTTGCTAAAAATAACAGAAAATGTAATCGGCATAATTATATATTTTTTATATTCATAAATAGTGGAGAAATTATATAAAATATGGAGAATCGGTTATTTAAATAAAGGGGATAGTAATTAGCATTCAGGTGATATGAAATTTCTGTTTATAAAATAGAAGCACAATTGTGTTGCAGCTAAGCATAAATTTACGTCAAATATTTGTTTTCCCTGCACTGGAAAATCCTGCAATTTATAAAGCATAAAATATATTTTGCAGTTTAAATATCCACACCTGTTCCATATTTGTAAATTCATTTACAAAATGAATTTGTTATGTATAATTATGTATATAATAAAAAACAAGCGCGGCCCCTGTATATCTGTGCGTGTGCGTTTGTACGTGCATGTGTCAAGAGAGGGAAAAAGTATGAGCTCCCCCCTCCCCCCTTATTATTCACTTCTATCCACAGCTTTGGCACCAATTCCCCTTTATAACAAACATCACTTTTGAACTTTTAAGGTTAAGTAAGAAAATTGTTTTTTGGTATTAGTGTAAAATGTAAGCTGTTAAAAATTGTATTTTGCATACACTAGATTAACACTTTAGAATTGTATGTTTTATTGCTTACACCCACCCCTTTTATTTAGATGAAATTTATTACACAACATTATCAGTGAGTAGTATAATTTGTTTAAAGAAATGAATAACCCGAGTCTGTTTTAAATCTGTCAATAAAACTTGTAAACAAATAGGAAAACTATTTTTATTTTTATTCAAGGGTAAATTTTATAAATGCTTTTCAGTGCTCCGTTATCTTAATTTTTTAGATTTGTTTAGTTTTTAATTATTGTAATACAAAGAAAAATCACATTTTTAATTATAGAACTTATTTTTTCTTTTTTTTGCGTAAAAGATGTTACATTAAAAAATATTTAGATTAAATTTAGTCGCTCCGTTTTCAATTTATTCAAACAAATTTGAGGGGGGAAATAAATGCCATTAAAGTTCTATCGGTCACAGAAGTATGGTTAATAAGTCTTTTTTTTAAGGTATGAAAAATTCATATGAGGTTAGATTTATAGCTTATAATTTAATATGTGACAGCAAAATGATGCAATGAGTCAGATTTTCTTCATTTGAATATAAATATTAATCTAAATGAAGTTAAATATAAGTAAAAATTATTATTATTTATTATAATTTTAAAATATTTAAAATAATATCCATGGCTATTTATTTTAACTTCATGATTTCACATTAAATTCATTTTTAAATACATTTAAGACATTCTGCGATATTACATTCTTTTTTTTTTCATTTATCAATAATCAAATAAAAACTTCGAAAGCGAAAATGGTCACCTTAGTATTTTTATTTAAAGACTCATCTGGCTGCTAATTTCACTTAATGTATAATACAAATAAAATACTTTTAAAAATAAATAAATAAATAAACAGACAAAAAAGTTTTAAAATCAAGCATTATTAACTATTTTTGCTTCTTTTTTGTATTACAATGGTTAAAACTACATAGACATATCAAAAATTCAGATTTTTACGAAACACCGAACATAAAATTTACCCGTGAAAAAAAAGTAATGGTTTTCCTCTTTTGTTTAAGAAATGTTTTATGCAGATTACACATAGATTAGACTATTTCTTTTAAATGTATACTACTTAATGATGATCTTATGCAATTCATGTTGAACTGGAGTTGATTTTTCTATTGATTTCATGAATGAAATCTTTTAAAAGTTTGTCTGTTTCAATTGAATGTACTGCGAATGCATCGTACGCGTATGAATATGTGAAAACAATCCCAAGGAATAGTTGGTCGGTTGTCAGACAGACTTCCGTTTAGGAACGGGAAATATTATCCAACCAACTGGAAATATATTATCCTTAAAAAATTAAATACTTTTTATAAATAACAGTAAAATTGAATGCATATAATTAAAAAATATTTCCCATATTTAAAAAATGAATCTAAGTTTTTCAACGAAATACAGATACATAAAATGCGATATAAATTCTGAACAAAAAAGAAAAATATATAAGCGACAATTTAATTTAATACAATATATATTACAAATTAAAAATAAATTTTTGTATGAAAAAATGAGTCGAAATAATTCATCAGCTACATGCAAAAATTTATTCCGAGCTTAACTGTATACCGAGACCGATGTTTAACCTTATGTTTGAGCAGTCAAAAGAGGTGATTCGGTTCCATGTATTCCTATGAGAAAACGCGTAAGAAAATAGTCCAATTTTAAAGTGGAATATATAGAAAACAAGAGTTTTCCGACGTTAACGCAAAGTCTTATTCGCTTCATCTAAAACCGACTAATATCATGTATTAATTTTAAAAAAATCGTCCGATAGGATTTCGAGAAAAGCGTTTTACGACATGACAACATTACACGCAGAGAGAAAAACTTCCCATTTTACTTAAAAATGGGTTTCCAGATCTTAAAATCTACTGCATGTAGAAATGTATAAATTGCAGGATAGAGTTAGACCGGAGATATAAGACAGCTGTCAAAAAATCAAAACGATATGCCTCATATTTGCTGAGATATTAAATGTCGGCGTTTCGCTTTTCGTTTCAACTCAAACTAGGTGTATATATAGAGTGACGGTAATCTTCGGTTTTGGGCTTTCGGTTTTCGGTTTTTGCTGCATCACTCGAGAAACTACCGTCTCTCATAATTATTTTTTGTATTATTTTACTTTCCTTCTACATCATTTACCATTTTTAATGATTGGTCCTTTTGCGTACAGCTGTAGAAGACGCACCGGGGCATCATTTAGTCGCCAAAATGGCGATTTTATGCCTGGGCAACCCGGTGGTTTCGGCTAGATTTTGCTTCTTATGACAACCAGGTTCATCAGATTCCGTATGTTTATAATAAATTAATCATTGTGTGTTTTATAATAATTTAATCATTGTGTATGTTTTATAATATAATTGTGTGTTTTTTAATATAAAATAAACTATTTCATAATAAAATAATAGTAGCATGCTGTTTTAGCAGTCTCTAACAGGTACCTGAAAACGCGATTTTCTCGCCAAAATGGCTCAAGACAAAAATCGTGCACACCCCGGTGCGTCTACGACAGCTGCTTCAATTTGAAATACATGCCCCTTTCACATGTTTAATTTAAAATAGAAAATAGATAAATAAGAAATAATATAAATCAAAACATTTGATTTCAAAATCAAAGTATCGTTTCTAATTTGCACACGTGAAAAATAAAAGCTCGTATTGGCGATTTTAAAAATGCTATTGGTGAGATTTTCGCCCAAATAACATAAAAGTTCTTAATGATGTTATGTATTTTATAATTTATAAATCTATATTAAATTACTACCAGAAGGACCCGTGCGAAGCTTTTGCACTGCAATCTTTGAGATTATTTCCTGGTACGTTTCAGCGCTAATTTTTAATTATTTTTTTTCAATTATCGCTTTTTAACGAAATGCAGTTGTACTTTCTCAGAAACTTGTTCAATAACTTTTCGAATACCTCATTCATCGTTGTATGTTTTGTATGTGCACAGAAAAAAGAATGTTGACAAATGAAATAATATATAAAATGATTGCTTGTGCGAATAGATTGCCAGAAAATATTTTGCCAAATATTCTTCTCTCGCCAAGGTTATTTCTCTAGGTTGCCAAGACCCCTATACTGAATAAAAAACGAATTATAAAAAAAAAATTAAACACTGAATCAGATATTTGGGGAATTTATATGCCAGCATGGCACAGATGTCATATACTCACCACATTGGCATGATTTTTTCCCCCGCCAATTTGGCGAAAATTTTGTTTTTGAATATTAGTTACAAATAGCATACAATAATAGCACGTGATATTTTATTTCAATATAAAAAAACGTAATAAATGAAATAGCTTCTATTATTTTAAAAATACAAATAAATAAATGATAGTTTGATATAAATAAATGTGGATATACATAATAACAATAATTTATAGAATTAAAATACGAAATAAAGTAAATAAACAACGTTTAAAAAGTAAATAAACAAAGTAAACAAACAAAAGTAAATAAACAAAGTTTTCGCCAAATTAGCGGGGGAAAAATCGCACCAATTTGAAGTTTGAAGTTTGAAGGGGGGGGGGGGGGTGTTTTTAGACAATCGCACCAATGTGGTGCGTATATGACATCTGTGCCGAAAGCATTTCCTCAGATTTTGCAAAGCTGTTAAAGAAATGTCTTAAATACGTAAATCAATATTTCGTACACCACTTTTTTGAAAGCCTATTGGAACTTAAACATAGGACGTTCAAACGTTGTGGTCCAGCAGCCATTTAAGTAACATCAGACTTCGCTGGCATATTAACACTTTAATGAAATATTAAAAAATAAATATTTAAAATTTTTGTAAATCCTAATGAAATGTATATTTGGAAGTTAATCCTTAAATTACGTAATCTACTGGTGCTCCGATTCCGATACAGTACGCATATAAACAGTCAGCCATGATTAAACAAAGAAAACAAATAAACAATAGGTGACGCACGCGTAAAAATTAAATTAAAAACCCTATTAAAAGCTCTATAATTTTTCAAAAAGCACGCGCAAGAAATAAATTAACAATCATATTTTAATTGCATTAGAGGATGACGTTATACGATAATGCAATATTTTATTTTTTTGGCAACACTGATTTCAGAAAAACTTTCATTTCATTTATGAAATCAATGTCGATATAATTTTTAATTAACAGCAATTTTTAATCGAAAAACATGTTTAAAAAAAATGTAAGTGCACTATGTCAGAAGCCGGTTCAAAAACCTTTCATATGGTATCTCATTCATTGTTCTGTGTTTCATATTTTCTTAGAAAAAGGGATGTTGACAGGAGAAATAATATATATGATTTTTTATAACTAGTTTAATATTAAAAGTGTTGTTTGCTCAAAATACTAACAGGCGCATTTTCTCAACGATCTGCTAAATTGGCTGAAACCCTGCATGGGGATAAACTTACAAAGTAGTGCAGTAAATTCTTTGACAAACAATGCTCTATCTTTTTAAATTGGGAATTTTTCCCATTTTATTTTTATAAATTCATATATTAACGTCTCCTGAAGGCGAGTGTGATTCCTATGAGCAACACCTCCATTATCTGTATGATAACTGTTCTCTAATACAATTTCATTTTAAATATAATAAAATAATCACAGCAGAACAAAATTTGACAATATCGATTAAAAAATAAATAAAACTTTGTTACAAGTTTAAAAGAAAAGTACAGATTTCTTCTCTATTATTCGTTTATATAGAAATTTAGATGCCAGTTAATTTTAGATTACTCTTTTTTTTGTATAATAATTTATGGAAACTTTGTAATTTTTATTTAACTTTAACTGTATTGGATTGTGAGCTATTCAGGATTATTTATGCTGTTCGGGTATTACTGTACATGTGCAATTTAAATTCCATAGTCTATCCATAAACATGTTATAATTGTATAGTTAAAACTTACCACGTAACAATTTTTTTAATGAATTAATTTTCATTGAAATTTTCATTGAAATTTTATTGTGTGTAATTGTATATAATTCTAATGTAGTGAAGTAGTATTGTGTCTGTTGCAATAATATTTCATCCTAATTATGGAGTTTTGTCTCCTATAGACCTTCGAATTAGTGGTCCAGATGGATGTTCTATACTCAGAAGAGGACATGGCAGAGCAGCCTGAGTAATAAATTCAGTGAGGGTCAACCCGAGCTCTCTAAAGCATTCTAGTATGTATATTGGTTTGGTTTGATATAGCGTACATGGTGGCGACTCTATATGCTCGACTTACTGTTTCAAAACCAGTCTTCAACAAGATGTAGTTTGATATAGTGTACATGGTGGCGACTCTATATTCTCGACTTACTATTTCAAAATCAGTCTTCCACAACTATACGTAGTGTAGACCCTGTAACATGAATCTTTATAGTTTATTAAAAAGGAACGAATCAGCTACATCAGGACAGCTATATCATACAGTAATTCATATTTTAAAAATCTCGACCTTGTACATTCTACACGTCAACGATTGATGCAGTAGATATACGGATCCAAATATCCACATATATTTATTATGCCAAAACCATTAGGTCAGCGCACAAGCAACTTGACATGATTCTGTCCCAGCTGCGATGTTTATCCACCCAATTTCTCCTCCCGCGACGGCGTCTTAGGGTTAAGGAAACCAAATATGTGTAGTGTAGACTTTGCTTAGCCGTGAAAAATAATTTAAACATAAATTTTCTGTGAAAAAAAATTGAGTCAGATATGTTCTTGGAGTTTTGAAACACTAATTAAAAAGGAATAGCAATTCAAGATGAAATAGGAAGGTGGGTGGTTGCTTAATCCTCATACGAAAAGCAAATAACCTCAATATTTGCAGGCAGGCGGTCAGAGAAGGAGTGCATAAAATGATACACCAGCGCTGCCAATGTTTCGTTTTAATTTCCTGGCATAAAAATTTTGGCTGCAGAACATGAATCATGAGACATCGGCTAATAAGAACATATGGATAATTTTGAATTGAATGGTAAATTTGATAAGTAGTATGATTAAACGTAAACATCTACAAAATAGTACGTTTCATAAGAATTTTAGAAACCCTGTGAGAAGTTCGATAGTCAAAATAATGAGGAGAGGCAGTTTATTGCTTTGCCCTTATGTTTCAGAAATAAATAAGTGCTGAAAGAATAAATATATAACAAACATGAAAAGGTATAAGGTTAATTCAAAAGCGGGGATATTACGTTTATTTTTTCTATTTGACTTCATCCATTTATCTCGCGTGAGGACGAAAGAAGAAAATTTGCGTGGGAGCCTTTAACGGCAGAAAAACTTAATTATTTCGTTAATTTATCGTCACCTACGCACATATCAACTATACTGATGAAGGGGATTTAGTACAGTTTGTGTCAGCACGCTTTCTTCCAGTAGCTCGGAAACGCTCCGTCTGCAGATGAATGCATTTACTGTTCTTTTGAGGGTTTCGTTCATCTCACGTCTGTCCGTCACAGAGCCATTCTCAGAAACTATGTAACCTACAGAGTTGAATCTTTGTGTTTATAGCTGAATACCAGCTATAAATAGCTCAAAATATTAAAGTTTGAAAAAATCGTATTATTTTAATAAAGAGAGATAAAAAAAAATTCTAACAGCCTTTTTCTATTAAATTTAAACATTTTTCGTTAAAGCAGTTGCCAAAAATTAAAAATCCACAATGAAATTCTTTCTACAATAATTAATTTTCTATTGAACGATTTCCACGTGAAAAATTAAAATGAAATAAAAAGTTTCACCAATTGAAAAAAATATTAATTTGAAATAAAAATGATTGACGTCATAGTGGTAATAAAACGGAAATTTTCAAAGGTTTCTTAATAATACAAGGAGTGTATGTGTATGTACACAAAGCAGATTAATATCCCGTCATTAGAGAATTAAAAAGAAAATCTGACGTTATATTGGAAGTTTAACGATTTTTTCAAATGTTTGAGAATAATGTAAAGCGAGTATCAATATGAATAATAGAGAATAGTAAATATATGAGTTTGAGAAACATATTGAATCATGATAAAAATCCGATTATGGAAATATTCGCATATTTTAAAATTTTGAAGGTGTACAACATGTTTAATTTTGAAATTATTTTTTTAAATATCGCATTTAGTCCGCATGACAGGTATCATTGTAAACAGAATATAGTAGCGGGTATCGCCCGCTATCGGGCAGGTTTAGATATTTAAAAAAAAAAAAAAAAAAACGAAAAAATAGACCGGTAAATTTTTACATTATAAAAAACATGTACATTATAAAAAACTTTTTTGTTGTTGTTGTTCTTGCTAAATGAAATTTATTTGGATTTATTAAAGAAAGGATAAAGTGTTTTGAGAGGAATATTAAACGAAACCCTTTGAGCGATATTCGATCACACTTATCCACTTGTTTAAAGTTGTTTTGATCTTCGTCTTGTGTTGTTGAATTTTGGCTATATTCAAGCTCAAAGCTCCGAAATAATTTTATTCTGTCTCTCTTTGGAGTGTATTAAACAATATTTTATTGCACAAATGTAAAACATTTTGTGCAATTATTTCTTTAACCGTGCTTCTATTTTTATGTACCTTCATTTACAATTATGTAAGACTATAAAGCAGGCATGTCAAACACGTGGCCCGCGGGCCACAACTGGCCCGCCAACAACTTATCTGTGGCCCGCGAAGCCTTTGGCGATTTACCTGTGTTTAATTTAGTTGTTAGAACCCGGATGCTGAAAATACACTTAGCAAGAACAAACTTGCACCATTTGTGGTCTTAGAGATGGCAAACATCAGAAAGAGATGTATATCAGTGTTACCAGTTTGGCGGGATTTTTTTTATTATTCAGAATGCTACCACTATTTTTGAATAGTAATATGTGTCTTATTTATTGTGTCATGGCAGCGTTCTAAATTAAAAAATCCCTGCTCATCTGGCAACAATGATGTATATAGACAGATACAACTCAATTTTAGCACGAAAAAAATGTGGATACAAAGATTACAAATCGGATCGTAGCAAAAAGGGGTTTTTTGAGTCTGAAAATTTAAAGATTCGTAAAATTTTTAAAGTATTTTACTTATGACTTTTATTTGTGTATGTTAAAACTAGATCTTTATTTTACTACTCTCTTAGCTTTTACATGGCTTTACAAAATAATATGCTGCATTTATTAAAGACTAAGAAATGCATTATAAAATTAATAAAATTCAACGCTAATTAAGAAAAATTTTAAATTAAAAAAAAATCAAAATATAAAATTAAATAGCTTTAAATGAGTTGCTTTGAAAGTGGCAGAAATTATCACTTTTGTGCTTTACACAAAAACTGCGAGTATGCGATCTAGGTTCTTCACTCGGGTTTTAGTCGAACATATAAATTTTGGATTTAAGTTCTTTAATTATTTCCATTACTTATGTTATTATTGGGTGTGATATTCTTGAAATCCTACGTGATCTTCCTTTACTTTTTTATCGATATACACAAATTTTATTGACATACTTTCATACATCCTAGGATTTATAAAAAAAATCTTAAAGTTCTTTACCGTATGAATAAATATGATAAACTGAAGATAGACACCGCATATTTTTTAAGGTGATTTGCAATTATATTCCAAGGAAAACTGAAATTTTATGTTTGATATGTAGACTCTGTTAGAATGTAACATTAAGAGGCGCTACACTACAATATGTACAAAGTATAAAGAAATCTCGTGAAAATCCGGCTAAAAATCGAAAAGATAAACTGTCAGAATTGAAGCTGGTGCTTCTTAAAAGAGATTCAAACTACTTTCACCAAACCTAATGAATGAAATACATTTGCTTTACAATATAGTTTGCTTAAAAAATATATATACTAATTATTGTCTATTTACACTAAATGTTCCGCGAGTCGAAATCACTCAAAACGAAATTGAAGAAATTATGTCTAGAACAGTTAAAGAAATTTGAAAATACTATAAGCATAAGTACCATTGCTGGGATTGATGGATTGATTTCTAGAAGCCGGATATGTGCTTAAAAACTTATAGTGCTTATAAATTATATTCGTACGCACATACTTAGTAATCATCAATCTAGAAAATATCTTAAAAATATGGGTATAAAGATAAACAGATGATAATCTATTGAAGATCTACCTTCTTATACGGAATTTGACGGCTTTCAAATATAAATTTTAAGTGTTAGTTTCGAACTCTTAAAAAAATTTACAATTTTTATTTTAAATCGACAAATTCAGAATAGGGATTAATAAAAGTTCACCAATAGACAAAGTATTTGGAGTTTTCATTTGAAATTACAAAGCACCACAATTACAAAGCACTTCAACTTCAAGGCAAATTTCATAATGCTATCTTGTTATTTGATAGTATTAGCGTTTTCAAATATAATTTATTACTTTTATAAAAAAAAATTCAAAAAGCAAATGTATTTCCATTTAAATGTTGCCAGGCATTATTACAAAAATCATCGAAGTGGAATTTTTTAGAATATACTAAAAATGTATTAAAAAAAGAACAATAATTTTTCTTTTGAATATAAAGAAATATGAAAATTCGTTTAATCTTACTTCAACTCTAATGATCTATGTTCAAATTATTCTTCAGAATTCATTACTGCAGTTAATCAAAAAATTCTGTGCGATTTCATATTAAAGCGAACATATATGGATATGGGATTTCCAAATTTCTGTAATTATTCATCAATCGACTGATTTTTTAAAGTGCAGTGTGCAATTAGGCATATTTTAGCTACGTTCGGTAGTGCAATTTTATACATCTTTGCATAGCTGCGAACTTTTTTTTTTTTCAAGTCAAATAAGCATAACTTGAACTTGAACTTGAAAATTTATTTAATGAATCAAATTAAATTTTTATTATATAACTTTTCTGTTTCAAAATATGCTTATTTTTATTTTTTACTTGCAGAAAACACGGAAAATTGATAGCTATGCATTTGTAAGATCACGATTAACAAACCAAGCGTGTACAATCAATTTTTTAAATAAATATACACAATTAAGAAAATTCAATCAAATTATATAAATTTCGTTGAAAAAAATTGAGTATTTTTTCGAAAAATAAGATAAAATAGACTATGTATAATAATAACTTTGAAACTTGGCTTGAATATTTCTTTAAAATGGCTGTGTTTTCTGCGTACAAATTTTATCCTGTGCAATGGTAATATAGTATTATCTACTTTTTTTTTTATGCGGCTCGCGGCTTCGTATATATTGCTTAATTTGGCCCGCAGCGGTAAACGAGTTTGACATGCCTGCTATAAAGCATAGTTAAACAGAGTTACAATAAAAATAAGTGTATCGATAAAAAACGATATGTTTTTCTAGGTGTATACAAAATGTTCGCCTTCTTCATTGGTTTGACTACGTCTAATTATTGTATTAGTTGTGTTTCAATTGCGGATGTGCGCAGTTTTCCGAAAATGTTTCTTATCAAATGTTTCTTATTTACAATTGCACATAAGTGTTGGATAAAACATCATTTTAAAAAAAATCATCCCAGTTAACCCTTTGATTATGGCCCGAAATCGTGACTAATTTTAAATTCCATCATACCACAAATTGCAGAATAATTTGTTTCTGGTAGATTTCTCTTGAACATATCCTTGTAGAACTGTATGGCAGAAATTATTTTTTAAAAAGTGGTACGAATACGATATTTTTTTCACAGGTACAGTCATGTTCCAACTCGAAATCAAAGAGTTGAACTTTAATTTCGGCAAACTTTAAATGTGCAGTTTTTTGCCTCACTCCATATATGTAATTGATAAATATGCATAACTATGGATATTTTTCTTAAATATATGTATTTTAAATTATATTTTTTTATAAAATTTGTTTGGTACATTTTTTTTTTAATCATGTTAAAAAAGTTCGACGTTTGTTTATTTCTTCATTGATTTTTTGCACAGTTGTCATATATATTCTCATACATAGAAGAAATTGGGGATGTTCAACGATATCATACGATAGCTTTGACCCTTGTGCCTTTATTTTTTTTTTAATCTAATAATTGAAGGTTAAAAAAATGTATTTGTAACGCTTTGTAATTAGTTAATGTTGTTTATCAGTTATTTGTGGTGATGATGATGATAATAATAATAATAAAGAAATGGAATTTCGAAAGTGAATTATTTAGATAGTTCTTAACCAATTTAATAAGAGTGATGTAGATGTGACATTTAACACGTTTCATATTCGGATGAAAAATGTTACATGTGAAAAGGACCATGAAAATTTCCATGAAAAGAAGAAAGCAATCAGATTATAATGAATGTGGAACTAAACATTAAAAGGAAAAACTATGACAAAGTAAAAGTTTGAAAAGATGTTATTAATTTACGTTAAGAAATAATAATATGAAATAGATGACAAACACTGAAAGAATAATAATAAAAAAAGTATTTTTTCATTTAATTTGTAAGCGTCAAAGATAAAAATATGTAACACACGTTCCTGATTCAAATAATTGAGTTTATGTTTTCCGGACCGTGAGTACTCAGTTTTATACCTTTGTATGAAAAGTAAATTCTTTATGTGTTTCGCGTCCGTTCGCATGTCCGATTACATTTTGCTTCGAACAAATGGTAGAGAATGCGTAATTAACTAGCCAAATAATAATAAAAAAATAGTTTTATAAGAATAATTTTTAATTACGTATAGTTTCATTTTTACAAGTTTTCAACAGGAAATGAGGTTGTATTTGTACGTATTTGTAATTTGGTGCTATGTGGAGCAATAAAGGATAGCCAGTTGAAGTTTTAAATGTTTTGGATTGTATAATAATATATATTTTACATTTTAAAGTTGCATTTTCACTTTGTATTTAAAGCTGTCTTTTTATTAAGGTAACAGATAATAATGTACACAATAATAATTAAAAGAAATATATTTTCCATGTGATTCTAACGGTGAATATATATAAAATGAATTAAGTAACAAATTTTAATTCATTATATATTTGGACTTATTTTCTGTCTAACCTTCTTTATTCTTCGAAGCAACGTCAGGAATAGTTAAACATTTGCAGGAGTACGGCATTTGAACCTGTTAAAAAAAAGAATAGTTTTGAATAAGTAAATATTGCACGTATAAAACAGCTGACACATAATATACTTACATTGAAATTTGTATATTTTTATGACGTACATCCTTTTTCATATCGATTGTCGAATTATTAACTTTTATTAAAATATAATAAAACTGAATAGGTAAAAATATAATATCAAGCACTGAATAAATATTTACTTACATTCCGGGCGTGAAATTTCAAAAATTATGACAGTGGCTTATATGTATAAATATACTCTACAGAAGTATTAAATCAACCACTAATGTTTATTCTTGAAAGATACAAAACTTTAAAATTTTATGGACAAATAATAAAGTACGTAACTTAAGATAAAGAGCAACAGAGCGTAATATTCATTGTAATAATTCATCGTCATAATTTTTAAAAATTTAAAATTTGCACAAAGAGCACAATTTATCCCATTTTTAAATACTTAAAAAATTATTTTTAATGCATTTAAAACACATTTCGGAGATATTAAACTTTATAAATTACTTGTAGTTTATATTTTTTAATCTATAAATGATATTTAATTACAATATAAGTACTTCTTTGAATTTGAGATTTTAAAAAGTTTTAATAATTTTATTATAAGCACTTTTTTACTAAACATAGACTATAATTATCATTAAAAGATGATAATTATGTTAAACCAAATTATGGAAATGTATTGGAAGCCATTTGTGGTGATAATAGAAAACCAAAGTGGAATTTTCAATATCGCACCAAAAAAGTAATATTTAATTTACCTATATTAAGTTTCTATGCTCTTTGAAATAAAGTTTAAAAATATATATTTTTGCTTACTGAATGACCTACAAGATAAGATAGTTAAAAATAACTTGGTAGAGATATAGTCATGTGCTTTTATACTTTTTTTTTCAAAATGGAAACTGAGATATTTGACACACTGCGTTTAGGAGTGTTTGACCGGATTAAAGTTTCCCGATTTTTATCAGCTGTCATTAAATCCATTATAATAATGAGTAAAAATGCTTGTTAACAAATGATCTAAGTCATAAATTAAATAAACGTTAATTTTAAATATGTATATTGAATGACAATATAATATCACAATTTGTTCTAAAAGTATTGCGTTAGTTTCCGCTTTGAATCTTCTTAAGCTAAATCGAATAACTAAAAGTTATATTTCATTTCTCTGGTTATAAAAATTCATTGATTTGTAAAATTATTAATGTGAGATAATAACATATTAGGAAGCATTAGCAATAATATGTGTTCAGGTAAAATAAAGATGTTTAAAAAAAAACTCAACATAACTCATAAAATAAATATCGCACAAAAAAGCAGCATTTTATATGATACAAGTTTTGGTGATAATATACTTTTATAATTAAGTGGAAAAAATCTTTCACACGTATGCCACACATCATTGAAAGGAAAAGGTTAGATCTATTTTACTGAGTTTTGGAACATATTTAAAGTATTTTCAGAATTATGACCCTTTAATAAAACAAATTTATAATAAACTGGATATATAAGGCTCGCTGAGATACTATTGTACATATTAAACATAAATTATTGTGAATAAGTTTGAAACAAACAATGTCACCCTGTATATATATATATATATATTATCTAATAAATACAAATATTTCATCTGAACGTATTTTTGTGTTTGTATTTCTACAGAATTAATCATTCAGTCAATGCTGTTCTTTTAAATTAAATTTTTATCGTAAATATGAAAGCGACAAATTTTATTTTCCGAAAACGAAATTGCTAGTGATTTTGAGAATCAAAAGAAATATTGTTTTTTAATGAATTTCTGCATCGATTTCTGTTTTGAATTATCTTTTACTCTTTTTATCATGCATGCTGATATAATTTTCTCCAAGCCCGTAAGGCATATTCATACTTCAGATTTTAGTAAAGATAAACATTTCTCAGACTTTCATTTTAAATTTATTTCAAGTAATCATTAAATAAATATGTATCTAATATAAATCACAAGCGCTGCGTAACACGACTAATGAAACTTTATCATAAAATTTTACAATATCGTATCTAAACTTTTTAAAATATTAATTTATCTTGATTTTCTAAAATAAGAATGTGTTTTTTGTTAGGTGCATAAAAATAAAATATTTTGCATATTTTAGGTGTATAAAAATAAAATATTTTGCAAAGTAATATTATATGTATATATATATATATATATATATATATATATAATATTACTTTAATCATATTAATACTACTTTACTAATTACTTTAATTATTTAATAAGTTACATTTTGCCCACTATAGTATTATTAAGTAGTGCTTGGTAAACCAAGAATTACTTGGTTCAACATTCATACCACATTTCAGTAAATCAAAACCTGATAATTTATTTCTACATAATTCATACTGTATTTAAGTAAAGATAAAATTGTATTATTCATTCCTAGTTTTTAAAACTTACAATAGTAAACGTTGACAGTTAATGTTTTGAGTTACATATGTATTTATATATATATTATACTTTTTCCATATTCTCCATGTTATCGGTTCAACAATTATGATTTTTTTATTATATCTTAATTCCGCAGTTGTAAAACAGCAAATTGGTTTATTGTCGAGGTTTTTAACACTTCTTTCCGTATAATACTATTGTTATGACAAGGATTTTATGTATGTGAAATCACTTACTGTTTCACCTCTTAACCCTTTAAAAGATGACATAGGACATTCCATATATAAATAGAGATATATATGGCAGCTTACAAAAAAACATGAAGATGGATTAAAACAGCCACACTGTAGTTAGGTTTATATATATATATATATATATATATTTATTTTTGAAGACGTTTTTATCGAAAAACTTGAACGCGCTCGCAACCGTGCAGTGAGACGTAGAGCATATTACAAGTGGTACACTTACAATTGGTAGAGCCTATTACAGGGTAGAAAAATAATTTCGCATAATCATTTATGATGATGCGAGAAATTAAAGAAGTTAAATGGTGTGCAAATGCCAAATGAATAAATCTTTGTCGAACTACTCTTTGAATGCAACAAAGTGCTAATTCCAGAAAACGCATTGTTCTTATGACCTACTAAGTATTCTTAGATTTATACCCAACTCTAATAAAAGGTCCCTAGATAACGAAAGATGTGAGTCAGCGACAAAACGAAAAAAAAATAGTAGATGTTTCACATACCCCCTATTTTACCATTTACCTTGTATTAAATATCGGCTAAAAAAGCGAAAGAACCTCATACATTTTAATAGCCAATTTTTATTTTCGAAAAAAAAACCGGAATAACCATTCGACTAGAAAATATGACTTATTTCAATTTAAATTTTAAAAAATAGTCTTAGTGGTTTGGCAGAATTATATTTCTTGATTACAAATCTGTTAATAATTTTGAGCCAAACAATATATGGTGCATTCTGCCAGCAGTAGAGGACCCCAGTTATGAAATAGTAGCAATAATATTAAGAAAATTGTATAAATAACTGGGTTATTTCATTTCACAAACTTTTGCATTTATCATATAATTTATTACTGATAGTGTGAAAGTACGGTTTTCAGAATTATGTTTAGTGATTTTTTGCACTAAAAATAATATTATTCCACCACATTTCTTTGTCACCTACCAGCACTCTATCTGTGAAATTTAAGCTCAACAATTTTTAACTCTATTGTGAAAGACAGTTCGGCAACATGTTATTGGTATTAAGGTACTTTTTTTTAACCTATCAAAATTAACTTTACGGAAGTCGATACTTATCTAATTATTTTCTCGTAATCGAGTCATTATATAACTCCTGTTTTATGTAAATTTTATTAGACAGGAAGACAGCCGAAGATTTCGAGCATTGCCACAATCCATACATCATTCAAACGACAACCTTGTGTATGGAAAAATTAAACAAGTGTCGGCTTGAATGCTACTTGTTCTTTTCCGACTTGAAGTTCGACATTTATTACATCTCCCATTGGGTAGAAATATTTCGAAATCCTGGTGCTAACTAATGAAAAATACTATGAGTGAGAATTTCGATTATGGTAGATTACGGCAGAATATTTTTTAATCTATTAAAACCCATGGTTTCAATGTCGAGCCGTAGTTAGATGGTTTTCTCGTACTCGAATTTGTATATTGTTCAAGCACCCATTTTCACGCAATTATAATTTTAGCAATTTTATCTTTGTTTATTTTGTTGTAGTTGTGTAGTTTGGCAACAAATGAATATAATTTATTTTATGCAACTTTTGTAAGCTCATAGAAAAAGGGAGCTGGTTTATTATCGGCCTTAAAATTTCGCAATTTTTGTGTGTGAAAAACAATTACCTAGTTATTTATTTATTTTTTTAGTTTGAAAGATATTTTTATTATGTTAAGTAATTTTCTACAAATTATTGAGTTATACCGCAATGCAGATATGTGAGTTTTATGAGAATAATATAAAACAACATCGAGAAAGAAGAATTTCAATTTTTATTTCCCAAAAATTTGGTCACCCTAATTTCGGAAAAGTATTAGCATACCCTCGAAGCAGGCGGTAAAAGAAAGAAAGAATTTTTAACTTAGAATGTTTATCTTTTGAACGAAATATATTAGTGTTTAATTCAGGTTAACATGAACTTATCAAATCATTTGTGCTGAATGAAAAGTATGCATTTATATATTTACATAACTGTGAAAACTTCAATAAATAATAAAAATGTTTAAAGTTACAAATGTATAAAATTCACAGTTACAGATGATTTACGGCGTTTAGCCGTGGAATTAGATATTGAGATGAATGATAAAATGTCGTTTTATGAGTTAAATCAGATAATAAAAAATAGTAAAATATATAAGAAAGATCTCAGTGCTGTAAATGAGCTTACTCCTACCACCAGCGATTCTCCTAAAGCCAGAGACAGTAAGCTATTAGGATTAGAGTAACTAAAAGGAGAAAGATCTAAATATGTATTGGGATTCACGCATCAGTACCGTACCTAAAAATGATTGAATAATCATCGATCTTTCATAATCATTGTGCTGATAAATTAAAAATGGTATTTGCGAGAACTTCGGTTACAGTAGATTAACGGCAGTATTTTCTTTAAACCAATCAAAACCTATGTTTTCGAAGTCGAGTCTTAGTTAGATAGTTTTCCCGTACTCGAATGGATATATGATTTGCTTATGTCTTGAAAATCATCCCAAACGTGATTTAAAGATTTTACATCAACATCTTTAATACTGAGCTTATTCAAACCTGTCAAGACGAATATTCTTGAATTAGGGACATAGGTAGACCATTTTCTTGCGCTCGAATGAGTACAAAATAAAAAATTCCTAAAATCGTTAATTGCTCTTTGATATCGTCCTTAATCGTGTTGCTGATGATTGCCCAAAAGTATTGGCGATAATTCCAATTAGTGAAATATAATTTCGAAAATTGTTTAAACCAATAAAAACATTTTTTTACGAAATCAAGACTAGCTAGACCATTTTCTCATGCTCGAATTTTCATAGGACCCAGGGTTTCTGAAAATCGTTCGTTCCGTTTTCGAAATACGACGCTATTTCAGTGTTGAATTTGTTTTAACGTGTCTAAACGAAGTTTCCTGAATTTGTGACATAGCTAGATAGTTTTATTGTGCTGGAATTACAATAAAAGCCATGTTTCTAGTAAATCCTTTGAGTATTTTTCAATTTATAGCAAGCAGTATTTTCAGCGCTGAGATTGTTTTACCTTGTCAAAATATATTTTATTGAATTCGGGTTCTCTCTAGATCGTATTTTCCTGCTCGATTTAGTATAGGAGGCATATTTCATGAAAATCGTCCCAGTTGTTTTCGTTATGATCCGTAATCTTGAAAATTGTCTGCTTGTCTGCTTATCATCACGTTTAAAACTGGTATATATGATTAAGGATAAGAGTTCAATATTTTACTTACCCAGTTGTAAACACAAATTTGAGCACAATGTACTTTAAAAAATATAAGAATTACGAGAAAATGAATTTTTTAAGAGCTCCTTTTTTGTTTTTGTTCCTATGCTTTTCTTTAATTTTGTAATATTTTTTAAAAGATTATTCTTAAAAGCATAATGCTAGTCTGAATATTTTTAAACTGATCATAAGGCTATCATCCAATCTTCCGTAATCGAGTAATTATTTTAAAATAGAGAAAATTATCGCGTTTTCAGAGCCTATATTCTGGATGGTGATGTAGTGTAGGTCCTAAGGACCACGCATCCCCCCCCCGCATCTGTAAAAAATAAAATAAAACAATATATTTTAAAACCTCTATAACAGAAACTTTCTAAAAGCGGACATGTCTATTTAGCCAGTGGTAGAAAAGATGCGCAGCAATGAGCCGATTGTCACCGCTAAATTTTAATAGTATTTTTGCCTTATTAAATCTCAGAAATATTGGCATTACGTAAGATGAAGAATACTGTTAAAATTTTGTGGTGACAATCGGCTCACTGCTGCGCATCTTTTCCACCGCTAATTTAGCAAACATTTTGCGATCCTCAACAACTGTATATCTGTATGCTTTTATCACTAAATAGCGGAAAATTCTGTGGTCTAGAACTATGCTATTTAGAATTTAAATGTATTAATTCAGAAGTTTATTATTTGGTTTATTTAAATAAATTTAATTAATTCATTGATTAATAAAAAAAGTAGTAGTAATAAAAATATGAATATATATGATACTTAAAAAGAAATAATATTAAATAAAAAAACTATATTTAAAAAATAATTATTATTATTAACAGTCCTCCCATACAGTCCGGTTTCTTTTAACATCACTGTAGAAAAAAAACCTTTTTTTAAAAAATTATTTTTACAGTTTTTGTAGACATTTACCCAGAACGCAATTTTTGTTCAAATGTTGTAAAAATCTAGCACGAAAAAATTTTGACACAAATACTGGTATTCAAAAAACAGTCCAGTGGAAGCACTGCTTTTATTAAAAATATAAATCAAGTTAAAATATTAAATTAAATCAATTAGATTATTTTTTTAAATGTTAAAAGTTACAGAAATTATTAAAAATAATTTAATGTTAATAACCTTTATCTTATGAACTAAAAAATAAAATAAATCGAATAATTAGTAATATAAAATTAACGGATTTAAAAATCGAACCTAATCAAACCGAATTCCCTTTTCTCTGGCAAAAATAGTTAAGTATTGTAGTCCGGAATCACTCATAAACCACCACTGTGATTTCGTAGGTGCCTACTGGGAAATGTCATTCACGGAGGTTCAGGAGCTCAAATCTGAGGAAATACTGAATTTCTGTTCTTCAGGAATTCCTGATCTTGGCATTTTAGTGCCAGTAGGAATTAGGGCCCACTTAGAGCTCCTGAGAAAGTATTCAGGAACTTTTATTTCATATGGGTAATCGTTAAAATGCAGAACAATTACATAATAGAAAAAACAACTCAGCAACTCTTTTTCGCATCTTTACTAGCAAACTAAAATCTGTGAATAAGAAAAAAGTTAATTTAAATTTATGTTATTGCATATTCTATCTGTGTACGTATAACTTTTAAATAAATATTACTATTTCAATAATTTCCAATTTTTTCGTTCATCGGGTTTTTATATATCAATTGAGCACAATCCGATACAGATTATGAAAAAAATTGAGATTATTTCGGAATAACCAATCCCACTAATGTGTAGAATTAGTATACACCATTTTAAAAGTTTTCACTAACGTGAATTTTGTAGTCCCGTGTTATTACGAGTAATCAGATTTATATTATCTATGCAAGTGGTATAAAGTAAATATGAGTAACGTTGACGTTACATCATCGGTGGACACTATACACTATATTTCCAATGATGACCGGTCACTTGCGATTTTAGACTATTTGTTAAATATCTGGAAAGATACACGAGGAAATATCCAGAAACTTCAGGAGTGTAAACAACATGATAAACATCATATATTTCCGCGAAGATTTTTTCCCGAAACCCCATAAGGGGCCGTCAACAAATTGAAGAAAAACGAATATATCTTGGATAACCCTGTAAAAACTAATATTACAAAAGCATTCAAACTGTAGATTATGATTAAGTGGCTTATTGTAATAATTTGGGTTCATTTGTATGAAGATAGCACGTATACTCGAAGAGAAATTCAGATTTTTATAAAAACAGTCCCAAATTTTACCAAGTTTTTTGCTTATAATTTGCAGAATTTTTAATATAAAAACAAGTTTTTTCGGAAAATATGACAAACAAAATTATACACAATACCCTGCAATCAGAATTAAAAAATAATAAAAAATGTATGAAAAATGAGCAGGTTTACTAAATATTGTTTCACTGCGCATGCGCGAATTCAATCAAAATATACTGTGCATAATATATTAGCTAAATGTATAGACCAACTTTTATGAAAGTCTCAAAAACATAGCTTGAAAATTCTGATAGTAATCGTCGATAGAATAAGCTCGAAATTCGCTGTTTCCAAAAGGAAGCAAAAAGATGAGGGGTTGTATCAAATATAGAATGAGAGACACTTCATTCTTATTATGTCAACTTTGATAAGCTAGTACATATGGATACAACCCCTCATCTTTTTGCTTCCTTTTGGGAACAGCGAAGTTCGAGCTTATTCTATCGACGATTACTTTCAGAATTTTCAAGCTATGTTTTTGAGACTTTCATAAAAGTTAGTCTATACATTTAGCTAATATATTATGCACAGTATATTTTGATTGAATTCGCGCATGCGCAGTGAAACAATATTTAGTAAACCTGCTCATTTTTCATACAATTTTTATTATTTTTTATTATTTTTTTTAATTCTGATTACAGGGTATTGTATATAATTTTGTTTGTCATATTTTCTGAAAAAAACTTGTTTTTATATTAAAAACTCTGCAAATTATAAGCAAAAAACTTGGTAAAATTTGGGACTGTTTTTATAAAAATCTGAATTTCTCTTCGAGTATACGTGTATATCGAGTATACTTCATACAAATGAACCCAAATTATTACAATAATCCACTTAATCATAATCGACAGTTTGAATGCTTTTGCAATATTAGTTTTTACAGGGTTATCCAAAATATATTCGTTTTTCTTCAATTTGTTGACGGCCCCTTATGGGGTTTCGGGCAAAAATCTTCGCGGAAATATATGACGTTTATCATGTTGTTTACACTCCTGAAGTTTCTGGATAATCCCTCATGTATCTTTCCAGATATTTAACAAAACGTCTAAAATCGCAAGTGACCGGTCATCATTGGAAATATAGTGAGTGTATAAACAATGAATTTTGCACATCTATGAAATGTTGTTTATTAAAAATTGATTAGACATTAAAATTTTTGACTCAAGTAAAAGCCTCTGTGAGAATGTTTTGATAAGACTATAGAAAGACTAACTTTTAAAAATCTCTTACATTCTCGTAAGCTATAAATATATCGAATCATACTGTTTTAATATTTTAACTGACACCTTTGAAATATTTATCCAACCCTTTTTTATAACCCATCGCAGGGCCTATCACTTCACTATTTTAAATTGATGTTTTAATTTCTTTGTCAAACACAATTCAATCGTGGATTGTTTTCTCATTAAATATCCAAGTTTTCTTCAAAATACGCAAATACTCAGAATATGTTTGTCATACGAATTCAAATATTAAAAATTTTAATCTGCAATATATTCGGCTAGTTATTTTTCTTTGTTATTTCTGAAGTATTTGATGTTATGTATTTAATGGTCCTTCTTGTTAATATTTTCGTTTATTGTTTTAATTTTTATAATGTGTAATTACAATATTTTTACCATCATTTAATTTCATGTGTAGACTTTGTGTCATAACGCCTAAATCAACCAAGCAAATTTCATTTAATTTGAAATTTATTTTTATGTTAAAATAATCAGCTCTCTTTCTACATACAGGGTGTCCCAAAAGTCCTTGATATATTTTAAAATTCAGTAAAAGATCAAGCAATTGGCGTGCGAAGGTGCAGTTTGAACGAAAGTGCTTCTTATGATCTAAAATTTTGTTTAAGCAAATAATAAAAAAAAAATAGTTCCAAAAATTTATTATAGATGGTGTTGTTTCTGGAAAGTTATCGAATAAGTAGAATGCCTTTATACATAACAATGGCGAAAGGCGCGCAATACGTACGCACAATTTTTGTCCATACTATGGCAACCCACATTCCAGAACTTAACAATACACGCCCTCCTCAGTTCGATTAAACGAGTGGGGATTGATAGACAAGTATTGTTAAGTACCGGAATGTGGGTTGCCATAGTTTGGACAAACACTGCGCATACGCATTGTGAGTCTTTCGCCATTGTTATGTATAAAGGCATTTTACATATTCGAGAACTTTCTAAAAGCAGCGACATCTATGAGAAATTTTTTGAACTAATTTTTTTCTTTGCTTAAACAAAATTTCAGTTCATAAGCAGCATTATCGTCCAAACCACACTCTCGTACGCCAATTGATTGATCTTTTATTGAATTTTAAAATGTGTCAATGTCTTTTAGGAGACCCTGTACATTGTTGTATGGTAGTCTTCGAAAACATCGCAAAAATGCAGCAATATATGGACATAAATCTAAAAATAATTAAAATTGTTTGGGGGGAACAAGTACTTTTCAGAAAACTAACAAATGGATTAAAGAGCAACATAGCAATTTTACTTACTTTATTAAACAGACACTTTTCCACATAATATAATCAAATAAATTCAGAAAATGAAAACAAATATATATTACATGTAATTTAATAGTTATTTTTTAATTAAAATCTAAACTCAATAAAGATTATTTATAATAAATAAAAAAAAATTCTTGAAGTTTCCCAAGATAATTCTTGATATAAAAATGAATAGTACACTTTCTTTTACGAATGCCATGTTAAATAAACAACATTCTTTATCTTCCTTAAATATTCAAACCATCACATCTTTTCTTTAAAAAAAGCAAGCGTCGTTCGTTCAATAATGAAAGTTCGAAAGTGCAACAGATGGGAAAGAAGCAACACAAAGTAAAATTTAAGACAAATGTAACGAAGACACTTCTTAATCAAACATTCACAAATGTTTGTTTTTTTCCATTACTCAATAACTACAAATATTCAACTTGACAAATAATGGCAAAAGACATGTAAATACTTATTAAATTTTTTTTTGTATTTAACTTCGAGTAATATATTAAGTGACTGTTAATATATTGCTTCTAGTTTTAAAAATATCGGTGAATATTTGCTATAAAGTAGCTCATTTATATGTGTTCATTTAGTAAATGCAAACTATGACAATTGAATTTATTTAAAAGATGTTATGTTTTAAATACTAGTCATGGGTTTTAATTCAATTTTGTTATCTGGCAAATTAAAAATAAATCATAAATATATATTTTTTTGGTTTTAACAGTATTATTGTTTAAAATAAAACACAATTAAAATTATCTGAGATTTTTGAAGAATATACTGGTTTTTTCCCGATAGTCGACAATGTGCAGCTTCATGCAATGTTACCGTTAAATAAGTAACTGGAACTAATTGTAATTAAATGTATCCTAAGCAAAAATGATGAATATTAACAAAGGGTAATATATATACACAGTATACCATATTTTCTCGTGTATAATATGCATTATTTTTTCATAGTGAAAGAGAGATAAAAATAAATCATAGCTAACGCAAATAACTTTAACCGCAGGAAATCCAGGAATTTGGAAAAACGCTCGATCGTCTCTGAGTGGATACTCGAAGCGTGGCATTATTCAAATTACTATATTATTGCAATTATAAACAGCACCAGATGATTTCGCACTGCATCGATTTTCGCACTCGATGATTTCGCACTGCAGTCTGATATTTTTTAGAAATATCTAATATATTTTTTAGAGGCAGGATTAAACTTTAAAGAAAAATTAAGGATAAAAATATCTGGACAAAACTTTAGTCAAACCAGAAGATCATATCATGTATTCCATCAAAGCTCAATTTAAATTAATATAACAAAGCATACATTTTAGGCTACACGTGAAATATCATTATTTCAATCGATTGGTGGTGTCTTTTTCTTGAAAACATTTGAATTTCAATTTTACTTTTAATCATAAATATAAATTAAACACGTGCGGATACGTCGCACTTCAGTTTTTTCGTACTATTTTTTTGTTTTTATAATCCTTGTTAATCACAGTATAATACAGTATTTTATTTTTGTGGCGACATTTATTTTAAGAAAAAAATTCATTTCATTTATGAAACAATGCTGATTTAATTTTTAATTAACTGCATTTTTTAATTATTATTATTTTTTAACGAAATGTGAGTGTACTATGTCAGAACCTGGTTCAAGAACCTTTCGAATTACACCTCATTCTTTGGTGTGTGTTTTGTAAATGCATGATGTTGACAACAGAAATATGATAGCAGAAATGAAGATGATATAATGTATGGAGAAGTGCATTGTGCTATTGAAAATACATTAAAAATAGCAGTAGTGAGGATGCATGCTATGTTTATTTCATCTGTGATTAACAGTGCATTTATAAGTAGGAAATTTTGAATATATGCATATTGTTACTTTTTTTATTAGTTTCGATATACATCGCTAATGTAATAAATATGTGTAATGTAATGTACAAAGATGTATAATGTAGGTTTGGAGTAAGCATCAATGAGTTATAGTTTAAGATAAAATAAAAAATATTTTTTCTGGTCTTTTTGGCTGTAAACATAAACGTAAGTAAAATTTTCGGAAGAAAAGCAGTACTTGTTCATTATATACAAACTAAGGCATCTTAAAATATAATTACTGCTTCTATTATACTTTCTACTTCTATATTCATACGATCTTATAGCATTATGCGCGTGTTATACAGCTGTCGGTAACATTCCGTGTATTATGTTCACTCTATCTTTTAGACATATAATTTTAGTAAATAGTGAACAGTATACACATACACATGTAAATACTGTATTTTTTCCAAAGAAACACTAATATTACACTCAATGAAAATAAGTGCAATGTAGAATATCATCTATATCTTAGACTAATTGATATGGTCCAATCAGAAAAAAAAAATCAAACAATGATTCCTACAATTGCTAAGCTTACATTCGTAGACTTATTGGGCAGTTGATTTTAATCTTTTAAGCTGTTGTATTGTCATTTTTTGAATTATTGTTTCCGTTCTAAACAATAACTAAACTTGAAATGTTGTTTTGATTCATTACATTATTTATGTGTATATATTCATCATTTGATATGGAGGCGCCGTATTCACAATGACATTATTTTAAACAGCAATGAATTCCTCTTTCTCTTGAGTATCACAGGTTATCTGGTAAATTTCCATTGTCTTTTGTAATTCTTTCTTAAATGTAAACTGTAGAAAAATGTCGAATGTTTCTTAATCTAGGAAAATGCAAAATAACAATGAATTAAAATGTTCAGTAACCTCAAACAAAAATATACACTGACTTCTTCCGAGTTACCAAGATTCCAAAAATCGTACTTTACTTTAAGAACCATCAGAAACCAATACATTTTCGAGATATTTACTTTTACAAAAGCAAAGTTTATTTTGCTGCCACTGATTTTCGGAAATATTTTCGAACAGTTGTTATAGTGTATTAATCAATATTCTCTACCCCGAAATATAGGCTTTTAAGATACTATCAATTCTCAGGTAAACAGTTTCATTTTTTACAAATACGTTTTGAAGAAAAACATGTTAAATTAACAGCATTACCATTTATATCAAAATTAATATTCTTCTGTTCCTTTTTCATGTATAAATTTAATCACGCATCTCGAAATGTTTAATTGAGAATTGATAAAGTCCTAAAAATAGATATTCCAGTTTGAAAACAAACTGATGAATACACTACAAAAATTACCCGGAAACGTTTCTGAAAATCAGTGGCAGTGTTTTTTTTTTGTTTTTTTTTTATCTCGAAGATATATGTTGGTTTCTGAAGTTTCTACACATAAAGAAGGCTTTTCGGAATGATGGGAACTGAAAAGAGGTTATTGTATATTTTTGTTCGTGGTATTATTATACTTGTGTCCAGAAATTAAGGGGCAGTGACCAATTTCAGACTTTTGTCGAATATCTTACTGAAACTCGCGAGGAAACGCCCGGATGAGAACATCCCATATAATCTTATGAGATGTTCTTCTCAATTTTTCAATTATTGCTGTAACTCTTTTGAGTTTTCACGCTATTTCACTGGTCTTTTTACATGAATTGCCCTATAGTATTGACTATCAAATCATGACAGAATATCTTTGCTGTAGTTCGTGCATGCGCAGTTATATATCATCAAATATTCGATATATTAATAATTTAATTGCAGTATTCTATTTCTATAATATTTTGTCAAGTTTTTGGAAAGCGGTGTTAAATTCGGCTAAACACTCTACATGCTATAAAAAAAACTTCTGAATTTTTCACGGAAAAGTTAACATCTTCACGAATATACGTGCTATGCTTACACAAATGCACACAACTGTTGAACAGGACCTAATCATTTTTAGCATTTTCTGTTACTTGGGTGATCGAAAATATTTTTTTAGTTTTAAAATTATTATTGTCCCTTGTAATTGTCCTCGCGACAAACTCTTCACTGAAAAACATGAAGTCAAACATGTTCTTTACATCCCCAAAGTTCAATGGCATTACGGGAATTTCCTCACGAGTTTCAGTAAGATATTCGATGAAACGTCTGAAATTGGTTACTGCCCCTTAATTTCTGGACACCAGTATAGTCCAGTATAATTCAGTAAGATATTCGATGAAACGTCTGAAATTGGTTACTGCCCCTTAATTTCTGGACACCAGTATATATATTCGTAGATTAAGAAATATTTTTCAATTTTGAATTCCGATGAAAATTTCGATCAACTTACGTTTCAATTTTAGACGAAAAAATTACACGCGCAAAGGAATCAACCAACACAGACGAAGACGAGAAAGTAATCAGATTAAAATGACACTAGATTGAACAAATTGAAAATTGTACGTCAAACGTGACAAATGGGGTGTGTTTGCACTATAACTAGTTTTATAAATATTCAGATCTTGGTGCAACAGCTGTTCCATTCTTAAGCAAAAATTCATGAATACAAAATTTATTTGATGGGCATATTTTCATATTATAGATATTAATTTTATTTTATGAAATTAAGTTCCAATACACTTTTACAAACAATTACAATTATACTATGCGCAAATACCCTTTACAAGACAATGTAAAAAAATTATTGTTATTATTTCACTGAAAAAATTAATTATATCGTCTGTTATTATGATATGATTAATTTCCGTAATAAAATAAGTACAATTTAAATTGGTAACATTTTATCTTTTGTTGACGCTTACTGAAAATTCCAATGGAAAGCTTAAGCCTAGCTTTAAAAATTGCAGAACTTGAAATCCATAATTAGACTCTTTTTCCACTCAAAATTTATTTATCCGGAAAAATCTATCCAAAAAAACTGTCAGTAGATTATAGGATTACTATAATTAAACAATTTTAGTATACAAGTTCGGTTTTTATATCCAGTAATACGGAAATAACATGACTCCATCTTTAATATGACGTAATCATCATGGAAACCTAGAATCATTACCTATCATGGGATATCACTGAATTAATTACTTAAAACTTTTTATTAATATCTTCGTAAGTTTTGATTCGATTTTCATAAAATTTGAAATGACTCGACAAAATTTTGCAACGATTATACATATTAAATTCCAAACCATTCGCTTCGGTAGTTTTTGCGCTGTTATATGTGAACAGATTAACGGACCAGACGACGAATATAGGTGCTACGTAATTATGTAATTACGAACGCACCTAAAATGAAAAAAAAAACAATAAAACAAAAAATTAAGACACAGTAAAAATATGAACGAACATTTCAAAAGCAAAACATTGGAATTCGCTAAGAGATAATTTTGAATAAGTAAATATTGTGCATAGATATCAAATTATCTGTAATGTAACATGTTTACATTAAAATTTAAATACTTTTATGGCGCACTTTCTTCTTTCATATCCAGAAAAGAATCATTTACCTATTTTTAAATATCACTCAGCTGAATATGCGAAGATATAATTTCAAACACAGAATAAATATTTACTTATATTTCCGCAATGACATTTTAAAAGTTACTTCTAGGACTTAGACATAAACATACTGTACAAAAATATTAATGCAATCACAAGCCTTTATTTATTAAAAGCTGTGAACTTCAAAAATTTTATGAAAACGAAACAATACGTGTTGTGTAAGTATCTAAGCAGCAAAATATTATTTTTTTTTCTAAAAATGTATCACCATATCCAATCAATTTTTTTTTAAATTTTCAGTCATTTAAAGATTAAATGATATTTTTTATGCTTTCAAAACACTTTTCTAAGAAAGCAAACTTTATAAATTGCCCTTAGTTTATATTTATCTATGAATGATATTTAACTACAATGTAAATACTTATTTGAACTTCAGTTTTTTTTTTCACTACAATGGTCATCTTTGGTGTTACCTTTTAATATACGTACAAATCCCTATAACTGAATGTATTTTCTCTCTCAGTTATATTTTTAACGTTTATTTTTTTTAAAGATATATATCACTTTATTTATTATATATATATTTAATGGGAACAGTTCAAGAATTCGTCTTGAACCAAATATTTTCTCCATCAAAACCCCCTCTTTAATATTTTTGAAACGTTTTATGCCTGAGTTTCTTTCATATTTACTCTATAATAAATTTCAATGATAAATGCTTTAATTATAAGCGCTTACACTTGAAACAATGGTTCTAAGCCTTATTAAAATTCAATGGCCTTCCATGTCGAGGAATTCTCTAATGAACATAAAAGACTTAAGCTCGTTAATATATTAGCGACCGGCGAATCTCATAAATTTTCTTTTTTTTGAATGGATTCTAAAGTTAATAATTGTTAGAAAGTCTTTTAAAATAGTCATATGTATCTACTGTTAATTATATTATTTATTATGCTTTAATGCATGAAGGAAATTGAAACTAAAAGAAGAAATAAATTTGCATCCTCATCGATAATTTATTCCAACATAGGAAAATAGAGAGCGTAATTGTATACAAAATTAAATAGAACAAAAAAAATATGTAATGAAGTATGCGAGAGATGATGGTGAAATTCAAAATTTTTTGGGTTGTAGAATGAAATTTTGGAACTAAAAAATTTGAATTTTGAAATTTTTATGAACATTTTCTCTTTTCAGAGAAATTAAACTTTATAAAATGGTCTTAGCTTACATTTTGAATCTACGGATGATATCTAATTATAACGTAAGTATCACTAAAATAGATATGAAGAATTTTATTATAAGCTTTAATCGGCGCTTTAGCTTTAAATTATATGCATACCATATTCTACAATAACTTCCATATAGTGCAACTCAGTGATATGTATCAATTTGAATGCATAAAATAGTGAAATATTATTAAAATGCGCTGCCACAGATTTTTCTCATAGATTGTAATGTAACGGAATTCTTTTGAGTGTTATGGTAAAAGAAACAGAAACGCTACACACTTCATTGTCAATACCAAACATGCCATAGTAAAGCCCAATCACTTATATCAATTTCAAGGCAATCCGCTTATATTTACTCGAGTTAGAGCATGGACAGACGGCAGACAGGCAGATGGATAGATAGACAGACGGACAAACCGAATTCATAAACACTTTTCAACTGTGTTGCAAAGAGTTAATTAGCTTAATTGTTGGTCTCATACTAAAATTGTTACAAGGTCTAAAATTGTTCACTACAAACAGCTAATTTTAACATCCTATTTGGATTATTTGGTAAATTCTTTATTGGGATTCCAAACGGGAAAGTCATTAGTTGAAGAAGTTTAGGAATTATGCGCAATTGAATTTTTCATTTTCCAATTTTAAATTCATTATTAATAGTTCTTTCATCATTACAAAAATGCTATTTAGAGAATGAGGTATAGAATATTCTAGAAATCGATGTCAAAGAATTTTTTTCTACTTTATAATGCACAAATTTATTGAATATTAATTAATATATATATCAATTAATATACACATCTTTACTATTCTTTACTTTTTTCAGCTTTACTCTTCATTTTTTTGTGAGTTTTATCCATTGCTTTATGTTCTATTCTCTATTCCTGTTAAATACTGGTTTATTTACTTATTTAGTATTTTTTTTATCTCTTGTGTCTTTTTAAATCTTATTTTGTTTTTATATATGTTATGAGGAGCTTAATATTGTCAATTTTATAAAACATGCTGAAAATATTTGATGAAATAACATATATTTACTAAGAAGTATTCTTATGAAGCTTCTCTGGTGGTTCCATAAGATATTCATACATTTTCATAGTTTTGATTTTTGATTTTATTAAGTATAATTAAAACAGTATCCGTTCCATTGATTTTTATATCATCCTTTGTTTTTCACACGTTTTTTTTTTTCATTTTAAATAAAGATATATATATAATGTGAAATTATTATTAAAAAAATTGTATTTGTAATATATAAAAATTTTATCAGAAATCCATTTCTAGAAGCATCAGATTATATGAATCTAATAATATCACTTCATTCCACCAGGTAGTTTTTGCTTTATGCTTAAAAAACGCATTTCATGAATGCAATGACCACTGCAATTCCAAGAATTGCAGCTCTTTTTGCAACAATCAGCCATGAATTTTAACATTAAGCGTTAAAAATTTCAAAGGTGGAGAGTTTCTAAACTTATTTACCGAATGATTTTCTGCTGAGTTTATTAAAATGAAATTTACGGAAAACTTCAAATATGATGTGAAAACTAAGTGTTCGTATTTCACATTTC
This sequence comes from Maratus michaelseni, assembly GCA_963931845.1. Lineage (NCBI taxonomy): Eukaryota > Metazoa > Arthropoda > Arachnida > Araneae > Salticidae > Maratus > Maratus michaelseni. Next base: position 300,824,909 of record OZ007588.1, read on the forward strand.
AGAATTTATTACAATTTCAGTATAGAGAAGCTTAACCTATTTTTTTTAACATAAATTGAAAGAAGACGTACTTTCCAGTCAAATGGCTATTTCCATTTGTCTCTGGTACACACTGTTATGGGGTTTTTCTATTTTTTGCCCGACTGCACAAAATAATTAAAAAATATATTCATAGAAATATTACAAGTTGAAGGAATAAGCAGAGAAGACTACAGTCAAAAGGTGATATTTTCGAATTTTATTTTAGCGAAATTTAATTGAAGAATTTTATTTTATTTTATTTTATTTGTTCGTATTTTAAAAATGCCCTCGAAAAAGTACAAACAATGTGGCTGATAATACGTTAAGCAATTACAGTGATACGAGTTCTTTACATAAAAATTATTATAAAAAAGCAAGCTATATTAAAATAAATAGTTTTGAGTTTTAATATTATATATTTTTAGCAAAAACACAATTGGGTCTTTAAAGAAAGTAGAAAGTTCTATTCGATCGTATTTTATTTTTAGTTTATTTTTTTTTTAATCTCTGAGAGTGTATTTCGTTTTTACCTTAGTAACTTTTGAAAAGAGATAAATGAATATTCCCAGTTTGATATTTGTGCCACGTGTGGGAATATAGACATTTAATTTGATAAGATTATCGGTTTTCAAATATTTGCCATACGGTTTCAATTTAGATTGTGACAACCCTGCATTTTCGACTGAAAATATTGTGGCGTAGGTATTAAATGAGAACGAATGAAGCCAACAAGCATGAACCAACTCGAAGCTTTATTTCACCAACTCAAGGCTACACCAGCTTAAATACACTCGAGGGGTGCTTTCTCGAATGGAACATTCCAAGCTTGGAAAGTTCTAGAAATTAAATAACGATTAACATAAGAATTAACATAATAACAATTAGCATATTTCCGAAGGAGCTAGAAACAAATACAAAGCAATCTTTAAACCAAAACGAATTTTAGGACAGTTGCCTTCAACGGGGATCGACCTCACCACCTTCTAATCTGTAGTCAAGCGCTTTACCTCGGAGCCATAGGTTCACACAACGGATAATTACAGTTTAGCTATATTTAGTGAGGTTGGCCTTGATCAACCAGAAGGCTCTCCCGAGTACAGAATGCTAGTTTCGTTACATTTCCCCTTCCTTAAGAGAAAGCAGCGTCCCGCTGCAATCTAGTCTGACTCCCCGTGACAGGTCCCCTGGAATTCCTGTGCGTTTCTTCATCAGCTATTTGCTCTTTTTGATCAAAATAGGGTTTCAGTCTCAGAATATGGACTACGTCCTTCAAATTTCGTCGCCTTTTATTCTCCTCCATGCTCTCTACTTCGTATGTCACATCAGATAGTCGTCGTGTGATTCGGTATGGTCCGAAGCAACGCCTTAGAAGTTTTTCCGAAAGCCCAACTTTTCGTATGGGAGTAAAAACCCAGATTAAGTCTCCGATATTATAGCTGATTGGTCGATGTCTTTTGTCATATCTTCGTTTGTCACTTGCTTGAGCCTCGAGGATGTGAAGTCTCGCTAGCAGTCTAGCTTCCTCTGCCCTGGTGACTAGATGTTGTGCATAATTTTCGTTATAGGGTTCTGCGAAGTGAGGAAAGATCACATCCAGAGGAGTCTGCATATCTCTACCATGTACGAGAAAGAAGGGGCAGAACCCAGTAGTATCTTGTTTTGCTGAATTGTAAGCGAAAGTCACAAAAGGCAAGACTGTATCCCAATTTCTTTGCTCAACGTCAACATACATAGACAGCATGTCGGCCAATGTTTTGTTAAATCTTTCGGTCAGTCCATTGGTTTGTGGATGATAGGCTGTCGTTAGAAGATGAGATGTTTGGCATAGTCGATTAATGTCTTTCACAATATTGGATAGAAAGGAACGTCCTCGATCACTTATCATCTCTTTGGGAGCACCGTGCTTGAGTATGATTTCTTCAACTATAAATTGGGCAATTTCAGTAGCATCAGCAGTTGGTAATGCCTTTGTAACTGTGAATCTCGTCAGGTAATCCGTGCTGACAATAATCCATCGGTTCCCGTTCCGAGTACTTGGGAAACGTGCAAGTAAATCTATTCCAATTTTAGCGAATGGTGCGTAAGGGGGCTTTATTGGATGAAGTTGCCAGGTGGAAGTCCAGGTGGTGATTTCCGTCTTTGGCATTCTCGACAGTGTGCCACATAACGGCGTATGCTGCCATATAGTACTGGCCAATAATATTTCCTCTTTATCCGATCATACGTTTTGGCGAATCCGAGATGACCTGCAGTTGGAGCATCATGAAGACTCGTTAGTATGCCGCGACGGAGTTGTTTCGGGACTACCAAGAGCCATTACTGTCCCATAGGGTCGTAATTTCTTTTATAGAGTACCCCGCTTCTCATTTGGTAACCTCGGCACCCGTCGCCTTTTTGGGTAGTTTTAATTATGGATTTCAACTGCTTATCGTTCAGGTGTTCTTTTCCGTAGACTGCGATGACAGCAAAGAAAGGAATTTCTCCATTGTCGTCGACTGCTGTCTCAACAAGGGGCTTTCTTGACAGTGAGTCAGCGTCGGAAAGTTTTCGGCCACTCTTATAGATGACGTTGATGTCGTACTCCTGTAACCTCAAAGCCCAACGGGCAAGTCTTCCAGATGAAACTTTAACATTAGCCAGCCAGCATAAAGAATGGTGGTCCGTCACTACAGTAAAGGGTTTTCCAAAAATGTATGGTCTGAATTTACTGATCGCCCAAATGGCAGCAAGGCATTCCTTTTCGGTTGTAGAATAGTTCTTTTCAGCTGCGGTCAGGGATCTGGAGGCGTAAGCTATTGGTCTTTCCTTAGCATCTTGATCCTGTACTAATACTGCACCGATGCCATAGCCACTAGCGTCTGTATGTATCTTCGTTTCAGTGTTTTGCAGGAAATGTCCCAAAACAGGGCCACTGATCAGTAACTTCTTGAGCATTGCGAAAGATTCCCTCTGCGATGTGCCCCAAGAAAACTTTGTATCTTTCTTTAATAACTCATGCAAGGGATTTGCAATATCGGCGAAATTCCTGATGAATCGTCTGTAATACGAGCACAGGCCTAGAAAACTTCGCACATCTGCAACATTTTCTGGAACAGGGAACTTTGTCACAGCAGCTGTCTTTTGTGGATCGGGATAGATCCCATGTTGATCTACTAGGTGTCCCAATATGGTCAGCTTCTTTTTGCTGAATGAGCATTTGTTAGAGTTAAGCGTCAACCCTGCCTCTTGAATACACTGCAAAACTTTCCTCAGGAGTAATTGGTGCTCTTGAAAATTTGGTGCATACACAATGATGTCGTCTAAATAGCAAAGATAGATGTTCCATTTGAGTCCTCGCAGTTCTGCATCCATCATTCGTTCGAATGTAGCGGGGGCATTGCATAGTCCAAAAGGCATGACTTTAAACTCATAGAGGCCGTCTGACGTCACAAAAACTGTCTTTTCTCGATCTTTTTCATCAACTTCTATTTGCCAGTAGCCTGATTTCAAGTCCATCAGCATCGTCGATGCGTGGTAACGGATAGACGTCTTTTTTAGTGACTTTGTTCAATCTTCTATAATCGACACAGAAGCGCCATTCACCATTTTTCTTCTTCACAAGTACGACGGGAGATGACCAAGGACTGTTTGATGGCTGTATCACATCTTCTTTTAGCATCCACTGTACTTCATTTTCAATTATTCGTTTCTCAGTTGCTGATGTACGATAAGGTCTCTGCTTAATTGTAGCGCTGTTACATGTGTCAATCTTGTGCTTTACACCATTGCATCTAGATTTTCTCGATTTTCTGTTAATGTCGAAAATATCACTATACTCTTCCAGCAGATTGAACAGCGCGTCTACTTCTTGACTAGTTAGCTCATTATCTAACATTTCTTTAAATTTTCCTCGAATCAGTGTCTTTCTGGACCTATGTCTTTTGGTATGTTCTCTATTAGTATCATTCAGCGAACAGATGGAGATTATTTTCGATTACTGTTAAACGAGCTATATTCATCCTCTTTGGTATTATCTGAGTTCGTCCAGAGAAATTCGTTACCCATATTTTACAACAATTATTTTCTACCGTAATGATTGATGCTGGTATGGATAGGTCTCTTTCCCACATGATAGTTTTGTTGCCAATAACCATAGCTTCATCTGCTTCTTTAATTTCTGGTCTAACGGCACATATTTGCTTCGCTGAATTTGCCTCAATTACGTAATCTGTTGCGGCAAGCAAGGGAGAATCAGGTTTATATACCGCGGTGTCTGGGATAGTTTCCGACAATTAAAGCTCTTCATTCCCACAATCTATAACAGCATCAGTGGCACGGAAAAAGTCCCATCCAAGTATCATTTTATGGCTACATCGTGGAAACACAAGAAAGTCAAATGGTTTCACAATTCCATTCAAGTTGACTTTTAATACACAATGTCCTGAGGCGGCTACAGGCTTTCCAGATGCCGTCTTTAATATAGGTCCATTTTCACTAAACATAGGTACATTCAATTGCCTGCGAAATGCTTCAGATATAACCGAATAATCGGCACCAGAATCGACGAGGGCTTTTACACACTGTCCATTTACGGTAACATAGAAGTATTTTTTTGCAACTTGTTATAATGAACGCCGGAGGATTTTCTTTTATTGCGGCCTCACCTCCTGCATAGGTCGCTAGAGATAGTTTTCCTTTTTAGCTCGGCGTGGAGAACAGCTAAGGCGACGTATAGGTGACTGCGATTGTCGGCGGCTAGAAGAGCGACAGGGATAAGGCGAACTATTTCTGAAACTAGGAGATATGGGCTGCGAATAATTCTCGTCGGAGCTGCGTAGGGAGTCACTGTCCATATCCCGTCCAGGACTGGATGTCCAAGAGGTGATTGCATCCGCGAATACCCGCGAATACCCTTTCTCACTTACACCTTACCTTAGCACGTGCCCTGGACTTCCACAATGGTAACAAAGGGGTACATTATTGGTAGTTCTCCATATATCTGTCTTTCGTTGCGGAACGGTGCTGTTTCTGGATACGCCTTGGTTGAGGCCTGACCGGAACTGTCCATCTGGGAGTGAAGGTACGTATTTTTGGACCCGTGAGTGGTGCCAATGCTTCCATAACTTCTTCTCTTATTAACGAAGCAACGCCCGTTGGAGATTCGCAGTCATCGTTTGTGCAGCAACTCGTTTCCGGAAAGAACTTTTTAAGCTCTTCCTGCACAATTACTCGTATCAATGATGTTATGTCACCTAAATCTGCTTCAGCTGACATTGTAGCAACATTAGGAAGCCTCTGGAATCTTGGCCGGGTGACACGTTTACGTCGAAGAGTTTCTATTTGACGACAGCGTTTCACGAAGGCATCGACAGTTTGATAATCCTGAACCAACAGGACCTGGTACAAATCTTCTGCAATCCATTTCATGAGATGAGCCACTGTCTCTCCTTCTGGCATAGAGGAGTTAACTTTACGACACAGGGAAAGAACGTCTTGGATGTAATATTCGGCCATTTCACCAGTTTTCTGCGCCTGTGTAAGCAACAGTCTCTCAGCTTGTCTCTTTACGTCGTCCATTCGGCAGAACGTGTTTTTTAAGGAATTTTTAAATGCAGTCTAATTAGTAAAACTTCATTGTTGTCGAACCATTGTCGAGCTGTTCCAGCAAGATAGAAAATAACATTCGCCAGACACATCGTTTCATCCCAACGGTTATAGGTGGAAATTCGTATGAAGTCTTTCAGCCACCTGCTGACATCTTGCTCGTCCTCTCCCGAAAAGATGCACGGATTCCGAGGTAGCTGGTATGTCATGATGGATACAGGAATAACGTTAGCTGGAACGGTACTAGCCTTTTCTGGGACACTGTCCTTATCCTCAGCCATATTTCTTCTAACTCTCTTTGGATCGGGTAAGAGGCCAAACTCAGTTGACAGTCCTTGAAGGCGTTGACATCTGCGTGGCTCTTTCGTAGTTTGTATATTACCCGGCGCCTCCACCAAACTGTCGCGTAGGTATTAAATGAGAACGAATGAAGACAACAAGCATGAACCAACTCGAAGCTTTATTTCACAAACTCAAGGCTACACCAGCTTAAATACACTCGAGGGGTGCTTTCTCGAATGGAACATTCCAAGCTTGGAAAGTTCTAGAAATTATATAACGATTAACATAAGAATTAACATAATAACAATTAGAATATTTCCGTAGGAGCTAGAAACAAATGCAAAGCAATCTTTAAACCAAAACGAATTTTAGGACACTTGCCTTCAACGGGGATCGACCTCACCACTTTCTGATCTGTAGTCAAGCGCTTTACCTCGGAGCCATAGGTTCACACAACGGATAATTACAGTTTAGCTATATTTAGTGAGGTCGGCCTTGATCAACCAGAGGGCTCTCCCGAGTACAGAATGCTAGTTTCGTTACAATATAGATTCATTTCTAAAATAAAATTATATAATTATCTAAATGTTAATAGTATAATTTTCCTTCCCAGTGAACTCGCGTCCTTCGTACTTTTTGCGACACAAGTGTTTTTTTTTTAGTTACACATTTCCAAATACAAAATATTTTGCAATATTAATAAAACAGGCAAGTTAGAATAGAAAACATATCTAGAGAAATTTTTATCCTAATAATACCTAATCAGAGAATAAATATACATTTTAAAAAGGAAAGTACTAATTATTAAAAATAAAACAATAAGAATATTTCATAAGATATATTAAGCATGATTTAATACAAGAAGACAAAGATGCGAAAATCTATTATCTTCAAAAAAGATTTCTTATTTGCAATAAATAATCCAATGTCATCTTTAATAATTTTCGGTAATTTTTTTATGTAAAAATAACTTACACAATGTGTGGCGTACTGTTTAGTACCATTGACGGCTGACTCAGTCATAACAAGAGCTTAAGGTTTCAAATTATGTTTATTGAAACTAGTGCTCCCGACGCGATACGTATTTCAGTTATACGTTTAACCGATTTACGTATATACGTATAATACGTATATTTGAAATACGTATACATAAAATTATAAGTTTAAAAGTATCCGCATACGTATAAGCGTATACCAGTTAAACATATAATTGAAGAATACGTATATTTCAAATATACTTATTTACCTTTAATGTGAATTTACGTCATCAATCTTACGTTGCTGAACGGAGAAAAAAGTTGGAAATCGTGTCATTACCGTAGCAATCTGCATAATAGGTTTCATACATAGGTTCTTGTTATTTTTCCCTACAAATATTTTAATTATGTTACTCCTGTTTTTTTTTATTGAATAATGTGATAAAATGTTATATAAATTTGCTAGAGCAATTTAAATTGTTTTATGTTTCTTAAATTTGTCATTATGGTTGTTATATGCCATTGTGAATGCAGGACTCTAGCGGGTGTTTCTCAATGTCTCTGATCCGCAGACCAGCAGGAGAAAAATAATCTTTTTTCCATGCAATGAATGAAAACCGTTTAAACGTTTATACGTTTAACCACTGGGGAAAGATCCGTATATACGTTGTACCGTATATACCGTTTCGTATAATACGTATAACCGCGTTGGCCGTATCATACGTATCCACAATGAGTACCTTTTATAATACGTATACTTGTATAAATGTTTAATAGGGAACACTAATTGAAACTAATTGGGCAGTGCTGTTTGATACAGTCTTTTTCACAATCTTGCCTAAACTGAACATTGATCCCAAAAATCCAGATACTAACCAGCACTTTACTTTATGTAACTTAAGTTTTATGAAGCAAAGACACACTTACGTAAAGATCACTGATTAGATACTTCCATATTAAATCCAACAAACTCTGGATACTTTTTGTTGAAATATAGAATTACTAGCACAATTCATTGTTACAAACTTATCTTTCAAAATACTAGCAACCCGTGGCTGAACAACAGGCTGACAACCGGCTGCTGAACAAATTTATTTGAACTATAATTCAAAACAATCTTACCGTCGGAGAAGCTTTGACTCGACTTCACTATCAATCCAAGATGCATTCTCATTTTTCGCTGATAGGACATGGCCTAATTTACCACAATGGCGAGACCCGACCCAAATCCACTGAAAGAATATTTCATCCTTACTTATTTACCACTTCGGATTGACCAAAGAAGCTAATAGTTACATAAAAACTCTGGGAAACACAGAAAACCCACAACTTCTGAAGGCTACATGCATTCTTCGAAAGGTAAAATAAAACAGAGTACAGAGGTCGCTGTTGCGCACACATATATTAAGGTTGTGACATCAAGTTCTCATTCGTTACAGTAGAATGCCTTTATAAGACAGTTACTAGTCCGCTACAAGTGTATTTTTATTTATTTATTTATTGAGAACATATATCTGACTTGTGTGCTTGACATCAAGTGCCCGCTTATAAGTCATCGTCAATATACAGGGACGAGATAGCCACAAGGAAATTTACAACACCAGAGAGTTACATCCGGGAGCTCCACAAAGTGTGTGCAATGGAGCTGGCGGGAGTCGAACCCGCCGACCTGACTCCTACGCTCTGAAGCGATTAGCGGAATGGTGTCTTAACCACTCGGCCACGGAGGCCCCGCTACAAGTGTACATTTTAGTTCTTCAATTGTTGGCATATTCTGTTTTATATCGTTTTCTAATAGGTTTATCTTTACTAATATATTATTTATTTAACTGATTCTTCTGCATTGTCGACCGATGTATACTAAATATCTTATTCGTTTTGACAGTTTTGAGGCTATACTGGTAAACTATCGAATAATTACTTTTCTTTTGACTATGAAAAATAAAATAACAACTCAGAGTAACACATAGAAATTATATAATTACAAAAATAAGTCTGTAAATCATAAAATGAGTAATTAATATATCTTCTAATATAAAAGGCTGCAGTTACATTTTTTTCAGAAGCAAAATACTGCATTGAAAATTGGGAAAATCATTTTTATTCCGAAAGGAGGAAATGAATTAATGAATAGCAATTGTCTTAAAATAGTTTCAATGCTGAATTTAAGAACTTTATAAGGGATTTCAGTTTGTTATAAAATTTGCATAGACTCTCCCGTTGTAAATATAACAGTATTGAGGCATTCTGTTATTTGTTCAATATTTCGACTTTTTAAATTGAGTAAAAAGAGCCCTTTGTGATGGATACTGAAACAAAATAGCTTTAGGTTCTTAAACATAGAACTTATCTATTTATCAGACATAAAGCAAATTTATATAACGCGCAATTGCTTTTGAAAACGTACAGATATTTGGTATTGAGGCAACATTTCAATGAAAAGTTATAAAAACATATTATTTTGTGTATATCTTAAAATTACATAAATATTCCTCTTTGTAATACCAAGGAAGTTAACAAAAAACAATTTTAATTTTAAAACAGCATAAAATACAACAAACATTGAAATTGAAGAGAAATGCTATTCCTTAGAACATTCAACTTAACATATGATAAGACATAACAGCTTTTAAAGAGCATAAAAGCAAATTTTGTGAATGTATTACCCTTTTACCTTTAAGAAATCTATTAAAATTGCTAAAAATGCTTATTTCAATGCAACAGGTCGTTTAAAGATTACAAATTAATGTGTAAATATAAACTATCATCCATTTTTATAATCAAAGACAGTATAAATATATATTTTTTCTTCTGTTAATTATATTCGATATTTAGAAAAACTTTTCCATTTCCTGAAATCCAAAACAGGAAATTTCGTCATATCACGTGTATGTGCGGTAGGGAGGGGAGGTTTTAGCAACTGCGCTTTGAATACTTTTTACGTTTATTGATGAATTATTTTAGAGATTTCATATGAAGCATGTGTATTAAAAAAAACGAAATTGTATAATAAATACATAATAAAATGCAACGGATGTTCAAGATGTAAAATTAAGAAAAGAAAAAAAAGAGACTTCACTTCATCCATCGTTTTTAGAGTGCAAAAATATGTTGTTTTAATGCATGGTTACGCTGCTTTTAGAAATCTAATAAAAACTTAAATAAATAATCTTATCTAAATAATCTTTTAAATAATCTTATTTCAGAACGTTAAGCACGTTCCTTTCGCCTTTAAATTTACGCCTCATTTACTTTGTAAAATCTTTCGCATTTTAGCAGTTCTCCTCAAATATCATGTTAGTACCTTCGAACGCATGTCATGAATAGTTGATTCAATTTAGCTCTGCCGTGACTAAAAAAAGAAGCAAATCACGCTACTTCAAAGTAGTAGAATAAGTTCTATTTCAAATTTTCTTTTGTAAAGTAAAAAAATATTTTTTTCTCACATTTCAATGTAAACAACGCCAGTTATGAAGTTATTCCTACTTCTTTGATCTTTTAGAATCCGTATCTTGCTGCAAAAGAAATGAAAAAATAAAATAAAGTAAAATAAATTCATCTGGAATGCAATGTAAAACCTTTTTTTTTAAATTCAAAACATAACACTAGAAAACACAAAAGTTTATTTTTATATTTTTTTACTTAATATATGCATATTAATAACGATAGAATAATAATAAATTGTTAATTATTATTTAATTAAAATTAAAAAGATAACTGTATAATGTCAATAAAAATATTAGATGTTTATAAATATCTATATATTATATTTATCTTCTTTACATTTTATATAAAATATCACTTCAAACTTTTGCAATTTAGAATAAAATTACAGCAAACATAAATGCACAAAATTACTTAACATAAACTCGGATATAAGTACTCATATGAAATCACGTATACGCAACATGCATACTATGTAATATGTAAATTATTATTAATTTTAAAATATAAAATAATTTTATGTTTCATCTGCAATCATCCGTATTTTGTAAAATGTGTTTTAAATCAAATAAAGTCGATCAGATTGATTTTTTTAAGCATTAAATTGATTTATTTTAAATTCATTTTACATTTTGTACAGTTAATTCCAAATGCCTATGTTGAATTATACCACTGTTTAAACTAATCAGTGTTTGAATCTTTATGCTTTGCATTTCGCTAATTTCTGAAGAACATCAGTCTTGTCGTATATCGCTTTAAAGCTTAATTATATTTTCTATTGCTTGCGCATCACTGCAACATTTTATGCATTCATGTATATTTTTAACACTTTCAAAAATAGTTGAAAAGTGTTTATGACTTCGGTTTGTTTTCCATCTTTCCGTACTGTAACTCTCGTAAATTATACTCGGATTGCCCTCACAATTTTATATGGTATTGACGTTTACTATAAGACGATCGCTATTAAAAATGATGAGTGTAGCATTTATAGATCGTTTACAAGGATAGTCAGAAATACTCCGTTACATTACGGTCAATGGTAAAAAATCGTTTCAACTAAAATTTAATGACGTTACACCATTTCAAGTATAATGAATTTATGAAGCGCATTAAACATGAAGCAATTCCATAAAATTTAAGATGCAAAGTATTTTTTATTTCTTTACAAGATCACACACAAAAAATCTGTTACATAATGGTGTATGGGAGAAAAATTGATTGCAGCATATTTTAAATTTGTTGCCTATATCATACATAATAAAATTTGAACGGTGCATTGCACTATATGTTTCTTATTAAAACGTAGGGTGTAGCGTTAATTTACAAGGAAAAACAAAAGAATTCGTTTACACAGTACAATGCTAGAAGTGCGTTTTCAATTGTGTTACGAGTTTTTAAGTTAAACTAATGTTTTGCATATTACTTGGTGTGTATACATTCTATAGATCATATAAAGGTCTGCACAAAAGAATTCGAGCACATTTCCGCTTATCGGTGGCAATTGATGAAAATGAATTTAATTGTTTTTTACATATTTCCTAATATAAATAATTTTGTGCATACTGTATTGTATATATACAAATCTAAATATCATATACAGGACAGCACAAAAGAATAGGTCTACATTTCCGACTATAGACGATGATTGCTAAGCTTGGGTTTTGTAATGTGTTATACGTTTTCTAAATTGTTCACTTTGATAATCTATTTCGCTTTAATAAAAAGTGAAATTTCTTTACAGCATTATGGATTCTTGGAAAGAGTTTACTGATCTATGTTTGACGCATGGGTTTTATTTCTTGTTTAACTTTTATTCGTGATATTTAGCAGATATATTTTTTTAACAATATACAAACTGTCTCATCTTATCTTTCACCAATAGCTAGTTCCTAAGCCGTTAGTTTTAGATGAACAGTTTCGATTTCAAAAATGTTTCTAATGTTTTCCTCATCATATAGAATCCATTTACGTGAAAATTTTTTTTTTTAATTTTAACAAATTTTAAATTCTTATAGGATTACTGGATGGTCATAGGATCTATACTTTGCAATGTTAAAAAGTAAAATAGAAAAATACCATTCTTCTACAGTCAAAAGCCGAGTTAAGTTTCTTTGAATTTTATATATTTTCAACATATTTTCAAAACACACTACTTTAGAAACATTTGTTACATTTCTACTTTTTGGTCGTAGAAGAATTTAATTTTTGCTGTTTAATTTGCAAGAGCATAGACAAAGTCAAGCCAAGGAATTTTAGAAATATTTAAATTTTGTAATTTTTTTTAAAATTGCTATTTTATAATAAATTCATGCAGTTAAGAACAAGAAATCAAAGATGTTTGCTACTGTAACTATACATCTGAATTTAACAGTTAAGGAATCAGGTGTTGGTCAACGTTAAAAAAGTATACAGTTTAATTAATAGTTTTAAGATTTTATTTTGACTTAGTTTCATTTATAACGTTAAGAGCTTTGAAACTGAATGTTTCAAAGCTATCTAAATAATATTTCATTAAGATTGGTACAATTCATCATCAGAAAGAATTTTTATAGTAAATCATGTGTTTGGATTTATCAACGTAAGGCGTGAATGGTCTATTACAAAAGTGAAAAATAAGTGTAGAAAATTGTAAACTTATATAAATAAAAAAAACACCTTAATACGAAAAAAGTACAAAATCACATGGAAATAAACACGTCATATTTTGAATTAAAAATGAGAGATTTTTCAGCAACATTTCGTACGTAATATGTTTTATACATTTGTAGTAATTTCTCGTATCTCATTTCAAAAGTTTAATTTTCTTAGATATTCATTAAACACCAAACAGATATTATATGATACCAGAGCTTCACTAGTCAGTTTTTCACAAACAAACCTCGAAATCAATGAACCGGGGGGGGTGGGAGTTCCAATGTACTTAAAAGTATACAGACGTGCGGGTCTACGCCCGCCCCTGTCTCGAGTCAAACAAAATTTGAAATATATACAAATTTTAAAATTTTTACTCAGATTAAAATCAAATTTTCAACATCGTCGTTCAATTTGTATGAGAAACCGATTTGGCATTCTTCTTACTTGCATTTCATCACGTCATTAGCAAAATTTACTTAAGAGTTCTTGCCGTTTCAGCAAAACAAAATCAACAAAATAGTGCCACTGAACGCGAAAAACCGCTAAAATTGTGAAAGAAACTACGGTAAAATTTCAAACATTGCACAGAATAATATTTACGAAACTGGGCTAAAATATTGAAACAGGACTCCTTCTACGAATGTTAAAAGATCGCTTCGAAAACTAAAAACAAAAAAAAACCCGCTAGAACGTGCAGTAAAAATTACAAAAATAAACAAACATCACGGAGGACAAAATTTAATATAATGGGCTCATTGGATTGAAACTGAATTCTTCTACGAATGTAAGAAAGTAACAGAAAATGCGAAAAATTACCAAAAATTCAAATCCCACAGAGGACAATAATTCATTATACTGGACTAAATAATTGATGCCGCATTCCTTTTATGAATGTAAGAAAATCGATATCTATTATGTAAAAATATACATTTTTTTTATATTCTCAATGTTCTTAGAATTATTCAATATGTTCATATTTTATAATTCTGCGTTTTATTACTTGTTTTCTGTTTATCTATTAAACTAATTTTATTGTTTGTGGAAATCAGCCAGAAAGTAATCCATTAAATCTTCTAAACAGTTTTCTCAAGAAAGAAAAGAAAACTTTTAAAAGCAATTACCGTTACTTATAGCGGAAAACTATTTTATAAGAAATTTGTAAAATGTTTTTAGTAAATAAATTTTCAAAACATATCTTTCCTCTTCAAGATGGGGAAAATACATTTATTAAAAAGTTTATCCCAAGTAAAAATAAATAGGTAAACTATAAACTATAAAAATAATAATTGAAAAGTGTACAAGGTTTTCTTTAAACAGAATATCGACTTTCGATAAAATCAATTCTTTTTAGTTTAATTCTGATGACTTGACAGTATTTAACTTTATATTGCTTTTATAATATGTTCTGCAAGGAATTTCTTATAAACAAATCAATTTCTGTTTCAAACAATTGATACAGTATCAAAATATTTTTTGTATGTGTATATTACAATCTACGTGAAATATATTTGCAAAATATTATTGAATGCAAAAAATAATCTTAAGAATTAATGTAAATTATTATCCGTTCTATTTTTAATTTCACTTTCTATTAATTGCTATTTAAAAAGCGTAGGTGTTATATTCAATTTAAAAGAAATCTTGCATGACTATAATTATATATAAAATTTTCTCGGATATAAATATTTAAAACAAAAAAAGAAAAAAAGAAACGGTTTGTCGCAATCGTTTGTTTTACATTGTATTTCTTCAATTATACTATACCGTTTTTTAGCGCTTTGCATGTGTGTCTTTAAAAAATTTGAAAAAAAAGAAGCAAAAAAAACAAACAAAAAGAAATAATCTAAACTCACAAACGTAATTCAAATAAAGGTCTTACATTTCAGTGATGTTTATTATTAAAAATGACTCTACAAAGAATTTGAAAAGAATCTACAAATCGATATTAATGTTTTCGATATCTTTTATGTGCTTATTTAAAAAATATATATGAATGTACTCATATTCTTTCGCGAGGGTCCGTAAACGTTTCGCAATGGTCCTTAAATCCCAAGGATCCCTAAAAAAACGCCACAAAACCTATTTTATTGGAAATCATGGTACCGCCTACACTGTAAAAAATGACCAATGTTTCTTATTTTATGAAAATATGCTATAACCACGAACGAAAATATAATATAATATTCTGAGTTATCCGAAATTCCGAATAGCGTGTTCCATTGTCTTTTGATTCCCCAGAAACTAGCACATTTCCGAAATTTAAAGAATTATTTATAAAAACAAAGTATTTTTCGCTGCCCGTATTTTTCAGAAACGTTTCCAAAGGGTTTTTATAGTGTATTAATTAGTGTCCTCAGCCTGAATATCTGTTTTTCGAATGTCATCAATTCTGAAGTAAACATTTTCAGCCCCATAAGTTAATTTATACACGAAAGAGTAAAGAAATAATCTTAATTTTAATGTTATTGCTAACGCTGTTAATTTTGCATGTTTGTCTGTTAAACATATAATTTGAGAATGAAAATGTTTACTTGAGAATTGATAGCATTCTTAAAACAGGTGTTCCAGGCTGAGGACACTAATTAATACACTATAAAAACCCTTCGGAAACGTTTCTGAAAAATACGGGCAGCAAAAAATACTTTGTTTTTATAAATAATTCTTTAAATTTTGGAAATGTATTGGTTTCTGAGGATTCAAAAGACAATGTAACACGCTATTCGGAATTTCGGATAACTCAGATGATTATATTATATCTTCGTTCGTGGTTATAGCATATTTTCTAAAAATAAGAAATATTGGTCATTTTTTACAGTGTATTTAAAAAAATGGCAAAATGAATAAATACAATAAATTTCGTGAAATGATAAAATATTTTAACAAATCAATTATCAGAATTTTTGACCTATACACTGATAAAATGAAATCATGGACTTTTACTTCAAAGGTATTGCATTTTCTTTCAGAGTGAATATATTTAGTTTAAAAAAAAAGTATTTTAAAAGGAACCTCTTTTAACACTGTAACAATTTAAAATCTTTTAGTCGGCTGTTTATAGTCTTATTGTTGTAATGTTATCAGAAAATTGTAATATTTATTTTAAAAGAACAGATTCAACTAGGGTCGTGCAGTAATTTAACCCATATCTGACAACCTTCCAGGTTTTTACACATCAATAAAACATATTTTGATTATTTATTGGTATGTATTTATTTATTGGTATGTATTTATTTTTTATATGTTTCTTATGATTTTAATCATAATTTTTGGTTAAAATATATTTATTTGGCGTAAAAAAATTCCCGAAAGGTTAAAAGCTGTATAATTGAATAATTCATTTCATATTTTTAGCTATCCAAGAATTTCTTCAACGATACAAGTTGGATAAAAACACACGGATACAAAAGAATATTTATAAAATATTCCATTTCTATGTGTTTACACATGTTTAATTTTTCCTTGCTTATTACTATTAAACTTGTTCTTAATGCCTCTGCTCCCATCGTGGTCTTTTTAGTATAATTTGTTATATATACATTCTTAAATAAGTAATTTTTACAGGATTTTCGTCAATTTAATATATTTTTATTTCAATGAATGCTAAAAGGAGCTTTTATAATTTTCCTTATTATTTTGAATGATAAAATTAGAAAACATATTTTAGAAAAAGAAGATATATTTTAGCTGAATGGTTCGTCCATATGGTACTAAATTATACTGACGAAGCTTTAGAAAATTATTTTGTTGATATCGGTATTTTAGTTTTGCTAATAAAATAAAAGCGTGTCTTTTACCAGCTGATTACTAGGATATCCGTTATCAGCAATGAATTATAATGTTATAAAATTAGTTTATCCTTATTTGTATTATTATTATTATTGTTGGATCCACGCAACCTATATTTTGGTAGTTAATACAAGGTACTTTTGCAGAAGAGGGACAAGAAAACTCTTAACTCCAGCTAAAGTTATAAAAAATTTCATTTATATTCTTTACAAATATTGCACTATTTTAAAGGTACAATTTTCCATTTACTACATTATCCGGTTTTCCAGATTGTTGGAACCCAGGGACTCTAGTTTATGTACTTGATAATGCACGATCATTTTACGAGCCATTTACGAGTTAACTATGAAAATTATAGCAACTGTTAGACACCATATACGTTTGAAATATACTAGTCCTTTATACGGCGTGTCGAAAAAGGAGTAAAAATTTTAAAGTCAAATCGCAAGCTGACGGCGATAGGTATTAAAGTTTATTTTGCAGGAGATTATTGTGTGAAATAGGAATTACATGTCTGTGATTCTTTATTCTAGTTCCAAATACCAGCGATAGATGATGCTGCATTGTGGCAAACTGTTAGAATGCTCATAGGAACGTATACAATTGAATAAAATTTACTTCAGCTCTAAAGCTTTATTTTGTTTTAAAACACAAAAAGTGGTTTGCGTTTTAAAACAGCAAGGTTATTTTCAGCAATATTAAAATTACAGGCAGTGGCGCTCCATTTGTCCGTGATAATTGAATCTGAAATAAAAAACCGTTGTAAAGTAAGTCTCAAGTTTACACATTATTTTCCTACAAGAATAAATTCAACAACTGTCATTGTTTACTTCTTATTAAATTGTAAAATCACTCAATCCATTCTAGGACATCCTGTGTTTTCTCAAGGTCATATTAAAAAAAGTATGCCGAATGCAATAAAGAAAATTAAAAGAAAGTTATCATAATAAACTTGCAATGAATATATGTAACTGATTTATTCATACTTAAAATTTATTTATTAAAACGTACATTTTTAAATTTTCATTCAAGCTCAAAATAAAAATTCCAGAAGCACATTTTTATAAATTGCGATTTTTCATACTGATATTGTGTTTCAATAATGTAAAAATGAACAAGAACTTATAAATATGCAATTAAGTTTAGGTTGACGTATTCTTGAATAAATTTTATTCTTCTGATAAAACAAACATATATACTGGCAAATTGTCATTTCATTGTATAATAGCATGAACATATACAATTTGTATCTTTTTTGGAGTTTTTACGCATGTAAGATCTCCGATATAATTAAACATATTTCCAAATATTTTCTTTTTTCTTTTAAAGTATTTATTTTATTTTTTTCTTTCACAAAAATAAAGTATGTCGAATTCTACTTTAATAAAATGGCTCTGATAATGATTTTTTTAGATAAAGAATTCTGAGAAATATATTTTTCATTTTCAGTTTAAAAGAAGTGAGAGTTTCTATCGCAATTTCCTATTTTGCAATAATTAGAATTTTCCTGGAAAACAAAAAATAGAAGCGTGATATTTAATCCCAGATATATAGCTCAAAAATAAATTGTAAAAATAACGCCTTGGAGGAATAGGGAATGATTCAAACATTTGAGCAGATAATTTTCAAAGGAAAATGAAATGCGATACGAAATGAAATTATAGAAATACATTCATTTTTTCTTAGTTGAAAGGAAATCTAACGAAATTTGTTGAAATATTTTTAAAGATATTTTTTAATTTCCCAGAATAATGCACTTTAAAAACTTTTATTACCTTAAACATTAGAGATTGGCTGCTTTGTTTATTAAAACATTAAACTGCTGAGAGAAATCTGTGCTGTCCAAAGCAATTATAGCATATTAGTGAGTAATGTACATGTCTCTTGTTTACAAAATATATTTATCTTTGTATCCACGTGTCAGAATATTTTATTGACAGCCAATAATGCTGGAGGATTCTACTATCCCCATTAATAAGATTTAGGGTGTGATCCTGTTAAAAACTACTATTTTTGAAAGATTACATTTTATTATTCTAGAGTCCATTACATTTAAATAGTAAAATGAAAATAATGTGATATTAATAAAATAACTGTTATTAAGAGAAAATAGAATGTAATAAGGCGAAATCATAGAATGTCAAATGAAATTTTAAGAATATCAGAAATATATCATTCTATCGATAATTTGAGTTCGGTAAAAGTAAATTAATTAAAATGTATGAGACAAAAAAAATATATCTGTAAGTGTCTTCCATCTTTAAAATATAGTATTAATTCAGAGCTATCCCTTTTTTGCTGTCACAACTGCCCGAGCGAAATGACCAAACAACTTACCAAAGCAATTATAGCATATTAGTCTCCAATGTATGTGTCTCATTTGCAAAATATATTTTTCTTCACATCCACGTGTCAGAATATTTTCTTTGTGGCATGAAATCAGTAATGATCGAGTATTCCATTATATCCATTAATAAGATTTAGGGTGTAAAACCTTGTTAAAATCTTCTATTTCTGAAAGATTAAATTTTATCTTTCCTGTGTTCTTTCCTGTGCATTTAAATAATAAAATAAAAAGAATGCGGCAGTAGTAAAATATCTGTTATTAAGAGAAATTAGAATGTAATCAGACAAAATCATAGAAAGCGAATTGAAATCTTAAGATCATGCCAAACATATAGAATTCTATCCACAGTTTGTATTTAAAAAAAGAAATTTAATTAAAATATAAGAGAAAGAATATATCTGTCTATAAGTGATTTTCATCATACTGTTATGTGGCTAATCATACTCCTCATGTGGCCTTTTAAAATTCGTTTTATATGGATTATTTTCAACTAATAAATCAGAGATATCTTCCGAACCCGATTAAGCCAAAGAGAGGCCGAGAGCATAGTACTAATTCCGCGCTGCTTTTTCTTTACAATCACAACAATTAACATTTTCTATAATATTATATATTGCATGTTAAATAATTAAGTAAGCACACATATAAAATATTGAGGTGGACGCATTAATTTAACTTTACACAGTTGATTAACATCACAAAACATCACAACATGAAGACATACAGAACTACATGTACATTCTGGGGATACTGCAGTGAAAAACAACATCTGAAAGATAGGTGTCACTAGCGAGTGGAGGACATATAATTCTTACAATTATTTTGTGGTTCTCCCACCTATAGCTTACTTTCTGAAGAAAAAACACCACATATGCATTAAAATACAGATATGAATACATAAATATATATTTAGATAAATATTGTTTGAATTTTAATTTTATCCTAATGTACAAAATATTAATTAAAGTAAGTACAAGTTTTTTCGATATATTTAAAATATTAGCTGTATGAAAATAGCAAACTAAATTGAGGGGCCCCCGAACCCGATTGGCACAGGCTCTATCTGGCCTTGTATATCGTCTCCGAAGAAGTAATAAAATTTTATCAAAATCCAATTTTTCTAAGGTCTTCCAGTGTGAAATTTTACACTGATAAACAAACAAGTATACGAGAGCTTTGACGGATATAAAACACACTTAAAAGAATAAAGAATAAAAATCTCATTGAGATATAAAAAATAGAAAATGTCAATAACCTGCACGTTAAATAATACTGTCCTGCCGACTACTATATGTTATTAGAATCATTTTATATAATTATAAAAAGCAATAAACTATCAAATGAAAATCTCTAAAAAAGAATGGTTTTGTAAAATGATCATATTCTGTAACAGTTATGAGTGTTTTTTTGTCTAGGGAGGGAGAAGAATAATAACATTTGGTTTTATAAAATTGAAGCCAAATGTAATTAAAGTTTTTCAACTAATGTGAATTTTTTTTCGAAAATCCACGTGCATATTTTCTAAAAATCGAAATTTAATACAAATTGGAATTTTTTCACGGATGCCTTATTTAAAATTTTAAATGTAACTTTTTAAACGGGTTAAATTAAATTTTAAATGTAACTTTTTAAACGGGTTAAATTAAATTTTAAATGTAACTTTTTAAACGGGTTAAATTAAATTTTAAATGTAACTTTTTAAACGGGTTAAATTAAATTTTGGGGTAGAACGTAGATAAATAATTTTCTACGGCATTTCTGTTGAAAATTGAACACGATAATTAAACTAAATTAATTAGATTTTATTTATTTTTGGTCCTAGTATATAATCCATGTAAATTTAAGAAAAAGACATGATAAAAATAACCACTTGATTAGAAAACCTACACGCATTTGAATCTAGCTTAATCACATATAAATTAAAAACTCGAGTACAAGTGAAGAAAATTAAAATTTTTCGCCTCCTCCAAAAATATTATGAATATATTTTGAATAGATTAATTTTAACACAACTATTCAAATTGGTAAAGAAATCATATTTCTGTCTGATTCAGATATCAGACCAGATGCTATGATCAATAAGGTTAACTGGATCAATTAGGTCCTCCAGAATCGACCAGGATGGCTCAGTTGGTAGAGCACGACTCCTTCAGCCAAGATATCCAAAGTTCGAATCCTGTCCCGGACGTTTTTCGTCCAGTTGGAAATTTACAACTCATATATATTTTGAATAATTCATCATTTGAAAGAAAATGAACACGTGAATTGTCTATCTTTCAGTTAGAAAAAAAAACTTTTTCAAAGTTTACATTTTATATTCTCTTATAAACAAATTTATACTAATAATTTAGTAAAATGCTAAATGGCATAGATACTCATATTTGTTTAACGATCGCCCGGGACACATTTTAAAAATACTTTTATTATTTGAATTTTCAGTTTTTTTGGGATGGTAATTTGTGAACAAAATCATAAAACTTCTCATAATGTTTTGAAAACAATTTTTTATTTAAAAAATTTAAAAAGGGGGGTACTTTAAAATTGTCATAACTCGAAATATTATTCGAGAAATTTAATTTTTTTTCATTTAATTAAACAGAAATATTGCAAGTTTTAATTATGGTTCAGCATGTTTTAAAATAGTAATTTAAAAAATATATAAAAATATTTAATTTATTATTATTTTTTTAATTTTGTAACTTATTTTTAAAAAGTTGTATTTTTAAAAGTAAACATTTTTTCAAATTTTCTAAATCAAAAATAAAGTAAATTAAGTTAAAAAGACATGTTCTAAGTTGGAATCAAATTATGTTCTTGACTTATAATAATTTAATTACATGAATTGTTGAAAAAAGTCGTCATGCAGAACAACAGAAACGTTTTATGACAACCACTACTTAAAAGCTAGATTTTGAAAACAAAAAAGTAATATATCCTGTTTTAATTTAGATAGAAACATGTATTAAACGTCATTTTATGAAAAAAAAAAAAAAAAAAAAAAAAAAAAAAAAAAAAAAAAAAAACAGAATTTTGTAATACAATAAAATATTTTTCAAACATTTCAAGATTTTTGTGTCCCAAACCCTCTTAAATATACAATGTATGTATATATTGGAATACCAGATATAATATACAATATATATTTTATCAAAACCGTTTAACAAAAATGAATGACTTTTAAAAATGTATGACAAATAACGTTAAATGTAGAATAATATAGAACAGTTGTTCAAGCCGTGTATTTCGGAATTCATTACAAATGAAATACTTATTAAATAATTTAACCGTCTTAAATGCAATAACCGTCTTAATAAGCTAGTAATTTGGGGTAAGCTGGTAATATATGGAAAATCCCTTATCATCCAGCTACTTTTCGAAGGCAACCGAAATTCAGCTCACTACATCGCCAATATCTTTATGAATTTTCAAGATGTTCAACTGATCTTTTAATATTTGTTGCTCTATAGAGTTGACTTTGAAATAACACACACAAACAAAATCTTCAGTATAGTTCGGGCATGCGCAGTTAAAAATTATTTCATGCAACTACTCATATTTTATTAAATATTTCATATATTTATATTTTATTTGTACTTTACTGTTCCTACTATATATTGCAAATTGTGTTAACGTGGCGTGAAATTCATTTAAAAACTCTGTAAGCTATAAACAAACGAATTTAAATATTTCTTGATTTAAAAACAATATTAATATATTTATGAATACACGAGCTATTCTGACACAAATAAATACTTATGTTGCACAATATCCACATAATCACGTTCTGCAGCGACACATCATTCCCTGATTTCTATGCTGTAAGATGATCCCAAACATTATTGGTTCTTTAATCTGTTGTCATTTCCTTACTTGCCCTCCTGAATCAATCTTCATTGAAAAATATAAGGCTAAACATGCCTTTATAGTCCTGAAAATCTAAAATGATTCGTCCAGTATTTCTCTAGATATTCAATAAAATTGGAAGTGTTCGGTGATTTTGGGCTATATAGTGTAATTTAGATAGAGTAAAAAACAAAATCTATAAAGGGCATGAGATTTTTTGTTTTCAGTAGTTGATGGATGTTTAAAAATATCCACCACATATTGCTTGTTACGTTATTTTTAATTGCACAACAAAATGTTTATGTTCGAAGTTATTAATTCTTCTTTGTTCCCTCATGATGGTTGTAGACTGTCCGATACATCGTGATATAAGTCAGAATTGAAGTAATGTTACCACTTTGTGCTTGAACATAACTTGCTCATCTTATGTACATTTTCTTTCTTATTTTAAAATGATTATTTTTAAGCATTACAAAATAAATAAAAGGAATGTTTATTTTACATATCGATTGATTAAATTGCATTTCTTTCGAAAAAAAAAACAGGTTTATTACAAATATATTTTTTTGAAATTCTATTTTGAGAATGAAACACTCACAATTTCTGTGATTTTTAAAAAAATATATGAACTAGAATATATGACATGAAAAAGATATATAATTAAATTTTTCAGCCTGAATGAAATAAA
The DNA here is from genome assembly GCA_963931845.1 of Maratus michaelseni. Taxonomy (NCBI): domain Eukaryota; kingdom Metazoa; phylum Arthropoda; class Arachnida; order Araneae; family Salticidae; genus Maratus; species Maratus michaelseni. The sequence goes on from OZ007588.1 coordinate 300,848,514, forward strand.
TGATTCTTTTCATCAGAAAAATAAATGCGAAATCTTCTTTCAAATACTTCTTTCTAATTAGAATTTGTTTTGGTTCTATAGATAAAAGTCATAAACTAAAGGTATATTCAAAGAGTAATATTTTTTATCCCAAATTTAAAAAAATATATTAACGTAGAAGAACACATTTAAGTAGCTCAAAGAGAAAGAAAAATCAAAGTGGATGCAAATTACGCGACTAAACGACAAATTCTATACTTTAAAACATTTGCCATTATTTCTTTAAAGTTGCGCATTAACACTAAGTATTTTGGTACTGTGCATCAAGGAATAGAAAGTTTTAAATAAAAGTAGGACATTTAATATTCCTCGATAAAAGTTAATGCATTAAAGAAAAACAATCTCAGAATAATAGTTAAGAATTTACAATTGTTATAGTGATTTAAGTTGAATAAATTTTCTATTAATAAGATTTTTTTTCTCATCGCTACCATTTTATGGCTGGATAATAGGAGGTGTTCTGTTTTTGTCCCTCTTATTAACTTATTTATGTAATATCTTATATTTATTTATAAGTGCACTATAAGTTTCATTAAAAAAGCCCTTCATTTTGCGAAAACGTAATTTTATTAAATATAGGGAAAGAGGGGTAATTGGGTGCTGGGAATAATTGGGCGTTAGGTATTTTTCTTTTACTTTTTGTAATGCTACTCCATTGTTTTAGGGGGAAAAACAAAAACGTGTGTAGCTACATTCAATATCTATCGCTTCATTTTATTTTCATCCTTTTACATAAGGGATTTAAGAAAAACGTTTTCAGCTTAAGAAAATACAAGAACTTAATTTCAGCTATTTCCCAATTACTCCCGCTTACTGTATGTTTTAAAAATGCCTAGAAACTAATTTGCAGAAAATAAAATAATTATTTTTATATGTTATTGGTCTTTTTGTTTGATAATTATTTCTTTAAGTAAATGAACTGAAATGTAAAACTTTTTAGGATATATTCTTTAATTACTAGAACTACTTTTCAGATGAATATCTCCGTTCCATATTGCTATTTTCAAGTTCAAAGGATTAAAAAAAAAGGCAAATTCTGTATGACTTCAATTCCATTATTTCCAATATCAGTGAGTACGGAACATTACAGAAACAATCAAAATCAATTACAAATAACTGATTTTACATGTTATTGGTTTTTTTTATTGATAATTATTTCTTTAAGTAAAATAACTGAAATGTAAAACTTTTTAGGATGCATTCTTTAATTACTAGAACTACTTTTCAGATGAATATCTCCGTTCTATGTTGCTATTTTCAAGTTCAAAGGATTAAAAAAAGGCAAATTCTGTATGATTTTAATTCCATTATTTACAATATCAGTGAGTACGGAACATTACAGAAACAATCAAAATCAATTACAAATAATTGATTTTATATGTTAGTGGGTTTTTTTTAATTGATAATTATTTCTTTAAGTAAAAGAACTGAAACGTAAAAATTTTAGGATGTATTCTTTAATTACTAGAACTATTTCCAGATGAATATCTCTGTTCTATATTGCTAATGTATTTTCAAATTCAAATGATTAAAAAAAGGCAAATTCTGCATTATTTTATTTCCATTATTTCCAATATCAGTGAGTACGGAACATTACAGAAACTATATATTAAAATCTGACTGGGTGTTTTTATTTCACAACTCCTCCTCCTGCAATATGGAAGGCAGCGCAATGAAATTAACACCAGTTGTGCGCAAATATCCGGCATTTTCATATAAATTTTCAGAATTTAAAAACTTATCCTAGTTTCTGAGATATTAATTTATGTATATATCTTTAAACGAAGTTTCTATAAAGATGACAATTAAATTTCTTCAATTTTGTTTTAAAAAACAGGGGGGGGAGGAGGACTAAGTAATGGGATATCGTCTGCTAGCAAAAATTATGTATATATATCTTTAATTTTGTTTCGATTGAATAAATATATTTATTGATTTTTGTTTACATTCTCTTTAAAAAAAGGTAATGCATAGAATATTCCTATGACTTTCTTCCCCATTTACGAAAATTATTATCATAATGCTGAAAGAATTTAATATTACTGATCTGAAAGAAATACTATCTTCCGAAATTGTTTAAAATGTTAATGAATGGACTGTGGTAGAACATGAAGTTTCGAGCATGGTATCGAAACATACGTTCATGGCGCATATGTTCTTATTAAAAATTTTGTTTGAACAATTGCAACACAGTGTACAGAAGTTGATTATACGCACCTGGAGGAATTCGCTTAAAAGAATTTGAGAAGAAAAATAAACATTAGTTTGGCAATAATGGCCAGCTCTCCCAATTGTCGACCAATATGGAATTTCATTTCCCGTATGTAGCAGTTTTTTTATAGAGGCATTCTACTATAAATGCATTAAAATCAAGTAACTTGCAAAATACAATATTTAATTTTCAGTTCATTTACATTGTAAATATGATTTGCTGCTTCAAATAAGATGTTTAATAAAATTCCTATTTTAAATATTTTTAAATGTAAAATGAAATTTGATTTATAGTTTTCCCTCAAAAAAAGAAAAAAAAAAACTAAAGATATCCTGGAATGAAAATGCAATACACCAGGTTGTTACGCTGGCTAGTTCAGATATATAATTTTAATTTATTTCTGAAATATAAAACCTGAGAAACAAATATATTTCTTATCAAATCTTCTACTACATAAGCTTACCTACGTGTGTTTACAGCTACACATTTTAAAATTGGATCATGTATACATTTTACCTAAATAAAATAATCCTCTAAGTTTCATAAGATTTAGTTTTTTCTTTCTTGTTAGGGTTTCGTTCATCTCACGAAACCTTATTCCTCCCGCTCCATTGTCTGTCTGTCACAGAGGTATTCTCAGAAACTATGTAACTTACAGAGTTGAATACCAGCTATAAACAGCTCAAAATATTAAAATTTGAAAAAATCGTATTATTTTAATAAATAGAGATAAAAAACCAAAATTCTAACAGCCTTTTCCTATTAAATTTAAACATTTTTCGTTATAGCAGATGCCAAAAATTAAAAATCCACGATGAAATTCTTTCTACATTAATTAATTTTCTATCAGACGATTTCCACGTGAAAAATGAAAATGAAATAAAAAGTTTCACCAATTGAAAAAAATATTAATATGAAATAAAAATGATTGACGTCATAGTGGTAATAAAACGAAATTTTCAAAGATTTCTCAATAGTACAAGGAATATGAGTATGTGTTTGTACACAAAGCAGATTAATATCACGTCATTAGAGAATTAAAAAGAAAATATGACGTCATATTGGAAGTTTAACGGATTTTTCAAATGTTTGAGAATAATACAAAGCGCGTATCAATATGAGTAATTGAGAATAGTAAATATATGAGTTTGAGAAACATATTGAATCATGATAAAAATCCGATTATGGAAATATTCGCATATTTTAACATTTTTAAGGTGTACAACATGTTTAATTTTATTAAAGAAAGGATAATGTGTTTTGAAAGGAATATTAAACGAAACCCTTTGAGCGATCTGCGATCACACCTACCCACTTGTTCTAGAATATCATTGCTGACTGTGTTAAAACTATTGAAATTTAAAAGACTAGAAAATAAAAATTATTTCACTGTTGCTATCTTACTTAATAATTATAGAAGAATACATTTTTATGATGTGCTTTTGTGTACAGTGTTGTAATTTTATGAAAAACTGTCTAATTAAATCGCAGTGATGCATACAATTTGGTTTTGCATATACTGCATTAAGATGTAATTCATGAATAGGCTAAAAACCACATACTTAAGTTAAACTTAAATATAGTAACGTTTGTGCAACTTAAGTCCCTTCTACACGCGTTTAGAGCTACACATTTGAAAGGTTCATCAAATACACTACACATCCTACAAGTTGCCTTGTACGAAGGTAAATCATTAAGTAAGTCACAAAAGATAATTAAATAAAAACTTACAATGATGTTCACTTCAAAACTATTTTTATTTCGCAACATATTTGCCACCAATATTTATGCACTTATATCACCGTTTTATCAGTGCCCCAACACGAGCTGCGTAACATTTGTTTGAATTGCTGTCTCAGCCACATTAGGACTTCAAGTTGAACACATGAGACAGTTCAAAAGTTTGGTTGGCAACTTCTTGAACATCCACCATACAGCTTCGACTTAGCCCCAAGCGTTTTTCATCCGTTTAGTCCGCTAAAAAACCATCTTGGAAGCAAGATGATGTTCACAGATGATGAAAAGGTTCAACTTGAAGTCCTTATGTGGCTGAGACAGAAACCCAAAGATTGTTATGCAGCTGGTGTTGGGGCACAGATAAAACGGTGATATACGTGCATAATTGTTGAAGAATATGTTGAGAAATAAAAATAGTTTTGAAATGAATACCATTGTAAGTTATTATTTAATTATCTTTTCTGACTTACTTAATGACTTTCCCTCGTTGTTACATTGTTTATCTTGTAGCGTTATATATTTCATAACCTTCCAATGTTTAATTTTTGCTACTGAAATTTCATTGCTAGCGATTGTAAATTTATATTTTCTTAAATTTCACAAAACAGATATTTATAATATTATATAATTTATCCCATTAATAATTTGATTATTAAATAATTTAATATAAAAGATAGTGTATGAAATTGTTCTTTTTTATTGCTGTAATATTATGAAAAATTAATATATAAATATATGTACGAGGGCTATCCAGAAAGTAGATTACGTTTTCGTCTGTGTCCGCTAGGGGCGGGGCTAGCGCGGCCATCTTGGGGTCAGAGCGTTGCGCAGCTCAGTCGGCATCTAGCCGTGCTAGTGAGAGGTTCGTGCTGTGCTCCGTTCAGATACTGTGACGGTTTGAAATGTCTGCGTTAATTGAAAATCCCGCGAGCTGCGAGGTGCGTGCAGTAATAAGTTCACAATAACGGAACTTTCTTTGAGTTTTCCACAAATTTCGCGAAGTTTGTTGCACGAAATCATCAGCGAAAAGCTTGGTTACCACAAGTTTTGTGCAAGATGGATTCCAAAAATCTTGACAGAGGACCACAAAAATCAGCGAATGGCTGCAGCGTTGAACTTTTTGGACGCTTACCATAAGGATGGTGACTCTTTACTCGATCGCATCGTTACTGGTGACGAAACATGGGTGAAACACGTGAACTGTTGGTTGAAGGCGCAGGCGGCCGAATTTTTCGACGAAGGCATTTCCAAGCTCGTACATCGCTACGATAAATGCCTTAATTTGTATGGTGACTATGTAGAAAAGTAGTATTTGAGTGTGGCTTTCATCTGTATATAATAAAATTTGTTTCCTATACTTTGTTTAGTTTTTATTCCAAAACGTAATCTACTTTCTGGATAACCCTCGTATATAAATGAATCTATGTAAAATTTTATGTTTTCTAAATATGAGAATTTTTGAAGAATGGGGATTGTTTGAAGAATATTTCAATATTAACTTATAAGTTAATAATGATTACATACTGTAATACTCCATATATTAAATTTAAATGCATTGCAGATATATTCTAAAGTAAAATTAAATCTAAAATAAATTTAAAATATATTTTTTTTTTTCTATTACATAGTTCAATCATTTTAAGCATTTCATTTCATTTACTTCCCCAAAGAGAAAAAAAAAGAAATAAATAGTCAAAACAAACATACAAATGAAAACTAAAATAAAGAAGACAAATTTAACTTTAATATATATCTTAGTAAAAGTGACGTTGCTTTCTACATAGGTAAATTCCATTTCAACTTCCAGAAAATAAATTAAATTTCTGTTCTAGCTTTCTAAATTTTCAGAAATCAGACTTCCGCTAAGAAACAAAGAAATTGAAATTCCAAAACCGGAAAAAATAGTTTAAACACAAAATGAGAAAATAATTGCGCAACGAAATGCAAATACGAATACATTCAAATATTGTGTAAAAGTAAACAACGTAACTAGGAATGTATCTGAATTTCAAGTATAAATACAAATCTTTTAATATTACTATTCAAATTAAAAAAATATATACTTCCAAATATCTTGTAATTGGATAATATGAATCTATTAAATCTTTAATCAATTTTATTTACGATATTTTAAATATATGCGATTTTTTGTAAGTTTTTTTTTTTTTTTTGTTTGTTAAAATATTAAAATTACTCATCAATAGTTGTATATAGATTACAAGAAACATCTTTCGATATTTTGGCTTATAAAATGCTCTATAGTTTAAACAAAATAGTGACGCAAAACGCATTCAAATGGAAAATTAAATCATAATTTATAACCCTGTTTTCAATTCCTACTATTAGTTCACACTCTCCCTATATATATTTATATATCTTGTTGAAATTTTCAATCGTTAATAAAATACTTTTTATTCATCCACTCAAGTTCAAATACATTTTTTTAAACTTGTAGTGGATGACACTTGATGTTAATACAGTTTTTTCAAATATTAATTCATTAATTAAATTTAATTAATTAATTTTAGTTTTATATGGGAGAAAAAATATCACCACGCAACCGATTTATTTCAGACATTAGTTCCATTTAAAAGCACTCACTCATAAGTCTTGATAGCGCAGCCGGTTAAGCTCTGAGCTCGTAACCACAAGATTCCAGGATTGAACCTCGCCTGGGACGGAAGGAAATTTTCACGTACACGAAAATAAGTTTCTGTTATATAAGATATTTAGCAGGATATAAATTTAGGAATAAATATCGTCAGTGGATAAGCGTGTAGATCGCTGGAAAAAAATTCTTTTTGACTTAAGTATTAATTATTTTTTTTTTTTTTTATATTGCTTGTTATGGTAATGTTTAAGATTATCTCATTGGCAATTCTAAATTTTCTACAAGGAACATACATTTTAAATTCATTTATTTCATAATATTAAATACTCGTAAAAATTTCCTTTTACTTTAAAAACTATTTTTTTTTTCGGAATAAATATTTTTTTAAAATTATTAATAGGATATTTATTTCATTTATGTACTCAAGCGTAGAACAGCTATGCAAAACGTGGGCGATCTGGGATGGGGTGGGGCGTTTAATATGCCATAAAACCACGGCGGAGTCCAGATCATTATAGTGCTGGGCAGAGGACGGGGGAGGGTGGGTTGCTCCGACGATGGTGACCCACCTACCGCTCACCGACGTTACATCTTACGATAATTTAAAAAAAATAATAAAAGTATGTATAAATAACAATAAACATATCTTCCCAACCACCTTAAATGGTCTTTCTTTTCGGTTGTACATCAAAACATTAATATATTTTTTAAATATTTGTATTTTAAATAAAATATTTATTTTATTTCCACTATTTCGGGAAAAAATCGGCAAGCGTGCCCTCGGGGGTCCATTCCTTTCGACACTAAGCGGAATAGTAGCAAATCCTATGCAGGAAGATCCCACCGGAAAAAACCTAAAAGCTAGATTCGATAAGTTTAAGATATCTATCAGCGGCTCCGGCTTTTCGGGACCGGTCGTAGTGTCTAATACGTCAGACGATTACGTAATCTTCGAGATCATTATAACTCTTTAATCTATTTACCGAGTATAATAACTATTTAAATATTCACCAAAAACAACATTCCAATTTCGAAATATGTAATAAATAAAAAATTCTCAACCGAAACACCCGATAATTTTCCTATTCTTAGACACAAGTTTAGTGTTTTCAAGAAAATTTTATTTATATCCCGTGTTGGTATTGAAACAACAAATATTTTTCCAAATGTTAAGGACTCATTTGTGTCTTGCTTTCGTAAATGGAAAACTGCCCTGTATAAACTTCCATAAATTACGACCCCTTAAGGACATTTCCATAAAAGTGGAAAATGTAAGTAATTTGTATTACTGAAACTAGCATATGACGTGAATGTGTTATTTTAAGTTTAGAACGTTAAGTCATATTACTGACAGATTGTTTCATTTAAACAGATGGTATAAAATGAAATATTGCATGTGTTTTAATTGGAGATCCAATATGGGGATTTCTGTAATTTATCTTACTGTCATCTTGTTTTGGAAACAGCTTAATCAACTGATTTTTTTTTAATTATTATTTATTTAGAAATCTACAGAATTTTATTTTCCATAAGTTGGCAGCTATGTAAAGTAGCATATGTAAATATGTATATCATATGCTATTATGAAAAGTAGCCATTAAAATATGCATAGGTTAAATAAGAAAGTTAAAAAAAAGACTTTTGCATTTCATATACAACAGAAAATAATTCACAGAAATATATTAAATTCAGCTTAAAATAGGCATAGGTTAAATAAGCAGATAAAAAAATAAAATAATAATAATAATAATAAAACTGTTGCAAATCTTATATTATAACTATATATTTTAATAATTAGAACTATTACCAATAAAAGCAGGAAAATGCAATTTAAGTACCTATAATGATTAACACAGCTCATATCTGAGGTCGATCCAGGCAAAAATTAGGGTCTTTTCAAAAAATTATGTTTAATAAAAACAGTCCTTTCACAAGATTTAATTTAATGAATAGGGGTCATTCTCAAAATTCCGTTTCACAAAAAAGATCCTTAATGCAAAATTCAATTCCAAAAAAATAAACTCGTCATAAACTTATCTTGCTAACATTGCACGGGCATATTTTATAAACAATATTTTGATCAAAGAAAGAAAAAAAAATAGGAACAGGCTTTTAAAAATGCTAATAAAAAATTCATAATTTGCAGCATTCGATCTTTCAGTGTAAAATTTTATTTGTAAAAAACAAAAAACTTGCGTTAATCCTTGCATATAAAATATGTCCTTTCCTTTTCTTTCTTTTTTTTTCCTTGGAGTATTTTAAAAATGCTAATAGTAAAAAAGTAGCATCTTAAAATATTTTATTTTACGCTTGGTAGATGGCGCCACCAGATTGCAGCGAGAACGATTTTTGGCTAATTTAATTAAAATTCTTTACAAAGGGCGCCACTCGCAGCTGTCGGTACAGGTGTTATATAAAAACAGAACACTGATGTCACAAAAAGACGGAAATTGTGGAAAGCAAAATATTATTAACAAGTTAAAAATACATGTAATGCATGAGCTTGCACAGGATTTTCCTGAAGAGAGATTTTAATCTTTTCTCTACCAGATGGCGTACTTGAGCGCTTTAATCATCAATTAACTCCATTTTTCCTAAAAACGTCAATTGATATAAATCCGGTATGGAAAAGTGAAAAACGCATTTCAAAATATTTAAAGGCTTTAATAAGCTTTTATAAATATTTTAAAAGCACAGCATGGTGTTAACCTGTATTTTTTTCTTTTACTGAAGCGTACAAAGAGTCGTTCGTTTGTAATATTCATTTGTCGAATTTATAATTCTGAGTGGCAAAAGTATTTGTTTGATTACATCTGGTAAATCGATATTTTTTCTGGGAATTTTTAATTTAGAACTGCAAATATTATAATTGGATGTAATATACATGTTTTATATGAAAATATGCTGAACAGACATGATTTTAAGAAGAAAAAATTATCATAATATTTCAAATTTTCATTGCTTAAAAGGCGTAAAGCCAACATAGTGAAAAAAAACCAAAGCCGGGACTGGAACCCGGGTCATCAGTATAGCGCACGGACGTTCTACCAACTGAACCACTTGGGAACGATACACAGTCTGGCACTTTCTCACTATTACATGTTGGCAGGGCTAAAAACGCAGCACAAGATGGAATATTTCGAGTCCTGGCTTGGGTACTTTTTCACTATGTTGGCTTTACGCCTTTTAAGCAATTAAAATTTGAATACTATGAATGCAAGTCGTGATAAATTTTCTATGGAAGAATTTCCAAATATTAAATATAGAAGAAATTATCATTTATCTGTTATATGTTAGCATATGCTTTTAATTAAGCCTAACATGGCGTTTATCTACGGTCGATTCGCAAACCAAAGTGGTCGGAACCGGCATGGTCACATCGCATTTTATTATAAATAGGTGGAATTCTAGGACTACGCTAGTGACCTGGGGATTTCCATTTTCCGTATCACATTATCATTTGTTTTTTATTACATGAATCAAACGTAACAAGTAAGTGATTCCCTCATTCATTTAACTTTTTTCGTGTGGCTTTGAATGCAGTGGATAATAAATTGATATTAGATAGACATATGATATATCGCATGGCTCTGCTGTTATAGCGACCACGTCGTGTATGATGTCTTGGGAGCAGAATGCGTGCTGCGCATGTGGCGATACTATCCCCTGGCCGATAGTGGGCGGCATTACGCTGTTTTCAGGCAGTCCCGTCTGACAACTTCACGCATAAGTGCTTCTCAGAGTTTATATTGGCGCGATAGTGGATCATACGATCCTATCGTTTATATAGTCTACTTCAAAAGTTTAAGAGCCAAAAGAAAATGACGTTTATTAATTAAAAACAGGATAAATTATAAAACATTATTTATTCACTAGATTTTGTAAAATCATTTAAACGAATTACATCATTATAAAATACGAAAATAATAAATTTACATGACTAAACATAAAGAAAAAAAATTGAGAATAATCATGATAAAATCTCATATATATAATTAGTATATCAAAAATTTATGCGCAGTAAAAAGGCCTATAGTGTTATTTATTTATTGTTTTTCTTTAGTTTGAATATCTTCGAATAACCGTGTTACCATTGATTCGGCGAGTTTTGTGAATGGTAACGGTGCAAATAATACTACGCTTTCACAATAGCTATTTAGAGATTTTCAGTACACTAATAGGGCTTTCGATATTAGTAAATGTTCAAGCTTAATACAATCCGAATAGTGCAAATCTAATTACGTCTGTGTTAAAAGCTTGGCAATCTAAAACTTAATCATTTTGCGCGGTAAGCCACTGCTTTCTTTAATGTCCCATACAGCACAAAAACTTTGGAAGACCTCCTCAGGTTCCCCAAGTCATATTAAATTCTTCCGGCTACTAAAATGACACGATCAGAATTTTCTGATGAGAGACATTAAGGAGTGCACTCCTAGAAACGTCCTACGGGATAATTTCCTAGGATCAATTCCTCAGGACATAAAGATGAAGTCACAGTCCTGGTACTATAATAAATCTCATGAATGATTTTGGCACTCAAAAACTTAATAGGTTTTCTCAACAAAAGTTAATTCGATTTCGTCGGGTTTGTTTTCTGATGAGTAAAGTTAATATTGTCGCGTAGGTATTAACTGAGAACGAGTGAAGACAGCAAGCATGAACCAACTCGAAGCTTTATTTCCTCAACTCAAAGCTACACCAGCTTAAATACAGTAGAGGGTGCTTTCTCGAATGGAACATTCCAAGCTTGGAAAGTTCTAGATATTAAATAACGATTAACATAAGAATTAACATAATAACAATTAGCATATTTCCGAAGGAACTAGAAACAAATACAAAGCAATCTTTAACCAAAACGAATTTTAGGACACTTGCCTTCAACGGGGATCAATCTCACCTTCTGGTCTGTAGTTAAGCAATTTACCTCGGAGCCATAGGTTCACACAACAGATAATTCCAGTTTAGCTATATTTAGTGAGGTGGGCCGTGATCAACCAGAAGGTTCTCCCAACCACAGAATGCTAGTTTCGTTACAATATTAGTACCGATTTGATATATGTTATTTTTAAATAGATAAGATATATGATATTAACTGTTAATTATTTTACATTATTTCATTACTTCTAAAATTTTGAAATTTATTTAAATATTTTATTTGTTTAAATTAATTTAAATTAATTTAATTTAATATTTAAAAAAAATTAATATAGTATTTTAATTAATTTAATTTAATATTTTAATAAATTAAATTTAGTATTTAAATTAATTTAATTTACTATTTTAGTTTTATATTGAATATTCCAAATAATTATTTTTCATCTTTAAGAACAAATTTAAATTAATTAATTATTATTTTTTTTTTTAATTACCATATATATATATATAAACTTTTTTATAATTATTATTACTTTTTATTAATCATTGTATCAATTTACTAAATTTAAATTAATTGAACAATAAATTCCTAAACTAAAATTTAATGTTATTTTTTATTCATTTTTTTAAATATAAGTTATTAATTAATTCACTCTCATATTTTTCAAATTTCCGCAAATATTTTTATTTTATTATTCTCAATACAGTGAAACCTCTATTTGGAGAACTTCCAATTGGCTATTTTTTTTTAATAATTAATATGAACACTATGGTATTTGTCATAAAAAAAAAAAAAACATTCCATTTAAGGAACCTATTATCTATTTAGCGAACTTTTCAGGTTGGGATCTATTAAACTATTTTTCAGGAGAATTCTTCGAAATCGTCCATCCTCTTTTTACACGCAAATATCCCACAGTCGTGTAAGGTAAGAATTTTAGCTGGTTTTACTACCAGTGTGTACACACACATGGGCAATCCTTGTTATAGAAAATCACTGAAAGGTGAAAATCTGCCATTCAGGTACAGAATATAACAGGTAAGCTGCTTCATTTTTAGATTTAGTCATATCCAACGATGAATAATAGAAAATGTTTATCGGTACAATAAAAAGAAGAAATCTTAAAAGCAGTAGACCAAAGTGTCTATTAAAAAATGTATTTTTTAACACTTTCCATCCTAGTTGAAAAGTGTTTATGACTTCGGTTTGTCTGGCCTTCTGGCCGTCTGCCGTCTGCTGTCTGTCCGCGCTCTAACTCTCGTAAATATGCTCAGATTGCCCTGAAATTTTTACATGTTACTGTCGTTATCTATATAATCCTCCCTATTTCAACTGAAGTGTGTAGAACTTACAGTTTTTTTAACAGGGACACTCAAAAGAATTCCGTTACATTACGGTAAATGGGAAAAAATCATTTGCGGTTTATTTTAATAGTGTTACACAATTTCAAATACATTGTAATTGATATATATCACTAAGGTGCATTACAAGAACCTTAATATGGAATAGGGTGTGCATAGCACTTATAGTTACTTTACAGGGACAGTCAAAGGAATTCCGGTACATTACGTCTATGGAGAAAAATTGTTTGCGATTTATTTAAATAATGTTTGACTATTTTAAACGCATTGAAATTTATATATATCACTAAAGTGCATTACAAGAAGCTTACTATAGAATATTTTGTTTATAGCAGTCTCTCGTTCATTTACAGGGACACACAAAAGAATTCTCTACTGTCTGTTAAAAATAATTCCTGGAAGTGCGTTTTAAGTTCCTGAACGCGATTTTAAATGTAACTTACTTTTTGTCTATTATTTGGTGTGTATAAATTCTGTATTTCATATACAGGGCAGTACAAAAGTTCGCGAACACATTTCCGTTTATTGACAGAAACTCCAGAAGTAGAATTTTAAACTGTGCTGCGCGTTTCCTAACTTAACTAAAATTTAGCATCCTATGAGTATATATACAAATCTATAGATCCTATACAGGGCTGATTAAAAGTATTTGGATAATTTTCCGAATATTGTATACGTTGAAAATTCCTGAAATTACGTTTTTAAATATGTTACTCGTTTTCCAAATTGTTTACTTAGATGTTATCTTTCAGCTTATTAAACGGTAATGATGTGTAAAATTATTTTGGAAGCGTTGGAAAGTGTTACATAATTTATGCTTGACGCATGATTTTTCATTCTTTTTTAATTATATTGCTTGTTTTTAATTATCCATAATAGTTCGTCAACAATCATAAAAAAGCTTATATTTTTAATAAAGTTGTACATAGTTTTAGACGTTTTAAAGTTTTTGAAATATTAAATATATCAACTGAAATTAAATTATATTTCAAACAATGTTCAAAAATATTTCGTGATGTAAAATTTATGAAGAATTCAATATAATGAATGTTCTATATACAGAATGTTTTTGAAGAATAATAAGAAAGCTTGAAAAAGAGGCTTAATTGTAAATTACTTTTATTTATTTTGATAAGAAAGTAATATAATTTTGTTACAATTACGGATTTAATTAACAATTTATTTTTTTACAGCTTTTACATAATGGAGGTAAATCAGAAATGTCCACATTTAAAATTATTGAAATCTTAAAAAATATTTATTATTACCATTTTAACCAATAATATCAAGTAAGTATTTAAAAATCAAATCACATTTAAGGTTTTTTAATGAATTAATTAAATTTTCTTTGCTATGAATTCAAAATTTTATTGAGTATGTATTAAATGCTACTGCGCATTCACATTGGATCCCAATAGTGTAGAGGTCAGACCATGTGTTCAGTGTTCGTAAGTACCCTGGTTAAAATCCAGAGGATGGAACGGAGATCAAAAATATGTGCCCGTAAAATATCATTTATTTTATCCATGTAGTTCATTCTTTGTTCTCGATAATAAATATGAAAATATATGTTACATGTAAACCTTAATAATGCTGATAAGTAATTATTATTTATATTTTTAAAAATATTGCGCATATTTATTTCTAAAATGAATGAATTAAAATAATCTTAAATGGTAATATCATCGCCAGTACAATATTATATACTAAACAAAAGAAAAAATTACAGAAATATATTTATTTCTTTTTTGTGTGTAGATGTGTGGCAAACTCATTGCGTGTAACATGCCCTTTATCACTTCTATAGAAATTATCATAACCTCCTCAGTAGATCACTCATGACGTTTCCAATGAACTACAGTGGAGGTTTTTTAACACCTCCTGTCGCAAGCTTTTTGCATCCTAGAGATACCTGAATGACAGAAATCATTTAATCTTTTAGGTAGCTTTCATTACAAAAAGCTACCTGTTGTAGCCGTTCGGAGGAAAGCAATTCCAAGAAATGTTGGTATATTTTCACCGATCATGACCCAAGACCCCAAAACGACCCTCCGTTGAAATGTTGATTTATATTGATTTGAATCATTTTATTTGAGATGTAGTCCCAATATCATATTTTTTAGCAATGTTTGGCTAATATGAAGATGAAACATCTCATTTTATTTGTGGTATTTAGGCAATTGGGACTTGATAATTCTGTCTAAATTCCACAAATTTCATTTCATTTAATTCATTTATTCCATTGATTCAATTTTTATTTAATTTCTTATTCTTTCAATGTTTTTTGATTCCATATTAAGTGTGTTGGGGAATCTTTCATTGCCAACTAATTATTTCATACTTAATTTTCATGGTTTAAGTTGGTGTTATGATAATGTTTCATTTATGGTTATATATATATATATATATATATATATATATATATATATATATATATATATATATATATATATATAACATATGTAATGTTGTAACTCACTTATTTATAAACCAATTTGGATGTAACTCAGTTATGTGTGTAGGACATACCCAGGTCTCGACCGAATACATTCGACAGCTTCATCCGCCATATTGTTTCAAAATGGCGGCCAGTTAAAAGATTTTATTTTTTTAAAAAATCAAAAAGATGTACAAAAAAAATGTTTCTCTTATGTGTTAGAATGTGATACAAGGATTCTGGAACAATTTTTGTTTTGGCTATATCTTAAAAAATAGCAGATATATGGCAGTTTGAAACTCTAAGGTGGCTGAAATTGTGAAACAATATAATATTTGTTATGCTGTAACTCTCGTATTTATGGACCGATATGAATGTGACTGATCATGTGTACAAAACATACCAAGGTCTCGATCGAGTGCGTTGGCCAGCTTCATGCGCCATCTTGTTTCAAAATGGTGGCAAGTTAATTTTTTTTTAATTTTGTTTTAAATTCAAAAAGGTATCTAAAAATTATAAATTGAAAAAGTTGTTTCCATTAAGTGCTAGATCGGGATGCAAGGATTCCGGAACGATTTTTGTTTTGGGTTCATCTCAAAAAATGGCTGAGATACGGCAGTTTGTAATTTTAAGGAGGTGTATTTTGAAACAATCTGATTTTTGTTATGCCCTAACTCTCATGCTGAAATTCGCATTCAAAATGAGTATTAACGAAAACCGGTATTGAGTCTTCTATAATTGGGTTCCAAGCATTTTAGCTTCGGGTATTTGAGTAAAATGAGTTGAATTTTTAAACACATGGACTATGAAAGCTACATTTTCTTCCCGGTACAGGCCGGAAGGACTTTTTCTCCTCAGGATGTCCTGAAAAAAGATGTGCATTTTTTTTTCTTGTTCAACTACTGACAATAGAAACTTAACATTTTTATGTTTAAGAATATACGAGTTTCAGATAAATCCAGAAAAAAAAAACTAAAGGATAAATTTAGAAAACCATGTCACCATACTCAACAATGAAGAATAGTGTACAGACAGTAGTACAGACTCAGCTGTAGTGGAAATAGCTGTAACAGACGAATTATTTTCTTGATATGATTCACTTTACTTTTAAACTTTGTGAATTGCAAAGTAACTTTTATTTTATAAATTCTAAGTAAATTGTCTAAAAAAAATTTACTGAACCTCAGCAGTTAGGTTACTTTATCCCATCAGGCATTCAAAGTATAACACCGATGAATGTTACGGCCATGAAAGTTTTTTCATATATACGTAAATACCTATACTAACAAGTGTGCGTCAAATGTACATTTCCATGTACTTCTGCAAAAAGTCACTTTTCAAAACTTCAAAACCCTCAAACGATATTTTAATGTAAGAATAGTTTGATAGGACATATTCCTCAGGACACACGCAGTTAGTTTACAAAGTTCTTGTTCATGCAAAAACATTTGTATTCTGCGATTTATTTGCTTACAAGATTTCTGAAAATGAACTTTAACAATATATGCATATAGAAATATGTTACCAAATGTATACTGTTACGCATGCATTTGTAAATTATGTAATTAGACATAAAACAATTCCTAAAATATTTTAAGTTCATGGTATGGATAATCAGGTTTGAAGAGAATACAAGCATTCTCAGTTGTACACTGAGAAAAATGACACTTTCAAATCTGAGTAAATCGATGATTTCATTTTCTTATGAAACTTTTATTTTCAAATATGACGATCCAATGCTTTCAATTCTGAAATACCAGAAATACTCATAATATTGAAACATGGACATACTCAAAACTCAGCAAAAAGAGTTCAGTTCATACTCATTTTTGAAACATGGACATACTCAAAAATGATAAGAATCAGTTCAAACTCATTTTTGAAACATGGACATACTCAAAAAGGAGCACATTGAAGTCAGTTCCTATTAATTTTTGAAATATGGACATACTCAAATATGAGCACATGATGTTTTATTCTTGAATGTGTGCATGTTTCCAGAAATGAGTATATACATGTTTCAAACTTGAGTAATTTTGATTCGGAGCCATTTTGACTATGCGACATACTCAGATTTGAGTATTTTTTGCTCAGTTTTGAAAATGTCGTTTTTAGAGTTTAGATTTTTTTTCAATTTCACGCAAGAAATGCAATCTAAATGCTCTACAATTTGAAATAATCATTAGGAAAAAAAATCCTCAGTTTGCATTTTCAATGTCCTTTACAAAGTATTTATTTTAAACCACTTTGATCATTTATAAATCAAATTTTAACAAATGAATGAATGGAAAATATATTGTTATTTAATGTTCATAAATTATCTAAAATGAACATTTTGTTAAAAAATCATCAGCTGGATAAACATTTTTTTTTCAAGTATTGCATATTTCATTTTTTTTAAATATGCAAACTGTAATAAAAGTTATTTTCTTTTATCTAGCAACTATAAAACGGCAGTTAAAAAATCACCAAATGCTGTTATTTCATTAAACAAAAACAAAAACATATCTTCATTTATAATGTATTCATTCATTGTGACAGTATCAATTATATAAACAATATGTATATTCACGGAAAGAATACTCATTTATTTTTGTGTTTTATGTGCGCTCATTTGCAATTATGAATCCATTAAATCTATTATAAAATTTATTATACCATTTAAAAACATATGTCTGCTTTGAAAAGACGCTATTGTGCAAGTATATTTTTCTTATCTTGGAATTAATTGTTCATCAAATTAAATTCTATTTTGAAGAGAAAATGTGTTATTTTGGTTATTTTTATAAGATTGGAAATTAAATTTATCCTTGTTATAGAAATGGGCAATCCTTATGTTTAAGAATATACGAGTTTTAGATAAATCCAAAAAAAAAAAAACTAAAGGATAAATTTAGAAAACCATGTCACCATACTCAACAATGAAGAATCCTTGGCAATCCTTGTTATAGAAAATCACTGAAAGGTGAAAATCTGCCATTCAGGTACAGAATATAACAGATAAGCTGCTTCATTTTTAGATTTAGTCATATCCAACGATGAATAATAGAAAATGTTTATCGGTACAATAAAAAGAAGAAATCTTAAAAGCAGTAGACCAAAGTGTCTATTAAAAAATGTATTTTTTAACACTTTCCATACTAGTTGAAAAGTGTTTATGACTTCGGTTTGTCTGGCCTTCTGACCGTCTGCCGTCTGCTGTCTGTCCGCGCTCTAACTCCCGTAAATATGATCGGATTGTCCTGAAATTTTTACATGTTACTGTAGTTATCTATATAATCCTCCCTATTTCAACTGAAGTGTGTAGCACTTACAGTTTTTTTTTCAGGGACACTCAAAAGAATTCCGTTACATTACGGTAAATGGGAAAAAATCATTTGCGGTTTATTTTAATGGTGTTACACAATTTTAAATACATTGTAATTGATATATATCACTAAGGTGCATTACAAAAACCTTAATATGGAATATGGTGTGCATAGCACTTATAGTTACTTTACAGGGACAGTCAAAAGAATTCCGGTACATTACGTCTATGGAGAAAAATTGTTTGCGGTTTATTTAAATAATGTTTCACTATTTTAAACGCATTGAAATTTATATATATCACTAAAGTGCATTACAAGAAGCTTACTATAGAATATTTTGTGTATAGCAGTCTCTCGTTCATTTACAGGGACACACAAAAGAATTCTCTACTGTCTGTTAAAAATAAATCCTGGAAGTGCGTTTTAAGTTCCTGAACGCGATTTTAAATGTAACTCACTTTTTGTCTATTATTTGGTGTGTATAAATTCTGTATTTCATATACAGGGCAGCACAAAAGTTCGCGAACACATTTCCGTTTATTGACAGAAACTCCAGAAGTAGAATTTTAAACTGTGCTGCGCGTTTCCTAACTTAACTAAAATTTAGCATCCTATGTAGTATATATACAAATCTATAGATCATATACAGGGCTGATTAAAAGTATTTGGATAATTTTCCGAATATTGTATACGTTGAAAATTCCTGAAATTACGTTTTTAAATATGTTATGCGTTTTCCAAATTGTTTACTCAGATGTTATCTTTCAGCTTATTAAACGGTAATGATGTGTAAAATTATTTTGGAAGCGTTGGAAAGTGTTACATAATTTATGCTTGACGCATGATTTTTCGTTCTTTTTTTAATTATATTGCTTGTTTTTAATTATCCATAATAGTTCGTCGACAATCATAAAAAAAGCTTATATTTTTAATAAAGTTGTACATAGTTTTAGACGTTTTAAATTTTTTGAAATACTAAATATATCAACTGAAATTAAATTATATTTCAAACAATGCTCAAAAATATTTCGAGATGTAAAATTTATGAAGAATTCAATATAATGAATGTTCTAGATGCAGAATGTTTTTGAAGAATAATAAGAAAGTTTGAAAAAGAGGCTTAATTGTAAAATACTTTTATTTATTTTGATAAGAAAGTAATATAATTTTGTTACAATTACGGATTTAATTAACAATTTAATTTTTTTACAGCTTTTACTAGATAACGGAGGTAGATCAGAAATGTCCACATTTAAAATTATTGAAATCTTAAAAAATATTTATTATTACCATTTTAACCAATAATATCAAGTAAGTATTTAAAAATCAAATCACATTTAAGGTTTTTAATGAATGAATTAAATTTTCTTTGCTATGAATTCAAAATTTTATTCAGTATGTATTAAATGCTACTGCGCATTCACATTGGATCCCAATAGTGTAGAGGTCAGACCATGTGTTCAGTGTTCGTAAGTACCCTGGTTAAAATCCAGAGGATGGAACGGAGATCGAAAATATGTGCCCGTAAAATATCATTTATTTTATCCATGTAGTTCGTTCGTTGTGCTCGATAATAAATATGAAAATATATGTAACATGTAAACCTTAATAATGCTGATAAGTAATTATTATTTATATTTTTAAAAATATTGCGCATATTTATTTCTAAAATGAATGAATTAAAATAATCTTAAATGGTAATATCATCGCCAATACAATATTATATACTAAACAAAAGAAAAAATTACAGAAATATATTTATTTCTTTATTTGTGTGTAGATGTGTGGCAAACTAATTACGTGTAACATGCCCTTTATCACTTCTATAGGAATTCTCATAACCTCCTCAGTAGATCACTCATGACGTTTCCAATGAACTACAGTGGAGGTTTTTAAACACCTCCTGTCGCAAGCTTTTTGCATCCTAGAGATACCTGAATGACAGAAATCATTTAATCTTTTAGGTAGCTTTCATTACAAAAAGCTACCTGTTGTAGCCGTTCGGAGGAAAGCAATTCCAAGAAATGTTGGTATATTTTCACCGATCATGGCCCAAGACCCCAAAACGACCCTCCGTTGAAATGTTGATTTATATATATATATATATATATATATATATATATATATATATATATATATATATATATATATATATATATATATATATGACATATGTAATGCTGTAACTCACTTATGTATAAACCAATTTGGATGTAACTCAGTTATGTGTGTAGGACATACCCAGGTCTCGACCGAGCTCATTCGACAGCTTCATCCGCCATATTGTTTCCAAATGGCGGCCAGTTAAAAGATTTTATTTTTAAAAAAAATCAAAAAGATGTACAAAAAAATTATAATTGGAAAAAAAAATGTTTCTCTTATGTGTTAGAATGTGATACAAGGATTCTGGAACAATTTTTGTTTTGGCTATATCTTAAAAAATAGCAGAGATATGGCAGTTTGAAACTCTAAGGTGGCTGAAATTGTGAAACAATATAATATTTGTTATGCTGTAACTCTCGTATTTATGAACCGATATGAATGTGACTGATCATGTGTACAAAACATACCAAGGTCTCGATCGAGTTCGTTGGCCAGCTTCATGCGCCATCTTGTTTCAAAATATTGGCAAGTTAATTTTTTTTTAATTTTGTTTTAAATTCAAAAAGGTATCTAAAAATTATAAATTGAAAAAGTTGTTTCCGTTAAGTGCTAGATCGGGATGCAAGGATTCCGGAACATTTTTTGTTTTGGGTTCATCTCAAAAAATGGCTGAGATACGGCAGTTTGTAATTTTAAGGAGGTGTATTTTGAAACAATCTGATTTTTGTTATGCCCTAACTCTCATGCTGAAATTCGCATTCAAAATGAGTATTAACGAAAACCGGTATTGAGTCTTGTATAATTGGGTTCCAAGCATTTTAGCTTCGGGTATTTGAGTAAAATGAGTTGAATTTTTAAACACATGGACTATGAAAGCTACATTTTCTTCCCGGTACAGGCCGGAAGGACTTTTTCTCCTCAGGATGTC
Source organism: Maratus michaelseni (assembly GCA_963931845.1). Taxonomy (NCBI): domain Eukaryota; kingdom Metazoa; phylum Arthropoda; class Arachnida; order Araneae; family Salticidae; genus Maratus; species Maratus michaelseni. The sequence continues at coordinate 300,870,126 of OZ007588.1, forward strand.
CTGGAAAAAAGATGTACTACTACTTGTTCTGCTACTGACAATATAAACTTAACATACTTATGTTTAAGAATATACGAGTTTCAGATAAATCCAAAAAAAACTAAAGGATAAATTTAGAAAACCATGTCACCATACTCAACAATGAAGAATAGTGTACAGACAGTAGTACAGACTCAGCTGTAGTGGAAATAGCTGTAACAGTCGAATTATTTTCTTGATATGATTCACTTTACTTTTGAACTTTGTGAATTGCAAAGTAACTTTTATTTTATAAATTCTAAGTAAACGTCTAAAAAAAATTTACTGAACCTCAGCAGTTAGGTTACTTTATCCTATCATTCATTCAAAGTATGACACCGATGAATGTTACGGCCATGAAAGTTTTTTCATATATACGTAAATACCTATCCTAACAAGTGTGCGTCAAATGTACATTTCCATGTACTTCTGCAAAAAGTCACTTTTCAAAACTTCAAAACCCTCAAACGATAATTTAATGTAAGAATAGTTTGATAGGACATATCCCTCAGGACACACGCAGTTAGTTTACAAAGTTCTTGTTCATGCAAAAACATTCGTATTCTGCGATTTATTTGCTTACAAGATTTCTGAAAATGAACTTTAACAATATATGCATATAGAAATATGTTACCAAATGTATACTCTTACGCATGCATTTGTAAATTATGCAATTAGACATAAAACAATTCCTAAAATATTTTAAGTTCATGATATGGATAATCAGGTTTGAAGAGAATACAAGCAATCTTAGTTGTACACTGAGAAAAATGACACTTTCAAATCTGAGTAAATCGATGTTTTAATTTTGTTATGAAACTTTTAGTTTCAAATATGACGATCCAATGCTTTCAATTCTGAAATACCAGAAATACTCAGAATATTGAAACATGGACATACTCAAAACTGAGCACAAAGAGTTCAGTTCATACTCATTTTTGAAACATGGATATACTCAAAAATGATTAGAATCAGTTCAAACTCATTTTTGAAACATGGACATACTCAAAAAGGAGCACATTGAAGTCAGTTCCTAATCATTTTTGAAATATGGACATACTCAAATATGAGCACATGATGTTTTATTCTTGAATGTGTGCATGTTTCCAGAAATGAGTATATACATGTTTCAAACTTGAGTAATTTTGATTCGGAGCCATTTTGACTATGCGACATACTCAGATTTGAGTATGTTTTGCTCAGTTTTGTAAATGTCGTTTTTAGAGTTTAGATTTTTTTCCAATTTAACGCAAGAAATGCAATCTAAATGCTCTACAATTTGAAATAATCATTAGGAAAAAAAATCCTCAGTTTGTATTTTCAATGTCCTTTACAAAGTATTTATTTTAAACGACTTTGATCATTTATAAAAATTTTAACAAATGAATGAAAGGAAAATATATTGTTATTTAATGTTCATAAATTATCTAAAATGAACATTTTGTTAAAAAATCATCAGCTGAATAAACATTTTTTTTCAAGTATTGCACATTTCATTTTTTCAAATATGCAAACTGTAATAAAAGTTATTTTCTTTTATCTAGCAACTATAAAACGGGAGTTAAAAAATCACCAAATGCGGTTATTTCATTAAACAAAAACAAAAACATATCTTCATTTATAATGTATTCATTCATTGTAACAGTATCAATTATATAAACAATATGTATATTCACGGAAAGAATACTCATTTATTTTTGTGCTTTATGTGCGTTCATTTGCAATTATGAATCCATTAAATCTATTATAAAATTTATTATACCATTTAAAAACATATGTCTGCTTTGAAAAGACGCTATTGTGCAAGTATCATTTTCTTATCTTGGAATTAATTGTTCATCAAATTAAATTCTATTTTGAAGAGAAAATGTGTTATTTTGGTTATTTTTATAAGATTGGAAATTAAATTTAGTAATTGTTTATTATTTTGAAATATTATACACGTAAGTGTGAAAAAAAAGTTATTAGTTTTATAATGATTGGCTTAGTGACTTAAAACCAATGCAAATTTCATACAATTTATCCAAAAATGGGTTGCGTCAGTTTAGCCGAAAATTAAAAATTTAGTCTTACTTTGAGGCGATAACAACCCCTGCGAAATCCCTATTGAGAAAAGCTAATATTGATGTACCTTTTTTAGGACAGTGACTGGATCTATTTTAGATAATACATTCATAATGATTTGCTTGGTGACACAAAGCCATTATATTTCATTCAACAAATCGAAAAATGGATTATAGCACTTCAGTCAAAATTTAATTTACGAGGTATTTTTAGGGGATAACAACTCTTTCGAAATCTAATGGAAAACATCTGATATTAATGTACCCATTTTCGGGAACAACTGAAGCGATTGATTTTTTTAACTCTTTTGACAGTAGTTAAATAATCGTTGATAGGCAATAATAAGAATAAAAAATCATGTATCGGGGCATAGATTATGAAACACTTTGCAACTCCATTGGACTATTGTTAAGACATTTCATTTTTTTATTTATATATATGTAATCCATCTATCTATCTATCTATAAGACAATCTCGGTTTGTATGTTCCTTATAACTTGAAACTTAGTATATATACCTTTTAGAACATGGGAGAAAAGTCACTGCCAACTTAAAAAAATATCAGATGTCTCTATACCATTTTTTTTTCAACCACCTGCCACAGTTTATCATTATTGAAATCTATTTTTCTTTCAATTTCTATTGCAATTATTCTTTCCTGTTGCCAAACCCTAAAACACTACACAATAATAATAAAAAATATATAGTTATCACATCTAATTTTATACAGATGTTTCAATTTAAAGAAAACAATTTAGAAAAAGAGAAAGAATACTAGATATGACGTCACATTCTATTACATGTTTTCAATGTGAAGCGAAACTGACTCTAAATAAATGGCTGATATTCTTTATTTCTTTCTTCGAATGTATGGTACAGCCTTATCTAATAGTTATGCGTTGTACAGTCGTGGAAAAAAAAAACGGAACACCCCCCACTTACTCTGCAACAAATTATAGTAGAAGGAAGTGACTGGTACCAAACGATTGGAAATAAAGTCTACTTTTAAGTGATGTATATAAAATTTGATTAGGGGGCCATATACATATAAAAACACACCCAAACTTTGTTTTTTTCAATAGCAAGACCCAAATTTGACAACATATTTGAAATCTGCAGTTCAAACTATGCCTAGATACCAAATTTCATTAAATTCCTACGATTAGTTTCTGAGAAATTAATTACTTTATAATGAGCATATTTAAGGGGCTGTATCCAAATTGAAGTTCGGTACTCGATTGTTGAAATGCTGCAGAATGTCACCTTTTAATCTATTATGTTTTACCGATATGACCATTTTACTCACTTAATAAGTTTCGGTTATTGTTATATGCTGTAAGATAATGTTTACAAGTGTTGAATTATCCGATTTTAACCCCTTGGGGACGAGCGACACGTATGCGTGACACATAAGATGCTCAGAATCCTCGATTTTTCCCACCAGTTATTTTTTATTGCAAGCTTTGCCTTATTATATCTTAGCATTTCCACAATTTAATTAGACGAAAATTTCTGTTTTGAAAAACCGGTGGTAAATTATTAAAAATTCTGTAATAGACTCTCGTCACGAAGGGATTAAAAAACCATAAGATTATTTGTAATTAAAATAGTCTTAGAATATGTAAATGTTATTGTAATTTTACAGGTGCTTTTATAATGCTTCTTCTCAGATTTTGCATCTATTTAACTCGCCTTTTCTTTAGTTTATTGGCAGAAACGTGAATAATATTGATAGATACAAAATTTTGAATTTAAAAAAAAATAGTATAAAGCAGCGTAATGAAACAAAGTAAAAATAACAAAAAAAAAAAAACAGATAAATTGTTTTTTAGTCTGAAAATAAATCCAGACATTGTTTTTTTTAGTAGCGAGAGGGGGGGGGGGTGTCTTGTTTTGAGATATGTTCGCAGAATTTACATTCCGATTTATTTGAAGACCTAAAACTAAATATATGTTATAAAGACATCTGAATAACTTTACATCCGTTATTCTCCTTCGGAATAGGGGTAATAATTCTATGATTAAACCTATTCTGGTAGTTCATTTGAAATTTTACAATTAACTCATTAATGCCTCCTGGCAAGAAAACTTGCCATATGACATTTATTATTTATTATTATTATTATTATTATTAGATTTTTTTGCATACTGCTAGCGATTGGGAAATAATCTTGCCTATCAGAAAACCATAAAAATAACTTGTAATTTTTTTTTCAATTAGCCTGTTTAATCGAATAGATTTAAATACGAAAGTTATAGAAGAAATATTGTAATTTTTTCTTCGCAATAAACTACCAATATAAACCTTACCTATTAATCCATGTTGAAACAGTTTGAAGAGACACTTGAAAATGCCCAGCTATATAACGAAAACTTCTCCCAGCTTGCAACATGCCAATCATTTGGCCTTTCGTTGATTCAGTTAATTGTGGGGCCATTTTGTTTCAGCAAATACTCTACACATATGCATTTATAATAAACTTCACTTCAAACATATATACTGCAGAAAAAACAATATAGCTTTATTAGACTGGAAAAGAAGCTATAAATCCATTTAAAGGTAACAAAAATGATTATGTTTTTTCTAAGGTAGAACTGATCATATTTTTCAAAAATGAGCTTTATTAATTTAAAAATAAAAGCGAAACTATTTTCCATAAATGAAAACATATATCTCATGCAAATACGTTTTACGTAATTTTAATGAAAAATTTTAAAGCAGGCATTGAAAAAGTAAAAGAAATATATATATATATATATATATATATATATATATATATATATATATATATATATATATATATATATATATATATATATATATATACTAATAAAGTGCTGGGGTTCTGGTGCCTCGCTATCTTATATCTTACTACAATCGCAGGTCGTTGTCAGAGTTGTTTAACGTAAGATCACGAAGCATTGAAGTACGGTTTACGCATTGTTTATAGTGTAAGACAGACTTAATCTCTAAGTTTATCAAGTCACTATAATCCCAGCCTATGAGTATAATATTTTCTCAAAGAAGAATGAGAGCTCTCCGACCCGAATATCGATTCTTACCACTAAATTTTAATAGTATTCTCCAACGTAAAGAATTTCAGAAATTTTGTCCTTGAATAAGGTAACAAATACTATTAAAATTTAGTGGTGTCAATCGGGATTTCGAGTCGGAGCGCTCCCATCCCTATTCAAACTATGCTTTAATGCACATCATAGACGGCCCCTTAAAGCAGCATTTTGTCGTTTTTTAAGCATAATTTGAAAACTACTTGGAAAAAAAAATTGAAATTTTGAATACACATAAAGCAGGACATAATAAATATAAATCCATCAAAAAAATTGTAGGTTTCAATTCATAATTTTTTCGAATATTAATTTCATAATTCATAATTCATATTATAAAATTTTAAAAATTACAAATTTGACGTAGTTATGTTTGGGTTTTTGAGTTTTATAACCAAACAAAACGTTAGCACATTAGGATTATAATTTCAGGAGATATTAATAAAAATATGAAAATGTAATTTAACATTAGAAGCTCTAAAATTTGAATGTGTATAACTCAAAAACTTATCATCCAAATGACTTAAAATTTTGTATCTAGGCATAGTTTGAACCGAAGATTTAAAATATCATGTCAAAAGCGGGTGTTTCCATTGAAAAAATTAAAGTTTAGGCTGGTTTTAATATGTAGATGGCCCCTTAAGCAAATTTTAGATACATCACTTAAAAGTAGACTTTATTTCCAATCGTTTGGTACCAGTCACGTCCTTCTACTATAATTTGTTGCAGAGTTAGTGGTGGTGTTCCGTTTTTTTTTCCACGACTGTACCTAAATGTTATATTGGTTTAGATACCGTGGAAACATTTTCTATAATTTATATTAAAGAGAGAGTGAGTTATTTTCCTTTTGAAACAAAAATTCATAACTTTCGTCACTAATACAAGTTTATGAAAAATGATATCTAATCATTGTAGTTTTAATTTGTATGAATATAAATTTCAATTTCAATTAAAAAATGATGTTTTATAATGATTGGAAACTCTCTTACTCTTCTAAAATTAACACATATTATTAACCATAAAGTGAAGGCTGTATGTTTAAGCCACACGAAATAAAAGTTCAGTAAATGGTACGTCATTTGGAATTATTTATTGCATGTAATCATTGTAGATTTATGAATATATTTTTTTTCAATTTAAAAATGATGTTTTATTATGATTGGAAAACTCTGCTCATCTGAAAATAATTCTTCTTATTATCCAGTCAGGTTAAGCATTATTGCAAATGTTTGTATAATTTTTAATATTGCAATAATGTTTTAATTTTTAATGTTGCAATAATGTTTTGTAATTGAGTTACATGCCAGCTATTCGCTTAAACCATGAAAGATGTTGTATTGTTTTAAACACAAGTGTATGCCATAAAAGCTAACTAGCGTACAGTCCGATTGCAGATGATTACCCCTTTTACAATAACGAAAAAAAAATCAGCATTTTTTTCTTTTTTTGGCTAATATTCCATCCCAAAGTTAGAACTTCGCGAAAAAAAAAGAAACTCAAGGTTAAAAGGTACGCAATTAAATATTGAAATGATAACAAAAACGAAAAATCATGCATCAGGCACAGATTATTAAACACTTTCCAACACTAACGGTATAACATTAACAGAATTGTTTTTCCCAAGAATTGAATGAGATATCTAAAGAAGCTACTTAAAAAACACGAAACTCAGTAAAATCCATTTTCAGCAATTGTTGACCGTTTCCAGTAATGTGTGTAAAAGTGTAAATTCTTTTTTGCAGTCCTATATAAGATATATAAAATTTATACACCGTACTAATGCACTCAACATTAGATAAGTTTTAAAATGCATACCACGGTGGGAAACGCACTTCATAATCAGTCCTATAAACGAATGTTTTTTTGTGTCTGCGTCTCTGTAAATGAACGATAAATGCTATGCACTCCATAATCTATAACAATCATGTTATAGTGCACTTCAGTGATTTCATTTTGTTTGAAGTATCATAACATGAATAAAAAGCAAAGAAAACGATTTTCCCCCATAGACCTTATGTAAAAGAATTGTTTTGTGCATCCTCGTAAAAGAATTATAAATGCTACTTATTCTATACTCCCGGGAAACTATGTTCTCTCCTATCTCAGTAATGCATAGGAATATCATTATGTTTGAAATATCAATAAAATGCATTGCAAACGATTTTTTTTCATAGACCATAATGTAACGTAACACTTTTGAGTGTGCCTGTAACAGAACTATAAATGCTACACATTTCATTTTCAATAACAAACATTCTGTTTTAAATCTCGATAACATATAAACTTTTTTTTTGTTAAGTAACCTTGTTATGTAGTAGAAAATTTTTACTTTATAGAAAATACAATTTTTATCATATTATTACTTTTTTAAAAAAATAAACTAACAGGATATTTAATCTTACAAATTAAAATATCGGGATTTCAATGAATGAATTAATTCAATACAATTATTGTCCATTCCATGTTTTTCTTTAAACATGACATCATTTTTACCGATTCAAATTTTCCACAAAATTTTGTTTAGATATTGAAAGGGTTTGAAACGTGGAGATTTTAAAAACATATGAGAGATGGTGCAATGCAGTTTAACTACATACAACAGCGATTAAACAATAGAGCGAACAAACAACACAGCACAAAACAGCGAACAAATATTGCACACTGGTTTCAGTAGCATAAGGCCTATTGGTATCCTATATGATGATTTACTCCCACTTTTTTGACGTCAACCTTGGTCTTGAATCCGATTATGAACTATTATTGCACTTAAACTGTAACAATGAAATAAGTTAAAATAAAATGACGAATTACATTGTGAGAGAGAGCAGTTCTGGAAACAATGAGGAGGATAAAAAAAAATTAAGGAAATGAAAATAATGTAGAAATTCAGCGCAATTCAGACATGAAATTTGATAGGTGATGTAATCTCAGTATGAATAGATACTTTTCAATAAGTGTACTCTAAGTGGGAGAGTGAGTTTTGCTTACGATCACATAGAATTCCATTATTAAAACCCATTCCCTGCTAGTGTTGAGTTTTCGCAACATAAATGTAATTTTGTTTCATTATATAATTTTTTTCGATTCTGTGTAAACAAATAAAGACTAAATTTTTAAAAAGATTGAATTTTTAGGATAAATTTTATAAATTAATTATTTATAAATTTTTAGCAGTTAAATCCGTTGATAAATATTAAGCATTTTGAATAATTATTATTATCTCATATGTGGCAGCACATATTTATCTGGAAAATCTTTTTATAGATCAAAAATATAATTTCTTTACATGAAGAGATGACAACAGGTAAAAAAATAAAGCGCGTTTCAATCTTTTTTTGGAAAATATGCATGTATTATAGAACACCATAAAAACCTCAATCAATATTATAATTTTCATATCTCAGTGACAATTTTGTAATTTAAACGGCTGTAGGGGAGAGTAGCCACATATAAACCGCCGCTTTAAATGGACCGCTGCAATTCTGCCGATAATTACAGAAAGAGACGTCATCTACCGCGGAAATCCTGCTCATTTGAATGACGTCGTCTATGACTAAAAAAAGCACCCACCTTCCACGTGCTGTTTTCAGACAATTTTAAAAAACCTAAAATTAGCTGTTTTAACATAATATCTTCCTTCTAAACGTAGAGAATACTTTAAATCTAAGGTAAGTTGTTATGCTTTCGTATACATATCTAAATTCATGTGTTTATAGCGCATATTTTTCACACGGATTTGTTTACTTTCGTTTTTGTTCTTAGTCTTTAGATTATCGGTTTAAACATATGGCGCAGTTGCCTTAATTGGACCAATTTGAGTTGCTTAAAATTGAACCAGATATACGATCATAAATTTGAAAAGTAAGTAATGAATTTCGAAGGCTGTACGCTTTGGACATTATTCTTCGGTGTCAGAGACAGTAATCATAAAACCTACTAAAAGTAAGAAAGTAAATATATATATATGAAAACGACACTGACAAACAGTCTGGAAGAAAAACATCAGTGATAACAAAAGTTGTTAACCCTTAATTGCATAGTGATGTAAATTTCCATCACTTTTTATTTAAATTTTAATAAATAAATCAACTTCTTCGCCACCACTATATTTATATAGAAATATTAATCCAGTATATTTCCCGTGAACTATATTTCTGAACAAAGTTAAAAATCTATCTTAAAATTTCTGTTGTCTAATATTTAATATATGTAAAAAAAACACAATTGTAAAAGAAAAACTCATGCAAAGAAGGGTTAGAGATATATGAAACGAAAAGGAAAGAGTAAGTTATGAAGTGATTGAACCACAAGAAACTGCAGCTACAAAAAGCCAAAGAATCATTATAAATGTTATCTCACTTTCCAAAATCAGTTAAGTCAAAGTACAGAGGGAGCCAAAAAACAGCTGTGTTAACATCTTCGCAATATAAAGTAAACCATGAAAATGAAAACAAAAAAACAACAAAAAGGAAGCTTTCAAAGCACAAAAGTAATTGGAACACCAAGTTTAGAAAATGATGAAAGGGAAGAACTACAGACATAAGGTAAAAAAAAAAAAAAACTTTTGTGGCAAAAAAATAAAAAAAATAAAAATAAATAAAAAATAAAAAATAAAAAATGTCAAATGATTTAGAATCTAAAAATGAAAATCAAAAGAATAATGAATGATGATTCGTTTTGCCTAAGTTGTAAGAAAAATAAAATAGCAGAAATGCTTCAGTGTTATGATTGTTAAGTATGGTTCCATGTTGTCTGCGCTGGAATAAAAAATGAACAAAAGAAATTCATTTGTAAACTTTGCATCACTTCTCCAATGATATTCAAGTAACTGGCAATTAGTTAAATAATTCCTATTCTTAATTACTTTTAACTTTGATTTATATTTTGAATACATTTTGATTTAAAACAATTACTCTTACTTTCAGACATTTTATTTCATTATATTTCATTGCTTTTATTTTGTTTGATTCTTTCATTAATCGCAAACGTTGCTTTTATTAACATTAATTTCATTCTCTACTCAGTAAAACAGCCTGATATTGTTTGGCCCAATTTAGAAGACTGGAGGTCCAACATAGGCGACCAGTCGCTGAATTTGGACCACTTTTGACAAATATCTCAAATTAAAATAAAACTTAATATTTTTAAAATGAAATTATCCTAAAGATTTATTTAGTTAGCAGATGAATGGAATGGCCAGGTGTAGTGATATTTTGCAGATTTTCTAAAAAGAAGTGAGTTGCACCTGGAAATAAGTGAAGTGGTCCAAATTCGGCTACTCACCCCTAATGCTGCGGGTTTTTTTTTTTAAATTATAATATTTCAACACAATGCCTTTGCCATATCTATGAAATATTTATTCAGTATTATATAAAACCACTGAAATATTTTTATGTCGACTGCTACATAGAATCTCAAATCTTTACCCTTCTGAAAATTACTGATAATATAAGAAATTATGATGATAGAAACAAGCTCGTAGGAGATTTTTTAGTTTTATGATTTCAAATAAATCTATTTCATATTAAATGAGATTTTTCAAATGCTACATCATTTTCTGAAATAGATTGGAATCATTTTTTTCCCATTTCAGAGTTTTTTTCCGTTGAACATAATGACAGATTTTTCGAAAAAAAAATATTTCTTATAAATTATTTATATTTTAATAAGTTTCGTAAAGAGCACGAATAATTCTAGAACATTCCAAATTATGTAATATGATGTGTTTATGTATGACATAACATTTTCATATGTATAACCCGTCATCCCCTGTATTATTATATCTTCGTAAATCTACTTTATAAAAATCGATTTTTACGTTTTTAACAATATGCTTTAAACTAATTATAATTACACTCTTTTATTTAACTTAACTTGTTTTTTTATATGTAAAGATGGATTTTGTAATCGATTTTTCATTTACTTCCTGATATGATAGAATTATAAAAATTATGTATAAAGGTTTGTTTCCGATAACAATACAACATTTTAATATTTTAAGAACTTAAGTATAGATTAATAAATTACATTTAAATAATTTTTTTCCGTTAGCGCAATACAGGGGATGAATCGCCAAATATTATTTATGGTTACAATTGTCTACGAGTTACACAACAATGAATTTAATGATGCTCCAAGTCATACTCGCCACAAAAAGGCGAACGGGCTGTGAAAATGCAACAATGAAATATTTTAAATACTATAAACTAAAAATTAAACTACAAATAAAATAAGAGTGTAATATTTTTAAAAATATGCTTTTATCAGTTAAAAGTTTAATATTAATTAAATTATGATTAAACATTCACGAAACTATTTACAAATCCTTGTTTAAAATATACAGGGGCAGCGGTGGGGGGTAGGTATTTGAGGACAGATAAATAAAATAACTCAAAATAACTATGTCTGAAGAATATCTCTATTCTAAAAAGTAATTAATGCCGCTGCTATTGCCGTAATTACATTTATTGTGACCGTTTTACTTTCTCGGGTTATAATGCAAAAACTATGCCATATAAAATCATTAAAAATGGTAGTTTTATATAGAAATGCATCATAAATATGCTGAAGTAGACAGTTATTAAATTAAAGAATTATTTTAAGCTCTATTTAATCATGAAATCCATCAAGATAGTTTAGTTTCACACGTTTAATATGGTCAAAAACTATGCATATCAATTTGAATATTTTGTATGCATATACGTGACAATATTACAGTTTGCAAGGTCCAATATATTTTTTTTCTAATTTTTTATGGGGTTTTCAAATGTTTTATTGAAAACTTCATTTTTTGATGAAGGATTTAATTCATATTTTAAAATAGCGGTTTTTTACCTATTGTATCGATAATTTTAAAAGAGACCGAAATAAAATTTCCAAACATTTTTTTTTTTTTTTAAATAAATGTACATTTGAATATTAAAAAGAGAAGAAAACATTAAAATAATTAACTTATTACGTGAGAAAAGTATTTAATGTTTAAAATTACCTCATATTTAAAACGATATATTTAAAACGTCAAATTTAAAATGATTTACTTAACTGTTGCACAAACTGATTTTCAATGTGTAATTGATCGTACTTAGTCAATCATGGAAACAGACATCAGCTTTCGTGACAGTAGACGCCGCCTTGTGACCTAAAATATTCATCATTCAAAGGTAAATGAATGGTAACTCGTTACAGTAGATAGCTACTGGCCATGATAATTTTTTTATCTTCCATAATTGGGTAATGTTTTTTAAAAAAGAGCAAATTAACGTGTTTTTAGAGCATGCAGTACTGAGTGGTGCAAAAATACACTATATTTGAAATAAGTTTATTTAATAAAATCCACCTTCATGTTCTAAAATCGATTCTGTGTGAGATGTTAACCTGCACATTAGGGTGGGGCGAAAAAAATTATTTTTTTATAATCAATTTTTAATAGTGCGGAAAACTTGCGCATTGGGATCCTAATAACGGAAAAAATAATAAAAGAAATATATAAATTGGTTTTGAAATCGCGCAAAAACCTCAAAGTTTAGTAAAAAAAAGAAAAAAAAATCTGCAATTTTGAAAAACTTATAATATTTTATTAATAGTTTATTTTGTTTTTAATAGTGTAAAAACTACTCTTTGTAGTTACCTAAATGTGTGAAAATAGTTTTGGATACATTGCCGTTCATTTGAATTCGCGCAAAAAGCTTTAAAATACCATTTTTTTTTAGCAAAAGTTGCATTATTTCAAAAATTCGCATACGGGCATAAAGTTAAAAAAATACACCATTAAACATCCGTTTTAAGGTTTTAGGAACCTACTGTATGTTCCGCGACAAATTGAAAGTGACCTTGAGATAGAGTCTTTTCCCTTTCTCTCCTCAAACATTACTTCCCTCTGGCTAGCGTCGGGTGGACTAACCCTCGAACGGCGCGTGCGCTGCCCGCTATTCAAAGTCACCTGACTAATAGTCAGGTGATATTGTAAAATTGCATTGTCATTTCATCCTAATAATAAGAAGGAGTTAGGTTTTTCACCTGTTGCCGAGTTAGTTGCAACTCAATTAGTTAATATTTATAGAAGAGCCTCAATTCTAACGGTCACACACACTCGTGTTCTGCAAATGATCACCTCCTACTTTAATGCTTATATTGGGTTAAAAAAAATCATACAACAGAGACCATGAAAAAGATTTTTTATAAGAAAAGGTTAGATGTGTTTATTACAAACGCTAAGACGAAACTTTCCGATATTGCAGCTTGTAAATGTACTATGACATTTTCTTGTACATGTGGGAATAATCCAATTGACAATAACTGTCCGTGTCCCTGTCCAGTGGCTGTAAAATGCAATTGTGAGAAAGCAAAAAAAAAAAATTCCTGACATTGAATTGAGGCTTATGCACGATCAGAAAACAACCAGGATACTGTTTATTGGTAATTTAGATAGAAAGGAGACAACTAAACTGATTAAAAGAGAAGAAAGAAGAGAGCAGCTTTTTATGCAACAATCTATTACTTCTGATCCCGCCAGTCCTGGCATAAGTAAGAGTAAAGTTAATCAAAACTCTTCCATAAGAACAGGCAGTGACGTGAGTTTCGTATTGCCTTCGACATCGCAAATGCGTTCAAAATTGTCGTACACTTCCTTATTAAGCGATAGGTACGGTGTTTCTGACAGGGCCACAGCAGCGATAGTTTCTGGTGCCTGCATGATCTTGGAATGATCTCTGATTCAGATATGTCACGAGTGATTGACAAAAGTAAGATTCGAAGGGAAAAAGTGAAGATTCGAAAAGAAATAAAGGAAAAAGAGCACCAGCTGAAAGAAGTAAAAGGAATCTCCTTCGACGGCAGAAAAAATAGTACATTAACACAAGAAAAAATAGGAGCTAAAATGTACCGCAGAGTAAGAAAAGAAGAACATATTAGCGTAATTAGTGAGCAATGCTGGCCAATACATTGGCTATGTTACACCAAGAACAGGAATCGCTAATGATATTGCTGAAAGTATTTTCGACTTCATGATAAAGAAAGATTTTGACATGAGTGCAGTGGTAGCCATCGGATGTGATGGGACAGTCACAAACACCGGTTGGAAGAGTGGTGTTGTGCATAACATTGAAGTTATGTGTCAGCGACCATTTCAGTGGTTTATTTGTTTGCTACACTTTAATGAACTGCCTTATAAACATTTGTTTCAGCACCTAGACGGAACAACAACTGGGCCAGCGTCATTCAGTGGTCCTATTGGCAAGCAACTGCCTAGCTGTGAGAAAAATCCTGTTGTTGATTTTGTCCCGATTCAATCTGAATTTGTCATCACAATAAATAAAACTGACCTCAGTAAAGATCAGAAGTATCTTCTAGACATTGTTCGTGCAGTCATCACTGGACTCTGTGATCCAGAATTAGCTGTTAAAGATCCCGGACCCCTCAGCCAGTCCCGATGGTTAACCTGTGCTAACCGGGTATTAAGACTTTATGTTTCCCAAATTAGTCCAACAGCCGAAATGAAGACACTTGTAAATTTCATTGTAAAGACGTACTCTCCTGTTTGGTTTGATATTAAGATGCATTACAATGTGAAAGACAGTCCGAAGCACATACTGAAGGTCATACAAACAATAAGATACTTCCCGGACAACATTTAAAAAATCATCGATCTGTCAGGGACAAATGTTAGAAAACTGGTTTTGAACTATTTAAACAAATCATTCCTGCGTTATTAAAGATTTGTGGAGTTATGCAGAGGCTTACATACGGAATTGTATACTATACACTGGTTCAATAACATTCTCCAAAAAATCAACGTTGGGGGGAAGAGTTAATACAAAGGTCTTGCGGACGTCATCACTTCACCTTGGTTGTTGAAGGCAGTTGCGCGCATTTTTTTCAGCATAATTGTTAGTAAAGTTTATTTGCCGTCCCATATGAACAAAACTACATTTTTTTCTGTTGGATTTTTCAGTGGATTTAAGAGTGTTTTAGATCGCAGTAATTTTCTAGTGATTTTTTGAAAATGAAATAACCTTTCTTCATCACGTAAGACATACATCTCATATTTTTATTGATTGCAATTCTTTTTGTTACTTCTAAGACTCAGATTTCTTTTACCCAAGTAACCACTGATATTGTTGGAGTGTCATCTATCGTTTGTTGAGCTTTCTACATATTTTCATGTTCTTCTGCCATCCAGAGAATATGATGTTGGCGATGTTATTGGACGAGAGACAACACATTCGAGAATTAGGGTACAGGCGGATACTGAAAGCCCGAAATGTGCCTCCAGTAGTAGGTCATGTTAGAGCCTTCAAGCTTCCTTTAATTAATTTTCAAGCCACAGACTATACTGAACTTATCGATTGGACAAAATGTAAGCTGACACCACCTCCAATGTTGTCAAATATGGCAACGGAACACATTTCAACTTTATTGAAAGACAAAGCCCTGCCAGAATTTGAGTGTTTGAAATTTCCATGCCACACTCAGTCGGTAGAGAGAACTGTGAAACTTGTTACAGAAGTCGCTGGAAAAGTGTGTGGGCATGAAAACCGAGAAGGTTTTATTAGAACAACTTTAAAATCAAGGTTTTTGATGCCAAAATTTTATACGAAGTCAGAATTTAAAAGGACTTCAGTATAAGTAACCACACCCAAATTGGTTGGTTGTTGGGTAGGGTGTGGGTGGGACTCGACATGCAGCCACCTCCACGTGTTGAGTCCTGGGTCATTTAAGCATAAAGGAAAAAATCCTGAAATGGGCGAAGAGCTGCAATATGAGGTTTTTACAGACATAAATGGCATTTTAAGGCTTTCTGCGCGAACGCAAATGAACGGCAATGTGTCCAAAAGTAATTTTCACGCATTTAGGTAACTACAAAGAGTAGTTTTTACTCTAATAAAAATAAAGTAAACTATTTTTTTTTTAAATTACGTTTTTAAAAATTGCATACTTTTTCATTTTTTTCTAAACTTCAGGGCTCTTGCGCGATTTCAAAACCAACTTACATTTTTTTAATTTATTTTTCCCGTTATTAGGATGCCATTGCACAAGTTTTCCGCACTATTAGAAATTGATTATGAAAAAATAATTTTTTTCGCCCCACCCTACTGCACATGCTTGAATTGAATGGATCTGCTTCATATTATCTATTACTCTGAACATGGTAGGTGAAATATATGGCTAAAAACTTTGGTGTTTTGGAGCGTTCATTGACATACCTCTCTAATAACAACGTCATATACGTAGTAGTCAATGCACTGCGAAAGTGGTCTGTGACTATATTTGTGGATCTTCACATCCCTAGATATTTGGTAATGCAAGTATGGGTCGGAGAAATCTGACTTAAGTCCTTGGGCCCGGCTCCCTTCAGGTGTCCAGCTCCCGAAGCTGTAGGGGACTCTGACTCGTCCCCAAGTGTATGAGTGTTGGTCTCCCAAGAGAGTGGGATCCACCACATATTGCATCGACCTATGTTTTCAATTATTGGAAAAGTCGAGTTGGTCAGCAGTGTGGTGGCGCCCCCACCGGCCGTAGCACTTACAGGAACTCCCCTGGTAGAGCGCATTAGGCGCTCCCGTAAGCGCAGCTCAGGTTTATACGTAGTGGTACAATAAATTTATATCTGTAGAGTTCGAGGGACAAATGTTAGAAAACTGGTTTTGAACTATTTAAACAAATCATTCCTGCGTTATTAAAGATTTGTGGAGTTATGCAGAGGCTTACATACGGAATTGTATACTATACACTGGTTCAATAACATTCTCCAAAAAATCAACGTTGGGGGGAAGAGTTAATACAAAGGTCTTGCGGACGTCATCACTTCACCTTGGTTGTTGAAGGCAGTTGCGCGCATTTTTTTCAGCATAATTGTTAGTAAAGTTTATTTGCCGTCCCATATGAACAAAACTACATTTTTTTCTGTTGGATTTTTCAGTGGATTTAAGAGTGTTTTAGATCGCAGTAATTTTCTAGTGATTTTTTGAAAATGAAATAACCTTTCTTCATCACGTAAGACATACATCTCATATTTTTATTGATTGCAATTCTTTTTGTTACTTCTAAGACTCAGATTTCTTTTACCCAAGTAACCACTGATATTGTTGGAGTGTCATCTATCGTTTGTTGAGCTTTCTACATATTTTCATGTGTTCGGATTATATCACAGCATTTGGAGTGCTTTTTTTGCTTCGATATGAGTGAAATGTTCCATTTGTGGTCTCTAGTAACTTATAAATATTGTACACGAAAGATCTGTAGACTTTTAGCAATCGAAATACTTATAAAATATCTATGGTCAACCTTTAAAGCTACAAGTTCAGCTTACTTTTTCATTTTTGGAGAAAGCTGTGTTTTATTATTACTGTACGTATCAAACGATGAACGGACATAAGAAAATGCCGTAACAGCGAAAGAAAAGTATGTCCTCAAATACTACATGTTTATTGAAATACATTATACCAGTAAAATTACTGTAGCAAACGTTCAAGGAAAAGTCTCATAAGGAATGAGCTTTCTCCCTTGATAAACGGGTCTTGCCCATAGAAACATTAAATTTGCAAAATTCGACCTTTTAGCTTGAAAAAGTGGCATTTCACCTATCATTACTTCCCGGTAATATTCATTAATTTACAAAAAAAAATTACGGTGTGTTCCATTTAGAAAGAATTATTTTTTGAAAACAAAATATGTATTATCCAATATTAAAACTTTTTGTTAAATTAAAAATCTAAATTTATTATTTAGTGTAATGAGATGCTAAAAAACAGTTTTAATACTAGAAGAGACACCAAGAATCTCTATTAAAAATGTATTAATAAATATTTCATACTTATTGCAGTGTAGATTAGTTAATCTATAAAACTAAATCCAATAAAATCCTACAAAAATCCAATAATCACATTAAATAAACTTTTTAACCAAAAATTGAACCGACTTCAAAAACTACTAAAAAGCGAAAAATAAACTTTTTAACCAAAAATAGAACCGACTTCAAAAACTACTAAAAAGTGAAAAATAAACTTTTTAACCAAAAATAGAACCGACTTCAAGAACTACTACAAAGTAAAAAATATTTTTTTTAGATAATAGTTAATAAGAAATTAAATTAAGAGCATGGTATTTACCATGCATATTATTATATTTATGTACATTAATTTGATTTTTTGGAGTCGGTGCCAGCCAAGCCAAGTTAAAGCCAATTACCATTTTTAAACATTTCATCTGACGTTATGCATGTATATTTTCAAATGAGATTAGCACCTATATGTCGACAAACATTGCTTTGGAAATTAGTTAATCATTTAAATCATTGTATTTTCTACCATTTGATGAGTTATACGTTTTTTTTTTTTTTTTTTTTTTTGTCTCGTATTTATGGAGATATAATTTATACGCGTGTTACGATTTATATTGGCTATTTTGTTTTGAATTTTGTACTTGGCTTGACTGGCACCGACTCCAAAAAATCAAATTAATGTACATAAATATAATAATATGCATGGTAAATACAATGCTCTTAATTTAATTTCTTATTAACTATTATCTAAAAAAATTATTTTTTACTTTGTAGTAGTTCTTGAAGTCGGTTCTATTTTTGGTTAAAAAATTTATTTTTCACTTTTTAGTAGTTTTTGAAGTCGGTTCTATTTTTGGTTAAAAAGTTTATTTTTCGCTTTTTAGTAGTTTTTGAAGTCGGTTCAATTTTTGGTTAAAAAGTTTATTTTTCGCTTTTTAGTAGTTTTTGAAGTCGGTTCTTTTTTTGGTTAAAAAGTTCGTTTATTTATTTATTTATTACTTTAGTGATATCTGTATTTACATTAAACCATATTGTTTCTAATATATTTTTTTTTCACGCTAACCTTGGCAGTAGACTCGATTACGGAAGATTAGAAAATGTATCATTATTCTCATCTAATGTCTTTAAAGCCTTTAATGATATCTATATTAACATTAAATCATATTATTGCTAATATATTTTTTATTTCATGCTAACCTTGACAGTAGACTCAATTACGGAAGATTAGAAAATTTATCATTATTCTCATCTAATGTCTTTAAAACCTTTAATGATATCTATATTAACATTAAACCATATTGTTGCTAATATATTTATTATTTCACGCTAACCTTGGCAGTAGACTCAATTACGGAAGATTAGAAAATTTATCATTATTCCCATCTAATGTCTTTTAAAGCCTTTAATGATATCTATATTTATATTAAACCATATTGTTGCTAATATATTTTTTACTTCACGCTAACCTTGGCAGTAGACTTGATTACGGAAGATTAGACATTTTATCATTATTCTCACCTAATCGTCTTGGATAATGTGTCATAATCGGTCTGTATAGTACAGTTCTGATTACTGCGTAACTCACTGATTTCGGTGCTTATGTTAATGTGTACTGATTTTTACGATCTGTACAAGGTAAATACACTGCGCTAACAATGTCGCCTATAATACTATCCGGAGTATATATAACGCCTTTCTTTCTTTCTTTCTATATTGTAACTCTATAGTTAATAATATGTAGTAGAAATATTAAAAAACAATTGCAGAAGCATTTATATACAACTGTATTGTATAATATAATATACATAATTGGATATTTTAAAGGCAGTTTCCAACTAGTGCGCCACAGGTGATAAATCGCCAAATATTTTCTGGTATGTAATTCTGGTATATATAATGTATGATAGTTGAAACAACAACGCATTTAATTATGCGCCAATAAACGCTCGTCAAAATATGCCAAACCACTCTGAAACTGTAACAATGGAACTTTTAAAAAATCCAAAAGTAGATTTGTTGTGGCATAATTTATAGTTTTTATCCGTACATTGTATTATATTTATCCAATTCACAATTTTATGTAATTTTGCTTTTCAAATTTGGCAACACTCAAAAGTTTTAGTTTTTGTTTGGATCTTAAAAAGTTTGTTCTGTGAAAATAAATCCTATAAGTTAAAGCTGATTTAAATATGTCAGTCTTTTTAGGTGCGTTCGTAATTATATAAATACATAGCACCTATTGTCTTCGTCTGGTCCGTCCGTCTGCATATAACAACGCAAAAACTAACCAACCGAATGGTTTGAAATTTAAGATATATTATCTTTGCAGAATTTTGTCGAGACATTTAAAATTTTATTAAAATCGAATCAAAATATTATATAATATATATAATATTAATAAAAATATTTATTAAGGTATTTGAAATTTTTTTTTAAATCGGTGCTTTTTTGTTATAGGAGCTTCCGATGTTTAATCGCAAGCGACCGAGATACTTATTTTATTACAAAAATTAATCCGCAGACGATACAATTCCTGTCACAGAATAAAAAATAATCAAGATCTGAATATTTATAAAACTAGCTATACTAAGAACGCACCTCATTTGTCACGTTTGACGTACAATTTCCAACTTATTATTATTTGCAACATGAAAGACGTCAACCCAACAGCTGGTGACCCGAACGTAATAACTCTTGATAATAACCGATTTGCTTAAAATTTTGTATATACGTTCATTGTGATAAGGGGCTCATTGGCTAAGTATAAAGAGGGGGGGAGAGTGGCTAATCCCCCCTTTAATTTATTTATGCAGAATTATAATCCGATAAGTTAAAGCTGATTTAAATATGTCAGTCTTTTTAGGTGCGTTCGTAATTATATAAATACGTAGCACCTATAGTCCTCGCTTGGTCCGTCCGTCTGTCCGTCCGTCTGTCTGTCCGTCCGTCTGTCTGTCTGTCCGCATATAACAACGCAAAAACTACCCAACCAAATGGTTTGCAATTTAAAATATATTATCTTTGCAGAATTTTGTCGAGACATTTCAAATTTTATTAAAATCGAATCAAAACTTTAGGAGATATTAATAAAAATATTTATTAAGAAATTTGAATTTTTTTTTTAATCGGTGCTTTTTTGTTATAGGAGCTTCTGAAGTTTAATCATCAAGCGAGCGAGATACTTATTTTAATACAGAAATTAATCTGCAGACGATATAATTCATTTCACAGATTTAAAAATCATCAAGATCTGAATATTTATATAACTAGCTGATACATATATATCTGAATATTTATATAACTAGTTAAGATATTTGTATGAACAGTGTCATAAAATATATACTTAACTAGCTGTTTAACCCGTTCTACGCACGGGATATCATGAATTTAATTCTAAAACGTGAGTACGAACGCACCTCGTATGTAACGTTTGACGTACAATTTCCAACTTGTTTTTATTTGCAAATTCACGTAATAGAATATTTTATGATATTAAATGAAAGTCGTCTGCCCAACAAATTAACTATTTTTAAAATGCTTATTTTTTTCGTTTTTATTGAATTTCTGAAAAAGTACTGAAACAATTTTCATAAAATTTAAATGGGACCAATTGGAGAGTATTCTCTTTCGAATAAAAAAAAATTACATAAATAGGACTCATAGTTCCGGAGTAATCGGTGAACATACATAAAAGATTTTAAAAGATTCAGAAGTAGATTTGTTGTAGCATAATTTATAGTTTTTATCTGTACGTTGTATTATATTTATCCAATTCACAATTTTATGTAATTTTGCTTTTCAAATTTGGCAACACTCAAAAGCCAACAAATTAACTATTTTTAAAATGTTTATTTTTATTCGTTTTTGTTGAATTTCTGAAAAAGTACTGAACTAATTTTCGTAAAATTTAAATGGGACCAATTCGAGAGTATTCTCTTTCGAATAAAAAAAAAATCACATAAATAGGACGCATAGTTCCGGAGTAATCGGTGTACATACATAAAAAAAAAATACATACACGTCGAATTGATAACCTCCTCCTTTTTGAGTCGGTTAATAAAAAGAGACACTTTTACCGAAAAAATATTGTTCATTTAAAACATTTTAATGCAAAAGAAAAGACAAATATCAACATATGGCACTCTTTTTCATGTGATTTTGTTTTTTGTGTGAAATACTTTTAACGAAAATAAAAACTTAAAATGTGTTTTTTCACAATTAAAAGATTTTTTGTTTGATATATAAAGCTAAAGCTAGAGTCTTAAAAACACATTATTTTTTTTATGATGTACAAATAATTTAAGTGATTCTTCTGAGCCAAATAAATATCTTTGTAATGATGTGTTTTTTTTTTAATACTTCCTATTTTGAAATAGCTAAATGAGTTCTTTGAAACTTTCTCTTATTAATTAAGACATTAAACTCCGACGTTAAGTTTTTATCTTATAAAAGGTATAATTAAAGACGAAAGTTATTTAAACAAGAATTTTATTAAAACATTTCGTTTAGAAATGCCTCAAACTGTATATTTGTTTTTGTAAATTTATTAAAATGGTGCTTTATTGTACACTTATACAAAAAAGGAAAATTTAAAATGTCTAATTAAAATTTAAATTTAAAAGGGAAATGTGGAGCGAAATTTTATTGTTAAATCCAGAAAGTTCCATGAAACACATTAAGATACTATTTATTTATTTTAAAGTGTATTTCTTCGATAAATCACGAAAAACAGCTAAAATTTAAACAAATCAATTAACAAATTAGGAACAGCAAAAATTATTATTAAACATTAATTTACATGGTATTCACGAAAAATAAATACACTAGTTTTTTCTTAGTACTAATTTATTGTTATACTAGCAGGCTATGCCCGCTGCGCTGGTCAAATTTCCAAATGAACCTTGAATTAAACGAAATGTTGAATTAGTCCATGTTTTTTCAAGTAATTTGGACCTTTACCTGACAAATCCTTCCGTATTGTTCAATACAATGCGAATGCCATTGCGTTATTATTTTATCTTAGGTGTTATACAATATTCAAGCTATTAGGAAGCATCTCTTTTATTACGTTATTTATAGTAGAGTTCGGTAGACAAATGTGGCCGTTATGACCAATATAAATTAAAATGCCCTCTAGTCACACTACTACTAAAAAATAGAGCAATCATTGCAGAGATTGACCATTGAATTTAAATGATGTTCGGGTTACTCATTTTCATTTGTTTGTTCTTGAACTCCGGGCCTCTCAGCTGGGCGCTATGCGTGGTTCTGGTAGTTAAACTAAAACCTCACTCTACGTTACATTATATTTCATAATATACGTCGTCTTCTGGTAGATCTACTGCAGTTTTCTATCTTTGATTTCCAGCAAAATAAATATATCGAAAAAAGCAATAAATTTCTTACACACAAAGAACAGTGTTTAACTTTCATATTTAAAAGAAATGCGAATCTTAAAAAAGTGAGTTTTCAAAGACGAATTGTTTGAATAAAATTTTAAAAATATAATTTTAAAAAGAAGAACAAATCGAAACCAAAATTGTTACTCAGATTTTATCAAATCAAATTTTTAGAAGCATTTTTCTTAACCTGACGCAAACGATAAATCGCCAAATATGGTTTTAATTGCAATATTTCTCATCGAATATTTTTCTAAGCATTACGAACATTCTTTTGTCATGTATAAATTAAATATTTTCGTTTTACAATATTATTTGTCATCAAAACTGTTTTTCGTTTCTCCCCTTTTTTATTTTAAATAAAATTAGTAACTTTTCTCTTTTATTTTTCGACGTGTTTGTATTATTTTCTAAATTATATAGCAGTTTCAATTCTTTCACTAACGATAATGGTCGCCAAAAAACGATCAATGGAAACCTTTCGTCCAAAATAACAGACTTTTCCCCTCATAATTCTATAACTAATCTACGTAGACGTTGTGTTACATACTAAAACCTTCCCTGAAAAATTATCTATCAAACAGTGCAAGTTCCATAAAAACCCATACTGCGGAACTCGAGTTATAAAGGAACGGAACGAAATTTCCCTTTGTGTTTTTTATATATACTAGCAGGCTAAGCCCCTGCGCTGGTCCATTTTTCCAAATTAATCTTGAATCAAATGGAATGACGCATTTTAAAGCAATATGGAGCTTCACCTGGAATTTCCTTGCTATAAAAGATGCGTAGGCGCCTTATTATCTCATGCATTGGACAAAAAATGGGCTTTAAGAAGCAAATCTATTAGTTCATCATTTATAGTAGAGTTTGGTAGGGAAATGAGACCGTTATGACAACATTAATTAATGTGTTCTCTAGTCAACAAACTACTGAAACGTCCAACAATTCAGTAAATATGCCAATTGGCAGGTGACCCGAATACGGAAGATTAGTCCAATATATTTTTAAAACCTTCCTTAAAGAAGGGAAGATATCCAGAAAAATTAAACATAATATCGAAAATTGATTTCAGCAAGAAATTGTTATTGCAAAATGTCGCCTTTTGTGATAGTAATAATGCATAATTGCAGACATCTCCTTAAAAAAAAAATCTTTAGTTCCTAACTTTTAAATCAGTGAATATTTCTATAATTGAAATTGGCGATATGTTTAAAAAAAAAAACTGAAAGAATGAACAATATTCGCTGATCTGAGCTCGAGGCTATAAAAATCACATGTTTGCGTAGTATAGGTTGGGTTGGGTTGATTATTGACGGCCAATTATCTACACTTGGGATATAGGCCCGGGGGGAGTACCCTTCGTGGGGGTCTTTCTAAGGGAACCTAACCCGTATTTACGCATGGATAAATCCACGGCTCGAAGAAAACCACGAAAACTCCGAACGATTAGGCCGACGGGCGCGATTGGGATCGAACCCAGCACCTCCTGTCTATCAGCTTCGAGAGCAGAACCTCTCAGCCACTGGTGGGGCCATGTTTGCGTAGTAAACTATGCTTAAAAAATTTCTAAATATCTGAAATTAAATTATTTTACAATATGTGCTTGTGTGGCAGACATTTACACTAAAATTTAAATATTTGACTCCATATTTATAACATGCTATTTATAGAATTTATATTTCAATATAAAAATTTACTCCAAAAATGATCTTGTACATTTGAAGAATCACCATTATTGCTAATATCGTTCAAGCTGTATCCCACTTATGCATTTTTGGCTTAAAATCACATTCTTTGGCGACAAAAGTAAAACCATAATCTTAAATGAACAAATAACATGTAACTCAAAAGTACAGTCATTTTTACAATTACATCTCCTAGTTCCTCCTGCAAGTCACATGATAGGGGAGTTAGATACAAGATAAAAAATCAAAAAGAAAAAAAAACTGTCACTCAGATTTTATCTAATCAAATTATCAGATGCATTTTTCTTAATCTAACGCAAACGATAAATAGCCAAATATTGATTTCCTTGCAATCTCTACAAACATACATTTTGAGTTTGTTTAAATTACATATTTTCGCTTTATAATATAATCCCTCATTTAAACAGTTTTTCTTTTTCTTTCTTTCTTTTTTTTTTGGGGAGGGGAGGGGGGACAGGGGAGATTTTAAATAAAATTAGTAACAGGATTTTAATTTTATTTTTCGATCTGTTTGCATTATTTTCTGATATAGCCGTTTCAATTCTTTCGCCAACGATAATGGTCGGCAGGCAAATGACCTATGGTAACCTTTTAGTCCAAAATAATGGAACTTTCCGTCATAATTATTATAACTAATCTACGTAGAACATTGTGTTACATACTAAAACCTTCCCTGAAAAATTATCTATCCAACAGTGCAAGTTCCATCAAAGCCCATACTGCGGAACTCGAGTTATAAAGGAACGGAACGAAATTTCCGTTTGTGTTTTTTATATATATAGTAGATATCAAATACAGGTTTAGCATAAATAAATAACCATATTTTCAAAAAATATATTTTTATAACTATCACACATGTTACAATAAGAAATATATAAAAATAAAGAAAAAGTGTCCATTACTTTTTTTTTTCGATTTCAAATGCTTGATATTTGAACCTTTCGTAACACTCAAACATCTAATATGCAATCTAATATGTAACACCAAATATAAATTATATCACTTATTATAATATGAGTTTATTTATACTTTAATTTACACTTATTATAAAAAATGAACACTAATGAACTATGGTCGGTCAAAATTAGCTCTGAGTTCAACTCGATATATTTTTCTCTCTGTATTATTACTATAATGCCTTTTATTTTATAAAAATAGCTTGACCCATAATGACCCATAATCAAAATTACCCACTAATCAAATTTTTCCGAACATGTACCAAGCCCAATTGACTTCCCGTGCCTGAAACCTGTAGGATATAAAATTTATTCAAAATAGTCTGAACCGTTTTTTAGATAAAATTAGCTTGACCCACAGTGACCCCAAAATGACCCACTAATCGGATTTTCTGAAGCATGTGACCTAACCCAATGATTTTCTCCTGCCCAAAATCCGTATGATACAAAATTTAGTTCAAATCGTCTGAGCCGTTTTTGAGATAAAAATTGCTTCACCCATAATGAACCGTGACCAAAATGACTCACTAATCGAAATTTCTCGAACGTGTGACCTAGCCCAATAGTCTTCTCATTCTATACTAAATCTAGTTCAAATCCTCTGAGCCACTTTTAAGATAAAAATAGCTCTATAATATTCTGAGAGACGCTTGTTTTTCATTTCGAATGTTTTTAAAAGTCATTTTGTTATTTTATTCCACGGGCTGTCTTCGCGCGCTAGATTTCTTTTACTTCAAAAACAATGCGCCACTAAACCCAGGATTCTTTCTTATTAAAACCTCTCCATCGCGTGTCATTCGCTTAGACGTTTAATTCTTAATTTTCGCCTTTCACTGATTGGTTCGTGTACGTATTACGTCGCTTGTGTAGCTATCCACGCATTTAAGAAAAAGCCAGTGCAAGACTTTGGAGAGCATAATTTTGTCTTGTTTTCAAGTGCTGAACAAAAGGTTATCTAGCGTTCTTATGACCAGGAATTTCTTAACCAGTGATTTAAGATCAACTCAACAATATAAGGATTTATAGTCAATCCTGAGGGCTTTAGAAAACATCTGCGTTCTGTGGGAATTGTTTCGTCATCTCTCGTGTGCCGGAATAAATGCTTTTATTTGGATAACTGGCTTAGTTTTTATGGAGAAATTCTCAATGGGTACATTCATGACCTACACTGCTCGCCATGATGCTCGATCTATCGCCTGCAATCATTCACTATCTTTAACCAGCTATCATTATTAACTGTCTCGTGTTTTAAATCGTACAGCTAAAATCTAACATATAACACATGGGCTGATAAGTTCCCGGTCTAATAAAGAAAACACAGCTTTTTAACATCTATATAATAAAACCGTAAGTCATGTGACTGTCATCAACAGTTCCGGGATGTCCGTTTCACTTTTTCATATGCCAGGCGGCCATTTTTTTTCAAAATTATTTTTGCAAATAAAACTGCATAAAAATTACATTTTTGGAAAGATCGTTCAAAATAAATTAATATTTGAGCGATGACTTACGTTCAATTATGTATACATTCTGCAATAACTTCAGTTTAAATTAGGTTCGCAGTTAAAATTCTCTATCTATGAAAGTAAACAAAGAAAAAAGATTCATTCGTTGTGAATGTTTAAAATATTAAACCATGAATTTTGGATCGCTGCCTGGCGTAAAAAAAAATAATCCGCACCAGTGAGACAGTCAAAGTTTACCTTAATTCTGTTCCATACAACTCAACTTCCGGATCTTTTTTGACGTAAGTTGAACTCATGTAATAATATTTAATGGATCAAATTTCGAAAAGAATTGTCAGCTTTTATTTTTTGCGCGTGCAAATTAGAAACGATATTTTAATTTGAAATCAAATGTTTTGATTTATGATAATTATTATTTTTCTATTTTCTATTTTAAACGAAAAATGTGAACGTCATGTATTTTAAATTGAAACAGCTGTCACGGACGCACCGGGGTTGGCGCGATTTTTGTTTTGCGCCAAATTTGTTTAAGAATCTCCGCATTAGCGAACATATTGCAAGTGATAAGCAAACGGACATGAAGCATAAATTCTTAAGTGGGTTAAGCGGTTTTTGTCAAGAAAGATGAAATACATAACAACAAAAAATATGCGAAATGCTACCGCGATCGCAAAAGTTCTTGATTTGTCTATTAGATTTTTCCAGTTATGCGAGGAATTAAGGAAAAAAATGAATTATGAATAAAAATAATTTGTTACAATGCTTAACATACAAATAAGGGCGACCAAACTGGTTGCCAGTGGCGGCTAGTAACATTATAACTGTATAACTTTATAACTTTAATAAATAACACAACTTTAATAATAAATAATAATAATTTAATAATAATAATAATAATAATAATTTAGTAATAATAATTTAATAAATAAATAATAATAATAATTTAATAATAATAATTTAATAAATAAATAATAATAATAATTTAATAATAAATAACATAATTTTATAACAAAATAGCTCCTAACAGTGCTCAGAATCATCGACTCGTTGTTGTTTTTGGTCAAAAGTCAACACGCGCGGCACCCACTTTGAGAACAGCTATTTCATAGACAAATGCCCATTCAAAATAAAACCTACATGTTCCTTGGATATCTTGAGTCTGTGCTATCTCCTGCAACTTCACTTTACGGTTGCCCAAAACGATTTTGTTTACTTTTTTTATGTTTTCCGGAGTAACCACCTCTTTTGCGTGGTGCATCACTGGTGTCCGTACGACCACGTTTAAATTCAGCAAACCAGTCAATAATAGTTGATTTACATGGTGCAGTGTCCGGATAACGCTTATCAAGCCAAGCTTTTGTTTGAATGGTGTTTTTACCCATCAAATAACATTTTTTGAAATTCTTGTTTATCCATTTTTTTTTTGTTTATCAACAAAGTCGTTCAACTAAAACCACTCTAACGTTTTATCCACATGGCGAATCGTCATGACATTTTTCTGCTACCTTTTAATGGCTAGTATTTACTAAAAAAAGCATAGGTTCGGCGATTGCAACGCTATCTGTGTGCCAGACCGGGAACTTATCAGCCGATGTGTTATATATAAAATCACACACACAAGATTTGCTCGTATTATAATATATGATGTGTAATAATTTGCAAAATATAAATTTTGGAAATCCGGTCATTCATTTATGATAACCCTGCATATTATATTCAGAAACTCCAGATTCTATTTTAAATATAATTTTTCCGATTTTTCATTAACATAATGTAATTGATCTTTTCTTGTGTTCAGTAATCCAAAAATGAATTTCGGATTTTCTTTACAACTCTATTGTTAAGAACAATCCTTATTAAAGATAAACTGTCATGTGTATATTAGTACAGTTTTACTCAACTTTATTAATTATAAATATAAAATATTTTCTTCGTGTTAGTTTTGGCTATATACTTCAATCTTAGATATAATAAAACATTATTTTAGACAAACTAATTTACAAACATTACTAAAAACGAAATTATTTTTTTATTCCTTTAGACAAAAAAAAAAAAAAAAAAAATTAAAAAAAATTCACCAAAAAGTAAATCTTAGTTAAAATTTTCTCAAAATTAATAATAAAAATTAAATCAACATTTGATTTTTGGTCATATTTAGGAATTAACCACATAATTTATTATATGGAAATGAATATAAAATTCGATCATGTCTTTCACATATTAAACTTAACGCATTTCCATATAATATATATATATATATATGACACATTATTGTTACGATTGGCACATTATTGATGATTACTATTACTGTCGACTTGACACGTTCATTCCATCATACCTCCGTGACGACATATCAGTCCGAACCCCACGAAAATTACCAGATAATCAGATCGATGTATGCGCAGTCGAGATCGTTGAAATGCAGTCATGACATTGGAGAAGGTATTATTCCGATTTACTCACTATGAAGACAACTCTCGGAGTACAAGTCACATTGAACATCGTAGTGTATTGCAATCGTGAAAGCTGAGTAGAGGCAGTTAATTCCAATAGAATTTAGCCAAAAACATTAAGGAAACTTAATAGATGAGCAAGGACTTTATTATGATAACAGAGATAAAAGCAACTCCACCGACCTTCGCTTCATTAAAAACTTGAACACATTAAATCAATTGAAGAAGTTTCAAAACTTGAAGAACAGGCTACCGACGAAATAGTGTAGACTTTCCCAGTGACGGAATATAGATGACAACAATTAATTCGTGTAAAAATCTGTCTCCGAAGCCAGTGTAACCGTATAAATACTTCCAAAAACTTGCCCAAAGTGACAAACGCGCGAAAAAAGCTGGCCCACTCACATCAATGTTCGGAGGGAGCCAGGGGGATAGACAAGGCGGGGCCTGCTCGCTAATGGATGAAAAAATGAGGCCACGAGGTTGTGTCTCTGACGTATATCCAAAACTCTTTATCAGAAGCGGCAATTTAAAAAGGTAAAAAAGCTTTGGGCGCGAAGACGCGGGGAATCCTGGGATGCCGAATGATAATTAAATAGAAATAAAAATGGTATTACAAAAATGTTCCAAAGAATAAAATTCATTGCCTCAAAAGAAAAAATTAGGCAGGTGCGTTTTAGAGGCAGTGTTGCAATTTAATAGAATAAGGTTTTAATAAATACGTGTAGCCTTTATCATATTAAGATTTTTAGAATGATAAATAAAAAAAATATTTTGATTAAGTTATGGAATAAAATATAAAATAGATTTAAGAGATATTTTAAAAAGAGAGGGAAAAATTAGAACTGTAAGAATTTGGAATAATTTAACTAAGGAAAAATGGCGAAATTTTTTTTTTATTACATATATATATATACTGCAATTAAAGAAAGTTTACACAACTAAGCATCTGCAAAGCGTATTAATTATTCTTATCTATGAAAAGTTGCAATTAAATAACTTTAACAAATATCGATTAAAAACAAAACATGTTTTTTCTAACATGCAACTGCATATACTTCTTAACAATATGAAAAATAAATTAGTAATTGCAGCATTTTCTTAAATTTTGTGTACGAAATATATCATCATCAACCGTTTCCAGTCCACTTGTGGCTGTAGGTCTCCCCCAGATTTTTCAATTTTCTCCTGTTTAGTACATTGTATATTAGACACACACACACACACACACACACACACACACACATATATATATATATATATATATATATATATATATATATATATATATATATATATATTCCGCTTAAAGTGAAATATATTTAAAAATAGTTTTCTTACTTACAAAAGTTTATTTTTAAGTCATTTTAGCCCTATGATGTATCACTGATCAAACAAATCTAGATAAATCCTGAGATTGTTAAATTAAAAACAAGTCCGTACGAACTTACAATATGGCAATTTTTAATAAACATGTATTAGAAATCTATGTAAAATTTCACTGTGGGAATATTTTCAAAGAACTCCAACGATGTATTTGAAAAACACTATACAGATATTAACAACTGATTTTGGATAATGGTAATAATATAATAATAAATGAATATTTTTGATTATATAATTATCTCATATTTCATAAAATGAGCATATCGAGTCCTTTTAATAAAGTTTACCAATAAAATATTTTGTATATAGTTTACTGTCGATTATACATTGACATTAAATTGTAATTTTTAAATGTCAATATATTTACCTTTTAGCTAGTTTAGTCACTATTCTTCTATTATCTCTATTATTGAAACATAAAGAATGAAAGTGTCCGTATTTCCTTGTGTAATATTTTTCTTTTCTTTCAATTTTTTCTATCTCGGAATCTAACATAAATGGAAATAACGCATGAAAGTGATTTTAAATCAATTTTCATTACATTTCGGATCATTATATTTATAAATTTTATTACACAGTTTAGAAAGAAACGTGTTGGAATTTCTGAAATATTTTCAGAGCATTCTTCCATTATTAACGAAAAGTTCTTTTGTAAGTCCTATTATTGAAGAAAGAAAAATATTTGCAATTTGATTTTCAGTGACAAAATTATAAAAACTCTATACGGTTTCTGATATGTATGTTCAAAATAACAATTAAAAGATATTTTATGAAAGAAAAGTA
The DNA here is from genome assembly GCA_963931845.1 of Maratus michaelseni. Classification (NCBI taxonomy): domain Eukaryota; kingdom Metazoa; phylum Arthropoda; class Arachnida; order Araneae; family Salticidae; genus Maratus; species Maratus michaelseni. Next base: position 300,902,201 of record OZ007588.1, read on the forward strand.
GAATTTCGCTTATATTTCATAGTATTAGAAATTCGATATCCCTTGAAAATACGGTGAAAAATTTGAGTCAAGTGATGTAACGTAAAATAAGAAGAAAAACAGTAGAAAGATAGAAGATGCTGGAATTCTCAGATTGTTCCCTTTTCAAAATACTTGATATGCAATTTAACCCGAGAATAGTCTCCTCATATTTGAGAACACTGTTGGTCGCGTTGGGTCTTTTTGCCACCGGTCTACGTATACAGAAAAGGGAAAACAAGAAACAAATTTCATTTAATATTCGAATATTACAATTCAGTGAAGTTATAATTTTACAGTTAATTTAAATTATACATTTTTTTCTTACTAGCCTTGTAATATTGGGAAAAGGTAAAAACTAACTGACACTAGTGTTCGTTACGCAGACTTTTCCAGGAATTTTAACTTTTTTTTGTAAAAGTTAGCTGAATAAAAGAGTCCTCTTGTTACTTGACTATGCAGGTGGAGAAACATTTGAGGTCAGCTACATGGAATTTCCCCATTGTACTTGTAAGCGAAGATGAGTTAGGAGACGATAATTGATATGAGATGTCAAAAAGACCGACATGCCACCACTGCCGGGTAAAACATAAAGTGTTATCTCTGGATTATCGGAGATTTTTCTCTATGTGCTGATGCAAATATTCTTCTTCCCAGACGATTCTAAAAACTTATTATTTTGAAGAAACCGTCTCCTCCTTTCAGTTATTTTTCCCTTACGTTATTTTTCTTAATAAGTAAGTCAAAATGAAAATTTTTATCAACAAGTAAATTTCTGGAGTGCAATTGCACACAATGGAAAGAAGGAGGACAAATTTATGATTTTTTGTAAAATCACAACAAAAATATATATCTTTAAATGGTTAGGTAATGTACATATTTTCATTTTAGAATTTAATAAAATATAATACGATTCAAATGTATAGGGTGAACATAAATTGATTGGGCAAAATGAATGGTTTCCTATGCGTAATTTTACAGTCAAACAAGATAATACGCAGGATTATAAGATAGTGAAAACACAGCTTTTTTTGTTTGTTTTTTTTACAAATGTCCACTGTAAAAAATTTTCGGAACGTTTCAGGACATTATCCTGAAACATTTCGCATACTTTACCGGAATTTCGAATTTCTTTATGTCCCACGTCAATTACGGCAATAATTCGTGTAATATTTTTGAGAGATTTCAACTTTTCCGTAAACTACAATCTTCGCATGCGTGCTTCATGTTTTATGTTCTATTAGCCATTTTGATAACTAAAGAGGAATAAAAAACAGTTTCCTAGGTACTTCGAGACAAATGTAATCTGAACAAATACCATTCTTTGTTTGGATATCAACCGATAAAGTAAGTAGCTAATTTAAATCTTTTTATGCTTCATTACTTGAACTTACATTTTACCTATAATACGAAACTTAAAAATATAATTGCTTAAATAAGACACTGAGTAAAAAAAGTATGTTAATTATTAAAAATTGGAATGTTTAACTACTTTGTTGTGAAACGTAACAACAAAAAGCCGTGGCATCTTAATGCCACCACTTTTTTCCGGAACCTTCCGAAAAACTTTTTACAGTGTTCGATGTGGCTGCTCGTCGTTAATCTGTAAATTTAAAATCAGTAACACAGTTCTTGTCATACGTTTTTGAGCATTTTTACGTTGGTGAAATACATTGAAGAGTTCATTCGTAATTTCGATTCAAAAATGGATTTCGGAAGAAGTGAAATGTAAACCTGATCGTTGATAAAACCGTATGCTGAAATCCAGAAGCGACATGACGGGTGGTCGTAATGACCATCGAAAAAAACTCCGAGACCTGTCCAACTTTAGACTTCAGTACTGTAGTAAGAAGTATATCTGAAATCTTATGATACAACACTTGTCACCTGCTATTGAACTGAAACTGTATATATATAACAATGGTGTTTCATATATTCCTTCCGTTTGAAAATTATTCAGGAGTATATGAAATACCATTTATTAAAGCCGAAGGAACAAAGAATTACTATATTAACATGACTAGCAGGATATTTAGTTACAGATACAGAGAAAAGGAGTGCATACCTGATATAAAGTGTAATAGGAAAACTACAGCTCTTGCAAGATTATATGAAAAATAAACCATTTAAATAAATTTCGATGAAAGTAAGAACATTTTTCCCTCTCATCTAAACTATCCACCAATTATAAGAAAAATCATAAATGTTGTTACACGTAAAAATTCAATATGCAACATTGCAGCATCATTTAACTTACCAAAAGTATGGATGGAATTACTCCATGGTTACGGATATGTAAGTAAATATCCAAGTAAAAATTAAATAAAATTAAAAAAAAGGAACCTGCAAAGCAAATTAAAAAAATAAATTTATTTCCATTTTGTTAAGCCCGAGAAGGGACAGATATTAAAATTATTTTATTTAGTCAATGCTACAATAATGTTGCATTTTTATATTAAATCTTGCTCAGTCTATTTAATCTTAAAAAATTAAATTTAAATTTGAAACATGATATTAAAGCAACTTTAAAACATTTCATTTAGAAATCTAAATAAATCTTCAACTTTTTAAAATTATTTGAACTTCTCATGTTTCTTGTCTGTTAGAATTTGCTACAATACAAATTTTGTATAATGCATGTAAAACTGAAAAAAAGTTGAAGATTTATTTAGATTTCTAAATGAAATGTTTTAAAGTTGCTTTAATATCATTTTTCAAATTAAAATTTAATTTTTTAAGATTAAATAGACTGAGCAAGATTTAATATAAAAATGCAACATTATTGTAGCATTGACTAAATAAAATAATTTTAATATCTGTCCCTTCTCGGGCTTAACAAAATGGAAATAAATTAATTTTTTTAATTTGCTTTGCAGGTTCCTTTTTTTTAATATCTCAAGTTTTTTAATAACAATTTAATATGAAGCAGACAAGATTCAAACGAGGCAAGTATGTAAAAGACTGCACGTATCAAAATCAGTATTGGTAATATGAAATATACAGTTCAAACACTGATTATTCTGTAAACAATTAAAATAATAAAAGTAATTTTTAACAAAAAAATGTATATAACGGACTTTAACGGATTGTTTCTCATCTTTATAATGATAATAATAAAACGAATCATGTTCATTTTTGCAAATAATTTTATGCCATAGTGTAAAATACATTTGCAACCACTTTGGAAAGAGGCACTAGTAAGCGTGTGTGAAAGCTATTAATAACATCTTATGTTGTTTTATCACATAAGAAGCATAAAAATAATAATGAGCATATATGAAACAACTGTATTCTGATTTTGTTATAAAATGTGTAGTTATGGAGGATGAAATTTTCAGCAAAATATTTCTTTTTGTAGCTGAATAAATATTTTACCTTATATTGACAATTTCTTAATTTAACATTTCTGTAGAAGCAAAATGTAAACATCTGCAAGATTTTTTACAAAACGTGTACGATCTGTTATTTTCTTATCGTCACAAACAGTCCATTTATTGATCTCGTTTTCATTTGTTACAATAATTTCATAACAATAATTTCATTAACAGCACACATTTGATCTTCTTTTATGTAATACGATTTATACTCACAACAATCTATGTTTGAAAATAATTCCTTTGTAGAACTGCCCTGAGAAGAAGCAAATATATGAAGAATATGCAGTAACCTTCGAACTGAATTCTCTCAAATGTTACAGAGAGGTCCACATTTCTACATTAGAGTTTTGGGATGATGACCATCAATGTTTTTCTCGAAATGTAAATCACCTAAAGGAATATGTTCTATTTTAGAATTGGAATGACTACTATAATTATGATCTAAATGTATGTGAACTAATGGGTGATATGCTATTTCCCAAAAATAGGGTTCTGCATTGGAGTTGTGAATTCTTTCGCCACCAATTATTTCACATAAATTTTCTGCAGTGATATTTTGAGTTGATTTTGATAACATCTGTTGAAATTTGTTTGAAAAATTTTCTGAAGCCGATGAACTCTTTGCATACAAAACATTTTTAGTATGAATAGCTTTACGCGCAAGTAATTGAGCTTTTATTTGAGTTTTTACAAATTGAATATTTGTTCTTCTGCTTTGCTGAGCTATGTTTGATTTATAACTCTCTAGCAGATTTTTCACTAAAGCAAGCTGTCGATATCTTGAAGGATTAATTTTCTTAGAGGTGAGAATCCTATTATGATTTGAGTATTTTTTTTTCCAGTATTTTAGCTTATATTTATTAGCCTTTGATTTATTTCGCAAACAATATGAAGTATTACGCTTCTGTATCTGGCTTTTACATTTTTTATAGTATGCGGCTCTTTTATTTTTGATAATTTCACGATTTCCTCGATAATATCGTGAATATTTATTTGATGTATCACTTAACGGTTCAGACAGAGATACTCTTTGTATAGGGTTAGGATACTCTTCAGTTGGGCCATTTAAATCAATGAAATGCCGAGAGCAAACATACCAGTCTCTAGTCATCGTTTCTGTATAAGGAAAGGGCACCTGACGTCACTGTTGGTTAAACTACTGTTGGTTTGGCAGAAAAACCTGTTCGTTCTTTACGGCTCCTACAATACACATGAGATGGTGGGATTTGATTGGTCTATGTTAAACTGGTCTATGATATGATTGGCCTACGTCGCCATGACGATTCCTGCAATGATAGCTTCGACAAAAATGCAGTGGTAGATTGGTTGATGGAACTGTTTGTTTGTAAACATGCCCTTTCCTTATTTGTTATACCACAAGCAGAAAGCCATTCGTTACATTTACTCAAGTTTTTCTGTGGTTTAGGAAAAGGGAAAAACAAAACTCCCAGCATATAGTCTTTGTAAAAGTATCGTGCATCACTCTTGCAACCAGAAAATTTGCATTTTTTCACCATGTTGAATTTTAGTAATCATCGATTAAGAGAGAAATTTAAAAACGCATTTCGTAACATCACAGTATCACTAGATAAGTAAATATCGAACATTCATCCAATTTTGATAAAGACAGTAACATCTAAATTAAAGTCCAAATACTGCTTAAAGTGATAAAAACATAACACGGAATATTTAAAATACCTTTTTAATGTAGATCGTTCACAACTATTGGTGACATCTTCGGATCTTAAAGATAAATACAATATTCTCGTATATTTTTGAAATAGTAAACATATACCACGAGATCGCATGTCCAAGGCTAGCAGGTGCTTAAATTGGCCAAAACTGGGAAACGTGAAAAATTATTATTTGTTTTTATTTTTATTGCTTCTTCAATCTATCGATCATCGCGTGCCAAATTTTAGCTAATTATTTTAAATATTCCGTGTTATGTTTTTATCACTTTAATCAGTATTTGGACTTTAATTTAAAGACTCCACGTTTACTACATTTAGAGTTTTTTGATTGGAGGATTTATTTTTTTACAGAATTAGGTGTTTTGAAGAAAATTTGTGGAAGCGCGTACAAAAAGTGGGAAAAACTCTAGTAAATTAACTCGTTCAATGGGATTTCCTGTGTTAAATTAACATTAGGATGTCACACTGGAAATAAATAAGCCTTGCGCTGCCGCGCAAGGCTTAATAACGTGCGTAATCATAAAGTGTACGTGAAAAATTGAATGGTTGCTTTTTAAATCATTCTAATATAAATTGTGCAACAGTAGAATATTCTTATTTGTTTTGATAATGGTTTCAGAACCAAAACATGTAAACAATTTAATGAAATCTTTTTTTACTTAATCAGTTTTTATTTAACATATGTTCGCAATTATTGAAATAGATTGGTACCTTACACTTAATATTCTGCAAATTATCCAATTGCAAAATTATACAGCTAATTTGTGCACCCAAGTATAAAATGTTCTTAGTTGTAATCTATGACTCCATTGCGATTTGAATACATCTGACTATAATGAAACGCCCAATCAGGCATACGAAATTAAATAAAACTCACATTGGTATATAGATGAAACTTCACGTAATAATTAAAAATTAGAGTCTTAGCCCATATGGAACATTTATGCAAAACTTTTAAATTAATGGTCAGGATCTACATACTTTTCAGAGTCTGAGTCGGATTACATCGAGCAGTCAACTTATAGAATTTGTGACTTATGTGCTTCACCATTAACTTAAAACATGTTACAAAATATACATAAAAATTTTGACAATGATTATACAGATATACCGCTATCAATTTTTTAAAGAATAGACATGCTCAACAAATATATCGTTTGTCCATTGCGGTTAGGTCGACCTCTGAGAAGATTGAAAAATTACTTATATTGTTTATCGTAATGGAAGACACATTTTGATAGACAAGTTGGCTGTATCCGATTATTTGGCACAGTTTGTTATTTTATTAATGAGATAGTTTTTTTAATATATATATATATATATATATAGAAAACAGTGTGATAAATCTTGATCTGATGTTTTCTTGATATTGAATGTAAAGGTTAGTGTATAATTTATTGTATAATGTAAATACGTCGGCATACTTATTTGCATCCTCTTTAATAAAAAGCTATGCGTTGCTGACGACTAGGATTTTCGGTAATCGTTGCCACAGATTAATCTCGGAAAATAATCCTCTTTAATAAAAAGCTATGTGTTGCTGACGACTGGGATTTTCGGTAATCGTTGCCACAGATTAATCTCGGAAAATAAAACATTTGAAGTTGTTGAAAAAATTAATAGCTCGAAAAGTATTTGGCAGAAAATTGTTAGACAAACTGCGTTAGAAAGGTAAAAAATTCTATTTTTCTTGATATAAATTTCATATCCAATTATTAGGCCGTTTTTCAAATATTGAATTTCAAAAATTACCAAATTTCACAATGGAGTACCAAGCGAAATCTTCACGCGTAAAAAGATAGTGATAACGGCCATGTGTCCTGACGTATACTGGCTATAGCACGAGTCACAAATTATAGTAGCCTTACTGTTCTGTTAAAATATAAAAGTGAATTATGATGCCACGAGTGCATGATTTTTATTTAATTTTAATATAATCATCTTAGAAACAAGGTTTTGGATTTTTTTTTGAATGGGACTAATAAATTGGCCAATACTGTATATTATTTTGAGTTTTAAAGAGGAAAGGTTGGGGGAGCGCTGTATATTATTTAGGTTTCCTCAGGAACTTTTGGTCAGAATTGAAAGTTTAATATATCAAACCGTCAAAAATTAAATCGAAATTAAATCGGAAATAACTATAACGACTGTCCTTCAGTTCGTTTGTTTAGATTTTCATTTAAAAATTTAAAATCATTCAACATTGATTTTAGATATATTTAAGGTTATTATCACGGGTTCGGGCAACGCCAGGCATGTCAGCTAGTTATATAATAATTTGCCCTCTAACTGCAACAACTCATAAAAATTTACATAATATTGCATCAAAAACGTAGGCATTTCATATACCAAATTTTCCCATAGTATTAGTTTACTTTGCGAGAATTATTGTACCATTACAATAAGTTCTGTAAATGACCACCGCACGTGACCAAGCAACACTAATTTGGAATGCAGCTGAAACAAATTTCGGCTGATATTATGAAAATATATATATTTTTTTTCATTTCTTGTGGAAGTTTACCCAAACGCTTATACAGCATCAACAATCATTACGTCATTAATTGTAAGTGAGGGCTGCAAGCTTGTTTGAGTTATAAAAACAGATTCTTTTATAAAATTGCTGGATAGGAAATCTACCAATTTCCATATTTCAAATAAACTGGTTAGCTTATAGCTGTTTCTCTCGTTGTAAGGATGTTATATGATGCTATTTAAGAATTATTTCCATTAGTCGAGAAACCTTTTACTGATTTATAATGGAACACAACATTATTTATTGACCGTCCATTATTTCCAAACCAAGAAAATTACTAACCATAACCATACTTCATTCATACCTAATATTCGTATGTTATGCTTAGTTTATAAATTATCATGCTCCTGTTATATAAATATGTTATATACAATATTATACTCTCTAATTTCTCTGAGATGAACTGATTGACAGTGCGTACTGTTATATTATCTTATTTAAATTGCCTATACCTTTACAATATAATCTTTCGAAAATGTGAATACATCATACCTGCTTAGCTTTCTCACGTATAAAAAAGTATAAAACATTTATAATCCGATAGTAAAAGTGTATATTGACATAGCTTTCGCCCTAAATGAAAACAAAAAGATCAGAAAGCTTAATTTAGATTCTGAATGAGAGTAAAAGGATCTTTTTACTAAAAAAGGAATTTCAAAAAATTTAAAAATTACTTATATTTTTTATCGGACTGGAAAACACATTTTGAAAAACATATTGCCTATATCCGATTATTTTGACACAGATTGTTATTTAATTTATGAGATAGTTTCTTTAATATATATATATATATATATATATATATATATATATATATATATAACAGTATGATTAATAAAGGTACATCACCAAATTGGAGCACATGCATTTCTCAAGTATGATTTGAATCATAATTTTAACTAAAGGAAGACAAATTGGAAATATTTGTAACATTGGACACACAAATTACACCTAAGTAATAACGAAAATAAGCACACACTAACCTATCAAAATTTCAAATGATTATTTTTTTTATGTGTATCTGTATTTCTTACATTTAAGAACCTGAAACATTAATTATAAAGGTTAATTATGTTCTCAAATTAAGTATTTTCATAATTGTTGTGGACTGTGATTTTATCTTTCATTTTTCTAAAGAAATTAAGTTTATTATTCTCTTGACCCTGCTATTCTTAAAACAATATTAATATGTCATATAAGTTAACATGTTATATTTTACTCAGCGGATTCTTCATAATTTTAAAAATTAATTACATCAATTACAAACTACAATTCAATATTTATCTCTTAGTTCTGTTTAATTTAACATTCTGTATGGATATTTCTAATGTTATATTAACCTCGATGCTTTCAACTAAGATATGCAGAAAACTTACAAAATATATTTCAAAGTACCTTAAATTGATAATGATTTGTTATTCAAAGACACTTTACGCACTTTAATAATTTCCGCACACAATTAATTTTTTTGGAGAGCTTAAAATGCACCAGCTGTGTGCACGCAAAATTCAGTAGTGAGCAGTTATCTGTTGCAGTAATAGACACGTTTAGATATTTGCGGAAAATGGTTAATAAACGGTTAAACAGCTGTAAATATATACCGGGTGATCCAAAAGTCAGGACGAACTTTAAAAATGAATAATTTGAAAACGAATCAAGATAGAAAGATACGGTTTGCACCAAACGGATGGAAAAGAAACCGGGTTTTGTGTGGCAACGAAATAAAAAATAGTTCTGTTTTCGACCAACAGATGGCGCTGTCGGATTTCGGATGTAGGATTATGCAAAGCAACAAACGATATAAAAAGGAGCAACTGCAGCAGGTAATGATAGTCGAAGCTTGTATGCATCGAAATGCTGTCCATAGTTGAGAAGGCCCTCTTAGTTAAACTGTATTATAAGAATTCGGAAAGTGCCATTGCGACATTGCGAGCATATCGATACATGAAGGGTATGCGAGATAGCAAAGGACCAATAACGTCTTCTGCATTGAACAAAATGATGAAGCTACAGGTTCTTTGGCGTCACGTCAAAGAAGTGAACGTCCATCAACAGCCGCTGTTGTTGCCACGACAGTGGAGCAGGCGGTGCAATCCATGTCCGCGGATGCTGCACATGGGGAGTGCAGTGCTGCAGAAGTTTCGAGGCAGACAGGAGTGTCGTACGGAAGTGTCTGGAGAGCACTGCGAATAACTTTGCAACGGTAGCCTTACAAGTTTCAACATAACCATTAACTGAAACCTCATGACTTCGACTCTCGCCGAGATTTTGCGAATTTGGAATTCAATAAGATGGAAGAGCAGCACGACTGGCTTTACACTATGCTTTGGACTGATGAAGCGCAGTTCACACTCTCTGACGCTGTTAACACCCACAATTGTCGAGTGTGGACCACAGAAAATCCATATGCATTTGTTGAGGTACCCTTACAACAGCCTAAAGTGACAGTCTGGTGTGGCTTCACTGCTGATTTCATAATTGGCCCATTTTTTTTCGAGGAAGTCACACAGACGGGTTTCAAAACAGTTTCTGTCACTGGTCAGCGATATGTAGCACTGTTACAGAACAACATTATTCCTGAACTGCAAGCGCGACAGGCACTCCAAACAGTCACCTTTATGCAAGATGGAGCACCACCTCATATTGCTCTGCCTGTGCAACGCCTGCTACGCTCAACATTTGGGGAGGATCGCATTATCAGTCGCTACTTTAATCACGCATAGCCTCCAAGATCTCCCGATCTGACACCTTGTGACTTTTGGCTGTGGGGATTCTTGAAGTCAAAAGTGTACCGCGACCAACCGGTATCAGTAGCAGCACTGAAAGATGCCATCCGCCAAAATGTGTCTGCCATACCGCAAGAAATGCTACTAAATGCTGTGAACGGTATGGTGCCTTGTCTCACAGCTGTACTTCTCAATGATGGACAACACATTGAACATTTACTGTAGTACTAATTAACTGTAATTAAGCTGACTTGTAAGTTGCCAACATTTTTTCATTTGTAAATCATATTTTGGTGCAATAAAACACTATAGTGCCATCTATTGGTCGCCAACAGAACTTTTGTTTTCGTTGCCACACAAAACCCGGATTCCTTTCCATCCGTTTAGCGCAAACCGTATCTTTGTATCTTGATTCGTTTTCGAATTATTCATTTTTAAAATTCGTCCTGACTTTTGGATCACCCGGTATATTATTAATACATAATAAAATAATAATAATATTTTAGATATTTGTTGTTACGTTAATGAGTTAAAAGAATGAAAAGAAAATCGAAACTTGCTTATAGAGCTGGAAAAAGAGACTCAATAATGCTTAACATTTTGTAGCATTTCACATTTCAATAACAGCATATAATTGCAGCACTTTATTCCAATTGAAGATTAATTCATGAATGGAATTTAAATTTTTTTGTAGTAATGTTAAAAAGATCTAACCTAGTCACAGCCCTAAATATAAAGTGAACGTACTGACTCAAATAAATGGCGGCTGTCGTAGGCAAATTTTACGCAGCTTTAGAACGGTTCCTTGAATTTGGCTACTACTCTTTCCGATTTGTAATTTTTGCCTTATTTTTCTGAGAATAAATAAATTAAAGATCACAATTCGTAAATGCTATACCTAACGGTTTTGTCAACCTTTAAATCGAAAACTTTAGCATTGTAAAAAAATTGCTCTCTCGTCAGCGTAAACACTATGCTGGAATCTTCAAGCATTGACTGAAGGTTCTTTTCTGACAGAAGTTAGCTATGGATCACCCCGAAACATTTCAAAAGGTTTTGTTTTATTGATACTCTTAAATTCTGAGTTATTTGTGACGAAATTGTCGAATTTCCACGCACTAATGCATTAAACAATTCGCGTCCTGGTCCGTTATCCACAAAATAGGTTCCCAAAATCCAGTTCCTTTTTCAGCTATCGCACACCTTTCGCAATGTCGTTTTTTTTGCCACTGGGAGTCTAGCTTTTGACAGGGTATTCTACTACTGGTTATGGTAATATAGCGCATTACCTGTAGTGGGGACCCTTAAGGATAGCATTAAATCGATGCAAAATCAAAAGAAAACATTATAATTAAATAAAGAAAGATGCAAAATATTGTTTAAATATAGGCACACACACAACTTTCTTACCTCATTCCAAAGTACTTGAAATCACTAAAAGATTACCGAACGGTTGTATCTTCTGATTTGAAATCACCTCGCTCTGAAAAGGTTGTCTGTAAATCTTTATAATTAGAGGACTTTGAGGATAGAGAATTTTATTTGAACGGGGACTCCACTTAGGCGTGAATATGGCCTTCGTTCAGAGCCCATTTTTAAGTTCCAATTTAAAAGTGTCCATTACTGACATAGTGGCTACCTCTGGTACCGATATCCTACCTTCTGGACCAATTCCTTGAAAAACCTATTCTTATTTATTTAAAAATCTTGACGGTAATATTAATTTAAACACGTTTGAAATGCTTAAAAAAAACCTGTTAATATTTTATTTCGCATTCATTATGATTTTATAAATTACTATTTAAAAACCACTGTTATTATTTAAAACCCGCTGTTTATTATTTAATAACAATAAATGTAATAAGATTCACTTCCATCTGCATCTGAAAAATATGCGCATCTTATGGAACTAAGTACTTTTTAAAGTTTAATTATTTTTGTCAAAATAACATGAGATAATGAAATTTTGTTTTAAAAAAATATTTTTCAAATACCGAGTTATTTCAATAACAAAATTAATTTCATTTCAAGGAAATTAAAAATGCAAGAAATATTTCACAATTAGAGTTATATTAATTTCAGTATGTGGCTTTTTTTTTTTAACATGGATGTTTACATCGTATAAATAAGGATTTTTAAAATGACTCCAATAAAGAACGAAGTGATAGTTTTCGAAATTTAAAACATGTAAGATATTGAAACCAAAGTACAATAATTTTTCATTTCTTTAAAAATAGACATTCATAAATTTATAAACACATTTTAGATTTATTTAACTATGAATATACAATGCATTAAATTGTGTAATAAATACATATATTAAAAGACAAGAAATTTAAATGGTGATTGCCTGCAAATTCACAAGTATGTTCCTTGCAGATGTAGTTAAAATAACTCTGTTTATGTATGTTTCAGTATTGTAATTCATTTATAAAAGGATTATATATATGAGAACACAAATTTCTAGAATTTCAATCAACGTTGGAATAAATTATTAAAAGTACCTTTATTAAAATACCTTTTTTAAAAAATTATTTTTTTATTCATAAAATTACCTAAACAATACTAACAAACATTTTAGTAGTGAGCTCTCTAAAATATGTTCCTTACAAAATAACAAGTTATAGAATAATAATGAAACTCACCAAGCGTGATAAATTGCAGTTCCAGCATAGCATTTTTTATGACCTTAATAAAAAATAACAATGTCATGACTATGTATAACTATCAGCATGTAATACATAATTGAATAATTAAAAATTAAAATATTCTAATTTGGTAAGAATTAAAAAATTATAGTTGATTATTTTTCACCACATAACTTGTTTTGTAGGAATACATTTCTAATTTACCAGAGAAATCTTTAATGTTTAATGAATGTTTTGTAGAAGCTACAAATCTCCATCAGTTACTTTACTTAAATCAATACTACAAAAGAAAAATATTTTAAAACACTTGTCTATATGTTTATTAATAACACATATGTATATATACAGGGTGATTATAATTAAAGTTGCACTTTCAAAAGGCTGTATAAAAAGAACCACTGGTCAGAATGACCTGACATTTCATCTGAGTATACGTCAAGCAATCGGAATTTGTTTCGCGAAACAAAATAAGCGTTCAAAACTTGACCGATAGATGGCGCTGTACTCGTCATAAGATGATAATTAAAAAAACGTGATATTACACCGTAACGCACCAAACATTACACTTGTGATAAAAAGGCGGTAAACATGCTGTTTCTGTTTTTCTGTGTCTATGAAGGTAGTCATGACTCTATCATTGAAAGATTTCGCTCTGCTTGTGAAGCTTTTTTACAAGAACGGTGACTGTGCGGCAATTACATTGAAAGAATTCCGGACATTAAAGGGTTTAAGAAGCGACTCTCGCCCGATGGCTGCATTTGGTCTAAAGAAGATGATTATTAAATTCGAAGAGACGGGTCCGTTTCACTGAAATGCGGCAAAGTGAGGAATACAATTGCTTCGAAGACAGTGGAGGATGTGGCTGCAGTATTGCAGGAAGCGTCAAGCGCTATGGGAACGTGCAGTGCCGGGGAATTTTCCGAACTTTAGACATGCCTATCAGCACGGTTCGTAAAATTTTACGAAACATCCAACAATGATATCTATACAAAATTACGCATGTTCAGGTATTGCTTCCTGCTGACGTGTCAAACCGTAAAACTTTCGCCCTGCAATTTTTTGCTCGAATAGAAGTAGACAATGCATGGCCATGAAATATTTCGTGAAACATTTACATCTTCAAGGTTCTGTCAATACTCAAAAATGAAGAATATGGGCAAGTAAGAATCCTTTCCAAATGCAACCGTTGACTGTTCGTTCTGCAAAGGTCACTGAGTGATTTGGGTTTACAGCAGCATTTATCGTTGGCCCTTTTTTTCGAGGTGATCGGTCCTTCGGATCCTGTTACCTGTACAGTTAATGGGACACATTTTGAATCTGTTTTGCGCAACCAGCTCATTCCAGCACTACAACAACGCGGATGTGTGGATAGCATACTTTTTATTCAAGATGGAGTTCTTCCGCACATTGCAACACCAGTGAAGCAGCTGTTGAATCTGCATTTTGGAAATGACAGAATTATCGGTCGCCAGTTCCCAACAAACTGACCGCCACGTTCACCTGACCTGAACAATTGCGACTTCTGGCTGTGAGGTAATCTAAAATATGTTGTGTACGGGGTTTCAATTGCGAAATTAGGTTGAATTGAAAACACGCATTACGCAACACATTCACAATATCACTCCTGAAACACTCCGATCTGTTGTGGAACATGCTGTTTTGCGCTTTCAGCTCGTACGAGAAAAATGTGGAAAGCATATTGAACATTTCTGAAGCAAGTCGTAGCCGACTTCCTTTTTTTGATGGTTTCACCAGTCCTTGCTTTTTCTACGGTTTTTGGCCTAGGGATAATTAAAACCTGATTTTTTTCCTATCTGCGGTGGCATTATCTTGTCGTGGTGATTAGGCTTTGAACACATAGGATTTGAAGAGTGCCATACCAGCATGTCGAGTCTTTTAATTAGCATTTTATGATGAGCACAGCGCCATCTATCGGTCAACTTTTGAACTTATTTTTCTTCCGCAAACAATTTCCCAATGATTCACGTATACTCAAATGAAGTATGAGGTTATTCTGACCAGTGGGTTTTTTTCCTACAGCCCTTTGAAAGTGCAACTTTATGTATAATCACCCTGTACATATATAATATATCAGATGCAAACAGCCTATCCAAACTGGGCATGTACTTTCAGACAAATAATTTCTAGTATACTCTTCTAAGAAGTTTTCTAACTTCTTTTCAGATTAAACAAGGCGACAAAAACTATATGAAAAACTGGTAGAAAAGAACATGTCTAGATAGGATAGCACTACGTGCCAGGAATACATGTGCGTGTGCGTGTATGTGTGCGTCTTTATTTACGTATAATAAAAATAAATTAACTAGCGAACTGGCAAAAGTGTTACACGGATGTTGTTAAAAATTACAATTTCGAGAAACCGAATAGCTGTAGAATGTTTTTAAGGTTATCATGATTGAATTCAGTTACTTATTCTGTGGCATATGAAACGTGTAAAATTGTGTGTTTAACAGCTACTGGGAACAGATACAGGGTGTGAATGTGTGTCTCAAAGAGGTGTCATGTACAAGTGTCAATAAAAGTGTAAAAATGCTCACATTACCTTTATAATGTACAAATTCAAATATTTTTCTTTGCGTTTTAACGCTTAAATAAAAAAAAGTAAAAAAGGAGATACCTTTAGGTACGGTCTAGACATTAGTATAAACACGGTCGCGGTTTGAAACGGTGAAGTGCCATTTATTTACGAAACATGGAACTATTATTTACATTTCTGTATACAAAACGTATGAAGTTTTAACTATTTTATTTCTTTCATTATATTATGTGTATTTACTGTTCTTTGATTTTTTTTTAATTTAGAAAGACTTTTTCTTTATGAAACACCTTTAACGAAAATTAATAGCCAAATCTGTCACAGTATTTTAAAATGTTGTACTTGTTATCATGTATGTTCATAATGAGATTCACAATTTCTTTAAACAAGATTTCTGGCGCGAGTATTCTATGCGTCACATGAGTATCACCAAAGCTTTTTAACAACCCAGAAATAGTGTCCACATTTCGTAATCTTAATCCGACCATCCAGTACTTATGTCGGAAAATTAGGATGGTTTTTTCACTAAGAACACGTGGTTTAAAATATTAAATTATTATTAAAGTATGGAATATATTTTAAAGAAAATCACACTTTTATAAAATGTTCATAAAAATAGTTTCATTATTCAAATCTTTGTGATGTCTAAACCTTTATGTACAAAAATCTTTCGGACGTCGAAATTCTTTTAAGTAAATCGTGACAACATAGAGAAAGACAGTCACTGCATATTTCAAAAAGTACAATTTGGTTTTTTATTATATTAAATAGATCTTTCATTATTCATATGAATGAATATACTCATAGAGTCGAACTAACATTTGTTAAACAAAATTCGTGATTAAAAGCTATAAGTGGGTATAAAGACTTTACCTTTGTCAAATTGAATTTTTAATTTTACACATACTAATCTTCAGAAAGTGCTTGGCAAAACCATACTTTTTGTTTTCAAGTGTCTAAAAATGTATTCCATACAGATTAGAGTTACCATTTTTAGTATTGCACTTCTTTGATTTTACAAGAATCCTCTTTTTAATTTGTGAGAGTATAATCGTGGTCTATTTAGTAAAAATCGTCTGAAACTTTTTTTCGAAAGAAAATCAAACGCGAAGTTACTAATCAGTAAAATATCGACATACAATTTAATTCAAAATGAAGCTTATAAATGAATTGTCTTTTGTTTTATATTGTGCACGTTTTCTCCAAATGTTTCAAAGATTTTGTGATATTGTGACTGCGAGATTTTTCTTTAGAACTTCTCGTTTGGAAATGTCTAAAAGTAACGGTTGCCAATGAATATCGTTCTAACACACAATAATATATTATTTCGCGGATGCCGCTTTTTTGAATAACAATAACAAATTTTCCATGTTGTCAAACGAAACTGAGAAAATTTTACTTTCACATTAGTAGTTGTGATATAAATTGATTATAGTAATTATAAATATGTATTTCTTTTTGCACAATGCATTTCGATTTACTATTTTTGTGAAGAAAAGATAAAATCAATGGTCGTTTTGTACATGTTAATGCCAATGTTTATGTAACTAAACATGTAAATGCAAAAAAGTGTTGAATTCCGCCTTGTGAATTATTATTTGGAGGCACGGCAGGGTCTCAACAAAGTTGAGAATGCACAGCACGCCGTAAACATTCTTTTCTTGAAGAAACGGAGGGCAGTTTTGAGTCCCCCCCCCCCACATATCTTTCGCTGGAATTTCACAAAAGCCTAAAACTTTGTTTATCTAGAGTACATTGCAATTGAGACCAAATTGTCAAATATCACGTTTCTATCTTTTCTAGTTCAGACGACATATAAACTCAAAGTTTCCATTTTTTGACACTGACTCACCCACCGATCATGAAAAAGATAAGGTTCATCCTGAAGCCCTAGAAGCGTGAAATTTAAAATAAAGGTAGTGTTTACGATACAAAGAAAGGAAAAATTAAAAAAATCTGGAAATTTCGAATAAAAGAATAAAAAATTCGAAAAAAATCGAAAAATTGAAAATAGTTTAATTTTTTGGAATTTTTAATTTTGTTGTTCTTTGTTGTTCTCTTTTGTTGTTCTTTCTAAACAGTACTTTTATGCAAAATGTCAAGTGTATCTAGGACGACGAGTAATACCTCAGATCGGGCTTTGCGAAAACCAGTGGATGATGTCCAAAGAGAACCCAAAGTCAACAAAAGGATGATTATTTACAAAAACAAGTGAAATCCCTTCAAAAACAATACATGTAAAAAATGTAGCCAATTCTTGTGAACTCTTTTTACTAAAGTTTTTTCTAAGTTCTGAGATCATGTACTACCAAGTTCAGCTATCTTATTAACTCTGAAAGTTTCATTCACAAATCCTTCCTAGTCTCTACATCTTTGTTTTGTGACTTAATTACGCAGCACAAATAAGTTATTACACCTTACTCTGTTACGGTATGGGATGGGATTATTGGATTAAGGCTAATTATATACGTCTCATGTTGCGTAACTGCGAAATCACAAAATAATCATCAACTAAAGATGTAGAGACTAGCAGTGATTTGTGTGTGCAAATTTCAGAGTTTATAAGATAGCTAAACTTGTCTGTACATGATCTCAGAACTCTTTACGGTAAAATAATTCACGAAACTTGGCTACATATTTTAAATGCGATGTTTTTAATGAAATTTTATTATTCAGTTATGCTTCTCTAATATCTATTTTTTATAAAATAATTCGAAAATTTTATGTTCAAAGAATTCAAATAAGGGATCACAGAATAAATAATGTAATCAATCCTTCATTTCCTATCTTTTTATTTACCAGAACTTACATTTTTCTTTGTAATGGTCATTTTAAAATTTGAATTTTAAAATTAAGGTCACAACGTGTAAGATTTGCGAGATAAAAAGTCAGAGAAATGCATCCGTATATTATTTCAAATATAATTTCGAGAGGACTCAGTATAATAATATTTGTATAATATAATATGTTTAATCTAATTTAATATTTTATACTTACATTTAATATTAGTTTATTTCTAAGTTAATTCTATGTTTTTACCAATTATAGAAGTCACTCAGTTATATTTCGTGAATAAATAAATAAAAAAGTTTAGAAACTTTTATGCGTATTTTTAGATACTAGATAGTTATCATGAAAATGTTATTAAATAAAAAGGACGGTGAAACTAAGCAGATCTTTTTGATCTCTTTAAAATGGTGAGCTTCAATTCAGTTGTTATTATGAATAGTTATTCTAGAAGATAAAATGCCTCTTAAAAGAGTTTTCACAAAAAACAAAGAAATCTAAAAGATAATCTTTTATTTGCAACGAAAGCTGCATTATTTTATTTTCACTTTTATTAAATTAGTTTTTTTTATTATTATATACTACTTTTTTGTAATATATACTACTTTTTACTATAAATGTAACTAAAAAAATAAAGAAAAGATATAATGTAACTTTTAAAGGCAAATTTATGTTCTTTGTCTATTTTCATAATAATATACTAAATTACATTGTTTCATAGTTTTATTTTTAAAAAAAATAAGGTGGCTCACTTTGCATTAGGTAAGATTTCGTGATGACGTTTGAAAGGAAACTTCCCAACTTAATATATTGTATCTATTATATATTTTAATCCTCTTTAATAAAAAGGTATGTGTTGCTGGCGACTGGGATCGTTACCACAAATTAATCTCAGAAAATGAAACATTTGAAGTTACTGAAAAAATTAATTGCTCGAAAAGTATTTGTCAGAAAATTGTTAGACAAACTGCGTTAGATAGGTAAAAATATGTATTTTTCTTGATATAAATTTCAAATCCACTGATTATGCCATTTTTCAAATATTGAATTTAAAAAATGACCAAATTTCACAATGCATTACCATAGCGAAAACTTCACGCGTAAAAAAAAATAATAACAGCAATATGTCAGCACGAGTCACAAATTATAGTAACCGTATTATTCTGTTAAAATATAAAAGTGAATTATGATGTCACGAGTGCCTGATTTTTTTTTTAATTCTCGACAAATACTAGATGCGCCATTTCTATTTAGTTGTGAATAATATAGGTTTATTTCCGTTATTAAAATATGTAGCTATAAAACATACAAATCAATGGAAAACGGTCGGTAATAAATTGTAAACGTAATAATAAACCGTATTAAAAAAAACATAACTTAGTCAAATAAGTATCCGTTTTTATGTTATTATAGGATATCTAGGTAAAGGTGTAGATTACTTTAAAATACAAGGTTAAATTCACCGATATATTTCGTTTGATTCAAGGTTCTTTTGGAGAATCCGACCAGCGCAGCGGGCGTAGTCTGCTAGTATTAAATAAATAAGTAAGCAAATGAGGTGGACGAATAAATTACTTTTATTCATTTAATTAACATCACAAGACGTCACAACATGAAGTCACACAGAACTAGGAATACATTCCATGGCTAAAACAGTAAGAAAAACTTATTAGTAAAGAGGGCGCTAAACGATGGACGTACAATTATTCTTGTGGTGCTGCTACCTAGAATTTATTACTTGAAGTAAAACACAAAAACTCTTCTCACTCAATAGTTGAGATATGTAGGAGCTCTTCCAATTCTTTTAGAACGTCTGGTACCTGTTGGGAAGAAGAAGAAGTACAAGAATTAGTTTTTACAGGATCGGCTGCATCATCAATAGTATTATTTGGAACCATGTGTTTTGGAACTTGAGGTATGAAATCACAGTAAACTGGCTTAGGCTTTAGAATAATTGGGGCACAAGAGTCAGCTGGTTTAGTACTTGGAGTAGTTGGGACACCAAAGTGAACTGGTTTAGGATTTGGAGTAGATGGGGGGACAAAGTCAGCTGGTCGAAGTTCTGAGACACTACGAGGCATTAGTTGAGAATCATCATGATTACCAACTATATTATCACTTCTGTGACTTTCTGTATCATTGTATTCGGAGTTTGTATCATTAGTTAAATGTAACTTCGAACCGACATTAGTTATCTGATCAACATGTATTTTTCAAATATTTGAACCAACTTGAATTCTATAATGTAACTTGCCCTTTGTTTGAATAATGCGAAAAAATTTTCACTTTTCTTCAGGAGTATAATTTCTGACATCCACTGTCTGGTAATTTTAAATTATTTTACTTTAGTATTGGAATTTCTCTCACTTTTGCTTATTATGAACATAATTTGTAACGTATGGAAGTATCAAACTTATTTTTGTTCTTATATGCCGCTTTAAAAACAGAGATCCAGGACTCTCCTCCATTGTAATATGAGGCATCTTTCAATACTGTAAAAGAAAGTTATTTAATTTCATTTGTAAAGTACTAGAATCTGATAATAAGGCTTTTAATCCACGTTTAATAATTTGCACATATCACTCGGCCTGACCATTTGTAGCTGGATGGTATGGAGCACTAAGCCTATGTCACATCATGAATCTTTAATAGTCTCTAATCTTCAGAAATAAACTGTTTAGCATTATATCATACCAAAACATAGGATAACCGTATATAAACTTTTGAATTTTGGTATTTTTTAGTAAAATGTTCCCGTAGACGAAATATTTGCTATAAATAATTTCATCTTATATCGAGTAAATTGTTTAAATTGAGACTAAAATAAGATTTATAATAATATTTTTATTTTATTTAAAATAAAAAGAAATTGTCTAGTTTCCTTTACCTGTTCACTGTTAGACAATGTTGCTTTAGCACGTTGAAGTATACAATTTTGATTATGATATCAAATATTAAGAAGACAGCTTTAATTAATTAAGTTTTATAAATTTAACTACTTGCGTTCTTATTTACACTCTACGGCCTTTTAAGAGCCCACACTAGTCACGAAAAGAAAATCGGGAGCTAATGTTAAATCTACGGGAGCGATATTTTCAAATTTCAACCCTTGCATTTTAATATTTTAAATGGTTTGTTTTGCATAGTATAGCTGAGGTTGATATCTATTGATGTTAATTTGTACTTTTTCGATTTTGTTTGAAGCTTTTTTTTTTTTTAATGGGGCTTCGTTCTGTTTCGGAACAGGTTCCGAAAGTGAAAATAAATATCTACAACCAAAATTGAAAATGTAAAATCTAGACCAGTTAAAGATCAACATCAGCTATCCGATGCAAAAAAATAACTTAAAAATATTAAAATGCAACCAGGAAATTTGAAAAGAACACTCCAATAGGTTTAATATTAGCTTGCGGATTTCTTCGTGTGACTAGTGTAGGCTTTAAGAAACTACGCTAGTCACGCGAAGAAACGCTCCAGCTAATGGTAAGTCTATGGAAGGTTATCGCGCGATTTCTCGCTCGCATTTTAATATTTTTAAATGATTTTTTTGCATAGGGTAGCTGAGGTCACTCTCTAACGTTGTTAGTTTTTACTTTTTCGATTTTGGTTACGTTTTTTTTATAAGCGGACTTTTTCAATTTTGGAACCGGTTGGAACCGGTTCTGAAAGTCTCTGAAAGTCTATGTTTTAGCTGACCCACTGGTCAATATCTTGTCCACTTCTATTTTCAAAAACTAAACTTCAAGAAATATTTCTACGATATTTTCAATAACAATCTGTAACGAAGTCTTTTGTTTGGGAAGAGAAGTAGCCAAAAAATGAACTGTGGTTTCCCTGAGATTGATTTTATGTATCTGATTTATTTCAAATAAATATATATCTGGAAAAAAGTAAAATACATAAAGGAAAAAATAAAATAAATAAAAATATTTATGTATCTTCTACCCTTTTATAAACACTGATCAGAAAATAAAATGTAATTAAAACTACTTGGTTTACCAAAAACAAACTGCCAAAATGAGATATGATTAGTTTACCGATTTTTATTATTATTAATTAAAAATGACAGATAGTGCGGGGGAAAATTAATGGCTTCTTTTAACACGGGTTTATCACATATTTGAGTGATGTTTCAATAACAGTGTAATTAAGGATTTTATGTTAATTTTAATACTGGAGCTTTGTGTCTAAATGCGACATTTAAACAGCGACAGGCAGAAACTATTCACATGCTTATTTAACCCTTTAAGGGGCAGTGGTATGTTTGGGAAACCACTTAATTTTAATTCACAAACGCCACAATGCACCAGAATTTTCTAAAATCTTTTCCATTTATTATGTATGTGATATTATATAGCATTTTTCTTATTTCCACATAAATCTTTTCGTAAATTCCGGTGCCAGTCATTTATTTTAACATTTTAGTACTGAAAGTACTTTGCCCCTAACAGGGTTAAGAAGTTTTATTTTTCGATTAAGGCTAATCATCTTTTGTCTTTAAAAGTGTTATTTCATATTTTAAAGTCCAATCACAAGACTTACCAATAAATATATGCAGCGGTTATTTGGAAGATATGTTAAGAAAATACAAATATCATACTAACGTGATGCAATAAATTTAAATATGTAGCAACATACCTGCTTTAGTTTTGAAATGTGATAATATCTCGCACAAGAAAAGTGACGCAACACAAAAATACTACATTCCACAAGATAAGCAAAAGCAGATTTGCATATTTTCCTTTAATATAAAACCAAAGCACTTAGCTCTGCATGAAGCTATAAAAGCATACATAAATGAATGAAACCCTTTACAATCAAGACTTAAAAGTGATAGGTGGGATTGAGTAAATGTATCACCCCACACAATTCCTTTCATCTGAGGTGACAAAGTGACATATATCATAAGGTAGCTGTTTTTCTGATAATTACATTTATGACCACGGATTTACAAATTTCATACAACGTGGTAGGCAGCAAAAAATTCTAGTCGCCAGCAAAAAATATTTACCCTCCGCCACATTCCACAAAATTGATTTAATAATACACTAACGTTTTTTATGAATTAATTAAGAAAAATAATAATGAGCATAGTTTAGAATTATTATTTACATAATTTTTAAAACTAAACTACACTAGTACTAAACTAGTATTATTTTAGATTCTTCAAATTTTACTTAATTTTTATAGATTTACTTCAAATGAAATACTTATAATAACTTATATGTTGTTATGTTTTTAAACGAATGTGATAGATTAATCAGTTTTAAATCTGAAAACAAAAATCTGATTTGAAACTTCCAAATAAACTTGAGCATTTTTTTTAGCATTGTATCATATTTTAGATGCCACAGAGGCTGGATTGACACTACTTGTTACTGCCTTATTGTAAGCTCCTGATCATGTTACATGCTAGTTGGATGGATCAGAAAATAATGACAATTTCTGTGTAAAAGATGGAAAATGACTTCTAAACTTGGTTCTTCCATTCATTAAAAGTATGTGAAAAGAGGAAGATCGCTGTTTGCTGCGCACGAGTAGAGGTGAGACAGAAAAAAACATTTGTGCTTATTTCTTAAATCAATTTTTGTGAAAAAAAACAACAACTCCATATTAAATAACTTGGTCACCAGATACAAAAAAAAGTTGCATTAGTCAAGCCCTGCTTAATGCACTTTTTCTATAGCAAGTCGCATCTGACATAAGTCCCTATTAGGACAATAAAATAATAAATGGATTTTTTGGAGTCACTTTTCTTGCAGGTGAGGGATATATGTATGAAAATTTATCTATTGCATAAGAGTATAACAAACGTCTAATAGGAACTATTAATTAAATCTAATAAAAAATATTTTTTAATGACAAAAATTAGACATATAGAAAAAATAAAGATTATTATATAGCTTTAAAAAAATTTCTAAAAACATTTGTTTTCCGTTAAGTGAGACATTTTTTTTGAAAAAAAATAGTGTTGTGAAATTCATTGAAAATTTCTAATATGAGTTTTTCTAAGTACACAAAATTGTCTGTAAAATGACAAGTAAAAATTATGATGTGTCGACTACTCTGACTTATAATAGTAAGCAAAGTTTTGATTGGGAACGTAGTTTTTGACCATTAACATTCAATGTGCGTAAAAATGATCAAGGCTATCTTTCTTTAACTTCCGATGAATGAGTTTGAAAACCTCGGTACTTGGGAATTTTTGCTTCGTTTCGATATTTATGCAAATTTCTGCATCTGGTCAATCGATATAACAGTATTTAAGCGCTGTATAAGTAGAACTTTGGATCGAGTTCTTCCCCAGTGTGGTTCTCTTAGATCTATCCACTTGACTCAACTATCTGCATTATTGAAGGAGTATCGTCCGTTGGTAAGATTATATTTACCTTATATTTTAGTGCTAATTGAATAAAGAGTTTTGGAGCTCACGGAGTTCCGATTTCAGTACTGTCATAGGCTGGCATCTTGAGGTTGGAATTGGACTCGCTTGCATATAGGAAATTAACTCTTGAAGAAAACATCTTCACCGACGTTTTGACGACCGTCCAAGTCGTAAGTGATATTTTGACATTATCTCTTTATTGATATTTAAGGCTTTAGTTTTCTGAGTGAAGTATTTCTGGGATTGTTTTTCTTTCGACTAAGGTAAATTAAGCAGAACTTTTTCAAGTCTCTTCTTTTTTTAAGATTTTAAATAAAAGTTTTTATTTTATTTTAATTACTCTGGTGCTCATTTCGACTTAGCTAGCCCTAATCATAATAAATGACAGCGAGATCGCTGTTACAAAATAACAATGTAAAAGGTCTTTAAAAAGAGAAAAACCTCCATATTTACAATTATTAATTAGAAAAAAAAGAAATTAAGTTAGAATGTTGTTATTTTATTTCCTTATTTAATAAATTGAAAATTTCAGATTCTTGTCCTACATTAAAACGATATTGGAGCAATAAATTTCAGTTGAAAAATAATGGAAATAACGTAATGGTAGTGTAGATTTATGGCGATATTAAACAAGGTTTTCACGGTGATTTTTTTTGTGTTCGAAATACAGCTAAATAACAGTTAAACAATAGCGGAACCACTGAAAAGCATTTTTGAATTTATTACCTCGCCAAACAATGTTTTTCAGCGAAGCGCTTTGTCGTTTTTTGAATGGTTTTAAACGAATGTATGATTCCCGGGTATAATGCACCCAACATACTTGAAACCTGAAACAGCAAAGAAACAGAACAGAAGTTGCAAACATAAAATAAAAATCGCAAAAGGGATTTCAGAGGTCAATATAACCTAGAAAAAATAAATTGCGCATTGTAGGAAGGTCAATATTATGCAAAATTACTTTAAAAGACAATGACTTGCAGAGCTGACTTTGAGGTCCCTGATATCGATATTTAGTATTAATACGTGGGAAATAAATGCACTGTTACTTAAATCAGCCATAAAACGTTTTGTAAATTTTATGTGTAATATTTTAATCAGTTATTCTTCTTTCGGATTATCTTGACAAGCTGTCTTCTTACGTATATAGTGATTGATGATGACAGAAATTTTATTCCAGAAAAAAGAATGTTAGCCTTCTAAAAATGTTGCATGTATAATCAACATTCTTTTGTCAAAAGTGACAAGTTAATCCTACGCTTTTGAATATTATGAGGGGCTTATGTTAGGACTTAAAAGTATGCTTTCTATAAAAAAAAAATTCAATGTTTTCTGATATTTTCTGCCATTGTCTTTTTCTGCATAGATCGAAACTTTGTATCTATAAAGTGAAATGGTGAATTCGCTGTAGAAATTCTTTGAAATATTAACTAATCGCACTAGTCATTAATTGCATTGCTCCGGTAACAAACAATTATTAAAATAAATATTAATATTATATGTGTTTTAGGAGTATTGTATGCTGAGTAGTTTTATCGAAATAATATAGATTATATGAATATGTATAAACAAAATATGCATTTACCGAAACGTTAGTTGAGAATCACTGTGGAGACGCGAAAAGTTTTTGGTTTCCGTCTGTTTGTCTGTCTGTCTGTCTGTTCCGCGATAACTGCCGTAAAAATCGTCCTATTAGGGTTTTTTTGGTCGGTATGTAGGTGAGTTACACGAAACTAGCTGTATAGTTTTTAGTTACATTTGGTTCATTCGTTCGAAAAATATTGAACATTTCCTTTTAGGACATAATGCTTTCCTATGGGAATGCAGACGATTTTTAAATTTCATTTTTAACAGAAATGAAAATCGCATATTTTAATAATGGATTTAAACGTAAAATTACTAATGCTAAGTTTTAAATATAGAGGTTTTAAATATAACCGATAGCTTTGAAAATTTGCTGATACGCACATTAGAATTTAGAAATTAATTGTTTAAATGATTGGAAAATTTTTTGCATCTGTTCGGGATATATAAAACATTTTATTTTCATATTTTTTGCAAATTTTAAAATGCATTTATTTTTACTTTGCTCTTTAATTTATTAGTTGCTTAACAACCCTATTTCAAAGAATATCAAAATAATAAAATTCAAGTAACTCGCACTATTTTGCTGCAATATTTTATTATCAAATTAAATTATTTTTGTATTCTATTGACATAAATGAAAAAAATATTTTAATACAAGTTTATTTTTTAATCTAAAAAGTTACATGAATAAGAAGTTCATAAGCATTTCAGAATATCATTGCATAAACCGTGTTTAAGTTAACGCTTCTAATTTCTGAAACCTCCGAAGTATTTTATATGTCTATGAATATGTATGTATTATTAAAAAAATTAAATTGCGGATTGTAAGATGGTAAATAATATGAAAAGTGAGACTAAAAAACAATGACTTTTAGAGCGGACATTGAGGCTCCTGATCTGCAGATTTACTAGTTAGAAAATACTTGTACATTGAAATAACACTGAGTCAAAATGTTGTTTCTCGTATTTTCATATTTACAATCTCAGTTCTGTATCAGTTCCGATAAGTTAATATATCATGTCTAAGAAATTTAAAAAAGAAAGCTAACGGAAATTTCATAATGTGTCAAATTTAAATAAATTATTGTATGAATTATTATCAATAAATTATTAAATTAAAATAAAATAAACAATTTTTAAATAACAAGATGTTTAATATAAATGCCGTAGATAGACTTTATACCAAAAGTGTACGTATTACTTCTACAGATGGGTTTTTAAATATTTTTCCATATATAGATTCTAACTATAACTACGCAAATGTAATCTAAGCCATTCTGTTACACATACCCGTACTTCAATCCAAAACCCGCACGTAATTGCGATGGAAGCTAGGTTTTGATAGTTAATTCAAAACCAAATATTAAAAAATATGGTATATATTGCATAAGCCAATATATAAGCGAGACTTTCTTTTATATGCCGTGTCAGTCATTTTGTTCTAGAAAAATATTTTTTGACAAAATAGTGTATTAAGAAATCTTTTATATACTAGTAAGCTATATCTTATATATATTTTTTTTATTTCTGAGTCGAATATGTTTTGAAAAACATTTCCTCTTAACTCAGACCCTATTTTTGAAAATAATGCTTTGAATTTCTTCCTTATTTTGAGAGATTTTAATAAAGCATGGGTATTTATCAATCAAAAAGTTTAGATGCTTCCGTGGATAAAAGTTTTGCGAAGAATTTAGCATATCAAACTTATGAACTTCTTTACGCGTTTTTCGAATTAGACTAATGTTAAGAATTTCGAGAAAAAAGAAATCGAAAGCATTTTTACGATACATATCAATATAGATGTGTTAGTGGTAACTTACATATCACTATGGTAATTCACTGCTCGGAAAACAAAATAAACAATTATTCTAAACCCCATTATTACAACAAATAAATTGAAAATATTTATATTATGAGATATAAAATTACTTAATTTCTGGATGTATGCCTGTGATTTTGAAATGTATTAATAATAAATTTTAAATTTACTTAGAATAAATATATTTTGATAGCTATGCATACATACAGTTACATTAATAATGATTATCATATTTACATTACGAATCATTATATGCATAACTAATTATTAACAAATTTATAATTACATTTTTACTTTTTTTTTGCAAAATAATTTGCAATTATATCAAAAATAATGTTTCGTCAAACACTATATTTGTAACGTAGATAAAACATTTTTGACCTTTAAAAGATATAAACCCTCTTCCCGTGTAATTTTGTTATAACAAAAGAAATTTTCCACTTTTCTGCAATTCTATTCCTGATTCATTAATTACAGCTATAATGTTTCCAGCTGTTTGGATAAAAACATATTTGAAGTTATAGGTGTATATAAATAAACACTAAATAGACCCAGGGGACATTCCTTCCTGTAACTTCAAACTTGTTTTTATTAAGACAACTGGAATCATTTTAGGTGCAATTAATTAACCAGAAATGGAGTTGCTGAGAAGTGGAAAGATTCATTTTGTTTCTATAAAATAAAATAATAATAAATTCTAAAATTTATCATCTACATATATTTAAAAAAAATAATAATAAAAAATTAGGTAAATGATGTACAGGTAATTGTGATTAGGTAAACAGTGATTTTATTTGCAATAAACAACCACCAAAATATTTATTTAAATAAAATTTTTAAAATAATAATCATGGTTAAAATTGGAGTAAATGTTACATTTGAAGTAAAAAAAACAACATGGTTTAATTTAAAACTTTATTTTTGACATTCTTATTTACGCATTTGGTGATCATGGTATTCTATGACTGATCAAATATAAACAGTTAAAGAAGCGATAGGGGACATTTAGTAACTCTTTAATTAAATTTCAAAGAATATATTTGAATATACATATACATATTTTTCTAAGACAGATGATATAATCTTTGTATTAAAATATAACGCAGAAAACCAAAATCAATAATTTAAATGATTTATTATTAATAATAAAAGCAAAAAATTCTGCACCCTTTAAAATACAACTGGAATAAAAAAAATACGTATAATTCATCTAAATAAAATTGTATTTTCAAATTTAAGAAAATTATTCAGTAAGAAAGCAAGATTAAACATGCTTTAATTAAATCCTTGAAAATATAAGATATTTTTAATTTACTCTGAAAAATTTTATAACATTTGTTCTAGAAATCGTCACACGTCAGCAACAAAATTCACAAACTAAGAAATATTTGCCATATATATTATGTACATTTTAAAATTAATTAGCTATAAGCTATCAATAATGATATGAGTATGGCTCTCCCTTTCTTCTAATAATTATTTTTGTTATGAATTTAACATAATGGCTAATTTTTTAATTTTGCATAATATTTCATTTGCATTATATACAAACTTGGAGATAAATTGAATAAAATCAGATAACCTAACTTTTTTACGTAATAAAAGTTAGAATAAGTTAATTCCTAAATAATGCAACATTTAAAATACAAATGGAATAATAATAATAATAATAAAAACATATAATTCATCTATATAAAATTGTATTTCCCAATTTGAGAAAATTATTCTGTAAGAAAGCAAGATTAAACCTACTTTAATTAAATCTTTGAAGATATAAGATATTTTTAATTTACTCAGAAAATTTTTATAACCTTTGTTCTAGAAATCGTCAAACGTCAGCCACAAAATTCACAAACTAAGAAATATTTGCCATATATATTATGTACATTTTAAAATTAATTAGCTATAAGCTATGAATAATGATATGAGTATGGCTCTCCCTTTCTTCAAATAATTCTTTTTGATATGACTTTAACATAATGGCTAATTTTTTAATGGTGCATAATATTTCATTTGCATTATACAAACTTGCAGATAAATTGAATAAAATCAGATAACCTAACTTCTTTACGTAATAAAAGTTTTTTAAGATTAAAAAACTCATTTTAAACATTCATTTTTTGTTTTGTTTTGTGTCTTAGAAATTAAAAGTAGTCTGTAGGAATACTTTGACTTATTTATGAATAAATAGCTTTAGTTTCAAAAATTATCTTTGTGTAAAAGAAACTTTATCTGTTCTAAGAGACCAGATAGCTACTCTCCATACAGGCGAAATAATCTAAGCTTCATAAATTTATGAAATAACATACAGCTAAATAATTTGTAAAATAGTAATGTTATTAATGTAAATAAATATACATTTTTTAAAGTAAGAGAACAAAGAGGGAAGTAAATGTTTGATTTGAATAAACTGTTTACTCCTCAGGAACAATTATAAAATTTGAAAATCTATCTCAGAATAATTTATTTTAAACAAGTACATACTTATAAAAGACATTGAAATTTTTTTTCTACTTAAGCTTTCTTTACTTACATAAAACAGCGTGTTTAAGGCAAACAACATTAAACTTTCCCGGAGTTATTTGTTTTAACTTATTTAGACCTTTCTTAAAATCTTAGAAATGAAAATTTGTTTAATTACAATTGTTTTGACTTATTTATGAAAAAATATCTTTAACTTTACGAATTTTCTATTCACACAAACATCCGTGGGTTCTGTTGATACAGAGAAGATAATTTAAATATTTCAAAGAAAATTATTTCTATGCAGGAAAGAAGAATTAAACCTGATAGCATTGGTAGCATTCAATAAATCATTCGAATTTTCCAAAGATATAAGGTAGTCAGCAAATGGCAGTAAAAAAAAGTTATTCTTCTAAGTGGCAAAAATTTCTATATACAGTACTGAGAAAAAAAATCTTATATTTATAAACCTCAATCCAGTTAAATATTTTATAAAAAGGAAATCTTCAAAAAACTCGAATCATTTTACTTAAGAAATATTTAACAAATTCAAGTAAATATTTGTAATAAATACATGCCTTTACATGCAAATATTTGTAATAAATACATACATATTTCTTATGATATTTTTAAAAAAAATCAATTGAAATGGTTGATTTTGGAAAATTATTTATTTCTCGGGAATATTAAGAAAAAGATTGTAAAAAATATTTTTCAAATATTTAAATAAGTAAAAGGTGTATTTTGCGGAAATACTTACACATATTTATTCAAAAATACATAGACTTATTTACGAATAAATAGCTTTGATTTTATGAATTCTGCGTTCACACAAACATGTACGTACATGTTCTAATGATGAACTCAAGAGAGTTGAACAATTTTTATGTGAAAGTCATTCATACTGATAAAAATATATTAAAATTGTCAGCGTTAGTGTAATTCAATATATTTCGCCGAAGATATAAAGTAACCAGCGTGTGATAATATAAATATAAATATATATATAAATATATATATATATATATATATATATATATATATATATATTCTATGTGATACGAAATTCTATTCACCATATTGATAAATATGTATATATATATATTTTTTGTATTTACAAATTTTTATCCAGTTAAATATTTTGTAAAACGGTAATCTCCAAAAATCTAAAAAATAATATTTGAACTCATCAATACGCATTAAACACATATGATTTAGTTTAATATTAAATATACAAAGATTTAAGAAATGGATCGTTTTTTAAAAGTATTAATTTTTCAAAAAAAAAATCACATTTTTAAGAAGAATTTAAAGAATAGACATAATTGGTAAAAAGTAAAATTTTAAATTTTGAAACTCAGCAAATTAAGCATTAATGATTTGAAATTTAAAACATCATGTGTGATATCAATTTTAAAATTAGCTAAGTTTAGCATTCTACTAAAATTAAACTATTGTAATGTTTAATTTTAGTTCAGTAATTAAACAGAAAATGTAAGTAACAACTAATTACCTCAATAAATTAATTACCTCAAAAAGCAAATTTTGAAAATACAAGTAATGTTCTAAAAATAAATTAATTAGATTGAATTACATTTAAATACCGAAGTATGCACATATACGTTCCCAAATATAATTAACGAAATTGACACGAGCACTAGTTAAGGCAGTGCCGCAATCAGCCCAGGTATGTCTTTAAACCTAAATGATAAATTACTAAGGACTGTTCACAGAAACAAGTTAACGAACAGAACATGGATGGGGGAGATATTCTGACACCTAATTAGCGTAGTGTTAAGTAGAGTCTTTCACCATCAAGTCATCCCATCGTGAAGTTTGGCATACTTGTCAGTATAAAATAACCGTTATGTGATCGTATATCTAAAATAAAAAGAAAAGTGCCGAGTTAAACTGATGGCAATGAGCTCACAGGCTATTCACACTAATTGTATATTATACTATTATTTCAAAGAATAATGCCCCTCTAAAAATAAAGAAATCGACAATAAATTAAGGGGGAATAAGCCCCCCGTTCCCCCCTTTATACTTAACCAATGAACCCCCTAAAATAATCAGGTAAGCGCCTTATCACATTGAACCTATATACGAAATTTCATGCAATCGTGATAATTCTGCCTGAAAAACACATTTATCTCAATTAAGGGGGTGTTGGCACACCGCTCCCTCTCTATAAACTTAACCAATGAACCCTCAAAACTAAACAGGGAAGCGCCTTATCATAATGAACCTATATACACAACTTGAAGAAAATTGGATAATTCTGCATGAAAAACCCATTTATCTAAATTAATGTGGATATTAGACCCGTTCCCCCAATTTATACTTAAAAAATAACGCCCAAAACAAATCAGGGAAGCGCCTTATCTCAATGAACCTATATACAAAATTTAAAGCAAATGGGATAATTCTGCATGAAAGACCTATTTATCTAAATTTAGGGGGGATTAGTCACCGTCCCCCCCCCCTTTATCCTTAATCAATGAACCCCCAAAACTAATCAGGAAGTGCTTTGTCAGAATGAGCATATATACAAAATTTGAAGCAAGTCAGATATTTGTATCAAGAGTTATTGCGTTACGTATATACGTACATACATACAGAACCTCCGAGCACATTAGCTCTCAGGATTTAATAGCATGTGAGCTAAAAATTTGCTCTGGCAAGTTGAGACATGTTAGTGCATAAAATTTTCACATTAATTAAAGGTAAAATCCTAATTTAAAATCATTAAATAAAGACTGCGTTGTGAATATTTAGAAGAACTATTGCTTAAAAGACTTCCGTCAAACGTTCTAATTAGCGCAGGTAATACATGCGTAATAACTAATTAAAATTACCATTACCTGAAATACTGATAAATACACCTGAGTAGATTAAGATAAATAAAAGAAAAACATATGGTGGTGGGTTAAAAGAAATACCAAAATTAATTAAACATACGCAATTGTATTTACAAAACCTAAATTCTATTTACAGTAAATTAAAAAAAAATAGAGATAGAGCATATTTGCTGAACTAATTGAATTATCCGCAATAACAAATTGCAGGAGTGCATATTAATATTATTATCATTTTAAAATTAATAAATTTTTTACCAAGGATAATTATTTATTTTATAATTTACATTTTTGTCTCTGAAGTCTCCCAGGTTCCATATACAATTTGTTGCATTTCACTTTAAACGACACGTTAATTCTTAAATGAGAATACATTTGAATCCATCGTTAAGCTGTGACATCAGATGAGTGAAACATCAGGATCCTTTTTCAACTTTAATTCTTGGTATCACTGAATTTATGTTTGTTTATCGAGATATATGAATATCAAAATTTAAATTTAGTATTAAATGCTCATATATCAACGATCTAGAAGATTTATTGCACAGTCGAATTCAAGCTGTCTTTCGATGGCAATTTTCTCCTCGATTAAAATATATACATGAATGACTGATTTAAAATAAAGTCTGTGCTAGGAGAACTAAGTACATAAAATCATCTTTCACAAGCTGAAATGCTACATAGAACATAAAAAATGAATGATTCTGAACGAGTATTAAATAATACTGAATGATTAATTATATTGAATAATACTGATACAATCAATGTGCGTTAGCATATAATACATTTTATGTTGGCGTGTTTTCAATGCCCAATTGTGCCGTAGTGGTTGCAAAATTCGCCCAATTACTAAAAGGTAGAATCACGTGATTGGATTGCATGACCCATTTACGTTGGTCATTCACTGTAAAGGCGTGCCCTGCTGCTTCTTTTTGCGCCGGTATCTTGATGTATCCTTAAGAAATTTAATTACACTACTTAAAAGGTTTTGATAATTCTAGTGATTGTCCTTTTGTTGAAATAGTGTCTAAAAGGACGACATTTCTTCTGGTCTGGGAAATCATAAAAAGGTAGAGTCATGTGATTGGATTGCAAGCCTTGTTTCCCCTAGATAAATACGAAGATATATGTAAAGAAAAACAAATAAAAACACATTATTTTTGCGTTAAACTCGTTAAATAAATTTTATAGAAATGCAATACTTTTATATATTAAATTATACATTTTGCATACAGATTATAATTTAACTCATTAAAATCTATATATTTTTGCGATAGACAGTTCTCGTTGTACACATTTATATACAGGGTGATCAGAAAATGAGTATACATTTGAAAAATTAATAATTCACGGAATAATGTAGGTACAGAGGTAAAAATTGACACACATGCTTGGAATGACATGGGGTTGTATTTTAACCACACAAAAAAAGTAAAATAAAAAAAGCCCGACAGATGGCACTGAAGAGCAAAACATCAGTGACTCTGCCTGAGAATCGTGTATAAAAGGAGCTGTAATGAGAGAGAAAATCAGATGCACCAGCAATCGAGCATATTGACGTTACCAGAATAGGCAATGTTAGTGAAGCTCTACTATCAAAATGGGGAATCTGCCGCGATCGACTGACATCAATAGGCATGCTAAAAGACAACATCCAACGCCATTTTCTCACCATAACTACAGATATGCTGCACAGTGCTGTGCACAACATTGTCCCTCGGCTACAGTTATTTTTGCGGGATGACGGTGGACATGTTGAGCATTCGTTCTGAAGAACATCGCATTTACTTTGTCATAAATTGTTATACTAATTATTGCTTTTCTTATCACACGAAGCGCCATCTGTCGGCCATTTTATGAACTCTTTGTGGATACAATAAAACCCCATGCCATTCCAAGCATGTGTGTCAATTTTTACCTCTCTACCTACATTATTCCGTGAATTATTAAATTTTCAAATGTATACTCATTTTCTGATCACCCTGTATATATATTTTTTCATATTACGCTTAGACTGTGTAAAAAGCTGCGGGAAATGTAAAGCATTCCCACATACACATATTTTTCATAAGTTGAAATATGGAGTATTTGATACAGT
The DNA here is from genome assembly GCA_963931845.1 of Maratus michaelseni. Taxonomy (NCBI): domain Eukaryota; kingdom Metazoa; phylum Arthropoda; class Arachnida; order Araneae; family Salticidae; genus Maratus; species Maratus michaelseni. Next base: position 300,937,751 of record OZ007588.1, read on the forward strand.
CTAACGAATTATATTCGTAACTTATATATAATTTTAAGAAGTTAAATTTTTGCAGAACTAGCTGAGACTTACAATTATAACTTACATTCAATGTGGGCTAATTTTCTAACTATATTCACTCAGAAAAGGAACTCTATTTCATGAACAGATTTTCAGTGAAAACAATTGAAATCGCATTTAGATATTACTTATTTTACTGAAGATAATTCATAATCACGAGTTTTTTCTCTAATTCTAGGTGTACGGACGTAGGACAAGAATGTCACAGCTTACTACTTTGTAAGTAATATATTGACCAAAGCAATAACTTAGAATTAAAAATTCATCATATTATCATTTAAAGTATAACACCATATAATTGGTATATTATGCATATAAGATGCTTAAAAATACACAATGTATAAATATGTAAAATTAAAACAATAATATATAATATTGTGAGATCTAATAAATTATAAAAATTTAAAAGTTTTATCTGATTATCATGCGATAGAATGTTCTTTAAAATTTAAAGTTAAAATGTACGTGAAATAGTTATGTATAATTGGGTTATATTGTTATATTTATTGTAGATTATATTGTGTTCTTTCTTTTACAACCTGTCTTTTTTTCCTCAGTGGGAGTTAATTTGGATTTAATGGTGTTAATTTGTATATAAATTGCCTTTTATTTCATTAATTAATTAAAACGTTCAATATTATAAACACTTTAAATAACCTATATCAAATGTCCTTTTATGGCGTGATTTAGAATTGCTAACAAATAAGATTATAATTCTAACTTAACAGTAGGCAGGCTTCAGGTACAGTTTTACTGCAATTTCTATATAGACAATTTCGTTTTATTTAATAGTAGGAATAATGCTACAAACTCTTCGATTAATCGCAGAAAGATTGCTAATCTGAAGGGAAAATATTAGGCCAATATATCTAATCTGAAATATTGGCGCCATATTGCTTGGTAATTTCAAAGCATGCACTCACGTTGATAGTACATCTTTTCCAAATATACATGGTTTAAAAATATTGCTTATGTAACAAGATTCGACTATAGACAAGATCTCATTACAGACACAAAAATGTCAAATTGTTAGATATTTGGAAATTTTTATTTTAATTACTTATGTTTTTTGTTGTTGTTTTTGCATACGGAAATTAAATCACCAACTGTCTAAATTTTATAGTTTAAAGAGTCACAAATAGTTCTATGTTTGGCTTCAAGCTGATTTATGGTAAACACTTACTAACGTATTTAATATAAAATTAAAGTTTATTTAAAACTCGTCTCCATAGATCCCCAAAAAATCAGATTAATAAATTTGTAACTGTAGTAATATTAAACAGAAATTTCTGACTTTTGTTATTACTTATTTATTTATTTAATAGTTTGGAGGTAAAACGTACGTCTATCTGAATATACGTTAATATTTATTATCAATAAAGTGAAAGTTTTAAGTTTATATATATATATATTTTTAGTTTTATAACAAATATTAAATTGTAAAGTATGTAAAATTTAAGAATAATGAAATTCTCGCATTGTTTTAATATATAAAATTAAATCAACTTATATATAATACTGTAAACTGTCATAAATGATAATATTTAAAGTTTTCTCTGGTTATCATTTCATAGAATTTTCTAAAATAATTTGAAGTATAAGTGCACGTGAAATAGTTATGTAAAAATGGGCTTTTGGTGGTGTTGTTTCAGACTCTGTTATTTTTTTCTGTTTTACATCTTTCCCCTTATTTTTTCTTGTACATACTCTCATACTTTTTAACACTTTCCAACATAGTTAAAAAGTGTTTATGAATTCGGTTTGTCTGTCTGTCTTCTGTGTACTGTCTCCGTGTGTCTGCCTGTCCGTGCTCTAACTCACGTAAATATGCTCGGATGGTCATGCAATTGATATATGTCATTGACTGTGGCATGTTCGGTATTGAAAATGAAGTGTGTAGCACTTACAGTTTTTTTACAGGGACAATCAAAAGAATTCTGTTACATTGCGGTCTATGGAAAAAAATCATTTGCGGTTTATTTTAATGATGTTACGCAATTTCAAACATATTGAAATTGATATATATCGCAGAGGTGCACCACAAGAGACTAAGTATAGAATGTGGTGTGCATAGCTTTTATAGTTTTTTACAGGGATACTCAAAAGTATTTCGTTACATTACGATGTATGAAGAAAAATCGTATGCAGTTTATTTTAATAATGTTTCACTATTTTAAACATATTGAAATTGATATATATCACTAACGTGGATTACAAGAGGCTCACTATAGAATATTGTGTCTATAGCTTTCATCGTTCATTTACAGGGACAGACAAAAGAATTCGGTTTAAGTACTGCTTTTTAATAATAATAGCTGGGAATACTTTTTCAGTTGCTGAAGGCGTTTTTATATTTAACTCATTTTTTGTCTGTTACTTCGTGTGTTTAAATATAGGGCGGTAAAAAAGTTCTCGAGTACATTTCCGTTTATTGTCGGAAATTGCAGAAGGGAAATTTTAAACTGTGCTACGTGTTTCCTAACTGAACTAAAATTTAGCATTCTATTTATTATGTATAAAAATCTATAGATCATATACAGAGATGCACAAAATAACTGGGATATTTTTTCCGAATATTGATGGTAATTCCTGAAATTGGATTTTTAAATGTGTTATGCGTTTTCAAAATTGTTTAGTTAGATATAATCTTACACCTTACGGTAACGATTTGCAAAATTATTTTGGAAGTGTTGGAAATTGTTATATAATCTATGCTTGACGCATGGTTTTTGGTTCTTGTTTCATTAAGAAGCGGATTTTATATTTAGCAAAAGTATTTTCTATCTGCAGTCGGTAAAAATGCGTATAAAATGCATATATATTTTTAAAAATATAACATTATTTTTTTAGATTTATTTAATGTATACCATATGTCCGGTTTTGCTACTGTTACAGAGTAAAAAGTATTTAGATAACTAATGTTACTTTGTGTAAAAAGTTAAAAAAGCATTTGTTTAGAAGTCTGTTTCTAACAAAAGTCAGAAATTTCTGTTTAATAAATAGTACTACCGTTACAAATTAAAGCAGAAGTATCAACATCAGAAGCACGCTGCTACAAACCACCTGATCAACAGATTTAAAATTCCATGCCAATGGTTAGTATATAATTGGATTTTAAATTTGTGGTATAATTTGGTTATATACTGTTTAATTTTAGAACCTACCCTTCAAATTAATCTACTTGTTCTTTTCCAGGCATGCCTTATACGTAGGCAACTAAAAAATCCATGAGATAATAATGGTCGTAGAAATAAGACCGTAGAAAATGTCAAGAAGGGCTTTTTGTTGTATTCTGCTTGTCCAATATTTAATCCTAATAAATTTCCATTTATAAACCTATAACATGTTTTCTTTATTTTATAAAAAACCTAAAGTTTCCTATAGTTCGGTAACTTAAGTGTAGAGAGTATAACAATCGCACATTTCTTTTTAAATACACATTTACCCAAACTTCACTATCAACGGTGTAATTTGTGTAAGTAAAATAAAATTTTTATTTACCTTAAGGTAATAAATGGGGCAATAAATTGGGCAATAAATGTAGCCATTAAAAAGTATCATTCTAAGAAAAAATACTGTTTAACTAAAACTATATTTCTTTTTTAATTCTGCCATTTGTAGTACATGAAAGATTTTAAATTTAAGAACTTGTGATTTTTATCTCAAATTTCCCTGAGTGAGAATATCTTTTCTAATAGAACATTCTATTTTTTTTTTCAGGAAATATATTCTCTTACATAGTCAATATTATTTTTATTCAGCATAAAATGAAATTTCTGTTAAGGATGTATTCAAATCCAAACTGCTTATTTTGTGACTTATTTTTAAATTCACTTTTGCTCTAAAATGCATCTAATTGGCAGGTTCTCTTATTCCGAAACTTTATAATGTCCGTATTGGTCGATTGTTTGATAAAGGCAATATATATTTCAAAAAATGTTGTCAAAGTGGATATTTTGAACCGAATTTCCTGAAGCGATAGCGCTGGAAGCAAAAGAAAATTATCGTACTGTGAAAATAATTATTTGTAAATCAATTTCTAACTAATTGAATGAAAAATAAAAACACAGGTCACTTATAAATCTCTTCACAAACCGCGTTGCCAAGTTTCCTGTTTTTATTTTTAAAAATGAGTCTGAAAATGTGTCAGAAAATTTTGAGTTGTTGAATGCGGAAAAATATTTTTTTTAATACCGCCTTAAGTTAAATACAGTATATTTTAGAAAATAAAATTTAATTATTTCTTAAATCCTCTACCCCAAATTAAAAACCACAAAAAATTAAAAAGAAAATATTCTGTTTTTTTTGTTGTTTTTTTGTTTGTTTGTTTTAATTCTATGATCAATATATACAGGGTGGCCATAATTAAACTGGAAGTGTTCAAGGGATGCTGGAGAGAAAACTAACGGAAATTTCCTGTGAAATTTGGTATCTACACGCAAGTCAAATATGAAAAAAAAAAAAAAATCGCCATTTTCACCCGATAGATGGCACTATACCGTGTTTCACTGCTTATCGACGGCATATAAGGCATATAAGCAAATTTTAAGCCCATCAAACAGTATAAAAACATCAATACATTGAGTAAAGGCCAGTCATGACTCTGAATAAGAAGGAACGTGCATTGTTAGTGAAGATATTCTATCAGAATAGTAGCAATTATTCAGCTACTCTGAAAGAATACCGGCGTATGAAACGATTAAGAAGAGCTCCAATGAGTGTCAATGGATTGAAAAATATTATTTTAAAATTTGAATAGTCAGGAGAATTGGGCGTTATTCCAGGCACAAGAGGGCGACGTCCCGTAAACCCGGAAAGAGTGCAACAAATTGATGACGCCATTGCGACTACAAGTAGCAGTTCAGGAGACAGTATGCTGCAACAAGTGAGCGTAAGAAGTGTGTCTCGGACATTATCTCTTCCCTGGTCAACTGTGCATAAAGTGTTGTGCCACATTTTTCTGCGTTATCCGTATAAAATTAAAATTCTTCAAGAATTGAAACCTCATGATGACACCCTAAGATTTGATTTTGCAAACCTTGTCCTGTCGAAAATCAGTGAAGATGACACTTGGATACAGAGAATATTGTGGACAGACGAGGCGCATTTTACACTATCAGGTAGTGTAAATTCGCATAACTGCAGGATATGGGGAACGAACAAACAATACGCTAAACGTGAAGAACCCCTCCATTCCGATTATGTAACTGTATGGTGTGGAATGACTTGTGATTTTCTTGTGGGCCCATATTTCTTTGAGACCCCAACTCCAAGTCGTCCCAAACGCTGTAGTGTTACAGGGTTTTGCTACGGTGAGATGTTGAGACAACAATTGATTCCAGCATTGCAAAAGAGACATTGTTTAGAAACCACGGTATTTATGCAGGACGGAGCACACCCTCACATCGCTAAAGATGTTAAAAAATTGCTGCATGATACCTTTGATGCGGACCAAGTCATAAGCAGAGGTTTCGACAACGCTTGGCCCCCACGTTCACCGAACCTTAATTCTTGCGATTTTATCTGTGGGGACATCTGAAAGATATGGTTTATAGAGAACGACATGCTTCTGTTGCTGAATTTAAATCTAGCATAACGAGACACGTGAGGTATTTTAAATGCGACGGTGAACCATGCTGTTTTACGTTTTCCGCATGTGGTTGCATCGGGTGGTTCACATATTGAGCACATCATGTAATAATTTTATTGAATAAATAATAGCTCGTTTTCCAAAGCGTCTTTATGGATTGTTTAATTTGTGATCTTATTTACGCTAATTTTTATTACATGATACTGTAAAAATTTAATTATTGAAGCGAATTGCATGGAATTTTGATAGACTTTAAATGATATTTTATATTTTTATATGCCTCTTAAAATGTCATTATGCTCTGTCTATCGATTTTGGAGGTTGTATATGCCACCGATGAACGTTTAAATACGGCACAGCGCCATCTATCGGGTGAAAATGGCGATTTTTTTGCATATTTGACTTGCGCATGTTCTGAAACGTATAGACACCAAATTTCACTGGAATATACCCGGCAGTTTTCTCTCCAGCACCCCTTGAACACTTGCAGTTTAATTATGGCCACCCTGTATATATATATATATATATATATATATATATATACTATTTTTTCTATTTGAACGTTTTCCTTAGAAAACCCAAATACATATAGATGCATCCATAAACCCATACACATATGTAGATATACACAATAATCGTTCGTTAAATAGTATAAGATAAATTGTTAATTTATTTTTAGAGAATAATCTCTAAATATTAAAAACACTATTTTATAACAACACGAATATAGGTCTTATTTAGCATAAACGATTGCATTGAAGTAAATATGTAACATAAAATTTAACAGGAAGAAATCCCAAGATACAATATATGTCAAATCTCCTTTTTCATTTTAAACTGAAAAGTCTGAGATATTGAAATCTTGATTTCTGTTTGACACTGCAACCGTCATTGTCGAAGGAAGGGATACTTTGTAAAGACGCTTTGTAAAATAAGTGCAATCTATAAATGCACTGTTTCTATCTATTTTCATCAAAAAAAGAAGTTTTATGGAATAAACCTGTTTAGAAAATGTAAACAAAATAGCACGTTTATGTAAAATACACAAAATGTAGGTACAATAATAATAAAAACACATTAATATATATATATAAATGTAATTTTTTACGGAATATGAAAATTCACATAGCTATATAGCAACTTAATTCATTTTGTAAATATAACATTTTTGTTTTAAAACGTTAACACTTTTGTTTAACGTTTTTGTTTTGTTTCGTTTTTGTTTAGTTTAATATTACAAAATATAAGCCATAAAAAGAATGATATCAAATAAATGGACTAAATCAATGTAAGCATAAAAAGAAATGGTGCTTGTGTTAGGGAAAACAATAATTTATCAAAAACAGAAAATGATATTTTCGGAAATTTTAAGAGTATAGTTAAATATTAAAAACAAGTAAAATACTCAATTTTGCATGAAATTGAGCTTCCATGCTGTACTACGCATGTCCTTGTGTAGCTATTTTATAAAAAAATTGATGGGTTAGTGGGGAAAATGATGATAGTCACAGACAGTTAGATAACACAGGAGAACAAGAAAAAAATGTTTTCGGCGGCATTATGTTAGTGATTTTGATACATACAAAAGTTTATAATTATAGACTTTAAAGTAACCAGTTGGAATGGCTCTGGCTTTTAAGATAATTATTTTTTAAGGAATTCATCTTATTAAAATTTTTACTAGATCAACAGAGTGGATATACTAAGTATTCCTGTTTTATGTGTCTATGGGATAGTCGTGCAAAAGACGAACAGAAGTACATTAGAGTTAACAGGTATGGCCGCCAAGGAAAAGTATGTCTGAAGGGAAAAGCTAACATTATTTCATGAACCATTGATAAATAGAGGAAAAAAAAACAATGGCACTCTGGGAGTGCCGACAGAAGTGAAAACTTGAACAATTACGTGTGTATTTTTTGAATCGTCAGGAAACGTTTTATTGTGCAGGAAATACTTTTAAATGAAGTGTTTTTTTTATTCATTATTATAAACTACTACCACAAAAATTATATTACAATTTTCATTTAATGCGCTATTGTACATTATAATATTATATAATAAATTGAAATAGGTACTGCTCTATTATCCCGTCGACCACTTTTCATAACAAAAAACTATCACCAAACTGTAAGATTAAACGCCAAAAATGCAGTCCCATTTACTTGATATCAGAAGCATTATACGTGCTTGTTACGTCATCAAGTGGTTTTTAACGCGACATTTGCGTGTATTTTTCATTATGTTTTACTGATTTATTAGTTATTTCATTCATTAAAATAACAATTGTGGCCTTAAATTCTTATATTTTATTTATTTATTTATTTTGATTTCCAATGGCAACGTTCTCCCGTTTATTTGGCGAAAGTTTTTTTTTTTTTTTTTTTTTTTAATGAAAAGTGGTCGACGGGATAATAGAGAAGTACCTTGAAATATTTCATTTTTTTCATTTTTTCTTTTTATATTACTTCTGTCTATTTTTTTTCATTAAATTTCGTTAAATTATAATATTTTCCGTGTTTTGTTATTTCATTTTCACCTTTTGATTTGGTCTCGCGAGTTGAGTCACTTTTATCTGTTTTCTCCGCGCGTGCTAAATTTATCTTGAAATAATTTTCTGAATTATTTTTATTCATAATACCAATCATTTCGTTTTCTGCACGTGAACTATTTCCTTTTGATGCTTTCGCTTCATTGTATGAATTGGCAACATAATTTAATTTTTTATCGGAATTATTTACAACTTTAAGGCAACGTACTTGAAAAGTCCCAGCTAAAAATGAACGGCAGTTTTTCTACAGAAGTGAAGTAATTTTGAAGTTTTTCTACAGGCAACTGTAGATTTTCTGTAGTTCAATCTCAACTGTAAAAATACTTCAGTTATTTTGCAGCTACTGTGAAGTAATTTTACAGTAATTTATTTCAAAAAGACTGTGAGCTATTATCTGCAAAAATACTGTAGTTTATGTGAAGTAATTTTAGAATCATAAATTTAAAAAATAATGAGAGTTTACATTTGTAGAATTACTGCAGAAAATGTGAAGTAATTTTACAGTCATATCCAGATGTATATTTCCTGACGTATCTGCAGTATAACTGTAATTAGTGTGAGGTAATTTTACATAACTTAATTTATAGAAAGCTTGTGTAATATTTTCTGTAGTTTATCTGCAGTTTTTAAAGAGATGTTAATTTTTTTCAGTTTTTGATATTATTGCATGACTTACTATTTACTTTATAATTAATAATGTTTTCAAGACTTTTATTTTAAAGATCTAATTTTAACACATGGGTAAGTCCCCGCACCCTTTAAGTGAAATAAAACAAATATTAATAGAAATTAAACTTTTAAATAAAAAAATATATATATATGTACATATAAAAATTAATCAATGTTGTTTATCGTTAAAAACTCAGACCTAATCAGGGACCGACTTACATATTTTGGGGGCCTAGGCATAAACATAACAAGGGCCTTCTGTAACATTTTAAGTGCAAAACTAATGCATTAAAACCATATCATGTTATACTAATTTGCTATTCTTACAATATTATATCATTATCTTACACATTAATAAAAAAAAAATTGCTATGAGCCCTAGACATATTACAAAACATATTTTAAAAATCAATTAAAGCTTTTAATTATATACAATAATTATATATATATATATATATATCAGTACAAAAACCCTTAACGGGTTAAAAGTGTTGACGCAGCACTTTCTTTTGGCTCTATGAATTTTAAATATGGGTCTTAAAAGCAATGATATCAAATTTAAGTGACGCTATGTTAATAATTTTTTTTAAATCATAATTTTCTTTTTAGTTTTATTTATGTTCACAGGTGCAATTATTATATTAATATGAAAAAATATATAAAATTTATTCGCTGATGCTTTTTCATTCACATCTCTCATGAATTCAAAATATGGGTTTTAAAAGAAATGATATCAAAATTTGAGTGACACCTTGACGTTAATTTAATAGGACTCTTTTAAAATTCAATTTAAATTATTTTTGGTTTGTCTTCTAAAGTATATTTACACATACAAACAATACTTTTAATTTTTTCAATACACTTTTAAATATATTACTTTCACTGAGCCTATATTATGTATTGAAATGTATTTATTTCAATAAATTGATTTATCTTCTGTGCCACGCTATCCAAAATCATAAGTAAAATTTATGTAAATGATTATTTTGTGTCATATTATCCACTTGCATACATTTCCCTTTGTTTGGATACTATGACGCAAAATAATCATTTACATAAATTTTACTTATGATTTTGGATAGCGTGGCACAGAAGATAAATCAATTTATTGAAATAAATACATTTCAATACATAATATAGGCTCAGTGAAAGTAATATATTTAAAAGTGTATTGAAAAATTAAAAGTATTGTTTGTATGTGTAAATATACTTTAGAAGACAAACCAAAAATAATTTAAATTGAATTTTAAAAGAGTCCAATTAAATTAACGTCAAGGTGTCACTCAAATTTTGATATCATTTCTTTTAAAACCCATATTTTGAATTCATGAGAGATGTGAATGAAAAAGCATCAGCGAATAAATTTTATATATTTTTTTCATATTAAGATAATAGTTCCACCTGTGAACATAAATAAAACTAAAAAGAAAATTATGATTAAAAAAAATTATTAACATAGCGTCACTTAAATTTGATATCATTGCTTTTAAGACCCATATTTAAAATTCATAGAGCCAAAAGAAAGTGCTGCGTCAACACTTTTAACCTGTTAAGTGTTTCTGTACTGATATCATTACTTTTTTAAGGTTATTGATCAAAATGTCAATTAGTCGAAATTAAGTATAGGGTATAAATTAATCATTAGAATAAAATTTTAAAGAAATGCTAAAAAAGACCCCTTGGACCCCAATAAAATATGAGGGTGGTGGCCCAGGGAGAGGAATCCAAGACTCAACTTTTAAATTATACAGCGAGAGAGTAACACAATTAGACGGATGAAAATGCATGGCAAAACCCGTTTGTTCCATCTTCCTGCGCCAAAGGGCGCAATCTTTTCTATACAAACATAGCTGAAAATTTTCAGGCTGTCGATTCCGAGTCAAATGAGCCATACATCGTCGTGATCGGTCGCATAGAAACCGATAGGAAAGTGCCCTCTGGTGGTGAAACTTGGAAATAAAATCAATATATCCTGTCGATGTCGAGTCGAATGAATCAAACTGCATTGTGATGGGACACATAGGACTTGAGATAGCTGCAAAATCCGTTAGTTCCATCTTCCACCACCAGGGGGCGGACTCTGTTCCATGCAAACATAGTTGAAATCTTTGAGGCTGTCGATTTCGAGTCGAATGAGCCATACATCGTCGTGATGGGGCGCATAGGATCCGAGATAAGAAAGCGCCCCCTGGTTGTGAAACTTGTAACTAAAATCTATATATCCTGTCGATGTCGAGTCGAATGAATCAAACTGCATTGTGATGGGACCCATAGAACTCGAGTTAGCTGCAAAATCCGTTAGTTCCATCTTCCACCACCAGGGGGCGCTCTCTGTTCTATACAAACATAGCTGAAATCTTTCAGACTGTCGATTTCAAGTCGAATGAGCCATACCTCGTCGTGATCAGGCCCATAGAACACAAGATAGGAAAGCACCCCCTGGTGGTGAAACTTGTAACTAAAATCTATATATCCTGTCGATGTCGAGTCGAATGAATCAAACTGCATTGTGATGGGACCCATAGAACTCGAGTTAGCTGCAAAATCCGTTAGTTCCATCTTCCACCACCAGGGGGCGCACTCTGTTCTATACAAACAGAGCTGAAATCTTTCAGGCTGTCGATTTCGAGTCGAATGAGCCATACCTCATCGTAATCGGGCCCATAGAACACGATATAGGATAGCGTCCCCTAGTGGTGAAACTTGGAACTAAAATCGATATATCCTGTCGATGTCGAGTCAAATGAATCAAACTGCATTGTGATGGGACTCATAGAACTCAAGTTATCTGCAAAATCTGTTAGTTCCATGTTCCACCACCAGGGGGCGCACTCTGTTCTATACAAACAGCTGAAATTGTTGAGGCTGTCGATTTCGAGTTGAGTGAGCCATATCTTGTCATGATCGGTCCCATAGAACCTGAGATAGGAATGCACCCCCTGGTGGTCAAACTTGAAACTAAAATTGATATATCCTGTCAATGTCAAATTGAATGAATCAAACTGCATTGTGATGGGACCCATAGAACTCGAGTTAGCTGCAAAATCCGTTAGTTCCATCTTCCACCACCAGGGGGCGCACTCTGTTCTATACAAACATAGCTGAAATCTTTCAGGCTGTCGATTTCGAGTCGAATGAGCCATACCTCATCGTAATCGGGCCCATAGAACACGAGATAGGATAGCGTCCCCTAGTGGTGAAACTTGGAACTAAAATCGATATATCCTGTCGATGTCGAGTCAAATGAATCAAACTGCATTGTGATGGGACCCATAGAACTCAAGTTAGCTGCAAAATCTGTTAGTTCCATGTTCCACCACCAGGGGGGGCACTCTGTTCTATACAAACAGCTCAAATTGTTGAGGCTGTCGATTTCGAGTTGAGTGAGCCATATATTGTCATGATCGGGGCCATAGAACCTGAGATAGGAATGCACCCCCTGGTGGTCAAACTTGAAACTAAAATTGATATATCCTGTCAATGTCAAATTGAATGAATCAAACTGCATTGTGATGGGACCCATAGAACTCGAGTTAGCTGCAAAATCCGTTAGTTCCATCTTCCACCACCAGGGGGCGCACTCTGTTCAATACAAACATAGCTGAAATCTTTCAGGCTGTCGATTTCGAGTCGAATGACCCATACCTCATCGTAATCGGGCCCATAGAACACGAGATAGGATAGCGTCCCCTAGTGGTGAAACTTGGAACTAAAATCGATATATCCTGTCGATGTCGAGTCAAATGAATCAAACTGCATTGTGATGGGACCCATAGAACTCAAGTTAGCTGCAAAATCTGTTAGTTCCATGTTCCACCACCAGGGGACGCACTCTGTTCTATACAAACAGCTGAAATTGTTGAGGCTGTCGATGTGAGCCATACCTTGTCATGATCGGGGCCATAGAACCTGAGATAGGAATGCACCCCCTGGTGGTCAAACTTGAAACTAAAATTGATATATCCTGTCAATGTCAAATTGAATGAATCAAACCATGTTGTGATGGGACCCATAGAACTCGAGTTAGTTCCAAAATCCATTAATTTCCCCTTCCACTGCCAGGGGCGCACTCTGTTCTATATGAACATAACTGCCCCTGGTGGTGAAACTAAAATCAGTAAGTTCTATCGAGGTCGAGTCGAATGAGCTAACCTGCATCACGATTAGGAATGCACAACCTGTGGCCCGTGATGGGTAACTGGTGGCCCGCAGAGACCATACATGCCAACCTATCCAAAAATTTCGAATTTCCTTAATAATTCATGAGAAAAATGCGCAAATTTTGTCCATAGATCGTAGGAAAATATGAATTTCATCGATCAGGTGCATAAAATTATGAATTGCATCGACTGGATGCAAATTTTGTCGAATGGGCATGGAAAAATCACAAATTTCGCCATTTTGTCGCTAGAAAAAAAACGCAAATTTCAATAATCGGTCAACAGAACCCAGAGATGCCAAAATCGGTAATTCTGGAGTTGTAAATTTCGTCAATCACTCAAAATCTTAAATTTTGTAAATCAGTTGAAAAAACCTGCAAATTTTGTCGATAAGGCACTTAAAATCGTAAATTTCATGGATCGAGCAGCGAATTTCATCGAATGGCATGGAAAGATCGCGAATTTCAACGAACAGTCGCGGAAAAAATTTGCAAATTGTCCATAGATAGTGGGAAAACATTATGAATTTTGTCTATCGGTTCTGCAAAATTATGAATTTTGTCGATAGGCATGGAAAATCGCAAATTTCGTATATTGGGCGTGGAAAAATCATGAATTCCATCGAATGTTTGTGAAAAAATTGTAAATTTCAACAAACGGTAAAAAAAAAGAAAATGAAAATTTTGCCATTGTCTAGAGAAGAAAAATTGTGAATTTCATTAAATGGCCGACGGAAAGCATATCAGTTGAAAATCACGAATTTTGTCAATCAGGCACAGTAAAAACATGAATTTTGTGGATCGGGAGAAGGAAAATCATAAATTTTGTTGAACGCATGCATAAAAATCATGAATTTTGTTTATCGGGCATATAAAAATCATTAATTTCGTCAAACGGATCCATAAAAATCAAGAAAGTCATCAATCGGGTGCATAAAAATCTTGAATTTCATCGATCAGGCGTGTAAAAATATAGGACAAAATTGCCATTCGCCAATCGGCGAATAATACTGAAAATTTGGCGACTGACTTTACTGCCACCACTGGTCAAACTTAATAGTCCCAATTGCGATGATTGAATGGAAAAAGATTTTTTCCCCGCTGTCGCTCGACAAATTTCGAAACCATTTGGCGAATTTCACGATTTTTCCCAGAAATTATTTGACGGATTGTGACTTTTTTTCTTCTCGAAGCCATTCGACGATATTCGAAAAAATTTCCCCCTGAAACCAGTTGATGAATTTTGTGATTTTTCCACTATCAATGAATTTTCTGATTTTTCCACTATCAATGAATTTTCTGATTTTTCCACTATCAATGAATTTTGTGATTTTTCTGCTATCGATTGATGAATTTCGTGATTTATCGACTATCGATTAATGAATTTCACGACTTTTTCCATGAACGAGCAAATTGTGCACCTTTTTTCCACTGCTATTCGACGAATTTTGCAATTCTGTTCCGCGATTGTTAGACAAATTTCACTATTTTTCTCCCGAGATCATTTGATGAATTTTGTGATTTTTTCCCCCCATACGTATTTGACGAATTTCTCTAATTTTTTCACGACAGTTAGACATAATTAATTTTTTCCTGCAATGCCTGATTTCTTTCCCGAGACCATTTGACGAATGTCGCGATTTCTTTCCCAACACTATTTGACAAATTTCGCCGTTTATTCCACAATCGTTTGACAAATTTCTTAAATTTTTTATCAAGTATTTGTAAATTTGTTATTGGTCATTGCTGAAAAACAGGAGTAAAAAAATCCATGTACTGGCCAGTCGTCACTGAGTAAAAAAGTTGAAACCTATACATAAAAGTTGAACCTATACATAAAAATCATGAATTTTTTAGAACGGGCACATAAAAATCACAATTTTGTCAAGGAGCCGCATAAAAATCACAAATCCATCTAGTGGGTGCATTCTTCCAAATTTGCAACCGAACAGTGCTCTATGTATGGATAATGCTAATTATCCCCCCCCCTACCCAACATCTCCTCGAAACAAAATTCTCTCTGTGCTACTGATGGTGGTCCTCGACAACCCAACAATTTTTTAAGTGGCCCTTCGCCTAAAAAGATTGGGCACCTCTACTATCAATTAACAATAAATTAACCTATCGCTTGTGTCATGTATTCATGAGCGGTGATTGCAATGCAAATTCTTGTTTACAAGAAAAAGACTCATATTAGGTATTTTATTATTTATTTATTGTTTGTTTACTTATTTTGATTTGATTTTCTTGTCCTTTTAGAAATTGACTTTAGATTGTTACTTAAATGGTGAGATGATTGTCACTTACCTGTTTTATCGATAAAAATGATACAAGATAAGGAAATTGCATCGTGTCGAGTGAATATTTAGGAAGTATTTTAAAACCCGCAGACTAAAGAAGATTTGTGTTTTACTTGTTAGCTATATTTTGCAACTCTCCAAATTACTGCAATGTAAATATAGTATGAAGTTAACTTTCCTCTGTTGTATAGCTAATTTTATTGGAAAAAAACCCTGAAAATGCATTGTTGTAGTAATCAATTATTTTTGCAGTTGTGTAAATTCTGTCATAACAATTTTCAACTAAGGGAAATCTTACATTGGACATTTAATCACAGTCTTTTAAATAAGAAAACTTAAAATATTTGCAAATTAAAGAAATGAAAAGAGATTTTGTTTAAAATTACATCTAAAGATTTTTTTTTTTTTACAAAAAATGCAAAATTCGCCAGTCATTCGGGAAATTATCACAAAATTCTACTAATAAAATGGGACTGTAAACAAACCGGTTCAAAATGTGTCCTTTTTAAAAATTGAAATCCATCCCAGCGGCCCTGTTGTTATGTTAGTCGAGCACTAGCTTATCGACAAAATTTTTTAATCTCGCCAACCTTTTTTTTCTGACCAATCTTTAACATAAGCTAATAAAGTATAGCCAACATTTTAACATTGCTATATAGTATCTTAAAAAACTTACTTAAAAATAGCTGAAATATAATCTTGATAAAATACGTAAACACAAACATATCAATACAAATAACAAAATCTCATGTAATCGGGTAGGGGAGACCGGTACACAGTGGACCACTTTTTCAGTTAAATTTTTTTTTCTCTTTAACAGACTGAGCAATCTGTATGAAAATATTTTTGAATATTCCTTAAACCTTCTTACATCCATCATAATTTTCTCACAACATAGTTTTCAATACATTAAAAATATATATATATATACACTGGTCCACCCACCAGGGTACAGTGGACCACTATTAGATATTATCTAAAATATAATATAAATCTATTTTTCATTAATCTAATTCTTTTTTGTTGCCTCTTCATTCGCAAAATAACATAGTAATATAAATTTTGAAACAAAAACAAAAAATTAATTATATTTTGAAAATAATAACAGATTAATACAGGAACAATTGCAATTTAGTTGAAGTTATTACTTAAGTATAAAAAAAATCAGCTCACAATAAAATTTGCAAATGAAATTCAAAATACTTATCAGTAAGATTGAGCCTGGAATTTTCAAGAAATAATTTTGGGTCTGCGAGCAACATTATGAAATCATTGACATCAACAGCAGATTCATCTACAGTTTCGGGAGAAATAACTGATTTCCATTCAATTTGCATCTCATGAATCTTACTTGAATAGAATCATCAACAATTAGACTAGAGTTATATTTATCAAAGGCAGTAAATACAAAACAAAATATTTCTTACTATGTTAAAAAATTGTTATTTTTATTTGTTTACTTTATTTTACAGTTAATTCTACTTTAAAACAATCTTTCTTTATAGAAAACAATTATTACATATTTTGAACATTCTGCATTAGAGGAGCAGAGTGGATTGTGGACCACTGTGCCCCAGGAGTGGGTGGTCCACTGTACCCCATGTTGAAGTTCAATAAATAATCATATTAATATTGTTTATAGCTTTCTTTTAAAGATAATAACTTTAAAGTAAAATAAAAACAAGTATCTTAGCTTTTCAAAAAAGCTGTTTTATTTTATTTATCTACAACCTTTAATTACTAAAAAAATAAAAATAGGATGATGAAAAATTTTACTTTTAGAAGCTCAAAACAACAAAGCAGGATAAAATAGTTCAATCTGAGCTAAACATACTTTCTGAAGGCTATAAATAATCATTGCAGTGCTGTTGTCTATTAGGATAGAAGAAAAGCTTAAAAAAATTTTAAATAAATAAAATATTAGGGGGTGGTCCACTGTGTCCATAGGTTCACTGTGTACCGGTCTCCCCTATATTAATGATAGGCTTAGTCAATAAAAAAAATGTTAAAGTAAGCCATAACATAAATTAGAAACATTGTATTTCATAATGAAAACATCGTATCTAATTTTATATACATAAAAGTGAAAACTTACGTTATATAAATTCCCTATATAATATACCAAAGTTTCATCACAATTAAACGTATTTCAATCACACTAAAATAAAAAGTTTTAGTTATTAAATTTGTGTGAGGTGAATGATGGGAAAGTTTGATTTGGAGAGTTGGAAAATATAGCTAACAAGTAAAAAACCAATCTTCTATCGTCATCAGATTTTTAAAAGACTTCTTTAAAAGATTCACTGATTATTTTTAACGATGAAACAGGTAATTCTATTGACAATTATCTCACCATTTATGCCACTAAATCAAAAGACAATTTCTAAAAGGACAATCTAATCAAAATAAGTAAACAAACAATAAATAAATAAATAATAAAATACCTCATATGAGTGTTTGAACTTTGAAGGGGGGGGGGGCTATGAGACCTATAGCAGCAGGGCTGTCGTCTCGAATGATCCAAACCATATGAGTGTTATTCTTACAAAAACAACATTCAAAACTCGTTGAAAACAAACAGATGATTGATTTGTTGATTAGAGGCTGTTTCAAATTAACTGATAAAAAAAAAATCTGAATCTTTTTTTCCTTTAAAAAATGACAAATTAAATATATAAATAACAATTAAATTGTATATATATAATTATAAAATATTTCAATATTTTAATCAAGGAATCTAAATATTTTTCGGCTTAATGAAGATTTTGAAATAAGAAATTCTTTATTATAACAAAAAAAAAATTACAAACAATAATTTAATTTAATACATATATATCACATATTAAAAATTGCATTAAAAACTGTTTTCGTATTAAAAAAAAAGAATCTAAATAGTTTTTCAGCGATATGGATATGCTTTAACGTTTAACTGTAACCGTAATAGGCAAGAGCTTCCTTATTGCGCAGTAATAAAAAGCAGTGAAAAGGCTGAAGATCTGTAATGTTAGTCTACCAGAAAAAGCATCAGAAAATAGTCCGATTTTAAAAGTGGATTATATTGAAAACAAGAGTTTTCCTACGTTAGCGCAATATCTTAAACGCTTCATCTAAAACTGATTAATATAATATATTAATTTTAAAAAAATCGTTCGATCCATTTTCGAGATAACAACTCTGTGCCCATTACACCATTACATCTTCCATTTTCGCTTAAAAATTGGTTTCCAGATCTCAAAATCTACTGCATGTAGAAATCTATAAATTTCAGGATAGAGTTAGGCCATAGATATAAGACTAATGTGAAAAAATCGAAACGGTATGCCTCATATTTACTGAGATATTAAATGTCGGCGTTTCGATTTTCCTTTGATGTCCTGCTAGCTGTATATATGAGAGTGACGGAATCTTCGGTTTTGGGCTTACGGTTTTCGGTTTTTCGCTGCGTCACTCAAGAGACTACCGTCTGTTATGATATGTAAACAAGATTTTATTAAACATCACTTTTATAATGTTTCAATCAATAAAAAGGATTTTAATAAAAGTATCTAAAATTCCCATGCGTTATTTTATTTAAATATCGTTCACAATTACTAGAACCATGCGCATATAGAAATTACTTTATTTTAAAAATATATCCAACTGAAAATATCTGAAAATTTCATGCACACACATATTTAACTAGTAATAAATGTATTATAACAAAATAATTTGTCGATGCACTTATTAAAATTATTATTCATTTTTAAACTTAACCGTAGAAATAAAATAAAGTCTAGTTCGCAAATTAATATTTTTTTAAAAATCATGTATTCATTTACAAAGTAAGAATTAATATTCTTATTTTATTTATAAATTATTAATTATTAAAATTAAATAAAAATTATTTTGCAAGCTATAAAAATATAAACAGCTCCCTTAACATTTAAAAAAATAAAACAGAAAAAAATAGTTCGCAAAATAATTCAACTTATTTTATTAAATTACGCATTCATTCAAACAGCAACAAATATTTTTTTTATTTCATTTAAAAATTATTAATTATTAAAATTAAATTAATTTTTTATTACAAACCATAAAAACATAAACAGGACCCTTCACGAAATTATTATTGAAACTAGCCCCTGTACAAAATTCCTATTAATAAAACAGGGGCCTTCACGAAATTTTCTTAGTAAAATAGGTCCCGTCACAAAGTCTAATTTTATAAAAACATACTCTTTATTTAAAAAATATTTTTTCCAAGTAAAAAAATATATAGCACATTTAAAAATTATATATTTTGTAAGTGAATGCTTTATCTCAATAATATCCGATAAGGTATTTATTACACAAATTTAAATAATAAATTAATTTTGAAGTACATGCGTAATTCTTTCACAAGCTATAAAAACATAAACAGCTCCCTTCTCATTTTAAAAAATAAAACAGAAAAAAAACTAGTTTAAAATAGAAAAGAAACTAGTTAAATATTAGTAAATATTCACCTCAAAATTTCACCTTTCTCACCGCCTAGGTATGTACCAACTAAAATCTAATCCCCTTCCCCCCTATGTCCCCATACAATCCACTTGTCACCAAGACTCAACGGCTGAGTGGATAACACACAGGACTGCTAACCTAGAGATTGTCAGATCGAATCCCTTCTCGGGGAAAAAATATTTTTTTTAAATATTAACAAATAATTTGTTAAGATGGCTCACAGATGGCGCCACTAACAGAAAGAAATTGCGATAAAATATTTGCAAAATTACTGCAGTTTATAAAACTGCAGTAATTTTGAAGTTGTATCGACCACAAAATTTCTGCCGTGGAATCGGCCAAATCACTGCAGTTTTCCAACTGTACTTTTTTTGTAGATTTACTGCAGTTTATTTTTAGCTGGGGTATTGCGCTCGCCAACAATTTTAATTCCATCTTCATCGATCGCCAACTTTAGTTTGCTGATCACGTCTTGCCATATTACAATATCGTATGCGAGAGATTTTGAAACATAAAATTTCGTTGATATAAGAAACCCATCGACACGTATTTCATACACAAAATATCCAATTAGATTTACAGTTTATCCGCCAATGTGAGTTAATAAGATATCAACAGAAGACAAATTTGGCGGCCCAATATGACATAACATTCGTAACTGAATAAAGAAATATAGCTGTCTGTATCAAACAATAGATTTGCTTATTTGCCTTTGATATTAATTATTTTACCCATTCCATTAGGTTTAGACTTACTTCTGATTCGAATTGTAGCAATGTTAGCTTTTTCCTGTACATCGTAATTAGGATTGTGATTTTGGCGATTATAATTTCGATAGTTTTCGGTAGAGTCTTCACGGAACTCATTAGTTTGACCGTTATTGCTATTATTACACTGAGACGCTATGTGGCCTTGAGAGTTACATCTATCTAAAACATCTAATTTGAGATTTATTTCTTTTGTTTTGGTACTGCATATGAAAGAAAGATTGTGAATTTTCATTTTACTTACTTCGGGTTTTCTATCTTCAAAGTGGTGTAAAATTCTATTCATGGTTTTAACATTATGTCTCGCCGCATCATAATATTCTAGTTTACTTACTAATACGTCTACATTTTTAATTTTTGGAAGATCATCAATAAAATGTTCTTTCATTTCTATAGGTAACCTTTTCTTAATTTGATCTACTACTATTAATTCTTTTAAGGATTCAAAATCAGATACTTTAAAACCGCTAATCCATTCTTCCAAATGATTTCTTAATTCAAATGCTAAATCGCGCCAAGTGGCTGAAGATTCTTTTTTATGTGACATTAATTTCTGCCTAAATTCTTCTGGCGTCATTTTGAACCGTTTAAGAAGTAAATCTTTTAGATAATCGTAATTGTTCGCCAATTTGTCTGGCTCTCTAGCTATAATATTGGCGATTTCTAACGGAATTAAACTTAACAAATGTGTGACCCAATTTTCTTTTATTATATTCATTCGAGAAATTTGTCTTTCAAATAATGCTTTATAGAGACTAATATCACTTTTGCTGTCAAAGTGAGATATTAATTTAAGCAAATCTATGATTGCTTACCTGAACCAGCTATTGCAGAATCGTCGCCAAATATACAGAGGTGTCGGGGTACTTTTCGGTTAGCCGAGCGCCAGTGATATATGTACATATATAAATACATATGTATATACATAAATTTGTATATATATACATCCATCTATGCATATATATGTGTATGTATATATATGTATCTGTAGATATGTGTAGATATATGTGTGCGTGTATATATACATGAATATATATTACTGTCGCCCGGCTAACCGAAAAGTACCGGTGTCGGTAACAGAAACGGTAACAGTAACGGTAACAGTGTCGCGAATTCAATGGTTTTTTCCCATCTCAAAAAATGCCCAACGCGCCTAAAGAAGTTTTCACTTCAAAAATTCTTCTTGCACCAATTTATATCAAAATTGGAATGATGAAACAGTTTGCCAAGGCCTTGGATAAGAGTAGCGAGCGCTTTAAATATATTTGCAGGGATGCCACAGGCGACTATATTTGCATTCTATTCGCACCACTATTTAAAAAAAATTTGTTGTACACATGTAAAATTGCACATGTTGTCAAAGTGTATATGAAAAAATTTGTTTTGAGAAAGTGGTGAGGTATAGAATTAAACAATATTCGCCAGTGGCAGCTATGTATTTGCAGAAAATATTTTGGACTCAGTATGGAAACATTGAAAGCAGGAATCTTTAACTGTCCACAAATTCGTTCTCTTATAAATTATAAAAACTTTGCAAGTCACATGTCTCAAATATAATCGAATGATTGGAACAGCTTTGTGCAAGTGATACAAAAAGTTTTGGAAAACCGTAAAACAGAATAATATCGAGAAATTGTCGCAAACTTGTTGGATAATTTTAAAAGATGAGGGGTAATGTGAGCGTCAAGATGCTTTTTTTACACAGTCATTTAGACAGATTTCCTGAAAACTTGAGTGATAATAATAAGAATAATGGTGAACGGTTTCATCAAAATATAAGAATAATGTGGCAAAGGTAACAAATACATTGGGATCGCCACGTGATGGCTGACTACCGTTAGACCTCAAAATAAGATTGTTCTGAAGAGAAACTTTATAGAAAATCATACAGAAAACGTTGTTGTAGTAATTTTAAGTTTATATTTCTGTTTTGCAATACATATCTCATTCAAAATACAACATTACAAAACATGTAAAAAAAATTAAGTGTTTAGATATTTTATGTTACTTTTTTGCAATTGTGCTATTATCGAATTGTTGACTTTATTTCAAAAACGAGAGCCAATCTAGGAAATTTGCTATTATTCGGTCTGTTAAATTATAAGACCAAAACTATTCTAATTCCGTTGTCCAACCCCGTGCCGCAAAATCACTGTATAAACAGTGAAACAAAATCACCCTAGTTTATAGTTTTTTTCTCTATTCTTTCATGGTTATAACCCCGTTATCCGCAGTCTTCATCTGTGTTTCTAGTAGTTTCATTATTAATCTACCTTTAAATGTATCTTGAAATGTGTTATAAAAAATATCATTATTTTTACCACCACCCAAAGTTGCCTCTAAATCTAACCAAAGTTTGAGCAGACACCGTCACCTCAAACTTCTCAAAACTGAACTATCATCGTTTTTCTCGAGGATTTTTCAATTAGATTAAATTTTTAAATATGAGGAGTTTTTTTCATTGCAATTCTCTACATTAAATGCATGTTCTGATTTCTAATAGATCATTCTGCTATATTCATAACAGTTTGGTAAGTTTTAGAGAGATATAAATGATCAGTAATAAGGTAAAACAAATCAAGAGCATTCAGAGTTAGGACAGATACTTGAACTGTTCTTATTTTTGATTATCACTATTTTCCAATAGTAATTTTTGTTTTATTTAATCGCAAACTTTCTGCCGTTACAGAAGATAAAAAACTAACACGCGGAAATAGTCGTATCTATACTATTAAAAACCGTTCGCGTATCTATCTATGTAAACTCAAAAACTCGAAAACCACAGGGCGCAGAGCTAGGAAATTTTGCACACGGGTAGCTGGTAGTGCGGTCATGAACGATTGGGGCAAAAAAATCGAAAATTTTAAATAGATTTTTGATAGATTAAATATTAATTAAAATCTATCCACAAAGAGATCTCATCCAAAATACGCTTTTTTATATTCGGTTGGTTGGTTGTATAAAATCTCCACAGAAGTAATTAAATAAATCAAGGTAGGGATGATTGCAATTCCCAGTCGAGTGTTTAAAATCGATGGATCAGAGATTGTATGAGATGTAGACAATCAACTTAATTATTGACCATTTCCAAATGCTAAAAACTTAATTTTAAAAGATTTTATCGACTTAATGAATGATAATTAGCTGGGTTTAAGGGTTTTTTTACATGACATATATTAGTATGATAGACATTATTAATACAGAAAACTTTATTTAACAGATTATTTGTTAAATTTGCGGGGGATGGGGAGGGGTGGGGGTAAACGACTTTTTATTAAATATCACATATATTTTACTTGACCGCGCGCCACCTGGCGGCGACTTTTTAACTGACACTCCTTATTAATAAATCCAAATCTACTGCTCTGATTTCAACTGAACTAATTACATTTAACAAATTTAACATTTTTTTTATTCACCCGTAACGTTTAATTGCTCTTTTATATAGATGATACCGCTATTTTAGAATAACAATTTTCGTAAAAATTAAATTTATGTTCCTAATAAAAGTACAGAGCCAGTATTCAGTTATGCATACCAACAGTCAAAGTTAGTGATTTGTTGTTGAGCACTTGACCGCGCGCCTCCTCGAGGCCCCTCCCTCAAGGTTTTTTCTCTAACTGTGCTTTATTTCCAGAACTCAGGTAATTATGTTCCGAACTTCTCCAAACCAGTTCCATTTTGCTAAATTATCATAAAAATCAGCATTCATAGCTTCAGGGTGTACTTCTACAAAACAGTTACCAGTATTTCCGAATGATAGTCTAAGTCAAATTTCAAATTAAGTTCTAGCTTAACCAAATGAATCAATCTTTAAAGATGCATATAGTGGCTCTTTTAATTTAACATTTGCTGAAAGGCACTTGAACATCTGCTCCCCCCGGCCCTTCCCTCAAGGTTTTTTGTCTAATTGTACCCTGTTTCCATATCTCAGCAACTAATTTTCCGATTTCAGAGCAACTGATTCCAAACATCATATTTAACTTAATAATCAACGTCTATATCATTAAAGTAAAATAGTGAGTAGCGGGTACCCCTATTTCCGAATAACAGTCTAAGACAAATTTCTAATTAAGTTCCTAGCCTAACCAAACGAACGAATTTTTAAAGAATCATAGTGGTCCTCTTAATTAGTAATTTACTGAAGTTTAAACATTCGCTCCTCCCCGACACCTTCTTCAGGGGTTTTTTTCTCTAACTATGCCCCGTTTCCATAACTCAGCAACTATCTTTCCGATTTCAACGCAACTGATTACAAGCATTATAATTAACTTAATAGTCTCCCTCTATAACATTAAAGTAAATTTATGAGTAGTAGCTACCACTATTTCCGAATAATAGTTTAAGCCAAATTTGTAATTAAGTTCATAGCTTAACCAAACGAACAAATTTTTAAAGATGCATAGTAGTCCTCCTAATTAGTTATTTTCTGAAGGACACTTGAACATCCCCTCCTCCCGGCACCCCCCCTTTACTGCAATGTGAGATATGCATATTACGGACGCCACGCTGCAGTACCAACAAGCTGTAGCGGGTATTACGATAATACTTTTACCTTGCATGCAAATAATTAGAGATTATTTAATTGCGCTTTATTATTTCATTTTTTTTAAAATAAAGAAAAACATTTTATCACAAACGGCAACAACATTTTTATTCTATTTATTCCCTTATTCCAAAGATATCGCTTTATCGTCTGCAGCCTTAGCAACAAAAATTAAGTTTCATTAAAAAAAATGCACAGTAGTATTTTTTTTTCTAAATCGTATAGTTATTGAACAATTCAACACTTTAACAGGGGAATTAAATTAATTTTATTCACATTTTAGAATTAAATTCATGATCTCCTGTGCGTAGAACGGGTTAAACAGCTAGTTCAATATTAAGAGCTGTCCGAGATTTGCACAAATTTCCTTAATATGAGAGTGGTATTTTTATGTTTATTTATTTACGTTTTTATTAGCGCTTTCCAACCTAGTTGAAAAGTGCTTATGACTTCGGTTTGTCTGCCATCTGCCGTCTGCCGTCTGTCCGTGCTCTAACTCCCGTAAATATGCTCGGATTGCTCTGCAATTTTTATATGTTATTGTCGTTATCTATAGCATGTTCCCTATTTCAACGGAAGTGTGTAGCACTGATAGTTGTTTTGCAGGGACACTCAAAAGAATTCCGTTACATTGCGGTCTATGAGGAAAAATCATTTGCGGTTTATTTAAATAATGTTTCACTATTTTAAACGCATTGAAATTTATATATATCACTACGGTGCATTAGAAGAAGCTTAATATGGAATAGGGTGTGCATAGCACTTATAGTTACTATACAGGGACAGTCAAAATAATTCCGTTACATTACGTCTATGGAGAAAAATCGTGTGCGGTTTATTTAAATAATGTTTCATTATTTTAAACGCATTGAAATTTATATATATTACTAAGGTGCATTACAAGAGGCTTACTACTGAATAGTGTGTATAGCAGTCGTCGTTCATTTACAGGGACACACAAAAGAATTCTCTACTGTCTGTTAACAATAATTCCTGGAAGTGCGTTTTAAGTTACTGAACGCGATTTTAATTTTAACTCGCTTTTTGTCTATTACGTGGTGTGTATAGATTCTGTAGATCCTATACAGGGCAGCACAAAAGTTCGCGAACATATTTCCGTTTTTTCCGTTTACTGACAGAAACTCCAGAAGGATAATTTTAAACTCTGCTACGCGTTTCCTAACTAAACTAAAATTTAGCATCCTATGTAGTATATATACAAATCTATAGATCCTATACAGAGCTGAATAAAAGTATTCGGATATTTTTCCGAATATTGTATCTGTTGGAAATTCCTGAAATTATGTTTTTAAATATGTTATGCGTTTTCCAAATTGTTTACTTAGATGTTATCTTTTAGCTTATTAAACGGTATGTTTTGTAAAATTATTTTGGAAGCGTTGGAAAGTCTACATAATCTATGCTTGAAGCATGATTTTTCGTTCTTGTTTTTGTTAGAAACAGCTTTTATTTTCCACGTGTGTTAATTAGAAATGAAACAGTGCTTTGATTTTGAAATAAAATGTTTTGGTTTATAGTATTATTATTATTATTATTATTATTATTATTATTATTATTATTATTATTATTATTATTATTATTATTATTTCGTATTTTAAATGAAAAGAGTGAAAGTTTTATATTTAATTAATAAATGAAAGCAATATAAGTAATAGTGATGATAGCAATATTTATCAATTTATCACCTGAACTGGCTAAAATAAATGTACCCTCAAGATTTATTAGAATAATTATAATAACCTGTAACACTATATTATAGCTACCAAACATTCCACTTCGGAAAACAATATATTGTATTTCAACATAAATTTGTTGGAATACAAAATAGAAATGTGTTTAATGGGAGAAATGTTCGAATAAATATGAAGAAAATGACTATTCTGAAATAGTAGTACTTAATGTGCGGAAGCTATGCATTAGGAACACAATAATGAGAAGCAAATAATGAGAGAGTTAATTATAATTGCAATCCATGTATAGCATAACCTGTTAAAAAGATAATCCTGTATACAATTTAAAAGTACAATTTTTTTTCTACTAAAAATGAAAGCGCAGTTTTTTTGTTCTGCTTTAACACGAATAAAACATTAGATAATTTCTAAAGAACATATTTTCATTATTAAGTATAAATTTTAATAAACCTCAGTTCTATTTACTAAGAAAAAACTATAATTTATTTTTACAAATAAAAAAATGCAATCACTTAAAAAATTATACGCTATCACTGGTATATAAAAGATTTATAAAAAGAAACATTTTAATATGTTATCAGACTTCTCGCTCAAACGAGGTAATTGTTGGCGCCACTCTTGGCTTCTAACATCGCTTGGCGATAAATGTAACTCAGAAGTCGTTTTGTTCTTGTTTCATTCGGTTGTTCCATGGGGAGCTCCGAAAACCAATTCGTCGTAAGTAAATAAAAAAAATGGTTCGTTTGTAAACAGTTGAAATTTTATCGATAGTTGTTTAATTCACAGTCCACTCTAATGTCGTAGTCGACATCATGGTACCGCTCGCGGAGAAAGACTAGTGATCGTCGGATTATATTGCGTTTTGTTTAAAAAGAAAAAAAAATCGGAACAATGGACGTAAAAGTGTTGAATCGAAGGAGGGGCAATATCAAAGCCCAAATCACGAAGTTAACAAATTTTATAGCCGATGAGGCACAAGAAATAGACTCAGTAGATATTTTGAACAAAATTGAGAATTTGAACAAGTTAGAAGATAAATTAGACGACTTGAAAATGGAATTCTATAAAATTTTGAAAGATGAAGAAATCGATAAGTGTGATGCTGAATTTGAAGAAATCGAACAAGATCTCCAAAATCTCAAGGTAAGATTTAAAAGGCTTATTGATAATTCTAAAACTAAAAATGTTGATAATAATGTTGAAAATAATGGTGTTAATAAAACAAAAAAATTAAATGTCAAATTACCTGAAATTCCATTGCCGAAATTCGATGGTTCGTATGAAAATTGGAATAATTTTAAGACTCAGTTTAATAGTATAATTGATTCAAACGAATTGTTAAGTAATGTTCAGAAACTTTTTTTATTCGCAATCCTCTCTTGTGGGGACAGCAAAGCAAATCCAAAGTACTGATGACACATATGAGTCATTATTTGAAGCACTTAAAAAAAGATTTGACAATAAAAGATTAATAGTTAACAGTCATATTAAATCTTTATTAATGTTAGATAATATTTGTACTGATTCAGCTGAAAAATTAAGAATGCTGCTGGATTGTATTTTAAAGCATGTAAGAGCTTTAAAGGTTTTAAATGTCGAAATGAACAATTTTAGTAAAAATTTATTTATTAATATTATTTTGACAAAATTGGATAGAACAACATGTAAGGAATTCGAAATGACATTAACAACGACAGATTTACCCAGATGGGATAACTTTATCGAATTCTTGCAAAATCGTGTTCAAATATCAGAAAACCTTCAAGGAACACAAATAAATTCGCAAAAATTTAAAACCCAGAACAAACAAAACACCTTTATTCTGAAATGCAATTCATGCCTTGTTTGTAAAAAATTACATGCAATTCACCAGTGTCCTGTTTTCCTAAAAATGACTCCAATTCAAAGATTTGATGAAGTAAAAAAGAATAAACTTTGTATAAATTGTTTAAATGATTCGCATATGCTTTCGAAATACGGTTCAAAATATAGCTGTCAACGATGCTCTCTCAGACATAACGTGTTACTTCATCGCGATAAAAATAAATCATTTCAAAATAAAACTTTATTAAAAATCCTCGATTCTGAAATAGAAATATTTACATTGGCGCCAGACGGCCGTTCTGGTAAAGAAAATGATGAAACAAATAAACAAAATGTATCGGAAATGTCTCAGAGTTTTTCATCACATAATAATGAAAGTAAAAACGCAGTTCTTTTGTCTACGGCATATATTTATATTTATAGTCCGATACATAAATGTTTCGTGCAGGTCAGAGGGATCCTGGATAGTGCGATCCAAGCTAACTATATTACGGAAGAAATGGCCTCCTATTTGGGCTTGAAAAAAGGAAGAATAAATGTTTCCGTTAGTTGATTAGGTGGAAATGCCAGAATGTTAAAGGGAAGGTTAATACGATAATTCGTAATAGAAATACTTCATTCTCTTCACCTAGCGAATTTTTTGTTGTTTCGAAAATTAATGATTGTGTACCTTCGTCAAATATTAAAATTGATAAAGTATTGTTACCAAATAGGGTTTTGCTAGCTGATCCTACTTTTGACATACCGGGAAAAATTCATTTAATAATTGAGGCAGAACTCTTTTATGAGATAATAAAAGCAGGAAAAAATCGCATTTCACCAAATTTAATGTTTCAAAATTCGGTGTTTGGCCTTATTGCTACTGGAACTGTTAAAATCAAGAGTTCTAATTCATATTGTGGATTAACATTTAATTCTGAAATTGAGAATATTGAATCTAATCTTAAAAAATTTGGGAAATAGAAAATATTTCACCTGACCGTTTTCTATGTAAAGAAGAGGAATTTTCAAAAAACGCACAAACGGAATAATACCGGAAGGTTTATTGTTTTAATGTCGATTCAAACTGATCAATTAAATTCATTGGGAAATTCGAGAAATTTAGCAGAAAGGCGTTTACAAAAAACAGTAACGAGATTGGAAAATAATAGTGCTATGAAAAAACTTTATTGCGAATTTTTAAACGAATATGAAACATTGGAGCATAAGGAGAGAATTTCAGTCGAAGATTCTTTCTCAGTAGTTTATTACATGCCTCATCATGGCATTTTTAAACCGGATAAATCCTCTACTAAACTAAGGGTTGTCTTTAATGCCTCTGCACCTACCACAACCGGAAAAAGCTTGAATGATATTTTGCTTTCCGGTGAAGTTAAGGAAGATCTTTTTGATATTTTGTTAAGATTTCGGAAATATAAGATTGCTTTAACTGCGGACATTAAAAAAATGTTTCGGCAGTTTTTGATAGATCCTTCGCAAAGGGACCTTCTACGTATTCTTTGGAAGGATTACGAAAATAATTCCACAATTGCCTTTAAATTGAATACGGTCACTTATGGAACTAAATGCGCCCCTTTTTTGGCCATAAGGTGCATCAAACAATTGGCTTTAGATGAGAAGGATAAATTTCCTCTTGAGGCAAAAGTTATCCTATCTGATAGCTATATGGACGATATCGTGACTGGATCCCCAGATTCAGACTCGGCAATAGCCCTGAAAAATCAATTAATTGACATATTTCGTTCTTGTGGAATGGCTTTGCACAAATGGAATTCAAATTTGAATGAGCTTTTAAATCATGACGAAATTGAAGATGTCTCCTTTTGCACTATGTCTGACACTTCAGCTAAAACTTTAGGTATGGTTTGGCAATCCAATCAAGACCAATTTGTGTTTAGAGTTTCGGTGAAAGAGCAAGAATCATACACCAAAAGACAGGTTCTTTCTGTCATAGCAAAATTGTATGATCCGCTTGGGCTCATTGGCCCAATTATTTCCAAGGCTAAGTGTTATCTTCAAAAATTGTGGTTGTGTAAACTAGGATGGGACGAGAACATTCCGGAACCTCTTGCTAGTGATTGGTGTAACTTCGTAAGTCAACTAAAAACTATAGAAAATATAACAATTAGTCGATACATTTTAACTCCTTCCACAGAAGCAATATTTGTTCTTGGTTTCGCTGACGCTTCCATAACAGCTTATGGTGCTGCAGTTTATATATATTGTTTAAATTCATCCAACTCGACCACATCAAACTTCATTGCAAGCAAATCAAGAGTGTCACCTCTAAAGACCATTTCTGTGCCAAGGTTGGAACTATGTTCCTGTTTGCTTCTTTCTCAACTTGTCGCAAAAATCCTCCCTTCCTTACAACTAGACATTCAAGGAGTAATTTTATTCTCAGACTCAACTATAGCATTGGCATGGATAAAAACCTCTGCTCATCTATTAAAAACTTTCATAGCAAATAGAGTCTCAAAGATTCAGTCTCTCACTGAACAATTGTTATGGAAACACATTCCTTCTAGTGATAATCCAGCTGATATAATATCTCGTGGAACATTTCCTCAGGAACTCTCATATATGGAACTGTGGTGGAAAGGTCCATTATTGACTAATAATATCTTGGAATTAACAGAAAAAGAGGAAAAAACTGACTTTCCAAATGATGATTCTTATTTAAACGAACTTAAAAACTGTAATATTAATTTGCATCTAATTAATCAGGACTTTAATAACTTTCTGAACAATTTTTGTGCCTTAAGTAACAGTTATTTTAAATTAATTTGTATTTTAGTTTATATTTATAGATTTATTTATAATTGCAAGCACAAAGAAAGGGTAGTAGGGCCTATTAAAAAGGAGGAATTTTTCCAAGCAAAGATTAAATTAGTCAAATTGGTTCAGGTAATGTATTTCACCAGGGAAATGAAAGCACTCAAGAAAGGTGACAAAATAAAGGATAGTCGAGTAAGTAATTTAAATCCTTTTCTTGATAGGGATGAAATTATTAGGGTTGGTGGTCGTTTAGATAAATCAAATTTATCTTATGATAAAAAACATCCGATTCTTTTACCGAAAGATCATAGGCTTACCCTTTTAATTTTCCAGTATTTTCACTTAAAAAATTTGCATGTTGGTGCTCAAACATTGCTTTATTTTGTGAGACAAGAATTCTGGCCCTTAAATGGCAGAAACATAGCTAGAAAAATCGTGCATAATTGCATTGTTGTTTTAAAAACAAACTTAAAATGGCAGAACAAATCATGGCTTCGTTACCTAAAGAAGGGGTAAATATAAACCCCCCTTTTACAAATTCAGGCATTGATTTATGTGGCCCATTTTTTATAAAATACAAAAACCAACGTAAAGGAGTTTTTAGTAAAATTTATGTCGCAATTTTCGTCTGTTTTGCTACTCGTGCAATTCACTTAGAAATAATAACAGATTTAACTTCTGAAGCCTTAATAGCTACCTTAAAAAGATTTGTAGCTAGGCGCGGAATTTGTGCCACCATCTTTTCCGATAACGCCTCTAATTTTGTTGGTGCGAATTCAGAATTGAAAAAATTGCATAAAATTGTAAAAAATCAATCCGAGGAATTGGCTGCTTACTTATTGGCTAATTCAATTCCTTGGAAATTCTTTCCTCCAAGATCCCCTAATTTTGGTGACTTGTGGGAGGCAGGAGTAAAATCCTTTAAGCACCATTTAAAAAGAACTATTGGAGATTTAAAACTAACATTTGAGGAATTTTTAACTGTCGTTAATCAAATCCAAGGTATTTTAAAAAGCAGGCCTCTAATACATTTATCTTCGGATCCAAACGATTTCGAATCGTTAACCCCAGGACATTTTTTAATAGGCCGCCCTATAAATAGCATCTGTGAACCAAACTTGACTGACCTTGACAATAATAAACTTAGTCATTGGCAGCAAATTACAAAAATTAATCAATTAATTTGGAAAAAATGGAGTAGAAATTATTTAAATAATCTACAATAGCCAACAAAATGGTTATTTGAAAAAGAAAATATTAAAATTGGAACTGTGGTTTTATTAAAGGATAGTAATTTGTCCATGTGTACCTGGTCAGTCGGTCGCATTCAAAACGTTATTTATGGGAGCGATGGTAAAAATAGGGTTGTTCTTGTAAAAACCCCAAATGGTATATTCAAGCGAGCATTTTCTAATGTTAGTATTTTGCCCATAAATGATCCTTTATTATAATGTAAATATTTATTTTTCTTGTATTTCTGTGGATTTATATTTGAAAATTTTTGCAGTAACTTTGTATTTTAATATTATAATTGAATTGAATTGTATATTTGTATTATTGATTGAACTGAAACTTTTATTTTAATTGAAGATTTATTGTAAAAAAAAATAATTGTTACAACGAAGGACATTTGTTAAGATATGTTGCTGAAATAAATATTTCAGTGGTGGCCGGTATGTTGGCGCCACTCTTGGCTTCTTACATCGCTTGGCGATAAATGTAACTCAGAAGTCGTTTTGTTCTTGTTTCGTTCGGTTGTTCCATGGGGAGCTCCGAAAACCAATTCGTCGTAAGTAAATAAAAAAAATGGTTCGTTTGTAAACAGTTGAAATTTTATCGATAGTTATTTAATTTACAGTCCACTCTAATGTCGTAGTCGTCAGTAATGAGAAATTGACTCCGTTAAATAATTAATAAATAATTGACATGAACTATCTGTTAACATATACATGTAATGAAATATACATAATAACAACATTTCCTACAAAAATATTTTTTTATTATTATAGAAGCATTTGTACGATAATAAAAATATAAAAATCTCCAAACCTTAACATATTTAATATATGTTTGTCAAATACAAGTAGAAGATCTATAAGAAATAATTTTTTGTATAAAAGGAAACATATTCTCCGTATGGCATATTAACCCTTAACTGCTGTGACAAAAATTGTCGCATAACTACTGTGAGCGGTCGCTGAGATGATTAAAAGGTTCAATTAACTCATAGGAAACTTTTTATGTACAATACATTAAGTACAGGACTATAATTAAAATTAATTTATTCAGAAGTCTCTAGCGATACTACCAGGTCTCCAAACGAATCAAAATTTCACCAGTAGCTATAGTTAAACTGAAATTTACAAGTTAAACTGAAAACGGAAGAAATAGCAGTCTGTGAGTAGCAGTTGAGAGTTAAATGAAGTTAGGATTTATAGTTTTTAAACTAAGTGGCTGTGTCCCCTATAAGCTAACACCTATCCAAACACCACAAGCTATAAAAACATGCTAATTTCCTCTGCTTCCAATATATTACCTTATTACGGAAGCTATCACGAGCAGTGGCAGTCTTCTGAAATCAGGTTGCCATTCGTTTCCTTTGACAAGGGATCTTTTGTATTCCGAGGCCGCATCCACTACTGTCGTGATAGCTGATGGCTGTTAAGTAGGATCAATTATACATTTGAAAATCATATAGTATAAAATGGTAAAAAAATGTTGCTTTTCCCCGGAACTTTATAACATCTGGTAGAAAAGTTTTTTTTTTAAATTTTTACACGATATAAGAAAATCGATTAACACATGACGTTCTAGATATATCGTTTAAAATATGACGTAATGTTTTCCACTTAATAAATTAATAATTTATTCTTTCTTTTTACATATTCACACATAAATATATTATTTCTATTTTAAAGTGTTTGTAAATATTATTATTTGAACTTTTTTAAAATCTGGCAACAGTAGATAAACCATCTGTACGAAACTAGATCTGTACGGAATGCAGATAATGGAATTTTGAATAAAAATTAGAAAAAAAAAAGCTTAAACAATTAGAAAAAGGGAAATTGCACAACATAATCTAGTCTAATACATGCTTGGAAAAGATAGTTAAATTACTATACATATATTTATAAAACATATGTAATTGAACTATTTTGGCCAATTTTAACATTAAATAGCGAAAAAATAATTCTTCGATCTAAAAACTGTATATTTCAACGTCTTTATCATATACTTCTCTATAAAACCACCAGTTTCATGCTTTTACGTGCAATAGTTTTTGCAAAATAAGCCGAGAGACTGAAAATATCATAATATATTCAATTACTGCAGCAGCAGGTACTTTGTTTAGAATAGAGAAATCCTTGCATATAGACACTGGAAAAACATTTATGTATAAATAAAGAAGGAGAGACCGCCTATGTTTAGTGCATTTAAAAAAATAGGTTAAACAATTCTCGATTATTTTTACCTACGTTTTCATATCTTGTATTTTAAATTACAACTAAATAGATCTATTTTTTTTTCAGGAACAAGAAGTTTTCTTTCTATACTAATGGAAATACTTAAGCAAATTCCTTAGATGGGCATATTCACATTTCTCAAATAATGAAGAATGTTGATTAATATTCCTCTGTATTCCAACAGGCATGGTGAAATTTCTAGAATTCTCTTATTCAGAACTTGAAAAATGGCTATTTGTAATAAAAAGAACTGCAGTGATTATTTTAAAAATTGTTTTATTGAAAAATTAATCTAACTAACCAAAGTTTGATCCTCTAATAGCAGACAATTTAAAAAAACAAAAGTATATCTCATATACTCTTTTCGGTATGATATAATTTTAACATATTTTAAATGTATATAACGTTAAAGGAATCATCACATTTTATATTGATCTTATGCAAACTATTTAATTAAGTGATTTTTAAAAAATATCAGGCTAATTGTACAGATGGTCTTAAAATTATTTTGGAAAGCAAACAAAACAACACTCATTTTCAAAATATTCACAAAGAAAACTAGTCGTTGGGGGCCACCGTAATACTTACCCAGCATGGATATGCATAATGTAAAATATTACAGAAACATCCTTATAACTCCAAAAATAATAATCCTATTAACTAGCGGTTTATTGCATCTGATTAAGCGTCAAATTTCCAATTAAAATATATCTTTGAAGTGAAATTTGGATGAAATACAGGGTCATGAAAAATCGAAGAGTGTGGTAAATAGGATTCCAAATATCTCGGCAACTCATTATCCGATCGACTTCATGCTTTATGGAAAATTTATGTTTTTTGATTGTTTTTTATATTCATTTCTTAAAATAACCAATTTCGAAAATTTTTATATACCTTTTATCAGAACGTATATTTCGCGAGTCCGAAAAAAATAGTTCCGGTTAATCGAGGTTATCGAAATGAAATAGGCTTCTTCCCATTATTACATACTAAGTACACACCAAATTGCAAGTCTCTACCTCAATTTTTTCGGGAGATAGAGCGTTTACAGACACACAGACACACACACAGACACACAGACGGACGGCAAATTTTTTTTTTCAAAAAATATGTTTTACTGAATCTCCAGTGTATGAAACGTGTAAATCCGTCAAATAAAATTCTTCGATTTTCAAAACGATTACAAGACTTACCCTATACTACGTATGATGGGTTAGTAATATATAAGTCCGTAAAAATAGAACGTTAAAATGGAAGAAAAAAAAAGAAAAAAAAACAACTTGTTATTGAATAAATTGTTTCTTATTGTATAAGAATAAAATTAAAATGTGTATGGTACTTTTTCTCGAGTTTTGTAAAATGTATACGATTTGAGAGTTTTAAGTTCATATAAAGATATATTCTTGAAATTTAAGTTTATAAACAAATGGTTACAATTTTATGCAATCTAAAGGACACATAAATGCAATTTATTACAAGCATAGTAATATATCCACACTAGTTACCTAGTTTTAAACATTTTTATAAAAATAATTAAGAATTTTAATTTTTATATTTAACATAATAGGTTTTTGAAAAATATGTAAAAAATTCTTTAAATACTTTCTAATTCATAAGAATTATTTTTTTATTTTTCGAATGGATCAGTTAAAAAAGTAAAGTATACATCATTATTTTTTTCTTTTACGCAACAAACTCTTCAATCATCTAATTAAAGTTATATTCTTTGTATGCGCTGTTAAAAACTTTGAAAATTAATAAAACATAAGGAATTCTATACCGTGCGTACGTGTGCATTTGTCGCATCTTTTGTTTGACAAGGAAAAACAAAATATATCTTATATGTAATTTGTAAATTTTG
This sequence comes from Maratus michaelseni, assembly GCA_963931845.1. Classification (NCBI taxonomy): domain Eukaryota; kingdom Metazoa; phylum Arthropoda; class Arachnida; order Araneae; family Salticidae; genus Maratus; species Maratus michaelseni. The sequence continues at coordinate 300,974,511 of OZ007588.1, forward strand.
CTTATTTTCATAGATAATACCTGATTGTATATATTTGTTATTTACGTATTTAGTGCCTGAAATTTCTTAAAACCCTGTTCTGTCCATATGAAATAAGAATACTTGTAAAAATCAATAGTTCCTACACAAGATACTAAAAGTTAGTACAAAGATTGGTATATGTTATTTTATGAATTGAATTTAAAGCTTTTATTCAGCCAAAATTGTCTGGGGTATCACAATATTCCTCTATAAATTATGTTGTTCTTTTGACTAGTAGTTAAAGTTAAAATTAAATAATAAAACAAAAATGTAAACCATTATTTATATATTTGTCCATTGCCCGAAATAGACGCTATCATATTTAATCGCAATTATACAAACAAATATGCCATAATTGCTGTTCACTTGGGCTAGAGGGTAACTTTGGCTATTTTGTAAGAAAAATTTTTTAAGCGCGATTTCCATCTTTGTTTTCCAATTTGAATGCTCTAGCTCGCATCATTGTGTGCAGTTAAGCTCAAATAACTTTTTTAGCATTTCATGATCTATTGTACTTACCTGTAAGTTCAAATATTTTTTTTATTCCTTTCATTTTAATTTTTTATTGCTATAATAATATTCATTGAAATTTGACAATTACATACTTTTCCTTAACCTTAAAATTCACTTCCTCCTCCAACTCGCTTTATACTTTAGTGGTTATAGAGAAACGGGACTCGTACCCTGGTTTTGAACATGCTTCCTGAAAAGACAGACAATGGCCTTGTTTCTAGGAAGTATTTGGTTCAAACATGTAACAACTACCTAAAACACAGAAAACAATGTTACAGAATCTAAAATAAAATAAGATTAAATGGAATGAAATATCCCGATAAGAAGAGGGTATCGTTAGGATGTAAGAGAATAAGACTGTGTTGATGGTCTCCAACCATCCTTTTCGAAAAAGCTCCAACCGTCCAGTTTTAATCTATTATGATAAGTGGTATTGAATTCATTGTTGATGAAGCCGAGTATTCACTTCCTTATTATGATTTTGATTTGATTTTAAGGCCATTGACAGCATTAAAAACTCTGATGCTGAAGAAATTTCTAATTTTCGAAGAAAATACACCCTGCAAAGAAAGGAGAATAAACCATAATAATAAATCTTCGTTGAACTTTTCTGCAGTGAAAACAGTAAAAAAGAAAAGTCCAAAATGTCATGTGGTATTGTTACTGAAATGATATGAAATGAAGAAAAAACACAAGTATAGACTCATCAAAAATGATTACGTGTTTCCAATTGTAGATGATGTGATAAAAGTGGACAATAAACAAAAATTGCTTTGTACAGCAGGTTAAAATGTTTAGGGGACGTTATACTTTTACATATATGTAAACTTAGTATTAACAACTTTGTACAAATGGTGAGTTCTCGTTCTTTTAGCATTTTAATAAGAATACTGTACTTTTTTGATTATCTGTGTATTTTTATAGTAATCTGCGTAAGGGTTTTTTCACCCCAAAATATTCTACCTAGATCCAACAATGTATTTATATGTATGGTGCAATAAACTTACAATAAATAGAGTAACTTAACTACCCAGTTTTGTTAATGTATCATTGTATATATAGTTTTTTTTAATTTTCATATGTATATATAAAGTAGCACGGTCAGCCCAAATTTTGAGAGCTCAAATATATTGAAAAATTAATTATTCCTAATTCATAAATGTTGAAATTTCTAAAGTGGCTTAAGTAACAGTTTACTACAGTTTTAGCTAAAGTTGTGCAGACATATAGGAGATTAATACGTACATAAAGTTTTACAAAACGTATAAGAACGGTAGTACTATATTTATTGAATTTTCTTAGCATAAATTTTATTCTAACCTTATTCATAAGTATATCCCCCTTCAGTAATTTAAATACGTAAATGTTCTTATTTCATTCCTTTTACCCTATGGTGACTCAGAGTTATTTAACGATAAATGTATGAAAATGTCGAATATAACAAAAATGTGTATTTCGTGAATGCAGAAAAACTATTATGCAAATATTGTATAAACACAATTTCACGTGAGTCTCTCCAATCTATGAAGATTTACAATCATATAAAAATCGAATGGTTCGAATTTCCTTAATATACATACAGTGATTTCGCTATTTCTGAGAAACAATCCATTGGGGAATAAATTCAGAAAAAACGATAAAAAGCACTATCATAATAAATAACGAATATCTTAAAGGAAATACTTAATTTATATGAAAAATATCCATTCGTTCCATCTGTACCTGATAAATCTGTTCAAATTGCTACAAGAGAATATTAGACTATTTTTGTTTAAACTTTCACATTTACGTTATATGTTTTCATAAATAAACGGATGTTAATAAACTCATAAACAAAATAATAAATAAATGTAATTAGTCTACCTACATCTCTAAATTCGCAAATATTACACAGCACAAACATGAGAGGTAGTCAGTGCTTAATTTTAAGTATCATTACGATCCCCGTTGCTTTATGTTTATTTTCTTAAAATTTTTATTTTACTCGGATAAATATACGACAATTTTCAAGTAAAATTTCACTCTGTCCACGAGGTCTGCGCTTGTGGTCACCAAGGTCCTCTTCAATATGCAACAAGAACGAAAAATCATGCATCAAGCATAGATTATGAAACACTTTCCAACACAGCCAGAAAACTGTAACGAAATTTCAACGTTAAATAAGGTGAAAGAAGATATGTAAGTAAACAGTTTAGAAAACATATAACACATTGAAAAATACAGTTTTCGAAATTACCTTCCAGTGTCAAAAAAGTAGTCGAATTATTTTGTGCAGCTCTGCATATGATCAATAGATGTGGATATATGGTATGATAAAATTTAGTTCAGTCAGAATATTCACATTTAGCAATTTTTGTCAATCGATGGAAATGCACTCGAAATCTTTTGTACAGCCCTGTATATCATCTGAAGACTTTTGTACACACCACCTATTAAGCTAAAAGGCAACTTAAAACTCACTTGCAGCAATTACCTATCGTAAACGTCAATGTATCATTTTTCGTAGCCCTGTATATGAATTTATTTATATTCCACAAACTTCTATTAGTCTACTAAATATAGTTCAGCAGGAAAATGCGTAAACACAATTAAAAACTACCCTTAAGCAATTCACTCCCATAGTCTGTAATACTTATGAATTCCCTTGTGTAGCCCTGTATATGATGAACCTAGTTTATAAACACACACGTACTATGAAAAAAAATTGTTAAACTTAAAAACGTAAACCAAAGTTGAAAATGCACTTATCGCACATAGACTGTAAATATCGCACATGTACGGTAACCAATATCTTTTGTGTGTCCCTGTAAATAAACGCAATGCATACAAGAGAGCAATTTATAGTGCACCTCAGTAATGCATATAATTTTCCTTATGTTTGAAATAGTGAAATATCACTAAATTACACTGCATACGATTTTTCCCCATAGAACGATGTGTAACATAATTCTTTTATTTGACGCTGTAAATGAATAATAAATGCTTTGCACCCCATATTCTAAAAAAGCATGTTTTAATGCGCTTCATAATTATATATTAATTTCATTGTGTTTTAAATGACGTAGCGTCATCAAAATGAACTTGAAACGATTAATCCCCATTGACCGTAATGTAACGGAAAACTTTTGACTCTCCCTGTAAAAAAACTACTCCCTGTAAAAAGTGCTACACACTTCAATTGAAATAGGGAACATGCTACAGATAACGACAATAACATATAAACATTTCAAAGCAATCCTAGCGTATTTACGGGAGTTAGAGCACGGACAGACGGACAGACGGACAGACTGCAGACAAACCGAAGTCATAAACACTTTTCAACTCGGTTGGAAAGTGCTAAAAAAGACAAATAAAATAAAACACAAATGAATTGCATATCACACACTAAAGCTAAAATTTCAGAGTTTGAACATTAAACATAACGTTTATCCATACAAGTACGAACTTAATGTGTGTATGGAAAAGTATGAAAATAATAGGAATAATTGTGTAGGTTTTAAACTTTTGGACATGCGTTCTCCGGTCGGTATATTGTGGTGTTGCGTAGAGATACGGATAAAGTTAGATATAAGGCTTCGGATGTTACATTGGGGCGTGCGTTGTTTCATTCATATGGAGTGTTTAGAGGCCAAAGGTTTGCCATTTAAATTCAAAAACCTGTTAGAAGACAGCATTAAGGATAGGAAAGAATTATTGATGTAAGGCCTATAAACAAGTGGTATAAATGGTATAAGTAGCGAACAGCTACAATTTTTATTTCATTATGAAGTTCTCTGGCCTTCACGAGGCTCTTTGAAATCAAACATAAAAGTGTTGTTTGCAAACTAAATTAGCAAAGATTTCCGATCTTTTCTGTGTAACAAGATGAGTCTAAGTGCTTCGGCTTATCTTGGAAATGTATTCTAAACCTAAACGAACTAAATATCTATAAATATCTATTACAATATTTAAAATTTATTCCGGCAAGATTAACATTATTATACATAAAATTTCCTTTTAATAAACTATTTCATCTATTATACCGGCTTATTAAATTAAAATTCCATCTTTAATTAAACAAACAATCTCCATATCTAAAGGTATAAGATCTCAATCCACTTAATAATATTTATTCCAAATTGCTTAAGTACAAAATGGCGTTAACTATTTATTTTCCTGAAATAAAACCCCTTTTATTATTTAAATCCCTATTAAATTTCACTATTATTTCCCGTATTATCAATTGTCTCTAAATTCCTTACTTAGTTTGCTAAAATATCATAACCTTAAATTACCTCGTTCTTAAAAACTTATTTATTTAAATTCATTATTTTAATAAAATATCAAAAGGTATCTTACAATATTTCAATGTTTTAATATTCTAATTTTTATTCCGCATCAATAAATTAATTTCTTTTTTTTTCTGTTTTGCGTAAAAGCATCGTCTGAAATCTATTTTTAGCAACTCTCGAAATCAGATCTTGAAATCTGGAGGCACGGCAGTGCCTCCGCCAAGTCGACAGAGGACAGCCGTAAGCATACTTTTCTGGAAGCAACTCAGGGCACTTTTGACCCCCCCATATCTCCGCGCTGGAGTATCCCAAAAATTTTAAACTTCAATTATAGAGAGTATTTGGCCCACAGGACCAAAATTTAAAATTACAACTTTCTGTCTTTTCTAGTTCAGGCGATATATCAACTCAAACATTCGATTTTTTGTCACTTCTTACTCACTCGTTCACGCGTCATCAAAAAGATTGGGTAGATCCCGTAGCCCCAGAAACTTGACATTTGGAAAAAAGGTAGTGTTTAGGATACAAAGAAAGGAAAAATTATAAAATCCAGAAAATTCGAAAAAAAAACATTCGAAAATTCAACAAATTCCATCAAAATTGAAAATTGAAAATAATACGATCTTGTAGTCTTGGAAACTTAAGATTTAGTGTGAAGGTAGTGTTTAACATCCAGAAAAAGAAAACATCAAAAACACCAAAAAAATGGAAAGCAAAATTGAAAAAATCGAAGAAATTGAAAAAAACCGAAAATTTGAAGACAATCCGATTTTGTTGCGCTAGAAAATTCAAATTAGAAATAAAGGTAGTATTTAGGATACAGAAAAAGGAAAATTAAAAAAATCCAGAAAATTCGAAAAAAAAATAAAAAAATTCGAAAAAAATTGAAAAGATGAAAATAATTTGATACGATAACGCTCGTATTTATAAATTAATTTGGATGAAACTAATTGTGTGTATTAAGCTCACCAATGCCTCGACCGAGTTCGTTGGCCAGCTTGGTCCGCCATCTTGTTTCAAGATGGCGGCCACGGAAAATTTTAAAACTAAAATAAATATATAAAAAAGTTAAAAAATCAAGTTTATTTTTTAATTAGGTGTTAGGACTTGATACAAGGATTCCAGAGCATTTTTTGTTTTACCTCTATCTTAAAAATTGGCTGAGATAGAGCAGTTTGAAATTCTAGGGTGGCTGACATTTTGAAACAAAACAGCACATTACAAAAAACCAACGATAAATTTATGGTCAATAATGGTCAAGCAGGTGCAATCCCGAATGAATACTCCGTGTTATTATAACTGTAACTTTGACTTCGAAATTTTGATACGTTGCATTTTCTATTTGTTGATATTTTTGAACTATGATTTACGCTAAGTGAAATGTTGTTGTTGAAGAGGGATTTTCCATGTAAATCCAAAACGTCCAATTTTAATATGTTTTTAATGTTTTATGAAAGTGTATTCTAATGTCTATAATTTTAATGATTTTAATATAAATTTATAAGTTTTAGTGAACGCGATTTCTCGCAAATTATTTTCTTTCATTGTTGTAATCATTTTCCCAATCATACGCATAAAACTATATATTCATATCCATTAGCGCCAAATTCTCGCCAAACTTGGCGACAATTGGCGAAATCTCGCCAAATTTGGCGACAAAAATAAGTCTTCATAAATGAAGCCAACTTGGCTATAGCTCAATAATTTGGCGAATTTCTTATTCAAATTCAGTGTAAACGAATCTTTTGTAAACGGTTTCTTTGCATTTTAACTTGCTGTTTTCGAGTAACATTAGCTAAAATTTTAAAACGAAGATATAGGAAAGCTACATTTTCCTGCCGGTACAGGCCGGAGGACTTTTTTATGAGTTGTCGGATGCAATCTATGTTTTGCATTAAATAAAGTAAAACATTGAAAAACAAATCCCACAGGATGGGGATAGTTTGTTTTAGATCTGGAGGCACGGCAGTGCCTCCGCCAAGTCGAGAGAGGACAGCCGTAAGCATACTTTTCTGGAAGCAACTCAGGGCACTTTTGACCCCCTCATATCTCCTCGCTGGAGTATCCCAAAAATTTGAAACTTCGTTTTTCTAGAGTATTTGGCACACAGGACCAAAATTTAAAATTAAAACTTTCTATCTTTTCTAGTTCAGACGATATATGAACTCAAACATTCGATTTTTTGTCACTCACTCACTCACTCGTTCACGCGTCATCAAAAAGATTAGGTAGATCCCGTAGCCCTAGAAACTTGGCATTTGGAAAAAAGGATACAAAGAAAGGAAAAATTATAAAATCCGGAAAATTCGACAAAAAAAACATTCGAAAATTCAACAAATTCCATCAAAATTGAAAATTGAAAATAATACGATCTTGTAGTCTTAGGAACTTAAGATTCGGTGTGAAGGTAGTGTTTATCATTCAGAAAAAGAAAACATCAAAAACACAAAAAAAATCGAAAGCAAAATTGAAAAAATCGAAAATCGAAAAAAATCGAAAAATTTCAAATAATCCGATTTTGTTGCGCTAGAAACTTGGAATTCGGAATAAAGGTAGTATTTAGGATGCAAAATAAGGAAAAATTAAAAATTTCGGAAAATTCGAAAAAAAAAATTCAAAAATTCGAAAAATTCGAAAAAAATTGAAAAAATTAAAATAATTTGATCTTTTAGCCTTAGAAACTTAAAATTCGCAGTAAAGATAGTGTTTAGGATTCAGAATAAGTTAAAATAAAAAACCAAATAAAATTCGAAAATAAAACAAAAAAATCGAAAAAATCGGAAAAATCGAAAAATAAGGAAAATTTGAAAATAATTCGATTTCATAGCGCTAGAAACTTGAAATTTGGAATAAAGGTAATATTTAAGATACTAAATAAGTAAAAATTCAAAAATATGGATAATTCAAAAATACCCATAAATTAGTGCAGACGATATATGACTCAAAGTTTCGATTTTTTGTCACTCACACACTCACTCACTTTCGCGTCATCAAAAAGATTGGGTATATCCCACAGCCACAGAAACTGAAAATTTGGAATAAAGCTAGCATTTCGGATACAAAGAAAGGAAAAAATATAAAATCCGGAAAATTAAAAAAAAAAAACATTCTAAAATTCAAAAAAATCGAACAAAATTGAAATTTGAAAATAACACGATCTTGCAGTCTTAAAAACTTAAAATTTGGTGTGAAGGTAGTGTTTAGAATTCAGAAAAAGAAAACATCAAAAACACACAAAAAAAATTGAAAATAACATCGAAAAATCGAAAAAAATCGAAAAATTTCAAATAATCCAATTTTGTTGCGCTAGAAACTTGGAATTCGGAATAAAGGTAGTATTTAGGATGCAAAATAAGGAAAAATTAAAAAATCTAAAAAACTCGAAAAAAATCAAAAAAACGAAAAATTCGAAAAAATTTGAAATTTTTTTAAATAATTTGATCTTTTGGCCTTAGAAACTTAAAATTCGCGGTAAAGATAGTGTTTAGGATTCAGAATAAGTTAAAATAAAAACGCAATAAAATTCGAAAATAAAATAAAAAAATCGAAAGAAATCGAAAAATAAGGAAATTTTGAAAATAATTTGATTTCATAGCGCTAGAAACTTGAAATTTGGAATAAAGGTAATATTTAAGATACTAAATAAGGAAACATTAAAAAATATGGATAATTAAAAAAAAAATCGAAAATTTAAAAAAACAAAATAAAAAGAAAGAAAGAAAAAGAGAGAAATTGAAAATAATACGATCTCGTAGTTTTAGAAACTGAATATTTGGTGTAAAGGTAGTGTTTAGGATTCAGAAAAAGAAAAATTAAAAACACAACAAAAATTGAAAATAAAATTAAAAAAAAAACGAAAAAAAAACGAAATTTTGAAAATAATTCGATTTTGTAAAGCTAGAAACTTAATATTTGGAATAAAGTTAGTATTTAGGATACAAAAAAAGAAATAAATAAAAAATCTGTAAAATTCGAAAAAAAATTCGAAAATTTGAAAATTGAAAAAAATTTGATTTTGTAGCTTTAGAACTTAAAATTCGGCGTAAACTTATTGTTTAAGATACAGAAAAAGGAAAAAATTAAAACACAATAAATTCGAAAATAGAATAAAAAACTCGAAAAAGATCGGAAATTTTAAAATAATTCGATTTTGTAGCTCTAGAAACTTAAAATTTGTAATAAAGGATACAAAATAAGAAAAAATTATAAAATCCAGAAAATTATAAAAAAAAATTGCGAAAAAATCAAAAAAAATATTTTTATCTTGTAGTCTTAGAAACTTAAAACTTGGTGTAAAGGTAGTATTTACTATTCAATAAAAGGAACAATTAAAAAATTCGAAAATAAAATCGAAAAATCGAAAAATGTTTAAGAAATCGAAAATTCGAAAACAATTTGATTTTGTACTGCTAGAAACATTAGTTATAAGATAATTGTCCTATTAGCTAGTACAACGCCCCTAATTGTTTTATGTTATTTCCCCCGGATTATGGTTTTCTTTTCTTTCGTTTACGAATTTCGTTATAGAAAAGTTCCGCTATAGACTGGCTACGATATAGGCGATTTCTTTATAGACAAGTTTGTTTTCTTTCACATGTTGTACTCTATTTACTTCACATATGAAATATGGATTGTTAAATGATGTTAGCCCCACAAAAATTTTCACAGCTCCCCCTACCCTCCCGACATTACTGGCTGGTTATGGCTTGATAGTCCTTTCTAAATAAAATCAGGGTGACTCTAAGATTCACTTGATTTATCTCTAAATTGAACCTAAATGATCCTAAGAAGACGGATCAAATAATTACTATATTGGCTTGACAATCAGGTAACTTAGAATTAAAATCGAAAAATCAATAAATTCATAAAAAGTCGAAAATTTGAAAATAATTCGATTTTGTAGTCCTAGAAGATTGACATTTGGCAGAAAGGCAGGGTTTTGTACACAAAGTAAGGAAAAATTAAAAAATCCGTAAATAATAAAAAAAAGTCTAAAAAAAAAAACGAAAAAAACCCATCGAAAAAAGGAATATAGTTTGATTTATTGGAAATTTCCGGAAATTTTAATTTTGGCTTTCTTTTTATACTAAAAAGTTCTTTTATGTTAAATATCAAGTATCTAGGGCTGCGAGTTATATCTCAGATGCATAGCGCCTATCCTGGAAGCAATTGAGAGTACTTTTGACACTCCCCCTCCCATAATTTAGTGCTTGCCTAGGAACCTGAAATCTCTTTTTATCTACAGTACTTTGCAAACGAAACTAAAGCTTTAGTTTTTTGATACCTGTAAATAATAGGGACAGAGTGTGGGCTTAGCGAAAATCAGTGGATGATCTCCAAAAAGAACCCAAAATCAAGAAAAGGAGGGTTACTTACAAAAAGAAGTGAAATCTCATCAAAAAGTCACCTGTAAAAAATGCAGCCAAGTCTCGTAACTCATTTACCGTAAAAAGTACTGAGATCGTATAAAGCCAAGTTTAACTATCTTATTAACTCTGAAATTTTCATTCACAAAATCACTCCTAGTCTCTACATCTTTAGTTAATTATTATTTTGTGACTTGGCAATTACGCAGCACAGGGAAGTTATTACACCTTACTATGTTATGGGATGGGATGGGATAATTTAACTAAAGCAAATTATATACGCACAGGGAAGTTATTACACCTTCATATGTTATAGTATTATTTGATTAAGACTAACTATATACATCACATTCTCGTGCTGCGTAATTGCCAAGTCACAAAATAATAATTAACTAAAGATGTAGAGACTAGGAGTGATTTTGTGAATGAAAATTTCAGAGTTAATAAGATAGTTAAACTTGGCTTTATACGATCTCAGTACTTTTTACGGTAAATGAGTTACGAGACTTGGCTGCATTTTTTACAGGTGACTTTTTGATGAGATTCTGCTTACTTGAAGTATGCCTGTTTCGAGGCTTTAAAAGATTCCAGATATTTTATTTCCCGCGCGGAAGTCAATTTACTTCAAAATTAATACACCGGAACTGTTTAATAAATCCATCTTAATTCGTTTCTTATTGGAGTAAAGAAACCACGTGACTTTAATTGTAACTTGACGCGTGATTACTGAAATACGGGAGCGGAACAAAATCAACAGTGAGTTAGATATTGTGTTACGATACTGAAGAACGGCTACGGCCTGGGGAGAGCAGTGGAATGTTGTCGTCGAAGAGTTTGTTCATGATGTGTTCTTCTGTAGAGTGTAATGAAATTTATCAATAGCTAACCAAAGCATTTTCCGGAGTCGGACATGTTTTAATAAAAAGAATGTGACTGTCATCTAAGTGTTTCTTAAAATCTATCTACAATACTCGGCTGCTGAAATGAAAATTAATTTGTGACCTAATTTAAATTAAGTGTTTGCTAGATATTTTTCCCTTTTGTAACAAAATGTCACATATATCTATAACTAAATATATAAAGTAATTTTGGACTGTTCTCTATATCCCGTGTTGGGTATTACAGTTGAGGACTGTACAAAATGACTATTTATAAAAATGTTGACGAATTAAATGTACTGAACAATTTTTTTATTAACAAACTTTTTTTACTTAGCTTCCCATTAGAGATTACCGCACGATACGAACAACAAAAAACTTCTTATTTTACATTTATCGGCAATCTATACTAGAAGCCAAGATTTGCGCCAACACCTCGAAAAAATAAAGGTGTTAAGAAAAAAAAACTTTTACATGCTAACTGCGTAAAACAATTTTTTCACCATTTTCTAACTTATTACTATAAAAAGGACCTCGGTTTCAAAAAATAATTATGTATAGACTTAAAATCGCATTGCAAAACTTTGAGGTCACAACTCGAAATTTATTTTCTACGTAGTAAATATAATGAATTTTCATGTGTTCATGTTCCTTTCTAGTCCGATATTCTAAACAACAAATTGCCTTTGAAGTGAAATGAACAGTTTATTTGACTCTCTAATGACACTGGACATAAAATGAAATTTCAAGAAGAACATGCGATTGCTATTTCGGCCACACACTGTAAAAAATGATCAATGCTTCTTATTTTATGAAAATATACTATAACCACGAACGAAAATATAGTATCCGAAATTCCGAAAAGCGTGTTCCATTGTATTTTGAATCCCCAGAAAGCAATACATTTCCATAATTTAAAGAATTATTTATAAAAACAAAATTTTTGTAGCTGCCCGTATTTTTCAGAAACGTTTCCTAATGGATTTTATAGTGTATTAAACAGTTTCCTCAGCCTGGAATACCTATTTATGGAATGTCATCCATTCTCAAGTAAACGTTTTCAGCTGCATAAGTTAATTTATACATGAAACAGTAAAGAAATAATCTTAATTTTAATGTTAATTTTGCATGTTTGTCTGTTTAACATATTTGTTGAACATGAAAATGTTTACTTGAGAATGGATAGCATCGGAAAAAACTATATTCCGGGCTTAGAAAACTGATTAATACACTTTAAAAGATACTCGTAAACGTTTCCGAAAATTACGGGCAGCTAGAAAAATTTTGTTTTTCTGAATGATTCTTTAAATCTTGAAATGCCATTGATGTCTGAGGTTTCTAAAGATAAAGAAACACTGTTCAGAATCATGATTAGCAAGGATGAGTTTATATCATAAATTTATTCGTCATTATATTATATTTTCGTAGATTCAGAAACATTCGTCATTTTTTACAGTGCATTATCATTGAAAAGATTATATAGTAAACTATACAATGGTGCATAAAAAATTATAATTCAGTTTTTTTTCAGCTTATGAAGGTGATGAAGGGTTTCCATTAACAAACTTAAAAGAAAACAAATACTGCAATCGAATTGATTATGTACTAATCTCAGATTTAAGCTTAACAGGATACATCCAAATATAGAACAACTATGTAAGATTTAGCAAGCATATCCACCTTATTAATGTGAGTGCTAAAATGTATTTAATTTTTTTAATAATTAAAATAAAATTTATCCAAACTGTATTATCGTTGATTTATTAAAAATGAGTATACATGCTCTTCCATTAATTACTAAATGCCAATGCAAAATATAGAAATTTAATTTTTTCTTTTTAAAAATATATCAAAATATGTTAAAACAACCCAAACAAACAACAAAAAATGATGAAATATAAATTTGTATTTCAAGTACATAAGAGTTAGTTTGTTCCCAGAACATTCTGACTTGTAAAAGATGATCTAGATTCAATTTAACCTAATCCTCAACTGTTTGCTTTAAGTATTGGTACTCGAACAGACATATGTTTCCTAAGTTTATAATAACTTGTTTATTTAAAAGTGACATTTCCGTAAAACGGTTAGGTTTTTTTCTTTTCTTTCATAGTACATAAAAGATTTCAATATATTAGCCATGAGATTTATTTTTATATTAAAATGCTTTCTATAAATTTAGAAATATTATTCAAGTGAGCTACTGAAGAGATATAATAATTCTGTATTGCATATTTATTACTTCATAATATAGAATTTTCAAATATTTATTCTAAAGGTATGTACTGGAAATATTTTTTAAATCCTGTGTATTTTTGTAAGCTTTTAGTACTTGAAGAAATTGAGAATAATTATATTCAGGCAACAATTAGCACCTTGTCTCGTTATCTCGAAGCTTCTGACTATTGACATTATATTTAACTAACCAATCCTGCCAGAGTATCCGTGCTATAGTGTCTACTCTTTAAAATATATACATATTAGAAACACGAATTTCATTATTATATGTATAAATGCTATGCATAAAAACTTCACCAGGTAGGACTGGGTATTTTGAAATAAAATATACGAGGGTAAGTCAAACATTATCCGCAATTTTGACATAACTCTTCTTGAATTGTTCATACTGACCTCTGTCCTCGTTTATTTTATTATTATGCTGTTGTGGTCCTGCTATGAAAGTTTTATTGTAATTCCTCCATTTGTCTTCCTTTTGTTGCAGATAGATGATGGCCTCTCCATTAGAGGTTTGCACCAAGGAAGAGTAACGAGCAGTGATCTGGTTTTTGTGGTCGGAAGGTGTATCATGGGCCGCAATCCATCGAAGACTTTCTGCGCAATACGGGAACAGTTTCTTGCCGCAACTGTTAGGGTAGGTTTTTTCATTTATTCTAAATTTTCCATATTTTCTTTATTTTTTCTATATAAGTTGTAGCCGCCCCCCCCCTCCTTTTTTAATAATCGTAATGTTTTTCATTTAATATTCTCTTTATTTTAGTCTGAAATAATGGAGTTAAAATACCTTTTCTTTCTTTTAAATGTCTAAGCTAAAACAAATTCATTGTCTCTTTTACTTAAAATCATAATTTTTATATTTTCCCTGTAAGATAATTTCACTGGGGTGGTCCTTGTTACCCTGGGAAATTTTCAAATGCTCTCGGACACTTGGGCAATAAAAATCCATTTCCCAGGCAACGTATATTAGTTTGTATTGTCAGGAGTTTTATGACTCCATTTATACTGTTTTTTTTTCGGAAACAACTTTAACAACGTTGATGGTCGCCAGTAATCTGCTCTGTTGATCTTTCGTGGAAAAAGCAGGACTCAGGCGACAAATAGTGGCCCGTATTGTTAAAGTTTTATGATTCGCTTTTACGAGCCCAATTATTCTGTTTTACGTAAACAACAGTTCACGTGGGAGGTCGAAAGAAAGGACAGCAGCCCATTTTACCTTCGTGGAAAGGGGAGCGAAAACAATTCAGCTGCCATGCCAATCACCCCTATGTGAAGTAGTTCCACCCGCAAGAGAGCGACGACCAATGGTTTTACGTAACGTATTCGCGGGGAATGTTTTTTTTCCCTGGTATAGTTTAGCGCGGGAGATTGTAGCCTGGGATATACTGTATATGAGTTTTTTCGGGGAAGGCTGAGGCCTTTCCTCCCCCACCCCATTTAGTTTTCCTTATGGAATCGTTAGAATTCAGTAGTCAGTCGAAATGTAACTACAGCGTTGGAAGGTCGAAAAAAGAAAAAGATCATCGGGTGCTTCTATATAGAAAGATGTTCTGACCGACAAACTAGCGAGTTGTTATAATAGATATGTTTAAAACCAAGATCTTACCACCGGGAGCTGTGACGGTTGTGAGCATTTTTTTTGTTGGAGTCAATGCTCATTCGATGACAGTTAAGCATAAATTAGATAAATTGGAGGACTGTCGCTTGTAAAAAGAGTATGCTGAAAGCTTTGATCGGAAGTGCAGTCGGAGCATTCGAAAAAAAAAAGGGGTAATCCTAACTCCTATCAGCTGACACTGTTTAACTACAGAGCATAACGCCGAAACATATCTTCAAAGAAAAATCTTATAGCTGGTTACCTGCTCCATATTCCGTACAGAAGAGATACTTAAATATTCAATGATGCCTAAAGTCTCTTCGAGTAGTGCCCCATGTTTGTGAAAGTAAGACGGCTAACCCTGGAACATTACTGATATATTTACTATGACTGTTAAGCCTCAGCGTAACGAGTGTTGAATCTGCCAGTGAGCTTTTAGTAAATATTTTCCATGTCAATGAATAAGTGCCTTTTATTATTATTATTATTTTACCATGAATATATATATATATATATATATCTTGATGCATATATGTGTGATTAAATCACCTGTTCTTATACCAACTAACCTAATACCTATAAATCTGAATATGTTGGCGTTTTATTTATCTGATTATGTTGGTGTTTTATCTAACAATTCTTTTTTCATAAGTTAATAAAAAATCAAATTCATGGTGATATTCTGTCTGTGACTTATTTGTATGCATCATAGAAATTCATTTGTTTTTTATCTAAATTTAACCTTACTATTTAAAGGATAATGAATTTTGTTTAATTATTTAAACAATCAGAGAAAGTAATTATTTAATATTTAAACCTTGCTAAATTTAATTTACTTTGATTGTGACTTCAGTTAATTTTCCTTCATCAATTAAAATTAATAAAGTAAATTTAAATCCTTGATTTGTTTCTGAAAATGCTTATTAATTTGATTTTCTTTAAATATTAAATTGCTTCTTTAAAATATTACGAAGTACTTTTATTTTCCTTTATAGAGAAAAGGATTTAATAAAAAAGGTAAATTTAACCTGTTCTTAATTGAAGTAAAAGAGTTGAAAATGAATGTAAAAGAAAAATTTAATATTAACTATATTTAATTCTTAAAGTTTATTAGCTGCAGTTAAGGTAATTAAATTACACCAAATTCTTATTAAAAGAAAACTATGTTTTATCTAGTTACTCTTGGTTTGTTACTAGCCACTATACAAAATCACTCGCATGGTTCTGGCAAATTGGTACATTGATATTATCATGTTATGTAACTTTAATTATTTATTTCTTTATTTTTATTAATCAACTTCCCTTTTTTGTGCCTTTCGAAAGTTTAGGAAGGATTCTAGGACCCCCTTTTTTATGTTTTTCTTATTCAAAATCTGTTCTATTAAGTTTTAATTAATTTCATTTAAATTGCCATAGCAATGATCCAATCCGCCAAACCACTTGTTGGGTATAAGAGGTAATGTGATGAATGAGAAATTTGTTGATACCCTTTTTATAAATTTATTCATTGACTTAATTAATTTTTAGTTATTCAAAATTTATTTGGTTTGTTTTGTTTATCGCATCTCTCTGTTTAGATTTTTAATTAGTAATTGTGTAAAATTATTCCAATTTCTGAAATCAACAAAATTCATTCTTTTGGTTATTTATCACTTTATCAAAAATACCCCAACAAGGAAATGGTGCCGTGTAGAAACATTTCTGTGGTTACCAAGAATTAAAACTTTTGTTTTTGACTGTAAATTTTGTTTTACATTATATGATTGGAGCAACTGGGTATCGGTTTTTACCTATTGGGAAATTTTTGCATATATCTATATGGTTAAATTTTCTATGTATATTTTTTAAATATTAAGATTGTTGTTTTTAAAATTTGTATAATGAAATTGGTGATGTTCTTATGCTACCGAGGTATATAATCCCCATTTTGCCCCTTTTCTGCCTTCTATTTATTATTTTTTTTGAGTTCTGTATAATTATCTGACTTTATTATGGCCAAGGTAGATCCTACTAAGGAGCTGGTAGAGCTCCAGAAAAAAAATTCGCTAGTTGACAACTTGTGCAACATACCACCATTTAATGGAGAGGCTAGCTCAGTCTCATTTACTGACTTTTCAGAGAAACTGGATAGTCTCTCCACCCTTTTTGCCTGGGATGATAGTGAGAAAAAATTTGCCCTCCTTAACCGCTTAAATGGGAATGCAGCCAAATTAGTTAAGCCCCACAAAGATAAAACTAGTGCGGAATTATTATGTATCCTAAAAAATAAATTTGTCCAAACACCTACGCCTGATGTTGCACTTGCAAAATTCCTCAACTTTAAACAAACACCAGGTATGTCAGTGCAAGAATTTTTTGACGCTGCATCTGACCTCTCATTAAAGGCACTTGTTATTGATGGAGTAGCTGATGCCATTGTCAACAAAAGCCGTGAAGCCATGCTTCACTCTATGCTTTTAAACAACCTTGCACCTGAGATCAGAAAGGGTGTCATCACCAAAGATCCCAAAACCCCACAGCAAATTTTAACTTTTGCTCTCCTGGAGGAAAGAGCGTGCCGCAGTGTAAATCCTTTTTACACTTTACATGAGGAACCAAATCCCCTTCTGTTTCAACAAAATGTGCCGCAGAATATAGCTTGTGTAGCTACTCACCCAACTAATGACAACAATAAAGAAATAGAAACCCTTAGAATACAAATTGAGGCTCTAAATTCTAAACTAGACAACCTAATAAGTGATAAAAGCAGAGAGAGAGAGGTGCAGAGCCAGGAAAGAATGCCCAGTAGAAGTATTACTTGTTTTTATTGTTCCCAACCCGGTCATTATGCTAGAGACTGCCCTCAGTATGTGTATAATTTTAATAGGAGCAGAGGCAATAATTTTAGGAGCAGGGGAGGATATGAAAATAGTTACCGGGGAAGTTACAACAGGAGAGGAAACTTCAGGGGAAACAGAGGAAATAATTACAACAGCAACAGAAGTGGTAGGAACAGAGTACAAAATTATGCGGAGGGTCAGCAAGCAAATGATGCAACTAATAATCCCACTGTTACTGAGAATGTTCATTTAAACGGGGATCGGCTGAATCAGAGGTAGTCGAACTGATTCCAAAAAAGGCCACCGACCCACCTGCGGTATATAGTGTTTTTTCTCCGCAGTCTTATAACTTGCCAACTGCCAGTATACTTATAGGTAATACTAACATAACTGCCCTCTGTGACTCAGGTTCTGCGATTAATCTCTTAAGCAGTGTAATTTTGAACTCGCTCACAGACTATAATGTGCAACAATGTTATACGCCTATTCTGACAGTAACTGGAGAACAAGTTCCCCTTACTGAAAAAGTAGTTATTAATTTTAAATTCCATGACACCCAATGCCAAACTGTTTTTTTTGTAGTGCAGGGCAAGTTGGCGAAGGAATTTGATGCCATTTTAGGTATGCCCTTTTTGAAACAAAACAATGCAATCATTGATTGTGCCACAAATACTGTTTCTCTTCAAGCTTCGGAGCAAACACTATGTAAACAAACCCCGCTTACCCCTCCTTGTACCAAAAACAGTAATGTGTGTTTAGAAGAAACAAAGGTAAACAAACAAGGTAAGAGTAGTGACCCATGCATGCGATGTTATGAATTACCTGTATATAATAATCCTATTAATGTGTATAATTGTGCTAAATGTAAATGTATGTGTAATGTAAGTAATAACAATTCTAGTGTAAATACTTGCAAAAATAACTATCCCATAGATCATAAAGTTGAAACTGAGGCTAAATTGATAGCAAAAAGTAGTACCCCTGACTATTCGAAAGATATTGAAATAAGAAACTGTGCAGAGAAAAGAAAATTAGGGAACAGTAGGGAGATAAGGAAGGTTCATCACAGTCAGAATAGTAGTGACGAAGAAAATAATGTTGATAAAAGGTGTAACAGAGTATGTGATGAAAGTAATAGTGATTGCCAGGTTTTTATGATGGAAGAATTACCTGGTGGTACTACTGTTGATAAAATTGCTTCGGGAAATAGTAAACAATGTGAGGAAAATTTTCAAAATTTTGAACAATGTAGTTCTCAAATCAAATCAGAATTTTATAGTGTAAATAATGTAAATGCAAATATTGGGGAGCAGTTTAGTGATAATTCTGAAAATTCTGAAATGGGTAGTTATGAATTTACTGAAAATGAGGAAATGCAAGCAAATAATATTAGTGAAAATACAGGTAAACATGATGTTGAGAAAAAGGCGTGTAATATCAGTATGGCATCTTTGTGTAATAAACTTGACATCCCAGCCCAGTCTAAAATTTTAGCTAAAGTCAGATGTACGAAGGAAAATTTCAATGACAAGGATAGTATTTTAATGTTAGAGCCCTTTGCTAAGAATTTACATGCAGGCCTCTTAATTTCTAGATCCATTTGTACCCAAGGACATGGCCTATTTCTATCCTTTGCTAACTTTTCTGATAACAATATAGTATTAAATAAGGGTACTTTAGTAGCAAAAGTTCAAAAATGTATTGATAATTCTAACGTAACCCCAGATAATTGTAATTTAGCCTGTAATATCAATACTCCCCCTCCAATTGCAGAATTTGACCATGCTGACCTCAGTTGGAGTTCCGAAATTAATTGAGACCACTTAGAACCCCCCTTAAAATTAAAAATGCAAGAATTTTTACAAGAAAATAAAGATGTTTTTGCTGCGTCTGTCTTAGACTTACCCGGCTGTGACACCATCCCCCATTCAATTAATCTAACTTCAGAAAAACCGGTTAAATGTAAAGCATATAGAGTCCCCCATAACTTACGACAGGAAATGGAAGATCAATTAAATATTTTACTACAGGCCAATATAATTTCCCCATCTATTTCAGAATTTGCTTCGCCGGTCATTCTTGTGAAAAAATCAGACGGATCCGACAGACTGGCTGTTGACTTTAGAAAATTAAATAAAAATCTAATGAAAGATGTCTACCCCATACCAAACATCACAGACTCAGTTGACGCTTTATCAGGCTCAAATTTTTTTTCCACATTAGACTTAACTAGTGGGTTTTTTCAACAAACTATCCGTCCCGAGGATAAATATAAAACAGCTATTATTACTCACAAAGGGTTATTTGAATGGAATCGAAACTGTTTCGGACTTTCGAATTCGGGAAACAGCTTTCAACGTCTTATGTCTGCAATTTTTGGTGACCTAGGAAATTTGGGAATTTTAGTGTACATAGACGATATAGTAATAGCTTCTAAAGATGTCGAATCTCATATAAATAAACTTAAGCTTGTTTTTGAAAGACTTCGGCAACACAAGCTTAAACTCAAACCCAGTAAGTGTACATTTTTATCCGACAAGATCCAATACTTGGGGTTTGAAATCCAAAAAGGACGAGTGTCACCAATCAACAAAAATATTGAAGTAATAAGGAAATTCCAACCTCCTAACACCCGAAAGGCTGTCAGATCCTTCATCGGTGCACTCTCCTTCTATAGGCGATTTTTACCAGATTTTTCCAAGAGAGCGAGAAATCTTATCAACCTCACTAAAGATACGGGTCGGTTCACTTGGAACCAAGCAGCACAGGAGGAGTTTGAGGATTTAAAATCTGCATTAATATCCAAACCATGTCTCGCCCTTCTTAATTTTGATAAGGAGTTTTACCTCTACACCGATGCGAGTGGCGAAGCACTCGGGGCAGTACTATCACAACTGGACCAAAATGAGATGCTCCACCCTGTCGCATTTGCTAGCAGAAAGCACAAAGACGCTGAGACGAGATACTCCGCCACTGAGAGAGAGTTATTGGCATTAGTATGGGCCACTGCACACTTCAAGTGCTACCTTGCCAATACTCATTTTTATATATACACTGATCATGCGCCTCTTACGTACATGCTCAAAATTCAGGATCCCACATCACGTATGGCCAAGTGGATCTGTACACTTTCTGATTTTACATTTACCATCAGATATATTAAGGGAAAATGTAATAGCGTTGCAGACTTTCTTTCAAGGTTCACCACAGATAGCAAACCGGATAATGTCACCAATTGCAACTTTTCTATACAAGTAGCGAAGGAGACAACTTTTATGCCACATCCCAACCTTTTAGAAAACATAGGTGAATTACAGGAAACAGATAAAAAGTGCTGTGAAATTGCTCGCAAAATTAGTGAAAATCTTAAAGTTGCACCCAAGTATTTGAGATTTTTCTTTAGGGATGATCTTCTTGTATCCGAGGATACACGGGAGTCACCCCTATTGAATAATCCTATCAAACTTGTGGTGCCGAAGAAAATGGTTGAGCAAGTGTTTGCACTAACCAACGAATCCCTAGCTGCTTGTCACCAAGCTTTTCAAAAGACAATAGACCGCATTCGTGAGCACTTTTATTGGCCAGGAATGTCGGCAGATGTCAAACACCTAGTGGAATCGTGCGTTAGCTGTCAGGAAAAAAGAGCGCATAAAGCAAATCAACTTGCCCCTCTCCAACGTGTACCCACACCTCATTTCCCTATGAATAAAGTGAATCTCGATGTTATAGGGCCTCTTCCTGTTACCTTTTCGGGTAACAAGTTTATAATCACATACATTGATGCATTTTCAAAGTGGCCTGAAGCTTATACGGTATCCTCAATCACGTCTGATGTGGTAGCCGATACTCTCGCAGACTTCATTTCACGTTATGAAGCTCCATGTTATATCTCAACCGACAGAGGACCCAATTTAATTTCTGCAGCTATCGAGCATGTGTACAAAATGTTTGGAATAAAACATCCCAAAACCACGGCATATCATGCAGCCGGAAATGCTCAGATAGAACGCCAGAACAGGACTCTAAAAAACGCCCTGTGTCATATTGTCAATAAGAACCAATCAGACTGGGACACCAAGCTTAAATTTGCACTTTTAGCCATGCGCACGGCTGTGCACTCATCTACCAAACTAACTCCAGCAGCTATTATGTATGGCAGAAACCTTAACCTACCCTATAATTTATTTTCTCAACCCCCCCAATTTAGCTATAATGATGCCCCCTCTTTTTGTGAACTTTTAATACCAGCTCTGCAAAAGGTGTATGCGGAAGTGCACAATCATTTAATAAAGGTATCAGAAAATCAAGAAAAATATAGAGAAAAGACAGCTGTTGACAAAAAACTAAAAGTTGGTGATCTGGTTTGGCTTTTTACTCCAGCAATTGCACCTGGAACAACAAAAAAATTAAGTAAGTTGAATAATGGCCCCTTCACTATCTTGGAAAAATTAAATGAGGTAAATTTTAAAATCGCCCTTGTTGCAAATCCCAAAAACATTCAAGTTGTCCATGTGGATCGCCTCTGTGCCTTTAAAAACAGACTCCCGATTTGGTCCGACGACCCACAACAACAACAGAGTGTCCCAGATTCGATTGACGATCCACCTATCGATGTGCAGCAATCGATTCCCCATGCAGAGCAATTCGCTCAGCGCAGACGCCGTCGCGATTGCTGTATTATACCAAGTTCTGACACTCAAGAGAGTAACCCTGGTACGATTACTCAAAATGAATTCAGCACTCATGGAAGCCAAGCGAATTCAGCTAGAGATCCAGCCGAGATCGACCCCCCTCCTCCTCACTCAAACAAAACTCCGGAGGTTGAAAATTCAGCTGATAACCATCAGCAGAAAAGTGAATCAGCAGTGGAAGCTCTATCTGAGGAGAATAATGAATCGGAAAGGGAAGTACAGGAGTGTGAAATAGCAGCAACGACCAGCAAAACTAGTGTTGCGGAAAATTCGATTAACAAAGCGAATAAGTCGAAATCTTTGAATCGACCGCAGCCGACTGCGCAGGACTCTTACGGGCTACGTGAAAGACGAACTCGCCCTATTTATAAAATTTAGTTTCTCTATATTCTTTTATTTATGTGTATTTATAATTTTATTTCGTAATATTTATGTGTGTTTATGTATTGCAGTGTATTTTATAGTAATTTTATATATTTTTCGTCGTATATATTAGCGTTTTCTGACCCAAACATGGTTTGTTTTGGTTCACTTAGCGAAAATCGGAAACCCGATTTCGTGTTTTTTATACACCCTGTGTCGTGTATACATACATTTTTTTAGTGGTATTTAGCTACTTGTATTAGTAAATACCCCTCCGCACACCTTTTTGTGCAGTTTTTTCTTCAAATTTAAGATGTATTCTGGGTACTTTGAAAATGGCAGATTTTTTTTTCCTCCTTGTTTTAACAGCAAGTGTTAGGCTGGGTCGGTTGGCACTTTTCATCGTATGCACGCAAGTACGATATTATAGATTCCTAATTATGTATATAATTTTTTTTTCATGTGTTTTTATACCACTTTTAGACTAGGAATGTAGTTTGGCATATTATAGTTTTTATTTTGATACTTAGGTGTGACATACCAATTTACCCCTTTGGTTTCGTTCATGAAATTCCTTTTTGTTTTTCATCTAGTGCAATGTCAGCAGAGTAGTATTTTATCTAATCCTAGTGGGTAGTGATTTTTTTTTTTGTAAATATTTTTTTTCTTCTTCCTGAAAATTCTACCTTTTAAAATTTGTAATTATCTTAGATTTACTTTCTGCTTCTAAATTGTGTTTTTTTTTGTGTGTATGTCTTCAAAATTAGTAATTATATATATTCTATACACATAAGCCTTTGTATTTCTATGGGGATTATGACCTTGTTTTGTTGTGACCATGTGTTATGAGTCACATCTGTTTTTATTTGGCTTTGGGTAGGTAAATTGGGTAGTCTGATGATACTGCATCATCACTGTCTGGGTTTTTTTGGAAAATCATGTTTTCAGTTAAAATTTTCTAGGCTGATTCAGTCTACGTGTGGGTAGCACAGGAACATAACTACTTTTCCCATGCACAGTGTTTTCTTGTTGTAAGTGCATTTACATACATTTATTCTACACCCCAAACACCACTTTTACAGACTTTAACTTTATCACGGGGTTCATTTTGCATCTGTTATCCTATTTTAAACTTTGGTATATTGTTACTCGATTAATTTGATGAAATGTGTTGTGTCATAAATCCGTTACATGTGTAAATACCCAGTTGCTTAGTTTTTTTTTTGGTTATTGTATGTGCCAGTAGTACTGATATAGGTAAATGTATGCTGTAATTTGATTTTGTTTTCACATCGAACTGGCCAATTTATCATGATTTTATGCAAATGTTGTATATATTATTATGAGTAATGTATTGTTTTTCAGTTGGCAGTCTCAACACTCTTGCAATCTTTTTCCAAAAAAAAAAAAAAAAAAAAAAAAAACTTGTAAATAATTTAGTTTGTTTTTTGGCAAAATTTTGGTCGTATAGGTAGATAGGTTAACGTATTATAAGTAGAACCTGCTAGGAGTTGCAACATACAGTAACAGTCGTGGAATTCGGAGCATGCACAGGTATGTTTATAGGTGGGATTCGGTATCAGGAGTTAGAAATGGTTATGCAGCGAAGGTGTCCTATGTAGAAACAAAGTGCAGTTTTCCCCGCCTTAGAAGGCAGTACCCCTAGGTGTCTTGTTACCCCCTTGTGGTTTTCCCAGTTCAAGTCGTCAGGTATTTCAGCAGTTACTTGGGAGTGGTTCATGGTGGGCAGCTCTTAGTATACATTCCGGAGTGTATATCTGACAGCGGCGACTTCACTGTATAATTCATGATTGTTCTTCGGACCGATGTCTGGCCTGCTCGAACGGTTAGGTCTTATATTGTGGAATCTCCAGCGTACTGTGAAATACTTCTCAGCCCGGTAACCCTTGTGAGATTTTTTTTTCTGTTTCGGTCTGCACGTTTCAAAAAATTAAATTTTTTTTTATCAAAAAAATTTTATTTTTTTGCGGTAAAGGGAGAGTCATGTTAGGGTAGGTTTTTTCATTTATTCTAAATTTTCCATATTTTCTTTATTTTTTCTATATAAGTTGTAGCCCCCCCCTCCTTTTTTAATAATCGTAATGTTTTTCATTTAATATTCTCTTTATTTTAGTCTGAAATAATGGAGTTAAAATACCTTTTCTTTCTTTTAAATGTCTAAGCTAAAACAAATTCATTGTCTCTTTTACTTAAAATCATAATTTTTATATTTTCCCTGTAAGATAATTTTACTGGGGTGGTCCTTGTTACCCTGGGAAATTTTCAAATGCTCTCGGACACTTGGGCAATAAAAATCCATTTCCCAGGCAACGTATATTGTCAGGAGTTTTATGACTCCATTTATGCTATTTTTTTTCGTAAACAACTTTAACAACGTTGATGGTCGCCAGTAGTCTGCTCTGTTGATCTTTCGTGGAAAAAGCAGGACTCAGGCGACAGATAGTGGCCCGTATTGTTAAAGTTTTATGATTCGCTTTTACGAGCCCAATTATTCTGTTTTACGTAAACAACAGTTCACGTGGGAGGTCAAAAGAAAGGACAGCAGCCCATTTTACCTTCGTGGAAAGGGGAGCGAAAACAATTCAGCTGCCATGCCAATCACCCCTATGTGAAGTAGTTCCACCCGCAAGAGAGCGACGACCAATGGTTTTACGTAACGTATTCGGGGGAATGTTTTTTTTCCCTGGTATAGTTTAGCGCGGGAGATTGTAGCCTGGGATATACTGTATATGAGTTTTTTCGGGGAAGGCTGAGGCCTTTCCTCCCCCACCCCCATTTAGTTTTCCTTATGGAAGCGTTAGAATTCAGTAGTCAGTCGAAATGTAACTACAGCGTTGGAAGGTCGAAAAAAGAAAAAGATCATCGGGTGCTTCTATATAGAAAGATGTTCTGACCGACAAACTAGCAAGTTGTTATAATAGATATGTTTAAAACCAAGATCTTACCACCGGGAGCTGTGACGGTTGTGAGCATTTTTTTTTGTTGGAGTCAATGCTCATTCGATGACAGTTAAGCATAAATTAGATAAATTGGAGGACTGTCGCTTGTAAAAAGAGTATGCTGAAAGCTTTGATCGGAAGTGCAGTCGGAGCATTCGAAAAAAAAAGGGGTAATCCTAACTCCTATCAGCTGACACTGTTTAACTACAGAGCATAACGCCGAAACATATCTTCAAAAAAAAATCGTATAGCTGGTTACCTGATCCATATTCCGTACAGAAGAGATACTTAAATATTCAATGATGACTAAAGTCTCTTCGAGTAGTGCCCCATGTTTGTGAAAGTAAGACGGCTAACCCTGGAACATTACTGATATGTTTACTATGACTGTTAAGCCTCAGCGTAACGAGTGTTGAATCTGCCAGTGAGCTTTTGGTAAATATTTTCCATGTCAATGAATAAGTGCCTTTTATTATTATTATTATTTTACCATGAATATATATATATATATCTTGATGCATATATGTGTGATTAAATCACCTGTTCTTATACCAACTAACCTAATACCTATAAATCTGAATATGTTGGCGTTTTATTTATCTGATTATGTTGGTGTTTTATCTAACAATTCTTTTTTCATAAGTTAATAAAAAATCAAATTCATGGTGATATTCTGTCTGTGACTTATTTGTATGCATCATAGAAATTCATTTGTTTTTTATCTAAATTTAACCTTACTATTTAAAGGATAATGAATTTTGTTTAATTATTTAAACAATCAGAGAAAGTGATTATTTAATATTTAAACCTTGCTAAATTTAATTTACTTTGATTGTGACTTCAGTTAATTTTCCTTCATCAATTAAAATTAATAAAGTAAATTTAAATCCTTGATTTGTTTCTGAAAATGCTTATTAATTTGATTTTCTTTAAATATTAAATTGCTTCTTTAAAATATTACGAAGTACTTTTATTTTCCTTTATAGAGAAAAGGATTTAATAAAAAAGGTAAATTTAACCTGTTCTTAATTGAAGTAAAAGAGTTGAAGATGAATGTAAAAGAAAAATTTAATATTAACTATATTTAATTCTTAAAGTTTATTAGCTGCAGTTAAGGTAATTAAATTACACCAAATTCTTATTAAAAGAAAACTATGTTTTATCTAGTTACTCTTGGTTTGTTACTAGCCACTATACAAAATCACTCGCATGGTTCTGGCAAATTGGTACATTGATATGATCATGTTATGTAACTTTAATTATTTATTTCTTTATTTTTATTAATCAACTTAACTTTCGAAAGTTAAGGAAGGATTCTAGGACCCCCTTTTTTATGTTTTTCTTATTCAAAATCTGTTCTATTAAGTTTTAATTAATTTCATTTAAATTGCCATAGCAATGATCCAATCCGCCAAACCACTTGTTGGGTATAAGAGGTAATGTGATGAATGAGAAATTTGTTGATACCCTTTTTATAAATTTATTCATTGACTTAATTAATTTTTAGTTATTCAAAATTTATTTGGTTTGTTTTGTTTATCGCATCTCTCTGTTTAGATTTTTAATTAGTAATTGTGTAAAATTGTTCCAATTTCTGAAATCAACAAAATTCATTCTTTTGGTTATTTATCACTTTATCAAAAATACCCCAACACAACAGAGTGGATTGAAAAATTCAAAAATGGTCGCACAAGTGTTACGCATGAGGAAGAAACCGGGGGACCGTGTACGACCACAAATTATGACAACATTGAGCGTTCTCGTGACATGCTTCTGTTAGACAGACGAGTGACTATTGATGAATTCCACTCAAAGAGGCATTAAAGGGCCTTCGATTCTTCTCGGACCAAGACCTGCAGGACGCGGTGCATGTGTGGATCGCTGCTCAGCTGAAAATCTTGTTTTCTGAGGGCATCAGAAAGCTTGTGCAACGATGGACCAAGTGTGTTGAAAAGCAAGGGCACTATATTGAAAAATTATGTTAACGTTAGTTTCCTATTTGTATTGCTATAAAATTTATAACTACATTGCAGATATTTTTGACTTACCCTCGCATATACACATCATAAGATATGGACACAATTTAGAAACAGCGTTATTTTTTTCAACATCATGCATATAAAAATCGTTGCATGCACACAATATTTGCTGGATACTTTTTGAAATTAAAAAAGTGTATACATATTATATTGAAAGTATCTACTACATTCACAATTAACAAAGTATTTTTATCTTTTTTTTAACTTTAAGCATCAAAAACGTCTTTATATACACAGTTGTAAAATTCAGAGGTCAGCGAAACTACAGTAACTGAATCAAAACATCCAACACTTGAAAGAACCACATACAACTGACCATAGCTAAAAACTGGTTTTGGAAAATCTAAGCAATTTTTTTTTCAAAAGTTTGATCCTGGGCTTTATTTATATTCATTGAAAAAGCTTATTGGATAGGAAATTGGATACGCTTAAATGCAAAAGGCATATTACTCTCTGATGGAAGGTGTGGGATGAGAAATGTTTCATTAATATTGGAATATTTTTTTTTTCTTCAATAACATTATTCTGCAAGTTACTAACTATAAGTGTTCTACCATTGCACAGACCATTAGAAGGAACTAAATTTCTTAGTACCATTATGATAGCTCCTGGCTTTAATTTAAGTTTATGAGATAGAATTCCAGTTGGTGTTAAACAGTTTAAAAATTCTTCAGTATATGCAAGTTAATCTTGTGGATCATCACTTAAGATGGCGTCAATGGTTTCACAGACACTTCCTGTTCCTGTCATACATTGTAAAACACGATTATTAATTTCAATTGCCAAATTATTTGCCTTTGTTAGTATGACTCCTCTTTTAAGCTTTTGATGTGTCACTGTCTTAAAATCAATGTCACTGGAAAGTACTGCACTGGATCTTGTATATCTGGATAGCAAATTGGGGGAAACTGAATAGTTTCCCCACTTTGACATTCATCAACCTGTAAGAGCCAATTTACTAACTCTCTCTCTGTTTGAAAGGCACGCATATTATCTGTAAGTTTCATAATGTAAAATTCAGACCTCAGTCCATGTTTGAATGCAGTCAAATTGAAAGTGTTAGCGATCTTGGACATCTAAAATTACAGGTAGACATTAACAGAAATCTCCACTCAATAAGATTGTTTTATTCATTTATTATTATTTATTATTATTATTTATTTATTATTATTCATTCACTATAAATCACAAATATGTGCAAGTGCATCAGTAATATTAATGTCATAACGATGCGGACAACAATGAGGTTAAACTGCATAAGGTACAATAATGGAAGTATTGTTTTAATTAATAAGAAAATGGTACGTTTTTGATTTGATTTAGCACTTTCTTTTCTTTTCTTTTTAGAAAGTAGCTATTTTTTTTATGAAAAAAGGGAAACATATTGGCCGATTTATAGAGAAATTGTATTTTCGGATGCAGAAATTTTTTCTACGTATGTGTGGTGAGTTTTAAATCGATACCTCAAATACTTTTCTTATATTCGAAAATTACTAAAACAAACCACTCGTTGCTATCGACAAAAGGGAAACAATCGGTTTTTCGCCACTGCGTACCTGAGCGTTATATATATATATATATATAGGGTGTATCTGAAATGCTTCAACAAACTTAGAGGGATGATAGTACTCATGAAGACGAACAAAAAATGCAATGGAACATGGGGTCGCAAATGACGTTTAAAGGCTGAAAATCGAGAAAATGCGTCTGGAAATGGACAAATTGAGACAGGAAAAAAACACTCCAGAAAATTATTTATTGCACAGATTAGGTACAACACAGCTTGCAATGTCCAGAGAAAACAAATATTTTACAAAAATTGTTCAAAGTGTCAACCGCGGACGTTATTACACAGAGTACATCCACGGAGAAACGACTACACGCTCGAAGATTCCGGGAGTTTCCTGGATTTATCTTGCAGTGTTCAAAATACGCGCTAGTACTTCTTCTGGCGTTTCTACTAGCGTCTCATAAATGAGGGATTTCATCTGTCCTCAGAAGAAGAAATCCAAAGGGTTAAGGTCCGGCGAGCGTGGAGGACAAACAACAGGGCCACCACGCTCGCCGGAAAAAAAGGAAAAGAAAATATTTTTGAAAGTTGTCTGGAAGAGTCTCCCATTAATCAAATAAAATAATATAATATAATTTTTCATATAATTATCTATTTGAGATTTCTTTTAAATTTGTTTATTTTGCTTAAGCTCTTATTACTCGAAGAATTTGATAAAATAATAATACATTTGTTAAACTTTGCACAATATTTAATTGCTTCGAGGATTCTGACTTTTGACATTACCTCCGGTTATTTTATTTGCTCATTCAGAATAAGAATATTCAGAACATTGTTGTTTCCTAAAAATGTAAAGAAGTGCTTATATAAAAATGACATTTCCTGTAGATGCGTACACTGTAAAAAAAAATGTCGTAAAATTACGGGCAGAGGCCGGCAGCAGAGATTTCAGTCATACCCCGTAAAAAAAAAAAAAAAAAAAAAAAAAAAAAAAAAAAAAAAAACATGCTTATCATTTGCAGCCCGTAATTTTACGGGGCAAAGTAATATAGCATTATAATTCACAGGATATAATTCACAGGATATAAAACACAATAACACTTTGCTTACTGTTCCGTAGCATGTAGTACGTTAGATAATCATCACAGAATCGCTGTTATGGCGGATTAAAATTTTCGGAACACGAGTAAAATGAAGGTTTACACCCTAGCGGAGGACAACGTATGGGATCGTACCGTATTTTTGCTAACGGATGGGCTAGAACTGTAAGAATAAGTGGATTGCTCTTAATTTTCTAAGTATCTAAGGGATAAGGCCGCTTATTTAGTGGATCAGACCGTTTTTCATCAAATAAGGCTGTTCCCGTGAAAATTGAAGGGCAAACGTCATAAATTTGCAGTTTTTTCTGAGAGTGTAGTTGTTTTCTTCTTATGGTACATAATAGATACTAAATAATATATTAGCCATGAGTTTTGCTTCATATTAATTTTTTTATTATAAAGTTTAAAGTATTTTGTACATGAACTAATTAAAAATTTTAAGAAATGTGTATTTTACATAAATTTGTTCATAATTTAAAATTGACAAACATTTATACAAATAAAAGAGTAAATTTGAAATTTTCAAAACATTATGTATTTCAAAGTTTTTGTAAATTATATTTTTTTCTCGTAAGCTTTTATTACTCGAACAAATTGACAATAATATTATCTCTTTCTATATATTTTTATACAAGAGTGTATTATTAAATAAAGTATTACCCGTGCCTTCGATAACACGCCAAAATATTATTGATACATCTGCCTATACATCTGTTTATAAATATATTTTTAGCTACACCGGCAAATTAGCATATTATTTATATGATTTAATGTAAAAGAATGAAGTTTATAAAGGTAATTCATGATGTTTTCAACCACCCATTCCCCGCGTAGCATCTACAGGGACAATAATTATTTTTTTCAAATGTTTGTATTTATTTGATCTCTAAATAAGACAAATGTATTTAATTTCAATGTTGATATTGGTATTTGGTTTTTATGCTGTATCACTCGGCACTTTGCATGAGAGCCATTCCTTGCCAAATTAAACAACATTGATTGACCTACATTGATTGAATCGTTAATAAATCATACAAACGTGTCAGTATTTGTCTTTTACAAGTCATGGAAAACATATACCATAGTTAATTTCGAAGTTCCGAAAGTTTTAAGCGTTATAAAAAAGGTTATAACAGCAAGTGTAGATTAGATATCAACACTTCTATTAGATTTCCCACAAACAGAATATAAATATGTTTGAACTTCCTTGAGCCGTTTGAAAATAAATGAAGCAAGAAAGAGGTGCAATTGGAACTAGATGGTTAAGCCGTGCAAATGAAATATCTGGTCACAAATATTTTCCACATGCTCGATCTAAGCTGTTGTGCTTTACTGTCACTGTCGATTCATCAGCAAACCAATTGTTTTAATTTTTTAAGTAGGCAGACTACATTGTATGTGCATTCAATAATTTATATGAATGCGTATGCAGTTATCGGCATCATAATATGAATGCGTACGCAGTTTTTCGATGTAATGAACTTAAATCATACACATTGATCTACACAATGCAAATTCAATATTAAAAAAATATGTGATTTTATGCTGAAAACTTGAAAAATGTCAATTTCATAATTTTCAATATTTTGAACAGGCAAAATGTTTTGTGAAAAAAAAAAAATACTTTGGTCAAAATTAAATTTTAAGAACATGCTGATTTTTCCATCTTTAAAAATTAAGGAAAATTCTTCAATTTTTCTAATTTCTGAATACAATTACCATTCTTTAGAATTATATTGAATTTACTATAAATTAGAAATATATCGAATAATTTACTTAATAAATTTATTATAAAATAGAATTATATCGAATGACTTACTGAATAAAAATACCATAAATTTGCAATATATATTATAACTTCCTATACAAAACTCATTTTTAAATATTAGAAAAAAAAGTCTTTAACATATTAAAAAAAATGTTTTGTTTAAATGTTATATCATGCATGTTGTTAAATACATACTTTTTGGTGGCAACAATTCATTAATTATAATAAATAAAATAGTATTTTATATAGTGTGCCTTCGCTGCGTGCTTGAAGAAAATTTGTACTAAGAGTCATAAATGATGTTTGATTGACAAACTAGATCATTTTCAAGATAATAATAATATGAATATGAATAACTACATAAAACTTTTTTTCTGAACGACACGATTGTATTAGCAGTAAATTATTTTAAATATCATTCTTTTATGAAGAAAATATTTAAAAAAAAATAAGTAATATTACTATATATATATGTACGATACTCATTGATTTTTGTACGTGAAAATTAAATAAATAGAATTAAGAAATCTATTGGGAATTATTTCTACGTTCGTCAGAAACAATAGTAAAAAACAATAACGGTTATTACATAAATTTTGAGCTACTATTCTTTTGAAAAATCCTTCTTTTTTAAACCCAACTCTTTTTCAAGAAAGTGTACACTGTTGTTCGCAGGTAAACTGCATTGTTTACTTTGATAAGCAAAGGTTTTCAGATTTCAAAACAAACATTAAATATACATTATCATCTAAAAGGTAATCAATAACTGTCTGCTTTAGGCATTTTTTTTAGCAGAAAATTGTTATATATTTTCCAAGTTTCCCAAAAATGCATTCTATTTTCAGTGTTTCTTGCAACATAAAGTTTTTCTTATAAACATTTATTAAAGATAAATTTTAATTTTTTAACAGAAAGGAAGGGAACATTTTCTTGAATTATGAAATCAGTTAAACAATATATATATATATGTAAAAATATAAAATTAATTATTTAGGTGAAGATAACTTAATAGATAAATTAACACTTCGGGTAATAAGGCACAAAATATATCATAATTTGCTTTCTATTCTTAAAAACAACTTACAAAACAAATATTTCATTCCACAAATTTGATGAAGATTTGGCGATTTGTTTTCAAAATTTTAAAGCCGATTTTTTTCTTGTATATTATATATCTGTATATATATTTCGATTTTACCGAAATATTCTTCTGTTATTATACCCTTGTAATAAAAGACTGGTCTTCCAATAATACTATAAATGCTATATTAAGCGCAGTTGCGTTATGGGAACATATTTACCAGAACACTTTTTTCAACATAGCTTGTCAGATTTAACCCTTAACCCTCTAAGCGTAATATTCCGTTCACTAAGCTCCAGGTTTCACTGCAATATATGCAATGTTTAAGATAATATAATTCTATAGATTTAATGAATTTTCAAAACATTGAAGAATGATTAATACTCTCGAGGGTTAAATTCATATTTGTAATTAAGTTTTATTTATAATGCTGAAAGAATCATATTTTTTTAGCATTTGAAAAAAAATGCTGTGAAAACAACATTACAATTTTACCCTTTTACAAAACGCTCAGAGGGTTAATTGCATAGTGATGTAAATTTCCATCAATTTTTATTTAACTTTTAATAAATAAATCAACTTCTACGCCACCACTATATTTATATAGAAATATTAATCCAGTAAATTTCCCGTCAACTATGTTGCTGAACAAAGTTAAAAATCTATCTTAAAATTTCTGGTGTCTAATATTTAATATATGTATAAAAAAACACAATTGTAAAAGAAAACTCAGGCAAAGAAGGGTTAAAAATTAATATTTCATTTTTTGGTTACAGATTTAATTTACATAGTACTTTTTAATATTTAAAAATAATTACATTATAAGGAGTTTATTTCTTCTTATATATATATATAAGTTTGTAGTAAGGTGATATGTAAAAAGTTAATTTACTGAATTAATTGAACTGAATTAATTGACTTCAAAATAACAAAAACGTGAACTTTAATACCATTCTAGAAAATTAATTCCATATCGCTTCGTTGGTTATTTCTTCAAAATATCTTACACTTCTCACCCAAAACATATAATATTCTTATTGTCACATAGTCCAATTAGACCTAGCAGTGCCCTAATTGACTCTTCCACGCTTCGACTCTTTCTCGATGATAAAAATTATAAGACTGGCTCCTTTTCCAATTTTGAATATATTCAGATCTTGATCTCGCGATCCAAACTTTTTATAACTCGTGCTTTGAAATCACTGATAATAAAAATACTAGAGCGTCAGTTAATTTGATGATCACGCACGTCATAAATGAAATGAAGTATGTTTAAATTCAAATCCTACACACAAACACACACACACACACACATATATATATATATATATATATATATTACCAAATACATAATTTAAAATTTTGTTTATGCAAAAAATATTTGTCATTTCTTTGTTAAATTTAAAGTGCTAAACTAACAAAAATATCAGTATATTTTTTCATTACAAATATGTTTGTAAGATTTTCAAATATTAAAATGCTGATTCAATGTAAATAATTGTAATGTCTATGTAATTATCAATAATTGTACATTTTTCAAAACACATTGAAAATAATTTCTTAACATTTATTGATTCTGAAAAACATATTTATTTCTGATATCCCCACTGCTTAATCTTTCTCCTATATCAGTGTATCTATGGTGTATCTGCAGGGTGGTGATAAAGAAACTATATATCGAACTCTAGCGGCCGGTCCGTTCAACCGATTGAGATGAGATTTCAGATATAGTTATTCACAGGTATGAGCTCGGTATTCTGTGAACGGCAATAAATTGGCGCTCACGGTTACGGTTATAGCTACAGAAATACGAAATTTTCAAATGTCAACGCCCATTTCTTTTCATCGCAAAATGCTTAGCGCATGCGCAAACCCTATGGAACGTTGGAACAGTACGTGTATCGCAATAAACGGACGCGTTATGCACGCACAAAAACAGCTCTGCGAACGGCCAAAAAAAAACACGATCAGGGCGCACGAAGGAAATTTGCATATGACAGAGGCAAAACACCAATCACGGAATTCCGTTCGCCAGATAGTCAGTGTAGAAAACGGATAAAAACTAGGGTGGGAATGTTATTTCTTCAGTCGAAAACACGCACATGCCTACGAAATTACTCTTTCAGCGACAGTTCGTGGTGAATTGGTAAAATTCTATTATCAAAATGGGATGAATGCTGCGAAAACCTTGCGTGTTTACCGTCGAAACTATCGCCAAATACGTGGTCCATGTATTTAGTAAAGAAAGCCGAAGAAACTGACTGCACCTGTGATAGATCGCAATCCGGACGACCAACTGTGCCTGAGGATACTGTTATGGAAGTGCATCACACAGTGACTACAGGACACATGCAAACTGCAAGAGGTGCATCTCCTGTATTGGATATAGCGAAATCAACGGTCCTAAAGCTACTGCGCTCTGTAATCCGCTTGTTTCCTTGCGCGTCCAGATGTTGCAATTGGGAGACCATCAACAACGTATAGACTTTTCTAATGAATTTCTTATCCGATATGATGGAGATAACGACTTGCCTCTTCGCATATTATGGACGGATGAGGCACATTTCACCTGAACTGGCAACGTCAACACCAAAAATTGTGTGCACTGGGCAGACATGAATCCGCACGCTGTGGCACCAGTACTTTTATACGACGTCAAAGTTACTGTCTGGTGCGGCATTGCAGGCACAATTATTCTCGGGCCGTACTTCTTTGAGGAAGCGAAATCAACGGGATTTGTAATTTGCTCTGTATTCTATCAAACGTGAGATTGCGAACATCCCTCATGCGATGTTACGTTCGGCTCTATTGTCCACAGTCGCCCGCATGCAATGTGTAATTGCCTGTGATAGCACCCATGTGGAAAATGTGTAATCAAAATAAAAGTTTTCTTTTCTCTGATCTGTGTTGTAATCAGTGATTGGTGTACTGATTCTCTGTGTCATATGCAAATTTCCTCCGTGCGCCCCGATCGTGTTTTTTTTTCTTTTGGCCGTTCGCAGAGCTGCTTTTTGTGCGTGCATAACGAGTCCGTTTCCAACGCTTTTTAGGGTTTTCGCATGCGCTGAGTATTTTGCGACGTAAAAAAATGGGCGTTGCTATTGGAAAATTTCGAGTTTCTGTACCTATAACCGTAACCGTGAGCACCACTTTGTTTCCGTTCACAGAATTCCGAGCTGTATCCCCCTCTGAATAACTATATATGAAATCTCACCTCGATCGGGTGAACGGACCGGCCGCTAGAGCTCCATATATCGGCAAAGATTTTTTTTTTATGACCACCCTGTATATAAGTATGCTACATTGTCATTCCATGCGCCTTTCAGGATCACGCATTTTTATATCAAGAATTATTTATGTAAATAAAATTGTCAAGCACCAAAATAGAGAAAAAGAAAGAGACAATTTGCACTTTGTTCCACTCCACAAAATAAATTCAGTTCGACATTCAATAAACAGACTAATAAACTCTAAACACCGAGAACATTTAAAAGATAATTTTGTACAAATGACATTAAGCATTGAATAAATTTCTACAAAGAACCATGTTTATTAGGAATAAAAAGTTAAAATAAACTAATATGATTAAAAAATTTGCTTTTAAGAAAGTGAAAAAATTCCTCATCGTACTTAGGATACTCAAATTTTTTTGAATAAAGTATAGAAACTTGATATTTTTTCACACTTTATTAAATATAACAACACTTACAGTTTTATAGTATGCAGATTATATTTTTATTCCTGCAAACCTAGGAGCTACAGAATTACCTTAAGAAATTTATAAAACTTTTATTAATTAAATTTATATTTATATATTTAAAATTTCTTTTTTTTTGATACCTTGGCCTAGGAAACATGTTTAAGCTAACATATATTATATTCATATTGAATAATCAGTTAGTCGTAATAAATTATTAGTAACAATATACATTAAAAATTACATTTTCATAAATGCATTAAGAATATATTTTGAAATTTACGTTGAAACTTAAAATTTGTTGCATTGAAACTTTTCTAAATTTCATTCATAAGCGTTAGTCAATTCTCAGAAGGATATAGGGGAAAAAGAAGTAAAAAAATTGATCTGCTATTATACTCTGTCATAATAATATCTGTCATGTGGACTAAATACGATATTTAAAAAAATCAATTTCAAAATTAAACATGTTGTATAGAGACCTACAAAATGTTAGACATCAGATTAATTTTCTTTTTAATTCTCTAATGACGTCATATTAAGATACTTTCTGTATTTACATATACTCATACTCCTTGTATTATTGGGAAATGTTTGAAAATTTCCGTTTTATTACCAATATGACGTCATATTAATATTTTTTTTCAATTGGTGAACATTTTTATTTCGTTTTCATTTTTCAAGTGGAAATCTTTCAATAGAAAATTAATTATTGTAGAAAGAATTTTATTGGAGATTTTTAATTGTTGGCGTTTGCTATAACGAAAAATGTTTAAATTTAATAGGAAAAAGGCTGTTAGATTTTTGTTTTTTATCTCTATATATTAAAATAATATGATTTTTTTAAATTTTTTGATTTTGAGCTTCATAATAGATATTTAGTTATAAGTGCACAAAACTTCATGACTGTAATTTACATAGTTTCTGAGAACCGGCTCTGTGACAGACAGACAACGAAGCGGGAGTAATAGGGTTTCGGGAAAACCTAAAAACTG
The DNA here is from genome assembly GCA_963931845.1 of Maratus michaelseni. Taxonomy (NCBI): domain Eukaryota; kingdom Metazoa; phylum Arthropoda; class Arachnida; order Araneae; family Salticidae; genus Maratus; species Maratus michaelseni. The sequence goes on from OZ007588.1 coordinate 301,012,412, forward strand.
TTATCTGCATTAAAAAATAAAATGTGTTTATACTACTCTTGTGGAAATGATATTTATTATTCTTAAAATCCTATAATAGAAAAACATTACTTAAAAAAAATTTATTATTTTTTTGTTTCTTCAAATTTGGTACAAGAGTATATTTTCTCGACTAGATGATGATACATGTTAATGATAAAGTTAGAGAAGGAGGGTGGGATTTTCTTTGGCCATATTGCTATAAAATAAATGTCTTTAGGTAACACTTTTGAAGGGTAAGGGGGTGCGAATTGTCGTTCAAATAGGAGGAAAACCCTGAGAACCTTGCACAGTCAACCCACCCGGACCGCGATACTATCGAAAGTCTGAACAACAGTCTCCTCTTTTTGTGAGCTACAAAAGTTTCGAAAACATATGCATAACAGCTAACATTGCTGCATATTTTTCTGGGAAATATCGAAGCGATTTTAATATTTTTCCAAGCACAGCGAACCGAATGTGAGCGAAGTGGAAACCTGTATTCCGGAACCTGTGATCCGAAAAAACAAGTTTGGGAAAATTGATTAATAGTCTATAAAAATTACTAGAAATGTTTTCAAAAGTCACTGGCAATCAAATAACCTTTTAATAATTGTTTTTTTTTAAATCTGGAAAATATATTTTTTAAGTTGCTGAAGATAAAAAACGCTTTGCAGAATCATAGATAACCCAAAAGAGGTTATTGCATATTTTCGTTCGTGTTTATATTTAATTTTTCCCACAGTAAGAAACATTTGTCTTTTTTTTAGAGTATAGATCTAAATATATGTAGGGAATAATTAAAGAACAGTAGAATGTAAAAACCATCACCGTGTTAACTACAAAGCTACTAATCACATAACAAAGGCAGCTGCTAACGAATTGCTATCGAAACTTTCGTTGTGCTTTTGTATTCATCATCTGGAAAGGGAAAAAATTACAAGTGTTTTTTTTAATTTTGTGTTAACGTGTTCGGAACATGTTATTTGAGAAACTGAAAAATGCCCTAGAAAGATCTTTAACAAATTGAAGATATATCACGATACGTATTTCTCTACAATCAAGAAAAATAATGTTTACCTAATTATCTAACCGAACCTTACCTTAAAAAATTGTCTACCCTATTAATTTACCCAATATAGTAAAATGTCGAGAACTTAAAATTTGTTGCACTGAAACTTTTCTAAATTTCCTTCATAAGCTTTAGTCAATTCTCAGAAGGATATAAGGGAAAAAGAAGTAAAAAAAATTATCTGCTATTATACTCTGTCATAATAATATCTGTTATGTGGACTAAATGCGATATTTAAAAATATCAATTTCAAAATTAAACATGTTTTATAGAGACCTACAAAATGTTAGACATCAGATTAATTTTCTTTTTAATTCTCTAATGACGTCATCTTAAGATGCTTTCTGTATTTACATATACTCATACTCCTTGTATTATTGGGAAATGTTTAAAAATTGGAGTAAAACATAACAATTGCGACGATATACAGAAAAAGTTATATTTGAAACTATTTTAACCATATGTTTATCATAAAAGAAATTAAAAAAACTAATTAAGAGACAAAAAATGTAGACGTCTATAAATATTTCAATTTTTTGTTTTTGATTTCAAAACCATTTTGATATGTAGTTTCATTGAAATGCTGAAGATAAGTGAAAATATATGTCCTTGTGTAAAATATGATTTTTGAAATACATAAACTTTTTATGAAAACTATTTTATGTGATTCTGTTTTATTTTCCCTCTAAAGATTTGCTGGAATCCAGGAAAAACATATATGGACTGAGATTTTGTAATATACCCTTTATGTTTTCCATATTTCTGACGAACAATGCATTTGGGAATACATGTAAAAGTATACAAATACAATCATAATAAAAAATGATTTAACGAAAAGAATATTCCTGGTTTGCGTCAAATTATATCTTGTTATTTCGGAAGTAAAAATTTATAAACTACTCAAGTATAAGAACTAGATCTTTATTTAAAAGAAAGACCATTTGTTCTGCATTTATAAGTGTATTTTAATATATTTAATAGGCTAATATAGGGTACCTAAGTAGTAGTTTTTTCGTAAACATAAGTATTAGTTGTTTTCCGAAATCAGAAATGTCAGCATAATTTAATGAATTGAAATTTAAAGTTACTAAATCAGGCGAAAAATCAACAGAGTGAAAAAATGTACTCGCCTGGATTCGATCCAGGGTCCCTACCAATGAGCTACCTAGACGAAATCCAGCCTAGCAGTTCTCACTCTTAGAAATTAAAAAGTCTGCAACATCTCAGTACAAGATGGAATGTCTTCATGAACCACTACTCCTGCGCCAAACATGTGACGCAAATTGTCATGTTTGCAGCAGGAGTTGTGATTCATAAAGACATTCTATATTGTTATGCGATGTTGCAGCCTTGCTAACTTATAAGAATGAGGCGTGCCAAGCTGGATCTTGTCCAGGTAGCTCAGTAGTACAGCATTAGTGGGCAATTAAAATGGCTCTGTTCGTATCCAGGCATTTTTTCACTCAGTTGATTTTACGCCCGGTTTAGCAACTTTAATTTTCAGTTACTATTTCTACAGGCGTATGCCATTTCTACAAATTTAATTGTTTACTAATGAAATTTATCGATTGAACGTAATGAAAATAATTTAATGAATCTTTGCGTAAATACTCCTCACTTGAAAGATAATATATATATATATATATATCTTATGTGTGAAATTTGTCTCAATTGTTTGAATAAATGATTTTCTATTCAAATCATCTGGCTTTACCCTTCCACAGAGTGATACCATATCAATTATTTAATCTCAGAGAAGACAAAAGACTGAATGCTTTCTTTTGAAAAAAATATTTTACATGTGAGACTTTACAAAAAAAAATTCAATTATAAATCTCTTTATTCAATATTTAATCACAAAAATGTTTATTTTCATTACAATTTCAAAAATTTGAAAAAAAGTCAAACTCTTTATTACCTTTAGACAAATCATAATCATTCTTCTCAATGAAATTTTCACTGCTATTTCATCAAGAATATTTTACCGGTTTGCCAAGCATTCTTTTTCAATATACGGTGTTATTCAACTTAAGATACCTGGTATTATCCCAAGAGAATGAGTACAGAAAAGCAAGACTTAAAAATATACGACTGTAAATGCCAAAAATAGTTTAGTCGTTGGAAATAGATACTAATTAAATATAACTGCACACAATAATGTGAGAGTTTCCGTAACTTTAGACGTGTTTATATTTGAGAATTTTTAAATATAGGAAACAGTAAAGTAAATACACAGTACTAAAATGAACTTTACAAAACAGAGAGTGCATAAATTACAGTATGAAGATACCTGAATGAGTGCTTCTTTTTTGTGCCGAGAACAAAGTATTTCACCCATTAACTACTAGAGCACTCGTCAAATTGAGTCAAAACTTACATATCCAATTTCATCTGATTATACGGTTTTACCCAACTTTTCCCTACTTTTTAACACTTTCCAACCTAGTTGTTGAAAAGTGTTTATGACTTCGGTTTGTCTGGCCGTATGGCCGTCTGCCGTCTGGCCGTCTGCCGTCTGCCGTCTGTCCGTCTGTCCGTGCTCTAACTCCCGTAAATATGCTCGGATTGCTCTGCAATTTTTATATGTTATAGTCGTTATCTATAGCATGTTCCCTATTTCAACGGAAGTGTGTAGCACTTATAGTTTTTTTACAGGGACACTCAAAAGAATTCCGTTACATTGCGGTCTATGGGGAAAAATCATTGACGGTTTATTTAATAATGTTTCACTATTTTAAACGCATTGAAATTTATATATATCACTAAGGTGCATTAGAAGAAGATTAATATGGAATAGGGTGTGCATAGCACTTATAGTTACTTTACAGGGACAGTCAAAAGAATTCTGTTACATTACGTCTATGGAGAAAAATCGTCTGCGGTTTATTTAAATAATGTTTCCCTATTTTAAACGCATTGAAATTTATATATATCACTAAGGTGTATTTCAACAGGCTTACTACAGAATAGTGTGTGTACAGCAGTCATCGTTCATTTACAGGGACACACAAAAGAATTCTCTACTGTAAGTTAACAATAATTCCTGGAAGTGCGTTTTAAGTTACTGATCGCGATTTTAATTTTAACTCGCTTTTTGTCTATTATGTGGTGTGTATAAATTCTGTATATCCTATACAGGGAAGCACAAAAGTTCGCGAACACATTTCCGTATTATTTAACTCCAGACGGAGAATTTTAAACTGTGCTCCGCGTTTTCTAACTGAACTAAAATTTAACATCCTATGTAGTATATATACAAATCTATAGATCCTATACAGGGCTGAATAAAAGTATTCGGATTACTTAGATGTTATCTTTTAGCTTATTAAACGGTGTGATTTGTAAAATTATTTTGGAAGCGTTGGAAAGTGTTACATAATCTATGCTTGACGCATGATTTTTCGTTCTTGTTTATACTTGATTCTAGTTTCTCTAGACATTTTATTTCCTCTTAGAATATTTAGTATTTATTTGTGTTGTTGATAAGTACAATTGATTCTAATAATCTTAATTATATTTTAATTATATGTATTCATTTATGACCTGGCGATATGTTGATTTATATATAGATAATGAATAAATATTTTAAGAATGTACATTATTATATTGGGATTGATTATTTATATTGGGAAAGTGCATAACACAGACCTATTAAATTTTTGCTTATACCCTGTTTTTGTAAGATATTAATTTTACACAGAGAATTTAAAATACAAAAAATAGCTTGCAAAACGACGTAAAATGCAAATTTTATAAAATGTAAATTACATTGTTATTATAAATAAAATATATTAATTATAAAAATTAAATTACATTTTTATCATAATATGAAATATTTTTATTATAAAAATTAAATTATATTGTTATTATAATATGAATTATTTTAATTATATTATGACTCCTTTTATATATTTATATCATGTGATGTATGTATATAAGGTATTTTAACAAATTATGTAAATAGTACAATTTTATTGTTTTTGTTATGTTTTTTTGTTGTTTTAAATGTATGATGTACGTAATCAGGGATGATTCTTTAAGTAATAAAATTTTATAACAAAGAAGACATTTGTTAGCGTTATTTAAAGATACATATTTTTATGTATGTGTAAGTTTCCATATTTTAAGAATATTTAAATTAAATATATTCCTTATTACCAGTTGCAAAATTATTATATTTTCCAAATCTCCGTAAAATGAAAATACACGATTTTTCATTTGATTAAACGATGTTCCTTTTGTGTAAACAAACTACGAACAATAATTTAACAAGATGTCTGGTAATTATGCAGGCTTAAACATGTTCTGTCATCTTGTACCTTTCAACTGGTTTTCCTATACCATGTTTTATTTACTTTACGTTTATAATACATTTTATTTTGTGCATAAATTTTTCAAGCGCTGGATATCACAACCTTAATGACTTTATTGTCAGTTAATTAATTTCATAAAATTTCTCAGTTCATACACTTTGTTGAAAGTTTCGTTTATAAATTTCGTAAATTACTCATTTGTAGAATTTGTTATATTTATTTAAGATTCGTATTTTGAAAAGAGTTTTCATTTAAAGTTCCACATTTCTTTATATTTTTAGAAAATGCTAATTAACACAGAATTGTAATTTACGACTTTTCATAAAGGCAATATTTCATTAAACCCGGTATTTAATTATTGAAAACTACTTTTGCAATAAAACGCATATGCGTTGATGTAATAAGAAGAAAAATCTATTTATCTATTTATCTATGTATATATATATATATATATATTTGTATATATATATATACAGGGTACTTTTATATTCTTTTACAAATTTTAAGAAGTGGTAAAGCATAATTAGAACAATCAACTTTTGTTTGGGAAACCATAGTTGCAAGCTATTCATTCAGTCCCAAATACAGGGTGCTTAATTTCAATTTGTGCTCAGATTTATGGGCATAACTTAATAATGTTGACGATATTTACAACAGATTTAACTTGGTGTAAGAGAAGTGAGATTAAATCAATAAAAGGGCTTGAAGTGTGCAGAGTAATTTGTTCGGTTTGTAATGTCAAAGATATTCTGAAATGTGGATCGTATAATTTAGCGCTGATTGAATGAGGATGATGGCTAATTTCATCACATATTTTAGGTTTCTAAAAATCGATTTCTCTAGAAATTTCCTAGAGTTACAATTCATATTTGTTTGGAAAATTATATTCTAAATATAGATTTTTTTAAATTAGTTTTCAAGAAAGTATGAATTGTAATCTATATATATTATAACAGAAATAAATTTTTAGGAGCTTTCCATTTGCGAATCCAAAAACTAAATTCAAAAAGAGAAATCTAAATTTACAGCCTATTCCGCCAAGTAGTTTTTCAGTTATGATTAAAACAACTATCTGCATTGCAACGATTACAATGGAACTTAACATTACACACAGAAGAAAGTTTTGTTGAATCAACAAAAATTTGGTTGACACAACAAAACTTTCTGTTTGAATATAGGTCAATGGAAATTTTGTTTGAATCAACAATTTTTTTTTTTTTTTTTTTTTTTTTTTTTTGCAATCCCCCCCCCCCAAAAAAAAAAAAAAAAATTGTATCGTCAGCAAAAAATGTTTTGTTAATTCAACTAAAATGGTTCAATTTTACTTGAATTTTGCTAAAACAACCAAAATGTACTCAACAAAACATGTTTTGTAGTTTTAATCAACTCCTTTTTCTGGGTGTATGGTTTACAAACATGAAACCACCATAATTCTTAAGCTACCTGACCGAGTGACCCGTTTTGTAAAACTGATAAAATATACAAAAGATTCCAAATATAATGCCAAAATTAGGCGTTAGTATTGAGCATTTTAAAGTTTGTGACAATGTCTATATGCAGACGACCTCCTAAGAAAAATTTAAATATACCATTAATTAGTAGATTTTATTACTAATTGATTGGTAACAGTTATATTTTTAAACGATGATTTGTAGCAGAGTGTTTTTTAGGGTGGGTCAAAAAAACCGAAATTTATATAACCGAAACATAATAGTGCGGGAAAGTTGCCATTGGTAAAAAGGAATAAAATCGCAAAATATTACACCAAACGGTTAAAATGTTTTACCGCCGCAGGGGGGCCAAAATTTCGAATGTTTGTTCGAAAATTTGTTCTTTTCAAAAAATCATTTAAAAAATAGTTTTTTTTTTTTTTTTTTTTTTTTTTATTATTATTATTATCTATCCACAGCAATACAATTTCTAATAGAATGCAACAGCTACATCAAGATGTTAGCAATGTTCCAATAAAATTTCATTATGGTGAAATCATTTCTATTACCACCGCAGGGGCGGGCAAAATTTTGAAAAAAAAAACAGCAAAAATTTCTATTTTTACCATTTTTATATATCTAGAATTAAATAAATTTACATTATATCTAGTAATCCTAATAATATTATAAATCAGATTGTGTGCAAAAATTAGGCTGAAGCCAGCGTCAATCCTAATAATATTATAAATCCGATTGTGTGCAAAAATTAGGCTGAAGCCAGCGTAAAAATGGAGAAATTAATGGACCTGTATCTTTGCATATAGGTAGATTATAACCCGGAAATGAACATAGACTGTTTTTTAATAATAATTTAACAATAATTCAAAATTTGATTATTTTCATAGAGAATCAATGGACATTTTTAGATAAAATATAACCATTTTACTTTACCGTTGCTAGGGCTTTGATCGTTGCCAATAAATAAAAATGCGGAAAAATAATTTTTCCTCAACAATTAAGTTTCAATTGAGCGATTTTCACGTGAAAAATGAAAATAATTCAAATGAAGATGAATTTCTGTGATATTTGAAACAACAATATGGAGTATTTGTTATTATACATGAAGTATGAATATCGGTTACATTAAAAAGATATTTTTCTGTCAAAAACTGAATTATAATTAGAAAGAAGAATTAACGATAATTATATTATTAAGAAAAAGATTTCGCTTGAACCATGGAACTATGAAAAGGATCATTCTTGGCTTGACCAAATATGACGTCATAAAAAAACATGTATTTTCAAATATTCGTAATATTACAAAGAGCATGACTATCAGTGTATAATAAAAGTATATACATAATGGACGTCATATTTAAGATGAATAACTGAAATATTTTTTTGATACTGATTAATAATAAGCTTGAATATCAGTTACAAACAGATTTGAGTTTTCTGCTAAAATTCACGTCATTATTGCCAGGAAAAGAAAATTAACAAGAATTATATCATTGAAAAGAGATTTCTCTGGGATCAAAGTGACGTCATAATAAAACGGAATTTTTTAAATATGTTTCAAATGGAGCGTGTATCAATTTCATACATTAACAATAACTGAGTACAGTGAAAGAATAGAGAGGTTATGAACCGTAAAATCGGTTTGCAATATGAAGCCGGTTATCGCTCAAGTCATTAGGCCCAACGGCTGACTTCATTAGATGGAATGAGGCTCGACGTGGAACAATTACTGGATTCATTGGACGGGGAGAGGTTTTCAAAGCAAGCCGCCAGTTGTTTGGGATGGCTGCAGGGTTGCATTTTCAGCATCACGCCAAACATGAAAATTTCATCTCTATTTATTCATTGAACTCTGTGATTAATAATACAAGAATCAGTAAGGATTATTAGGAAAAGAAAATTATTATTAGGAAAAGTCTATTAAGTTAAAATCTGACTGTGTGTATTTCGCAACTACTCCTCTTAATGCAACGCGATTTATTTAACACCGGTTATCATTGATTCGAGGATGTCATATAAACTCTGATAATTTAAAATTTTGAATTAGATTCCGAGATATTAATATTTTGTTTTGTAAATTTTAACGAATTTTCTCTAAAACTGGTACTTAAATTACTCCATTTTTGTGGATAAAAAAGGAGAAATAAAACGGATTAATATATTTTTATGCCATTTTCTCATTAAAACTGAAAAAATATTATTTTATTTTCAATTTGAACAGTGGGTGAAAAAAAAATCTTGATTACAGTAAAATTTCCGAAAAATAAAAACGTATTTCCACATATTCAAATTTTATGAATCAATTTATTCTGCAGAGAAAAATCGCCTGTCAGCATATTGTCAAGAAATCAAGATTTGTTTCAGCTATAGATTAAACCAAGGACACGAATTTGCTGTTACATGCAAACGTAACACTTGCAAATGCAAAGCTTTTTGCAACCCCAAATTACATGCAAACGTAACATTTACATGTAATTTCCACCCAAATTAATTTTAATTTGAACCGTAATAAATGTTAATTTGCAATGAAAATCACATGCAAAAGTAATGTTTACATATAATTTTGGGTTGCAAAAAGCTTTGCTATTTAAGTGTTACGTTTGCATGTAATTTTGGGCTGCAAAAAGCTTTGCAATTGAAACTCCTTGCATTTAGGTGTAGAATTATTCCTCCCCTATTCACAAGAATTGAATTTAAAGAAAAAGCATGTACTATTTCCAATGAATTATTTTTAAATGATGGCTGTTAAAACGTGTCTCAAAGTCGTTAAAAGTAAAATGATTTATCAGGTAAAATTGACATTTCTTTTTACCCAATTCGTCGATCTACACGATTTTATTTGGCCGTCCTTTTCCATTGGTTGCAGTTTCCTTTTCGCGGTTATTTGGCACAAAATTTTACCTTTTTTTAAACTGATTTATGTCAAGGCCCCTATAACAAAGAAATATCGTATTTTCTTCTATGAAATGTGATAAAGAGTTAGTTAATTATTTACGTTTTTAATTGTCGGGAGTGAAATATTTTGCTTGATTAGTGTACATTTATTTTTCTTTTGATGTTACGTGAACGAAGTCACGGGTAACAGCTAGTAACTTATAAATGTCTAGTAATTTTAATCATCGTAGCCAACCAAGGGCCAGAGGGGTCACCACCTCCTAAATTTGAGAGAAAGGGGTTTTTTGAAGGTATTTCGGGGATTTTCTGTGAATTTATTGGTATTTTGTTGTAGGGGAGGGGCGAAAAATAGAAAATGAAGGGGAATTTATGTATGGAGCCCCCCCTCCAAAAAAATCATCAAACTTTCCGGGAAAATCCCCAAAATCCCTTCAAAAAGCCCCTTTTTCTCAAATTTAGAGGGGGGGGGTCTCGCCCTTGGTTGGCAAAGCCCATGATCAGAATTACTAGACATTTATAAGTTATTACTAGACATAATGTAAATATATTTAATTCTAGACATATACTAAAAATGGTAAAAATTCAAAAATACGGAAAATTGAAATTTTTGATGTTTTTTTCAATATTTTGTTCGCTTCTGCGGCTGTAATAGAAATGATTTGACCATAATGACATTTTATTGGAACATTACTAACATCTTGATGTAGCTGTTGCATTCTATTAGAAATTGTGTTCTATGGTTGGATAATTAAATTAACAAAAATAATAATAAAAGATTTGTTTTGCGATTTTTCGGAACTTTGACCCCCCCTCCCCCTGCGACGTTAAAATATATTAACCATTTGGTGTAATATTTTGCGAAATTATTCCTTAATGGCAACCTTCCCGCACTATTATGTTTCGATTACATAAATTTCGTTCTTTTCGACTCAACCTACTGTATGTATATGTATCCCTTTATTTTGAACGTTGTTAACATGCGCGATTTTAATACTGTTTAAACATTTCTTAATATAATATGATTATATAAAAATAAAACAAATAAAAGAAATTTATTGGAAGAAATATATATATATATTTTTTATAGCAGATAAGTGTGAATTTCGCTATTCAGTCTCTTTTATCGATACTTAGTGTAAATACTTTGCTGAGAAGAATAAAATATTTATATGCAGGATAGTCTGAAAATATTTTTAGTTTCATACTATGGAAGAAATTTAATGTGCTTCTGAGAATAATAAATTTGACGCATTTTAAATTACGACAAAACAAAAGAAATATATTCGAAAATCTAAAATATACGATTGTAATGCAATATAAACGATTCTTTTAGATATCAAATGGAAAATAAATCGGTAGTAACGCAGTTGGTTCTTTATGAACGAACTATATTTTTACGTTTTTTTTTTTTTTTTTTTTTTTTTTAACAAATATATTAGCCAAACAATCTCCGATATATTTTACGGATTTGTTAAAATTGTTGAAACGTCATTAATAAGAAATTCCATGAGAGAAAAAAAAATACATACATACCCATATTCATTTTGTTAATATAATTTTTTCTGTAATTTTTTCTAATAAATGTGTTTATGTTAGTATTAAAATAATAAGAATTTTCATTAACACAATAATAAACTAAGTATTCACATAATATTGGTATATACGGCCATTCTGCATATTATTAAACAATTCCCTGTGTTTCATAATTGGCAAACTTCATAATATGCATTTTTTCACTCTAAGTTATATTTATGCCAGGTATATGTATAGGATTAGGACATGAATTTGCATATACATGTGTGTGTATGCTTGTGTGCGTATATGAGAATAAACCAATGTGTTTATATATGTATGAATTAAAATCCATTTTATGTGTGAAAAAAATTATATTTTGTAAATATTTTTTAAATTTTTAAATTAATTGTGATACTACAATTTTTCATAATGCAAAAAAATATATATATATGAGTCTTGCTTTAAACATATATACGTAGAAATGTATGTATTGCATATTTCACAACTACAGATATATATAGTTTCAACAGTTTGTAATTGTTTAATGTAAGGCAAACTCAGCAATATTGCACGCATAAACTAAAGTGTAGGGTAGACTGGGGCACGTTTACGCAGTGCACTTTTTCCAAAACGAGTTATAACTGGGGCCCCACCAGTCATAACAAATTGATGCTGCTCCCTAGCAGGTATTCTCACAAGATCTTGAGCGTCAGTCGAACTTCGGTCTAGCATGCGGAAAGGATAACCTGTTTTCTTTCAAGGTGAGTAAATTTGGTGTTGAACTTATTGAAACTTATTGTGAACTAATAATATTTAGTTAAGGATAAACAAATATATGAACATTAGCAGAATTTTATCCTTTTTTGAGAACTGTATTTGTATGGACAGAAATGTTATTAATTTTCTTTGCACGTTAAAAATGTATCCAAACAAGGCGACGGGGCACGTTTACGCATTGACATCGGGGCACCTTTACGCACGTTCTTACTGTGATTACCAATCCAGAAAAGGACAAGACTGGGTTCAATGTCTTAGATGCAAAAGGTGGTCCCATGACAAGTGTGCAAAAGGAAATACTTTATTTTTTGTTTGTAAAAACTGTAACAGTGATGATGAAGATGACTAAATAGTTTCCGTTTTGAACTAGCAATAAGCCCTATGTTTTCGGTTTAGCCTTTAAAATGTTCTTTAATTAATTCTCTTTAATTTTTTTTGTTTTTTTAACAGTGTTTTAAGTTATAAATAAAACATCTCAATTTGATTAAATATTCATTTCACTTACTCTTTGGTATCACTTAGAATATGCGTAAACGTGCCCCGTTCCCGGGTCACGTTTATGCAAATGACTTGGACCTAAAATAAAAAAAAATACGGTTAAAAACACGAATAGGGCAACAACTGAATACACAAATTTTGACTTTATTAACTGGTTCATAAAAACACAATGTCTAAAATTTCCTAAGTTAAAACATAAAAATTAGAAAATTCATTGAAAAAAAATCCGCTTAAATGTGCCCCGGTCCACCCTATGCTTTCTTTTTGAATGTTTCGTATCTTTTTCAAATGGAGCTTTAAATTTAAGTGATATTAAAAAACTATAAAATGGAGCAAAGAAAACTGATGTGTCACATACAGATGACATGAATTGATTTGCATATTTTACTGAAGAAAATGTTTTTTTATATTTTTTCACATATTATTTCTCTACGAAAATAAGATGATAAATATATTGCCATTTTTTTCAAGTAAGTGTCATTAGAGTGTCCTTGCAGAGAGATGACAGACCCCAGAGAGAACTTGTTTTTATCAAATTACGTACTCACAATTGAAATGGCAGCAAAATTAAAAAAGGAAAATATTATTTATTTTGAAAATTAGAGAGTTTCTTGAAGAAAATAATGATTGGAATGCAAGATTTGGTAGAATAAATATTATCAAAACAACGTCATGTTTATACAGGGTATCCCTGAAATCATGGGGCAAACTGCAGGGTGTAATAGAACATGCCTAAACGAGCTAAAACACCATACAAAGAATTATGTAACTCAAGGAGTGAAGCGCTACAGGGCGCTTTCTGATTGTTGACAGAACGTAGTTTACTACAAAATTAGAACTTCCATAGCATTCACAACCGCAACACAATGCATGAAATGCAGCTCCCATTTTCCTGATTTATAAAACCAACCATTTTTTTTTAATCCAAGGTAGGGATGACGATGTGCGTAGAAAAAACAGCGCTTTGTTTGTTTAATGACAGCGAGATCTAGCAGTACGGCGCTTGCAATACGCCCACGCCCATGCATTGTATGTCGATAATAGCTTGATTACGTGTGTTCTATCATCTCTTAAAGTTTTGTCCATGTGTTGTGATTCACTCAACTTCTATGAAGGAAATTTGGTACAATTTAAGATACACACACACACACACTTTCTTGAGCTACTTACTTTCTAATTCCTTTATTTCTTCTTCTAATTGTCATTCATATTAGAATCTAAGTTAGTAACACTATTGCGCCTAAATGCAATCAGCAAACATATGGTAGATGTTGTTTAGGAAACATGGTTCTGTGCCCAATAAGAAAGCGCCCTGTAGCGATTCACTGCTTGAGTTATGCCTATGCATTTTATGGTGTTTTGAGGTTGTCTACGCATGTTCAATCATTCCTTACAGTTTTGCCCATGAGTTCAGGCACACCCTGTATATATGTTTTGAGGTGTGGGTGCTGTGTGTTGGTAGGTTTATTGAATGTCGGATTCAAATTGATTTTTAGAAACTTTAGGACTGCTTTCACATTTTAATTTACCCCATGTACGAGTTTTTGTCGCTTAAAAGCGATAGTGAAATTTCATCGAATAATGCAAAGTCAGGGTGAATTCAGATTTGATCTACGAAATGTTTGATGAATAGAGTATTTTGGTTAAAATAGTGGTTTTTGAGTAATGCGAATGTGTATATACTGTACTTTAGTTTTTAACAGATTTTTAGTTTATATTTTTACCAATCTAAACATCTTTTAACTATCAAAGTATGAATGACACCGATAAAAACTTTTAGCGATACGCATTTATGTAAATGATAATGCGTTTCCCCAATATGATTTCAGTATGAAATTTCGTAGATCCGAACGAGTGGTTTACTTTGCCTGGTATCCCAGTCTTGAGTATCTTAAGGTGGTTTTGATAAGAAGGAAGTTGAATTATTCTCGAACATAGTTTGTTTTTAGAATCCACGGGATTACACAGTAAAATATATTTTGTGATGTGTTAGTTAGATAATATTGCGATTTTTTGTACTATGGAAGGTGCTATAAAGGTGTAAAAAGGTAGTAAAGTTTAATTTACTTATAGTATAGTTTAGCATCAAAGTTTATTTTATGTGATTAAAACGTTTCACACAACTTTCTAGGTTAAAGTGTTTTTAGTGTTCCCTACCAAGCAGGAGTTCCTACTTTTAGTGAAATAAAACTGCGTTTTTATTTACCTTCAAGTTTGAGAGATGTTGAACGAGCTTGGTAATGTGTCAGAGGGGTGGGGTCACATTTTGTGCTATGTTTTGGTTCTGACATATATCTAGTCTATATTTGTAACTAAACGATTTTCTTGTTTACACTTACCAAAGTAACATTCATTAACATCTCTATAAAAAACTACAGCAATTTGATAATTTCATCACTTTTAAATAATGTATATATTATTAAATTTCATAGAAATTTTTGTACATAGCTAAAATGTTGTATATTTGACATTTATGGTGTTATTTAAATGATATTTTCACATTTTTTTAATTTCTATTACTCATTTTTTTGTTTTGTACAAATTATTTTGCGTATTAAATTTCTAGAATAAAGTAACTGAGAACAAAGCTTTCAATTTAGATATCTATTACGAAAAATAATAACAGGTTTTACAGATTTTTAGTTCAAATCCTAAATTTGACATAAACTTTGAATTTAGTAAAAAAGAATGATACACGAGTTCCTTTCATACTGTATATTGATCGGCATAAGAATTTTAAAAATTTGTACACATTTTAAAATTCAACTTGAAATTACCATCTGAAGAAATTTCGTGTATTATTTAAATGCATAAAATATGTATTTTAACTCATATTTCTATTTCAAAAATAGATCCTTAAATTATATATGTCTATTGCATGATAGAAGAGGTGTTAGACGATAAAATATAAAACACAAAACAGGAAAGTAGCTGAATAATTCATACGCCTAAAGCATTAAACTTGTTGAATTCACTTCTTCAAGGTATGGTATCTTGCTTACAATTGCAAAAGAGAAAGAAATATATATGAGATTCTAGTTTATCCCAGTAGATTTTCTATAATCTTTTGAAACTCATTTTAAATCAACGCAGCGTTTTCAAAGCAATATTTACATAGGTAGCATTTTTATGTATTGCAATATATATATATATATATATATATATATTGAAAGATAAGTAAAATGAACATATTATAATGAAATGGATATTTAAAGTACGTCAAACCGATATTAGATAAGTAATGCGTTCACACAATTTTAAACGTTTTTGCTTTAGGCTATATTTTTCCTTTATTAATTTGCAAAAGGAAATTTGCATTTTTGCGAACTTTTTAAAAAAGCGATTGCAATTTGATCCGCTTAAGAATTTACAGAATTGTATTTAAAAGAAAATCAATTAGATATAATTTATAAATTTATTTTTATGAATATTAATTTATTTTGTGTATTAATATTCTAAATAAGTGTTAAAAAAGTGAAACATTACTTATGTTAAAATCTGTATGAAAAAGTATACTGTAATTATGTGCAGTTTAATAAATAATGCGTTGACACAATTTTTAAAATTTTTGCTTTGGGCTATATTTTACATTTATTCACTTTCCAATAGAAATTTGCATGTTTGCGAACTCTTTTAAAAGGCGATTGAAATTTGATCTGCGTAAGGAATTAAAAAATTGTATTAATGAGCTACAAAAAAAAAAAAAATAAATAATAGAAATAATTGAAAGGGCGAATGGAAAAAATTTAAGAATTCAGCTGATGTAAATATTGAGGAATCACAATAAAACATTTTTGTATAAAAACTAATCATTTAAGAGAAATGTTCACCATTATTCGATTATTGAATAGTCAATGTTGGTTCATCCTATAAATGTCTAAGAAAAATGCTTATTAATTTATTAGTTCTTATTAATTCAAAATGGTGGAATGTTATCCTTTTCTACTCAAATTTCTGAGAACAAGCAAAACAGCAAATAAAATATTTTATGCCACTATATCTTTATTAAACTATTAACAATTAAAGATAATACAGATGAAACAGCATCGACAAACTGGTGATAAATCGCAATTAAATAATGAAACTTTGTATCAATCACCATAAAAACAAAAACACATTTCGAGACGCGTTTCGAGAAGGAAATTTTTAACAGCCCGTCATCATACTTTTTTTTTATACTTGTCCGTAAGAAGACAAGGTCATAAATGAATCGAAGGGCAAAGCGGGAGCTTACAAAAAATGGCACAGGTGTCGCTAGCTGAAAGGAATATATATATATATATATTAATATATATATATATATATATATATATATATATATATGTAAGTAAATGATATATAAATAGGCACTTTACTGAACCAATATGACAAATAATCGATGAACAACAAAATATGCACTTTAATTTCAACTAATAACACTTTTGGTCGAAACTATACAACAAATTTACATTACGATAATCCAACAAGGCCTAATGGCTATATCCATTTTACATATATTGCTTCATAACAAAAATTAGAAAACTGGCTCTTTGCCAAAACTCGTGATCAAAAGTATTTTCAGCTCACGCATTTAAATCATGGACAATAGCATTAGAGTATCAGTTCATTTGGTGAAGTGAAGTGTTCAAACTGAAATCCTACAAATCGGTCATCCTGACATGATGGCGTCTCGACATCAGCATCTTGATTTGTTATGTTTTTTTCATACCTATTTCCTCTGGAATGATAAGAATTTGAATAAGTTTCTCGTCCACTATAATCTTCTTTAAATCCACGATGAGAAATTTTTTTATGTGATGGTTGTGAATATTTTGGTTGATTATAACTAGCCTTGTATGATCGTTGGCCACCACAATTATAATTATTTTGACCATGATAGTAGCCTCTATTCATGTATCTAGGGGGAAAATCTGGATTGTACCTTGCTTTTGAATTAGGTGAAGTATTTTCTGCTATATCTTGAGGTATCAAAGAATTTTCAGTTTGAAAGTTTTCAGAAATCTCAGATTTATTTTGGTAAGAATTCTCGGAACTCTGTTTCCCATATCCAAATTTATTGTAATTTCCATGGTTAAATGACTGTTTAAAATACCTCTGGCCATATCTATTATTGCTTCCGTTATCAAATGGTCTATTAATTTTTTTGTTCTTTCCCTTATGATCAAAATTCCTATTGCGATCTTTCACATAGTCTTTTCTACCATGTGCAGGACTACTACTTTCATAATTTTCTTCTGGAGATGCATTCCATTCATCGGATAATCCTGTATCTTTTGTCCTATTCGGCTTATATGGTTTTATTAATTTCCTTATTTTCTTTCTGTTTTTTTCTGTTTTCCTTCTTGAGTCACATTCACTCCGTCATTTACGCAGTCGATTTTAACCATATCTTCACAACCTCGATTATCGTTGTTTATACTTTCTTCATTAATTTTTGTCGGTACTTCGTTAATTTTAATGTATCCTACTCGAACTTTGTTGCCGCTTGTTATTCTAACACTATCTTCCGTTACTTTTAACATCATGCCTTCTACTGCTTTCCTACCTATTATTAAATCGCAGTCCGCCTCTTGTACCACGTAAAATTTATCCTGGATTTCTGTTTCATCCACGTAGACTTTATGCCAGAAAAAAACCTGTTGGCTTAATTTCTTCTCCACCTATGCCTGATATGTATATATTGTCTCTGGTTAGTTTTGGCGCGTTTATTGCAGTATGATATCTTGAACTGGCGATTGAAATATCGCTTCCTGTATCAATTATTACGCTTGTTTTTATTCCGCTAATATCTAAGATTCTTCCTTTTTTACCATTTAACATGCCCATACTAACTATTTTTCTTTGCGTGTTTTGGGTCTCATTTCGGTATTTTGTTTCTCGCCAATTTTGATTACGTTGCGGATAAAAATTTGAATATTCTTGTTCTGTATTATTCGCCATGGCACATTTCGCACTCACGTGACCAGGGTTGCCACACGCAAAACAGATTATAGGCGACTCTTTGCTTCCATAATTCATACTGTGTCTATTGTCAATTTGGCGTCTTTTCAAATTGGCGTAATCAGCCACTCGCGATCTTCTGTTATCAAAATCGCTACTTGTATCCTTAACTGATTGTTTATTGTAAACCCTTTGTGCTGTTTCGTAATTATCTAATTTATTAACTAAGTCATCAATTTTCTTTATTACTAATAATTCCTCTATGAAATGTATTTTTGTTTCCGCAGGTAAATTATGTTCGATTTGATTAACAATAATTACTTCAGATAAATCTTCAAAGTTATTTACTTGAAGACCTTCAATCCATTGTTGAAAATACACCTTTATCTCATAAGCGAAATCTCGCCAATTGGCTGCTGATTCCTTTTTAGATGAGAAAAATTTCAGCCTAAACTCCTCTGGTGACAGCTTGTAGCGTTTTAGTAGAATATTTTTTATATAATCATAATCGTGAATTTCAGGTTCGTTTTCCCTTGTTATTATATTGATCACATCTAACGGCATTAGATTAATTAAATAATTTACCCATTCTTTTTTATCAATGCCCGTTTGCGCCATTTGCCTTTCGTACATAGCTAAGTATAAACTGATATCATTCGAGCTATCATATTTAGTTAATAATCTAAGCAATTTAAATTGCTTACCTGGATTTGTCTTTGAGTCTTCATTAATATGTTCTCTTGAATTTTCTTGTATCTGTAATTTCTTAATTTCAAAATTCTGCTATGATTCTATTTTCCATTTTCTCTCTTCCATTTCCATTTTCAATTTCAATCTATTTTCTTCAATCTCTGCTTGTAATTTCTTCTCTTCTCCTTCTGTTTCTGCTTGTAATTTCTTCTCTTCCAGTTCTGCTTGTAATTTCTTCTCTTCCAGTTCTGCTTGTAATTTCTTCTCTTTCTCTTTCTCTTATCTTTCTTCTTTCTCTTTTCTACTTGCTATCACTACTTCCAATCGATCTCTTATAAAATCTTCTTCGTAACTCTCCCAACTCTTGATCAGCTTTATTAGGACAGGAATTGTCGGTTTTTCTGGTGCTTCAATTCCGCATTCCTCGCAGAGGTTTATTAGATGAATTCTCTTAGCTTTATTTAGAGTTCCCATCTTTCAAAAATTGTACTTGAAGTGATACGATTACGGTTTCACCTTGCTAATTTGTAACCTAACTTTTGATACTGGCGTTTTACAATACTTTACGTTTGGTTTCCATTTCAATACTAGTGGCTTTTACTTTTAATAATCCCGGCATCCGAGCCCCCAAAAATGTAAGTCAATGATATATAAATAGGCACTTTACTGAACCAATATGACAAATAATCGATGAACAACAAAATATGCACTTTAATTTCAACTAATAACACTTTTGGTTGAAACTATACAACAAATTTACATTACGATAATCCAACCAGGCCTAACGGCTATATCCATTTTACATATATTGCTTCATAACAAAGAATAGAAAACTGGCTCTTTGCCAAAACTCGTGATCCAAAGTATTTTCAGCTCACGCATTTAAATCATGGACAATAGCATTAGAGTATCAGTTCATTTGATGAAGTGAAGTGTTCAAACTGAAATCCTACATATATATATATATATATATATATATATATAGGTTTTTATTCATTCTGTCTCTCACTCTCTCTCTTTATCACTTTCATTTTGGCTACATTTTTCTCTTCCGCATGCGCTCCTCTATGATTGGTGTTTTCCTTTCAGCTAGCTCCACCCTTCGCATTCTTTGTAAGCTCCCTCTTTGCCCTTTTATTCATTTGTGATCTTGTATCCTTACGGACACTTGTTTGCTTTGGCTGATGACGGACTGTTAAAAATTTCCAGTTCGAAACGCGGACTGTGTGTTGTTTCGTTTTTATGGTGATTTATACAAAGTATCATTATTTAATTAAAGATAATACTTACAATAAGTGTAGAAAATAACAATTGCAGGCAATAATAATAATTATTATTATTACTGTTTTCAAACAGTAAAAAGGGAATATTTTTACAGTAATCTACTCCTCAATATACCCTGTATTTGTCGTATGATTCTCAAGTATTCGGTCATAAAATGGTCTTTCTTCCTTAAGTATATAGTGCATAGTTTGCAAAATGTCCAGTATTTTTCTTTTTTTTTAAACTTTCATTGGAACTTTCCACTATTACGTCGATTATTTTCCCCCACTGTTATTTCCTGAGGCTAACGAAAAAGACAGGCTACCGCGGTGCATTCCACTTATCTATTTTTATAGACCGCTAGAGTGACGTGATGCTCTTTTCGTACACCTGCATTGGCGCATTCGAGCATCACGTGACTCCGGCGGTCTTTAAAAAAAGATACGCGTAAAGCACCGCGGTAGCCTTTCTTTTTCGTTAGCCTCGTTATTTCCCATATGACTAAAGCTGTGCGAAGCTCCACATGATCTTGTTTCTTCAATAATTTGAAAGATCCATGGTTTTGGCCATCAAAAAATTCCAAAGACTTCACCCAACTCTTCATCTCATCAGTGTACATGACTTGCCAGTGATGATTGTCATGATTTCCTTTTGCATATAATTGCAACATTTGTTGAAAAACCGTGACCACAGGTTCTTGAAATTGAATATCTGGTTGTCCTGAAACTTCTTTACTTGATAAGGGAGTTTACATGGTGTAGCAGAGCAGCACTCTCTTGTGTGGAAGAAGGGTTACAATCCGGGAATGTGATCCTTCTTTCACTCAGCGAAATTTTCAAGTCCAAATAAACTGATGATGAGAGGCAAGAATGTAACCATTTTTTGACTCATTAGATAGCTTATAGTAAAACCTACAAAATGGCTATATCAGTTCATTTTCAATTTTTTTAGAATGTTATCCTTTTTCCACTCACCCGTGAAATTTATAAATTTACTTTTATGAATTTTTATTTATTTTGTGTATTGATATTTCAAATAAGTGTTAAAAATGGGAAACTTTATTTTATGTTAAAATATGTATGCAAAAGTACCTTGTAATTCATCTAAAATTTTCAAACTAACACGTTGTGTGTCTATTAGGATTCTTTAAAAATCTCCTTATTTAATTCAAACAGAAATATTGTAAGAGATTTAAACTAAGAATTGAAAATATTGCAGTTTATATAGAACAATTTTATTTTTAATAACAAATCTACAAAAACATTGACTGAGTCAAAATTATAAGAAGAAATTATGGAACTATGTTATACATCTCATTCTGATATTAGCGGCTGTTTTATGAACGCCTGATCTATCTTAATATTAATTTTTAACTTAATTTTTTTGTGTGTGTTTTCTTCATTTTTTTTGTTTTACGTTGATATTGCTACATAACAAAAGTGAAAGCAAAATGAGAATAAATATTTTCTTCTGCTATTAATTTTTGTTCTTTTTTTGTATAAAAACCAATAGGTGGATCGAAATTAACAAATACATTGTACTTCTGAATATTATCATATAACGCAGGGCATCGACTATAATGGCCCCATATAAAGTACCTTGTGAAAATTAATATTGTTCAATTTATATATTTTTGATAAACGTATAAAAAATAAGAAAAAGTAAACTGCTAGTACCTGAATATTAATATTTCTGTTATATTTTTTATTAAAATTAAAAAAGAAATTAAATACACTTGTGTCAAAAGTGGAGTGCAATTTCTTTTTCTTTTAAGTTTAAGCTTATAACCAAATTAATATAAATATGTACAACTTGGATATTATTTATTAGAATACAGAAATATTTGTTGATTTTGACATTTATTTTAGAACATGCAAAACTTTAACAGTTTAATATGACATTGTATTTCCAAAAAAATAACATTTTGGTGAAAATAAGTAATGTTAATGATTCTTCAACAAATGGAATTTTTTTAATTTATTATTATTATTATTATTATTTTTCTATCTACTATATGTTGAAATATTTTCTTGACATACAGATAATCAACTGGAAAAGTTTCGCAGGGTTTACAACGATAAACTTATTTTGATAAAATCAGACAACGTATTCCATAAGCATATCATTGGTATTTTTAACACACTTTCTCACATATCAAAGATAGCCTCGTTGTCTCTAATAACCAGAGTTTTTTAAAAGAAAGCACAGAGATCATTGTGATTGCATAGAAAAATTCCGAAAAAAGATTTTCCATCTTCTTATTTAATTATATAAACTAAATCCATCCAAATTCTTGTGACTTGAAAATTATTCTGTTTACTACTGAGCACAACTTGATCCACTCTCGTAATAATCTTGGACTTGTCTTTCCACAATGATATTATAATTTTTTCGTTGGTTGTAAAGAAATGGACTATATGTTTAAAAAAATAATGGTATTTTTCGGTTAGCCGGGCGCCAGTGATATATATACATATATAAATATATATGTATATACACATATATATATTCATACATATATGTGTATATATATATATGTATGTAAAGATATATATATGTGTAGATATATGTGTATATATATATATGTGTGTGTGTATATATATACATGTATATATATCACTCGCGCCCGGCTTACTGAAAAGTATAAAAATAATATATTTTATTTTGAGTTTTTGTCTATTTTAGTACAAGAATATTAACGTAACAAATAAATGAAATTTACATGAAGAAATAAATACATGCATACATTAGAAAGTTATTTATGAATTTTTATATTAATTTTAGATCATGAATATGTTGCATAATCTATAAATATTAAATTTAGGTAGATCTTCTTCCCAATTGATAGGTACTGGTTTCACTTTCATAATATTATTTTCGGAGGAATTAGTAGGAAATATTATTCTTGTTTCATTATGCACATCTATTTTTATGTCTAATTCTTAAAGCCATGAAACGAACTCCATTATTAAATGCCCCATTATTGCCATCTGGATGTGCAGCATAAGTGCGGTGATTTTTGAACACTGGTTATTAGACACCCAGTTTGTACTTTGTAGACCTCTTAATGATTTTTGTCGATTGGTAGAGACTATTGATAGTTCTACATTTGGGTCACACATCCAAAGTTATATATTTTTTGTACTGCATGATTCCTGATGTCACATCCAAACAGTAGCAGAAATATAAGAATCATTTCATGTCATTCTTATCACCCGGAATTTCCTCCTGCCTATAAAGCAACTTCTTAATTTAATCCATATTTTTCACGGAACAGCAGAAATATTCATAGACAATTAGGTTAAAAACATGAGGTTGGAAATTACGTTAAAAATACGAAGAAAATTAGAGGAGTTGCCAGTCACTGTTTATATGCTCAGTATTTACCCCTTTTCTGCGGTTGTTGGTGATATTCACATTTTCTTTGGCGCGTGTAACAGAAAAATATACAAATTTCGTAACAAAAAAAAAAAAAAAGACGCAGCATTTTGTGAAGTATTCTTTCATATGACATCTATCTATATTGTAAAACAAAAACATATCCATCAGCAATGCTGACATCATATTGGCGGTAGCAACTACCTAATCATTATTTTTTCTTTTGCATTTTTTTTAAGTACTGAATATCGAACTTCATAATTTACACTGTCGATTAGAAAAAAAAAGAACTTAAAAAATGCAATTTGTTTGAGAAGTTTATATCAATATAGTGTTTTATTTTTCAGATTTTAAATTAATTTTAAAGCATGGATAAGCCAACCCAACAACGACAGATTAACTCATTTGATAAATCTATATTATAAAGATATGCCCAAGAGCTAAAATTATATGGGTAGTAGCAATGACCTAACTCATAAATTTTGCTTTTAATGCAGCGTTATTTACTTCTAAACATCGCACATTCAATTTTTATGCGGTCAAATAAAAAACAAAAAGTACTTTCATTGCTATTTGTTTGAAAAGCGTATCTGAAATTACTGATGATTTAAGAATTTTCAAGTAATTTTCAAGCATGAATATTTTTTTACTTTCTTCTATCTTTACAAGATGAAAGTATTGGATTCATGAAAATTTTTGAAGAATTTATACGTTTTAGAAGGTCCTGAACACGATTTGAGTATTTTTAGAAAATGTCTGTCTGTCTGTATGTGAGAAAAATTTTGTGGCGCTCTATCTCAAGAATTAATGCTCGGAATTTAATAAAACTTTATATTCTGTTAGTCCTTGATATAAATTGGTGCTGATTAGTTTTTGGTAAAAATCGCCCAGCAGGTGGCGCTGCTATGCAGCCTTTTTCGTGATTTCCGCAATGGCTCTATCTCAAAAATTAATGCTCGGAATTTAATAAAACTTTATATTCAGTTAGTCTCTGATATAAATTGGTGCTGATTAGTTTTTGGTAAAAATCGCCCAGCAGGTGGCGCTGCTATGCAGCATTTTTCGCGATTTCCGCAATAGCTCTATCTCAGGAATTAATGCTCGGAATTTAATAATACTTTATATTCAGTTAGTCTCTGATACAAATTAGTGCTGATTAGTTTTTGGTAAAATTTCCAGCAGGTGGCGCTGCTATGCAGCATTTTGCAGGATTTACACGATTTTAGCAATAGTCATATCTCGAGAAATAATGCACGGAATTTAATAAAACTTGAGTTTCAGTTAGACCTTAATATAAATTTGTGCTGATTCTTTTTAGTGTATGCGAAACCTGTGTGAGATAGAAGAAAGTTTTGGGATTGACACATCCAACTAGTTAAATCTGAGTGCAAACTCAATTACAGAAGATTAACCTGTTTGATCTTAAAACAATGAAATTAATTCAGAATTTGTTGGTTTCCATGTAAGATACCATAATTAAATTGGTAAATTAAATTAAAATTTAGAAAAAAATAGATGAATAAAACAAAAATATTACAGATATGTCATCAAGATGGATTGCTAGATCATTTTTAAATGGAAACTTATCTGTTCATTTATAAAAAAATAAATCTACAACGATTACATGAAAATTACATCAATTTCTATACGCTTTTAGTCGTGACGTCAGTCAAGAAGCTTTGTATTGAAAGAGAAAAAAACTGACTCTATAGTGGCTCGGTTATGCAATTTAGACCCAACATGAAAGTAAGTATTAAGAGACTCCTTAATATCATTTTTAATAACTCCATGTTTCCATTATTTTAATTTATTTTTCCTGCTAAAATTATCGGCACGCTTTTTATTGAAATCTGGCAAATTTACAGTTTTGTTGTTTTTCAAATAATTACGAAAAAAGAGGTGTTTTTCGTTGGTGATATTGATTTTGGTGTAAGTAATTAATAAGTGATATTAAAACATTTACAACGATGAAATTAATATATTTTGAACACTCCTTCTAATTTTACGCAAGCCTTCCATAACTCTAAGGTAGCATTTGCTATGTTTCATTTTCTATTTAATATAAATATAAATCGTATAAAATGTTACTACAGCATTTAAAGTATTAATATACTTAGCTCAATAGTATAACTAAACTTTTAGCTGTAGTATACAAACGAAATACGAATTAAATCATAGCAACTCTTTGTTTAAAGTCAGTTTGATGTCAGAGTTATTGAAAATGGCGTCAGATTTAGCATTTTGGTTCCATTTCTGTTTCTTGAATTTCACATGCTTTTATTTTAGTAGACGTTTTAACTTTAAATGCATTTAAATAAAGTTTTGCATCTTTTTAACACTCTCACAGTTAAAGTTTTAATTTTATATATGTAAAATGCGCATTTTCCGCTTAAAATGATGTCAATTTCGGAAAAGCAAAAATATAGCGAGTGAGTCTCAATTTTTATTAGCTTATAAAAACAAAGTACACTTTTTTTCCTCTTTTTATAATTTATTGTGCCGTTTTTTGAGGTTTGGCAATAGGAAAAGTAATTGCATTAGAAATTGAAAAAATAGAGTTCTATAATGTTAAATGCAGGTGGTTGAAAAAAAGGGTTAAAGAGGGGTTTGATAATTTTTTTTAGTTGGCATTAATTTAATTATGTTCTAAAACATATGTATATCATGTTTAGTTCAAATTTGACAAAAACTGTAGATTTGTATAAGGAACATACATACCAAGAACTGCTTTTATATATATAGAATGAAAAATGTGCATTTTCTGCTTAAAATTACGTCAATTTCGAAAAAGCAAAAATATAGCGAGTAGAGTCTGAACTTTTATTGGCTTATAAAAACAAAGTACGCGTGGTTTCATTTTTTTAAATTTATTGTGCCTTTTTTTAAGGTGTGGCAACAGGAAAGAATTGTTGCATTAGAAATTTAATTAAAAAAGATTTCTATAATGATAAACTATGGCAGGTGGTTGAAAAAAGGGGTAAAGAGGGGTTTGATATTTTTTTAAGTTGACTGTAATTTTACCTACGTTCAAAAACATATCTATATCAAATTTCGTTCAAATCTGACAAAAACTGTAGATTTGTATAAGGAACATACACACATACCAAGAAAGGCTTTTGTATATATAGATTAGATTCTCCGATGTTTTACTGTGCGAAGATAGTTTTTTGGAATTTCGAACATTTACAAATCTACAATTTCTCAAAAAAAAAAACTTATTTTTAAGACTGTAAAATTCTCCAAAAAATGTAAAAATACTACATTAAAATCAGTAATGAATGGTGAATACATAAAACCAGTTTCTACACAATGTACCTAGTAGATCTAGTGCTTTTTGTCCATTATTTGTATTTATAAATCATCTTATTTTGTCAGTAAATGGCAAAAACAAAATAATACATTAATTTTTAAAACCCTTTTTACTATTTGAGAAAAATGGTTAAAACAGTAAATGCATAAATGTCATTGAGTGATCTTTAATAGCATATTTCTATTAAAATATTTATAAATTATTTAACTGGAAAGTTTTTCCCATCCGACACTTTAGAAGGAGAAATCTTAAATTTATATTTAGGTTATTCATCATTGTCATAAGTTTCATCTTATACATAATGAACTTAACTGACACATTGATAACTTTTGATTAAATAATTCTTCTCTTTCTCAAACTTCTTTAAAAAAAAAGTCTGTGTTATATGATTATGTAATTTGGAAACTTACAAATGTGTTTTTCATTGTTAAATATAAAATGCTTAGAAAAATATTGGAAATACACTATATGACCATTAATGACAGGCAACTTTCAATTTTAGACATTTTGTCAAATATTTAAAAATATACTTGTCAGATTCTTCTGGAATTTTAGGATAAAAACGAACAGGTTTGACTTCATATTTATCAACGTCGATTTGATGAAAAGAATATTTATGGGACCAACAAAAATTAAAGAAAACAATTATACTTGGAATCACCCTGTAAAATAAAATGCACCAAATGATCTATCGCTACAGAATATACATAGGCAGACATTGTACAATATGTGTATTCATTTGTGTAAGAATAGCATGTATAGTAATTAAGATATAGCGATTTATTTTTTTAAATAAAAAATAATCTTGCATGTTTTTTGCTTATAACATATCTCTATTAATATACATGCTATTCTTACACAAATGAATACACATATTGTACAATGTCTGCCTATATATATTCTGTAGCGATAGATTATTTCGTGCATTTTATTTTACAGGGTAATCCCAAGTATTATTTTTTTTCTTTAATTTTTGTTTGCCCCCTAATTGTCCTCCTTATCAAATGGACGTTGATAAATATGAAGTCAAACCTGTTCTTTTTAATCCTAAAATCCCAGAAGAATCTGACAAGTTCATTTCTAATTATTCCACAAAATGTCTAAAATTGAAAGTTGCCCTCATTAATGGCCATTAAGTGTATATGTATTATATTTATGAGAAAAGGTGCATGTATGCATATATGTATATATGCGTGTGTGTGTGAAAATACAAATGCAGAATGCAACCAAATTCTAGCGCTGAAGGTTAGACAAACAGTTTAATTATATAATTTTTTACGAAATAGAAATTGAATAACGTGAGAAGACTGCTAGGACTGGATTCAAACCAGAAACTTTTTATGTACTGTGGTTTTGCTGTATCATTAAGCTATACCGGACAAGTCGATTAGCAGCTTTCCACCAGAATGAAGTAACTAATTTGGACCTCGATACTAGCGCAGAAGTCATCTTGAAATATACAAGTTGTTCATATATTGTACAAGTTATTCATATTATACATTTCATTCATATATATACAGGGAGGTTATAATATAAGTATCTCTATTTGGAGCTGTCTGTAGGTCGAAGGAATGATCCGAATGAAACCAAAATCAGTATATTTACTATTCGAGAAGGGGAAGCAGAATGGAATAACAATAAAAGAATAATTTTAATAATCACCGACAGATGGCGCTACTGAGTGTGAACTGTCATGTGTAATACAAGAACAAAAAATTAAGGCACAGACCGAATGGCACACGTAATTTATTGGAAAATGTCACAGTGAACGTGGTTACTCTTTTGCATGGCGGTGCTGCGATCATGTTCAGGTTCCACATGATCATTGTGCTGGAGGACACAATCCAGGTTGTAAACAACGTGCTCAACTGCGTAATGTAATGCATCAGGAGTGATGTTTCGTACATGTTGTGATATGCAGTAAAGTCATTGAAGTTTGTAACATCTCCACGGTACACAATATTACACATTACATTTCACACTCAAAAGCGCCATCTGTTGGCGATTATTGCAATTAATTTTTTTATTGTTCCATTCTTCTTCCCCCGTCTCGAATAGTAAGTGTACCGATTTTGGTTTCATTCATGTTATTCCTTCAAGCTACAGACAGCTCCAAATAGGATACTTTTTTATAACTACCCGGTATATATATATATATAATTGTTGAATATTTTATAATATTAAAAATTGAGGTACAAATATAGCATTAAACCTGATGACAGCTCAGAACACAGCACTAAACACAGTGCTTAATTACATAACTTTTCAAAATCGAAATTAAACAAGAACGAAAAATCATTCGTCAAGCATAGATTATGTAACACTTTCCAACGCTTCCAAAATAATTTTACAAATCATACCGTTTAATAAGCTGAATGGTAACATCTAAGTAAACAATTTGGAAAACGTATAACATATTTAAAAACATAATTTCAGGAATTTCCAACGTATACAATATTCGGTAAAATAAACGAATACTTTTATTCAGCCCTGTATAGGTTCTATAGATTTGTATATATACTACATAATATGCTACATTTTAGTTCAGTTAAGAAACGCGTAGCACAGTTTAAAATTTTCCTTCTGGAATTTCTGTCAATAAACGGAAATGTGTTCGCGAACTTTTGTTCTTCCCTGTATTTGATCTCCAGAATTTATATACGCCACGTAGTAAACAAAAAGGGAGTTAATTTTAAAATCGCGTTCAGTAACTTAAAACGCACTTCCAGGAATTATTGTTAACAGACAGTAGAGAATTCTTTTGTGTGTCCCTGTAAATGAACTATGACTGCTCTACACACAATATTCTGTAGTAAGCCTCTTGTAATGCACCTTAGTGATATATATAAATTTCAATGCGTTTAAAATAGTGAAACATTATTTAAATAACCGCAGACGATTTTTCTCCATAGACGTATCGTAACGGAATTCTTTTGACTGTCCCTGTAAATTAACTATAAGTACTATGCACACCCTATTCCATATTAAGCTTCGTGTAATACACCTTAGTGATATATATCAATTACAATGTGTTTGCAATTGTGTAACATCATTAAAATAAACCGCAAATGTTTTTTCCCCATAGACCGTAATGTAACGGAATACTTTGAGTGTCCCTGTAAAAAAACTATAAGTGCTATAAACTTCAGTTGGAATAGAGAACGTGCTACAGATAACGACAATGACATATAAAAATTGCAGGGCAATCGGAGCATATTTACGGGAGTTAGAGCACGGACAGACGGCAGACGGCAGACGGCAGACAAACCGAAGTCATAAACACTTTTCAACTAGGTTGGAAGTGTTAAAAAGGAGAAAATACTACCGGGCCTGATCCCGATCCAGGAAAATTGTGGCTAACACAGGGATGCAAGCGCTACGCCCCATATGCCCATTTGTTGCCACTAAATTTTAATGGTTTTTACGCCTTATTAAATTTCTGAAATTCTGTCATTAAATAAAGTGACAAATACTATTAAAATTTAGTGGTGACGATCGGCCATTTGTGTCGCAGCGTTTACATCCCTGAATAGTGCCATTGCTATACCATTGAGCTGTACCACACAAGTCGGCCAGCAGCTTTTCATCAAAATGATGGTGATAAATAGGGGACCATAAAACATTTTATTTGTTTCAAAATTTTCATGTTATCAAATTAAGGTTATACGATACCTTACTTGAGGGTGGTTGTGTACAACGATGAAGTATGTATCATAGCTCCGCGTATTTCGAGTGTCTCTTTAAGACCGCGTATAACTGTGTAGTTTAAAACCATATCTCTTAATAATGGGGATGTACACTGTAAAAAATGACCAATGTTTCTTATTTTATGAAAATATGCTATAACCACGAACGAAAATATATTATAATCTTCTGAGTTATCCGAAATTTCAAATAGCATGTTACATTGTCTTTTAAATCCCCAGAAACGAACACATTTTCAAAATTTAAAGAATAATTTATAAAAACAAATTATTTTTAGCTGCCCAAATTTTTCAGAAACGTTTCCGAAGGGTTTTTATAGTGTATTAATTAGTGTCCTCGGCTTGGAATACCTGTTTTTCGAATGCTATCCATTCTCAAGTACACGTTTTCAGCCGCATAAGTTAATTTATACATGAAAGAATAAAGCAATAATCTTAATTTTAATGTTATTGTTAACGCTGTTAATTTTGCATGTTTGTCTGTTAAACATTTTTTTGAGCATGAAAATGTTTACTTCAGAATTGATAGCATTCGAAAAACAGGTATTCCAGGCTGAGGACACTAATTATTACACTATAAAAACCCTTCGGAAACGTTTCTGAAAAATTCGGGCAGCTAAAAATAATTTGTTTTTATAAATTATTCTTTAAATTTTGAAAATGTATTCGTTTCTGGGGATTCAAAAGACAATGTAACATGCTATTTGAAATTTCGGATAACTCAGAAGATTATATTATATTTTCGTTCGTGGGTATAGCATATTTTCATAAAATAAGAAACATTGGTCATTTTTTACAGTGTAGAAAGATTGATACTGGTGTTCTTTCACGCCACCTGCATAAGTAAATATTTCTATTTCCTTTACAATTTTGTAATATATATATATATATATATTTGAGTTCAAACATATTACTTACAGGCAAATTTGATTATTTGACTGAATTATTTTATGATATTCAATCTTTGTAATTATATAATTAAAAAAAAAAAGCAGTCATTATGATTTAAAATTTTTTATTGACATTTCAAAGGAATTCTTCGCATTTAAATTATTAATTTTAAATTTTTTAATTTTTAAATTTTGATTTAAGCTTTAAGATGCTCATCAAATGTGCAAAAAAAGTTTTAAAAAAATTATACATTTTAATTTCCAATATCATTGTATTAGGTAATTTTTTTTATGAATGCATATATATTTATGAGTGAAATATCTGGATAAACAAAAATCTTAATGTTATTTACTGAGTATATATGACATAATCAGTAGAATTTGTTTTGAAATAAATAAAAGTTTTGTGCTCTGCTTCCTTTATGAAAATAAATAAATAAATAATTTTCCTTTTTGAGTTTTCTGCGAAAAATCCGCATAAAGCTCATATAATAGGAAATTAAATGCGTTTACGGATTGAAAATTTCTTATCAGGTTTCTATTAGTACAATTTAATGGAAGTATCTATAAATATGTCATAAACGGTTCTTGTAATTCGAACCCGTGTTGCAGTGAAAAAATTCCAAAATGTACTTTAAATAATAAATAAAATAAATGCTTTATAAATATTCATTTTTTATACATAACATTGTTTCCAACAATTTCTTTCTTCGTGTATAATTTTACGTATGAAATACTAGCTGTTACACTTGGCTTCGTTTACGTAAATTGAAAAAAGAATAAATGCATTAATTAAGCACATTTTTCACTCCCGAAAATTAAATTAAAAACGTAAATAATTAACTAACCTTTTATCACATTTCATAGAAGACAATACGGTAATTCCATGTTATAGGGGCGTTGACATAACTCAGTTTTAAAAAAGATAAATTTTGTGCCAAATAATCTCGAAAATCAAACTGCAACCAATGGAAAAAGGAGGGCCAAATAAAATCGAGGGAATAGACAAATTGAGTAAAATCAAATGTCAATTTTACTTGATAAAACATTTTACTTTTAACGATTTGTGAAACGTTTTAAAAACCTTCAAAATAATTACTTGGAAATATTATATGTTTTTTCTTTAAATTCAATTCTTGTGAATAGGGAGCAATAATTTTTACACCTAAATGCAAGGAGCTTAAATTTGCTTCCTTGGTTTAATTGGAAGCTGAAACAAATCTTGATCTCTAAATGACAATATGTTAACAGACGATGTTTGTTCTGCAGAATAACTTGATTCATAAAGTTTGAATATGTGGAAATATGTTTTTATTTTTCGAAACTTTTACTGTAACCAAGATTTTGTTTTCACCATTTATTCAAATTAAAACTAATTCTTTTTTAAGTTTTAATAAAAAAATGGCGTGCAAAATATATTTTTCTCCGTTTTATCCACAAAAATGAAGTAATTTATTTGCCGTTTTTAGAGAAATTTCTTTAACAGTTACAAAATAATAATAATAATAATAATATTGGAATTTAATTCAAAATTTTTAAATCTGAGAGTTTAATTGACATCCTAGGATTAATGATAAACGGTTGTTAACTAAATCACGTTGCGTTCGATAATCTAAGAGGAGTAGTGTTGAAATACAAACGGACGATCAGATTTCAATATAATAGATTCGTGTTTATTTTTATTTTCCTGATAATCATGATGTGAATTTTTGCAGAATTTTCTGTCATCTGCATTTCATGCTTAATAATCCGTATAGTTAAACAAATATTTCAATATTTCGTTTTAAATATGACGTGAAACTTATATATTTTCTATACTTTCTATACTTACTGATCCTTGTATTATTAATGTATAAAATTGATTCACGCACTTTTAAAAACATATTTGAAAATTCCCGTTTCATTTCAAATATGACGTCATATTTCTCCCAGAGAAAACTCTTTTTAATCATATAATTCTTGTTAATTTTCTTTTCCTGGGAAACAAAATGTGGATTTTGGCAAAAAACTCGCATCTGTATCTAACTGACATTCAAGCTTATTAATTAGTAGCGATAAAAATATTTCAGTTTTTCATTTTAAATATGACGTCATTATCCATCAATTTTCATTATATAGTGATTTTCATGCTGTTTGTATTATTACGAATATTTGATAATGCATGTTTTATTTCCAATATGACGTCATATTTGTCGAAAACAAGGCTGATCCTTTTCATAATTCCATGGTCCAGAAATGATTTCTTAATAAAAAATTATTAATTATGAGTATTAATGTTGTTCATTTTTACTTCTAATTAAAATGCATTTTTTGCTAGAAAACCTCTTCTCAACGTAACCGACATTCATACTTCATGTATAATAACAAACACTCCATATTTTCGTTTCAAATATTACGGCAATTCATCTTCTTTTCAATTCTTTTTATTTTTCCTTTTTCACGTGGAAATCGTAAATTGAAAATTAATTGGTTGGGAAAATATTATTCCAGGCGTTGTATGTATTATCAACGAAAATTCTTAGCAAGGCAAAATGGTTAATTAAATTTTACAAGAAAAATATTCATTGATTCTAAGTGAAAATAATGAAATTTTGATTTATTAAATAACATGTTGGAAAATAATGAACAATATCTACCCTAAGTTCATTTCTGGGTTATAATCCATCTATATGCAAAGATACAGGGCCATTAGTTCCTCCGTTTTTACATTTACTTCAGCCAAACATTCGCACACACAATCGCATTTATAATACAAGGTGTTTCACAAAGGACCCCTAACTTTAAAAATTAATAACCCGTAAACGGTGATAGATAAAAACATGAAACCAGTGGTATGTTTATTAAAAAATCGTAAGAATCTTATACATAAATCTCAAAAATTAGTTAATAATTGCACCGATAGATGGCACTGAAAGCGTTAAGAATCCTTCTAAAGAGAGTTCAGAGGCATAGAAAGACTAGCCTTCGAAGATTTCGCCATTTTAGTCTGACCGCTACTAGCGTATAGTGACAATAATTCCGAAAGTGATGTATACCGTGGAGGAACGTGTGTTTATTGTGTTGGAGTACAAACGATTAAATCCTACTTGCGGTCCTAATTGAGTCCTACTGCCACAAGGAGAAGTTTTCAAAAGCGATTTCAAGTCGCAAAAGTCCCAGATGGGAAAACAATTCGTGATCTTTTTAAAAAAATTCGACTGACCGGCCGGTGACATACAGCAGAGAGTCACTGACAATTTCATTCTTCGTTTGCGACATGTTTGTTGTGTAAAAGGTGCACATTTTGAATCACTTTTAATGTGATACTCCTATTTATCGCAGCGCCATCTATCGGAGCAATTTTTAACTGATTTTTGAGATTTATGTATAAGATTCTTACGATTTCTTTTAATAAACATACCACTGGTTTCATGTTTTTATCTATCACCGTTTCCGGGTTATTAATTTTTAAAGTTAGGGGTCCTTTGTGAAACACCCTGTATTATTAGGATTATATAGTATTAACGCATATTAATGACTTTGATCAAAGTTAAATAAATAAAAGTTATTATATGTCATCCAGAAATATAAACAAAAGTTTTCAATTGAGTTTCAATGAAAATATGTGGTGTCGATACATTATTGTCGGAATTTCCTTACCTCATAACATTTGATTAAAAAATGAAAAATATTATTACATATTCGTAAAGAACAACTCAGAAATATTTTTAATAACACAAAGTTACATAAACGTAAAGTTACAACTCAAAACCTTATAATCAAATAACTTTTATAAACAAATAATAATTAATATTACAATTTATAAAAAAGTTCTTTCCTGTACGTACGCTTGAAGTGTTGTCTATTGTTGACGGAATTTGTTTCGAAGAACAACAATATGCATATTGCTTTCTCCTCTGGATCTGTCATCTCATCGTCTCAGACTTCCACAATTCGATGCCTCTAGGGTTCCAACATAAATTGGCGGAGAATACCTAACTATGTGTTTTAAAAAAAGTTTTTGAATTGTACTTTGCGAATGTGCAATAAAATTTTTCGTCGTGTTCTTAAATCAAAAGTTATGTGTAAAGAAACTCGACAATAATTTTTTAACACACTATAGTTTAATCATACAATTTATCAGACGTGGATTTATTCACATAAAAATGTCTGTTGTTTTTAAAGCGGCGGTTCTGATGCATTATTTAAAAAAATGAACGTATTCCCTGTTTCTGAAATGTTTTCAGCATGCAGTGTTCTATATGAAATCCATGAATGTTTTCATTAAATATGTTTTTTGATTTGGTATGTTTTTTATATTGTTTGTGGCTTTTCATAGAACATGTGTACAGGAAAATTTGATTACGTGTTTTTATGTTTTAAATAAAAAGTACAATGTTCATTTCGTGTTAAAAAAAATAAATGTTTTTTTTTTAATTCAGTTTTATTTCAACTATGTACAT
The DNA here is from genome assembly GCA_963931845.1 of Maratus michaelseni. Classification (NCBI taxonomy): domain Eukaryota; kingdom Metazoa; phylum Arthropoda; class Arachnida; order Araneae; family Salticidae; genus Maratus; species Maratus michaelseni. The sequence continues at coordinate 301,048,544 of OZ007588.1, forward strand.
TAACAATCTTGGTTATTTTAGAAATGTATTAACGTGTTTGTTTTTTTAACTAAAAAAATAATAATATGGTGTATTACCAGCGCTGTCAAAAAGAGACAAAATGTGAAATAAAATTTTTATTGCTGTAGAGTAAAATGTCAACAAATAAATTTTACATTAAAATTGGTATATTAAAAAAAGCGGCATTTTTTTTCATTTTATCATTTACATGTTCCATATCGGATATCGCCATTTTAAACTGTCTTCTTGAAATCTAAAATCGCTACACAAATATAGAATACAAACACGATAGTAGTTAAAAAAGCGCCAACAAATAGGGATTAATACTATCCCTACTTGTCTTAAATGACATTTATTTTAGATTTCGGTTTATGGTTATTTTACTTGTAATTTTTAAATGAAAGCAAACACAAACCATTTTTAATATATTAAATGGTTATTTTCATATTTATCAGCTTTAAAAAATTACAAATAAAAAAACACAAAATAAAAATGTTAAAAGGTGCCATTTCACCCCGGCAAAACTAGCGCTAAGAGAGCTCCGTTAATATTTGCAAATGAGTGTGTTATGTGTGCCGATATGAGTTTTAATTGTCCAAATCTTTACATACTTCCCAAGTCTGGATATCTGGTCACATTTTGATTTTACTAAATCTAGTGGTTTCTTCTTCTAACTTATATTTTCATAAATCTCCAAAGATATTTTTAAGTTTTAAGTGTGAAAGATACATACATACACACACACACACACATATATATATATATATATATATATATATAGGTGCCCAAATGAAAAGTGTGCACAGAGTGTAGAAGTAAGTATTTTATTACAACTCTAAAAATAATCACCGCATTTGTCCAATCGTGTCATCAGAATGTCGATACCCCTGGCGTAGAACTCTTGGGTCAAATCTCGAAAGAATGTTCGTAAACTCTCCTGCACTTCGTCTTCCAAAGTAAACCGTTGTGTCCACGGAGTGCCTTCTTAAGTGGCCCGAAGATGTGAAAATCACATGACGACATGTAGGGACTGTAGCATCTCATCGACATCGGCGATATAGTGCATCCTTGACTTTCTGTCTGCCTTGTCTGAAACCCTCTCAACAATTGTTCACAGCCGTACATCCTAAACAGGGTTCCCCATAAACATGCTTCATTCGTCGTAAAATGTCCGCGTTCGCTGTCCCTTCAACCACCAAAAAGATACTTCGTCTCGCTGCTCGGCTCTGTACGATTCCATACTGTTCACCCTATATTTTAGCCAATCAGTTACACACAAAAGCCCAGTTCATGAAACACCAGCTTGGCAACTTTGATAATGCCGTTACGTTAGCTGTCCACTTTTTAATTTAGCACCCCTTATATATATTTAGGGGGGGGGTATTTTTTACCATTGAATTAATTTTCTTAACTAAAATACATTTATACTAGATTACCAAGAAGCACTTTTGCACTGTTGGTACATAAAGGTTAATATATATTTTATGTATACAGACCAATGAATGTTTATAAATGCCCTGTTAACTCAATATTAAAGAAGAAAATCATGGCTTTGGATAGTTAATTTTTTTTAAGCAAGTGCAAAATTTAATGTATCGAAACAATGACTAAATATAATTAAATGATATTACATATTTTAGTAAATTAGTAGCTTTAATTTTCATTCTTTACATATGTTCTTTAAATATGCAAATATTAATAATAACTGAAATATTTTGCATGTTTTTGGACGGGAAATGCATGTCTTTAATCGGAGAAGAATAAAATTGATGATGTTTAGAAAAAGTCTTTTATATTTATCCGCAAGTATTGCAGATGAATAAAAATCAGTAGAATTGGTAAGCAAGGATAAAGAAAATATGCAGCAGTGGTGAAGGGCATTTTCTCTTAAGCTGTAAGCACATGTGCTGCTTTTACAATTGCTTGTCTCAATTTTGAGATAAACACTGTTATGGTTTGTGCTGATTTTGGAAACTATAATTTAATGCTCTATTTTCAGTTTTTATACATCACGTCGCAACCATGGATTGATACAGACGGAAATACTTTCACGAGGATCAAGATAGGCCTGTTTCCATCGATTGTCGATCTGCCATGTAATCAAGTAAAGGTGAAAAACTTCGGAAGTCGGTGGAGTGTCGCGTCCTGTTTCTTTAGTTGGCTGTGACATCACGCATTTATCAGAGGAAAAATATGTTTTACATGTCATTCACTCATTAATATTCAATTGAAAACTACAGTTGAATGTAAAGTTATTTAATAATTTAAAAAATCAGCATTATTTAATTAGTGAGCCAACATTGTTTATAGCGGAAAAAAAGTTTCTTATTTTTTTGTAATTTCAGGACATAAAATGTTGTACAAAAATGGCATTTTACATTTTAATCAAAATGAATAAAAAATTCTTTAACCAAGCAAATAATAATAATAATAATAATGCTGGAAAAAATATGTATGTTTTTCGTGCGCAAAATGCATGTTATACTTCCACCCCCCTTGACATTCACTTGATCAAGAATGGCCTGTTTCTATCAATTGCCGAGCTGCCATGTGATCAAGTAAAGCTAAAAACAGAGAAGCTCGATTGAGTGCCGCGGCCTGTTCCTTTCGTTAGTTGTGACAGCATGCATTCATCAGAGCCCAAATATGTTTTATATTTAACTCACTCATTAATATTCAATTAAATAACTAAAATTGGATTTTTTAAAATTAATATTAAATGCATAAGCCAGCATTTTTTGTTTCGAAAACAAAGTGTCCGCATTTATTTTAATTGCAGGACATAAAATCTTGAACAATAAAATGATATTTTCCCTTTTACTCATCAAAAGAGACTCTTCAATATTTCCTGCAACCCCCATCCGTAACTTAATACTAAGTATTTGAGAGAATCAGTCTGAACTTTAGAGCTTTTTCCGACGATCCTATTTCAGAAAATAACTTCTAAAATAAATTTTGGAGGGTTTTTTTTTCGGCGGGAGGATTTGTTTGCACTCATTTCTTTCCCTTTCTTTTAGATGAAACTAAACTAAACTAAAATGTCTATGGGATTCATATCTTGAAAATGCCAATTCTAAACAACTTAACTAGATTCAAAAAGTGAAAAATAGAATTTAGTCTCTTAGTCTTATTTTGTAAAGTTCCCCATTTTTTTCGAATATCTTAAATAAAATTTATATGAAGAGTTTCAGATAAATCTTTTAAAGTAAATGTCATCTATAGAAACTTTCCCGAATATGAATCAATTACGAAAAACAAATTCATCCTTTAAAGATAATATATCAATAGAAAACAAAATCCGAATTTGTTTTATAACTATTTCAATTTCTTTCTTTTTTATAAAAGGTAAAAACGAGAACAGCAGAAAATAAAATAACATTTCAACAATTCAGGATGCACCCCAAGAATTTTCCAAATTATGAAAAATTTAGAATAAAAAAATTAAATACATTTCTCATGAAATATTCCATATCTGTATATTATCAGTGAATTTATATAAGAATTCGCAAAATATTTTGCCCATTTAATAATTCATAAATTTTTAATAATTTTTTTTTGGAAACAAGATAATATTTCAAAATAGAACGCATTGAATTCACGGAAAGAGTTTCTTGCTTCAAAGCATACCATTATAATGACCGTGTAATGCAATTATATGTGAAATATAAATTCAATACTCTTGTTTTTATGAAATTCCTTATACTAGATAAACTTTCTGGAAAGTAAGTTATATACCATGTTATTGGAACTAAGAGCTGTTAAAGTTGAATTTTACATATTTTTTATCGATTTATGAAATAAAAGAAATTCTTTAACAATATCGTTAAAAAATATATTGACAAATGTATAATACAGAAATAACTAAAACCTATCAGATCAAAGTCTTTGTTATACGTGATGTATACAAACATACACCTAGAATGCATCTTTTATTTTACAATTTATTTCGAATCTTGAATGTTTTTCGTAGTTTCAAATGGAACAAAACCCTTTATATTCACTTTCGAGAGAAGGATTTTCCTAAACCTAGACCATTTTATCATTTCCTCTTTATTTTCATCACATTTATTTAAAAGAAGAAAGTAGATAGAAAACATTTTTTAAGCGTTTAGTCTTGAAAATATGATTTTTTATCATTTTAAATGGATTATGTAAATATTTAATAAAATTACTGAGAAACTTTAACTTTGCTTCTGTTTATTTTTGAAAAAGGTCAAAGCATTTTTATGTGTTTTAAATCTAGCTGAATGCATTCATGTAAATACAAAAATAACTGATTAAAGTTTTGTATCCCTAATTTTACAGGAACTAACCTGAATACTTTTTCTTAAAAAAAAATCAAGCTAATTAAAATTAAAACAAACAAGCGTAATGAAATGCTTACAAACCATGATAGGTTTCGTAAAATAAAGAACAAAGTCTGTTTCAATTCATTTATCCTAAATGGTTAAATTGTTCTATGCATGTGTAATAATATGTTATGGTAAAAGTTATTATACTTTACCAACTTCTATAATCCTACCAATTTAAACTCATCTTTATTTTTATATATAAAATAATACAGAAATATATTAATTAATTATGAAAAAACCCCAGAAATAACCATTTAATTTCTTCTTCGTTATTAACATTTTTTTCACTTTCAACTAGTCTAATTACACAATAAACTTCATATCATTATATAAGTAATTTTTAAATTGTTAAATGTTAACGAAATTATGTTCATAAAACGCTAGATAATGTTTTATATGAACTACAGTATAAAAGTACGTGTTTTGTCACCGATGCATATTATTAAGTATCTGGTTAAAAACATTTAAAGAGGACTCGTTAAGAAAAAACTATTTATGTTTTTAAAAGAATAAAGTATTTTAGATGTATTTCTATCTTTAAAGAAGCTTTCTAAAAGTATTTCTAGTTTTAAAATACATTTTCATGCTTTTTGAGAGATATGTTAATGATTTTTATTGTAAACTAGCTGTTACAATTGGCTTCTTATCGTGAGATATAAAAAAGGATCAATTCATCAATAAAGCAAAAACTTTCACTCTCATAATTAAAACGTTAGCCAATTCTTTATCAAATTTTATAGCAGACAATATTTTGGATGATTTTATTTTGTACATGTATGTTTTTATACATAAAATATTTTCCGATTATTTTCTGTTCTTTAAATTTCTCTAAGATTTAAGTGTATTTTGTAATCCTACTTCCTTGTTATTAAATTTTATTACTTTTATTTATTATTTTTTTTATATTTATTGCATTATATTTTTGTTCATGGATACAAAATTAGTCTGTTTTCATGTCAAAGAATATTGTTTAAATGATTATGTTAGGAAATATTTTGGGGGAAATTTTTTAAATAAAAGGTAATTTCTGACATGCATTTGAGGTAAATGATGAAATCAAAAAATACACGTACAACATTATGTCAATATTTCAAAATATTTCACATTTTAAACAAATTGGAAGATCTGTATTATTTAAAAAGAAAAGTAAAACCTCGTGAAGCATCAAAGTTCAAAACTAAGTAACACATAACGAAAAATGTCTTTATAATTTCATACATGTATTGCATTTTTATTTCACAGTGGTAGATCGATCTACCAGCATTGACGAAATATTTAAGATCTAAAGTTTAACTGCTTGTTTTTAATGCAACAGAGCTTCTTAGACCTTTCAATCAGCGGAAAGAAAACTCTTGTTTATGAAAAAACCCTCCGATTATTAAATAAACATTCTCATATCGATTGTTGTTTTGTAATTTAGGATTATTGAGCAAGAATATATCTCCATGCGGTACAAAGAATACCTCGCAGATATATTTTCTAAAATAGATAATAGATTTATATATTTTAAAATTTAAATATTACTTAAGGTAACTTACCAGTTATTCTGTCTTACGTACACAAGATAACCGATAAGTATAAAGATAGGTGATAACACATTAATACCAGAATTCTTTACTGGCTTTTTCAGGTATTTCTAGGTGTCATTATAGAATAATGTGAGCGAAGAAAAAAATTGTACTATATTAATGACATCGGTTCTTTGAATTTTACGTAAATAACGTCACAAAAAAAAACCATTTTTCAAATAAAAAATAAACATTCACAACTCTTGCATCAACTTAAAATGTTTATTAAGTTTTTGGAAAATGAATATTAAGGAAGATTGTACGGTAAAAATATGTTAATCTTGTGGACGATAAAGCCTTCAGAAATTAAATCACTTTGCTTAATTGCAACAGATTACTTGATTTTTCTGAATGAAAATTTGCACATGTTTCCGGACTACAGAGGGGGTTCGTACATTTAATCAGACGATTTTCTTGGCACTTACATAATCATTTTACATACAATATTTGTGTTTTAAATGTTCTATTAAGTAATCCTTGAACGAACGATCCTCCCGATTGAGTAATCCTTGTATGAACTACCTTTATATACCGTAATTATCATGACAATAAGGCTTTTTGTAGTTTGGAAGACTATTTTGTCCCATTAATCTTGAACAGCTTTCCAACCCGTTTTTCATTCGATTTTTTCCAGGAAATTAACAATGGATGGTGATGTGTGGCTTCTTGCATTATCTTGATACAGTTAAACAGATTGGTGGCACTGTGGGTAAGGAGATGGTATTTCATGTGTGAAGATGGAGAGTAAAATATGTTTCTGATGATATGTGTATTTCATTTTATCATTTTTATTTACTCTCTTTATTTTTAAGTTGCCATTATATGCAAAGCCAACAACAATCGTAAATCCTTTGATAAAACTTTCTTTACACACATTCAATCATATTTTGATATTGTTTTTCCCTCTTTGATGATAATGAATGGACCTCTTTTTATTACAATCATTCAAATAAATCCAAGTTTTGTATATTTTTCTATCTCCATTTTAGTCCTGATAAATGTCATAAAGAATTTTGTATCGTGATACACATTCGGTGATATGTCGTGGAGAAAGACGCTAAAAATTGTATTTTTCGGCCTTTTTAAAAGTCAAATTAGCGTTAATGATTATGTTAAGTGTTAACACTGAGCATTTTAACGATTTAGCAACAGTTTTTTTTTTTTACTTTGACGATTTTCCTTTACCATAAAATATCTCGCCTTTGCAATATTCGAAGGATTACTTTTTGTTTTGGGGGCATATTTGAAACAATTTTCCACTTGAAGCCAGAAAATTTCCATTTTTCCCTGTCTTATTGACAATATTACCTACTGCGGCTTTAGATATTGAAAAAACATGCCTTTCATAGCGTTTATAATAACCGACTACGAATAATTCTCTTCGAAAATTGCAGAAATATAGCCTTTCATTTGCCAGTTCTTTAAACCGCTATTATGCATGTAAACAAAATTTTCTTTTGCCCGAAAAATATTTATATTTTCAAAAAATATTAGCTCTAAAAATAATTTCTCTCTCTCTCTATAACACCAAAACAAACTTGTCTAAAAATGTGCGAACAGTGTGCATTAAAAGAAAATATATTTTAGGAATCATATGCAAATATGCATTTAATTTATGACAAAAATGATTTTTATAATAATTACTAGCCGCCACTGGCGACCAGTTTGGTCTCCCTTAAATGTATGTTAAACATTGCAACACGTTACATTTATTCATAATTTAATTTTCCCTTAATCCTTCGCCAAATCGGAAGATTCTAATAGACAAATCATGAACTTTTGCGATCATGGTAGCATTTCGCATATTTTTTGGGCACAAATGTCACATACGCACGTTGGCGCGATTCCCCCCCCCCCTCACCCGCCAATTTGGCGAAAACTTTGTTATGGAAATTGTTGTTTATTTACTTTTATTTTTTATTTTAATTCTATAAATTATTTTTGATATGTATATCAATATTTATTTACAACAAACTATCATTTATTTATTTTTATTCTTTTTTTTAATTATGAGTATTTTTGTTAGCCGGGAGCAGATGATAATTCGCCAAATATCGTTCCCATCACCGTCATTCATACTACAATTAATTTAATTTTAAATTATAAACCTGTCACTCATTTCATTTAAAATACTTAACTTTAATCTAAAATGCTTATATTACATAAATTTAAAATACTTCACACTTTTCATTTAAAAGAGAAAATAAATAAATAAATAAGAAATAATATCATAAATCAAAACATTTGATTTCAAAATCAAAGTATCATTTCTAATTTTTACACGCGATAAATAAAAGCTGTATTAGCGATTTTAAAAATGCTAAAAATCTGATTCATTAAATATTATTACATGAGTTCAATTTACGTCAAGAAAAGGTCCGAAAGTTGAGTTGTATAGCACATAATTATGGTAAACTTTGATTGTCTCACTGGTGCGAATTATTTTTTTGACGCGAGGCAGCGGTCCAAAAATTTATTCGCGGAGAACTTGCTTTGCGAATGATTACCTCCATGATTTAATATTTTAAATGTTCACGACGAATCAATCTTTTTTTTGTTTACTTTTATGAATAGAGAATTTGAACTGCGAATCTTTCGACTGAAGTTATTGCAGAATATATACATAATTGAACGCAAGTCATCTCTCAAATATTAATTTATTTTGAACGATCTTTCTTAAAATGTAACTTTTATGCAGTTTATTCGAAAAAATAATTTTGAATAAAAATGGCCGCTTGGCATATGAAAAAGCGATGCGGCATCCCGGAACTGTTGAGGAGAGTCACATGACTTACAGTTTTATTATAGAGATTAAATGTTTTGTTACCTAAATTATATAAATATAATAATAATTTAATATTTTCGTGAATTGAAAATGTTTGTTTGATAAATGAAGATGCATACCTAACGTCACTTTCGAAATTAATATTATACATTAGCTATTGAAAATTAATAATCGGCTAATAAAACTTAACTTTTCTAAAAAATATAGCAATATCAAAGAAAAGAAAGATTAATAATATTAAAAAGAAATATAAATGTTCAAAATATTCATAAAACATTTAATGAAAACATTAAAATAAACTGATTATCATCTGCTTAACATAATGTTATTTTTGACAGTATAAACTTTTCTGTACCTATTAATATTCTTTCTCCTTGTATTTATTAATAATATTTTAAAATGTATGTTTTATTTTAAATATGATGTAATTTTCTCCAACTAAATCTTTTCTTAATTATTTAATTCTTGGGTTTTTCCTATTAATCATAACGTCATTTTTGACAGAAAAAGTCTCTTTAGTTGGTAGCTAATTTTCATGTCCCATGTATCGTTAAAAATATTTTCATTTTAGTTTAAAATAAGTCATCATATTCATATGCTTTTCAGTAATTGAATGCGTGTGAACAAGTATTTCATTTTTATTGCTCACGTGCATTGCTTCGTTTCCATGTAAAATTTTTGTGGGAAATCTTTTACTCCAGGTTTTCAAGATGTGGCAACTTTAAAAAGAAAACCATTTTTTATCAAAAAATAGTATAATAATTCTGCTTAAAAATAAAGAAATGTCATTTTTTTAAAATACATGTATAAATGGAACACATAATAGCTTAAATTCGTTTTGCTTTATAATACACCTATATGCAAAGTTACAAAGACTTTAACTTATTCGTTTTGTCGCTGACTTCAGCCAAATATTCATACATACTTTCACATTTGAATTATTATTAGGATTAGGATTTAGATATGTGACTAATTACAACTAATGAGTGTCTCTCTATAATAATAAAAAAAAGTAACCAACACCGCCGCAGCCGCTGTCATTGCATTTTGGTGCTTTAAGGAATTTCTATGCTAATATTCAGAAAACTATTGCATATAAAAATATGAAAATTGGTAGTTTTATAAGGAAATGTTCTATAAACAGCCTGAATCAGACAGTTTTTAAATCGAAGAAATATTTTAAAAGATATCAAAGTCGGTCAAAATAGTTCTCTTAAAACGTTTTTATAGAAATGAAAACTATGCGTATGAATTTAACCATAATTTAAGAGGATTATATCTGACAAGCAGAAGGTGTAAAGGCTATTATTGTTTTATTTGACTAATTTTTTGAGGCTTTATATAGATTTTTTATTCAAATTTTCATTATTTTGAAGGAAATTTATTCCATATTTCAGAATATCCATTATTTTAATTGTTGCCAATTTGTAAAATAGCGTACATAATATAATATTCCCTTTCAATTAAAAAAATGTATTTACACGTGACTATTAAAAACAGAAATAAAACTTTTAAATAATAATTAAATGATCACGTGTTAAAAGCGGTAAATGTAGAAAATTAAGCAATCAAAAATATATTTATGGGTGAATATTAAGAAGAGAAATAAATAAAATATTACGCGTTCAAAGCATTAAATGAAAACTTACGTCATATTTAAAATGCTCGAATAACAATATTTCCAAACAGTTTCAATTTAAAAATATATTTACACGAGAGATTAATTTATTTCGACAAAATATTTTACCCATTAATGCAAATTTTAGAACAGCGTAAATAATAATAATATTTCCTTTCAATTAAAAACTATATTTTTACGTGTAATAATTACGTTGAAAATAAGGAAATGACGAACAAATTGTTAAAATATCAATAAAAATACAGATAACCGTTGAATTGAAAATCACTCGATGACATAACAAACACGTGTATCGTATCGGATGTCAATTGAATGCGACACCATGGTCATGCACTTTTTTCGCAATTCTTATATTTTGGTTCTTTTCTTTTATACAAAGTAGTCGACGGATAATAGGAAGCACCAAATTTTCTATAGCATCGTTATAAAATTCTCCGATGCAGCGACATCGTTCACTTAACCATTTTACACAAGTTGATTTTCAAATGTTTAATTGATATTATTTAATCAATCACGAAACAGTTGTTAACTGTTTCGACAGCAGTTGATTCGGACTTAAAATCCCTCAGTTACAGAAAACTGAATGGAAACACGATTACAGCAGAAAGCCACTGGTCGTTTAAATATAATTCAATCTTCCTTAATTTTTTATACAGTTGATCAAATCAGAGTGGTTTTAAAATTTGATGTATCCAGACGGGAGTTGGAGAGCGTAGCTCGTAGGATACAGAGTCTCCTAGTATTTAAAAAATTAGTCAAAGTGAAATATTTCTATTTTTGCTAAAATATGTATTTAAACGCTAATAGACAATGTACATGCATAAAATGATAAATCCAATTTTGTTCACCTGAGCATTTATTTCTTTAAGAGCAGTAAAAATTACTTGATGTTGCACTAAAAATATATTTTATAAAGTTGGAAATAATTTGCAATAACAAAAGAATTTGAGAATAACAAAATATTTTACTGATTTTGTTAATTAAAAATAAAAATAAAAATTATGTTTTCTGAAATACAACCCACAGAAACACAAAGCATTAAAAGTGTATATTAAATGTATGAAATCACTTTTAGCATAAAGTTAATTATATTCATCTAAAAGTTATTTAATAAAATCTATTTTGAATAATTTCATGTTTTACATTGTATAAAGATCTTCTAATAAAGTTAATATTTTATCTAAAAGCAAGCATTATTATTTTATCTAAAAATCTGGTAAAACGTTATCAGCCACATTATCTGATCAAATTAAAGATGCTATTACTTATGTTCAAGTCACAAATCAAGTAGTATGTAATTAATATTTTTTTAAGATAAAAAGGAAAATTTAATCCAGTGATATTCAAACAGTTTTAATAATTTTAAAATACATAGTATATTTGAAATGTTCATGTACAGTGTTTAAAATGTTACATTTCTCTTTTTTTAGTTAACCATCTAGAAAGATAATGAAAATTTAATTTTAATTTTAATCTTCTAAGAATTTTAAAAACCTTTCCGTGATTTCAACATTTTTATCGAAAAAAAAGCTTTTGAAGTTTTTCTGAAAAAGAAGTCACCAATGTGAAAAATGTAGGGTACTTCCATTTCAAAGGACGTTTTTGATCAAAGCTCGAAAGATCAAATAATAGTAATTTATAAAGGAGAGTGATTGCTTTTATTAAAGCGTCAGAGTATTCTCAAGCATTAAACGAAGTTTAAAATAAAAGAAAATGTAATTATCTTAACCATTCCTTCTTTCTAAAACTTTATATAAAAAAGCCAGTTTAATTTCCTTTAAAAAAATTATAAAAAAATGCATGACTTACAATTTAATTTTTTGTATTGATGTTGCCCTTTGATTACGGACTAGTACTAAGGTGCGTCTCAAAATTATATGGACAAGCGACATTTTGAAATAACAGCTAAGAAAATAAAGCAATAATCACGAAAAAAATAATTAGCATATGGAATCATAACATAAGTTTATTACGATACAGAAATGTTATGTATATATCACAGATTGTTTGTAAAAAAAAATACAATTCAAAATAAACTGTCTCAAAAATATATGGACAATGAAACGAATTGCTTTTGTTACCACTATATCAGAAAAAATTGCATTTTCTGTGTTCTCTACTTGTGACGTAACCTCTTCGAAATATAAAATCACTGCTCTTTCTTCAATTGTCGAATAGTTTGAAAATGCCTAGCAACGTTGAATTTTCTGCTACTAATATTGCTAAAATTTGGTGTTTAAAGTTTCTGATATTGCAAAACAAATGAAGCTCAGGAGATCTGGAATTTATGCAATTTTATCAAAAAGAGACAAAACAATTGCAAAAAAAGCGTTCAGGTCGACCAAGAAAAACATCTCTAAGACAAGATAGAGAAATTTTGCGAGCAGTTTCAACCCAAAAGAAGTCCCTATTTCCAGATCTACTGTTCACCGTCACATACAGGTAAGCGAAAATCATAAATATTGCAGAATGTGTCGGACACGTATGCTGAAAGTGCACCATAGAAAGGCTCGAGTTCTTAGGGGAGAGGCTCGAGTTCTTCGCATGCATTGGACGTATAAATGGTTAAGTGTTTTCTTCAGTGAAAAATTCAATAAAAAAAAACTATTTGGATGACCCTGATGGCTGGGCATACTATTGGCATGACTTACGAAAAGAACCTCGCGAGTTCTTTAGTGGAAAAAAAGGAGGGGGTTCACTAATGGTGTGGGGCGTATTCTGTTTCAACGGAACAACGGATATTGCTTCTCTTAATGGTCGACAGTGCTCTGAAGAATATCAAAATGTTCTTAAAAGCAATCTACTTCCAATCGGAAACATCTTGGGGGGGGGGGGGGGGGTGGACTGAAAATTCCAACAGGACAATGCGTCGATTCACACCTCCCACTCAACAACAGCTTCATTTAAACAGAATCAAGTAACTGTTATAGACTGGCCAGCAATCAGCTCAGACTTGAATCCAGTTGATAACCTTTGGGGAGTACTTGCACGAGATGTGTATGCCCATGGTCGGCAGTTTTCTACTATTCAGGAATTACAGCAACAAGTAGAGAAGAGTTGGTTCTCTTTACAACCGTACCTACTCCAATCACTAGTTGGAAGCATGCCTGATAGGGTTTTCAAGATAATTAAAAAGAATGGATACAAAATTTGAATTTAAATGCAAAATATTCGAAAGTCCATATATTTTTGGGACAGCCTATTTTTATTTTTATTTTTTACAAAAAATCTGCAAAACTTATACTTTATTTCTTTGTTGTAATAAATTTATATTATGATACTATATGCATATTTTTTTTCGTGATTATTGCTTCATGTTTTGAACTATTATTCAAACAATCGCCTGTCCATATACTTTTTAGACGCAATATAGCAACTATTTTTATATTCAATCGTACCACAATTTAGAAAAAAAATGTTGTAGATTTTTTTGCAAACGCGCTAGTATATGTGTACGGAAGAGAACAGTGGCATGAATAGAATAAAAAATCGTCTACTGGGACGTATATGTCCTGAACGTAATAAAAGCGTTATTATAGAATTAAAATTATTCATTATAATTTTTATCAAATATTTTTGGTAACTACTTTTATATTTAAAATGTTACGGTACTTGATTGTTACATAGTCCAAGTATATTTTACATATAATATACAAATAGAATAATGGAATGCATATTTAATACAGTATCTAAAATATTTTATTATTACTTCAAAGTTATTATTTAAACAAAGGTATTTTTATTTTCGATCCTTCACACAGTTAACCATTTATCGATACTTTTGTTGCACAGAAAATGTATTGCTGAAGACTACACATAGTATTTACATAAAACAAAAACTTTATTTTTGTCAAAATCTAAAAAAAAACTTAAAAACGGAATTTGTGACATTAAATTTTGCTTTATTTTTTATAATAAGGTGTATATTATAACATATGAAACGTATAACGTACGATGCTATTACTGAAAATCTCAACATATTGATTATATATATGTCTTCATAGTAAATGCTTTGTGATCATTTTCATGAAAAATATTATATAGATTTAAAAAGATTAAACCTTAATCTTCAAAAATTTCAATGTATTATTCTAGATGTTCTATATTTTCTGTACTGAATTTTCTATGACACTTATAGTGTAAATTAAAAAAATAAGCATTTGATGTATTGAATCAGCAGTATGTTTTATTCCATTACATAGGAGTTATCCCAGTATCATGGATATGTTCATACAAGACAATTTTGTTTTCATTATCCCCAGAAATTTTCTATATAATTATCGTAGACCATACATTGTTTTATTATATTTTGAAAAAATATCTATAGTTAAAATTAAAAATTTTATATCTATGCATGTAAAATACTTCATTTTTAAAAACGTAAATTCACGTATCAGTGTCAACAGAAACAAAAGAATTTGCTTATGAAATTATAACTCATAATTTAAATATCCAATGTATATTTTTTACTCATAAATTTGTATGGAAAATTATAGTATATATATATGATTAATGTATATCAAAAATATGAATTTCTTTATTATGATATGGAACATTTTATATTCTAAAGAAATTTCTTACGAAACGTATAATGTCAGCAAATATCCTTATTGTTTAAAGACTTCAATCCCCTTTCAAGGACATTTCTCAATTCTCGTGATATAAAGTACGAATTCAATAATTTTCTTTTTTTCATATTTGAGTACATATTAATTAATTCAGAAAGACGTTACCTTACAACTACTGTTAAGTAAATAAACAATTAAACAATGCTAAACTAAAACATTTTAATACATGTAAAATTTAGTATAGTGATTTATAGATATATCTTATATTTTTATATACTAAAATATTTTTCACATGAAAGCATTTTGTTTCAAAATGTCATATATGACAAATATAGCTGTTGTAAAATAAACATTAAAAGTACATTATCGGATCTATTGCGGAAAACCGATACCAAGATAAATATAACAGTGTTCACAAGTTTTCTATTCTTGAAGTTCATAACAACGTTTATTTTGCTCTAATAAATATGTCACAAATCTCTATTTTTTCTTCATAGTACGATAGAAAAGTTTTTCAAAACTTGTGAAATTGAAAGCTCCTACTAAGTTTTAAGTCCTTATAGATTTATATATAGTTTATTGGTTTTGTTAAATAACTGTAAATAATATATTTTTTTTAATTCTTGTTAAACATATATATAATAAACGTACATGCTGTCATCAAATTCAAATACAATATTATTAAACACTCCTATAGAAATATCAATTTTCTTACATTGAGACGCTTATAATTATTCCTTGGTATCATTTTATTTATATACTAGCTGATTCGTTCGAGGTATCCCGGAAATCAGTAACTTTCTTTTGAGGTTCCGATAAAAATAGTCGTTTTAGGAGCGCATTCTGTCCTAAACAAATATATTTCCGAACAAAGCTCCCGCACTGGTCCCCACGGCCTACGTCATTACATATCAGGCATGTTACGCACGCGGAATATAATTTAGTTTCAATTTCCTCCGCTAGGAGGCGCGAAACCGTCTTACTTAGTTATTTATATCTTCATTAGTCTGGGTCAAGTTGAATTAACTAATTCCCGTTGAAGAATCTTACAAACATTTTTTTAGAGCACTTATGTCGAAATATGAAAATGCCCTAGGTAGACCACTTTCAACCACCATATCTGCCACACCCCCACAGCTACCGAAATTCAACCACCATAGGGCACGATGGGAGACTGGAGGGTACTACTACACTCAAATACCAGGAGTCTTCACAGGGTAGTTGTGGCTACAAAGATAAATCTCATCAAAAAGTCACCTGTAAAAAATGCAGCCAAGTCTCGTAACTCATTTACCGTAAAAAGTACTGATATCGTATAAAGCCAAGTTTAACTATCTTATTAACTCTGAAATTTTCATTCACAAATCACTCCTAGTCTCTACATCTTTAGTTAATTATTATTTTGTGACTTGGCAATTACGTAGCACGAGAATGTGATGTATAAGTCTTAATCAAATAATACTATAACATATTAAAGTGTAATAACTTCCCTGTGCGTATTTAATTTGCCTTAATTAAATTATCCCATCCCATCCCATAACATAGTAATGTGTAATAACTTCCCTGTGCTGCGTAATTGCCAAGTCACAAAATAATAATTAACTAAAGATGTAGAGACTAGGAGTGATTTGTGAATAAAAAATTTCAGAGTTAATAAGATAGTTAAACTTGGCTTTATACGATATCAGTACTTTTTACGGTAAATGAGTTACGAGACTTGGCTGCATTTTTTACAGGTGACTTTTTGATGAGATTTCACTTCTTTTTGTAAGTAATCCTCCTTTTCTTGATTTTGGGTTCTTTTTGGAGATCATCCACTGATTTTCGCTAAGCCCACACTCTGTCCCTATTATTTACAGGTATAAAAATTTTGAAGCTTTAGTTTCGTTTGCAAAGTACTGTAGATAAAAAGAGATTTCAGGTTCCTAGGCAAGCACTAAATTATGGGAGGGGGAGTGTCAAAAGTACTCTCAATTGCTTCCAGGATAAATGCTATCCATCTGAGGTATTACTCACAGCCCTATATACTTGATATTTAACATAAAAGAACTTTTTAGTATAAAAAGAAAGCCAAAATTGAAATTTCCGGAAATTTCCAATAAATCAAACTATATTCCTTTTTTCGATGTTTTTTTTTAGTCTTTTTTTTATTATTTACGATTTTTTTAATTTTTCCTTACTTTGTGTACTAAACCCTGCCTTTTTGCCAAATGTCAAGCTTCTAGGACTACAAAATCGAATTTTTTTCAAATTTTCGACTTTTTATAAATTTATTGATTTTTCGATTTTAATTCTAAGTTAATTGATTGTCATGCCAATATAGTAATTATTTGATCCGTCTTCTTAGAATCATTTAGGTTCAATTTAGAGATAAATAAAGTGAATCTTAGAGTCACTCTGATTTTATTTAGAAAGGACTATCAAGCCATAACCAGCCAGTAATGTCAGAAGGGTAAGGGGAGCTGTGAAAATTTTTGTGGGGCTAACATCATTTAACAATCCATATTTCATATGTGAAGTAAATAGAGTACAACCTGTGAAAGAAAACAAACCTGTCTTTAAAGAAATCGCCTATATCGTAGCCAGTCTATAGCGGAACTTTTCTATAATGAAATTCGTAAACGAAAGAAAAGAAAACCATAATCCGGGGGAAATAACATAAAACAATTAGGGGCGTTGTACTAGCTAATAGGACAATTATCTTAAAACTAATGTTTCTAACAGTACAAAATCAAATTGTTTTCGAATTTTCGATTTCTTAAAGATATTTCGATTTTTCGATTTTATTTTCGAATTTAACGAATATTTTAATTGTTCCTTTTATTGAATAGTAAATACTACCTTTACACCAAGTTTTAAGTTTCTAAGACTACAAAATAAAATTATTTTGAATTTTTGATTTTTTTCGAATTTTTTTTTTTTTTAATTTTCTGGATTTTTTAATTTTTTCTTATTTTGTATCCTTTATTACAATTTCAAGTTTCTAGCGCTACAAAATCGAATTATTTTGAAATTTCCGATCTTTTACGAGTTTTTTATTCTATTTTCGAATTTATTGTGTTTTAATTTTTCCTTTTTCTGTATCCTAAACAATAAGTTTGCGCCGAATTTTAAGTTCTAAAGCTACAAAATCGAATTTTTTTCAATTTTTCGAATTTTTGATTTTTTCTTTCGATTTTTACAGATTTTTTCTTTCTTTCTTTTTTTGTATCCTAAATACTAGCTTTATTCCAAATTTTAAGTTTCTAGCTTTACAAAATCGAATTATTTTCAAATTTTCGTTTTTTTTTCGATTTTTTGATTTTATTTTCAATTTTTGTTGTGTTTTTAATTTTTTCTTTTTCTGAATCTAAACACTACCTTTACACCAAATTTTCAGTTTCTAAGGCTACGAGATCATATTATTTTCAATTTCTCTCTTTTTCTTTCTTTCTTTCTTTCTATTTTTTTTTTTTTTTTGAAATTTTCGATTTTTTTTAAATTATCCATATTTTTAAATTTTTCCTTATTTAGTATCTTAAATATTACATTTATTCCAAATTTCAAGTTTCTAGCGCTATTAAATCGAATTATTTTCAAATTTTCCTTATTTTTCGATTTTTTCGATTTTTTGATTTTATTTTCGAATTTTATTGCGTTTCTGATTTTAACTTATTCTGAATCCTAAACACTATCTTTACTGCGAATTTTAAGTTTTTAAGGCTAAAAAATCAAATTATTATAATTTTTTCAATTTTTTTCGAATTTTTCGAATTTTTGAATTTTTTTTTCTAATTTTCTGGAATTTTTCATTTTTCCTTATTTTGCATCCTAAACACTACCTTTATTCCGAATTCCAAGTTTCTAGCGCAACAAAATCGGATTATTTGAAATTTTTAGATTTTTTTCGATTTTTTCAATTTTGCTTTCGATTTTTTTGGTGTTTTTGATGTTTTCTTTTTCTGGATACTAAACACTACCGTCACACCGAACCTTAAGTTTCTAAGACTACAAGATCGTATTATTTTCAATTTTCAATTTTGATGGAATTTGTTGAATTTTCGAATGTTTTTCTTTCGAATTTTCCGGTTTTTATAATTTTTCCTTTCTTTGTATCCTAAACACTAGCTTTATTCCAAATTTTAAGTTTCTGTGGCTGCGGGATCTACCCAATCTTTTTGATGACGCGAGAGTGAGTGAGTGTGTGAGTGACAAAAAATCGAAACTTTGAGTTCATATATCGTCTGCACTAATTTTTTGAATTGTCCATATTTTTTTATTTTTCCTTATTTAGTATCTTAAATATTACCTTTATTCCAAATTTCAAGTTTCTAGCGCTATGAAATCGAATTATTTTCAAATTTTCCTTATTTTTCGATTTTTTCGACTTTTTTATTTTATTTTCGAATTTTATTGCGTTTTTTATTTTAACTTATTCTGAATCCTAAACACTATCTTTACTGAGAATTTTAAGTTTCTAAGGCTAAATAATCAAATTATTTTAATTTTTTCAAATTTTTTCGAATTTTTCAAATTTTTGAAATTTTTTTCAAATTTTCCGGAATTTTTAATTTTTTCTTATTTTGCATCCTAAATACTACCTTTATTCCTAATTCCAAGTTCCTAGCGCAACAAAATCGGATTATTTGAAATTTTTAGATTTTTTTCGATTTTTCGATTTTTTCAATTTTGCTTTCGATTTTTTTGGTGTTTTTGATGTTTTCTTTTTCTGGATACTAAACACTACCTTCACACCGAATCTTAAGTTTCTAAGACTACAAGATCGTATTATTTTCAATTTTCAATTTTGATGGAATTTGTTGAATTTTCGAATGTTTTTCTTTCGAATTTTCCGGATTTTATAATTTTTCCTTTCTTTGTATCCTAAACACTACCTTTTTTCCAAATGTAAAGTTTCTAGGGCTACGGGATCTACCTAATCTTTTTGATGACGCGTGAACTAGTGAGTGAGTGAGTGACAAAAAATCGAATGTTTGAGTTCATTATCGTCGGAACTAGAAAAGACAGAAAGTTGTAATTTCAAATTTTGGTCCTGTTTGCCAAATACTCTAGAAAAACGAAGTTTAAAATTTTTGGGATACTCCAGCGCGGAGATATGGGGGGGTCAAAAGTGCCCTGAGTTGCTTCCAGAAAAGTATGCTTACGGCTGTCCTCTCTCGACTTGGCGGAGGCACTGCCGTGCCTCCAGATATAGGGATAGATATATCTATTTTCGAAATATGAAAATGCGCTAGGTCGACCAACTGCAACCCCCATATCTCACACACTCCATCAGCTACCGGCATGCAACCACCATAGTGCACGGTGGGAGTCTTGAGGCTACTACCACATATAAACAACAGTGTCTGCGCTGCGTAGTTCTGGCTGCAAACTACAATATAATGACGCACACGTCTATATGAAAATTCCCTAGGCCGACCACTTTTTACCACCATATCTCCCACACTCCCACAGATACCTACATGCAACCACCATAGTGCCAATGGAAGACTCGAGTGTACTACCACACACAAATACCAGTGGTCTGCGTTGGGTAGTTGTGGCTACAAAGAGAAATATAGGGACACACACGTCTATTTTCGAAATATGAAAATGCCCTAGGTCGACCAATTTCAACCACCATATCTCACACACCCTTACACCTACCGACATGCAACTACCATAGTGCACGATGGGCGACTAGAGGCTACTACCACACATAAGCACCAGTGGTCTGCGCTGGGTAGTTGTGGCTACAAACTGAAATATATGGACACACACGTCTATATGAAAATTCCCTAGGCCGACCACTTTTTACCACCATATCTCCCACACTCCCACAGATACCTACATGCAACCACCATATTGCACGATGGGAGACTTGAGGCTACTACCACACAAAAGCACGAGTGGTCTGCGCTGGGCAGTTGCGGCTGCAAAGCGAAATATACACACGCTATTTTCACGCTAGGGACATACACTTCTATATACATAGCTAGATAGATATAGATATAGATTTCTCTTTGTGTACTATTTCAAACTCGTAAAATTTTATTCTCTAGCATCGATAAATTAACACATGATAAAAAATACCAAAATTGTAGATTAGAAATATTTGAAATTCTGAAAGTAGATTCAAATTCAATTTAGATTTTGTGGATCTCCAAGCCTCTCAACTTTATTTAGTGCAATACAACAAATGATGGACTGGTAAGGACGTATTTTTGGTTCTTAGGTAATAATTCCTCCCGCATTTTTGTCACGGCGGTAATCAAAATATAATTAGAAGGGATGGAAAAATATTTTAGACTAACAAAGGATGGGAATTTACACTTTGCAACACAGCGTACAACCAACATAGCGAAAAATGTCCAGTTCGGCGATCGAAGCCGGATACCGTGGTTTAGCGCATCTAAGGCGTTACCATTTAGGTCACCAGGATGATATTCAGTCTGCCATTTCTCACTCTTATATGTTGGAAAGGCTGAAACCTCACAGCGCAAGATGGAAAGTCATACATGAGCACACAACTTAATGTCATACATGAGATGAACAATGTTCCCAGCATCGGAGTATATATGATATACAATTAAATTTTCAGCACTGCTGAAACTACGCCAGAAATTAACGACTAATAAAGAATGTGAATTTTCACTTTGCTATACAGCGTACAACCAACAGAGCGAAAAATGTCCAGGCCGTGGATAGAACCCGTATACCTTGGTATAGCGCACCAATTACTTTACCATTTAAGCCACCATGCCTCGTGGTGACAGCAGGGAGAGAGTTTAGTTTTAACGCGGTGAGGTGGATGTGTAGGTGGTTCGAAGGGGAGCTCTGGTGCACGTGCGTTGAGGTAGGTCTACTGGAGTGAAGAGATGATGTGTTTGTGAGATTAATAGTAATCTCTGGTAACTCTGAGATAATTAACGTAGCATGAGAGAGATATAGAGTAGCTAAACAGTACACAGAGCGTATTTTCTGTATTTTATTTAATGTTGAACAGGATCAGCTATATCCGAGTTTTTAAGTATAAATATTGTCTTGTTTTTGTAAACATTGTGTAAATAAAGTGTTCGTTTAAGTTTAATTGAAAGGGTTCGTCTTTTTCTCAATATACCTCTCATAACGTGACCGATATCACGTAGTCATATCGGTGGTGGCAGCAAACTAAAAGTACAGGATTATTCTTCAAAGTTGTGTGGACTTAGAGGGAATCCGACAGTCTTGTTAGCAAATCACTGCTGAAAGAGGAGTAAAAGAAAAGCCTCTGTAAGGGCAGCGCGTGACGTGGGACGATTCGCTTTAACAAAGGCATCACGTGACCGTCGAAGGGCAATTTTATCACACATAATAAGCGATCAGTTCGAGTGTTGAGCTTTTGGCCTTAAACGTCGTTGCAATATTAAATGGGCCATCACTGGTATATGGTCCATCATTGGTGATCTTACCCTAATTAAAGCCATTAACTGCATGTATATTGTATAGAAGACCGTATATTTACACCTTTTTTTTTCAAAAATAACTAAGATTAACATGAAAGGAAATTGTCAACCTTTTTTATGGAATTTGAAAGGCGGTTTTTTTCCGTCATTTCTGTATTAATCAATCGATGCAAGATTTTTTTTAAATTTCATGCAAAAACAAATACCGGGTGACAAGAAATAATGAAGGAATGATGGTGGTTCAAACCAAAGGATGAAGTTTCAAACCAAAAATCTGTAACTACCACTAAAGTTATAAAGTTATTGTCATAGGGAATTTATTATAGAAAGCTACTAAACATGTGTAAGTAAGTTAGTTGTGATAACCATTATGGTTAACAAACGATCTGCCATACTTGAATTACATAAGCAAGGAATAAAACAATGTGAAATTGTTCAACGATTGAAAGTGCCTAAGCAGACGGTTTCATACACATTCAAAAGGTTTAAAGAACTCGGACATGATGGTAACAGGCCAGGAAAAGGAAGAAAGCGCACAGTTAACAAATCAAGAAACCGGGTAGTTATCAAAAAGCGAATTCAACGAAATCCTAGGATTTCAATGAGAAAGTTTGCTAGAGTGATGAAGATCAACAGAGAAAACGCACGTTTGATGGCAAGAGTAGAGCTGGGTCTTCATCCTTACAAAATGAAAGAGGCTCAAAAGCTAACAGCAGAGAACATACGCACAAGACTTCAAAGGTGTAAAGAACCGTTAAATCGGGCCGCAGGTGATCGATGGTAAACATTTGTCTACACAGATGAGAAACTGTTTTCGATTGAACAAGTTCACAATAGCCATAATGATAGAGTTTGGTCAGCAGAAGCACTTGGACCTTCTTGCATTGTTGAACGGCGTTAACGACACCAATCTGTAATGGTTTGTTGTCGGATATGTGCTAGTACGAAAACACCACTTGCTTTTGTTGATCAAGGGATAAAGATTAATCAACAAACATATCTCAAACTCATTTTGGAAGATGTTGTCTTACCTTTGTCACAAAAGTTCTTTGGAAGCAAAAGATAGACCTTCCAACAGGATTCCGCACCTGCACACAGAGCTAAATTCACTCAAGATTGGTGCACGACACATTTTCTTGAATTCATTGGAGCTCAAGAATGGCCACCGTATTTCCAACATTTGAACCAAATTGATTATTCTATTTGGTCCATCTTGGAAAAAAGGGAGTGTGCTAAACTTCATAAAACTTTGGCATCCCTAAAGAAATCCTTCTGCAAGGAATGGGATAAAATATCGGTAAGTGAGTTGTGGCCCATAGCCAAAAATTTTGTGACACGTTTAAAGCTCTGTATTAAGGCTAAAAGGTAGCCACTTTGAAAATTTGTAAATATATTAGACGAAATAATGTATTCATATTTATTTTGAAGGTCGTAATATTTTCATTAGCATTACAGTTATAATGTATCATGTGTGTCCAAATTATTTCTTGTCACCATGTCTTTGTAATTTCATTTAGAATCTAGATCGTAAGAAAAATTGAAAACAAAAATGATTATTTAGACATTACATTTATATCTCGACAAAAATACGTACATGTCTTTCGCACTCAGGTTTTACAACATAGAACTTTCATTTTTACATGTAAAACTCTATACAAATGATTTTTATTTAAGTTTAAAATTTCTGAAATGTACATCGCATCACCATAAAAAAAAATAGTACAAATTACTCGGTGGTTAAACCAAGACTGATATCTAGAAATTTTCTTCTGTACTAAAATTATTCCACATTGTTTGACTTTTGTACGATACACGTTAGATATCTCTGCCCTTCACTTATTTAGTACTCTGGACAATATATGGTCATATATGTACAATATGGCACTGTGTACAATGTCGGATTGGTAAGCAAGAATATATCAAGAAAAGTATAATGATTACATTTTTTTTTGAAAATATATAAAAAGAGTGATAGGATTTCTTAAACATTCTGTCGTATGTTCAGCAATGCACACTCCTGTTTCGTAATTGATAGTTTCCATTATCACTTTTCGAGCAAAAGGTAATTAGAACTAACATTTGCTGGGAATAATTCCCAGATATTTTCTTTTTATATCAAAATATCATCTGAGACTTTTCGATGACTTTGTTTCAATTATTGTAGCTGATAAAATAACAAAGCAAATAGACAATCGAATATATATTGAGTTACAAAATAACATTACACAATGACAAAAATATAGTAACTGAACTGAAAATTGAACATCACTTATATTTATAAATTCGTCTGGGATTCTTCAGTCATGTTCCCGGACGTGCAAGAAAGCTTACACGAAAGTATAATCCAATAAAATTTAAGATGTGATGCTACGATTACAATTACGATACGATATACTAACACCCGCCCATAATCTAGCATTACATTAGAAAAACACAGAATAAAAAATTACAATAAACAAGCATTAAAAGTATGATACAGTTAAAACACGACTTATACAAACAGCGAAGAACCAACAATTGATAAAATTTAGCTTTAGGCAATGCCTTTGTAAACATATCAGCAACTTGCATATTTGTAGGTATATATTCAATTTTGATATTATTTTCTTTTACAACATTACGAACAAATTTTAATTTTATATCTATATGTTTCATTCTACCATAACTACTTTCATTACTGATGCATTTTAAGCAAGACTGATTATCCTCTAAAATAACTAAATCCTTAATACTTACAATTTCACAAGCAATATTTTTGAGCCACAACAGGTTTTGCAAACTTTTAGTTAAGGCAATAACTTCAGCTTCAGTTGACGATAATGCAACTGATTTTTGTTTATTACAACACCATGAGAACAGGCATGTTACAAAACATTAAAATGTAACCTGATACTGATTTTCTATCATTTGTGTTAGCCCCCCAATCAGAATCAACATACATAGATAATTTAGGATCAGATTTTTGCTTTTTATACACAAGTTTTAAGGACAAAGTTCCTTTCAAATATCTTAAGATTTTCTTTAGTGCAATCCATGCAACTTCAGTAGGATTTTCCTGCATTTGACACAAACAATTAACACTACATAAAATACCAGGTCGTGAAATATATGCTAAGTACAATAAACAACCTACAAGTTCACGGTATGGACCATTAAATTCTTTTCCATTTTTGAAATCAGATGGAGTGGATTTAGGAGAAATAGGAATATCACTAGGTTTACATTCTAGCATATTAAATTTACTTACAATTTAATTATATACGACTTTTGATCCATTATTAAACTATCAGATTTAAATTTCATTTGAATACCCAGAAATTCTGAAACACATTCTGATTTTGACATATGAAACTCTTTAGAGAGTAAAGAAATAACTACATTAGTTTCATTTAAATCTGAACATGCTATAAGCATATCATCAACATACAGAGCAATAATTATTTTTTGACCATTACTATAACGAATAAAAATACAAGGTTCATTATCAAGAAATTTTAATTTTAATTTTGAAACAAATTCAAGAAACCTTTTAAACCATTGTCGTGGGGCCTGTTTCAAGCCATATAAAATTCTTTTGAGTTTACATTTTAGACCACTTTTGTCATCATAGCCTTGCGGCTGATCCATAAAAACAAGTTCATTTAACTTACCATTCAGGGAAGCTGTTTTTACATCCAAAACAAAAGCATGTAAGTCTTCATTTAAAATCACAAAAAGCACTAAATGTAAAGCTAGCATACTTATTACAGGAGCGAAAGTTTCACTATAGTCTAGCCCTTCTTTTTGCATAAATCGACGGGCTACAAGTCGAGCCTTATAACGTCCATCTTTTTTGATGGTATACACCCATTTGCAGGAAATAGCTCGTTTCTCAGGTGGTAATTTTTCGAGATCCCAGACGTCGTTGATTTTCATGCTTTCTATCTCTGCATCCATAGCTTCCTTCCATAAACGTTGTTCATCAACAGGGAGAAATTTGATCTCATCAAAAGATTAAGTTTCTTGTTGGCAAAGTAATGCTTCATACACCTCAGGAGCTGGATACCGAATAGGTTGTTTTCTTGATCTCTCGGATTTTCTCATTTTATCTTCTTTCTCTTCAGAATCCTCTGATTCTTCACTAGTTCTTTCTTGAGCATCTGGGTTAATTTCACAATCAGTCAATTCTGAATTTTCCACTGTGTGTTGCTTTGAGTTTATGGTATGCTTCTTCTCTTCATAAAATTTGACATTCTTGATATAGTTAAGCGTTTCGTCTCAGGATCTAACAATCGATATCCCATTGAAGAATAACATACGAAGATCATATGTTTAGACCTATCATCAAGCTTTTTACGATGAACGGAAGGAACTAACATGTAGGCACTGCATCCAAAAACACGTATGTGCTTCAACTCGGGATCTTCTCCAAATTTTAAGAAATACGGCGTTAAGTTCTCAATGGAGCTGCTTGGCATTCGATTTTTCAAGTAAGCTGCTGTAAGTATAGCTTGACCCCAAAAAGTCTTAGGTAAATTTGATTCAGCAATTAAAGCCCTTCCTATATCCAGAAGCGATCTATTGCATATTTCAGCAACTCCATTCAAAGCTGGGGTGTATGGAGGAACAGGATGAATCACTATACCAAGATCTCGAGTGAAATTCACTAAATCATTACTTAAATATTCCTTTCCGTTATCGCATCTGATTTTCTTTACTGTAGGATTAGTTTTTAAGAAATCTTTCAATTCTTATAAAGCTTCACTTTTATGCTTCAATAATGGAACTTCAGTAAATCGTGAAAAATCATCTATGATAGTCATAAAATAGTATTCACCAGGAAAAGTTTTCGGAACAATAGGGCCACATACACTGTAAGAAAATTCTCTAACATCACTAATTATTTTCCGGCACGTTCCGTATGTCCATAGGTTTCTATCAGATTCCTGAGAAAAACCAGTTTCTTTTGCATATAGTTTCCTGAATTCAGGGATTAAGCTTTTTTTGCGTGGCAACGTCTCTGTTTTCATGGTTATTAGCTTTCGTTCCCCGCCATCTTGGCTCCCTTGCACCAATGCGAACAGCAGCTTTGAGTTAAAAAATATGTTATTGAAAGAGGTGCTTATTGATATTTATTAGGAAATGAAAACTTTCCTGAAAATGTTTTGCGGAAGTGAGGCGGTAATCTTGTCTGCGGAAGAAAAACAATGAATAAAAATCAGCTGCTACACTGGACACTGTGAAAAACCTGCCATGTTATTCTTTGAACTACAAGCTGGTAGACGTATGTTCTTTTGGCTAGCGAAAATATTTAAAAATATAATTTTAACCTAATTTCATGTAATAATTAGTCAAATGGTAACTGGATTGGCTTTGCGAAGTGTTTTATAGATTTCTTCCATTGTCATCCGGTCGCTTTTTAGCTTGTTAATTGTTCTTGATTCTTCGATTAAAATCTTCTTACAGTTCCCCAGAATAATAGTTGGATAATCATGAAAAAAAGGTATGTACGTAATTTAATATAATTAAAAATATTTTTAATCAATAAATGATGAAATTTTTTTTCACAATTCTGTTTTTTTTTCCCTTTAAGCTACAAGCTTTTAATTTCTACAATCTAAAATTAGTAAACATTACTTACTGTTTAAAAGCATTTTTTTTTCATGCTTCTGACTTTTAAAGTTGTTTATGTAACTTTTTGTATCAAATAAAATCCATAAATGGAATGTAAAATAATAATAATAATAATAATAATAATAATAATAATAATAATAATAATTATTATTATTATTATTATTATTACTTTTATAATTTGATGCATACATTGAGAGCAACGGAATGGAAGTGTATAAAATACTTTTTCTGTCCCATTAAAATGCACCCGACAATCTGAAAAAAAGGAGTTAAACCTATATTGCAAGTATTATGATATTTTAAAATGTACATTTACTCATAAATTAAAAATATTACTATGTTTGTACATTTGGAGTATGCCTGCTTTTTAAAAGGAATTAAATTTTAATCTTCAAAACATTAACTTTTTCGAAAAAAAAATAGCACGATATGGAAACATCGTTTGAGCATTTTAAGATAACCTGTATTAAAAAATCTCGATATTTACACGAGTAATGGGTAAAAAATATTATATGTTGTTCTCACTGCAAGCAGTGATTAAAAAGATACTGTAAAGTGGTCTATCTCAAAAAGTAAAAAAAAAAATACTTTGTTTAAATTGTGCACAGTAATTTTATAAAATTAGTTAATGTTTCTACCTGCATTCTTTGTGAATTTATTATATTAAGATTGAACCTAAATTAGTGTATATTTTAGAAAAATTTCTGTTTAAAAATAAAGTTAAACAGGTTGCATATTTTTTTCGGAGTTTATCTATGCTTTTTTCTGTATTTGGAATTATATACAAATTTTGGCCCAATCTTAAGACATAGATATAATCTCTGAACCCGTAAACTAATTTTTAATGCATTTCATGAATTTTCAAAATATTTAACTTAAAAAAGAAAACATTATACAATTTTAAAATGAAACAACATATATTTATCTTAAAAACAAGTTTATTTTTAACATCAAACTAAATTTTGTAAGAAAAAATTTAAATACAGTGACATTAACAAAAAGAAATACATACAAATTTGATGTTATAATTAAACAAATATGTTTATAAGATAAATATTAAATTAAAAAATGTATTTTTTATAAGTTAAATATTTTAAAATATTCTTAAAACACGCAAATATTACTTTGCAAAACTTTTAAGGTAATTAAATTGTGAGTTACTTATCAACAAAAATCATATTGCTGTATCAGAAACATCCCTGCGATATATATGCTGTTTCCTTATATTTTCAAGTACTATTACTGGCTTTCTGCGGAACTTTTCTAAATTCTTAAAGAATGTTCCTGGTTTTTACCAGGACGATAACAGGATGTGAACCTATCTGAATCTTTTTGGAAGATTGCTGATTTATTCCAGGAAGGTTACTGGCTTTTACTGGGAAGATTTTAGTATGTTCATGTTTTTTTTCAGGAAGGTTACCGGCTTAAACCTGGAACCTTTCTGAAGAATTGAGAAACCTTACCACTATAAATCCAGGAAAGTTACTGACTTTTAATATTAACTTTTCTGAATTCTTAAAAAAAAGTTTTCTGCTTTTTGCCAGAAATGTTACTGGTATAAATTAGGCACATTAGCTGTCCATTATTTTCCAGGAACGTTCCTGATTTTTTTTACAGTGTATGTCAAAATGAATAGAAGTAATTGGGGTGTTTTCTCTTTTCCTAGGTCCTCTTCCCATTGGTGTTGCACTCTGTTTTGCTCGAACATAAACATCACAAAAAGAAAGGGGTATTGGAGGTTTCATCTTCTTCAAACTTTGGCGCTTGGATGGCCCATTCTGCGATGCCAAATTTCAGAATCACTTTCTTTTGATGTGAGAACAGTTTCATAATTTGGGACAAAATAACTAACATATTGTCCATTTGAATCCCGTTCACCAAAACAAAAACGATTTCTTCCTTTTTCTATGAACACCTTTTCATTCTTGAAAATAACTGCATAATTTGCGTTTTCGATTTTTCTAACGGAAAAATTCCTAAAAAATATTTCTAACGGTTCCCACTTAAATCAGGTACGTAAAGAACATTATTTAGGATAATTCCCATTCCGTTTGATAAGTTTCCGATAATATTTCCAAGACCTTTAATTTCAAGATTCGTTGTTTTCGACACACACTTAATAGTTCCTGAAGATGGCTGTAAAGACGTGAAATATTTCTCATTAGAGCACATATGTGAAATCGCTCCAGATTCCACTATAAATTCATTCTTTTTAACGCTCCCCGCAACAAAATATACCGCTGAAGAAGCAAATTTTTCCTCATTTGAATTTTTAACAACTTTACAGTTACGTTTAAAATGGCCAGGAAGTCCACATTTGAAACAAGTAAGTTTCTTTCTACAATATTTAGCTATGTGCCCCTTTGAATTACAGTTTTTGCACACATATTCTTTGCGAATTGATACAAACCCGGTATTATCATGAGCAGTTTTGGACTGCACTTTTTCTTTTTTTGAGTCGAGCAGATGTGCTTCAGCATCTAACAGCCGTTGTGTTACAAAATCAAGAGTCAAAACAGTATTCGGTTGATTTTCTAACGCAGTTTTAACATTTTCAAATTCTTGAGGCAACGACATTAGAATATAAACAATAGTATCGGTTTCACTTACTTCAGCACCGGAAATTTTAACTTCCAAAGTTAATTTATTTATTTCATCAATGTGACTTCTCATAGACACAACACGATCCTTTTTAATAGTTGCTAACCTCTTTCTAATTAAAATTTGATTAACTGCACACTTGGTATCATATGTTCGTTCTAATTTATTCCATATCTTGTGCACAGTATCTTCTTGCAATGACGCAAGAACCCCATCGCTTAAAAGCGATAATAATAAAGCATAAGCCTTTTTCGATTTTACAACTTCGGCAGTTTCAGTTGTCGCTTCATTGTCTAAAAAATTATCCAAACCTTTCGCCGCAAATATGGCTTTTACACGCATTTTCCAAACAGAAAAATTTCTACCGTCACCTTCAAAAAGAGCAATTGCGTACAATTCTTTCTGGCTTTCCATCGCTGGGTAAAAAAAAAATGAAAAAACAG
Source organism: Maratus michaelseni (assembly GCA_963931845.1). Classification (NCBI taxonomy): domain Eukaryota; kingdom Metazoa; phylum Arthropoda; class Arachnida; order Araneae; family Salticidae; genus Maratus; species Maratus michaelseni. Next base: position 301,079,537 of record OZ007588.1, read on the forward strand.
AAACAAAAGAAAAATAAATTTTCTCTCTCAAAACCACAGCAATAATTATGAAAAGGGACTAGCGTCGCTCTGTCTACGATTTTAACCACGCTCTGCTGAAAAAATAACAAAGCAAATAAACATACGAGGCCTTGGATCGAATATATATTGAGTTACAAAATAACATTACACAATGACAAAAACATAGTAACTGAACTGAAAATTAAACATCACTTATATTTATAAATTCATCTGGGATTCTGCAGTCATGTTCCCGGATGTGCAAGAAAGCTTACACGAAAGTATAATCCAATAAAATTTAAGATGTAATGCTACGATTACAATTACGATACGATATACTAACAATAGCCACAGAGGGTCTCTATTTAATAAGCAATTATGGATGGCAACCATTTTAACATTTTTTTTTTATTCTTCTATTTTCTGAGTGCTTCTTTGCTCATTTTGCATGGTTAATATTCTCAAGCTACTGTTTTATAATTGTATTTTTCAATGCAGTTTCTTCATTCACGTAATCATAATTTTAAGCTATCATTATAATATAATTTAAGTTATTTTTCTTATACATAATTCTTTTATACTTCTCTGTATTTATCTTAGTAATAAAATAAAGCCTTTTCAATTTATGCTTTCCTTTCTCTTATACATATAAAGAAGATAGGAAAAATAAATAATAAGGCAGAAAACCTAAAGTCTTAATATAAAATAAATACAAAAAATTTTAAAAGATTAATTAAAAATTGATGAAAACGTCATTTTTTAAAAATATGTAATAGAATAAGGCTTTTTTCTGTATTTATCTGATATCTTGCTTAAAGCCAGACACAATTATTGTATCTATAGGACTTTCTTCTTTATTTCGGCATGATATCCATACAGTTTGTGTAACGAAAAATAGTTCTGTAAAGCTAGTATGAAGTTCCGAGAATTATAATCCACCTGCACATTTAAAAAGGGTTTTTCGGTGTAAAGAATTCAAATTTTTATCATTGATGGCAATAATAGACTGATCTTCGTTTGTAAATTAAATCCAAACAGAAAAAAACTGTTAAAAAATTGAATCAGAATAAAACGTACTAAATTTTTAATATGTAAATAACAACCTAGTTCAAATTTTACTGAGATGAAACATACAAAGGGCATTCAATAAAAACTGAGGGTTATTGTTTTAAGCAGTGGCAACACTGCAAAAATAAAAAATAAAACTGCAGGCGATTTTTTCAAACTATTAACTGTACGTTTATAAATAATCTAAACGAAGCAGACGATTTTATTTTCCTAGTTTCGTGCTTGTTTAAAGAACTGTTTTTATTTGCCCTACAGAAATGGAGGTGAGAGATTAATGGTTAAAAAACAAAATGCGTTGTGCCAGAAAAACTTTCTATCGTTTGGGCAAAACAGCTAAAGAAACAGTTAAGTTAATGAAAGAAGCTTACAACGACAATTTTTTGTGTGAGCAAACGATTTTTCGATGGCATGGTGATTTTAAAAAAGGACGTTTGTCTACAGAACTGGCTCCTAAGCCTGGCGGACCAGAAAGTGCTGTGAATGATCGATATGTTAACACTGTGTGGGCAATCTTTCAAGAAAATTGGCGAATGATATGTGAGGAAAAGCGGCATCAACTAACATTTCGAAAACGTTGATATTTGGCATTCAACGCAACAATTTACAGCTTCGTCATGCTTGTTCTAGATGGGTCCCTCATCACCTTACTACAGAACAAATGCAAGCAATAATTCACCAATGTTGTGAGTGGAAACAGATGCTTCAAAATGATCCGAATTTCCTAAAGACTGTAATAACAGGTGATGAAACTTGGGTGCATCATTTTTATCCTCTTATGAAGTCCACAACTAGTGTATGGAAACACACTGATTCTCCGCCTGAGAAAAAACCGACAAACCAAATCTGCTGGGAATGTCATGATGATTATTTTCTTTGGTCCTAAAGGTGTAATCTATCAGCACGCTGTTCCTCCAAAAACTACTGTTAATGGTGAATATTTTGTTTCAGTTCTGAAAATTTTGCGACAACACATATGGAGAAAGCGTCATAAACTGTTAGGGAATTGAACATTGCATCATGATAATCCTCACCCGCATTACGTTACTTTTGTTCAGCAATAGTTTAGTAAATGCAATATTAAATTCATGCCATATCCCCTTTACAGTCCAAATCTCGCACCATGCTATTTCCCTACGTTGAAGGAGAAGCTCCGCCGCACGAAATTTAATCAGATTCTGAAGTTATTTTAGCAGTGCAGAGTACTTTGAAGCAGCTTCCAGAAAAAGGTTTCTCTGCTTGTTTTGAAAAGTGGTTTTGTACGATATTGGTCCGTTGCATATCATCTGAGGGAAGGTATTTTGAAAAAGAATGATGAATTTTTGCTGTAAATATAGTTATTGATTTTTTATGATTTTACTCTCAGTTTTTATGGAACGCCCTTTGTATATTTTAACAAAAGTGCTGTTATTCTCTAAACTTAAATAAAGAGGAAATTGATCTTGAATATTCCAAATTAAATTGGTGTCACTAATGTCTCTTATTAAGATTCTTATTGTGGAGTTCTCTTATTATGAAGTTCTTTTATTACGAAGTTCTCTTATTGTGAAGTTGAATGTTTCAATAATCTTAAAATATTTGTAAAAGTGTTAAACACAGAAGCTACTTTGTGCTATTCATACATTAAAAGGCATTCCACAATGATAAAATTCTCGAATAATCAAAAACTTGCACATTCCATATTTTGGTTAAAAGCGATAAAACCACAGTGACAAATTTTTCTAAATTCAATTATTATTTTAACTATACAGGCAATTTTTGATATCGTGAAAAACGTAGAAACTAAGTAAAAAGTAAACAAAAAGACTTCTAGATTAATTATGACACAATTATTCAAATTGGTGAAAAAATCATACGAGATGTAATCTTCGCAACTGGGCGAAAAAATTCCGCCCAGGATTCGAACCCGGGATCCTTTTGCTGAAGCTGCTATTGCTCTACCAACTGAGCAATCCCAGACGAATATTTCTCCAGTTGGGACGATTATATCTTCATATGACTTCTTTACCAATTTGAATAATTGTGTCAAAATTAATCTAGTGTAATCGCATTTCCAGCGTTTCCTGGAGGTCCCTTTACATGTGATTTATTCTGTTGTGCTGATTCAGATATCAGACCAGATGCTATGATCATTAAGGTGAACAGGGTGAATAAGTTAAGTCATATTCGTCCAGGATTGCTCAGTTTGTAGAGCTTTAGCATCTTCAGCCAAGGTATACATGGTTCAAATCCTGGCCCGGACTTTTACGCTCATTTGGAAAGATTACATCTCAAAAAGACTATTATCGGATAATACTCCACTCCCCAACACCTGAATATTTAATTAAAATTATATTCAATAAAAAATTAAATTGATGAAAATGTTAACTATATTTATAAATTTAAATTTAGTTTACTTCTGTAAAACATATGAATACACAGCCTCAGTTTAAACCCGATTTTAATATTATAATACGATAATATTTGATTCAAACGAATTCTAATATAGCAATAAAATTAGAAAGTCTATCTAAAGTGATGCATGAAATAAACCTTTTAATATGATTACATTATAAAATGAAAGCAACACTAGTTGAATTCAGATTTCATTATTAGTATATTGTCGATCTAAATAAAAAAATATTATTAGAAATTTCTTATTCTTGTTACGTACTACAAAAATAAATTACACTCAGAAAAAAATCGCAGTAAAATTACGGGCAGAGGCCGGCAGCAGAGATTCCAGTCATACACCGTAAAAAAAGACGGTCCATGCCCATCGTTTTGTGCAGCCCGTAAATTTACGGGGAAAAGTAATACAGCATTATAATGCACTTTAAAACACAATAACACTTTACTTGATGTTCCGTAGCACGTAGCATTTTAGATAATCATCACAGAATCGCTTTTTTGGCGGGATAAAAATTTCGAAACTCGAGTAAAATGAAGGGTTACATCCTAGCGGCGGACAATGTATGGGGTCGTACCGTATTTTTGCTAACATATGGGCTAGAACTGTAAGAATATGTGGATTGCCCTTAACATTCTAAGTATCTAAGGGAATAAGGCCGCTTACTTAGTGGATCAGACCGTTTTTCATCAAATAAGGCTGTTGCCCGTGAAAATTGAAGGGCAGCTCTCACAAATTTACAGTTTTTTCTGAGAGTGTACCTCGTTTTTATTTTAAGGAACAAATGATTTAGTTTTATAATTTTATCATGTTAAACTTTTGGAAAATACACCACAGACATCTTTAAAAAGGAATTTGGCAAGTATTTATCCAAGAACAGCTTAATGCATATTTAAGTTCAATATTTATGTGGATGAATACAAAAGAATTTATGTAGAAAACCTATTTTATAAATTATTTATTTATAATTCTAGATACATATTTTCAGAAAAAACTATTTTGTTTTATTCGGGAACCCTTTAATAAATCCCAGATTCCTGTTTCAATTTTACTATTTAAAAATATATGCAAAATATAATTTTGCATATCATGAAAAATAATTAAATAATTCTAAATAAATCTAATAAATAGTAAAACTATAAGCTAACATATAACATTAGCTGAAATAGGGTAATATATGTATAGGAGTCGGGTTTCGCAATGTTGGAAAATGTTAAAATAAGATTTTCCCTTTAGCTAAAATATTTTACAAAAAAGTTCTTTGAGTAAATGTATGTGCTTTATACTGAATTTTCTTACATTATCTATTTACGCCTAGAGCTATCGAATTTACGATAGTGAATGTGTACCCATTTGTCGTCTTACAAACTCTTTTTTATGCCTATTTACTTGGTCTTCTAACAAAGTGTATCTATTTTAAAAGGGTATACCGTGTAACAGATTTTTATTTATCTTTCTTAGTCGTTATTTTCGCCTCATTACAAAAGATTCAGAGTGTAAATATATATATATTCTTTAGGTAGTGTATTTTACTTCATAGAGAGTTTTCCTTTAAGTATTTACAAATGTTTTTGATTTTCATTCAACTTCTTTTATACAGATAAGCTAAACATATCACGTTGTTCAGAAAATAATGATAAATTTAAAGGGAAATAATAAAAAATATATATTTAGTAAAAAATATTGTTTTGTTTTTTTTAATAAAAAAAATTAAATACGTCTTCCAACAAGTAACTAGAACTTTGATCCCAAATAGAAAGAAATTCGAATTTTTAACCTGTAGTAATGTTTAAAAGGACATTTTCTGCTTTTTCTTGAATTATAAATGTTTTTTTCTTCCTTCTGATTGTTAGTCATTTACTGTAAATATACATATAAATTTAGTAGGTGATAAGCCGGGACAGTGGACTAGATGGGGTAGAGTTTCATAGTTCAGATCGTGAACTTTTTTTTGGTCATTTGTGACATACGAGTTTTCGCATTAACCTTTAGTAAGAATGGCTCTTTATGCTTACATATTATGGCCTCATTTTACACAACACTTGACGCATGCTGTCTATTTCTGTACAGTACCTGAGTACGTGACTAAAGTAATTCTATCACCAGCATTTATAAATCTAATGTATGATAATGTATGATAGCATGAATCAAAAATATATTATGCCGTGAATAGTTCACTAAGCTGTTAACAAAGACTTATTTGTCATTAATACTGATTTAGGATGTTGTTATGATGATTCATTACGATCTAGCAACCACTGTCTATAAAGTTTTCAATTATAGCTATTGCATATTTCAAAAAGGCATTGCTTCTGCTGTTCAGGGAATTCATGTGGTATTATTCTGTATCTTTCCCAACCAGCCCAGATGTTTGCACATTGTTGATATTGATGCACTAGACCCTTCCTCGAGAGTCTTGACTGCGAGTCGAGGATTTGCTATAATTTTATCACTACGTCGTTATGAAGGAGTTTCATATGCAGCTTTTATCATCATGAAGAATTGCGGAAATTTCCGCATTTCTACCCATCTTGCAGTTCTCGCGCAAAACCTCATACGCCAGTCAACGAGATTTTTGAAGCACTATTACTCTGTTACGGAATACGGTATCTTAAATCAAATACGTATAAAATACATTGAGTGAACCCAGTACATTTCATTAGTGCAGTAATCAGAATGATCTATACACACTAGACGGAGATGAAACGTAAAACTTTGAAAACAATGTCCATTATTTTCTGAATACTTTGACATATTATCTTTAAAAATGTTATAATTTTCTATAGTTTAAAGAATATTCTTATAAAGAAAGCTATTATATAAATTGTTAAGTGGTTAAACTTTTTTTTTTTTCTATTTAAAAATTCTCAAATTTTAGTATATAGTCTTTCTCATTCTATGTTCACCGATATTGATGAGGAAATTCTCATTAACAAATGTTTTTATATCTCATTGATGAAGATTTTTCCGATTATCTCACACGTATCATACGTATTGGCGCATTTTTTTCAGTTTATTTTTTATTTTCTTTATTGTATGTACTACATTATTAAAATAATACTTTTTTACTGTAGGAAATACTTTATTTTTTCACAATCATAATTGTAATTTAGCTGCTGATCTCTGTAAAGTCCACTTTAGCAATATCCGGTAATATATACACATATATCTATAAATAATATGTGTGTACTGTAATTATTTAAGCAGCATATGTATACAAGGCTATCGGATTCTGAGAATGAGCTGCCAGTGAAAGTGTTTAATTTCATAATAATAAAATTTGACTGCTTCTAAGCCATAAGGAACTGAATGATCGGTGTCAGTATGGTTGACTTATTGTGACATCGCTGTCCGCTTCCTTTATTTTTTATTCCATTTTCAGATTATTCGAAGTCTTTCGTAATATCCTCCTTTTTCCGCTTAATGTTTTTCGTATTACTAGTTTCTTTCCCATGCCGTATTTTTAATAGCCCAACCCAAATAAATATGTTTCTCTTTTCAGCATATTTGAGCAATATTTCATTTTATTTTACACCTCTTCAGGTACACTGAATACTACGAAAACTAGTGTGCAATGTTTGTTCTTTCTTTGGTGTTCAAAACGCTGTTCTACAATGCTTATACTGTATTTCGCCACTATCTGAATTTTCATTTTTCTCAATATATCTTCCTTATTATTGACTCTAATTCTGTTAATCAATTATTTATAATTTGAAACTGCACACAAACTAACATGTATAATATACACTGTTAAAAATTACAACAAACTGTCCAGTCATACAACCGTTTTTATAAAAATGATTTCTCGACCGACGATGAAGCGTTGTCATAAGTCAGAATAGAGACAAATTCTGGTCACGTAAATATTTTCTATGAAAACAGTTAAATTACTGGACACTTTTCTGCAGATTTTTAACCAGTATAGGTAAAGCAGGCATTTTACATTGTTATTTTGTATCAATTTTTAAAATTCTAATTTAGATTTTGAACTTAATAAATTAAATTATTAATTTGCTAAATTAATGTATTATCAGAAAAAAAACTTTTACGCATCTTAGTCCATTCAATATTAATTATTAACCGCATGATATTTTCTGTATATTGAAGTTTAAAAAATTAAGAAAAAAATAGTCATATTTCTGTGATCTGAAAAAAATAGATATCAATCTTTCCAAGTATCAGACTTTTGAACCCACCCTGACGGATTTTATCAATGATCGTTTA